>OY747127.1:76030222-77310222 GCA_963556465.1 Berberis vulgaris
ATTCTTCAAGACTTATGTGATTTGCATCATTTAAGAAATAAATAAAGAATTACGAAAACAAACTCTATTGATTACTGAAAAGATGTAACAATAAATGCCTTGAGACGGATACAAAAGACTACATACTACAAGCATCTGAATTCAGTGCAACATGAAGTAAAGACTTTCTTAGATGATCCAACTACGTAAGGTATCCAAAGAAGGCCATGCAAACTATTTGCAAGTGACAACAAAGATATTCAATGGACTTCGCTCGACCCCTTTCCAAGATAAAGGACAAAGTGTTAGAGGGAATTGAAAGGACAAAGCATCTGATTGCTCCGCTGAATCACCCTAGGAAAATGACCTGCCAATAGCTATGCAGACCTTATAACGGACGAATGACTTCCTCGAAAAGAATCCTAACCCCTTGCAAACTTCCTCAAACAGTTTTTGGCCTCCCAAGAGGATAAAATAAGGCGGATGAGGATGGCCACAAGCGATGAAACAGTTAAGGTCTCACAGTGCTGCCAAGCGAGAACACTTTTCCCATGCGTGGTACCCGGGGTGACTGAGAGCTACCACACCCGGAAGCATCGCACATCCGCTAACACTTAGATCAACCATAAGTTAGCAGCGGGAACCACATACATACGGGCACAAGCACACAAAGTAGAAAATCCGTACTTCTACGCAATATGAGAAGAAATTACAATATCTCGGCAAATCAACTATGTGCCCACCTAGGACAGGTGACCACGCATAATGGCAATTATGATCGTGCCTGATCGGTGCAAATGTTAGAACATTTGAAGATTCCATTGTTGGAGATTTCCCTTCAGCCTTTGGAAAACCCAAAGCATTTTCTTCAAACAAGAACATTACAAGAGAATACGCTCTGCAAAAAAATAGTGCCTACAATGATTAGAAAACACCATTATATAGACATGCTGGTTCACCAAACAAGCATCCCACATTAACTGTCAAGCATTGAATACTGTATAAAAAAAAGGAAACGACGGTTCCCGAGGAAATTGCGTAGACCACGTTCGTCCAATTAATGGCGTTGCACGCAACCCCATCAATTGAAGGGGAGTAACGGATACTCAACCATCCCACAGCCTACGCCGTACACGTGCTACCGTGCGATTTACGCCATACATGTAGCGCAACCGTGCAGGAAACCTAGCTCTTCTTCTGCAGGCTCATGGCTCAACCTACTATTCAAGTAGTATTCTACCACATGCCTGGCACGAGCACTAGAAATCCTTGTCAACTCTGACATACAGAAGGTACTACGGATCACAAGTTGATTTAAGGTAATCTTATCCACACAGTGCACGATGCCAACGGACATTGCACGCCCTCTAGCAGGTGGAACCTCTCTCCAACCTAGCAAGCTTAGTCAGCCGAGACTAATGACAATGGCTTCTGGTTCATCCGATATCTAGTCCGTCTAGCATGGATCACGACGGTGTAGGAATTGGGAGTCTGATTAGCGTTATCACGCCTGGTGATGACAACTTGCCAGGGGTCGTTGCCCCCTTAGTGGTCAATGATCGCTGAACCCGATCAGGTAAGCCTAGTTGGTGATGACTAGCAATGAAAGCTTTTGATCAAAGCCCAGACCTGTAGCCCCCACTGCGCGGGCGTAGATGGTTTGGAAGGTGGGAGCCCAATCAGTCACAAACTAATTCCAACAGCTCGCCACGGAAACACTGCTTTTCAGCATGGCCACCGAATTGCCAACCTGTACTTGTAGCCCCACTAAGACGAGGTAGATAGTCTAGAAGGTGGAAGCCTAGTCAGTCAAAAACTAATTCCGACAGCTCGCCATGGGACCACTGCTTTTCAGCGTGGTTGCGGATTTGCCAACCCTAGACTTGTAGCCCCACTGAGCGGGAGTAGATAGTCTAGAAGGTAGAAACCTAGTCAGTCACGAACTAATTTTGACGGCTCACCACAAGACCACTACTTTTCAGCGTGGCCACCGAATTGCCAACCCTGAACTTGTAGCCCCACTGAGTGGGTGTAGATTGTTTAGAAGGTGGGCGCCTAGTAAGTCGCGAACTGATTCCGACAGCTCGCCATTGGACCACTTCTCTTCAGCGTGGTCGCTGAAAACTCCCAAATTTGTAGCTTGATGCGCACAGGTGTAGATGATTTGGAAGGTGGGAGCCTAGTCAATCCCGAACTGATTCTGACGGCTTGCCACGGGACCACTGCTTTTCAGCCTGGTTGTCAAACCCTTTGACTTGAACTTGTAGCCCCCACCATAGAGGTATAGATGGTTCGAAAGGTGGGAGACTAGTCAGTCACCGACTGATGTCGACGGCTCGCCACAGGACTACCACTCTTCAACATAGTCGCCAAATCCTTACTCCCAAAAACCTGTAGTCCACATTGCTCGGACATAGATGGTTTGAAAGGTGGGAGCCCCAAACAGCTTGCCACGCGACCACCGCTCTTCTACGAAACAATGCCCACAAAGTCGAATCTAGCTAAGTCAATATCTTCACGCTCAAATGGACTAACATCCTATTACCAGCAAATACAACTCACGCCAACACATAGAACATCTTGCCAGTGCCATAATAAATGCTACATAGAGTGTCAACCCGAGCTTACGACACCTGACTCGGTACAAACGCTTCAATGCATACGCTAGGCTATAGTAACTCGCCCATAGCAGCAATTGCAGTCAACCAATCAGACAAGCGAGGCAAAACTCCAGTAGCTTACCATGAGGACAAGACACAGCTCAGGCAAACCAACCCCAGGCTAAACTGTCCGCAACATGCCCGCTATCAGACATGACTATACAACAGTGACTCTGAGTCATTCGCAACGTAAACGTTCGAGCTTCTGGCAGTAGACAGACCACTCGACGTCCTAATGGTTCAACCAACCTATGCAAAGCAAAATAACAAGGTGAAATGAAAAGGTACAATAGAGACGACGGGCACAATACGGATAAAACTGTTTTCATTAACGGTCGAACAAAATGGGTACAAGAATACAGAGTTCACTCCTTATCAAGAGAAGGTACTGAAACAGAAGAGCTAAGCTTAGCAGGGGAAGGAGCAGGAGTCGCGTCCACATGCACTACGTCCTGGGCATCAGGATCCAAACTGTCCTTCTCGTTCGATGACGCAAAGGCAACAGACAAGTCTACATACGACATCTTCTTATAACGGTCGAGATCGCACTCCGGATGCTTCTTTTTCATCATTGCCAGCATCTCCAGCCTTCCGTGTACGACCCAGCATAACTGCATTTGCCTTGTTCCTGCAGAAGTTTTTCCTCTTTTCACGCCTTCGCATCAGCAAGTTCACGTTCCAACAACTCCAACTTGCCTGTCAACGCATCAACCTGAGACTACTCTGTGTCCAGACTAATCTTCACAGTGCTGAACTGACATGGGACCACTTCGAACTCATGAAAGAGGCAAGCGACTCAGACGGCTCCTCCACGTCGGACAAAACATGAGTTTTGGCCCCAACAACCTTCCTCTTCCTAGAAGGGCCCCATCTTTAGGCTTAACCCGCGATGTTCGGTACATAGTGGGGGGTATGTGCTAGTTGTTTCACAACTTACTACGGGTGAAGTGTTTATGACATCCATCATGTTCCTCGTTTACAAGCCGCGAAACGTCTCCATAGTATTTTGCTCCTCTAAGGTAAGGGGAGTAGTGGGAAACCTTCCTGCAAAAAAAACACAAGCAATGATTGGCTAACCTGCAATCAAGCATAGTAGAGTCAAAAAAAAAGCTACACTTATGAAGAGGCCTAAAATCTCGTTCGAGCGAATGACCTTTGAACCAGAAGTACTTTGAATTCGCAAGGGCCAAGAAGCAATACTTTTGCTAGGACTTCAAGTCGTCTGGTAAATTCGTGAAGCAGGTCGGGGACGTCATCTTATAGATGGCATTACCCTTCAACCGAGGAGAACTCAGCAATTGAATTACCCGCGGAGTCACACGGACGCCAACCTTCTTTGCCCTGGTCAAAATGAGAAGGATAATCCAATATCCATTAGGCCCCAATTGGGCTGGAGGAATACCAAGGAGGTCCAAGAATTCCCAAATCACGTCTAGAACGGGAAAACACACTCTAGTTTGAAGCATCCCATGATGCAAGCAGATGAACCCCGTCGGTGGCGACATTTGCGTCTGGTCACCCTTCAGGACATACAACGGCAAGTCCTCGGGGACCCCAAACTTTGTACGGATTTAAGAAAGGTCGGGCTCAGAAAGCAACCTGTCTTCAAAAAATTCCAGACCCCTGGCCAAGGTTGCATCATCAAGAAGGCTTTGTTGAGCCATGAAGAAGACGAACAATCTTTTCTCATCAAAAGATGAATAGAGCGGTATCTTCAAAAGCAAAGAAAATAAAAGAGTCAGACTCTGCACTACGGAGACCTAATTAGGGATTAGGTTCCCGCCTCTTTTCCGTTGAACCAACGCACAATCAATTAATGCAGCACGCGGCTAAAACAACAATTCATACTCAATCATCATGAGCGGCGTATCTTTTCAAAATATGACTTAGCGAACCGATGTGATGGCCTACTAACTCGAGGGGAGTAACTGATAATACACAAAAACGATCACGTCCCTGAGCCATACATGTATCATGATTGATGCAGTTTTTTTCTGCTCCCTACTTTGACCTAGTAATGCTGACCTGCACAAGTAACGCACGTGAGCCACAGACAACCCTTATGGTGGCCGATGGGACTCCGATGCTAAAGTCAGACAAAAATTTGAGGAAGGTGTAATGTTGTAAAGCAGGGAATTTGTAGCATACCTTAGCTTACCAAACTCATGTCTTATTTATAGTGCAGGAGTCTTGGTTCTACCAAGCCATCAAAGGCGTAGTTTAGGAAGGAGATTTTTGCTGAAATCCTTATCTAATTAGGAGTCGTGTTGTAGGAGGGAAATTCCATGTTAGCCCTATGCTCCTAGATATGCGAGATTTAGTTCCCAATCCAAGAGCAATCAGTAAAAGGAAGTTTCCCTGCGTGCAATGTACTCTGATATTTGCTTCCTAGTTGGAAACATAAAGCTGTTGTAATTGCCTGTCTGAAGCTGATCCTCGAGATACTTACCTTAGTAGGGCTTACGGGTATTGAGGATATCTATGAGACGTGTGTGCCTAGCATGCTGTAAAAGTTTGGGTCCATCTGGCGGACTGAATTAGACGGCCTTGGTACCGCTTAGGCCGAATTAGTGTTGGACTTACGCTGGGGCCTGTAATTCCTCGAGATCATCATGACACGTGTATGGCTCAGGGACCTGACCATTTTTGTGTATCATCAGCTACTCCCCCTGAGTTAGTGGATCGTCACATTGGTTCGCTAAGTCATCTCTTGAAAAGATACACCGCTCATGATGATTGAGTCTGAATCGTTGCTTGAGCCACGTGCTGCATTAATTAAACGTGCATCGGTTCAGCGGAGAAGAGGTGGGAACCTAATCCCTATCTGTAGTGCAGAGTCTAACTCTTTTATTTTCTTTACTTTTGAAGATACTTCTATGTTCATCTTTTGATTTAGAAAAGATTGCTCGTCTTCTTCATGGCTCAACAAGGCCTTCTTGATGATGCAACCTTGGCCAGGGGCCTAGAGTTTTTCGAAGACGGGTTGCTTTCTGAGCCCAGCCTCGCTGAAACCCATAAAAGTTTGGGGTCCCCGAGGACCTGCCGTTGTATGTCCTAAAGGGTGCCAATGTCGCCACCTGCGGGTTCATCCGCTTGCATCGTGGGATGCTTCAAACTGGAGTGTGTTTTCCCGTTCCGGACGTGATTTGAGAATTCTTGGACCTCTTTGGGATTCCTTCGGCCCAATTGGGGCCTAATGGGTATAGAATTATCCTTTTCATTCTGATCAGGGCAAAGGAGGCTGGTGTCCGCGTGACTCCGCGGGTAATCCAGTTGTTGACTTCTCCCCGGTTGAAGGGTAATGCAGTCTGTAAGATGAAGTCGCCGACCTGTTTCACGAATTTGCCAGACGACTTTATGTTTTGGCAAAAGTATTTTTTTTGGCCTCTGCGAATTCAAAGTACTTTAGGTTCAAGGGTCGTTCGCTCGAACGAGAGTTCAAGCTCCTTCGCAAGTGTAGCTTTTTCTTTTGACTCTGCTATGCTTGATTGCAGGTTGGCTACTCATTGCTGGTGTTTCTTCGCAGGACAGTTTCCCACTACTTCCTTACCCTAGAAAAGCAAAATACTATAGAGACGTTTTGCGGCTTGTCAACGAGGAATGTGGTTGATGTCATAAGCATCCCCAACTTCATTCGTAGTGGGTTGTGGGACAAGTGACACGTAGCCCCTACTATGTACTGAGCATCGCGGGTTAAGCTTGAAGATGGGGCCCCTTCTAGGAAGAGGAAAATTGCTAGGGCTAAAACTCATGCTCTGTCTGACGTGGAGGAGCCATCTGAGACGCTTGCCTCTTTCGTGAGTTCAAAAAGGTCTCATGTCAGAACTGGGTCGCCTTCAGCACAACCCGCTCCAGTTAGGGAAGAACGTGAGTCTAATCGGCCCGTCAGGGCAAAGACTGGTGTATCTGGCTGGGAGAAAGATTAATGTCGTTTGCAAGGGTTGAAGACAGGTCAAATCTTAGTGATGCACGGGCCGAAGCTTTGAATGAGAGGCTGGTGCGGGTTGTAGTGGCGGTTTCTATCAGTGTTGATTCGCGCAGAACTGTTCCAATAAAAGGCTCTTGTGAAGATCCGCCTGAGGTTGTGAAATATGATCGTCCCATTGGTGCACTGTCTGATAGTGGTCGTGGTGGCACAGGCCAAGTTTCATGTAGTTCGCATTGTCTACTGTCTCGTTCCAAGGCACAGCTCGAAGTGTTGGAGGGTCCTTTGGGTAATTTGCTTCCTCCTCTCCCTCTAGATCTTGTCGATCAAGTCGTCTCGCAATAAATGGTCGGTTGTTTGTGACAAGGAAAAGGTCGCAAAGGAGAGCATGTGAATAGTGGCAACTGTGAAGGGTGGTGCAGGCGTGATTCCTGATCCGGGAAAGCTTCATTCGGATGTGCGGATAATCCTGTTTGAACCAGACTTGGTAAGGATGAGCATTCAAGTCTGGCACCAAGATGTTGATGTGGAGTATGCTTTGAGGAAGCATATAAGCAGGAGGGTGTATGGATAAGGGTATGTCTCACTTGAGCCAGGTGGTTGTTGCTAGGACGGAAGTCAAGGCGGCTCGTGAGAGGGTCTACACCATAGAGTGTGTCTTCTCGCACATGCAGGCGCTGTATTCTAATGCGATTTATGAAATTGAGCGGCTACAGAAGCAAGCTGAGGAAAAGGGGCTGGAGGAATCAGAGGGCTCGTCTGGAGGCCCTTGAGTGTGAACTGGCAGAGGTGATGTCTGAGAGAAACGGTCTCAAGCAATAATTGAACCGAATCTGTCGAGATGTGGATGCTGCGCAGAAAGTTGCTCCTGAGGTGCGTTCTAAACTGTGGTCTCTTGCTGAAAAGAATACTTTGATTGAAGCTAACTAGGTTGCTCAGAAGCAACAATTGGAATCTGATGTGGAGTTCAATGCCCGAGAAGCAAGGAAAACCGATGACCAACTCGATTTGGAATGGCATGAGCTCAGTGCTGTGAAGAGTAGTCTGGCCACGGAGCAGTCTCAGGTTGACGCGTTGATAGGAAAGTTGGAGCTGTTGGAGCGTGAATTTTCTAATGCGAAGGCGCGAGAGGAAGAGCTTCTGTAGGAACAAGGCAAATGTGAGTTCCGCTAGGTCATACACGACAGGCTCGAGCTGCTAGCGCTGATGAAGGAGGAGCATCCGGAATGGGATCTAGGCCACTATAAGAAGATGTTGTATGTAGACTTATATGTTGCCTTTGCATCATCGAACGAAGATGACAGTTTGGACCTTGATGCCCAGGCCGTAGTTTGTGTGGACGCAACTCCTGCTCCTTCCCCCACTAAGCTTAGCTCTTCTATTTTTGTACCTTCTCCTGATATGGAATGAACTTTTTATTATGTACCCATTTTGTTCGACAGTTAATGAAAACCGTTTTGTGCTCGTTGCCTCTGTTGTATGTTTTTCGTTTTGCTTTGTCATCTTGCTTTGGCATAGGCTGGTTGAATCATTAGGATGTCGACCGGTCTGTCTGCTACCAAGAGCTTGACCTTTTTTGTTGCGAATGACTTCAGAGTCACTGTTGCATAGTCATGTCCGATAGCGGGCATGTTGCAGACAGTTTAACCTGGGATTGGTTTTCCAAGGTTGTTGTTTGTACTTGAGGTAAGCTACTGAAGGCTTCCCTCGCTTGTTTGATTGGTCGTCTGCAGTTGCAATAGTCGAGCGTAAATGTTGAAGCATTTGTGCCGAATCAGGTGTCGTAAGCTTGGGCACTGGCTGGATGATCTATGTGTCGGCGCAAGTTGTCTCTGCTGGTAATAGGATGCCAGTCTATTTGAGCATGAAAACACTGACTTAGCTAGATTTGACTTTGCATCCATTATTTCGTAGGAAAGCGCGACCTGCTTGGGGCTCCCACCTTCCGAACCATCTATGTCTGAACAATGTAGACTACAGGTTCGGGGAGTAAGGATTTGGCGACTACGCTAAAGAGCAGTAGTCTCGTGGTGAGCCATCTACATCAGTCGGAGACCGACTAGTCTCCCACCTTTCGAACCATCTAAACCCGCGTGGTGAAAGCTACAAGTTTAAGTCAAAGGGGTTCAACGACCAGGCTAAAAAATGGTAGACCCGTGGCAAGCCGTCAGAATCAGTTCGGGACTCACTAGGCTCCCACCTTCCGAATCATCTATACATGTGTGCATCAAGCTACAAATTTGGGAGTTTTCGGATCACGCTGAAGAGCAGTGGTCCCGTGGTGAGCCGTTGGAATCAGTTCACGACTGACTGGACTCCCACTTTCTAAACTATCTACACCCGCTCAATGGGGCTACAAGTCCTGTGTTGGCAATTCGGCGGCAACGCAGAAAAGCAGTAGTCTCGTGGCGAGCCGTCGGAATCAGTTTGTTACTGATTGGGCTCCCACCTTCTAAACTATCTACACCCGTGCAATGGGGGCTACAAGTCCAGGGTTGATAATTCGGCGTCCACGCTGAAAGGCAATTGTCCCGTGGTGAGTCGTAGGAATCAGTTTGGGACTGACTAGGCTCCCACCTTCCAAACCATCTACACCCGCGCAATGGGGGCTACAGGTTAGGGCTTTTATCAGAAGCTTTCGTTGCTAGTCGTCAAAAGCTAGGCTTACCTGATCGGGTTCAGGGATCATTAACCACGAAGGAGGCAACGATCTCTGGTGAGTCGTCGTCAGCATGCATGATAACGTTGATTAGACTCCCACTTCCTAAACAATTGGGATCCGCGCTAAGCGGACTAGGTGTCGGAACGTACTAGAAGCCATCGTCATTAGCCATGGTTGACTAAGCTTGCCCGAATGGAGAGAAGTTCCTCCTGTTTGAGGGTGTGCGAATCCATGTCCACTCGTGTCGCGTACTGTGTGGACTACATTACCTTAAATCAAACAAGGATTCGTAGGTACGATCCGTGCGTCAAAGTTGATTCGTTTGTGCTTGTGCCAAGCATGTAGCAGAATATTGTTTGAATGGTGGGTCGAGCCTATGGGCCTGCAGAGGAAAAGCTTGGGTTTCCTGTACAGTTACGCTACGTGTACGGCATAGATCCCACGGTAACACGTGTACGGCGTAAGCTGCGGGACGGTTGAGTATCGGTTACTCCCTCTCAATTGATGGGGTTGCGTGCAGGGCCATTAATTGAGCGAACATGGTCTGCGCAATTTCCTTGGGAACCGTCGTCTCCTCATTTTCCATACGGTATTCAATGTTTGACAGTTAATGATGGGGTGCCCGTTTGGTGAACCATCATGTCTATATAATGGTGTTTTCCATAGTTGTAGGCACTATCTTTTGCAGAGCTTACTCTTGTAATGTTCTTGTTTAAAGAAAATGATTTGGGATTTCCAAAGGCTGAAGGGAGATCTCCAGCAATGGAGTCTTCAAATGTTCTGACATTTGCACCGATCAAGCATGATCATAATCGTCATTATGTGTGGTCATCTGTTCTAGGTGGGCACGTAGTTGATTTGGTAAGATCTCGAAATTTGTTTTCATATTGCAGAGAAGTAGCACGCGTTTGCTATCAAGGGAGACGCCTTGGTGTTACTTTGTGTCACTTGTGTCCGCGTGTATGCGGTCCCCTCTGCTAACTCCTGGATGATCGAAGTGTTAGCGGATGCGCGGTGCTTCCGGTGGTGTTAGTTCTCAGTCACCCCTGGTATCACGCATAGGAAAAGTGTTTTCGCTTGGCAGCACTGTGAGACCTTGACTTCTTCGTCGCTTGTGGCCATCCTCATCTACCTTCTTTTATCCTCTTTAGGAGGTCAAAAACTGTTTGAAGAAGTCATCGAGGGGGTAGGATGCCTTTTAAGGAGGTCAGCCATCTATTGTAAGGTTTACAATGCTGTTGTAGGGGCACTTTCCTGGGGTGATTTGATGGAGCAATCGACCGCTCAGTCCTTTCAATCCAATTTAACACTTTGTCCTTGATCTTGGGAAGGGGTCAAACAAATTCCATCGAATATCTTTGCTGTCACTTGCAAAAACCTTGCATGGCCTCCTTCAGATACCTTTACCTAGTTAGATTGTCTAAGCAAGTCTTTACTCCATGTCGCACTGATTTCAGATGCTTGTAGTTTGTAGTCTTTTGTATTCGGTCCAAGGCGCTTGTTACATTTTTCCAGTAATCAATAGAGTTTTTTTTGCAATTCTTTCATTATTCTTAAATGATTGCAAATCACATAAGCCTTTAAGAACTAAAACTCTACATTGACTATGGAAAGGGAAATAAACAATCGAAAAGGACTAATTGTTGACAGAGAGAGATTGATCATGGCCCTAATGTGATTCGAATGGCCCTTGCGGGTCATTAGTGTTCTCAGCGGACTGTCGAGATTTGCTGGCGTTATAGAGGTTACAGAAGAGTAAACCTTGTAGAGGGGTTAATCTCCGTACCGATGAAAGGTCGGGCGTTGTGTTCTCGTTTGCCTCAACCTCTCCGTTTCGCTTGGTTGAATAACAGATTGCCTCTATAAAACTTGACTGTGGTGTTTCCGCTGTCATTCGATCTGGCACTGGTTCAGGCTACTCTGTAAGACTCGGTTGGATCTGGGATAAATCTATTTATTTCAGTGCAGCATAATGGCAACCTCATGTCGTAGGTTGGTCTCCACATATCGTGCCTTCAGAGTGGTTAGCGTTATACTTAACGCTTTGGTGAAGGGTGGAGACTACTGCTTCCATCTGGTGGAGCCATGGTTTTCCCAAGATAAGGTTGTAGGTTGATGGCGCGTCTACTACCATGAAGTCCAAAAATAGGACCTTTCTTAGTTGCGGCTCTTCTGCCATTGTTGCCAACCTTATCTCTCCGATGGGGAAGCATTTCTCCCAACTGAATCCAATCAGCCGGTAATCTGAACCCTCGAGTGGCAGATGCGTTTGTCCTCGTCCGCAGGTTATTTCGCGTCTCCAGTAGCGTCCACTTGCGGGACCTATACGACTGGTCTTCCCTCGGTCTGAGTTCATAAAGGACATAGATAATCCCTGGAGTCTCCTTCTCTATTTTTTTAACTGACTACCCCGATCCTTGGTCCGTTATGGTCTCTTCTCAGAGTTCAGGAATTCTTTTAGTTTTCCCCTGTGGATCCAGTACTCAACCTCATACCTCAGACTCTTGCAACCATTGGTATCGTGGCCACCCTCCTTGTGGTACGCGCAGTACTTGTCAATGTCACGCTTGGAAGGGTCTGCGCGCTGCTTTGGGAGTCACTTCAGATCTTCCCGGTTTTTCATGGATTTTAGTACGTCCGACAGGCTAGAATTGAAGGGTGTCACGACTCTTGATCCAACATAGTTGGAGGCTTTTTTTGGCATGGACTGACTAGGGTCTGGCATGTTTTCACTGTTCTTTCTCTTACCTCTTTCTTCATCATCGCGTCTCCTTCCCTCCTTCTTGTCCTTAGGAGCGGATGGCTTCTTCTCGCCTTCGATTTCCCTCTTCATGTTCCTCAACTCCTCCAAGGTAATGTGTTTCTTGGTGCTCTTGAGGAGATTTGTCATGTCCAAAAGGGGCTCCAAGGTGAGGTCTTCTTCGAGCTTTCTCTCCTTGAGGCCCGCAGTGAAGGCTGTCACGGCTGTGTCATTGTTGCATCCGTCAATGAGAGTCAGCTCGTTGTTGAAGCGCGTGACATACTCTCTTAGTGTCTCATTGGACTTCTGTTTTAGAGAGAGTGTGTAGTGTGGGCTTTTTTCGAAAACGCTGGTTCCCAACGAAATGTGTCAGGAACTCCTTTGCCAGCATCTTGAAGGAGTCGATCGATCTCGGCGGAAGGCTGTGGAACCATGTTAGTGCTGACTTCTTCAGGCTAGTGGGAAAAGTCCTGCACATCACCGACTCAGATCCGTCTTTGAGAGCCATTACATGCTTGTAATGGCGCAGGTGGTCGAATGGATCGGTGGTTCCACATAGAAATCAAACTTCGAGGGAGTGAACTTCCTCGGAAGGGTCTCATATTCATGATTCGGTCCACAAATGGTGGGACAGAGAGACGATACAGCACGTCCGGGTCATGTGCCACTCTGCGGAGGGGGTTCAGAGGATCGAGCCTCTCTACCCTGGTAGCGGGCTCAGCGTTAGCCGCGCAATCTGCTCTAGTCCAATGAGAGCTAGCGGGGGTTTGGCTCTCCTATGTTAGCTCTCCACCATCCCCCGGAAACAGAGGCCTGTGTTGTTCCTAGTCTCCATTAGCGGGCATTGGATTTTTGTCTCGTGAGAGCCTCCACCGCTTTGGCAATCTGCTGTATTTGATATGACAACATCTCTATTTTGGGGTCCATCATTGCTGTCATCGGCGCGGGGCGTGAGTCTGTTGTCCATGCATGACCGAAACAACTGAAAACGGCGGTATAGCGCTCGCTTGAGCGTTTCACGTGTCTGTTTGTTCTCCGTTGTTGAGTGATCTAGTCACCATCTTTCTATCTTTTGAAGGGATTTGGTGCTAGCCAAAATTTAGGAACTTTGTCATCCCCACGGACGGCGCCAAACTGATGCAGTCATTTTCCGCTCCCTGCTTTGACCTAGTCCCACTGACCTACACAAGTAATGCACGTGAACCACAGTTGTGGTGACCAATGGCACTCCGATGCTAAAGTCAGATAGGGATCTGAGGAAGGTGTAGTGTTGTAAACAGTGAATTTATAGCGTACCTTAGCTTACCAATCTCATGTCTTATTTATAGTGCATGAGTCTTGGTTCTACCAGGCCATCGAAGGCGTAGTTTAGGAAAGCGATCTTCGTGGAGATCATTATCTAATTAGGAGTCGTGTTGTAAGAGGAAAGTTCCATGTTAGCCCTGTGCTCCTAGATACACGAGAGATAGTTCCCAATCCAAGAGCAATCCGTAGAAGGAAGTTTTCGGCATGGAATGTACTCTTGTATTTGCTTCCTAGTTGGAAACATAGAGTTGTTGTAATTGTTTGTCTGAAATTGATCCTCAAGATACTTTCCTTAGTAGGGCTTACGGGTATTGAGGATAGTTGTGAGACGTGTGGGCCTAGCATGTTGTAAGAGTTTGGGTTCGTCTGGCAGATTGAATTAGGCGGGCTTGGTACCGATTGGGTCGGATCAGTGTGTGACGTTGGGGCCTGTAATTCCTCAAAATCATCATCACACATGTATGGCTCAGGGATGTGACCATTTTTGTGTATCATCATTGATGATCTATAGAAATTACGGGCCCCAATGTCAGCCCAACACTAATTCGGCCCTAGCAGTTCCAAGCCCGCTTAATTCAGTCCTCCAGACGAACCATAATTCTTACAATGCTAGACTCACATGTCTCACAGCTATCCTCAATACCCAATAAATCCTACTAAGGCAAGTATCTCGAGAATCAGCTTCGGACTGGCAATTACAGCAACTCTCTGCTTCCAAATAGGAAGCAAATACCAAAGTACATTCCACACAGGAAAACTTCCTTCTCCGAATTGCTCTTGGATCGGGAACTATCTCTCGCGTATCTAGGAGCACAGGGCTAATAGGGAACTTCCCTCCTACAGCACGACTCCTAATTAGATAAGGATCTCCACGAAGTTCTCCTTCCTAAACTAAGCATTCGATGGCCTGGTAGAACCAGGACTTCTACACTATAAATAAAACATGAGGTTGGTAAGCTAAGGTACGCTACAAATTTCATGTTTACAGCATTACACCTTCCTCAGATCCCTATCTGACTTTAGCATCGGAGTGCCATCGGCCACCACAACGGTGGTCTGTGGCTCACGTGTGTTACTTGTGCAGGTCAGCAAGTCAGCAGAAAACGACTGCATCAGTCCTCTTTGGATCCAATGCTCGATTTCCTCTTTCAGTTTGTAGCAGTCTTCAGTTTCATGCCTTTGATCCTTGTGGAAGGAACAATACCTAATTTTGTATCTTCCTTCTGGGTCTCCTCTCATCTTGGGTGGCCAGTTGACGTTCTCCCAATTCGCCATGTATTTCAGGATGTTGGTCCGACTTGTTTTTAGAGCCATGTATGGTTTGTATTCCTTTTTCATTACGTTGGTTATCTGCTCGTGATTGAACCGTGTTGATTATGACTTCCTGGATTCCCGCTGGTTGGACTCTGGTTTTTTGTCATTTCGGTGTTTCTTTGGTTGACCGTTATCTTCCTGTGGTCCATCGTCTCACCTTCTTTCTTCTTTCCTTTCCTGTTTCCTTGAATGGTTTTCCCTTTTATGTTCATTCTTCCTCCTGGCAGCTTTCATCTCTTCAAGAGAGATGTGTTTTTGGGCTATTTTCAGCAAGACCGCCAAGCCTTTTGGAGGCTCCAGGTTAAGAGCATCGAAGAAGGGCCCTCTCTTCAGTCCGGAGATAAAGGTCGGAGCGGCTGTGTCGTCGCTACATCAATCAATCATTGTCAATTCATTGGTAAATCAAGTGACATATTCTCGTATTGTCTCTTCGGGCTTATGTTTGACATGAATGAGGTAGTGTGGTCATTTCCTCATCCATTGGCTCCCGATGAATCTGGTGATAAAAAAAGGTGGCTAATGCTTGGAAAGAGACTATCGACCTCGGTGGTAGGTTGTTTAACCAATTCATCATTGTGGAAGTGAGGCTGGTCGGAAATGTTATGCATAAGATCGATTTCGTGGTTTCCTTCAGGGCCATCATGTGGTGGAAGTGTTTCAAGTGATCAGTTGGGCCGATAGTACCATCATATACTTCAAATTTTGGCGCAATAAACTTTTTCGACATGGCAATTTCATGAGGGCGTTGAGGGCGACGAAAAAAGGCGGTTTTGCTAATTCATATAGTTCGTTGGGATCCGTTACTCCTATCTGAACAAGATTTTGGCAAGCGTGTCGTCCCACTATGGAGTCTTGCCTTGGGGGAGCTCGTTACTTTCGAAGTTTCACTGTTGGGGTTCTGCTGGGATTCATCACTTCCTTGAGTTCGGTTGGTGGAGTTTTGTTGGGTCAGTGCCTGAACAAGGTCAGCTGGCTGGATGCGCTCCCGGGTGATTTTTTTAGCATCTTTGTCACGTAGTTCATCTTTGCCATGAGTAGGTCCAACCGAGGATCCGTGGTTATGTCGCCAAATGTCTACGTTGTATGGGTTATTGTGTGCTGTGGATTTGGATTCTAGAATGCCATCGGTCCGATGATCCGGACTGCTTCTTGTTCGTGAGCTATTTGTGATACATCATTGCCACTAGGAGATTTGTTGCGATCATTGCTAAGTTGAGGATATATGGAGTGTGTCATTTGTTTTGACAGCATGTTGATCTTCTATCAGATTGTGGTGAGCTTTGTCACTATGGATCTTATTATTTTTTAGAAAGGTTCCCACGGACGGCGCCAAACTGATGCTTCCAAATTTCGTCCACCTATGAGTTTGACCTGCAAAACATGTGTTAGACTGCCAATGACCACCTTTTTGGTGACCGAAGGCACTTCGATGCTTAAGTCAACAACTCTGTTTGAATAAGGAAGTAAATTTGGACAAAACTCAGTTAAAGTTGCATACCTGTGTCGAATGTTCCATTTACCTTTTATAATGGTCGCGGTTAATTCTCTGTGTGACTTAAGCATGTGAAGCGCGACAGAAGGAGATGTTTCTCATAATAGTCTCCTCCTTGATGGAGATGCATTCGTGGAGGCGTAACTCCCTCCACGACTCTTTTTGGTGCAACGTTCCTCTTCTTTATGAGAGAACTCGTGTTGGATCTGGATTTTTCCTTTGATTTGTTTGGGCCTGGATTTGGGCTTTGTTTATACCTACTTGTAATGGGCTTTGTCTGGGCCTCTGTGGTTGGCTATATTCTCCTTGGGTTTTACAAGCTGGCCCAATAGATGGGATGCCATGTCCTTCTGATGGATGTTCTCTGCCACGTGTATGGCCGTGATGATTGGTCTATTTTCATGTATCATCAAAGGATATGAAAGTAATTGCATTTACAAGGAGACAACCACAACCTTTCATGATCAGATGATCCGTGAAAAAACTTTCGTTGTTGGAAAAAAAGTCTTGCTTTTTCAATCACATCCTAAATTCTTTCCTGGTAAGTTACATTCTTGATGGGTTGATCCTTTCATTGTTACTAATGTTTTTCCCCATGGTACTATACAGGTGAAGAGTGTCACAACTAGTAAGAAATTCAAGGTGAATGGGCATCGACTTAAGCCTTATTGTGAGTCATTTGTGGAGCATGACGTGGAGGACGTATCACTCAATGTCCCCACTTATTCTGAGGATTAATTGGAGATATCGCCATGCCGCACGACATTAAAACAAGTACTTCTTGGGAAACAACCCAATCAGATTTGCTTTCTCTATTCCATTATTTCATTTTTGTTATTTTTGCTTTTGTTTGTTAGTTGTTTGTTTTTCGTCTTTTAACTCTTTCATTGCATGTGCTCTAATCTATCAACATAGAGAACAATATTAGGTTTAAGTGTGGGGGGAACAACGTTGTTTTTGTTTTTTCTTTTAAATTGAAAAAAACGTGTCAGTCCATTAAAATATTTTAAAAATAGTATTTTTAGTTGTTTTGAGTCTTAGAATACCTTCCAACACAATGATAAGATTTGGTTTTTAATTGCATGACTTTAAGGTGATTTATATGATTTGAGGTATGACATTATTCTTTGGTTAACGCTTATTCATGGTTATCATATGCGAATTTACATGTAATCAACTGAGTAATTGGTACTCATAGCATGTTTCATTGAATTTAACTCGATATAACCCATATGTGAGTTTTCAGCCTACTGTTCCTTAATTCTGAGGGTTTTTAGTTAGTTCATCTTTCATTTTTTTTGTCCATAATAATTCGTTGCATGATCTCATTTTTGTTTGCCTTCATTGCTATTGGATTGTTTTCATTATTTAGAACTAAATACTTGAACTTGTACTAATTTTATTCAAAGCATTATATTGAATTGCACGACGTGCTTAACATGATAAAGACACCTAGTTTTCACTATTGCAAAATAAGCCTATGTTCATAATCAATTTCCTTTAGGTTAACCCCCGTTGAACCGGTTCTTAAGCATTTTTGTTTCATTACCCTCATTTTCCATACCTAACCTAATCAGAAAAGTGAAACATAATTTATTTTCATCCATTGTTTCCTCCTTTCTCAACCATCTACGCACAAAATCTCCACAGCCACGCACACTCACCACCGCAGCCACACCTTCACCAATACACCACGGTTTCGCCATCATCTCTCTGTTCGTCACTCGCAAACACAACCCTTCATCCACTGATCATCAAACCCTTCTCCATCCACAGAGTCATCACCGTCAACATCGTGTCATCCCTCATATTCATCACCATCCATCGACCACATCTTCCTTCCTCTTCGCCTCCACCCTCCAGACCCTTTTCACCATCGATCGGCCAGACCCCTACTCATCTCTCTCGCCTCCTTTCAGATCACAGCAATAGTACACAACTAGAATGCACATGAACAAATTGTAAAGAAGAAGAGGAGATACTCAATTCTCTTCTTAACACTATTCGCACCACAAAGTTTCTTTCCACCACCACCACGTAGGCTGCAACAATGTTTTATTTATTTCACTCTCTTTGTCTTATTTTTAGTTTGATAAATAATTATGGATTGTTGTTCATACATGATTAATATGTTTAGCTAAACCACTTTTTAGCTAGGGTTGGATTCAAAACCCCTTTTTGTTAGTTGGTTTCCATTTGTATTGGGTTTCTAATTGGGCCCAATGATGGTTTTCTCTATACCACAAATACAACAACAACAGCCAATTTGGAGAAGGTTTTTGTTTTGGTTTTTAACACTAATAGGACAGCAGCCAATTGGGAGGAGGTGTTTTGTTTTCTTTGTAACACAAGGGACGGCAGCCAATTGGGGAATATGGAGAGTTTGGTTTCTTTTTAAACAAAAAAATACGCAGTAGTAGGGAAGCAAGTTTATTTTTGCTCTTGGCCAAAAACTCAAGACAACAAAGGGGCGAGAACGCGCAAGACGATATCCAGAACGCAGCAGCACAAAAAAATAGAAAAAAAAAGAAGTTTTCCAGGATAGCAGCCGAAACGCAGCAGCGAGGACGCAGCAGCAGTGGACACGCAGAACAGCAAGGAACACATCGCAGGACAGCAGCAGAGTGCATCGCTGATTCACCACGCGCTGCCATGCCGATGAAGCTCCACACCGTTGTTGCTGTCATCACCTTCACCATGCGTCACTAAACCCCACGCAAGGCAAAGAGGTGAACTCCTAGATGTAACGCACTTAATTAGTATTTGATTCGCTGTATGCTTTCACGATGAATAATGGTGTTTATCATTTTCACTTTTATTTCATATAGGAATTTATGTTATTTTAGTGACAAAGATTTCATCAATTTCTTCGTAGATTATTATTAATCCAGTGGTTATCTTTTCTTCTCCATATAAGTTTAGTCACGCTTTTCTTACGTGTGGAATTTAAGGATAAATTGATTCCGATAGGTTAGTTATATGTGATAGTCTTTTATTATGTTATTGTCTCCGGATATATCATAAATTTAGGATATCACATAAAAATCCATTTACATTAGGATATATTAATGCATTAAAGACTATTCTTCCGATTATGTTGTTTGGGATGTGAAACACGTAATCGAGTCATCATAGCGAATCAATACTAGTTGGCGCGTGAAATCTAGGAGGGATTCTTGGAACCTTGTGACTTTTCTAAACTTGATTTTTATTAAACTAAATTCAATTTCACATTTTAAAATTGCTAGAATTTCTTACATTTAGTTTCGTGTAGTTTTTTTTCTTCCTTGACCTCGTTTTGTAGATCACTTTTCCTCGTGGGATCGACACCCCAATCTTTACTGCAATTGACTGCGTGTACTGTTTGGGCGTAATCAAATTTTGGCGTCGTTGCCGAGGAACAAGCGTCATTCTACAAGGGAGGTTTCAGGTATTATCTTTCTTGCTCATTGTTTTATTTTATTTTATTCTATTTTTAGGTTTTAGGTCCAGTTTAATTTTTATTTTATTTTATTTCTAAAAAAAATTGCAAAATACAAAAAAAGACATTGGGGGAGTGAGTTGGAATAGAGACCACTTAGGGAGAATAATTAGGGTCCCAAATTTAGAACACCAACAAATTCACATTGAGACCAAATTAAGTTCTACTTCTAATTCTAACACCATGAGTAATCACGAAGATGACCATGTTCGGTCGCTAAAGGACTATCTCCACCCCACGCGCACTGCTACTCCATCATCATGTTTGCACCAAGTACACCAAAGCTAGATTTTAAGCCGGGTATGATACAATTATTACCCACTTTTCATGGCCTAGAGAGTGAGAATCCTTATGTTCACATTAGGGAATTTGAGGAAGTTGTGGCCATTTTTCACAACAAAGTTGAGGCTGTAGACTCGGTAAGACTAAGGTTTTTTCCTTTTTCCCTTAAGGAAAAAGCGAAGAGTTGGTTATACTCTTTGCGACCAAGGTCTATAGGTTCGTGGGAGGAGATGACCCAAGCATTTTATAATAAATACTTTCTTCACCACAAAACCAACAGTCTAAAAAGGCAGATTTCTACCTTCACCCAAAAGAAAAGCAAGACATTATATCAAGCATGGGAAAGGTTCAAGGATCTTTTGAATACATGCCCACACCATGGGTATGAGAGTTGGCGCTTAGTCAGTTATTTTTATGAGGGGTTCACCAGTAGAAAACGTCAGTTCGTTGAGATGATGTGTAATGGAGAGTTCTTACAAAAGGACCCTAATGAGGCCATTGAGTACCTGAATGACTTGGCTAAAAAGGCTCATACTTGGACTGGTCCAAGTGCTACTGAGAGCACGGATAGAACACGCCCAGCTGGCGTCTACCAACTTAGGGAAGAGGACAGCCTTAGAGCCCAATTTGATAGAGTGACTAGGTAGTTAGAGGTACTTAAGGCCAAGGATGGTAGGCCCACACATGCTGTTGCCAGAGTTGAGTTACAAGACACCTGTTTTATATGCGGGGGAATTGAACACTTAGCACAGGATTGCCCGACCTTGACTGAGATGAGAGGGGTTTATGAGAAACAATGTAATGCCTTAGGGATGTACAAGAAGCCTTACTCACCATTCTCTAACACTTACAATTCTGGCTGGAGAGATCACCCTAACTTAAGATGGAGGTCCAAAGCGGACCAACCTACACACTCACAGGCACAACCACCTAGGTCATACCCTGCACCCCCATGCAATGCACAATCTAACAGAAGTTCCTTATCAGACACATTACATGCATTTATAGAGGCACAAGGTAAAACTAATCAAAAATTTGAGGTTGCATTGACACAGTTGGCAGAAGAGAACAAGGAGATCAAAAGCCAGATAACCAAGTTGACAAGGTCATTAACAGTACAAGAGCGGGACCAATTTCCGTCACAGCCTCAAGCAAATCCGAAGGGCCAACTTATGGCACAAACCTCTACTTTAGACTCTCAGAATGTCAAAGAGGTTAATGCCATCACTACTCGGAGTGGTAAGATTTTAGATGGATCAAGCTCGTCCACGACTATAGGCACCTCCCCAAGTGCAAAGGAGAACATTCCTGAGGATGAGCCCAACAGGAACATTCCAGTTCCAGTTCCTTTTCCTCAAGCACTACGACCTACTGGAAAAGAATCGGAAATGCATGGTGAGATTCTAGAACACTTGAAACAGGTTAAAATTAACTTACCTTTGCTGCATGTAATTAAACATGTACCAACTTATGCGAGGGTCGTCAAGGATCTATGCACTATCAAGAGGAAGCATCATGTCAAGAAGACTGCCTTCTTGACTGAACAGGGTGTCCTACAGTCACTTGCCAGATTGGGATTCATGAGTTCGGCCAAGCCTTGTTGAATTTAGGAGCAAGTGTAAATCTAATGCCATATTCTCTTTAGTTACGACTGGGTCTAGGAGAGATTAAACCCACATCCGTGGTACTACAATTGGCCGATAGATCGGTTAAGAAGCCAAAAGGAATAGTCGAGGATGTCTTGCTGCAGATTGATAAGTTTTACTATCCCGTCGACTTTCTTATTTTAGATACTCATTTTGCGGTCAATATGGAGTCTACAGTTTCGATTATTTTAGGTAGACCTTTTCTTGCCACAGCTAACGCTCTTATCAATTGCAGGAACGGTCTAATGAAGCTGTCTTTTGGGAACATGACTCTGGAGGTCAACATATTCAATATTAGCAAGTAACCACGTGATGATGATGAGTGTCATCATACCTGCATGATAGACACGCTGATATCAGAGGAGGTGCTCCTGAGCGCAGATTCTGAAACCTTAGAGTACCTCCTTTCTATTTCTGATTCTGAGAATTCACTTCCTGACAATGTTTTTGATATTTCTGTTGTTTTAGGGTTAAAAGATAAAGGAGGACAACAATGGCAACCATGCTTTGAGGAGTTGCCAAAGGAAAGACAAAAACCACAACCATCCACCGCAGAAACTCTGAAAGTTGACCTAGCTCCACTGCCTGAGGGATTTAAACATGCATTCCTCGGACCAGGTGATACCTTTCCTGTTATTATTTCTTCCGTGCTTGATAGCTCACAACAAGAATAATTGATTAATATGTTACGTGAGCACAAATCTGCATTAGGTTGGACTATAGCTGACATCAAAGGTATTAGCCCCTTAATATGTTCCCATAGGATTCACTTAGAAGAATAAGCTAACCCCCGTAGAGACCCTCAAATACGACTTAACCCTACTATGAAAGAGGTGGTGAAAAAGGAAGTCTTAAAATTGTTAGATGCAGGCATCATTTATCTCATCTCTGATAGCAAGTGGGTTAGTCCAACTCAAGTAGTTCCCAAGAAATCTGGAATAACAGTTGTGACTAATGATGAGGGGTGCCTGTTCCTACTAAGGTAGTGACAGGGTGGCGCATGTGCATTGATTATAGGAAACTTAATTCTGCCACACGCAAGGATCACTTCCCACTTCCATTCATAGACCAAATCTTAGAGCGAGTAGCTGGTCATTCTTTCTATTGCTTTCTAGATGGGTATTCAGGATATTATCAGATTGAGATTGCATTAGAGGATCAGGATAAGACTACTTTCACATGTCCTTTTGGTACTTATGCTTTTCGGCGTATGCCATTTGGTTTGTGTAATGCACCGGCTACGTTTCATAGATGCATGATGAGTATTTTTAGTGACATGGTTGAAAAATATATGGAAGTATTCATGGATGATTTGACTATTTTTGGTGATTCCTTTGATTCATGTTTATTTCACTTGAAGGCTATTTTAAGTAGATGTGAAAAGAAGGGTCTTGTGCTTAATTGGGAAAAATGCCATTTAATGGTTTCTTATGGAATAGTTCTGGGACACATAGTTTCTGATAAAGGAATCGAGGTTGATAAAGCTAAAATTTAATTGATTTCTAAATTACCTACACCTAAAAGTGTCAAGGATGTGAGATCATTTCTAGGACACACGGGTTTTTATAGGAGGTTCATACAAAATTTTGCTGCCATCTCTAGACCATTAAGTAGCCTCCTGGTCAAAGATGTCGTGTTCCAATGGACACAAGAATGTGAGGACGCTTTCCGAACACTCATTGATAGGTTCACCTCTGCCCCCATCATGCAGCCACCGGATTGGAATTTACCATTTGAGATCATGTGTGATGTAAGCAACTATATTGTGGGGGCAGTCTTGGGACAGCGAAGGGAAGGGAAGCCCTTTGTTGTTTACTATGCTAGTCGAACACTTAATGATGCTCAAAAGAATTATTCGACTACTGAAAAAGAGTTGCTAGCTGTAGTTTTTGCTTTAGATAAATTTCGTGCTTATTTGATTGGTACACCTATCACTGTTTTTACTGACCATGCGGCTCTTAAGTTTCTTATTTCTAAAAATGATGCTAAGGCAAGATTGATTAGGTGGATTTTACTTCTGCAGGAATTTGATCTAACTATAAAGGACAAGAAGGGGGTCGAGAATGTTGTGGCGGATCACTTGTCTCATCTGGAGTTCAGTGACTCTGCCAATGGCCCACCCATCCGTGATGACTTCCCTGATGAACACCTATTCGCCGTCACTCAAGTACCATGGTATGCACACATTGTTAATTACTAGGTTTCCGGCGAAGTTCCATCATCATGGAGTGCTCAAGATAAGCGCAATTTTTTTGTCAAGGTAAGAAATTTTTATTGGGATGATCCTTATCTATATAAGTATTGCCCCGGCCAAATCATGAGGCGTTGTATCCCTGAAGGTGAGATTGAAAGTGTCTTGCATTTTTGTCACAGTGCAGCTTGTGGAGGCCATTTTTCTATGAAAAAGACCGCTGCAAAATTTTTACAGTCTGGATTATATTGGCCTACATTGTTTAAGGACACTAACAATTATTGTTGTTCTTGTGATAGATGCCAGAAGTTAGGTGCATTGTCCCGAAGACACATGATGCCCCTTAACCCCATCTTAGTCATTGAGATATTTGATTGTTGGGGGATTTATTTTATGGGACCTTTTCCACCTTCTTTTGGATATTTGTATATTTTGCTTGCAGTGGACTATGTGTCCAAATGGGTAGAGGTTGTGGCGTGCTGAAAGAATGACAACAACACTGTTGTCAGGTTCATCAAAGAACACATTTTATCCCATTTCGGTACACCACGAGCCATTATTAGTGATCAGGGGACTCATTTCTGTAATCGCTCTTTTGAGGCTTTGATGCGCAGGTATGGAGTTCATCACAAGGTCGCCAATGCCTATCATCCACAGACAAATGGCCAAGCCGAGCTGGCAAACCAAGAAATGAAACAAATCTTGGAGAAGATGGTGAATCCGGATAGGAAGGATTGGTCCTTGTGCCTTCCTAATGCACTTTGGGCTTAGTGTACCGCTTGTAAGACAATTCTCGGGATGTCTCCATATCGGCTTATATATGGAAAAGTCTGTCATTTACCTGTTGAGTTAGAACATCGCGCTTATTGGGCCGTAAAAGGCACTAACTTTGATCTCAATGATGACGGTATTCAGCGGAAACTTCAGTTAGCTGAAATTGAGGAGTTGCGGAATGATGCCTATGACAATTCCTGAATATATAAGGCGAAGATGAAAGCAGCTCATGATAAGCAAATTCTGAGTCATTTTTGTGTTCTACCCAATAATATCACTCTAACCATCCTCTTTTCTTTTTCCTTTATTTGTCATGATTATCATTTTATACATTGAGGACAAGGTTTGGTTTAGGTTTGGAGGTGATGGTGGTTTATTAGATTTTTTGTGCAATTTTCAAAAATTTGTGAGCTTAAAACGTATTTTACAATTAAACCGAGTCATTTTTGTGTTCTACTCAATCTCCATTGAATACTTAGATGATTATGGTAATTGTGTAAATCTTTATGAAAATGCATTCGAAATCTAAACTCTTGGTGAATTAAAAAAAAAAAGGGTTTGAGTCTTTTTAATTTTAGAGAATATTTTTGTTGCCTTTAATTTTGAGAAAACACATACTAACACGTGTCACATAGTTATATTAGTAGAAAACATGATATTTGATATTATCCTTATTTTAGATGTATTTCGTGAGACTTTTCAACTCGACTATTCGTGCACTATAAGCCGAGTCAACATGATTTGAAGTTGACTAATGAGATATTGAACTAGAAAACCTTAGAATAATAGTGGAGACTTAACCTTGTGAGTTTTATTCCTTGAGGGTTATTAAATACACTCTGATTTTTCTTGAGTCCGCATTAGTTCGTTGATGATCTCATTACTCTTGATTTTCTTATTGATTACTTTAAGAATGACATAAAAATTGAATTTTTACACTAGAACTTCTTGTTCTATTTAGTTGAGATGTCCTAGTACTAACTAGAACTTATGAAGTTTTATAGGCATTTCTTTCTTTAAACCATTTTTTTTAGCCTTTTAGCCTACCCAATAATAAATATCCATTTGTAGCCCTTTGAGCCTTTAAATAACCTTATTTTTGTTAACCCCATTCCCATGACCTACTCCAATCAAGGAGTAATACCTATATTATTTTATCCTTACCCAATTTTCCGAGAATGTATACGGTGAGATATATTTATGGAATGGGCAAATAGAAAGAGTTGAAAATAGATATTTCATGCGGCCTCAAAGTAAAAGTGTTTGATTGTATCAACGGGGAAAAGCATGTAAGAAAAAAAAAGCATGTAAAAAAAAAAAAAAATTTAAAATGAAGAAAAGTTAATGGTGTACAACATTGATTTGTTCTTCAATGCCCTATGTGTTTATTCAAGAGTGTAGGCATTCTCAGGAAATTCTGGTATCCTTTTTGTCCATTATTGTTTGCCATAATCCAAGCCCCATTACAACCTAGTAAAGACCTAATTGATCTTAAGTGAAAGTTGGTTTAGTAGATGTGGAGATTGAATAGGCAAGAACTATGGTGTTTGATTCAACATTCTCAAAAGTAATCAATATTCCTATCCATGAGATCATATTTGTTTCACTCTTTGAAAAATTCCGTTTTTCATGATAATTATAAGTGAGACGTTTGCATTTTCCATAGTATATTCTTTTCGTCACATATAAACTGAGTGCCAAATTTCTGAGTGACATGAGAGATTTGTAGACGAAGCGTACTTTCTAAAGGTTATCTCGTCACATCTTTACTATGAGATGAAGAGTTATGTTGATAAGGTTTCTCACACACACACTTCGAGTTGAGAATGAGTATGAAATTTATTTAACCTTTAGATACTATTAAATTATTGTACTCTATTGATACACTATTGTGACATTTTTAGTTTGTTGTTTTTCTTGAATTTTAAACAATTAGAAAATTACTCTGAGGAAAATAAAGGGGAATGCCCATGTTTTCCATTATGTTTTTAGAAAATAGATTTTGTTTTATTGAGTCAGTAATGTTTGGAGGTAACATTTCTGGAAACCCTCACGAGACTACAACTCGTCCTCTAGAGGTAATCTAGAGGTTTAAAGCCTTGTTGCACGTTAAGGTAAGTGCAACCGTGATTCCACGAAAGTGAGTTAGGATTTTATTCTTAATTTTGTTTTGCTCGAGGACTAACAAAATGTAGGTTTGGGGGTATTTGATATTCACATAATTATTACATAATATACCTCCTAACTTATGTTTGTTAGTGTTTCAAATAGTAGATTTTAGTTTAATTATTCTATTTTTTGTATTTTTGTAGGATTTGGAGTTTAAATGACAAAAGTGCATTAGCATGGAGAATTTGGAAATTTAAAGGAAAATTGACAAAGTGGAGCGGGAGACACTCAAGCCAAAGATTAATAAAGAGAACCAAAGAAAAAAATAAAGGAAAATAGTTTTGAATTTTGGTGGAACAAAGAAGTGATATGGATCAACATAGCCAAACCCACCTCTCCTATTATTAGAAAAGAATCCAAACAAAAGGGGTGGTTTCCAATTGTATATGGACCCCTTTTATTTCCTTTTTGTTAGTTGGTTTCCATTTGTATTGGGTTTCTAATTGGGCCCAATGATGGTTTTCTCTTTACCACAAATACAGCAACAACAACCAATTTGGAGAAGGTTTTTGTTTTGGTTTTTAACACAAATAGGACAGCAGCCAATTGGGAGGAGGTGTTTTGTTTTCTTTGGAACACAAGGGACGGCAGCCAATTGGGGAATATGGAGAGTTTGGTTTCTTTTTAAACAAAAAAATACGCAGCAGCAGGGAAGCAAGTTTAGTTTTGCTCTTGGCCAAAAACGCAAGACAACAAAGGGGCTAGAACGCGCAAGACGATGTCTAGAACGCAGCAACACAGAAAAAGAAAAGAAAAGAAAAGAAAAGAAGTTGTCCAGGATAGCAGCCGAAACGCAGCAGCGCAGCAGCGACGATGCAGCAGTGGGCACGCAGAACAGCAGGGAATGCATCGCAGGACAGCAGCAGAGTGCGTCGCTGATTCACCACGCGCTGCCATGCCGATGAAGCTCCACACCATTGTTGCTGTCATCACCTTCACCATGCGTCACTAAACCCCACGCAAGGCGAAGAGGTGAACTCCTAGATGTAACGCACTTAATTAGTATTTGATTCGCTGTATGCTTTCACGATGAATAATGGTGTTTATGATTTTCACTTTTATTTAATATAGGAATTTATGTTATTTTAGTGACAAAGATTTCATCAATTTCTTCGTAGATTATTATTATTCCGGTAGTTATCTTTTCTTCTCCATTTAAGTTTAGTCACGCTTTTCTTACTTGTGAAATTTTTAAGGATAAATTGATTCTGATAGGTTAGTTATATGTGATCGTCTTCTATTATGTTATTGTCTCCGGATATATCGTAAATTTAGGATATCACATATGACCAACCTTTGTACTTTCTAGAAAAAAGTAAAATCTAAAATCCATTTACATTAGGATATATTAATGCATTAAAGACTATTCTTCCTATTATGTTGTTTGGGATGTGAAACACGTAATCGAGTCATCATAGAGAATCAATACTAGTTGGCGCGTGAAATCTATGAGGGATTCTTGGAACCTTGTGACATTTCTTACATTTAGTTTCACGTAGTTTTTTTTCTTCCTTGACCTCGTTTTGTAGATCGCTTTTCCTCGTGGGATCATCACCCCAATCTTTACTGCAATTGACCGCGTGTACTGTTTGGGCGTATTCACCTCCAGTGAGGAGGGGCAACTATGGGATGCCAGACCTTTATTACTTGAGAAAAAATCTTTTACACTTATCGGGGTACATGACGACTTTACCCGAAAAAGGAAAACCAATGAAAATACATCAAAACCAATAATAAGATACTCTCCTAACTCCTAGGCCTTAAAAGGCATATTGCATAACTAACAAAAATTGAAAAACCTCGCAACTTGCAAAAAGAAAAATCTTCTTGCAAGAAATGAATTACAATCACAATTTGCAGCTTGCCAATCTTCAACTTGCAAAACCAAATCATGCTAGCACAAAACAACACCCTGTACCAGCCATAGTCAAACCCGCACAAGCAGCAAATTAGCTCTGTTGCCAATTTGCAACTTGCAAACCACCTGCGAGCACAAATCAGCACT
This sequence comes from Berberis vulgaris, assembly GCA_963556465.1. Lineage (NCBI taxonomy): Eukaryota > Viridiplantae > Streptophyta > Magnoliopsida > Ranunculales > Berberidaceae > Berberis > Berberis vulgaris. The sequence goes on from OY747127.1 coordinate 76,058,848, forward strand.
AAAACACGCTGACTAGGAAGCCCCAGGCTAGCAGCAATTGGCACCACATTCTAGAACAGCAGGAAATTGCAGCAGAGTGCACTCTGTTCTTCGCAAAAACAATGCGCAAGCCACCTGCAAAGTAGGCCAGTCCTCGCATCAGCATTCCAGCCAGCTCCACACCACGTCCTGAAACATCTCCACACCTAGGCAAAGACAGCATCCGAAACATATTGCCTAGACCCAACACACAATCTGTCTCAGCAACCAAGCCAATCACCAAATAGCATGATCAGTCCAGTCCATTTTCAGGGCAACAAATCTGTCCTGATCCTCGGCACCATCGACCCTGCAACTAGGAGCCAAGATCTGCTGCTCTGCAACCCTGTCACTCAGAAACTATGGCTGAGAAATGCATAGGAAACAAAGACCGTAATAGCATCCAATCCAGGAAAGCTATACTGCATCTGGACAAAACACTCTGTCTAGGTCATTGAAAATCTGAAAATAATGTCCGTAGTACCAAATCTCGTCAATACACCCCTAGAAAAATAATATCCTGCTACCTCAAAGCTTTCTCTATTCATTCCCATGACGAACGTAAGCCGTGTGGCAACTATCAAGCAAAACCAACCTTGCCAGTCGCCTAGGTAACTCATTCGCTCCATAGGTGACAGACCTACAATCTTTTTGCCCTTTATCAGCTAGCGCAACCGCGACCGCATTGGCCTCTCTATAAATGTGTTTGCACTCTATAAAAATTTTTTCCGCCATCAACTTAATTTCTCTGAAAATGTTCTCCAAATGCCACGGGATCTTAAAGGTCTCCCTAAACCATCCACAAACAAGTTCCGAGTTCGATTGAACCATTACTTTTCTCAACCCCAATGAGGAGCAAAGACGCAAACCTTCAACAAGGGCCAACGCTTCAGCTTTATTGTTTGATCCTTCCCCAAAGAACAATTGTTTCCAACCACGCAAAGACCCCTTGGATCTCTTATAATCCTTCCACAAACTTTGCAGGAGGAGGGAACCAATAAACAATTCTAACAAAACTTCTTCTAACTGGGATCTCATGTAACCCAAGTGCCCTAAGAGAGGCCTTATTCCGACTAATTTGTTTTGGAATGATAAAGGTATTAGCTAACCTCAAATTACGCCTAATGTTTAAAATCAAAAATGCATAATTTGGAGTAATATCTTCATAGACAGCCTTGCATCTTTGTTTCCAGATTTCCCATAAAATAAACATAGGAGTGAGGAAGTAAAACACACCTGATTGCGTGGTCATCTTTGCTTTTTTGAACCAAATTTGTAGCACTGTGGAGATCTCTGCTGGTTTCCTTACATGCACATCAAATAACCCATCAAAATGACTATACTTTTACCGCCAAATTGCCCTCCAGAAATAAGTGGTTCAAAGATTCCGTCCTTGGATTAGTGCAGCACCTACACCTCGAGGCGAGACTAAAACCGCATCGATACAACTCCCCGTCCACTGGCACTCTTCTGCACAATAGTTTCCAAACAAACACTGATATTCTTGACAGGATAATGTTTTGCCAAATTTTTTTCTTAAGCTCATTTTTCACCCCCTGCTTTCGTAGCAATTCATATGTAGAGTGAATGGAAAACTGGTCATCCGGATTCGGCGCCCAAACACACCCATCATCACCATATTTCTTACCCCGCAACCTATCTGCGAATAAGCCACGTGCCAGTTGTCTGAGGTCTGGATTGACCACTTCATAATCTCCCATTATCACTTCCCTAACCATGGGCCAAAAACCACGATTAATAAAATCCTCCGATCTTTTTAAAGAGGTCACAAGGTTCCAGTTTTCTTCAAAGAAGTTGATGTTACCCCTGCCAATACGCCAGAAAGAATTTCTCAAAGTTATAAATTTACAAGACACGGTCTCCTTAAAAATGGGGAAGCCCCACATTTCACGACTTGGCCACTCAACGGAGCTCTAGGCAACCAGTATTTATTTCTCATAAAAGAAGCCCATAGTGTATCGGAGGAAATAAGTTTCCATAAAGCTTTAACACGAAAGGCCTTCATCACCACTGTCAAGTTTCTAACACCCAGTCCTCCTTCTTCCTGAGGCAAACAAATCTTGTCCCATGACACCCATTTTTTCTTCAACCTACCTTCACAATCCCCCCAAAAGAAGTCTGCTAACAAACTATTAATTCTTGTTATAACTTTTTTGGGTGCACACATGGCGCTTAGGATGTAAACAAGAATTGAGCTTAGAACATGCTTAATTAAGACCATTTTCCCTCCATAACAGTTTTGCTTTCCATCCTTGAATGCATCTTTGAATTTGGTCAATCAATTCTTCAAAATAGGAAAGTTTTGTTTTCCCTTGAAACACTGGACCTCCCAAATAAGTCAAATGAGAACCTTTAAATTGGAATCATGTAAACCTCTTCAAAGCCACAATTCTTTCCACTACCACCTTGTCTTCCATCATAAAAGAGTCTTTTCCTTCATTAATTTTCTGACCTGATGCATTGCAGTATTTTTTCAGAAAATCCATGCACCCCTGAAATAAAGATTTTCTCCCATTTAAGAAAATTAAAGTGTCCTCTGCATAGAGTAGGTGCGAGACAGGACTGCAGGCCCTAGGCGTATAATAATACCCTATTTTTCCTGTACTGAAGGCCCTTTGCAATCCCTTACTCAGAACCTCTAAGGTGATGATGAGTAAAAATGGTGTGAGAAGATCCCCTTGCCTTAATCCTCTTGTGGATTTAAAAAATGCTTTGTAAGCTCTATTTAGCAAAATTGAAAAACCACAGGAAGCTATACAGTTGGAAATAATATGACAAAATCTGGTATTAAAACCAAATCTTTTGAACACCCCGAACAGGAAATTCCATTATAGTCGGTCATAAGCTTTTTTCATGTCAATCTTCAGCACAACATTACCTCCAAATACCTTTTTATGGATATCTCTTACCAATTCCTGTGCAAAGCCGATATTTTCCCCAATAAACCTCCCTTTAACAAAAGCCCCTTGCTTCAAGGAGATCATTTCTGGTAATACCAATGCCAATCTATTGCAAAGCATTTGACTGAAAATTTTATAAATTACATTGCAAAGACTAATGGGGCGAAAGTCAGAAAAAAAAAAAAAAAAAAAAAACCTGGATTTTCCTTTTTTCGGATCAGAGCCATGAAATTTGCAGAAAAAGACGCTGGAAGAGCCTCCCCCTCAAAAAAATGTATAGCAGCTTCCCATATATCAATACTCACCAGATCCCAGCATGTTTGAAAAAAACCAGCAGTAAATCCATCCAGGCCAGGGGCACTATTTTTTGGGATATCAAAGACAGCATCATTTACTTCCTCCAACGAATGCCTTTTGACCAATGCATCACACTTAACTGCCGTAGTGGTCTTCAGAATGCAATCTAACAGTTCTAAATCAAGCACACAGCCTCCCTGGGTCGACAAAAGACTATGAAAAAAATTATTTGCTTCTTCAAGGATTTCACCCAGATCTGAAATGGTCCTACCACCTGGCAAAGAGATCTGAGAGATGGCCCTTCTTTTTTGTTTGGATTTAGTGGAAGCAAATAAATATTTTGTACAAGCATCCCCTTCACTGTATTCTTTTTCTCCCGACTTCTAAATCCAGTAAAGCTCCTCTTGTTTTAGAGCTAGTCTGTACTCTGCCTGACAACGACTCATATTACAACAAGCATTAATGTCCCAGTTTGCAGCAACATTATGGCCATTATTACCAATATTATCCCATCCCGCCAGAAGAATAGTATCTCATTGTTGCATTTCATCCTCTAGAGATCTAAGTCTGCTAAACACATTAATAAAGATCGTCTTGTTCCACTGTATAAGAGCTCTTCTCACCATTTTAAGCTTAACATCAATTTTGTCAATAGGTCTCATATCATCTAAATCAGACAACCATATTAACCTGACCAGCGCTAGAAACCCAGGATGAGTAATCCACATATTAAGGAATCTAAACGGGATAAAACCTATTCGCACCTGAGAAGGCATGGATGACAGCAGCGGAGAGTGATCAGAAAAAGTTCTGCTGAGATGTTCCACTTTCGGGTTAGCCAATACTGTCAACCATGCCGAATTAACAAAAATTCTATCCAGTCTAGCCCATATATAGTCTCTTCCTCGCCTATTGTTACACCAGGTGAGTCTAGGTCCCGTGAAACCACAGTCAATCAAACCACAATTTTCAATACAATCTGAGAAATTAGACATACTAGACAAGGACGACTCAACTCCCCCAATCTTTTCTTGTGAAGTTAAAATAGTGTTGAAATCCCCGCCAACCATCCATGGTAGGTCATGATTAGAAGCATGAGTAACCATATTTGACCAAAGTTCCCTACACTCTTCAACCGAGCATTTAGCATAAACAAAAGAAATTAAATAAACTGTTGAAGAAGAATCTGTTACCTGACAGTAAATGATTTGGTTCGACATATCCACAATTGAGAGGTCCAGTGCAGCATCCCAAAAGATCCATATTTTACCACCAAATGTGTCATTGGAGGCGAACCCCGCAAGCTTAAGTTTATTTCCAACCTCCATATATCTGCTAGCTTCAATTATAGGCTCTGCTATCATAAGAATTCTAATATTATTTTCCCTCACCATAATTTTTAACCGTCTTTTCGTGGCTCTATTACCGACGCCACGAGCATTCCAAAACAAAAAGTTTTCAATCATCTTAAACACGGGAGGAAGAAGCACCCTTCTTTGTCTTACGACGCGTGACCGGAGGCACCGCCATTTTGAAATTTTTGGTTTCTTAGTTTCTTCACCTGATTGCGCCCCCAACTCTAAATCCTTGATAGCTACAGTTTCCGACCCTAACTTTGAAGCCGACTCAGTCTCATCACTATTTGAGGCGTTTTCGAAAGTATTGATGTTCTTTTTTTTTTCTTTTTCAGCTTAGCACAACTTTCCTCAACCAAGTTGATAGCATTATCTATGAGCAACCTCACCTCCTCATGCGTAACTGAAACCAATTGTACCGACTGAATTCCAACCTCACCGGGGTCGATATATTGTTCTCCATTCGGTTTAGAACTACTACTAGATTCATGCTCAATTTGATTCGTTGCGACTAGGCCCAAATTCATGGTAGTCTTTAGACAATCTGCCCCTTCTTCCGCGCCTCCCAAAAGTTGAGATTTGATCTCATACTCGTCTTTGTTCACTGCTGAAACAGAGCGTGCAAGCTCTGCTTTGTTCACTGCTGAAACAGATCGTGTAAACTCGGCTTTGTTCACTGCTGAAACAGAGCGTGCAAGCTCTGTTTGTGGAGTCTCGTTTAGCTGCTGATCTGTTGTTGGAATCGCTATTTTTGGAGTCTCAGTTAGCTGCTGCTCAGCATGTGGAAAAGTGAACCGTTCCTGATCAGAATTGAGCAAAACTTGCTCACCCATTTGGTTCCCTGACTCGGGTAAAAGACTTCCACATTCAGCGTGAATATTCTGACTTCCTGGGACAGCATGAGCCCCTGCTTCATCAGCCTGAAGGGCTCGAGATCCCTCTCTTTTTAGAATCTTCATTTGACTGATTTCAACCTTTTTTGACACATCGTCCAGCCCAGGACTTGTCTTCCCCGGGCTGCCTAAAACATCTCTTACCATTGGGTCTCCTTGCTTAGCATTTTCAATCTCACTAATTGTGTACCCCACTTCTTGTAGGCATTCCTTCGTCGTTTCATGCGAAACTATATCATTGGCGCTATCCTTTTCCTTAGGGTTGAACAAAAAACCGATCAAACCGATTAAACCGACCGAACCGATCTAAACCGAACTAATTGGTTCGGTTTAAATTCGGTTCGGATCGGTTTTGGTTTTAAAAAATTCAAAACCGAAGTGGTCGATTCAATTTTCGGTTTCTATGTGATTTTAACCGACCAAACCGAACCGACCGAATATATATAATAAATAATATATATTTTATATATAAATAATAAAATATGTTTAAAATAGTCGGTCGGTTCGATTTTATTTCGGTTTTGGTTTGATTTTAGTCGGTTCGGTTACGGTTTGCATAAATTAGAATCGGTTTTGTTAATGGTCGGTTCGGTTTCGGTTTGAAAATTTTAAATTCGACCTAAGTCGGTTCGGTTTTCAGCCCTACTTTTCCTTACTAGCTGAAAGATTTTTTCTGTGATTACTCTCCTCTTCAACAATAACCTCCATCAGGGTCTCGAATTTGTTTGTCAGCACTAAATTCACCGGTTCTTTGGCCAACCGTTTCTCCGTACTCCTTTCCTCCTTGATTTCCTCCCCAAAATTATTTTTTGCACCACTCGTGCCCACATCGAATTTTGCAACTTTGTTTTTATTGGCCACTGGAACATATTGTTGCTTGATAACCTTGACTTCCACCTTATGTTTCTCATTCTTCTCTTCGTTCACCAAATGGGATGTGTTCACATTGCCCTTGAGACCTAATTTTTTCCTGCAAAATTCCTCATGATGTCCTAGCAAAGAACAATAGTCACAGTATTTGAACCCCGGGTATTCAATTTTTTGCCAGAAGCCCCTATTGTTAGCTCTGTCTATCCATATTCTATTAGGTAGCTTTTCCGCCAAAGTCATCTCCACGCAAACACGGGCAGAACCCGGGTGTGATAAACATCGAGTGTCATCATCCATGCGCAAAAAAACCACCAAAAGAATTCACAATAGCTTTCAAAAGAGGAGGATGAAATAAATGCAAAGGCAGGTTAGGCAACTCTACCCATAATGGAACCGATATCGGATCTGCTTTCAGACTGAAACCATCGTGCCAACGGAAAGCTTTGAATCTAACTCCACGAATCAAAAAGGAATCCCTCGAGAGCACTTTCTTTGTTTCCGTCTAAGATTGAAGACGGACTAAAACGTGGCGTTGATCGAGTAGTCCTAGAGAGAAATCTCCTAGGATCCCCCAAGTTCTGTGAATTGAATCCCGAATATCTTCCAAAGTAGGCCTATAGCATGAGAACTTTAGTACAATCACATGCTTCTCCATGAAATCTTCCCCACGTACTTCATCCGATGTCGTAATTCCAATAGTCGGATCCCCATCTTTGCAGAATCTAGTACCCTCAACGTATGTATCCGTGATCTCCTCAACCAAAAAATTTCCAAGGATTTGGGCAAAAGAAGGCTTAGGAGTCCCTTCTATGCCCCCTATCCCTTTTTCCCCTACTATAGGGGAAGGTAAGGTGATGGCCTGACTAGTCGTCATACCAAACCAACCATGAATACAACCTCAAAATGCCTGCACAGCGGACAGACCGTCGGTCGACAGATAGGACAACAACCAGGCAAGATCAAGCAACCAGCAAAGAAACTAGTGGCGTCCTGGTGATGCCGGCCAGGCTTGACAGCGGCCTGAACGATGCAGATGAACCTAGGTTTTCTTGTTGAAACCTAGCCGCCACTCTAATCAATGGTGTGGATAAGCTCCAAGGATTTTGGGACGGCTAAGATAAAAGAAACAAAAAACCAAAAACTTATTTCCCAAAGTACCCTTCAAATCGCCTCAGAGCACATGTTTTCTCTTGGGTCTTTGCAATTTCGTGAATGTGTTTTGCTTAACTGTGTTATAGGGAACTTATCTTTGTATGTTTGTTAAGGTGGCCAACTTAGTAAGCATGCTAGGATTTAATGCAAGAGTATAGGTGAATTTCACCTAATAGTTATAATCTTATACTCACAAGTAGTAAATACCAAGGAACGTTGGTAAGGTTAAGTAAAAACCTAGGTTAAGAACAATATGTTGTTCATACTTGTAATTACCTAGTCAGTGTTAATATTTTCATAGAACCTAATGATCTTAGATTTTTTATTTAACTTGTGATTCCTGATTAGATAGTATGAAAAGAATAATTTGAAAGCGAAGCTGAGTTTAACTCAATGAATATAAGAAAATAATAAGGTTAAAGTAAGTGCGGTCACGGTTAATCTTAAGCATTGTCTTTCACGAGTTAATAAAGGAAATATTGAACATTAATTTATGAGCATATGTTTGGTGTGTGGAGATAAACCCTTAGCTAATTTCTCATCATCTACTTCCCTAAAGTTTTTATTAGTTTTACAATAATTGTCTTAGTTTAAAATTAGAAAAATCAATCCTCCAATTTTTTTTATTTAGTTTGGTATTTGTCTTTTAGTTACTTTTAGTGTTAGTTAGCGGACCCTCTAATCCCCAGTCTAAGAACGATGCCTACTTATTCTTTACTATGACTACAAAGCAGGGTATTAAGTTGTGTGCTAGTAAAATAGTGCATCAGGCACACATTAATCGTGAAGAAGAAAAAATGAAGGAAATCATGGTTTTCAATGCGTTTGGAACTTAACTAACTTAAGTAGAAATCGACACGCTTTTAATCATCCTTTTATATTAGCCGTCGAATAAATTTGAGCAAGTTTAGATATCTTTCGTAAACTCTATGGACATGCAAATCTTAGATAATGAAACTAGCCTTACTTGCGTGAATGTGTTAAACATTCACATTAGTACATTGGAAGCTAGCGTAACTCGTCAAACACAATGGATAAACATTGGGTAATAATGCATTTGAATAAATAACAGGAAAAAGTAAGAAACATTTCACACTGGAACCAAATGCCACAACACATCTATTCATTTTGATTTTATGAAAACTAGCTACTACGACATGTGCAAAATGTGTTCCTCGCTAACCAATTGGTTACATGTGGGAAGTACTACAACTAGGTTACATTGATTAGAATCAACTACAAAATTTGCTCTATTCGTATGAAACTGTCTGTTGGTGATTTTGCCAGGTTGATGCTCATCCCAGTCACATACAAACAAATGGTCTGATAAAAATTTTCTTTTCATTTTGCATTATCATCTAGTATAAATATGACCAATACAAAACATTATTGAAGAACAAAACTAATATCGAGGGTTATTGTAGAACAAACTGAAATTTTACGTGATCCATAACAAAAACTCTGAAACACAATTGAAAAGATTGTATTGATATATGAACCAATCAGCCAAACAAATCTAAAATAATAACAAACCGGTAAACTTTCCTTTGACTGGTTTGCATATACCCTCTACAGAGCAAGAAATACCAAACCCACAGCTAATTAATTTTGAAAAGTAAACTTGGCTACCATAGTTGCCAGTACTATCCTCCCATTATTCATCTCTAACTATTTACTTTATTGTTCTTGTGCAAACGTGTTTATGAGAAGAACTTGTAAGTTAAGGCATTGAGAATGATCTGCCTTAGTCCACCAAAGGGTTATAAGATCATCAACAAAAATTCTAGAATGATACAAATCTGAAAATACACAAAACTGAGAGTTATTGTCAGTTTCCTAACAAGAAGTAACAATTTGTAACACAAAAACAAATCCTTTTTAACTTATCCAATTTGTCATCCATGATAAGCTGAATCTTCTGGGCTTTTTTATTGCAACCCACATGATGCAAGGGAGCTTGAAAAGGGGGAAGAGGCAAAGTTTAGTATTAGTAACAACGAGTAAGCTAATGCTTGAAAAAACATGAGATAGAAAATTACTTAAAAAAATATGTTGTAGGGGCAAAAGCAAATCCTCCAAAGAACCCAAGAAGTCCTCCAAAAAAGGGGAAGCAAATAGCAACAAAAATTGTAAATGTTGCTTAGAGATAAGAGTAAGAAAAGTTAGATTTTAACAAGAAAACTAAGTACAAATACTTTTGAAATCAAATGATATATGAAAAAATATTGGCATTACTTACCAACATAAAGAGTTCACCAACTAGCTAATCATACGCGAGCCCCTCCTCGGGCGGATTCTAGGAGAACCGAGAAATAGATGATCGAATCAAAATAATTACTTTTTTTAGTTCTTTGCACAACCAAATCCAACATCAAGAGTACGTGCAACCAAATGAAGGGGAAGACCAGGCGTGCAATGAAACTTCTTTACCAACAAAGTTTCCAACATGTCGAACATTGCCATTGCATAAATCTACATATGCAGAAAATTCAATTAACATTTGATAAAAACACTTGGAAAGCGAGCTTCATGGTGATTTTATAAGAATATTCATGTTCAATACAAAAAGCTCTGTAGAATTCAGTATCTATTGTAATACCTGATAGCTTCTGATAACGTGGACAACAACAAGCATGTTAGCCATCACGATTAACCAAATAGGCTTCTCCAACGAAATGAGGATGTTATCTATTGGATGGTTTCTCAGGTGTTGAAGGGATTATGGCTTGAATCTCCAAGACAACATTATGTACTGCGTAAGCAAAAGCAACAGAGAGAGGGGAAAATGAGGGGGCGGCCGGCGATTGCGAAACAGAAAGAAATGGGGAAGGAAGAGATGGATAAATTAGAAGCCAAATTTTACCGTTTGGCACCCACAGTATTCTAGCAATTCCTGTTTGGTACCCACCACATGCTTGGCACGTGAGGGTATTTCAGGCATTTCAAAACATCTAATGGTTTCCGATAGTCAAACCCATTGACTTAACAATCACCACTCAAATGGGTGCTAGACGGAATAAAGGGAATAAATGACACCCAAGTAGGGTTTCGCCTAAATTAATGGGGGGCTAAAAGGTAAATACCCTTAAAATAAAGTACATTAATATACTCCTATATTTGCAATGACCATCACTTTGCTGCACACAAGCTTGATTTGTAAATCTACTAGTTAATCTCATCATGCATTCGACATATTCGATAATACGGAGTAAGTACGAATATTACCAACACAAAATCTTTTTGTAATTAAATAATTAGCATTATGAAATTAATCATACACTAACCAAACTTTCTTTACTCTTAACAAAATATATATATATATATACTAACACCAAACACAACTTAACAGTATATGGTCCTCATCATAAATACAACCTCTAAAACCCCATGGGTTACAAGTTCTTTAGCAAAACATCTCAAATTACCCATATCAATTAGTCAGTGCAAGGTCTAGCCTTCACGTATTTCACATAACACATGAGACAAAAATAAATAGGATTTTTTTTAGTTTGACCCTCACTAGGTTATGTCTAATAGAGTTTAATCCACATTTTGAAAACTAATTTAGTCTAATATGCTAATTTCCCTTTATCGATACTAGTCAAATATGCTAATTTCCCTTGATCGTTTAAAATCCAATAAAACCCACAAATACCCTTGACTTAAGTGGCATGTACAAGTCACGTGCTAATTCCAAACTTGATCCAATCGGCTATTATTGGACAGGTCAAAAGGATAACCAATGGTGCCCTCTCAGCTCCTTCACCCTCATCAAAGCAAGGAGTGGATCGATGAAGAGGAAGGGAGTATGGTCTTAGGGCCTCTTTTACAGAAATTAGATTCAACTTTTGTTGCACATATGGAGTAAGTTGACTGGAAGGAAACCCTAGGATTCTTTTTAATCAACATAATTGCTCTGAGGACAATTATAGTATATATGTTCCACACATAGGTGGTTATCTAATTTTTCAAGAGCAATGACAGAATAAGAGCCTTTCAGCTACTAAATAATCCTGCATACACTGCTTTAACAAGCTTAGAACAACCAAATAATCAAATCTCTTAATGAGGGCACCATAGTTGTACCCATATACAATGCAATTTGAAATGCTTAATGGTTGAAGCTTGATAATGTGGATTATCAATCAAAACCATCATCAACAAATGTGAGCCCAAATAAATCTCCGAATTTCTTCTCAAGTACAATAATATGATACACATTTCATAGAAAAATATGAGCTTTTAAAGTAATTGTCACAAATGGAAAGTGGAAAGGGTGGGGGGGAGTGGTGATGGTTCATGATGGGTCTTTTGAGTGGGGTGGAAAGATTGTTGTTGTTGTTGTTGATGGCCAGTTCATTTTCTTGAGGCTTTATCGGTAGTGGTGGTGATGAGGTATAGTGATGAGGGGAAGAAGAGGTAGTGGTGGAAGCTGGTCGTGATAAAGGATTTTGGTGATGTGATGAATAGTGGATTAGATGAATGGTTGCGGCGTGGGATTGAAATCGGAAGAGACTTCGCTGCTTTCTTTCCTGACTCCACTGTTTTCTTTCCTGATCTGAACTTCAGATTTCTTATGATGCATTTACATAAGAATTTTCCAAACATTCATATCCAATCTATATCTCTCTATCTATCTCTTTTTTTTCTTGTTTTTTCTTAAAAAACAAAAAAGGAGGAACTATTTTGCTTTCAACCAAACTTGTTCTTGTTTTATTTCTTCCAATTCTATCGAAAAAAAAAAAAGTGAGGAGGTGAAGGGGTGATGAGATGAGATGAGAAAATTGGGTTAAAGGAAATTTCCCCTAGATTCTAAGAAATAACTTAAGTATAAACAGTTTGATTGGGGTCTTTCAACTTGGCATTTAAAACAAAAAAGTCCGGGTCTAAATAAGATTATCCTAAGTTTATACATCACAAACCATCCTTTTTTTTTACGAGATTAGAAATCTCCAAAGTGCAATTGGTATATGTTATGAAGTGATCATCACTGCAAAACATTAACAAAATTTAGGTTTCCCAAGTACATCAAGAAAAGTGGGCTGCTAGGTTTTTCCGTATAGAAACTTCAGGTCAATGCATCCAGGGAATCACTAATCATCATATGAAGAAAAGAAAAGAAAAAAAAAAAAAAAAAAAAAAAAGAAGAAAAAGAGAGGTGTCCATCCATCTGTTTAAGTATGTGTAAATGCAATGCTTTGAATGTAGCTAATGTATGTATGCATGCATGGAAAAGAAACCTTTTAAAATCCTCTGTAAAAGTGTTATGAACCAACCAATTCTCCCAAAAGCTCGAACTGTTCAGGAGGGGAAAGTCCATAACAAGGATCGTAACATTGCCCCACGTTTCCAAAGCTGACGTCCTCGTCGGCCCACTCTATCGACACTGGCCCAGTGAGCCTTCTCTCAGCTACCAGTATTCAACAACTTAGCACTATGCCCATACATAATGCTAAATTATTTTAATCTAGCCTATAGGTCGCCCCTGCCGGGATTCGAACCTTGGATGTGGGGTTTTGGCTCTGATAACAAGGATCGTAACAAAAAGGGTGTCACATATTCTCACTACTAGCAAAGAAAAACCTCTCAGAATTTACAATGGCCTTGATAAGTGAGCACTTATGGAATGACCAACTTACGATCGCTGCAGAGAAACCTCTGAAAATACCCACAACTTGTGGAGTACAGAAATATATCTACTAGGAATCTGCTTGAATGGCCAGAGATGGAAAACTTTATTCTTATGTCCCAGTATTCTTCCACATTGGAAAGGATGCTTCAGTGGTACGTCACAAGAAGCTAAGCAGTACTGAACATACCAGAGAACTGACTGTTCTGATATTGGATTTTAGTTGCTTGAAGAGACATTTAGCTAGAGCTCAATCTCATGAAAGGGAAGCTGAGAATATATAGCTGCCTATAGAAAATACCTCTACTCTGGTGGAAGAAGAGATATCTCAATTTCTTGAAGAGATTTTCCTTTGGTTTCCACAACATTTCTCTTGACAAACATCACTCCCAGCAAGCAAGAGGTACCAAAGATGCAATACAAAATCTGTGGTCCAAGTTGCTCAAGCAAACGCAAGAACAGCAATCCCACAAAGAAATTTACCACCTGAAAACAATAAGATCCAATAGCTGAGAAGTAGAAAGTACCTTTAGTTCTTTGATAAGTAAGACAAGCTATTAGAAAAATCTCAGGCAAACGACAAGAATACTCAAATATTCAGAGTGGAAAACATAACAAGAATTAGCAAGATCATATAGATCTAATTATTGGATGCGACACAAAAGTAAACACAAGACAAACACTAGTAATAGTCTCCGAATGGTTACGGTGACAACGAATGAATGGCCCGTCATCAAATGCCTACTATAAGTGGATCAAAGTTTCAGCATTACTCCAAGGAATGAAACAGACCAGACATTCTCAGGGTACGTTTTCCCTTGCAATTTTGGGAGGACTCTGTGGAGTTCAATTCCAAAGTGCACCCTCGGAGCACCTCCCATGCAAAGGAGGGATTGGTCTATTTATGAAATTAAAAAAAATTTAGGACGCGTACAGCTGCAATGCATGACTCACTTAAACTAAGGATGTGTTTGGTTCAAAGGAAAACTGATAATATTGCCTTCTCTCTCAGAAAGGAACTGGTAGAGGGCGAACTGAAGCAGAGGCGTGGACTATAATATATATTAGTGGGTACCAAACTACCAATGGGTACAACTCCATAAACACACGGGGATTTCCCTGGATGGGAAAGCCTATGGACAATGAGAGTGGGCTTCATTGTTATGTTACAAGCAAAGAGTGGGGCCGCATGTCCATTTAATTCCAAACTTGAATAGACTAAATTTAGACTATATGATTGTAGCAGATCTTAGCTCATCTAGAATGTTATGGTTAAAACAAGATTTTTGCTGATATGGAAGGTGTAAAGACTCTTGCTTTCGAGATTCTATTAAAAGTCAAAGTGCAACTCTCAATTGCCTTCTTACACATCTAATCTTTAGATAGCAGGGAAGGACTCAACAGTAAGCATCAAGTAAACCACTATTCTGAAATTGAAAGTGCTAACACAGTTGACCGCACAGAAAACCAGTATTGCTTCGGCTCTTGTTCACTGAGATGTAATGCAGTTTTAGAGCTATATTTAACAACTATAAAGATCAAGTACCAGTCTTATGAAATATAATAACACCTAATTGTTTGTACTATTTCTTAATGAAATGAAAGTGAGCAGACATACCCAATGCACAGAAAGGCAGATTGACATGGCTTTTGCTCTGATTCTGCCAGGAAGAATTTCTGGTAGTAGGAGACCAGGGACTGGACCAGCTCCGAGTGCAAACATCAACACAAACCTGCATGACAAGTTCAGGATCAGCTAACGGAACAGTCGTTGACAAAAGATTTTATGAAGTTTCTCATAACTATGTGAATTTATGATACAATTACCAGGCATAATCATGTCCAGACCATTTTAGCCCATTCGTTCTCTACATTTGGAAACTTCCAAAGGCTAATGGAAATTGTGTCATTCTTTTCATTTACAACATGTTTGAGGACTATTGAATAAGGATGAGAAACTAACTAGTTTTATATTTTATAAGCTTGAACCAAATATTTTGAACTATATACTCGATAGTCACTGAGATGGATATCTTAGAGACAATATCAACGAAATAAATCGTATAGCCTCACAATCATCAGGGTAGATCAAGTTAACCCTGGCAGTATACTAAACAAAATATATATATATTTGGCTTTCAAGTCAAAACACCAAGGCCAAAACTCTCACAGCTTGATTTTAATTAAAAGAGATAAAATGTGAAATTTAAAAAATAATAATAAAAGCTAATATGAAGCCGTTCTCAAAAAGGCGTTCGTTACTCACAGTAACATTCCACCAACTGATAGATACGCAGATCCAGAGCTTGAAACAAAAGAGCTCGCTGCAGTGACCTGGAGGCCCATCGCCATGGCCTGAACCATCAGAGCATTACAACAAATGTTAGGCATATGATATCAACAAAGTGAAACCAAATAAGCCCTTAGTGTTGAGAATATAACAATATTAAAGTATAGCTTTGTTTATTAATTATGCAAGTCAAGGTCCTAGTTGGAGTGAAGCCCGTCTCATTAAAGCTCCATGCCCAATCAAGAGTCTAAGCATACATGCAACCCAAGGTGGAGATGACACCCATAAAGCACAAAGGGACTGCCCCCTTTATGATGCACATCTAGAAGATTCACAATGATTTACCTTTATGTGACAAAGTTACCCATCCTGTCCCCCTCCCCCACCCCCCCCCCCCCCCCAAAACACCCTATTGTAAGTAATTCCTCAAGATAGAATAACAGACATAAGTGTCATTAGAAGCCTGAAATAAGAGGTCAGCGATCAAAATAATTAATTAATGGATGGACGCGAGCTAGGGCTGGGCATTTAAGACCGAAAAACCGAACCGAACCGGATCGGAACGGTCGGTCCGGTCTTTAAATAATTTTTTTACCGTCGGAAGTTTTAAATCTGTAACCCAACATATTTTGATAAGCTTCCATTTATCAAAATTAAATATTGTATAGGGTTTCACAATTTTTGGTAAGAGAGTCAAAAGCTATGCCACCACTACGTGGAAAACAACCCACCAATTACAATCAATCACAAACCCCACCTTTCTCTCCTTTCTCACCACCATTTTCACCATTTTCATTAAAAAATCAAAAATATTTCAAACAACTCACTATCCCACACACAGCAGTAGAAGGGTGAGAGACTGAGATCTCCATCAAGCTTCATGGGTTACAGATTCAACAGAGGAGTGTTGGGGTGGGGGGGAGAGGGCGACATCTGCTTCGATGTGTGTGTGTGTGTGTGTGTGTGTGTGTGTGTGTGTGTGGGGGGGGGGGGGGGGGGGGGGGGGGGAATGTCTTCCAGCGGTTGAACCCGTCCTCCCTCCTCATCTTTATCCTCACTTCCTCGCCACTGCACAAGCCCGAGAACCGGCCCGAATTCTCAGATACCTGGAACCTCGGTTAATCGGTCTCACCGGTCCAAGCTCGGTCTATAGAAATCCAGTTTTTTAAATTTTGGTCCGGTCCTCGGTTTTGACAAATCGGGCCGGTTAACCGGACTTGCCCAGCTCTAACGCGCGCATGGTTATCCTTTTCTCACCGAAAAAGAGCTTGCATCCATTCACAATTTCATGAGTGCCATGTTATTGTGGAATATATAAATAATACAATTTTGATACTAAATGCAAAGATATGGGGGCATTCTTGAATGTATCATTTAAGAGGACATTTACCATGCCAAAGAAGCTTCCCAAAAGAAGTATTTTCCTTCCTAGTTTATCCATCAATATCATTGCAACAACTGACCCTGAGAAGAAAACTCAAAATTGTTAAAAGATGATGCAAAGAAAACTATGTCAATGGTATAATAAGACTTGAGTCATCCATACCTGATAAATTTGCAATTCCTATGGATATGTTAGCCAGATCTGTTGGTACCCCAGCACTCTTGAAAACAGTTGAAGAGAAATAGAATATAGCATTGATGCCAGAGAGCTGTTGTAAAGCATAAAGGGTTGACCCAATAAAAACAACTGCCAAAAGAAAAGCATGAATATGCCCAGCACTTGAAACCAAAGAAAGAGAAACATGCACGAACTCCATAATGAAAATACATAAATCATGTTAGTAGGCACCTCGGAAATGGCGACCATACAGTAACTCCGAGTACTTTACAACGTCCATGGCATCCCCTCTGTCTGCTTTTGAGAGTTCTGCAACTGCAAATTTGACATGCGGACCTCCTAAGATTTTTTCTAATTCAGTTTCTGCTTCAGCAGCTCTTCCTCGCTGTATCAATGTGGAAAATTTTGTAAGCAGTTTTTTTTTAATTATGTTTAAAATGATTTCCATGCACACTATGGGAATGATTGAAGCTCAAAATAATGCACAAGGGTACATGGAACATGATAACTCCAAAGCAATCTAGCTATGGACGCTTATTACTGATATGATATCAGCACATGGTTTACCTAAATGCATAAATCTTTGGAAGTGTAACTTTCTAGACATATAATATTTACATGGCTGGAATATAATTAAACAAAAGCTTTGCAGTCATCAAAAGCACTGAGCAGAAGGGTGTTAAACAGTTGTTGACAGTTATACATGTTTCATTAATAAGGTCGTTGGGAAGATAGGCATCTACATAATGATAGAGCTTTTCAAGCCAGATGAGCACCATTAAAAAACCAACTGTTTTTTTTTTCAAGTAGTAAACCAAGACCAGCAAGCAAGAAATTTCAATTGCAAGAAAATGACCTTGTAAAGCCAATGAGGACTCTCTGCACAGAACTCCATACCAAGAGCGAGCATCAAAGCAGGAATGGCAGACACCCCAAAACACACCCGCCACCTGAGTGCCAATACAATCAGATAAATATTTGCAAGAACCAACTGTTCTCTTCAAATTTTGCATAAGCCCCTATTAAATAATCGTGTAAGAATAATGATAATTTTCAGAAATAAAATTTCCAATAAATTATATTTACCAGCCCACAATTTTCTTAACAGGTGTTCCCATAAAAAGAGCCCCCAGGAGTCCAAGACATGTTGCAATTTGAATTAAACTCCCGTAAGTACCTCTTACAAAAGAAGGTGAAACCTGAATATGTAGACAAGGCATGATCAGAGAAGTACAAGTGACAAGTAAAAGCAGTTGTCTGAATTTGTGTACCTCAGTCACGTAGAGAGATGTAACAGATGGACCAAGACCCAATCCTGTTCCAACTAAAAATCTTCCCAGAAGCATGCCCTCCAGATTACTGGTTGTTGCACTACACGCATTTTCACAAAAGATTTCATACTTAAACATGATTTCATACTTAAACATAAACAAGAAAAACTAAATAAACAGAAATAAATTTGCAATCTAGAACCACTTATTTCAAAACAATACAATAGTGTCTAGACCTTCAATATGCGTGTTTTAGATTTGGTTAAAGCATTGAAAAATTAAATAACAATCAAAATATAAACAAAAATGTAAAACATACATGATTCAAAAAAAACTTCCTAAAATGTTTTGTCCAAAACCTTTTGAGGATATCTCGATATTTCTCAAACATTTTAGCATAACATTTCATACTTGGCTTTCTTGTACTTCACAAGGACGCACCTCTTTGCACTTTCACTTAATGGGGAAAAAATGATGAACTGCGGTAGGATTCTACTAATTTGACGGATAATTTTTTTTTATCTCCCTCTTAGTAGAGGGATTGACCGCTATAATTGTTGAAATCAGGGTATGTTTCTTCTGATTATACCTTCTCGGTCAATGTAATGGAAAAATACTGTAAAAGCATTCACTGCATGCTAACTACACCAGTTCATCCATAAATGCCCTTTGAAATCAAGGACCCTCTGCGATAATGCCTCTGCATATGCTCAGGAATAGCCCTGCCCTCAAGCAAATACGTCATGAAATAGAAGATCGCTACCCTACTCAGCATCTCATTGACATAGCTCTTCCAATAAGGTGATCAGATTTTGGAAATTCTCTACAAAACTGGTTTTCTGATAAGATGCCCCGGCAGAAAAATAATTTGTTAATGTGATCATCACCTGATGTTCTTGCAAGATGAATGCAAATTGTGGGCTATTACATACATTGTGATGGACTAATTGATTTTCTTCAGCAGCAAGCATGTTCTACGCCCATAGTCTAGGTTTGTCTGGAATGGAGACAGTATTTCCAGAACACCGGAGGGAGCGTTTAAGAGTTGGAAGTGAGGTGGTGCCAAGTAGTTGATAAGATCAATATGGAGATTAGTTTCTATGCAGCTGGGGGATGAGACGAAGAAAATCGTTTTGAAAACCAAGTATCAACAATTAAAAGCATCATCATTGATATATTAGTCACATTGTGACTACAGGGCTGGGTAAGTATAAACTAGAATGTAAATGCATTAAGAATAAATTTAACATATTCCAATTTTATTTTTTTTATATGCAGAATAGTACATTCAGATTCATAGCCTAAAACCTGAACATATTCCTACCCTTTTGTTGAATTAGGCAGCACTGCATAACTTGAGAAACATGCTAGAAATGAGCTATCCTACCCAAAGTGATCAAAATACTAGAAGGTCAAAAGTTAAATATAAGAAACCACTTTGTGATTAGCACTGTAACAACCATTACCTTACAAAAGCCCCAATGATCATTGGTAAAGCACTCAACTGAAAAGCCCTACGCCTTCCAATTCCATCCGCAATCCAACCACTAAAGAGACACCCAACCAAGGCACCGCCCAAACACATACTCACGACTAGACCTTCAGCCATGGTATTTCCACTAAAGCCAAGTTCTAACGAAATGGTTTCAAGTGGTTCGTTTACTACTCTGCACATCCAACCAAACGCCAAGAAACAGAATTAACAATCATAAATTTTAAGAAGCAGAAAATACACAAAGTTTCAAAGATGATAATATCAGGTATATAGCAGTAGCACACACCCAAGATGATAACCGAATAGGAATGAAGATATTACTGCGACAAGTATGTGCGGCAAAGAAAGCTTCCATGAAGGGTTTGCAGTTCCTTGATCCATACCATTCTGCAGAAGAGCTAAAACCCATACAAGAAATTATTACAAGTTTAAAAAAAAAAAAAAAAAAAAAAGTACATTACTAGAAATGAGTTGATGTTGTAAATGGATGAGTAACAAGGACCTTCTTTATCAAAATCATAAACTTCCATGGATTCTCTGGATGATACACGCTTGCTCGCCATGAAGGCATCTCGAAGATTTTGCCGAGCCCTCATGCCCGAAGAATCTTTACTACCGAAACACTCAATTTTTTTCATTTTTTTCTCAGAGAGAATCCAACAACAGAGTCTACAAATTCAATCAATTAGATCTCACAAACAACACACATTCACTTGATCTACAAATTCGATTATTGACATCCAAACTATATCTTAGATCTAAGGAAAAAATGGAAAAAGTCAGTGATGATTTGAACTTGTTCCATGTAGGTTGGATCGAAAAAAGAGAGGATTTCAGTTCAAGTCCAGAATGTATGAGTTAAAGCACATGAATTACAAATGTAACCCAGTGGATTAAATTCAATGAATGTGGAATCTGAGAGGAAGTGACAAACAAAAGGGAAAGAGAAGTGGTTGGGATGTCCTTGTCTGAAGCGAAACCGCTTTAGTCCGAAAAAGGTGGAAATCCAAACACAAATTACGAAACAGAGATTCAGGTGTTGAACCACAAAACAAGGATCTGAAAAACGAGAGACATACACGGAGAGAGAGATTTTCAAGTAAAAAAAAAAAAACACAGAGTGAGTGAATGAATCATGTGACTGATATCAAGAGGTGGGAGTTCAAACTATGTATATTTTGCTTTCCGACGAATGAATGAATCAGTGAGGTTACACTTGTACAGTGCAGAAGTCGAGAGACAATTGAGACACCCTGCTTTAACTTCCCTTCTGGCCGGCCCGGAAACCCGCTGGGGGCAAATTTACATTTTTGCCCCTCCTCTTTAAACACACAACCACAAAATACTTTTTGGAGGCAGGCCGGCTAGAATTTTTGTTTAACTTTCTACAACAAGTACGAAGAAGAGAAGAAAGAGAAGTCAGGTAATGTTTTATTAGGCTCACTCCCACGTGATTCAATACGGAAGGCAGGCGACAGGCTTTTTTATCAAATCAAATTACCCAACTTATTTGCTGACTTGGAGGAATGATGACTCCTGGTCGTGGGATGTCGATGATGATAGTGTATGTGAAGAAAGTGGATGAACTATAAGAGGAACCATTGGTCTCGACCAGCCATTGGTACGACCCATATACTTTTCATATAGCGTGTATATAGGCCTTGGTATGGTATAGTGTCATGCTCAAGGATTGTGATTTCATGAAATTATACGAAACTTCTTTGAAATTTTCGTTTTTTTTTTAATTGCAAACAGAAAAAATTACTTTTTTTCGAGAATTTTTTCAAAAATTTTCGAGGTTTTTTCGTAAATTTTGAAGTTTTTTCATAAATTTCATTTTTTTGTAAAATTTGATTTTTTTTTTAATTATCATTTATTCTAATTTATTTTTTTTTGAAACTACCACCTGATTTCCTAATTATCACTTATTCTACTTATATATTGATTTTTTTAACTACACATTGATTTTCTAATTATAAGTATTTTGGTTTCATTTAATGTGTTTAATTCATTATTTACTTACATATTATTTTTTTCACATATTTAATATACCCTCAAAATTCATTATATATTTCATGTACCCTTAAAAATTTTATGTTACACCGAAATTATAATCAAGAGACCAAAATTAACTCGAAAAACGAAATCACAATCCTTGGTCATGCCAACACCCTGGTCCTTGGGTTATGCCTTTGGCACACCCTAAATAAGTCTCTAAATTATCAAATATTAAAACAAATTATGAGTTGACAAAACATTGATTAATTAGCTCGTTGCATGGGGTTTGACTGTCCTAACTACTCCAGCTTAATAAAGCATGTTATTTCTAGATGATCAAAAAAATGTTTACTTTGATTTAATAAGATGATCAAACTCAAAATTTTGATTGTTATTGGATCTTTGTCTTCATTGGGCCTAAATTATAGGCTTGTAAATCTAGAATTATGCCTCATATGTAAGATCGGATTGAGCTGGCCTTATAAGTTAATAGGGGCATTCTTGAAAAACCACAGTCTTTTCACATTTAGATACATCACGACACCAATAGGGTGAATTGTCGATTGTTGTAAATAAGCGGAAATGTGAGGGACATTTTCCGAACAACATAGTTTTGACATATTATTGGAAAATTGAGATGCCTCGGACCATGTTTGTTAATATGGTAAGATGTTGGATTGAGTCTCAAAAATATTTTGTCCAATGATAATTTAATGAACTTTGAGTGAAGTAGGCATAATGAACATATGCTTGAATATGAGAGTGACACGTGAAGGCAACATATAAGTAGATATTGCATTGGCTCAGGATTTGTGAAATATTGGAGGCATTTTAGGAACTTCAAAATTTGGACATACATAATCTAGCACACCCAACCCAATTGCAATGATAAAGTAGATTAGTGAATTAGCCTGACGACCATACACTTTCTATTTAGCGTGGTCCTTCTTAATTAGGCCACTAAATTACCAAATATAAAAATAAATTATAGGTTACTATTAAAAAATAATAATAAGACCTCATGGTTCACAAACATACCTTAAAAATCAGTAATTTTATTAAATAAAAAATTAAAATTTATAAAATCACTCTTATAGATGTTTGTCCTTCAAGGTTGGGTTTTAAAAAATATATGAAAATTGGGGTATGGGTTCTATATTTTTGGGTTGCAAATTGGCTTGGGGTTTTATTTGGGTTGATTGGGACTTTGGTGAATTGGATTGAATTAGGGTATGTGTTCTATTCTTTGGTTGAAAATGAAATTGGATTTTTATTTGGGTTTTAATTGGACTTTAGATTTAGATTGAATTGGCTCTTATTTCTATTATTTGAGTTAAAAATTGGACTTGAAATTGTATTTGAGTTGAATCAAGGTTTTGTGTTTAAATGGACTTTAACTAAAATCAAGATTAATTTTCAAATTCTGTAAGTTGTGCCACGGTTGATTTTCAAAGACACCACGGACATACAAAATTACAGATAGAGATGTGAAGTGGTAGTTGGATTTGTGTGTCAAAAGCTGTGCTATGCTATGCTATCTCCTTCATGTGTGATATAAAGTGGAATGGTGAGGCGTGCAGGTTGTACGTGAGGTTTGCTTTGAGGACTAACTGAGACATCATGAAGTTACGTCGCTGGCCCTCTAGAAAAATTGTGTGAGACATGGTGTTATTTGAGAGTGAAACACCACCACACGGAGACAACCACCGTTAAATGTGAATCAATGGAAGTAAACAGACCAATTACTATTCATGTGACGTGAATTAATCTGAATCTGGGATCCACTTGATTTATGAATTTGCTCACTTTAGAGCAATCCTCATTTACGACCACCATTCACGGCCATAATTGCATTTTTAGCTATAGGGTGAAATGTGTAAATCAACACTTATTAGTGACCAATCAGAAGTTTAGTTGGCTCCCCAGTCTGACTCTATACATTTGGCTGAGAATACACTATTCAGCGATTATACATCAAATCGATTGCATTTGAACGAGAATAGAGACTATTCAGCGATTATGCTTATCAAAATCACAACAATGTCATGTGCATCAAAGTACACTTTTACTTATAGAAGAACTGGTTGGATTTTTTTTTTTCATTTGGGATTTTGTACTTTAGTGATCCTGCCAAATTTCACTTCATTTCATATTTGGAACAACGTGAACAGCAAGTACCAGAAAACTTCAAACATGTTTTCCATAAGAGATGCAAGTTATACACAATCAATTTGTTTTGAAAATTCTACAAAAATATTAGGGCAATGAATTATCATCTCACTCTTTACCAGTAGTAGACCCAAGATTTTAGTTAAGGGGACGAAATGACAAATAATTATTAGTTGTTGATAATAGTTATTAAAGGCGGAGCCAAATAAAATTTCCTACCTGAGTTAGTAACTAATAAAAATAATACAACTATCAAAATTACATTGCATATACCAAATTGAATCCAGTGTAATCCAATTTTAAGCCAAAATAAAATCACAATATCGATAACCTTAGCAGGAGCAATTGAGCGTAATAACTAGAATATATAAATAAAATCACAAAATAATTAATATAAGTATCTAGTTGAAACTTAAAAAATATTAAATTTGCAAACATAATAACATCCTATGAATTGCCTAATGATACATATTTTCATTGAATTATATAGTTATTATTTTAGATATTAATTAAAATTTTTTTTGAGGTTTACACCACTTGTGAACAAACATTTCATATTTTTTTAATGTTTGCTATTACTTATAAATTTGCATTAGAAACAAAAACGTAGGAGCGGATCACAATTATAGAAATAATAGTTGTCAATAGCCATAAAAATAAATAAAAAATTAGACGAAATTTACTAAAAATGTTAAACTTCCAACTACTACACCAATAGAAACATATGGAAATAGTTGAATAAAAATTAATCATATTTTATTATACATTATATAATTAATTTTTTTGTAATGCTAAATATTTATTAAAAATATTTTGAAAGTTGAAGGGGCAACTCCCCCCGCCCCTTAGTAGATGCGCCCCTGCTCTTTACCAAAATGCTATATTGACCCGAATTTAAAGTTTATGTTTAGCTTCTCAAGAATACAAACTAGAATCTTAAAAATATGTAATATACACGGAAAACGAAAACCCGATGTTCCATGACAGAAGAATGAGCAACTACTTTTTTTTCTTTAATATGAAAATGAAAATGCTGTCACTACTAATAAGTGAATTTCCATATTGCCCTTCAAAGTGGTACAAAACAAAAGGTTTTACTAGTAAATCAAGTTTTAATATTAACAAAATACTAATAATTAACTAATTGCCATGCAACCAAATCTCAAGGCCAAATAGTTGATAACTCCACAAAACATAGCCTTCTCTGTTCACTGCAAAAATGAAAATTGTCGACATACTATCAATTTGTTCTGCTATTTCCTGGTAAGTGTCTTGCAACTTATAGCATACAGTATAGAGCCCTGCATCAGGATATATAAATCTGGAAAGCATCACAAGGGCATGAGGCATACATCTAAATTACGATGTACAAACAAGCATAATAAAGAATAAAAGAACTCAACCCATACAACTGACTGGACCGATTTAGTAAATCTGTTCATCATGTAGCACCAGAAGAACTCATTATCTGGATCTGTTAATAAAGCAACCAAAAGTCGAAAGTTATGGTGACACAATGATAAGCGTAATGGAAAAGAGTTTCTTAAAAGAGTATAGTTACCTTATTTACAAGCAAGTTTACTTGCTCCCTGTACATTTCCTTTAGATCCACGATATCAGCGCGTAGTTCTTCCAACTGCGTTTATACCCCATTTCCAATCATCAAAACTTGAAATTCATACATTGACAACACACCATTCTGACACTACTGGCCAAAAAACAAAACTGAAAGTGACATTGAGATCCTTTCTTTTTCTTTCTTCTTCTGCTTATCCTTTTTTTCTTTTTATCCACTAATTATTCCTTCCATTTATACATATTTTGCACTCTACATTTCAATTTCTATCTCTACGCTACTTGTTAGTTCCTGATCCGGTATTTCATGCAAACACAGAAAAGGGTTTTTTGAGGCTCACAGATAAGGCCCCGGATGCATTACGCACTACCCCAGCCAAGAAATTGGCATAAAAAAGGTACAAATGAAAAAAACAAAGTGAAAACTGCCATGATTTCTGGTAACTCATAATTTTCAATTAGGTATGACTTCTGGATGTCAGTGTAACACAGTTTATAACCAGAAAAGGAAGACAAATTATGCATACCTCTTCGTCACGTTCACCCATCAACTCCAGTGCAGCAGAATGCCTCCTTCTCAGTGCTTCAAGCTCTGCCTTCATGCCAGGCAGTACGGTTGCCTCTGCATTAAGTTTTTCACACTGAAAACAACCAGTATTCCCCAAGTTAAATGATGGCACGGGAAAAAAATCAATCAAGTATCTGAACGAAAACAAATAGACACTAACCTGTGCTGTCATTTTGACTAACTCTTCAGCTAGAGAGTCGCGGATAGATTCCAAGGATGCCTGGAGTGATAAAATTAAGTGATTGATTAACAATGATTATAAGGTATACTGAAAACTGGCACCAAATGCCAGCTATACACTTTATGTAATAGAAAAGTTATCCCTCCACGATCCGATAGTAATAGGATCAAAAGAGGTTGTGCTAGAGGTATGAAAATTTGATAGCAGAAATGATGATAATCAATCAGCAGACCTCTTCAAAGAGATAAGGGGGTTTGGGCAACCAGAAGCAAAGAGGTTTCAACTACCAGCAGATACACTTCAATCTTTACAGGCAATAAGCATGTAGTATAAGTTGGTTTCTGATAGATGATTACATACCAAACGAGACATATACGATGCAAGTTCACCATCCTTCTGGCGGAGAGTGGCTTCAAAAGCACTTGGTGTCATGCTCTTCAAGAAGTAAGGAGTCGTTTCGGAAATATACTTCCTCTCAGAAGGGCTGTCAGACGAGTCCAAAGATGCCTGCAGGAAAAAACTTTCTTCCATGCTGCTTAGACTTCCAGCACTAGACAATTTCCGCATTGAGATGTTTCCTGTATGGCCAAGACCTATAAATATTGAACGTCTAGACAGTAAGAAAAGAACGGAACCATTACCTACCATTATCAGTAGAAGATCTCATCTGTCTTGTTGGTGCAGACTGATCAGCTGCTGCAGAAGCACTCCGTTGCAAATCCAACTTTGCAGTCCTCTCCTTCTCTAGCTCCTACAAGTCAAGTGAGGAAGTTTATAACAAAACAAAGCTCGGTATAAAATCCTGGCAGAGAACAAAATTACTTGTAATCACAGAAAAAAAGGATATAGAATGATGCGTAGCATATTTTTTATTCAACTCCATAGTCCTGTTCTTAGTGTACAGAACCTGTTGTAAGAGTTCTTTTTGTGTTAGCAAATCTTGCAACTCCTGCTTGTGTTTCCTTCGAAGGTCCTTGATTTCTTCTTCAAGTTGGTTTACACGAACTTCATGAGTGGCAACTGCTTCTTGTGCTGCAAGGTACTCTTGTCTATTTTCAGATGCTCTCTGTCTCTCCTTTTCAAGGGACTTGGTCAATTGGGTTTGCTCTGCTCTAAGACATGAGACCTGAAGATAACCATAGAATAAGCTAAGTGTGCAACAAAGACTATTTAATGAACATTGAGTCGGGAAAGACTCGAGAACCTGGGCTTCAAGAACAGCTACTCGAGATAAAGTTTGAGAAAGACGCTCGTTCACTGCTCTCTCATTTTCCTCAGCTGTTGCAGCTTTAGCTTCTGCCTCCTGTAGCTTTAAAACCAGCTTAGATTACCACCAGATATGAAAATGGGCCAGAAATAGCATGATATCCCTAAAATAGTCTGAACCTGTAGCCGTGAATTGAGGACTCTCTCAAGACCTGCCCAAGCTTCTGCCTTTCTGAATGTTGTCTCCTGCTCCCATTAAAAATGTAACAAATTCACAACCTGATCCTCGTGCAAAAAACCACTGACATAAAATGATATACTTGCAACAAAAAAAAAAAAAAGGTAGTTCCATTCAACATAGAACTATATACCGTTTACATAGAAATAGTCTAATAATTGGAAAGAACCTGCATAGCCTCAATCTGCCTCAAAAGGGGTCTAGTAGATTCCGGAACTTGTGTAATTAGCTCTTCACACCGGCGCTCACTTGCCTAGAATGCAACTATAACATTAGCAAATTGAGCCTCAAAGAAACTGCCAATGGTATATACAGAATAAATTCCAGATGAAAATTTTTCGTCAATAACAACCACAAAAGATTCCACTCACTTGATAACGCTTTTGAAGATCATCAACGTCTCTCCTAAGCATGTCTTCTCGAAACACTGCCTAGAATATCAGTCAGAAAGGATTACGTTTTCTCTCTATGAACAAACTATAGAAATAAGCTCCCAACCGCACACACTCACACATCACCCATACACAATACCAAAGAATATAAATAAATAAACAAATAAAAACTGTTGAACTACGTACTTGCTGCTCAGTTCGAGTCAATGTTTGCCTCAGCTCTTCAAGTGCTTGAACCAATGTATTTTCACGTTCCTCAGCTTCTCTCAAACGACTTTCAAGTTCAGTTTTGGCTTCAGTGTTGGCTCGTGCCTCAGCCAATGCTTCAGCCTCTTTGGCTGCATTGAGAGCAGTTGTATAGTGCTCCTTTTGAGTAACAAGTTCTATCTGGTGTTTCTCAATAGTTTCCTGTAAAAGCTTTTCTGTTGCTGTTTTGTCTCTCTTAATGCTTTCTACTTTATTCTCCTCTACCTGGAAAATGTGACATGAATGGAGGGTGTTAACATTTAATAATGCACTTAATCACGTAAGTATGCTGAAGTAAGACTTGGGTCGTCGAAAATTCGGCGATCATATAAACAACTATAGATTAGCTATCAAAAGAGGTGATTCTGTATCAAGAACTCATCATAAAATGCTGACATACAATTTGATCCAAGAATAATGCAAAGTAGTTGGATTAATTAAACTAATTCAAAATAAAATCTTTGGGAGATATTGCGATACTCCAACCACGATCCACGCATGTAAGCAATTCATAAACAATAAACATCATTGAAATTGACGTGTAACAGACATAGCAAAGAATAGGAACAAGGAATCATACAAAATCTCGCATCTTCTAAAATGTCTATCTTCTGCACAAAAGTGGCATGCACCCTCATAATATAACTACTTCAGTGGCCATTTAGATGCTCTTTGAAGTTTAAATCATAGAACCATGGAATATGAACAAATAATACGAAGAAATTGTTTTGTTACAATTTTCAAGCAACATTGACCACACCCCCAACCTCGCACCGTGGAAAGAACTGAATTCTGGAATGGAAGGTGTTAGTCTGAATGATCACATAACCCAATAGATAGAGGATTCACCCACACCTAACCTCGCACCCAAAGACCTTGGATACTGAGAGCCTGATAGCAGGTGCTGGGATGAGAAATTGGCTATTTTAGCATTGATTCATCTCATGTTCAACGTGGCCTGCTTTCAAGCAAATTAAAAAAATATATAATAATAATAATAATAATAATAATAATAATAATAATAATAATAATAATAATAATAATAATAATAATAATAATAATAATAATAATAATAATAATAAAAAATAGAGCAAGACATCCAGTTTCCATGGAAGGAAATGAAGTGTTGTTTCCTAGACAATCCAACCTACTCTTACTGCCACGGTGCCACCTACTCATATAATCATCCATCTGTATGGTTCTCTACTTATAAAAGCACTTTTAAGCTTTAACATTTAAGATAAAGTTGGGAACAACATAAGGAGCAAGAATAAAGAAGCGAAAACTAAAATTTAAGGGTCAAAATACATAAAATGATAAGACACAGAGTGAGGAAATGATGCTGATAAAGCACTGTAAATTTTGAAATTCCTATCTCCCACAGTTCTAGAGTAGACTAGGAATCTTCTCTCAGTACATATTCTTACAGGAAGGAGAGAAAACGATCTCGGAGCAAAATTGATGTAGATTACATAGGAAAAAGGACCAAGGGCAATGGATAACTTTTTTAGAATAGCAGACATTTAAAGTATACAGTAACCTAATTTTTAAGAAGTCAATAATTTAAATACCTGAAGTTTGGTGATCAACCCTTTCTTTTCTTCCTCAAATTCTCTGATCTAGCTTTGACAAAAAGGGAAGCATTAAAACATTACTGATATTCAAGACGTTGTCAGCTACTATGGACTGTAGCATATGCATGACAACATATCATATAAAAATCAAAGTTTCAACCTGTGCCCTTAATTTTCTGATTGTTGATTCTTGAACAGCTTGCTTCTTTGAAAGTTCTTCACCTGGCAGGAAACACAAATATTTGTCACAACTCAAGCATCTAAACGTGAGGCCCATTGTTTTAGTGTTTCATTATTGGTTTATAAACTTCTTATATTTCAAAAGAACTGGTTGTGTTTCGCTTGTATATATAAAACACAAACAAATCCATAAAACTGGCTCAGATTTGACCAAGTTGTGTTTTAATGGCTTTAATCCAATGCTTACGACTTATTTTCTCTTCCCTTCTTCACTCTCAGCCAAACACAACTAGAGAAAAGAATGGAGAAGAAGTCTTCTCTTTCTCGACTCTCTCTGTCTGTGCTCTCTCTCTCTCGACTCTCTCATGGCCGGACTCTCTTTCGGCATGGTCCAATGTCCAGGACTTATCACCTCGCTAGGACGGCTCTTCATCAAACTCTCTCTCCGTTGCTTAGACATCTACATCTCCCTCTCCATCAAGGTTTCTCCAAGTCAAGGTAAGAATTTTGTCTTGATCAAACTCTTTGATCATCTCTAGGGTTTGGTTTCCCTCCCACTTCAGTTGGTGTGGGTTTAGAGCATCTCTATTGCTCCAATGGTCAAAGTCTCTAGATACGATGAGATCGGATTAATGCAATCTCTAATTTTAAGGGTTTGTTGGTTTAGTGTGTGTTTTCCAATCTCTGATTTTAAGGGAGGGTTTACTGGTTTTGTATTTTGTGTGTGATTTAGGAAAGTTAACAGTCTCTGATTGGACTACAAGTAGCAAGAAGATTTTTTTATACCTTTTACTTCAAGGGTGTGATAATAAGAGGTTTGTTGAAAGGAAACTAGCTGACTTCTTCGCATTCTTGCATCTCATACCTCCAAGTAGTACCAAAGGCAATAGCTGGGATTTAAGCAGTGTTCTAAAAAGCACTAGGCGCTGGGTGGGCGGCGAGCATGTGCCTAGAGCCCAGGGGCCTAGGCGGCACCTAGACGGTCTTAGGTTTTGTATTATAACTTTAATAATTTACAAAAGTTAAGTATAATACATTATCAATTACATCCAATTTAATGCCAAGATACATATGCAAAATTTAAAAACATGAAAAATTAACAATCATGAACAAAATTTATTAAGACTGAAGTTGGTCATGATGGGTACTTTATATAAAATTGAATTTGTGGACAAATATCCAAACCTACTCTTTTATTTTTCTTCAAATTGCATGAATAACCTTAGTCATGTTTGATAAAATCTACATTAGTAAAATTGGTACCGGCAGATCCTTTGAGAATTCCATTAAGTAATCATCCTTTGCTACAATTAGACATATACTGAATAAAAAACAATTAAATAGTTTATTTCTAAAAGAGATGAAAGAAAAATAAAATAAGAACACAATCAGTCTTATTAAAAAATAATAATAATAATAATAATAATAATAATAATAATAATAATAAAATAAAATAAAAATAAAAAATCGCCCAGACCACCTAGACCCCGCCTAGGTCGCCCAGACCCGCCTAGAACCCGCCCAGCCATTAATCTGGACGATTTTCTACCTTCTAGCACCTAGGCGATCGCCTAGGCTGATTTTTAGAACACTGGATTTAAAGACTTATTCACTTGAAAGATTTCAAGGGATCCCTCTTTGTTAAGTGGAAGAGGTAATTACTCGATCCCTGTCATCTGCGTATACTTTTTGACTAATTGATGCTTTTGGGTTCTCTCAAATTATAGTGAGTTGAGGTAGGAGGAAATAGCACGAAATAACGCTAACGATGAAGTGGGAAGGAGTATATAGTGAGAGTGTGGTTTTAGGGTTTATCCCTTTGTCTTGCTAGAGTATTTAAAGTAAAGCATCTGATTTCATTAAGTTTATTAGAACATGAAGCCTCATTTTGTACAAAAGCCTATGTTAAGGTACTTGTAAATGTTTTTCTTTTCTTTTTCTATTAATCAGAATAAACAATAAGTTTTTATTAATAAGGCTATAAATCTGAGATTATTTTAAGGGTGAGCAAGTTTTTATTGAGTTCTAGAACCATTAAACACCTTTGGCAGGGTTCGAACCTGAACTACGATACCATCAGCCACCACCCGTTGGCATGAAAGTTATTTAAGTTATTTATTATGAATTCTTTTTTAATGCCACTTTGCATGTCAATGTTACCAACTACAGTACTCCCCTATATATTATGTTGTGACGAGTTTTCGGCACTTCCCCATGACACGATTGGTGTGCTAAGGCACAGACACACGCTACTAGGGAAAAGTGGGTATATAAAAGATTTATTTTGTTTTTCAAATAAATGTTAAACAAGTGAATGCTTTGGAAAAAAGATGGTTTAACAGACTCTCATTAGTTGTTTGGGACTACAGTAGTACCTGTTTCAAATGAATTGACCCACCTAAAACTCTCCATCCTTAGCTCTCTAGACTGATGTGCAAAGACAACTAAAAATGTCTTCAGAAGTAATTTATTGTGCCAAAAAATGGCTGTGTGTGACCAAGCAAATCAGAAGTAATTTATTGTGCCAAAAAATGGCTGTGTGTGACCAAGCAAAACAGTGGTCTGAACAGTTACTCATTCTGATGATCTAGAAGTCCATGGTATTTTTTATTTTATTTTTATCAACAAACAAAAAGTATTTCATTTATGAAAAACTTTTGTTTTGTAAAAGAACTTGTTCTGATGGTCTAAAACTCCACGGTAATAATAGGTACTAATGTTTTTGAAACTTTTGATTCTGATTTTCCATTCATGTGCTTAGAGACAGTAATATGTACAGTCTCATAATTCCCTCATATCCAGGATTAACCTTGCCATTGTAAATTAATCATCTACTCAGCAAAAATTCATTTTAGGCTCCCATATCTTATATAGAGTTATTATGATAGCTATTCATTAAAGGAATTCCCTGAAATGCAAAACAAGCAATGATTATGAAAATAAGGTTGTCAACTTTATCCTTGCATTTATAACATAATGTAAGGCTGTGGTGTATCCAAATTCATAAGCTTTTAAAACTCTACCTTCAGCCATAACTTGACTAATTATCTCGTCCTTTTCTTTTAAAAGAGCAGCTGCATCATTTTTTCTGTTTTGTTCTCTCCTTAATGTGTCCCTTTCCTTGGTCAGAGTATAAACCTGAAACCAGACATGCCAACAATAATATTAGTTGACGAAATAAGATTAAACAACACCCAACATAAAGGAGACAGACTAGCTATGAGAAGTTAAAATGATTGTTCAACTCTGTTAAAAATAAGTGATGACTGGTGAGTTTGTAATTGCCTAAAAGAATATCAATAGTATGTGGAAATTATATACATGTCAATCTATGTCAGACAATGATCCAGAAGAAATACAGTAAGATATCCATAATCCATATGGTGTTTTCTATGTTTTACAAAAAATCATTATATTAAGAAAAAAATTCAGAAAATTGCAGTTGTAGAAGCCATTCACATATAACCCTTCACAATTCTTCTCTTGAGTTAGTCCGCTCTCTTCATTGATGTCATCTTTACATTCACTTAAGGTTTGTGATAAGATCTGACCTATTTGTAATACTGCTCTGCAGGATGGAAGCAACAGATGCAGATCAATTGACAGAGATCAAGACAGAATGGGAATTGACCTTGCAGAAGTTAACAATTGATGATTAAAGAATTGCTAAGAGACTGCTGAATTGCAATGGCAGACAAACAGAATGGATAGAAGAACAGAGAACAGATTGTATTGATAGAAATTGTAGACAATTCGAGATGTCCAGTCTCCCAAAGAGCAGTTGCTCTTGTGTACAAACTTATTACAAATCAATGAATGAATGTTTTCTCCTATTGCTCTCTTATTTATAGCACTAACAATATTGACAGCTACTCTAACGGAACATCTAACAGTAACTCTTCCTAACAGAGTACTCACAGCAGTTTGTATCTAACAGAGCACTAAAAACAGCTTTACATGTAGCAACATACAGCAACCTGCATTCCACTTCAGCAACTAGTGTTCTTATGATGTTTTCTTTCTCTTGGAATAAGTATATTTAATAGGAGGTAGAATCCTATCAATACCCTCGCCCCAAAGACGCACCTTGTTCGCAAGGTGAAAAGAAGGAAATTGCTGATCCAATAACTCGAAGTCTTCCCAAGTGGATTCATACGCAGGTAATCCTTGCCATTTAATCAAAACCTCAAATTTATCCAACTCACCCTTACCCGTAGGGCGCACATCCAGTAACGATTCAGGAAGAACAACCATTTCACAATCACTGCTAAGCTGATAAGGCAAAGGATTTGCAGGAAAACAATTCCCCTTGGCACGCCTCAGCTGGGAGACATGGAACACAGGATGAATCCTCGTGGTGACAGGAAGATCTAACCGATAAGCCACCGAACCCACCTTAGCCAAAATTTTATAAGGCCCATATAAACGCGCCGACAATTTATTATTAGCTCGAGATACCAAGGACTACTGGCGATAAGGTCGTATCTTCAAAAATACGTAACTCCCAACATCAAATGATTCATCTCGCCTTGATTTATCAGCCTAAAATTTCATGCGCTGTTGCGCCCTCTATAAATGCCTTTTTAGATCTTCTAAAATTTTGTCTCTGTCCAACAATAGTTGCTTGACTGAAGAAGTTACTGAGGAGCCCATTTCATATCTGATCAGAGGAGGAGGTTCCCTTCCATAGAGAACCTGGAAAGGGGTATAACCTGTAGCTGAATGAACGGAGGTATTATACCAATATTCAGCCCACGAAAGCCACTTACTCCAATGTTTCGGTTTTTCAGAAGAAAAACATCG
Organism: Berberis vulgaris; assembly: GCA_963556465.1. NCBI lineage: Eukaryota > Viridiplantae > Streptophyta > Magnoliopsida > Ranunculales > Berberidaceae > Berberis > Berberis vulgaris. The sequence continues at coordinate 76,093,730 of OY747127.1, forward strand.
AAGATATGTTTCAATGGACCGATTAAGTACCTCAGACTGCCCATCTGTTTGAGGGTGGTAGGCCGTGCTATGCTTCAAGGTGGTGCCCTGTAAGCGAAACAATTCCTGCAAGAATTTACTGAGAAAGACCTTATCTCGGTCTGAGATAATAGATTTCGGTGTCCCATGAAGTCAAATAATGTCTCTTGAAAAAACCAAAGCCACCCCTTCAGTTGAAAATGGGTGTTTCAATCCCGAAAAATGAGCGTATTTGCTCAGACGATCCACCACAACCAGAATGGTATCATAAACTCCAGAACGTGGTAATCCCTCAATAAAGTCCATTGTAACTTCGTCCCAAACTTGAGTGGGTAAAGGAATAGGCTGAAGCAGGCCTGCTGGAGAAGAGGCCATAGTTTTGTTTCGCTGGCAAACTTCACATTCACTGACCCTTCTCCTAATATCAAACTTCATCCCCACCCAGTATAGCTCCTTAGCTATCCTCTGGTAAGTTTTTGTCTCCCCAGAATACTCTCCCACATTGGAAGCATGAAATTCAGTGAAAAGAATAGGGATGAGAGAAGAAGATTGAGAAATGACCAACCTATTTTTGTAATAAAACATGTCTTGAACCACCTTATATCCCGAATTGCCTGAGCCTTGCAACACCTTCTGTTTCAATTGTGTAAGAACACTATCATCCCGTATCTCGGACTGCAATACTGACCAGTCACGCCAGGTAGGCAAAGTCAATTGAGAGCAAGAAGGAGACGGATGAAGTCGGGATAACGCATCAGCCGCCATATTAGAAGATCCTGATCAATACTGAATCTCGAATTGGTAACCCAACAATTTACTCACCCATTTCTGATATTCCGCTCCAATGACCCGCTGTTCCAATAAAAACCGCAGACTCTTCTGATCAGTGCGAACCATGAATTTTCTGCCTAACAAATACGCCCTCCATTTTGTAACCGCCAAAACAATGATCATCAACTCCTTCTCATAAATGGGTTTGAGCCTAGCTCGTTGCCCCAACACTTGACTAAAGTAAGCTACTGGCCTTTGTGCTTGCATCAATACCGCCCCCACTGCATAACCAGAAGCATCCGTTTCGACTACGAACGCCTTAGAAAAATCAGGCATGGCTAGCACCGGAGCTTGAGTAATGATGAGCTTTAAATTCTGAAAAGCTCCTTCAGCCTCCTGTTGCCATTTGAACCCGTCTTTCTTCAATTGAGCTATTAGAGGCCATGCTACCTTACTGTAATCCTTTATAAACTTACGATAATAGCCCGTGAGGCCCAAAAACCCCCGTAATTTCGTAATATTCTTTGGCTGAGGCCACTCTAACATGACTTGAACCTTCGATTGTTCCATGGCCACTCCATCTGCCGAAATGATATGCCTCTGATAGCTGAATTCAGAGCAACCAAACTCAAATTTTTTTTTATTAGCATACAATTTATTTACCTGTAATAACTCCAATACGATCTCCAAATGTCTCAGATGTTCTCCAACTCCTTTGCTATACACCAGTATGTCGTCAAAAAATACGAGGACGAACTTACGCAGATAAGGTCTGAAAAATGGAGTTCATCAACGCTTGAAAAGTTGTTGGCGCGTTTGTGAGACCGAAGGGCATGACTTAAAACCCGTAATGCCCCTCATGTGTACGAAAGGCCGTCTTGGCTTCATCCCCCTCTTGTAGTCTAATTTGATGGTAACCTGATTTAAGGTCCAACTTGGAAAAAATATCAGCTCCATGGAGTTCATCTAACAACTCGTTGATAATAGGGATTGGGAACCTATCCGGCACTGTCTGCTTATTCAACGCACGGTAGTCAACACAGAAACACCACCCTTCATCTTTCTTCTTAACCAACAATACCGGACTAGAGAAAGGGCTTACACTATGGCGTATAATGCCGGCAGACAACATCTCAGATATCAATCTCTCAATCTCATTTTTCTGAAACTGAGGGTATCTGTAGGGACGCACATTAACTGGGCCTGCTCCGTCGTTCATCACAATCGCATGCTCGTATTCTCGTTTTGGAGGCAAACCTGATGGTAACTGAAAAACATCTTCATACCTCTTTAAAACTTCAAGCAATACTGTCGGTGTGTCTGAAACGTTTCCCTCTGATAATGCCATATTGCCAAATTCCACCAAGTACCCGTGCCCTTCCTGATGTATAGTTCGTAACATTGTTTTTAATGAAACTAAACTCTTCCCTAAGGAGGGATCACCCTTGAGTGAAAAATTTTTAACCCCACTTGAAAACGCAAGTGTTGCTCTTTCCAATTCACTGAGATTGTTCCCAAAGTCTCCAACCATTGGATTCTCAGTATGACGTCTGAACTGCCCAGGCCTAATGGAAGAAAATCCTCCTGAATTTCTATCCCTTGCAACAATAATCTCACCCCTTTACAAACCCCACTCCCTTGAACTGAATCACCAGATCCCATTAGTACCCCATAACCGCCAGTAGCTGAGATTGGTAACTTTACCTGTTCGACCACTTTGTGAGAGATGAAATTATGGGTTGCGCCACTGTCGATCAAGACTACCACTGCGTGACCCGAAATAGCACCTTCAAGCCTCATCGTCTTTGGGTTTGTCAATCATATGACGGAGCTTAAAGAAACTTCTACTCCTCGACTAATCTCAACCACATCGAGCTCTTTCTGAGCCTCACACTCCTGCACATCTTTTTCCTCCCCTTCACTTTTCGCTTGTGCGATGAGAACGCTAACTTCTTTCCTCTTGCACCGATGACCAGGCGAGTACTTCTCGTCGCACTTGAAGCATAACCCTCTAGCCCGCTTTTCTTGATACTCTGCATCTGAGAAACGTCTGATTTCACCTCTCGCGGCCGCAGGTCTCTCGTTTTCTATGGAGAGAACTGGATGGTGGAAGCCCTTCTTCTCGAATTCTCTGGTTGAATGTTGATAGGGTTGCCCTAATGAGCCATTTGCAAATGCTCTTGGGCCGCTTGTGGGCCGGTTGTTATAACCCTGAAAGCCCTATTTGGACAAACCCATCTGGATCTGTTTTTCTTCCACCCGCTGGGCCAGATCCATGGCCCGGCCCAAGAAACCCGGATCTAACATCCTTGCCTCTGCCTGGATTGATAGTTTCAGTCCATTGATAAACTTGCTGAGATAGACTTCTTCATTCAGAGATTCTAATGGAGCCGCATGGGAGACGAATCGCCGTCGGTACTCCGACACTGATCCTTCCTGCTTTAACGCAAAAAATTGTTCACAAAGCGACCCATCTTGAGTAGATCGAAACTGTTTCAAGAGTAACCCCTTTAGTTCTTCCCAGAAGATAATAGGTCTCCTCTTACTCTCCCACTGATACCAAAGGAGAGCATCCGCTTCGAAAGAAATCACTGCGGCTTCAATCTTCTCATCGTTACTGTATCTATTGAGTGAAAAGAATCGTTCAGCCTTCATAATCCAGCCATCTGGGTTCGAACCCTCAAAGGTCGGCATCGCTAATCTTTTAGGTCTCCTGTCGAATTGGAACCCTTGTGAAGAAGATCCACCCATTCCACCATTTGGACTTTGTGTTTCAACATTACTTGGAGGAATCTGATCTTTCTCCTTAGTAGAAACTGTTTTATGAGTTTCTTGTTGCTTCTTCATTATCTGTTCCAACATCTGTTTCAGTTCTTGAAAACCCCCGTCCAAGGAATCCAGTTTTTCTTGCATGCTTGTCATCGATTCTTCCATAATCTCCATTCTTGCATTAGCACTAGCCCTTTTTACAGCCATTACACCTAGGAATCGGAGGGCTCTGATACCAATTTGATAAGATCTGACCTATTTGTAATACTGTTCTGTAGGATGGAGGCAACAGATGCAGATCAATTGACAGAGATCAAGACAGAATGGGAATTGACCTTGCAGAAGTTAACAATTGATGATTAAAGAATTGCTAAGAAAATGCTGAATTGCAATGGCAGACAAACATAATGGATAGAAGAACAGAGAACAGATTGTATTGATAGAAATTATAGACAATTCAAGATGTCCAGTCTCCCAAAGAGCAGTTGCTCTTGTGTACAAACTTATTACAAATCAATGAATGAATGTTTTCTCCTATTGCTCTCTTATTTATAGCACTAACAATATTGACAGCTACTCTACAAAGCTACTCTACAGAACATCTAATAGTAACTCTTCCTAACAGTACTCACAGCAGTTTGTATCTAACAGAGCACTAAAAGCAGCTTTACATGTAGCAACATACAGCAACCTGCATTCCACTTCAGCAACTAGTGTTCTTATGATGTTTTCTTTCTCCTGGAATAAGTATATTTAATAGGAGGTAGAATCCTATCAGTTTGCACATTCCTGTACTCCACAATGGACGTTTGAGTTTTTTGTTTGAATGTGTGTTTCCCAATTGTAGTAGCCCACCCTACCCTTTTGCAAGGGAAGGATAGTGAAAGGTGGGCTACTGCAAAGGGGAAGCACAATATTCAAACAAAAAACTCAAACGTCCTGGGAGAGTACAGGAATGTGCAAACCCTAAATGAATGTAAACAGTAGATAATACACTATCTCTAGTCCCATATAAGCCTGAGGGTGAGGGGAGTAAGAACTAGCAGGGCAGTTGAAGCTAACACAATGACAATACAAGATTCTACATGCTTGGCTAAGCAAGATGAAATTCACAGTGGAGTTAATGTCAACATGAGAAATGTTCCTTATCTATCTCACGTTGAACATTTCTTGGCGATGATAAATGAATACGACAAGGGAATGAAGTGAAAGAAGCTATAGAGAGACATGGCGGGGATGTAGGGAAGGAAGATTACATATGGTTAAAGACTTTGTTGGAAAAGGAGAACAATCGAACATAAATTATGTCGAGTCAAGAAGACTACTTTGGTTTAGATGCCCTTTAAGGGAGTGGGAGTTGGATTATGTTGCTAGTTTCCTAGCCATTTTTTAGCCTCATCAACTGGTTGAGGGTCTGAATCATAATGCGTACTTAGTGAAAGTGTTTCTCAAATCCATTTCTGGCCTGCCTAATAGATTCACTACAACTCTTTCATCTTGGCCATAAGAAATTAGTGTGGTTGGACCGCATTCCTCCTCGCCTGAATTTTTCATGTAGACGATTCTTCATGCTCGCATCTTAACAACGGACAACCTTGCTCAGGTATCCAAGTTAGAAAGGTGTGGTTGCTGAGCAATAGCTTTGATGAGTCGATTGAGCGTGTTTAGCCAAGGTCAAAGTTTATGGCTGAACTTAGGGTCCTTATACCTATAGTTTTTCAATGCTGGGAACTGGATATGGCAGCGTGGCCCACACACTTTTATGTGGTGCATATGGAAGGAAAGAAAGTTTTGGATCTTCAAGGGTAAATCAAGTTCAGTCAACCAACTTTTCATGGGGATATGGGAGTATTTTGGAGATGGGGTAACTCTTGGCAACTTATTAGAGATGTATCCTTTGATTCTTTTTACGTTCAATTGGTTCACCCTTGTTACTAGATCCTAATGTATGTTTCTTTTCTTTTGTGAGTTCCTCACTCACCTTCTTGTACTCCCCTTTCTGTGAATGAATTCTTCGCTCTTGTGAATGAATTCTTTGCTCTTGTTTTGCTTTGGAAAAAAATGACAACCATAATAATGACTAATACTATCCCAATATATCACACTGGCATGGCCAACAAGTTTAAGAGCTAGAGAAATGAAGCTAATGAATTAGACCCTATAGCAAAATGAAGTCAAATCACAAAGATTGCCAAGATAATGATGAGACAGAGGACTGAATAACATTTAGTACCATATATAAATCATACAGCAGAAACTTCCAAACATTAATATCAATTGAAAGGAAACTAATGCCCACCAAGCCCAGTATATTGATTTATTTTCTACCAACCGTCAACTGAACTCAGTTTGAACAGGCTTCAACAAACTTTTGAAATATTCACCACATAACTGAAGAAATTCCGACATTGACCAAGTATACCATGCACTTTAAGTCTTAAGCAACCCAAACAAACATACAACTAAACATATGAACAATAGACCAACCAACAGATGTAAGAATATATGTTTTTTAAGTGATCAGATAGTCAGCTCTAGAGCAATGCCTGAACATTATCATGTTATTGCCTTAATGAACAAGTTCCCAAGATTCAAACATAATATTTCCACTGTAAAAGAAAAACAAGAAAATGGAAATAGAATATTTACCCTCCTTTCAAGGGTAGACACCTTTTGATGGTATTCCTCTCGCAGTGTCTCAATTTCTGCTTCGTTGGATTTTCGCTGTAGCATAATGCACCACACTTAAAAATATATCATGTTTCATCCAAAACAGGAATGAGTTTGGGAACTAACAATTAGAAGACAAGTCCACTCACGCATCAAGTGAATGTTATGCCTAGACAATTCTCGAGAAATCATTTACACTCTACACGATAAAACTTCAAGAAAGACTTTCATCTTTTCAAAACAAAAGCATGTAAACCCAACAAAGTGGAGAAAGCTCTGTATACGATTAATGTATTCATATCAAATTTTTACTTTCAGGACGCAACAAGTTCAGCCTAAATGCTGCTTTGAACCAGCATAAAGAATGTTGAATGATCAAATTGATGCGTAAGCATTAGCCAATGAAATGTTGGGAGAAGAGGAAAACTACATCGTTAAGCCAATAGCTAATTTACATCAGTTTGTTTAATTAAACTCCAACAAAAAATAACATAAAACAATTGAAGTCCATGGGGACATACCTACCTTCAGATCCTCAATTATAGCCTTTAGCTGTTCATTTTCATTCATAAACTTCGCAATTTCGTCAGCTTTAGCCTGGAAGACAATAGGATCAATGAAATTGCAAGAATCACTGGCACCAAAGGAATTTAAAAAGGAGAGACAAAGAATTCTATATGTCTTCTTGTTTGGTGATGTGCATAGAGAATACTAAGTAAAAACATGAAGGAAGAGAAACAAAATACTAAGTTGGAAGTAAAAAACAAACAGATAAAAACATGACTAAGCAAATACCAAGGCAAATTATGTGGCATAAGTTTAAAAAAAGGCTTTCCAAGCAACCAGATAAGCTTAGCTATTACTTATTAGTCTATTGAAAAAAATAATAATACAAAACAATATTAAAAAAAATGAAAACTCCATCTCACAAAAAAAATAAAATATTTCAATTCATTTTACAGAAACGTCAGTTTGAGAATATCTATTTCTACTTAGAGCTACATAACAACATTGTTTTCAGATGTTGAGTCATGACACAAGCGCTAAGCTAGTTCGAGCCTCGATGTGTATGTTCTTACATGTGTTTGTGCAATGGATTGCTTCTATGGAATAAACATCCGTAAATTCCGATTTATTACAAAAAAATAAATAGGTAAATTTTCATAAAACTAATAACTTATATATATATATATTAGAATAAAATAAAAAGAAGTAACTAAAATGGCTAGAAACAATGATATATTGATATATGGTTCGTGCAATTTAAACATAGTTATGGAATGCTCGATATACTTGGGTGTGTTTCCGCTTTATATGCAATTATGCATGCTTCTTAAAACATCGAACACAAAGTGCTTTGCATCAGATTCTTCATGAGCTTTAGAATTTAATTTGCCATGCATTAAGCATGTGATGGACTAGTTCTGTGGAATGAAAACCACACTCATAATCTGTTATAATTTTTCGACCTAAGTTTTTCATATAAAGCAATCATACTGATCACAAATCATAACATCAAGCCAGTTGAAAAAAAAAATTTGACATACAACACCTAAACAGGAGAATGGAAACGGCTTCAAAATAACTTGTATTAGAAGAAAATGACATCCTACAAGTTTTGAATTGAACGGCATCAAAACAAGGTTACAGAAATAGCCACAAAATAGGGACAACCATATGAAATTTATCTGAAATAAAAACAACAATCTCACACTAAACTAATCAATTTTGGATGTGAAAGAATGCAATATATAAACAGAAAATTACCTGAGCTTGCTTAGCTGCTCCTTGCAACGCAGCTTCCATCATTTTCATTTCTTTCTTGACCTTCTCAATTTCCACTGCATAATGCACAGAATCAGACACACTGGTTCCTGAGCTCAAGCGTGGCTCTTCAGTGTCATTTTCATAGTCATTAGCTTTCACGTGTGCTTTAATTGCATTGATGGGTGAATTGTTATCATTAGATACAGAATCAGCAGGCACAGATGCACTCTGATCTGGATGAAGTGCAATTGATGCCTGATCATGAGACAGCTCACTGGCACTCTTTCCCTCCAAAACATCAGCAGATCTTGAAGTGGAGGTCTCGATATCAGCGTCAACTGGACCATCATTTGATGTTTCAGTTTGCACCATAGAACCTTCATCAGCGGATGCTACACTGTTATTTACTTCATCCTGTTCTTCATGCATATCACTAACAGAATTAGAACGTGGCTCATCTGGCTGAAGTAAATCACTGCTGTGAGCTTGTCCTACAGCTTCTGTAACTGGATTTGAATTCATTGACTCAGATACATCTTCTGATACCCCTTCAGAACTCCCCATTTGTGGAGGCAAGCTAAGAGAATCAGTTGTTTCGACATCTCCAACAGTAGGATCATCCGATTTAGCCAATACAGAATGCGAATCAACTTCTGTTTCATTAACATCTGTAACCACAATGAACGTTTCTTCTAAAACATGTTGATGATCACTTTCTTCCTGGACTTTGGAGGTTTCCTTTTCTTCTTCTGCAGCGGTTGGTTGTTCGATATCAGGTGGTAATACTTTGTCAGTGGAGATTCTTTCTTGTTCTTTGTCTGATGAAGAACGCCCTGAGGACACTGCTTTTTCTGAGGCTTCACCAACATTTTCCCCACTTCTTTGTTCCATGAAGGTTGTAACTGAATCAAAAAGGCCTTTCCCATCTGCTGATGAAGTCCAAAACCCTGAAGCTGATAGTGCAAATATACAATTGCAGATGATCATTACTCTAATTGAGACTGGTTGAAAAGTTTTTCCTGATGCAATTTCTTTCCAACAGACTTCCATTTCCATGGAAAACTTACAGTAATGAAGAGATCATGGAAGAGAAGAGAGAAGAGAGGGGAGAGCATGAAATTTATGACCTCCCACCACCTATCTTCTCTCAAAATCATGGAAAAAAACATTTAGGTGGGCCTAAGAACAGTTTTCCATGAAAAACTCAAAAATATGGCCATCTTCATCGTCATTGGATGAAAACTTCTCTCACTTGCTCTCTCATCACAACTATTTTCATGGTTTTCCATGGAAAAAATAAAAGATCAAACACGGCCTTAGAAAATCTGACAAACTGAATACTTTAACTAAGGACTGACAAGTAAGATGATGAAATTTCTGACAAAAGGAAAAGCATATTATTCTTAGACCTAAACTCAAATTATCAATAATTTCAGTACTTCACTACCTATATAATTACTCGCACATAACGGTGGAAAATAAAGGAAGATATTGTCAAACAATGTCTTCTCTTTTTTGTGAGGATATCTCTTTCAGAAAATCTAACTTTCCAACAAAAGGTATATTATTCAGGAGAAGAATCGGCACAGCTCCTGTTTCTTACCTCCTCACTGCGTGAATCACCTCAAAAAAACTCAGCTCATTCAGATGTTTGTAGCCCAATGTTTGAAGAATTCTAGAGAATCTATTGTACAGTTGAATTTAAGATCTATTCGACGGTGCTAGAGATTCCCAATTGAGAATATCATTCTCATAAAAATTCAGGACACTTTGAAATTCCGAGGTCGTTGTAAACAGTTCCAACTTCCGCAGGAAACAGCACACATGTTGACACCCCTCCTCAGCAACCATACATGTGCATTTTGTCTAAAACTACTAGCATTGCATTCAAGAGCCTAATGAATCCGAAATAACTTGGAATAGAGACATTATGAAAAATAAAGGATGATATGAGCTAAATGAAATGCTTACAAACAGTAAAAGAGGTACCTTCGCCGCTGCTGCGATCTCCAGTCTCGGACGATCTTTCCTCTATACCAAGAGCATTATCGAAATTCTTCTCAATGTTCTTGACACTTTCACTCAGCTTGTTTACTGCCCCAGCTAAATCCGGGAAGTTCCCCAAAGAAACCTTCCCCAACCACGCCATTCTCTAACCTCGCAAACCGCCCGAATTCAAGATTCTTGCTTCATGGGCATCCAAACCCTACAAATCCCATAATCAATACCTCAATAAACAATCAAATTAACAACGTAATTCAATCAATGGGGTTTAAGATTGGAAATAAATGCGCACAGATCCAATACGAATTGCTCGACTAAACATACTTGAGCCCAGATCGGATGTAGAGCAGTGTAATCTAAAAGGTAAAGTCGGGCCCTTGAATCAAAACGCGCCCTTTTGATTGATAGAGATCGTGTTGTTGTCGAGTGTTTAAGAGGGAGAACAGTCGATCAATCTGCTTCGGTGATTGAAGCAGCTCTTTCGAGATTCTATTACAAAATTTGTGAATTGTGAAAAGAGAAGGATCAAACGTGAGTCTGTCACTCAGCCCCGTTTGGGCTCAACAAGAAAACCTCCGCGAAACCTATATACAGGTACGATGCGTTTGGCTAAAGCTCAAAGTGTGTTGAAGCAAGGACTGTGATTTCGTGATTTCGTTTTTCTAGTTCATTTGGTATCCTGATTTTAAGAAATATTTTGGTCGGCAAAGAAAAATGTATTGAATTTTGAGGGTATATTAAATAAACAAAAAAATAAGATATAAGTAAATAAATATGTTAAAAACCATAAATAAAATCAAAATACTTATAATAAAAAATCAAGGAGTAGTTTCAAAATTCAATATATAAGTAAAAGAAGTGATAATTAGAAAATTATGGGGTAATTTCAAAAATTAATAAACTATTAAAATAAATAATAATTAGGAAAAAAACTTGAAATTTACGAAAAAAATTGAAATTTTTCGAAAAAAATCCTCAAAGAAATGTCATTTTTAGCGGCTGGTTTTTTTGTTTTTATGAAATTTACAAAAAAAAATCCCAATTTTTTTGAAAAATTATTATTTTTTCCATCGCCCTTTTTCTTATCGTAATTTCAAAATTACGAAAATTTCGTGTAATTTGGCGAAATCACAATCCCTGTGTGGAAGCACTCATTCAAGCATTTAAAAAGTATGTAATCAAGGATTGTGATTCTTGTAAAGTAAGTTGATATTAACAAATATTTAATTGTCCACAGAAGAAAATGTAAAAATTTTGGTTATAATTCTGAAGTTATTAATATAATTTAAGTATTTAAATTTATACATACCACATAAAGAGTCTCGCAAGACTTGTAATGTCGTACAAACTACATATTATATAAGAAAACAAAATTTAATACTAAACTAAAGTTATAACGGGTTAAAATGTAAGAAAATTGAAATCGGCTTAATGAAAACAAAATTTATTCCGAATTTCGAAACAAATTTCGGTAACTCAAAAAAGAGATATATTTAGTGAAATTTCAATATGTTTCGAGGCACATTCCTTGCATGCAACTAACCTCACGTATTCTTTCCATCCCTAAGGCTCGGTGAAACAATTAATATTCTAAGAAAAAAAAAATCATATTGTTTGGTCATTTCAAAAAGATAATACTAGAACATGGTATTGTGGTGGCAACATTGAAGGTATTGTGATTGATTTTGTCGATAAAGTAGCAGTAACAATAATACTTGTGATTTTTGTGCTAGTGGTGGCAGTGTTAAGGTGCTTACAATAATGGCAGTTGTGGCAATGGATATGATGTGGTGGTAGGATGGCAACCGGGCAGATTTTTCCAAATATGTCCCCACCTCGAGGGATGGCGGATCTTCGCATCCACCTCATTTAACCGTTTAACTTTTTCTATAAAATTTGTTCTCTCCGCCACAGACGACGATCCCCGCCCCGTTCCATTTATCCGTTTGGGCTTCTAATATATAGTGGAATCCTAGCTTTGTTTAACCATTTATTCCTCGCCTAAGCTTTGAATTTGGCCTAAATTTTCCAATGCATTTTGGCAAGCTAGGCTTGTAAAAAATTCATTTAGACCTAAATTTTTCACATGAGGGATTAGGGGTTTTTTTTTTTTGTCTTTCAAATCTATTTTAGTAATAACAAATAAATGGGTTTTTTTAAATAATGTATAGCCTCGAATCTGTGACGGAGTTCATTTTCATCCTTGAATCCGTCCCGAAATCCATAAAGCTAAAACCATATTCACCTCATTAACGCGCGCGCGATGGGGGGCAACGATGGTGTGAAAATGATTTTCCTGCCAACCTTACATGGTGGTGAAGATGGTAGCAGCAAATGCTAGTGATGGTGTTCATAATATTAGTCGTGCTATGGTGGTGGTAGTAGCAGCGGTGCCTCTGTAGTGTGGTGCAAGGTGTGTGATTTCATTTTTCCAAGTAACTTTGGTCTCCTGGTTTTAAGAAATATTTTGTTGTATATAGAAAAAACATAGAAATTTCAAGTGTATGTCAAATATATATATATATATATATAATGTGAACAAGTAAGATACAAGTAAATTAACCTAATACATACATTAAAGACATAAAATGAAGCCTAAATACTTAAGTATCTCTATAAATGTGATTTGCTTCTAGTTTTCTAGGTTTTTACACGAAATATCGAAATCTATGAAAATGATGAAATATTTGAAAATGATATACTTTTTTTCGACACTTTAAATTTCGCAATTTCAAATAAAGAAATACTTCATAAAATTTCGTGAAATCACAATCCTTGGTGTGGTGGTAGTGGTGGCAGTAGTTGTAAAGGCGTTAATAATGATGTTAGTAGTGGAAGTGGTTGTCAAGGTGTTAGTAATGACAGCAGTGGTGGCAGTTGTTACCAATGTGTTATTAATGATGGCAACGGTGGTGAGTAGCAACATGGTAGTTAGTAGTGGTTGTGGCACTGCCAGTGGCGATGGTTATTGCAGTGATGGCAGTTTCGACAATTGTGCTATGTTGGTGGTGGTGTGGTTGTCAAACTGAAGTTGTGATATTGTAACAATAAGGTGGTGTTGATGATTGTGATATGGATTATGACATTATGTGGTTGTGGAGTTAAAGTGGTAGTTGTAAGTTGATTAATAGTGGTGGCTATTGGAAAGTTGAAATGGTGAGAAAAAAATAAACTAAGAAAAACTTTGGAATAAAATTTGTCAACGGTATATAATTTTTCACAAAAAAAAACATTAGAATTAAAATTTTGGATTTTGGTAAAATATATATATATATACTAGGAGGTGGATGCGTTCTACATGCGTGTATATTTATTATTTATTTTATTTTTAATTTTAACTGTTAAATATCTTAAAATTTGTATTATGCCAAATTAAGGATAATTAATATAAATGTATAATTTTAGTAAAACCGCCATTAAATAAAGTGAAAGAAAGATAAATGAAAATCATTTTTAGTGGGGCTAGTAGGAACATATAATAATCTGTATTGCCACAACCCAAACTCCTATAACCAATTCAGACTTTATGGATCCTACGTGTTTATAGCTTTTTGAAAAAATTGATACGTGTTGAAACCATGGCTCATCCTTTGTTGTAATTGTCCAGGGCTGGACTTGTGACTTATTTAAAAAGCTTACCATATTGAACAAAATGGTAGCAATTGAACAATGGCATATGTGACTTTTATAAGGGTAAAATCATCCTAGCGCAATGACGTACACTAAAAATGTTCCTTTAAGGGAACAATCGTCATAGTGTTATATATATATATAATACTTCTTCCTCACCTTTTTTAATACTACAATTAACCACAAAATTGTTAATGGATATTCGGAGTCCACTAACAAACATGTGTATCTCATGTCATTTGTGAATCCGACATTTTGATTGATGATGACTAATATCTATACATTACTTTTTTAGAAGCTTTTTCAAATAGCATGTCAATTACAGAGATTATGAGTAATATAATAGACTGTGTGACTGCACCGCCATTTCTTACATTTTCCTAGAGAGTGGTGCTTCGACGGAGTTTCCCGCAAGTCTAATCTCGTTGTGATTAGGAACACAGGGGTTCTTGAAAGTGTTTAAGTGGTAACTAAATATCGTAAGAAATCCTTGGATCTTAAATATGCCCTTCAAAGGCTTAGCCAGTTCTAGCATACCAAACAAAGTAAAACCTGGCTAGAACGCATCTATGCCTAGTGTGGTGGTCTAAGGAGTTTTTACGTAATAAGGTTCCCCTTACTTACATTCAAGACATATGTGAAAATCTAACCAGGGTGAGAATTGACTTTTGAGGTGCTAAAAAATCATTCTCCACTTCAAATTAGATTGGGCCTTAAAAATCAATTGTCTCTTTCACTTGATTGAAGATAATCAATTTGTTGTGTGCTAGACACCAAGGACTTGTTTGTGCATCATCTTCTAAGTGAAATTGCATCTGGTTTAGGTTCACATTTGAGAGTTGTGACTGTTGTATGAGCGTTTGGTCACGAGACCAAACTCGACCCTTGACTCGCATAGATAGACCTCTTAGTCCACTTGAAAGTATTTTGTCATCAGTTGAAATCAAAAATCCAATGGCAGATCAAGGGAACGAACAACCTAGAGTTGTAATTAGGGAAAACCCAGTCAATGTTGGGGGTAGAACTCTTCGAGAGTATTTTGCCCCAATACACCAAGGTCAACCCTCAAGCATTGTGTTGCCACCCACCACCGCAACTCATTTCGAATTGAAGCCACATGTGATCTTGTTATTACCTACATTTTATGGCTTGGGGTGTGAGAGAGAGAATCCCTACTCTCACATCAATGAATTTTTGAAAATTTGCAACACTTTCAAATTTCAAAATTTCAGTGATGATTCTGTTAGACTTCGCTTATTTCCTTTCTCTGTTAAGGAAAAAGCAAAGATGTGGTTGGACTCATTACCATCTGGATCCATTACTCAATGGGAGCAATTGAAATTAAAGTTCATCAATAAATTATTCCCAATGTAGAAAACCATTTCCCTTAGAAAGGAAATCCAAGATTTTAGGCAAAGAGATGATGAACAATTTTATGAAGTATGGAAAAGATTTAAGGACTTGTTACTTAAATGTCGTCAT
Source organism: Berberis vulgaris (assembly GCA_963556465.1). Lineage (NCBI taxonomy): Eukaryota > Viridiplantae > Streptophyta > Magnoliopsida > Ranunculales > Berberidaceae > Berberis > Berberis vulgaris. The sequence goes on from OY747127.1 coordinate 76,108,841, forward strand.
CATGCTTTTGAGACTTGGAGGTTGGTGCAATACTTTTATAATGGGTTAACCCAAAGTAATTGTCACATGATTTAGTCAATGAATGGAGAGAACTTTCTGAGTTTGAGTGATGATGCAGCTTTTGAGTTCTTTGAGAAATTGTCAAAGAACTCTCAACAATGGGATTTTGCGAATAGAAGAGATAAAATCTCTACAAACAAAGTAGGCCTTTACGATGTAAAGGAAGACGTAGATCTCCACGCCCAAATAGAAAGTATGAGGAGACAAATTAAGGCTTTATCCATGGCTCAAGCTAACTCAGCTGAGAATATTCACCCAGTCATGAAGGTTTCTGGCAGTGAACCTAACACATTTCCTTGCATCATTTGCACAGAGCCAACACATACGACTCATTCATGTCCCATATTTTATCCAGAAAGATCAACTGGGGAAGAGCACGTCCAAGCCATCAATGCTTATAAAATAGCAAACCCTTTCAGCGAAACATATAATTCTAGGTGGCGAAGCCATCCAAATTTTGCATGGAAGCAAGATCAATCTTAGGTTCATAGAAAACATCAATCCTATAGGGGACCAAACCAATTTCACTCTCAGAGACAACAATTCTCTAATGTGCCATACCAGAATAATCAATTTGTTGCACCACAACAAAACACGTCATCCTTAGAGGAATTGTTGCAACAAACGATTCATGCCCAAAACATGGCTACTCAAGCCATAGTGAAATTAGGGGAGCAAATGAGTCATCTAGCAACCATTATTGGCGACAAAGAGAATGGTAAGTTTCCTAGCCAACCAGTACCAAATCCCAAGGGACAATTTGTGTCACAACCACATCAATCTCAACATCAACAAAATCCCTAAGGACAGTTTGAAATAGGAGCTGTTTCAAACCAAGATGTCCAACATGAGGAAATAAAATCCATTACGACTCTTACAGTGGTAAACAAGTTAACAATAAGGTTGAGTCACCCAAAGAGATTGAACCAGTTCAGTCTCAAGAAAAGGAAAAAAGATACCCAAGTATCCAAGAGTCTACCAGTTAGGAACACGGTTCCTAAGCAAAACCAAGAACCACAATCAATGAAACCCTTTGTCTCAAAAGCTCCATACCCTAAGAGACTTTTACCACCAAGGAAAATTCCTTTGAATACTGACATCTTAGAAGTGTTTAAACAAGTGAACATCAACATACCCTTCTTAGAAGCCATCAAGCAAATACCTTCGTATACCAAGTTTCTCAAAGATCTGTATACTGTGAAAAGGAAAACCAATGTGCCTCGGCAAGCTTTTCTAGCAGAACAAACCTCATCCTACATCTAACAACGTACTACTGTAAAGTACAAAGACCCAAGTTATCCAACCATTGCCTTGAGAATAGATGAGAATGAGATCAAGCAAGCTTTGCTAGATCTAGGATCTAGTGTGAATCTATTGTCATTTTCAGTGTACAAAGCTCTAGGTTTAGGGGAGTTAAAACCAACTTCCACCACCCTTCAGTTAGCTGATAGGTCCATCAAGATTCCAAGGGGAATTGTTGAAGATGTGTTTGTTCAGGTTGATAAATTCTACTTCCCAGTGGACTTCATGGTGTTAGACACCGAGCCAGGCACAAATTTCAAAAACCAAATCCCGGTCATTTTAGGTCGTCCATTCTTAGCAACATCAAATGCCATAATCCACTGCAAAAATTGTATCACGAAGTTGTCCTTTGGAAACATGACTGTTGAGCTTAATGTATTCCATAATGTCCAATAGCCGGTTGAGGAAGAATGTCGGGAGGAAGTGAACATGATAGAATGCCTCAGTGAAAAGTTTCTTCTGAGACAATGCTATAGTGAATCGTTGGAGGAAAGTTTAGCACATTTTGGCTTGGACCTCGATGAGGAAAATGCCATTAGAAAAGTCAATTCTCTACTTGACTCCATTCCCTTCCTTGACACTGATGCATGGAAATCAAAGGTAGAACTTTTACCCATTGGTAGCAAACCACAAATTCCTGCATTAATTGAGCCACCGAAGCTATAACTCAAACCATTGCCCAACTATTTGAAATACACATTCTTAGGAGACAATAATACCTTGTCTGTTATCATTTCTACTCACTTAGATAAAGAACGGGAAGGTAAGTTAGTGGAAGTTCTCCAAAAGCATAAAGAGGCAATTGGCTGGTCTATTGCATACATTAAGGGAATAAGTCCTTCTGTGGTAATGCACAAGATCCATCTCGAAGAGAATGCAAAAACCTCTAGAGAACCACAAAGGAAACTAAATCCTACAATGAAGGAAGTTGTGAGAGGAGAGGTGATTAAGCTTCTAGATGCAAGTATTATATACCCAATATCTGATAGTCAATGGGTTAGCCCAGTTCAAGTAGTGCCCAAGAAATCTGGCATCACCGTTGTGAAGAACGACGTTGATGAGTTGGTGCCTACTCGTGTCCAAACCGGATGGCGAGTCTGTATTGACTATCGAAGGCTAAACTCGATGACTAGGAAAGACTATTTCCCTATCCCATTTATTGATCAAATGTCAGAGAGGTTAGTTGGTCATGAATATTACTGTTTTCTCGATGGTTACTCTGGCTACAACCAAATTCCAATTGCCCAAGAAGATCAAGACAAAAATACCTTTACTTGTCCATTCGGTACCTTTGCATATAAGTGTATGCCTTTTGGTTTGTGCAATGCACCCGCAACATTCCAAAGATGCATGTTGAGTATTTTCTCCGATGTGGTAGAAAGATTTCTGGAAGTCTTCATGGACGACTTCTCGATTTTCGGTTCTAGCTTTGATCAATGTTTGAATCATCTAACCCTTGTGTTAGAAAAATGTAAGGAGAAAAACCTTGTACTCAATTGGGAAAATGTCATTTCATGGTAAATGAGGGAATTGTGTTAGGTCACATAATTTCAAAAAGAGGTGTGGAAGTAGACAAAGCCAAAGTTGACACCATAGCTAGTTTACCATCTCCAAGAACTGTCAAGGAAATTCGATCCTTTTTAGGACATGTTGGTTTCTATCGTCGGTTCATCAAGGATTTTAGCAAAATTGCGAGACCCTTGTGTGCACTTTTGGCCAAAGATTCATTGTTTGATTTTAATGATGAATGCTTGAAGGCATTTGAGCAGTTGAAGTATGAACTTACCTCAACACCCATTATTCGTGCACCTGACTAGAGTGTTCCTTTTGAGATAATGTGTGGTGCATCTGATTAGCCATAGGCGTTGTGTTGGGACGGCGAATTGACAAACGTTCCCATGTGATCCATTATGCGAGTAAGATTCTCGATGGCGCACAACTCAATTATTCTACCACGAATAAAGAGTTGTTGGCAGTTGTTTTTGCCCTTGAAAAATTTAGATTTTACCTCATTGGATCCAAAGTGATTATCTACACTGATCATGCTGCTTTGAAGTACCTTTTATCTAAAAATGATGCAAAACCACGTTTGATCCGATGGGTCTTAGTGCTTCAAGAGTTTGATCTAGAAATTCGAGACAAAAAAAGAAATGGAAAATGTGGTTGCTGACCACTTATTCATAATAATTGTGGAATCAGAGAAAGGATTGTTACCAATAACATAAACTTTCTCTGATGAGAAATTAATGATGATCGCTCATGTCCAGTCACAACCACCTTGGTATGCTGACATTGTGAACTTTCTTGTTATAAAGAAAATTCCAGAACATTTGTCTAGGCAAGATAAGTTCAAGTTTCTATCCATTGTCAAGTATTTTTCTTGGGATGATCCTTATCTCTTCAAATACTGTCCAGATCAAATCATTCGTAGATGCATGCATCCCTGAGTTGGACCAGAAAGAGGTCTTGGCATTTTGCCATGATCATGCCTGTGGAAGCCATTTTAGTGCAAAGAAGACTGCTGCAAAAGTTTTGCAATGCGGTTTCTATTGGCCCACCCTTTTTCGAGATGCCCATGTGTACTGTCAAGCTTGTACAAAATGTCAACAATTAAGGCATATATCTCTTAGACACATGATGCCTTTGACTCCAATCCTGATTGTGGAGCTTTTTGATGTATGGGGTATTGATTTCATGGTTCCATTCCCAACTTCATATGGTTTCACTTACATCCTTGTTGCGGTAGACTATGTTTCCAAATGGATTGAAGCCATAGCTTGTAGAACCAATGACAACAGGGTTGTAGTCAACTTCTTAAAGGAGTACATCTTTGCCCGTTTTGGTACACCTCGTGCAATCATCATGATGGAGGTTCCCACTTTTGCAATAGAGTGTTTGAGAACTTAATGAAAAAGTATGGAGTTACCCACAAGGTTGTTGTATCATACCATCCGCAAACAAGTGGTTAGTAGAAGTTTCCAACCGGCAAATCAAACAAATCCTTGAAAAATTGTTAGACCGGATAGAAAGGATTAGAGTTTGAGATTGCCCAAGTCTCTTTGGGCTTACCGCACTGCATTCAAGAGCCCCATAGGAATGTTGCCCTACCATCTAGTATTTGGAAAACCTTGTCATTTACCTGTTGAGCTCGAACATAAAGCTTTTTGGGCAATCAAACGTCTTAACTTTGACATTGATAAAGCTGGTAAGCATAGAAAGTTGCAACTAAATGAGCTTGATGAACTTAGAAATGATGCATACGATCTATCCAAGAGGTATAATGATAAGATGAAAAAGTTCCATGACAGTCAAATCATGCGAAAAGAGTTTAAACCAGGTCAAAAAGTACTTTTGTACAATTCTCGCCTTCACATATTTTCGGGGAAGTTAAAGACATGTTGGTCAAGACCTTTTACACTCAAAATTGTTACCCCATGGGGAGTCATCACAATTGAGAACCCAAAAGACAGTAGTAGTTTCCAAATTAATGGACAACACCTGAAGCCCTTTTTAGAGCTTCATAACCCATAAGTTGAGGAGATCCTTCTGAAAGACCATGTCTAGGAAGATTGACTGCCTTTGTACTCCTTCATTGTCTATACCATTTTTTTTTTTTTTTTGACTAATCCTACAGATCATGGCTTGTTTTGGACAACATTCATTTGAGCATCAAACAAGCTTACGGTGCTCTCTACTTCTTTTTTTCATTTACATTGTTGTTCCTCTTTTGACCCACAATGTCGTACTAAGAACATTGATGACAATGTTTGATTTAGGTTTGGGGGGAGAAATTTCAAAAAATCTAATGTCTCATTTCAAAATGGGGGGTCCAAACACAGTTCAAAAAAAAATTGTCTTTATAACCCGAGTACTTATCCATTATGAGATTAGGATCCATATCTAGTTGCAAAGGCATCTGAGGGGTAGGATTTGAAACTTTGATAGTTAGTAGTTTGTCAATATGTGACAAAAGTGTGTACTACTCATAAGCTAGGCATTTTCTAAGAGTTTACATTAAGAGTTGTGTTTTAGCTTCGATGTTCCTAACTGAAGTTGAAAAAGTGGATTAATTATCTGGTGAACATGAGAATAATAGTGGAGACTTGAACCCTGTGAGATTTCTAGTCTTTCTCCTTTCTTAGGGTTATACGCTTATTTTGAATTTCTCGAGTCCTACATTATCTTGTTGCATGATCTCTATAAATTTTTGTTTCTGTCAAAAACTTAGAATAAAACATCAAAGTGGAATCACACCACCACAGTACGTTATGAAATTCACCCAAGGCACAAAAACCATGTAATTCTTAGGAAATGAAGAAAAGTCATTTGTTTGCCTAGAATGAGCCTTTTAACCTACCCATGTATTGTTTACCCTTAGAGTTTGTTTGAAGCCTGTCATATTAACAGTTTTGTTGTTAACCTACTAATCGATAAATCCAAATAACCCAATTATGTTTTCCTGACCCTTGTGCTTTTGAGAAAGGTTGGAGATTAATGATAAAATAAGGGGGTTTTATCACCATCAATGGAAGAGGTATATACTTCTTAGTGCCAAAAAAATGTAGAAAGAGCTTCATATCCCATTACCATTTTGTACAAGGCTATAAAAAAAATGCATTTGTTTTTCACATCCATGAAGATGTAAAACTTTTTAATAGAAAAAATAAGAGTTAAGCCAATTCATGAAGTTCAACACTTAAAGAAGACTTCTAACCTTATCAAAAGTACTTTTGTTTGTCCTTAACCTTCAATGTTACCCTGTCCTAAGCTCTGTCACAACTTAGTCAAAATCTTTTGATCCTTAGGAAAATATGGCCAAAGTGTGGAGGGTGAATTAAGAAATACTGTGGTGAATGAATCAACATTCTCAGCGGATGATATTCCTTCTTGAGATCATATTTATTGTATTCTCGAATTCTCATCTTTTGTTTTGTATGTGAACTATCTCTTATTCATTGTTTCATCTTATTCACATACATTTGACAGAAAAAAACCAAATCTCTTAGTGATTTCATTTTGAGTGATTATATACCTTGTGAGATTTGAAGTTGAAGCGAATTTTCTAGAATGTGAACTAGAGATATGTCCACTTTTAAACTGATTGCAACAAAGAAGATGATCAAACTCTTAATATAAATTTGAATGAATAATTCTCATGTCTTGTGTATAGTGCTTACTGAAGTCACTTATTGACTTAATACTGACCAATAAGTTATAAGAATACATCTCTTAAGGCTTACACATTCAAGTAGGAACTCTCTAGGGTTAAATAAGAAAATAGGTATTTTTGACCAATTTTTGAGTCCGAGTCCCGAGTATCACAAATGTTTGTGGGTATCATTTCTGGAAACCCTCACGGGACTACAACTCGTCCACTAGGGGAACCTAGAGGTTTAAAGGCTTATTACATATGCTAAATGTAATCGTGATTCCTACGAAAGTGAGTTAGTTTTTATTTTTCTTTTGCTCAAGGACTAGCAAAATGTAGGTTTGGGAGGATTTGATAGGCTTATAAATGGTACATTTTACGCCCATAATTCTATATTTGTTATGTCATATTAATTAATAAAATACTCTCATTACGTGTATTTTGTGTATAACGCAGGAATTCAAGTATTAATCATCAAATATGCACAAAATGACACAATAAGGCTAAGTTCAACAACTAAAAAGCCCATTGGAAATTCACACTTGCATTGTCAGGGATCAAGGATTTTCAAGCCCAAAGGCCCATGAAATCAAGCCCAAAAAAGTATCATCATCTACGAATCTCGAGGAAATCAAATTGAACATCCACATGACAACTTTAACATAGCAAAAGGAATCTGTACACATTCCACTTCCTACTCCAGTATCCATTCTCCAAGACAATTCCTTATTTTATGCCAACATTTTTTCCTTATTTTACTCCACCTCCTACTCCACTATCCATTCTCCAATACAATTTCTTATTTTATGCCAATATCTTTTCCTTATTTTACTCCACCTCCCATTCTTCTTCACCTATAAATACCCCATGCTTGGAGTATGCTGGAGAGAACTTGAAAAGAAAGAAAATTGAGAGTTAGAGATTTAGAGTCTTGAAGAGTTTTACTTGTAAGTTTTCTCATTCTCGTTATGTTTATCACCGTGAGAAACCTAAGGTTTACCATGAGTGGTTAAACACTCTCTTAGGGTGTGAGTGAGCCCCATGGGAGGATGACCTCAATTAGGTATTCTCAAGGTATTTTCTTCAATGTAAATTAGACCAACTTTGTGATTAGCATACTCTATGTACTTGAATGTCAATGTTTAATGAAATCGATTGAAGTTTTGTTTTTCATAATCATGGATACATTTCTTACTCTTGTTTTCATTTTTCTTAAAGTCATAGATTCAAAATGTCTTCACTAGTATGAGTCTAACAAACCCACCCCTTTAATGCTTTAAGTATGATTGTAGTATAAGGTTATACATGATTTGTTAGATATTAGGTATTTCATTTAAGTATGGAATCCTTATATGCTTTTAGATCATGCTTCTAATCTTAGAAATGATTAATCAATTGGTTTGATTACATAAACTTCATTGTATAATTTCCCATCTTTAGGTGAGGTGATAACATATCTAAGGATGAGTTATGATTGGATGAATAAAATCTTGAGATAAGCCTAAGAGAACCATCAACCCATGGTGGTGATCTCTAAAGCCCTAACTATCTCCATACTTGATGGTAATTTGTTTACATAGTTTTTATTTAGCTTTTAGTTCAATCACTTCATCAACCACTTATTTTCTAACTAGGTTAAGTTTTAAGATAGATTTAAAGATTAGTTTTCCGATTTATAGCTCCCCTTGTGGGATTCGACCTGTATTTGCCGTTATCTAACTCAATAGATAACCGTGCGCTTGCGGTATGATTTGAGATATGATCACCCCTCCATATTAATTAAAATAATGACGCATGTATTATTAATGTTAAGTTAAATGTGAATATACATATCTTTAATCCTTAAATTTTTTAACATACAATCTGATTATTTTTATACTTATATTCTTCAAATGGAGATAGGAAAGGAAAACAAATGTGAAAAAAGGGAAAATAAATTATAAGGCTTAATTTTTATAATTCTAGACCACATAAGACCCTAACAATTGAAAATGTCTCAAAATACCTATTTTTTGTAATTCAAGATTACTTTGACGTGGTGTTGTTATTTATTATTCAAATTATAGTGACATTGAAACAAAAGAAATATGCAACTTTTAGCGCAATTTGATATTTTTTCTCAAAGTTGTTTCATATCCCTAAAACACAACTGATCGATTCTTGCTGGGTAATCTGGAAGTAAAAAAATAAAAAATCTGAAAGTAAACTTATGATTGGTTTTAAGAATATGAATAAAATTTGAAAATTGATCACTTAAGTTAAAGGGTAAAAATGTATTTCTAATTATTTTTAAATCATGGGTTGGGTTTGTGGTTTTGAATAGTCTTTAATTAAAAAAAAAAAAGGTTTTTTGAGGCATTTGAACCCAAAGTAGAGTGCACATCGCTTTGAACCCAAAAATATTACCCACAATAGAGGTAAATATGTTAGTCATATAACCTTCTTCAAAAAGGTCTAAATGATCATTTAACCATAGCAAAGAGCATGAAAAATTGAGCATTTCTTATCACAACCCTTATTTGTAGCAAAAGTATTTACCGGTTCCCCAGGAAAATATGTTGGTCTACTAGAAACAATTAAGCAGGTTCGGCTGATCCGAGCATGCCTTCTATTTGGTCGATAACATCGATAAAGCTATCACGAAGGCTATGAACTTAGACATGGAGATCAATTTGAAGAAATGGCCTTAAATCTATGTGTACTGACTCCTAAATGAATTTTTGGAATTCAGAAGTAAAAGAAATCATTTTATCTACTATTTAGTGGCCAAATTTGTGTATTGCCAAATCACGCCCTGATTGCCACTAATGTAGATATAGGCATTTCGAGAATATGTCTTAATGATCAGTGGTTAACAGTAGCCCTGATGGGTGATTTCGCTAGAATAGGCAATGATAAAATAACCATTTAGTAAATGGTGCGGAGAAGGGTAATGAAATTGATCCACAAAAAGTTCAACAAACATGAAATATTTGAAGCTAACTTGAGCCGAACTGAAGGCAAAAGATAAAAAAATTGAGGCGAATTTAGCTCTCAGACGAGCTAGGACGCAGGCAAAGGCTATTAATGCAATCTCGTAACTAGTTGATGCGTCCGAATAATAAAAAAGAAGTTATGTTTATACACCAAAGCCGATTGAATACAATAAAGTGTAATTGGTTTCCAATGCAACAAAAAAATATTCAATAGAATACGAGTAGCAAGGAATGAAAAAGAAAGACAAAAAAAAGTGGGAAGAAATACTTATTAGATACCATTGATTGTGGTATCTAATAAGTTCTACCTACTGTTGGATTTGAACCAATGAATCACGCCGTATGAAGTAATACTTTAGCCATTGAGTTAAGTAGGTCATTTATCATCACAAAGAGAAACAAAAAATACCCATCCCATTGATGGATTATAATTGGAATCTTAGTTTTAAGCAATGCCCATTCCTCACAAGAAATAGATCAGAGATCTCTCATGTCAGATCATGGAATATTCATCGTGACAAGAAATTATTTACATATTAAATTATTTATTACAAACAAAAGGGCTATAGATCAATTAGGTAGAGCACCTCATTCATGAATCAACTTAAACCAATAATTGAAAATTGACATAAGAAGTAACTATAACTAGGACTTTCACAAAAAACATGTATTTTATGAATTGTTCATTCATTCAATTTCAAATAAGTCGTATCTTGTTCAGACCAATAAATAGAACTTAAGTTTAATTAAAGCCGTTAGTAGAAAACCAAAATAGCTAGTTATAGTAAGCATGAAAAAGCTAACCTGTATACCTTTTATTTATACATATGTTTACAAAACACTTACCTAATTTTCGATTTTTATAGACACGAGTATAAGAAAAAAGACCAATTGACAAAATCGGTCTTAATGGAATTGAAAGTTTTTTGTTTTTCAATCATTATTCATTTTCATTATAAACAATACTAACAAAAATCAAGTTATATGATGAAAAAATGAATTTATTATCTATGATATCTACCAATCCTATGATTTCAAATCAACAAATATATTGAGTAACTCTTGACTAAAGTAATACTAATAATAATTTTGTTCTCAAACAAGAACCAATGAAACTCTCTGTAAATCCCTATGAATAAAACTTTCAAATTGTTTTCATTTGTATCGATTCTTTTTTCGATTTTGGAACGAAAGACCTTATAACAAAAATTCCTTTGATTTTAGTTTAACTCAAGAGTATTGCATGATCATTCGTAGAAAAAATATAAATAAAACTTTTATTTCAGTTCAATTCTAAAAAAAATTTAAGACTGGTCATATCATTGTCTTTTACTTTATTGGGTTGGTTCTACATTAATTTTTTTCCTCTCATGTAGTCCCATCTTTTTAGATAGTTCAAGAAGAACCTTTAGCTAAAATTCAACAATGTCGAATATAACAACGATTGTCTTACAGATATTGTTTGTTATGTTTCTTTCTCTTTCATGGCATCTTATCTACTATTGTTATTGTAATACAAACCAATTTCTTTGAAATTAAAGGAACTTCGAAGAAAAAACTCTTTATTCTACGACTATTAATAAGGGGTTTTTATATTTCATATCTAATTGAATTTTAAGACTATAATAATATATTTGTTGCCTTATTAGAATCTAGCTAATCGAATTTCTATTTTATTTAATAGATCCTTGATCTAGACCACATTATTTTATAGATCCTTTATCTAGCCCCAAAGCCTTGCTAAAGTAAGCAATTGGCTTTCCCCGTTGAGATAGGACAACACCTACTCCCTTGCTGCAAGCATTTGTCTCCACAATGAAAGGGATGGCGAAATCAGGAAAAGCAATAACATGGCCTGGCACATGTTCTGCTTCAGTTGTGTGAAAGCTTGAGTAGCTATTGAAGACCACTGAAAACTGTCCTTGAGTAAGTCTGTAAGTAGTTGAGCAATGATGCCATAGTTCTTAAATAAAATTTCTATAATACCTTGTTAGTCCTAAAAACACCCTTTTGTTGCTTGATAGTAGAGGGAATTAGCCATTTAAGCATCACCTCAATCTTGCTAGGGTCTACCTCTACTCCATGTGGACTGATTATGTGACCTAGATAGTCAAGTCTGGTTTGGGCAAATGAGCATTTGGAGTACTTTGCAAATAACTGATGTTCTCTCAAGGTGGAAAAAGCGGTGTGCAGATGTTGTAGGTGTTCATGAAAAAACTGACTATAGGCAAGTATATCATCAAAAAAATACCAAGACAAACCTTCTTAGATAGGGATGGAATATTTGATTCATCAAGGCTTGAAAAGTGGTCAGGGCATTGGTACGGCCAAATGACGTAACTCTAAACCCAAAATGACTATGATGGGTTTTGAAAGCTATTTTATGGATGTCAGGGGGTGGACTAAAATTTGGTGATAATCTGATCTTAGATCTAGGTTGGTAAACAAAATGGCTCCATGTAATTCATCAAGTAACCCATCTATTAAACACATTAAATTTTTGTCTTTAATAGTGATGTCATTGAGCCTCCTGTAGTCCATGCAAAACCTCCATGTTCCATCATTTTTCTTAACTAGAAGAATAAGTGCAGCAAAAAGGCTATGGGAGTGTTGTATAAGGCCAACTACTAAAATTTCTTGGACTAGTTGTTTTATGATACTTTTCTGCATATATGGCACTTTATAGGGACTTTGGGAAGGAGAAAAAAAGGTTGGTTTTAGTGGTATCTTGTGATCCAGGTTTCAAGTGGGTGGCAGGGAAGTATGAGTGAGGAAAACATCTTGGAATTCATGGAGTAAGTTGATAATTTCTGGAGGTTGAATTTGGTCAGGTAGGGTATCAGAAATAGAGAACAGGTGACCTTAGAATGTAGGTGAATGTTTTCTGAGGAATTTGGACAATCTTTAGATTCTATGAGAAATAAGGATCCACTGTCTGTGATGCCCCAAAGTGTCACTTGCTCACCATTGATGGTCATAGTCATTTGTAGTTTCTGTAAATTAATGGTGATATCCCCAAAAGGCTTCAACCAATCACCACCTAATACCATGTCATACCCCCAAAGAGGTAATAGTCTCACTCTCCCTTCAAAAGGTATACCTTGCATTGTCCATTTCAAATTGTCGCATATTGCATTGTTGTGGAGTAGTTGACTATTAGCAACCCTGACTACCATTTGTGGGGATAATATATTGGGTCATTTGGTTTTTTTTTTTTAAAGGCAAGCATACCGCCGGTGGGTATAGAACCCAAGACGTGGGGTTAAACCACCACAATCTTAACCATCCAACCAGACTACCATTGGCCCATTTGGTCTCTATGATGACATTAGGATCTATAAATGAGTATGTGCTCCCTGTATCAATAAGGATTGAGATGATTTTCTTCTTCAATAGGTCGTTGAGAAGGATAGTATTGCTAGGCATGCTACCATGTATAACAAGGATGGACACTTCCATTTTAGTATGGACCTCTTGTATCAAATCCTCAATATCTATGATGTTACTCCCTTCTTTTTTGTAATCTTCTTCTTCGGGCACTAGCATGTACAATTGTTGCTGCTTGCAAATGTGCCCTGGCCTATATTGTTCTTCACAGTTATAACACAAACCTTCTCCCTTCTTATTTTCATTTGTGTGGGTAGGTGGATTTATAAGAAGTAGAAGTAGTGTGAGCATTGGAATCCATAGAGGGTTGTGGGTTGGGATTGTTATTGGAATGGGTGGTGTATGAGTAGTTTGAGTTCTTTGGGGTATATGTTGTTTGAGTTCTTTGGGGTATATGTTGTTTGAGTCAGGTTTTTTGAATTGGATAGTCTTTGTTCTGAGGATGCTTCATGCATTCTAGCTAGGGAAAATGCTTGGCTCACACTGTTAGGTTTGAAAAGTTGTACTAGATATTTAATGTCAGATATGAGTCTACTAAAAAAACTCAAAACAAAGTATGTTTCATCTAGATGTTGGTTGTGGGATGGCATAAGAGACTTAAGCTCTTCAAACTTGTCATAGTAATCTGTAATAGTAGACTCTTGACTTAGTTTATTGAAGGTATCAACATAATTGTTTAGGGTTACATCCTCAAATCTTTCACACAAATCTTGAACAAATTGTTTCCATGGTAGGGTGTTCTTCCCAACTTGGTAGTCTAAAAACCAGGAATTTGCCAGTCCACTAAAATGGATTGATGAGATTGCCACCTTGCTCTCCTCAGTTACATTGTAAAACGTAAAATACCTTTCACATTTTTTGACCCGTGATCTAGGGGTTCAAACCATCAAAATTAGGGAAATCAATTTTGGGAAATCGAGAGTACATGCCAGAGTTCTCCCAGGGAGTCTGAGAGATGAGTTTGTGTCGAATTCTGGGCTGCCGGAGGTGTATTAGAACCACTCGATCCAGGAGCTCTTTGCGATGATTGCATCAATTTCAGTAGCTGCTCGAATTTGGTTTCAATCTGCCTTTCCATGGCTTCTTGAGAACGGTTTATTTTCTTCAATTGAGCCTTAATGATTTCGATTTGCCCGGTGTTCTCAATCTGGTATTTCTTGGTCTCCTTCATGAAATGTTCAATCTCCTTCGCTCTTGTTTCCATTTTGTTCAATCTACTCGATCAACCTACTGGAGCTCTTATACCAATTTTCATGATTGTGACAAATAGTATTTGTTCAAAGAAAAAACTTACTTGAATTAATAGAAGAAATACTTACTCTGATACAAGTTCCTCTTAACTTTGCTTAGAACCAAGCTTTGAATGTTTTTTTCCGCTATGTATTTCTTACATCTCTCCCTCTTTTATAAGCTAACGTCTCAACAAAATTTTGTATTAACCTATTACATATTGCCACATGGTCAGCTCATGTGATCTTTAACTAACAGACATTGCAAAATTATAATTTTATCCTACTTGCTTTAATTAAAAAAACTAGCGTCTTCTTTTCCATATTTTCTATTTTCTTATTTTCCAAGCTTCAGCATATGACAAACTTGAACCACCACCAGTAGCAAAAGTAGCACTAATGGGGTGGTCAAACCCAAAACTTGGATTACTGAAACCAAAAGCCAACATTAGCTCCACCTCAACAATTTCTTCAAACCAGAAGATGAGTTTTCCACATCTCCCATGATCCATCGAAGATACTGGGTCTTTATTGTGGAGGAGGAAGACGAGGGGTTGAGGTAGAAAAAAAATGTTGGATGAAATAAAGTGTATCAAGATATGTAGGATATTAATTGGACACTAGTGGGTTGATTTAATCTCGAAATAAAAAATTTCTTAGTAAAATAAATAAAAGGGCACAATTGTCAATTTAAAATTGCACTATACTATTAGGGGGAAAAGACAATTTTCATAACTTTGGGGGGACAAATTCCAAAAAGCCCTTAGAAAAAGGCAGCGATTTTTTTACGCCACCAATTTCCCTGAAGGACACCACCACCCCTACTTTCTAAAACACACCACCACTTGAAAGACACTACCAATATAAACAAAAACCCACCACCATTTCTATTCTCTCTCAGGGAACAACACCCAATTCCCAGCCTCGCCCCATCACCACCATGCACTTCCTTGTCCCGCACTACCCAATTGCCTTTTTTCCCTTATCTTCTTCTGATTCTCTTTTTATTCTCCTTCTCCTCTGATCTTCTTCGTATTCTTCTTCTTCGTTGTACTTCTTCTCCTTTCTTCATGTTCTATATGTTCCCTCGCCTCCTTCTTTTCTTCATCTCTTCTTCTTTTCCCATTTAAAAAAAAATATATTATGCCCTCGAGTAGAAAAGAAAACCATATCGAGGAGAAAATAAGAAGAGATGAAGAGAGGAATAAGGCAAGGGCAGGGTGGCGCTGGCAGTGGTGAAGAAGAGGAAAGAGGGGAAAATGAAAAGAGAAGAAAAAGAATAACAACAACAACAAAGGAGAAGAGGAAGAGAGGAAAGGTGGTGGTGGAATGTGTCGCTTGGCGTCAGGAGGGGTAGTGAGGCCAGTGGCAGGGAAGTACGGTAGTGGTGGTTGTTGTTCCTGAGAGAGAAGAGGGGAAGAGAAGAAGAGGAGAAGAGAGGAAGATAATAGGAATAGTTGTGAGATAAGGATTTATATAGATAGTGTCCTTCGACACATTAAAAAAGGTAGGTTCGGTGGTGTCCTCAGCGAAATTGATGGTGTCAAAAAAATCGCCTTATAAAAATTAGAAGCCGCTTTTATCGCTAGTCTTACTTTGAGGCCTCGACTTGAGCGTGTTTTACAAGTTTTTTTTTTTTTTTTTGACGCGAAGGAGGAGAACAATAGAGAGAGAGAGAGATAGAGACCCAGAAGATCGAAAAATGAGTTCACGAGAGCGAGATGACTCCCCGGCGCCTCACCACCAGCACCATCATTTGAGTAGTCTCATCGTACGGCCATCCGACAGCGGTGGTGGAGGAGGAGGAGGTGGTGGCGGCAGCGATTACGAGCCCGGGGAGGTCCGTCGCGACCCTCCACCCCCGCCTTACTCTCGCAGCGACCGATACGTTGATTCCCCGACAGGTTCTTTTCTTCCTCTCACTCTCTGTAACCCTTTTATTTTGTAATTTATGATTCGAATTAAATTTTTAATTAAAAAAAAACCCTAATTAGTATGGTTTATTTTGGTTTTGAAGTATTGAAGTTACTGATTATGTTTATTTTATCATAGTTTATGGATGGATGATAATGTCTTACATGTCACGATGAAATGTTTTTGTGTGTTCTCTTTTGCATCTGAGATATTTGTACAACTTAACTCGTGTACATAAAATAGTATGCGTGATTTTTATTTATACTTTACCTATGAACTTGAAGTGTGGATTAAATCGTTTTGTAAAGGTTATATGTGATTCGGCTGATTTTTTTCCTCAACTGAATTTGATGTTTATTTATCTAGAATAGTTGCTACGCCATCTGCGGAAACTGTCAGTGCACAGTACATACCTACTGCTACTAATTACGAATGGATGATGTTATGGAACAAAAGAAATGCCCTCATATTCAAAAAGGGGGAAGTGCTTTTAGTAGACTCTGGATGTTGTAAAGAGTGTGTGAGTGCAGAGTTCATAACACTATAACTTCTGCGAAGCTTGAAATTTCCAAATTTCAAAAGAGAGCTTTGAGACTTGTCTAGGACAATGCCTAGGTTGGAGAACTTAGCCTTGGCTTAGACTAAAAAACAACACTCCCTAACTAAGCTTTCGTCATATAGATTCCCTACTTCACCATTATATTCACTAAGTTTATGTTTCATAATCTCAGAACTTCCAGCTATGCTACAATTAGTTCATTAGCTACGTCCTTTCATCTTTCTTCGTTGGAATAGTAGAAGAATCAGGACATTGGCCAACTAAATTGGAGCAGTTAAAGTCATGTATCAATGGTGGATACTTTTTAGTTGGAAATCGGAAGATCTATTTGTGGACACGATCTTTCTATTTTTCAGTGAAATAAAGAAACTTAATTCTAATACATGAATTTGAGAGTCCTATTCAAGAAGGATTGGTGTTCAATCTCTTATTTGACTTTTGAGTGTCGCCATTAACTCTTTCAAAAACATTATAGATTGCAGGAGTCCTGTTCAAAGATTTCTTCTGTTATGGAATCAAGCATATCCAACTCTTTGTTAAGGAGTCTTCTTCAAGTCCATGTAAATTTGGAGTCTTGCGTAAAGATACTGTGTTATCTAAAGATGTTAATACCCTTTGAAATTAAAATCTCTTTGTGGGTTTGGGGACACATGCGATATTTTCAAAGATACCCAATTCTCCTCCTGTATGCTTGATTGGGGAGACATTGTGCTAGAAACAAATACCTAAATCAGACTGTATACTTTTGTTACCCATTGTAGATATAAATACAATATTTTTTGTCTTGCTGATAAAAAATGTTCTCATTTGCTTTTTGTGTTTTCTGCATGTGGTAACTTTTTTAATTGGATAGAATCATATATGAACACATATGTATTAATGATTTTCTATGGATATATTTAATTCCTTTCGTTCTTGCTTGAGTTGTATAGTGAAAGATTATGATGTCATGCAACACAATGCTCACATGCCAGTGTTAGTATTACTCGGTAAATTTTCACGGATCACCTTAGATCTTTTTTCAGAGCATCCTAAGTAAGCAAAAGTAATAGTTATTTGAATTTTTCGTAGTTGGTGAATCCAAAGTGCTTGTCGCAACTAGTGCATGTGCTTTCGGGAGCTCTGATATTGTGGGTTCTTTTCTAGAAATCAACTGACTTGGTTTTTTTTTTTTTTAGTTTTCAAGTATTGATGTCTTTTTTATGTGGATGCCTTACTTGGAGTCTAAATGATTATCTCTGTCAACATAGATCCAAGATGTCTCATTCTTTTTTTGTGAGTCTTGACAATATTGCTCACGTCTATCTTTCTCCTATACCTTCACTTGAATGTAGTGGGTTTTTATTTATTTATTTATTTATTTGAAGGTTAGCTTCCCACACTTTATTCTGTTAGCCCTCGCAATTTTTTTCTGGTAGCCCATAATTCTATAATCTTACACTATTTAGAAGAAGGCGATTTACAACTTTCGGTTTCTTGAACAATTCCCTTTATGATGTGTTATTTATTTGTCTTGTCAAGAAATCACTCACGTTCTCAGTATGTAGATGTCTTGTTGTGGTTTTCTTCTTGCAACACAAACCATGCCACACGATTTATTTTAGGGTTGAACAAAAAACTGACCGAACCGATTAAAATCGAACCATTTGGTTTAAGTTTGGTTCGATTTTAAAAAAATTCAAAACTGAAGTGGTCGGTTCGGTTTCGATTTCTATGTATTATAGCTGACAAAACCGAACCGATCGAATATATATAATAAATAATATATATTCTATATAAAATAATATAGTATGTTTAAAATAGTCGGTCGGTTTGGGTTTATTTCGGTTTTAGTCGGTTCGGTTACGGTTTGCATAAATTAGAATCGGTTCGGGTTTGTTAATGGTTGGTTCGGTTTCGGTTTCAAAATTTTGAAACCGACCAGTCGGTTCGGTTTTCAACCCTAATTTATTTATTCATCAAGAGGTACATTTTGTGACCACATGATCATCTCTGCTATCTTTTTTTGCTCTCAATCTTGGCTCCCTCTCGCATGCTTACCGTCCTTTTGAGCTGCACCAAGATGCTTGTGTATGGTTATTGACTTGTTCTTTCTATTGCATGTGCTTAATACTCTATTTATGATTTTTCTCTCTGGCTTCCAAGAAATGTATCTTAAAATTTTTGTAATATAATTAATGTTCTAGGTTGCTTGTTTCCATATCATTTTTGTGATGACAGGTTTTATTTATCATTTATTAAATGGTTTTGTATCTGAGGATCTCGTGATGTATGATGCTGGTCGCAGTTAGTCGTGTTGTTTGAGTGGAAAACCTTTTATTAATACCTTTTTGTTCATGATGTGTATATGGATGTACCAAGTAAGGAGATGTTAAATTGAGAATGAACTTTCTTCTTGTTTGTTACAGCTTTCAAAATTGCTTGGTTCAAGAAGAACTTGATTGTTCAGGGGAGTATATTGGTATTGGTATAGGGATGTGGAATCTGGAAATGTGGAATGCCTTGGTGGCGTTTTTGCAAAATTGCTTGTGATGACTATAGTTGTACGCTTTAGGATGCTGCAAAAGCTCAAAAACTTGAAAGTATCAAACGGGTGATCACTTGCTCAAGGCAGGAGAAGATTGGTATTGGTATTGAATTTGGTATTTGGAAACTGGGATGTTTTCTTGTTGGTTAAATTTGCTGGTAAACTATATTTGAGAATTTGATCTCCACAAATTGTCACGGGCATATTTCCAGTTCTTGTATGAGAAATTATACTTTTGGGGTTCCAAATCAGTATGTTGAGTGGAAGGATAGAAATCTTATCTTAGTGGCAACTATTTCTCTCCAGCTGTAGAATGGGTCGAGCGAAGCGAGGAAGTTTATCATGTTAGTTTATAACTGGTATATAGAGTGTGCAATAAATTCAAGAACTATGAAGTATGCATTAATTTATGGTAGATGATACAGGATCCTGGGAGTGTGCAAATGGAATGGAGGTTACAGTGCAAATGGAAAGGAGATTAGACATGTTGTTTACATAAGCCGTTTGCTGCATTTTGCAACATTGAAGTCGGAAAAAACAAAGTTACCTGTTGGATGGAGATGCCAATATTTGTGAGCTCTTTTGTGAATTCCCTGATATTTTTAGGTTTTCGATGGAGATTACTTTAGAATTTCCATTGGATAGGTAAACTTTTGCATTATTCAAACTAGCATCTTTGTCTCTTGTTGCGGAGAATGGTTCTAGAAAGAATTGGTGAAGTACTCCGGCGTTTGATGGATTTTTCTCAGTAATCTGGAATGTTATTATGTTCCGTTTCTGGTTCTTTTGGTCGTCGTCTCGTGTAGAAGGTGGATGAAGATAATGCAAGGTTTCGGTAAAGATTGGTTTGAAATATTTAACTTGGTAAGATAGATACAGATACATAGGAATCCTAATTTCTATGAGGTGATTGATGGCTTAAGAAAGAGATTGGCATGGCTCCTACATCAAGAAACCTTGTGCTTGTTACTTGTATGGGGATTGTGGTTTCTATTAATGTGTAAAGGGATGTGGGTGGGTCCATCTTTCTATCTTCTTGTGTTAAATTTTAAACATGGATAAGTGGTACACTGGCAATTGTTATGACAATCTTCCGCTCTAATATCTTGTGATTGTTTTGCTCATGCCTTATGTGGAGGGAAAGGCCTTGGATTCAGGTAGCTGCCGCGTGAATTCTTTTGGGGTCACAACCATCGGCTTTCATGAAGCATATGTTATTGCTTTTTTATTTTATTTTTGTTGAATTGGGAAATTCTAATTATATAACCTCTGACATCTTTTCCAGGAAATGGTACTCGTGCACATTCTATTTCTCCCCTGCGCCGTAGAAAGGGTGATCACCATCAGAGATCTGATTTCAATCATTCCAGTGGCACACACCGTGGCCATGGATATGGTGGTGGCAGAGGTCCTGGTAGATTCCGAGATTCTCCGCCATCTTATGGCCGGGGAAGGGGTGGTGGTAGGTTTCCTGCAAGGGATTTTGATGAACCTAGATTTGATCATGGGCCATTCAGAGGTGAAAGCATGAGCAGAAACAATCCAAATCTGGCTCCAAGAGAAGGTGACTGGTTCTGCTCAGACCCTGCGTAAGTCCTGGGAACTAGTTTTTCTGGTAGTTTAGTTTTGCTCTCAAATCAGCAGCCTGAATTCATATCATAATGGAATCAATTATTTCATTGTTTCTGGCTTCTTTTTTTTTTTTTCAATTTCGTCTCCTGAAGGCATGCTTCGACTTTGATAAACTTTTATATCATCCGTCTGTCAATTCAACATTAAAGACCTAGTTTACCATGTTTGATAGGATTATGACTGAACTGACTTTTAGCAAGGATAATCTCTTTTAAGTCAATCTTAATTTCAGCCTGCACAAAGCTTAAAATGTATCTTGTGCTTCACTCCTTGATTTCTCTTCCACCGTGTTTCAGGTGTGGCAACTTGAACTTTGCACGGCGAGATTACTGTAACCACTGTGATAGACCTCGTCGTGGTCCTCGTGACAGCCCTAGAAGGAACTATCCAGGTCCACTCCGCATGGCTGGCCCACCAATGGATCGCAGCCCACCTAGGGGTTTAAATGGATACAGGTCCCCACCTCGTGGCTGGAGCAGAGATGGTCCTAGAGATTTCGGAGCGGTTGCACCACCTCTGAGGAATGGAGGAAGGTTTCCTGATCAAATGCGCAGAGAGAGGCCAGACTATCGTGAAGACTACAGGGAGAGAGGGAGGTTCTATCGTGAAGATGACTACAGGGAGAGAGGGAGGTTCGATAGGCCAATGCCTCCAGACTGGGGGCATAGAGACCGTGGAAGGGACAGTTTTCCTAATGAAAGACGGGGATTTGACTTCAGGAATGAACGTCGGCCTCTGTCTCCACCTCTACCCTCACCTCCACCCCGGGGTCGGTGGGCACGTGAGATGAGGGACAGGAGTCGATCACCAATCGGAGGAGTACCACCCAAGGATCTTCGACGTGATTCATTTGTCAATAGAGGGAGAGGTGGTCGGTGGGGCATGAGACGAGACAGGCTAGATAACCGTCCTTATTAAATTGCTGAAGCCATAGTTATGTCTAGAGTCAGAGATTGCGAAGTGTTTCCAGAGATATCAATAATTTGGAACTGGTTTAGCGGGTAGAGTGGGCTTTGTGTACTTCACGCCAGATTCACAAACACCCTGGGTACAGTGGGGTGTTTTGTATTTTCATGCCAGACTTGCTTAGACGCCTACGGTTTTGGTAACTCTGTCAAAATTCAATCAGGTTCAGTATTTCGTTTTGTTTTCTTCTGTTGTCGAATTCATTGTGATATGTTGAGTTTGTTTCTAGAGTTAGTGGTCACGCAGAATTGTTTAATGTACCCACTTCGAGGCCGTCTATGGATATTAAGTTCAGAGTAGACACCACAATGACCAAATTGGGTACCTCATTTCTGGTCAAGTGGGAATTGAATGCAAGTTGAGGTTGAACAAAATGTGCCCATAATTTGATTTTTACAATTGTAGAAAAATTGTGGCCCGGTTGTAGAAGTTTTAATTTATGATGGAAACTGGCCCACGGTATGTTCCATCTGATTAGTGATTGTTCACTAAGCTGCAATAACCAAATTATGTGAAAAAATGATCTAAACTGCAATATATATTCTGTGCAGGTTATTGCTTAGGCAACGGCTACTTTGTACCACCATATCCTCTTTCTCACACCACCTTTGAGTTTTTTTTTTTTTAAACCTTTTCACACAACCTATATAAACAAAAATCATCTATATTTTTTCTTTCCCATTCAAAATCTCCTCTTTCAAATCTTTTCAAAATTTCTCTTCATACTCAAATTGCTTGCAAATCTTCTCTCTCTCCCTCTAAAACTCTCAAAATCTCTTCAAATTCAAAATCATTAAATCCAAACTCAATAAATATGCATAACTTAACATAACATAGAAACTCAAACTCAAAACAAAAAAAATGCAAAATAGGGTAACTTTTGACTAATTTAAACTCTCAATTCAGATTGATTCTCAAGCTCATCAAAACACAAAAAAATGTAGTACTCTGAGTTATCTAATAAACACAACTTGAATCACTTGAAAATGTTTTGAAATTAACAAGTAATGTTCATTTTACTAAAGTCGCGCAAATCTGTTCGAAAAATGAAAATGAGATAGTATTCCTGACTTTCGGCCAACTTATGTGCTCGATCAAGACCGATTCTTAAGTTGATCAAAACACAAAAGTTGTAGTACTCTCAGTTATCTAATAAACACAACTTGAATCACTTGAAGATGTTTTTAAATGAGCAAGTTATGGTGATTTTACTAAAGTCGTGCAGAACAAGAAAAAATTTTGTTCGCAGAGTTCCCTGCGCAACTTTAGTAAAATGACCATAACTTGCTCATTTCACAACATTTTCAAGTGTTTTAAATTGTGTTTATTAGATAACTCAGAGTACTACAACTGTCGTGTTTTGATGAGGTTGATAATCAGTCTCAATTGAGGATTTAAATTGGTTTGAAAGTTACCTTATTTTTCGTTTTGAGTTTGGGTTTGTCTGTTATGTTAAGTTATGCATATTTATTTATTTTGGGTTTAAGGGTTTCAATTTTAAGGGGATTTTGAAAATTTTCAAGGGAGAGGGAGGAGATTTGTAAGAGATTTGAGTGTGGGGAAAGATTTGGAATAGATTTGCAAGAGATTTCAAATGGGGGAGGGAGGAATCATTGTCGATTTGAATGATGAGGGAAAAATAAATGAATGATTTTTGTTTATATAGGTGGTGTGGGAAAATATGGTGTCGTGAGAAAGAAAGTAGGTGGTGTGAGAAAATAAAATGTTGTGAGAGAGAGGAAATGGTGGTGCGAGGTAGTCGTTGTCTATTACTTACTAGCTTTCATGATATCTAAAAGGCTTTCATGATATCTTCTTTTATCACCCCTCTCCTTTTATTTCTCTTCTTATCATTAAAATTGCAATTAGGGGTACAATTATTCAGTGTTATTGTTCAATCAAAATTGTTATTCCAAGAAGTTGCTAGAGGAAGTTGCCAACACGAAGCTAAATGTTCACGCTAATTATGTACTATATATACATACTATTCTACAATTTTGAGGGAAAAAATGAAGCTTAATTCATTGTCGAAGTATACATTATGAGATAGAAGCTCACTATAGTATATAATTTTGTATCCCAATCATTTGCATTACACGGAATTGAGACTTGGGATGTAAGGGTGGGCGCGGTCAGGGATTGAGCTTGCCTCGGTTCGGGATTGGAGATTTGTTTGAATGAACCACTTTGAACCGAGATGGTTTCAGGATAGAACCATGCCATCCTGTTTGACCACGGCCCAACTCAAATCCACGGGTAAATCATTTTGGTTAGGCCAACCCAAATTTCAAATTATCTTTTTATTAAAATACCGCAAATTTTAGCTAGGCCCAACAAAAATTTCAAATTAACTATTTATTAATGCCCAACCCAAATTTCAGCTAGGCCTAACCAAATACATGAAGCAGAGAGAAAGGTGGAGTAAACTGAGAAAAATAAGAAGACGACGAAGAGGGGGAAGAAGAAGAAATGGTCGGCTAGTCGGTGGTGGTTATCGATTTGCGCAAAGAGAAATGGGGAATAGACTGAGAAGAAGAAGAAAAAAAGATAGGGAAGAGGAAGAGAAGGTCGGGGGATCGGTGGTGGTCATCGATTTGCGCATAGAAAGAAGGAATAGACTGAGAAGAAGACACAAATAAAGAAGGGTAATACCGATGCTTGATAGTCAATTGAAGCTTTGGTGGTGGACGGCTGGACGATGTTGATCTACTGGCGGCAGTGCTTGGTAGTCGAGTTGGAGGTGGAGGCAAGGAAGAGGAGGAGAAATTATGAAGTTAGGGTAGGGCTGGTTGTTTTTTTAGTTAATAGTTACATTACTAATGTATTTTCACAATATAGGCCCAATTCGATTTGGACTTGGGCTTGAAGCAGGTCCACTACAATAATCGAGACGATCCAGGATGGACCGAGACTGCATTTCTGAAACTGGTCCCATCCCAATTCCAGCCGGTCGGGACCGAGATGAAAATAGTGAAACCTATTTTGGCATGGTTTGAAACGGTTTGGAACCATACCAATTCGAATCGGAACATGATGGACCAAATTTATTACCCAACTCTATTAGGATGTAAGAAAATAAAGGTCCTCAACAACTTTTCTCGATTTTTTATATGGCAGCGACTATCTCGCACCACAATTTACTCTCACCCACATCACCCATCTAATTTTTTCATTCCACCGCTATGCACTTTCTCTCCCACACCATTGCTCTCTTCCACACCACCTATAAAAGGAAAAACCTAAATTTATTTTCTCCCCTATCAAATTCAAACCTACGAAAGCTCCCTCTCCCCTCACAACTTTCTCTTCTCTTCTTCGAGGGACGATGAGAGACGACCTGCAACGGTGAGAGATAGAGGAAATGGGGTTGCGATGATGGCTGTTTGATTTTAATGAAATTGTCCAGGAAACTTACGGTTTTGTAGAATTCTCGAAATTGTGTATGCAGATATGCAATCGGATACAAAATCAAAATGTTTCTTTGTAATCAATTCCCTTTAGTTGATTATACCTCTTGGCTACAAGTCTTATATCTTTCAATTGTTCCGTCAGCTTTACGCTTAATCTTGATAACTCATTTGTTCCCAATTGATTTCCATCCATCTGGAAGATCAACCAATTTCCTAACTTGGTTTGATCTCATTGACTTCATTTCTTCTTCCATTGAATTTATCCATTGTTCCTTTGCATGCCAAAGCCCCCCCAATCGTTTTCGATTCATCGTCCTCTTGTGGGGCTACAATAAAAGCCTCACTCTCGATTTCAAAATAACAACGAGGAATATTTCCACGACTACTACGTCGTAGTTGATTTTCTTGTGAAAAAAATTCACTATTATTTGCTTGGCTCCCACTCGAATCAAATGATCTGGTTGAATTATCTAATGAGTTCACCAACTGGTTTTGCATAAGCAATTCATCTGAATCCGCCGTTTCGAAGAGAGTTAAATCACGGTTTAACTCGCCCCTGCTTGGAAATCCCATTTCAAGAAACACGACACCTCGTGATTCAAATTCAGTTACACTGCCACTTGCATGTTCCCCAATAAATACATATCCTTTAGAGTGTTCAGAGTATCTTATATATATATTACTTATAGGACCCAATTTTCCAAATTTATGGGAAGTATTGTGAACATAAGCAACACAACCCCAAGATCTTAAATTAGAAAGATCGGGCTTGCGACCAGTCCATAGTTCATAAGGAGTCGTCGTAGCTGATTTGGAGGGCACTAGGTTAAGTACATGGGCAACAGTTAGTAAAGCATCACCCCAAAAGGTAATAGGCAAATTTGCTTGTGCCATCATTGACCTAACCATCTCAAGAAAGATTATGTTTCTCCTCTCCGCAACACCATTTTGTTGTGGAGTCATCAGAATAGTTAGTTGTCTATCTATTCCTTTTTCACAACATATAATTTTGAATTCATCAGATAGATATTCACATCCTCGATAAGTTCTCAACATTTTTATTTTCTTGTTTAATTGATTCTCTACCAAATTCACATAGCGTCTGAAGCAATCTAAAGCTTCTAACTTATGAGAAATCAAATGACATGACCAAATCGAGTGTAATCATTTATAAAAGTGATAAAATATACATACCCATTTCTGGCCCTAACATTCATTGGATAACAAAAATCCGAATGGATTAACTATAATAAAATCTCAGCTCTTGTTTATTTGCCAAATGATTTACGTATCATTTTTTCTAGCTAGACAACATTCACATATTGATAGATTTACTTTCTCAATTGGGCCTAATAAGCCTTCTTTTGCCAATCTATGCATTCTCTGTTGGCCAATATGGCCTAGTCTAGTATGCCAAACATTTATATTATAATCCAAATTATTTGAAGTAAATATCATTAAGAAAAAACCAGCAATGATATACCTACTAACATAGTCAATATCCAAAATCATAAAACCATCAAGTAAATATCCGGAACCATAAAATGGTGTTCCATGCAACACATTCACACCAGTACCATGAAAGTTTAAAGCGAAACCTAACTTAAGCAAAATTATCACTGAGACCGAATTTCGCCGAATTTTAGGAGCATACAAAACATCATGTAGGATGGATTCAACCACCACACAAACTCAACTTGCAGGTGTCGATTCCTTTAATTTCCACCGAATTATTCCCCACATATATCCATCTCGCTCCTGGTGGGATTTGACGATATTTCACAAAATAATTGTGGTCTTTTGCTAAGTGGTGTGTGGCGTCTGAGTCTACAGTCCATAAGGATGAGATTCAGTTAGAAATACAGAACTTCATGCATATGCAACACTAAAGTTTGCATTAAGGGTCTTTACCTTATTTGGCTCATGACATTTGTGAGCATAGTGACATTTTCCCCATAATTGAAGTATTTCACTCTTGATTTGCTTTTCTTCTTGAAATGACATTTTCCCTTCTTTTGCCCTAGTTGTTTGATGTTAGATTTTCACCATATATGGACAACTCCCTTACCTTTTTGTGAAAACCACCATGAAATTTTCTTTTGGAGCCTAGACCTCCATGTGAGATAGAATCAGCCATATAAACATCTATTTCTGGCCTAGTCGCTACAATGCGATCCTCGTCTATTTTCGAATGACGTGCAACGTCATTAAGTGTTTTGATGCTTTTTTTGTGGGTTAGGTCCACATGTGTTCCCAGTTATGAAGAGGTAAGGAACTAATAACAACTTGCATATGTTGTTCATCAGTTAACATGTGACTAGCCTCCTTCAGCTCACTTATCATGTTCGGCATCTGCCTTATATGTTGTCTCATATTAATATGGTTTGTGCACTTCTTGTAGGTGTCGAACTTGATTGTGAGTTGCCTTTGTTTAGTAACAGAAGTTCCACCGAACTTCTCTTTCAAAGTTGTCCATATGTCTTTGGTTGTCTCATATTTGCGAAAATTTTGCATTATATCATTTTCCATACTGCTTAACAATGTAATGTGAGCAATGAAATTTTTTTTTCAGGCATTGTAAGCCTCTCTATCCCTTTTTGTTGGACAAAGTTCCCTTCCTCAGGCTCTTCTATGGTGTGGTTAAGAGCTTCTAGAGACTCTTGCACTTCCAGCAATGTAATGCGAGCAATGGAATTTTTTTTAGGCATTGTAAGCCTCTCTATCCCTTCTTTGTTGGACAAAGTTTCCTTCCTCAAGCTCTTCTATGGTGTGGTTAAGAGCTTTTAGAGACTCTTGCACTTCTAGCAATGTAATGCGAGCAATGGAATTTTTTTTCAGGCATTGTAAGCCTCTCTATCCCTTCTTTTTTGGACAAAGTTCCCTTCCTCAGGCTCTTCTATGGTGTGGTTAAGAGCTTCTAGAGACTCTTGCACTTCCAGTACATATTGAATTTTCATATTCTAAATCTCATAGTTATCGTCATTCAATTTTTCATTTTTGTTTAATTCGACGACATGTTCTTGGAAGTTGATGCCATGGTCAAGGTTTATGTTTGCATAAGACATGTGCACGTATATTAAAGCCTAGCTTTACACACATCTATTTTTGTCACAAAAGAACACCAAGATAATGATAATTCACATAAGATGTAGAGTCGAAAGTTCAATATGTTCCCAATCGTCATCTACTTTTCTTATGTATAATTATCACTAGCTTAGTCTCATTGTGCAATATTTTTGTTCTTAAGGAAATTTCATTTTACCTTAGAATTCTCACTCAATATTCATGTATCATATAATACAAAAAATATATCTATATATATATATATATATATAGAAGTACACAAATAAAAAAACTTTTATTAATATGGACACATATTTACAATATGTTCAACAAAAAAAAAAAAATCAAGAAATATATCTTATTCTCCTTGGTCTGGTTTCATCTATTTCTTGAAGAATTGACCCAAAAATAATTGATTGTAACTAAGTAACACTAGAGTTAACACGTCTACTATGGCTAAATTTAGAATTCATTGAGAGAGCACATGTTCATATGACTTGTCTTCTCAAATATTCTTCAACAAAACTCTTAACTAGTCGTGAATATGTTTTGTGTGAATTAAGTGAGTTCTATATGTTATTTAAAACATTTTGCCAATATCTAGGTAAAGTGGTTCTTAGAGCAAGGAAATCATTCTCTTGTTCCAAAATGTGTCCACGAAAATTGACTTTTGTATCATAGAGTTAACTATTTTGACATGTTCAATCATGTCAGAATTATTGGACTCCATCCTATATTCATCCAATTGTCTTAATAATTCCCTTGATTGCACTCTCCGTGCCTCTGTCCGCATGACAATAGGAGTTTGTATCAATGCAACCATATTTCCTAACTAATAAGAAAAAATTTACAATGTCAGGAAATTTTCAAATATAGCTACAAATAATTTAAAAAATACAATGTGGTCATGTAGTCCATGTAGCCACAAAGTCTATGCTACTTTTTTTTTTTTTTTTTTTTTTTATTAATCTTAAAAAAAAAACTTTTGCCGAATTAATAGTATTCCAGGCTATTATTGGCTTATAATAACTAAGGAAGTCATGGCCAAAGTGAAAAACTTAAAAAATGAGCCAAAAAAAAATTAAACCCGAATAGAAGGGTCCAAATGCAACCATAAAATAGGCCCAAAAATGATAATTGAACTAATTGAAGCCCAACACATTTCATGATTATATTGTAATTTTTTTTGCAATTTCAATTTCAATTTCATTTGATATGTCTAGATTCGATGAACCCATTCATTCTCTCAACAAAAGAAACTCACAGGGAGAATATCTCAAATTCCCATAAGTCTCTATCATTTCCAAAAGTGGACCCTTTCTTCTCCTTCTTCAATTCGTATTCCAAAAACAAGATGATTTCTATCATCTGTAGAATAAGAAATGGAACAGAGGGAGAGTATAGAGAAAAGAAAAACAAGATCCAGGCAACATGATCACAAGATGGAAAAACCCCCAAAGCAACATCACTCACAAAACAACTTCACTCACAGCAACAAAAAGAATGAGAAGGTCAAAAGTTCACACACTAAAGGTCTCCAGTTTAGATCCAGTCAGATCCACCATGTTTTCTCTTATAACTAACCTCCCTTTCCACACTAATCTAAGCCAAATCTAAGATTTGTAAGTTTATTCACAGTTTCAAGTTCTCTTATTTCAAAAACATCCAAATTTTTTCCATATATACTCTCTGATTTGGTTGATTTGTTGAGAGAATGCATAATAGACGTGTGTTATTTGAAAAATTGCTAATTGCAAAATAAATCTCTTATTGGTATCTGTTTCATTAACTGCTCTCGGCGGTTAGTAGTTTCTGAGCATGTGCATATGTTTTGGAAAGCTAACAGTGGCCATCGCAACGGCCTCACTGTCGGTCTCCCCCGATGTTCTCGTCTCTTTCCAAAATAGCCTAGCATTCACTCGTTCAAAACATAAAAATAGGATATTGTCTCTGATCTTTTTACTAACTTTAACCCTCAATTGAGACACATGATCAAGCTCATCAAAATATTAAAAAAAAATGTAATACTATGAGTTATCTAATGAACACAATTTGAATCTCCTGAAAATGTTTTGAAATAAACAAATTTTAATCATTTTATTAAAATTACTCAAATCTAGGAGTGGGTATGGGATGGGATGGACATCATTTCTATTCCATCCCGTTTGTTTGGGATTGGAACAGGACGAGATAAATCTCATCCTGATCTCGTCCCATCCCAAACGGGTTCAGGACGGGACGAGATTAGCATGTACTAAATTTTGGATTAAAAATTTAACATGCAAGATTAAAAAATTTAAATTTATCAAACATACAACTCTAAGAACAACTATATAACTTTAAGCCATTGATTATTATTTTCTCATTTCATTAGCTTTTACTCCATTTTCTTAGAACCACTATTAAAAATAGCCATTTTTTGTACATTGCTAACAAAAATAATCACTGGGTTTGTCATTTAAAAACTACGAGGAGCACACAATGCTGATGTCAAGAGTTAAGAAGAGGAAAAAAATAAGGGAGAAGATTTGAGTTAGATTCATTATCTAAGTGAATCGTATGGAAACTTGTGAGAATAAAATAGTCAGGTCAATAAATAAAACAACAAATAAAAGTCATATCAACAAATAGTTTTATACTAAATATTTTTATATCAAATGTTAAAAAAAATCGGTTCGGGATGGGCATGATTGAAAATCTTCATCCCGATCACATCTCACTCTAAATCGGGACAAGACGGGATCATGATGTGATTGATCAATCCCAATAGTACCTGAAAAATCAGAACGCTGCGAGATCGGGATCGCGGGATGGTATGCATACCGCTACTTAAATCTGTTCAGTAAAGAAAATAATGTATTGTCCCTGACTTTTGACCAACTTTGTCGCTTGATTAAGATCGATTATCAAACTCATCAAAACACAAAATATGTAGTACTCCGAGTCATCCAATGAACACAGTTTCAATCACCTGAAAATGTTTTGAAATGAGCAAGTTATGGTCATTTTACTGAAATCACTCAAATCTGTTCGATAAAGAAAATAAGATAGTCTCTGACTTTCGACCAACTTTAACGTTCGATTGAGATCGATTCTCAAGCTCATCAAACATTAAAAAAATATAGTACTCATGAGTTATTTAATGAACACAATTTGAATCACTTAAAAATGTTTTGAAATGAGAAAGTTATGGTCATTTTACTACAGTCACTTAAAATTGTCCAGCAACGACCAAGTCGCAAAAACTCACGTGAATGTTAGTCTCTCACTCGCACGACCCACTGTAAATGCGAGTGAGAGACTTACTCTCGCAGCGGATCATGTGAATAAGAGACTTATATTCGCATTGGATCTTGCGAGTGGGAGACTTACGTCCGCATGATCTTTTGCGACTTGGTTGTTGTTGGACAATTTTGAGTGACTGTAGTAAAATGACCATAACTTGCTAATTTCAAACTTTTTCAAGTGATTCAAATTGTGTTCATTAGTAACTCAGAGTACTACATTTTTCATGTTTTAATGACTTGAGAATTGGTCTCAATCGAGCGTCAAAGTTGGTAGAAAGTCAGGGACAATACCTTGTTTTCTTTACCGGACAGTTTTGAGTGACTGGAGTAAAATGACCATAACTTGCTCATTTCAAATCATTTTTCAGATAATTTTAATTGTTTTCATTAGATAACTCATAATACTACATTTTTTGTGTTTTGATGAGCTTGAGAATTGGCCTTCAGTGAGTGCCAAAATTGGTTGAAAGTCAGGGACAATACCCCGTTTTCTTTACTAGACAGATTTGAGTGACTCCGCGACTGTGAGAGTCAAATTTTTTGCCCTTGCAACAACCCGTGCGAGTGGGGAACCCATCCTTGCATGGTCTGTCGTGAGGGCGAGAAAAAAATAGAAAAAAAGAAGAGGGAGAAGGAGATGGGCGACAACCTGTGTGAGAAGAAGAGAGGGGAACTGAAAGACAGTGGGAGAACTGAGAGAGAGGAAGGAGAAGAAGAAGATGGAGATGGGAAGGACATGAAAAATGTGGAGAAGGAGCGACGGTGGTTGTCGCTCTATCTCTCGCAGTCGTCGATCGTCTGTCACCGTTTTTCGCAATCGATCGCCCCTTCCTCGTTACCCCCTTTCATGTTGTTGCTGTTGTTCTTGTTCTTGAGAAGAGATGATGAGAGAAAAAGAAGATAAATAGTGGTTTAAATGAGAGGTGTGGAAGAGCAGGTAAAAAAAAATTGAAAGGGTGGTGTTAGGGAGAGTAGGTTGTGGTGCGAGATAGTCACTGCCTTTTTATAATAAAAAAAAAAAAAATGTATGTACGGAAGAAAATTCTAGGGGTCGAGGGAGGGAGCGAGGAATGAGTGTAGAGATGAGCAACAACACGCATCTCCAAAGCTATGCACTCATCTCGAGGAGGAACCCATCCCTCGCTCCATGGCAAAGCTCATGGACGGGTTCAAAATAAAGTGTGTTTTGAAGAAACAAAAGCAAACCAGACCAGCTAAACAGCTTCACTGCACTTGACGGCCCGTTTTAGGCGCCAATGCCCCTCCATCGGCGCCAAATATATCGGATTCTCTCCACACAAGAAAGCGCAACAATACAAAATTCCCTCCGCACTATCACTCACTCCCCTACCCCCAATCTCTTCACCTCCTTTTTCAATCAACGGCTGCAAACCATCCATCACCATCACTATGAATGCTAACCGTACGATCATTCCCTTCACCATCCATCCGTCCATTATTTACACATTCAATTTCAAAAAACTCGAGGGGGAGGTCTCAGGTTTCTTCTCCTCTCTCTTTCTATTCACTCTCTCTCTCTCTCTCTCTCTCGTTCGTTCGTTCGTCTCTCTCACAAACCTCTCTTCGTCCTTCTCCTCCGTCCGTACACCCTGATTCTGCAACATCAGCGATGATTCCCGGCTGCCATTGGCCGGACGTCGCTGATCTGATCAGACTCGCTGCGACGTTTCCTTTCACTTTCTCCCAACCTCTTCTTTGCTTCAACGGTTGAAAGATTGTTCGATCTCAGATTTCTTGATTTGAACGAATTTCTTGAGGGTTTTTGAAATTTGTGTGAACAATCTTTCAAAATTTGGATGGAGAAAGGTGAAGCACGGAAGTTCTCGCCAAGAGAGTTCAAATCCTCAACGAATACAACACCAATGGACACAGTGTCTTCAGATTCCACGCCGAACAAGTTTGTAAGGCATCTGGATCTTAGTAACGCTTCCAATGGCGATGCTTTCACGGAGAATCAACAGCAGAAGCATCAGACAGAGTTGAAGCTGCTTTCAAGCCCTCAGTCGCCTCTGCTTCCTCGATCTTCACCTCAAATTTTGTGAGTTTTCTGCAATTTTAGCCTCTTGATGCCTAAACATTTTTTATTTTTAGAATTTCTCAGTTTTTGAAAACCATGTCTCTGAATCTGCTATTCTCATGGCCGAGAGAGCTTAGAACCTGTTTGATTAGAGACACACTACAAGATTGCCAAGTTTTAAATTTTGAAATCAACATGGTAAGAATTTTCACTTTCATAATAGCTCATGCCTCGCGTATAAAACTTTGATCTTGGTAGAAAAAAACTTTAGCGCGATGCATATGTCCATCCATTCTCTCTGGTCCACTTTCGGAAACTGTATGTAGACTGTGGTTATGATACACAAAAGTAATTAGTAAATGTGATATAATTTGGAAATGGTAGAATCTTGTATGCGATGTTTTATGAGTGAATTAAACAGAAACATATTATGTTTTATTAGTGAATTAAACAGAAACAGATTACGTTATCAAATGAAATGTTATATTTGATACAATCAGTTACTCGACTTGCCTTTTAAGTTTAAAGTTTTCTTTCTCATCTTGTTTTAGGAGACAAGAGTTACCAAAATCACGACCATTGCCTAATGGTGGTTCAAGAGATGGTACACCAAAGAAACCAAAACTATGCAATTGCAAATACTCACGATGCTTGAAGTTGTAAGTATAGTATCTCCTGCATCGGCTTTTCCCATTTTCTGAAAATAGGTTAATATGTTTTCTTCCCGGAGTTGCTATGCATACAGTCTAGCCATGATTTTGTGTCTGGAAAAGCAGTTAATGTCTCATTGTTTTAGGTTTGCAGAATATATTTTCTAAAACCCAGCATAGAGTTGTCATTTGTAATATCTAGTCAAGGCTTTGTATGCTCCAGTGAAAGTAAGTAGCTTTATGGATGTTTTGCTTAAGGTGGTCGGGTCCCAAATGCAACCCTATATAAAATCCATTAAAGAATCTTAGTAATCAGCAACTAAGGTCATAAAAGGAGTACTAGTTTTCAGCAACTATATCCGTTCTGATAATTATATTGATCATTTTGAGAAGAATATGGAGGAAAAGATTCAATGCTCAAGTAATCTTGTCAGAATTGTTTGTGGAGTGCAATCATGAAGAGCTTTTCACGTTGGTCATTAACCATTGTATTCAGTTTGTTATTGAACTGAAGGGAGTTTAAGTTGAATTCATATGATTAGTCATGTTATCACAGTGAGCAGACTTTAAGTGATTGTAACTCTGAAACGTCTGCAGATGCATTGAATTTATCTGTCCTGTGAAACAGTTAAGTCAGAAATTGAGAAACCAGTAGAAAGCATCTTGCAAGATGATATATGTTGTTTAACATGGTTACCTGCTCCGATGAAAACACCCAATGTCCTTCACTATGATGTTATCAAGCCTGTCATCATCCTCACTTGCAACTCAGCTCATACCTTACATCTCTGAATTGATATACTTTAGTGGATGTGTTTCGTGTCAGTAATTATGTCTACTTTCAAGAGCATGGACACCATGGAATCACATAATAATGTGGAAGATCACTGTTTCATTAGTGTTCTTACTTATATTTGTAGCATTAGGTATATTTTATTGGCATTCACATTTGGAATTCCTTGACATTGATATTTACCCAAATGTTGGCAATACATGGTCAGGTATTGTGAGTGCTTCGCTTCTGGAGTATACTGCGATGGATGCAATTGCATAAATTGCTCCAATAATGTCGACAATGAAGTAGCCAGGAAAGAGGCCATAGAAATCACTTTAGAACGCAATCCAAATGCATTCCGGCCTAAAGTTGCGAGCAATCCCCTTGGAACTCATGAGAGTACGGTATGCTGCCGACTTTAGTTTTAAGTGCAAATGATGTTTGGTTTTGCCTAGCTACTAACTGAAAACTTTTGAAGTTTTTTACTCGATGACTTCTTTATTCAATATGCATTATTACAGTTAATACTCTATTGTCCAGTATAATGGTCTAGTGAACATCCAGTTTCGTTCTTAGAATGTCCCCTTGTCATTCTTAAGATGTTAACCAAATTGCTTTTAGTGTAAATACAAGTGATGCATGGAATTTTCTCCAGATTATAGCATTATGAACTAGAAAGCAATGATTGTGCTATTTTTTATAGCATAATCATTCCTGGAAAATTTCTCCATTTGCTGGTTTCCTTGTTTTGTTTCTCGAATAATGCTGGAAGTATGAACTAGAAAGCAATAATCATGGAATTTTTTTAATTTTTAATTTTTAATTTTCATTTGAATTTTTAAAGTTTTTTCCATTTGCTGGCTTCCTATTTTCGTATTGGGAATGGGCTTTGATGATGATGATGCTGGCTTTCTATTTTAAAATTGTTTCCATTGCTGGCTTCCTATTGTACATAATGTAACAGGCTAACAGCTTTTATGCTTGCTTCATCTTTACTTGCACCATTGAGTATCAGAGATGTAATTTAGATATTCAAATGGAGAACTTAAATCTTGATAAAGTTGTAACATTATATAGGCCGCTAATCTTTTGGACCGGGGGGATTTTAAACTTGATGACGAAGCTAATGGCCATATATTACGTTTTAGGGTTAAGAATCTCGAGTACACTTACTTGAAAACACAAAATATGGCCACAAAATTCAGCAGTCAAATGCCTTTACGTCTCAAAACTATCAGAATATATAGGCAGAAATGTTTCTGATCTAGTGAGTTTTATTGTCACTGATAGAAGATTTGGTCTTCTTTACTCCACTCACGAATCATTACTTTCCTAAGTTTGCATGACAGTCAGGTGGTATTCAAACTGTTGAACCTAGTTAGGACGAAGTCAACTGGAATCCTCTGCACTGTGAAAATAAATGCTTGAAAACTTTTTATTCTCTTACCATGTGGTCTTTGATCCTGTATTGATTTTAAAAGGATGAGTTCTTGTTTTGAAATTTTCCTAGATGTAAATATGTGGCAGAAAGTCATCATGTAGCTCCAATTTGTTTCTGTTAACTATGACAATATCGACACAGATATCATCCTTTTAATACCTTAGCAGTTCTTAATCTGGTTTTGTTAGCAGCTGTCTAGAGGCTTTAGTACAGTATTTACTCTTTCCCATGGGCTCATACTCCATGGTTTTGATCATCCACATCTAATAGGGAGTTCTAATGAGAGCCAATATAAGTTTTTAAACTGCATTGATTTCTATCCCTTTCCAATTAACAATCATATTGGATTTGCATATTTAAAGTGTATAATGGAGTATAGACTATGGAGTAGTTTGCAAAAAACTATCCATGTCTGCCAATATAGACATGTCGCGTAATGGATTTTTTAATAATAAATAATGGAGAAGTAGAGAAAAATCACCAACGCTTTCCAATTATGGACGAAATTGTACCCTCACTGGTACTTCATCCAATGAAGCTTTGAATGAAAAGTAGTATGTTCCAGATCCTGCACGTGTATAAACATTCAGGAACAATACATATATATATATATATACTGTCATGCCATCTTGACACCTATATCACATTACATGTCAAAATCACTACAGAGCATGTATTGAGGTCTGTTCATTACGTCATAGTACATGTATTGCATATCCCATGAGACTAATAAAACTGTTTAAATCACTAAAAATGTAGTGTGCCTCTTTTGGCCCTTGCTGCATCTGGGTTAATACTATCCAACTGTTATAGGAGGACAAAAAAAGGAATGTTTCACTTCCATGTAACAAGTGAAAAATAAATAGCTGGTCTGAATTTTTCTTATAGTAGCTGATGTTGTGTAGATTTTGATGTCACTATTTACTTGCATGTGCTCTGGTTTGAAACACATGTAGGCAAAAATGACACGGGAGATTCGAATGGTGGGTAAACATCACAAGGGATGCAACTGCAAGAAATCAGGATGTCTCAAGAAGTATTGTGAGTGCTTCCAGGCTAATGTTCTCTGCTCTGAAAACTGTAAATGCATTGACTGCAAAAACTATGAAGGTAGCAAAGAGAGACAAGCTCTCCGTGGGGATCAGAGCAATTGCATTATTATCGAGCAAACAGCAGCCAATGCTGCAATTAGTGGGGCTATCTCAGGCTATGGCTTCTCATCAGGACACAAGAAAATAAACAGAGAGGAGCTCGTTTCTGGAACACCATCCAAAGATTCCTGGGTAATTTCTAATCAAGCATTCACCTGAACTAAATATTCTATCAAACAGTTTGTGAATTGCAACTAATTTTTGATTCAGTAAAAGCATATCTCAACATGTTGTAAATATATAATATAGCTTTGGAATCAGAATTTATAAACGCTGCGATAAACAACAGTTTATAAATATGTTTAAATATATCTCAACTAATTTTTGAGATATATAAATGTCTCAACTATACATATTCTATCAGTTGGCCTTAATGATGCCTGGAAGGATTCTGTTTATTGCATACTTCCTCTTTTTCAGTTTTGCTGATTTCTATATCTATTTTAATATCCTCCCATCTATCCATTTGTGTTTATCAGGCGAACCATCTGAAAATTTCTTCTCCGTCTTCTTCTAAGTTTCCCACGACTGTACATGCTGTAAATCCTGCTGTGTTGGGGTCTTCGAAGTTTACTTACCGGTATTGGTCTCTTCTGACTTTCTGCATACTTGGCTTCTTCAATATAAATATGTTTCTTACGTTACTAAAGAAACATACTAATGCATTGAGTCATGTTTAAGGTCTTTATTAGCAGATGTTATCCAGCCCCAGGATGTGAAAGAGCTCTGTTCTGTTTTGGTGAGGGTATCTGAACAAGCTGGCAAGATCACTGAAGGTATATATCAATGTAAAGAGGGAGAGGAGGGGAAAACATAATAAATAGAAAAGGATGTCGGAAAATGAGCATTTCTAGTTATCCACATTAAGAATAAATAATAGGTCCGACTTACCTGCATAAAGAATTTGATTTTGACCGTACCGTGATCTTTCGCTTATTTCTCACTTAAAGTTTTAAACTATCAATT
This sequence comes from Berberis vulgaris, assembly GCA_963556465.1. Classification (NCBI taxonomy): domain Eukaryota; kingdom Viridiplantae; phylum Streptophyta; class Magnoliopsida; order Ranunculales; family Berberidaceae; genus Berberis; species Berberis vulgaris. The sequence goes on from OY747127.1 coordinate 76,147,322, forward strand.
GAACATGCCAATCCTAGAAAATTCCCATGACTCCCCCCTTAATCTCCTCCATTGATGCTTGTGAAAGTTAGACCTTTGTTTTCAGCTCAAATCCCCCATCTTAGGTTCCCTTCTTGTAGTTCATTTTTTGTCAGCGTGTTCTTTTTTCCTCTTAAATGCCTTCCTCATTATAAAAAAATTTAGTTGCTAGATGTTGTTTCACTTCATTGTTTAATAGAGCATCTCCACTGGGAGACCCTAAACCATAAAAGGTAGGGTCTCAAGTTGTTTTTTGCCTAAAAAGTTCATGTTATTGTACTCCTAAGCTAAACTTTACGTGTATTGTGGCCCCCGTAAAAAAACCCTTGAAAGAAAGGTATTTGGGGTGATGTGGTTGGGGATGCTCTAACAAATAAGGAAGCTTATATGAACAAATGGATGGATCTTGAAGTATGCAGAATACCTGCAACAGTCGAGTCATGTCTGTGACTAGGTACATTTTTTGCGTCATATAGGAGCCAAAATATTGTGAAACATTAGATAGGCATGCTAACTTGCCAATTGGCCCCACAGAGATGCAAGTCGAGGCCTGATTATTTTGTGAAGATGAGATATGTATGGATATCATTTTCAAGATAAATCATCTTTTTGAATCTTACCACTGCACTACTAAATTCTCACCAAAAATTTGTCCAAGATTCCCCCCCTACGATTACCCACTCACCTGCACTCACACAAATTTTCGAACATATAATTATAAGATTTCGGTAATTATATGCAGCATTTTCTCTGAATATGGACTGTTTATTTGTTTTTCCAGGGAAGAAAGACACAAAAGAAAATCACATCAAGAGAGACAATCAGAGGGAAATTTCTCTTCCTTTGTCATCTCAGGAAAGGGAGAGAGGCTGTGATGTGCAGGAAGTGTTAAATGATGACTGTTCAGGTGTAAACAACTGCGAGACAGCACTTACGAATAACAATGGATCAAATGATTCTGAAGCACAGGGAGGAAGACCAATGTCTCCAGGAACCCTGGCCCTGATGTGTGATGAAAATGATGTTTTCTCGGAAGCTGCATCCCTCAATGGTTTTCTGAACTGCGGTCATAAGACGCCTCTCAACTTGCCAAATGCACAGGGTAAGGCAGATGTCTATTGCGAACAAGAAAAGGTTATCCTAACAAGTTTCCTGGGCTGTATGCAAAACCTTGTCACTTCTGGAACAATAAAAGGCAAGTCTCCTTCTCTTTATGTGGTTTTACCTGTTCGTTAATTAGGAGCATTTGGTACTCTTACTCGGAATTTCAAACCATGAAATCCCTTAAATAACTGCACGAAACAGTGCATTACCATCAAATAATAATAATAATAATAATAATAATAATAACAATAATAAAATGATGCACCGGGATCTAGCTTTATATAATTTGTTTTGAGTCTTTATATTGCATGAGTTAAAGGTGTAATTGATTCATGTTATTAGAGTATCATCCGACTGGCAATTTCAAGTTTGATACTCCGTGCCTCTTCCAAAGTTCTTTCTTCTTTTCTTAGAATTCATATTATCAAGAAAGGGAAAGTCTTAATCTTTTGGTGAGATGACCAGCATATAGACGCTACTTTCAGTTCTGGAGGATCAGCATCCACATAATTGGTGATTCTCTGATTAACCAGACGAACTTTCCATTGTCATAATCACACTCTTAATGTTGACCTGTTCTGCCTATGAGAACACCTCCCCCCCCCCCCCCCTTCTTCTCAAAAAAAAAAGGAAGGAGAAAAATCAAATAAGAAAGTGTTATCTTGTTGCCATTTTAAGTTGGAAGAATGTTTTATTTTTCCCCCCTTCCAGTATGTTGTGAGGTTTTGATTCAAAAGAAAACACGGTGGAGGACTGGAACACATGGGGCTCTCGAGGCTGCCAACTTGACGTCATGTCTTACGAGGTCCTTAAGTGGGGATGCGTAGGTAGGCGAGACCAAAGGTAAAAATATATCGAATGCATAGGTCTTATTCTAAAACTCAGTTGAAAATATCAGCGATATCTGGCACATATATCTACATAAGAATATCCCAAAACTGTCACGAATATTTATCTTAAAATAGTTTGTTTACATAAGTGCTAGGAGGATTTTTGATTACTGGGTGAGATGCTGCCTCAAGGTTCTTATACCAAAGATGTCAGTAAATGTCATGCCTAGGATTGATCTGTTCTGTGGTTCACACATAACCACACATGAGCAGTAAAAAGCAAAAACAAAGAGAAATACACACATGGAGGTTTACGTTGTTCAGCAAGATGTCACTCAAAGCATCAAATCCATACTATCCAGTATCCACTAACTTTACGGCAAAAGTTGAGAATAGAAAATAAGATACGTTTGCCTCTAGACTATGATGTATTTAACATGCGAGGAGACAGCCAAAACTTACCTTCATAGTTTTATAAGCATAAAAAAAATGCTCAGAACTATATCAGGTATATGAGTCAGATACAGTAGATTTAAGGGCATTTTAACCAACCAGTTGCAGTTTAATCACACTGAAGAGACAGAACCAAGATACTGTGTTTTTTTTTTGTGGTTCAGTAACTTCAGTTGGTTTAAATGGCTTCATGAAACCAGTTGCTGAGTTTCCTATTCTTTTCAGGAAACTTACATATTGGAATTGAGCCTTATTTCTCTAGGTATTGGGGATAGATGAAGGATTGTAAGTGTTACTGGTTTTGGGTTGCCATGGATATATAAGAAAACATGGGGGTTTCTCCACGTGCTCTTATTCATGTAGAATATTATGTATGTTACTTCGATATCAATAGTTACATTATATGATAGTTTTTCATTCTTTTTTGTCATCTTAGGTAAGCTCCATTCTTCGTCGGGCACAAGAACAGTAGCAGATGCTATTTTGGTACCTAACTGCCAAGGCACCGTAAGGGCGACTCCAACTACTGCTGAGGCATCTCACACTGTCAGTTCAGTCACAGTTACTTCAAATCCTATGAAGGCTGGAAATCCTGCTGAAAATGGCCATGTAACATGAATGAGTGAAAATTAGAAATATAATCTTTAGTTTTTGGTAGATGAGCTAGTCCAAAGCATATCATCAGCCAAATTGTACACGATTTTTGTAATGGCTGGCAAAGTCTCCACTCGTAAATAAATACAGTTATATAGATTTTTTTTTTTTTTTTTTTTTTTTTTTTTTTTTTTTTTTTTTTTTTTTTTTTTTTGTATAGAAATTAATCTCCCTTGACCCTTGTGTCCATTTTCTCAGCTAATAGATTTTTCTAGCCATCTGCAGCTTGTGCTGGTTTGAGGTGCACTTAGATTTTACCCTTGTATGATGCAGACTACTTGCACCGATAGAAAGACCCTATGAAGCTTTGTTGTTCCCTGGGATTGCCTTTGGGCCTTTCCGGTGCAACTTGGGTGGAGGGTGAAGAAGGCCCCTTTTTCGAATGTTCTTTCACATTATAAGATGCCTGTGCAAGTTTGCCAAGTTATCTGTAACGACCTAATTAACAAATTACTATATTGTCCACTTTGGACCCAAGACCCATGCGACTTTAAAACGCATAGTACTTTGTAGATCTAAACTTGCACATATATAACACATCCCCCTCCCTTACCCAGGCGATGTGAGATTATAATATCTGTCGCACCCTCCCTCCAGGTTCACTCATACAAGGGTATCACAGTCCACCCCTAATGGGTCTAATGTTCTCGTTGGCACACTTTCGGCTGGGTCAGATTCTGATACCATTCTGTAACGACTCGATCCAAGAGTATTTTATTTTCCGCTTTGGGTCAAGGCCTGTATGGCTTTAAAATGCATAGTACTTTGAAGATCCAAATTCGTACATATATAACACATCCCCATCTCTCACCTTGGCGATGTGAGACTATAATCTCCCCTTTGTAGCAACCTTCTTGGGATTCATGGGCTCTTGGGCTTTTTCCGCACCCTCCCTTTCAAGTTTGCCCACACAAGGGTATCACATTACCAATCTATGAATGTGTAGGTTGCACAACTCTGTTGTTTTAGGTGTCAAATCCTCAGACATACGTTGTGTTTAAATGTGTAAGTGTCATTTTTTTTGTGATTGTGTTCAAAATTTTCCATAATTTTGGTTAAAAAATTTCAACATTTTGAGAATGTTTTTGTACCATTTTATGAAGACTTTCATGGTGCATTATGATTGTAATTTATTTTTAGTCATGCTCATTTGCAAGTTTAGTCCATCAAGTCAAGTAACATATGGTGAGCTAGAGTTCGAACCTTGCCGGAGGTGTTTAATGGTTCTGGGATCCAATAAAAACCTTGCTTGCCTTTCAAAAAAAAAAATGGTTAGCCAACATGTCTTGACCCATTATTATTATTATTATTATTATTATTATTATTATTATTATTATTATTATTATTATTATTATTATTATTATTATTATTATTATTGATGATACATCAAAATAGTCTGTCATCGAAGTCATACACGTGGCAGAAAAACATCCATCACAAGGATCTGGCGTCCCATCTATTGGGCCAGCTCGTAAAATCCAAGAAGGTTATAGTCAACCATAAAAGCCCACATATGGCTCATTAAAGGAGAACGTAAATGAAGCCCAAATCCAGGCCCGCATGAACCAAAGCCCAAATCCAAGCCCGACACGATTCTCTCATAAAGAAGAGGAACGTTGCACAAAAAAGAGTCGTGGAGGGAGTTACGCCTCCACGGACGCGTCTCTATAAATGAAGAGACTGTTACAAGAAACATCTCCTTTCGTTGCGCATCACATGCTTAAGTCATGCAGAGAATTAACTGCGAACATTATAAAAGGTAAAATGAACATTCGACAAAGGTATGCAACTTTAACTGAGTTTTGTCTAGATTTACTTCATTCTTCAAATAGAGTTGCTAACTTAAGCATTGGAGGCGTAACTTTTGCTTGACAGTCTAACATCTGTGTTGCAGACCATACTACCTCCTCCATATCAAGCAAAAGTCCGAAGAGATAGTACGGGAATACGTCACTCGTTTCACCAACAAACTGACGATGATTGATCGATGCAGAGACGACACAGCCGCCGCAACTTTCACTGTCAGACTGAAGAGAGGTCCATTTTTTATGCTATCTACCTGGAACCTCCAACAAGCATGGCGGTCTTGTTGAAAACAACCCAAAAACACATTTCTCATGAGGAGATGAAAGCTGCCAGGAGGACAAATGACCAAGAAAGAGATAATCTTTCGAGGAAACGGGAAAGGAAGGAAGAGAGAAGATGAGATGATGGACCACGAGAGGATAACATTCATTCAAAGAGGCATCAGAATAGCGAAAAAACCGAATCAAACCAACAAGAGTTTGAGAATCTGCAGTCAGCACAACCCCGACACGAGCGAGTAACACGCATAACGAAAAATACATACAAACCGTATACAACCTTGAAAATGAGTCGGGCCAATATACTAAGCACATAGCAAAATGGGATGACATCAACTGGCCACTCAGGATGAGAGGAAATCCTGAAGGAAGAGACAAAAACAAATATTGTTCCTTCCATAAGGGCCATGGGCACGATACTGAAGATTCCTACAATCTAAAAGATGAAATCGAGCATTGGATTCAGAGAGGACGTCTCGACTAGTTCATCGGAATGCCAAACAAGCAACTCAAAAGGAAGGAAAAAACAGATACGACTACAGAATCAAAAGAACAACCTAGAGAACTAATACACGCCCTACACTGCATGGCCGGAAGAAACAAAACAATCAACCCAACAGAAGAAGTTGCCATAAATATCTCTCACTCGAGTTGATTTATATCGAAACAGGAATAATAACAAAACCAGATGAACCACCTTACTAATGCATAAAACATGGAGAAGTTTCACCGGCCAACTACCACGTTTCAAGGACTCTACCGTCGGATGCAAGCTCGACCTGAATTACAAACGATGAAATTCACGAAGACGGACTTGACCAAATCTCGGCAGTTGGCTCCGAACACGGTGCTAACATGGGCATGATTGGACAATTTGACGTTGATGTGAGCATGTTTTGACAAATTGGTACTGATGTGAGCATGACTGGACAATTTGGTGCTGACGTGAGCATGATTGGACAGTTTGGCGCTGATGTGAGCATTATCGGACAAATCGATACTGCTCAGCTACCGGATCAATAAATACCCCGAGTCTGTTAGCCATGATAACATGGTGCTAACATGAGCATGATTGGTCAATTTGGCGCTGATGTGAGCATGATTGGACAATTTGGTATTGATTTGAGCATGACTGGATAGTTTGGTGCTGATGTGAGCATGATTGGACAGTTTGGCGGTGATGTGAACATGATTGAACAAATCGATACTGCTCAGCTACTGGATCAAAAAACACCTTGACTCTGTTAGCCATGATAACATATACAACGAACAAGCAAAGCATAACCAATAAAAAATATGGCGAATAAATATGTACAAGACAAAACAACAAAAACATCAATCTTTGGCACGAGGATCAACATTAACCAAGCAAAGATTAGGAAGACAAAGCAAATCGCTCTTCAATCTAGCATATATGCTTTAGAAAAACAACCTTTAGGGTTGGTTAGAACATCCAAAAGGGAATACCAATAAAATTACAAATTCGGAATCCCCATCTTATGCGTGGATGACAAGATAAACGCGTCGAAACTTAGCCACACAGAGCAATCGACATACCAAGCTATGAGAAATTAGGACACAAGTCGGATATATATAATAAAAACTTCTGGTCTGATCAACCACGAAGTAAAAGTTGGACGAACGAGTCAACTTAATCCAAAAAACTCCGAGTCGACTGAGGCGTCGAACCAACGAAGTTAAAGTCAGACGAACGAGTCAACTTAATCCAGAAAAATTCGAGTCGATTGATGCGTCGAACCAACGAAGTAAAAGTTGGACAAACAAGTCAACTTAAGTAAAAAGTAACTTCGGGCTGACTAGTACGTCAAAGAAACGAAGTAAAAGTTGGCCGAACGAGTAAACTTAATATAAAAAACTTCGAGTCGACTGATGTGTCGAACCAACGAAGTAAAAGTTGGACAAACAAGTCAACTTAATTAAAAAAAACTTCAGGTTGACTAGTACGTCAAAGAAATGAAGTAAAAGTTGGACAAACGAGTCAACTTAATAAAAAAACTTTGAGTTGACTGAGGCATCGAACTAACGAAGTAAAAATAGGACGAATGAATCAACTTAATCGATAAAACTTTTAGTCGATTGATGTGTCGAACCATAGAAGTAAAAGTTGGACAAACAAGTCAACCTAAGTAAAAAAATAACTTTGAGTTGACTAGTATGTCAAACCAATGAAGTAAAAGTTGGACGAATGAGTCAACTTAATATAGAAAACTTCGAGTCGACTGATGCGTCAGACGAATGAAGTAAAAGTCGGACGAACGAATAAACTTAATCTAGAAAACTTTGAGTTGACTGATGTGTCAAACCGACGAAGTAAAAGTTGGACAAACAAACCAAGTTAAGTAAAAAACAACTTCGGGTTGACTAATACATCAAACCAACGAAGTAAAAGTTGGACGAGCGAGTCAACTTAATCCAAAAAACTTTGAGTCGACCGATGCTTTGAACCAACAAAGGAAAATTGACGGGACAAATCGACTTGATTCAAGGAGTTATAGATCGATCGATATGTCAAACAAACAAAGTAAAAAATCAAGGCGAAAAATCAACTTCCTCGTGCAAGCTCCAACACATCAAGAAGGATAAGTCAACCCATCTCAAGACAAATAATGCATCAAAACATGAAAGTATCCATAAAATAATTCGAAGTAAAACCCGATATGACTATAGCTGGACTAAAAAGAAACAAGCAACATACAACGAGTCGACAAGATAAACTACGAAAACATGCAATACCAAAAAAGCTCTTTTCATGAACAATATTATTCTATTACATCCGGATAAGAAGATGAAAGAGTAGGAGAAGAAATGGAGGCAATCACAGGATCGTCAGCAACATCATCTAGGGGAGAGGGCAAAGTTATCTCTTTAGAAGGGGAAGGAAGCAATGGTTCTTCAACTACTGGAGCGCTCGAAAGAGATAGGGCGATTTATTCGCTGTCATCATCCTTGAAAGCTTGATCAACCAAGTGGCGTACTTGGATAAATCCACACCAAGCCTCTCGATATAATCAAGAAGCTCAACCCGCCCATGAACAACTCGCTTCCAATCTTCAGGTTTGACAATGCGAAGATTGTCCTTGGCAGTAGCGAGTTCATTTTGGCCACGGTAGGCCGTCCCTCAGTGGTGGTAAGCATAACAAAAGTCTCTGCCTTGACCTCGTCGAGTTCAGCTGTCAACTGTTCCACCTGCCTCTCAGCAATATCGCGATTAACAGATTGTTCAATCTCATCACAAGAAGCCTCATCATAAGTTGCCTTCTTGGCGGATAACTCCTTCTCCACATCACATAAATGTGCACAAACCCCATCCAACTTGGCTTTCAAGGACTCAAGCTCAACAACAGATTTATCCTGCACACTTTTCACCTCAATCAACAAAGTCTGAGCTGCCCTGGCAGTTTTATCCGACTTTGTGAATTGCGCTTTCAACACGTCGAATTGGGAAAGGACGTGAGAAAATACCAACAACATTGCTGCCAACTTTCTCTAAAAAAAACCACCCGATCACTACCGGCTCGATAGACCGAGCCCATCACCCCTGCATAGTGAGATGATTCATCTCGTCCATTATCTTTTCAAGACCATAATCAAGGTGATCACTTGATCCAATACAGGCATCAAATGTCTTTCCACTGATCGCCTATGCCATTCATTTATCAATCTGTGAGCACCATCTTGCACATCAAGCTGAGTAAACCATCAAAACTTACCGTCTGACTTGATACAGATATCTTTTGGGCTATGCTCAGTCCAACCAACTTGTGGATGAAGAACACGGGGATCCGGAAGCACTAAGGAGCCACCCCAACAGTCGAAAGGGCGGAAGGGATAGCAGTGACAATGGAAAAACCACTTTTACTCTCCCGACGAGGAGCGACCATAGTAGGAAGGAGACTAGTAGTGGCAGCAAGAACAAGAAAGTCCAGACGGGCAGGAGCAGAAACTAAGAATCCGGCCGCATCACTGACATTAATAAAAGGAGAAGGAGGATAGTGAACCTCAAAACTTTGACCACCACCGATAACCTCTTTAGACTGCTCCACCGCCAACCGAAACATTTTATCATCAATAGCCCGGGGATCATCGTTAGACTATTCAACAACATTCGAAACACCATAGGCAAAAAGAATCCTATTTTCATTATCGTCCAATGGACAAGTAGTCTCTTTCTCGCTCCTCTCCAACACCAGCCTCATCTCCTCAGCCTCCTCGAGAGATGCATGATCCTCTTTCACGACATCCTCGCAGGAAAGACTTGAACGAGAAGTAGCTTTCATAACATCCTTGCCAGAACTCGAACGAGATGCAGTCCAGGCAGAACTACGAATAAAAAGTCATTTTTCCTCGGAACCCGACCAGGATCTACCGACAATCGCTTCGAAGGACTAATGGGCCTTGAAGCTTCCTCTTCCTGGATGCTCAGACTACGACATTGTCAGTAGCATCGAGATCCATAACGCGTATGTCCGAGCTCACTTCCCAATCAATGCTAGCACCACTAATGCCAGCACGAGTAGCATGAGCAGCGATAGCAAGGGCCGATCCATTTCGTTCATGGTCTACAAACCACTACTGATGCAGTCAAATTTTGTTCTCTACTTGACTTTAACCTGCACAAGGAACAAACGTGAGCCACAGACCACCGCTGTGGTGGCCAATGGCACTCCAATGCTAAAGTCAGACAAGGTTATGAGGGAATGCTTAATGTTGTAAACATGGAATTTGTAACGTACCTTAGCTTACCAACCTCATGTCTTATTTATTGTGATGGAGTCCTGGTTCGACCAGGTCATCGGTGGCGTAGTTTTAGGGAAGAAGATCTTCGTGGAGATCCTTATCTAATTAGGAGTCATGATGTGAAGGAAAGTTTCCATGTTAGAGTTGTGCTCCTAGGTACGCGGGAGATAGTTCCAAATTAGAGTGTTGTCCATAGATGGACGTAGACTCTGGTATTTGTTTCCTAGTTGGAAGCAAGGTGCTACTGGCTTGCTTATCCAAAACTGATCCTCAAGATACTTGCCTTAATAAGCCTTACGGGTATTGGGGATGGCTGTAAGACGTGTGGGCTTAGCAGGCTGTAGTAATTTGGGTCCGTCTGGCAGATGCCACTTGGGCCGAATCAGTGTTGGGCTGATGCTTGGGCCTGTTATTCCTTGAGATCATCATGACACGTGTACAATGTAGAAGAGAGGATGTTTCGGTGTATCATCAACTATGATCCAAGATGTCCTCAGGAAAATGGGGAAGCTTCAAAAATTGGTCAATGATCCTCTGCTCATCCGCAGTCAACTGAAGATCCTTCAGTTTGTTGCGAACTCGGAACGATCAAAAAATTAGACGACATCGCAATTGGAAGTAGCCAAAGTTAACATAAGCATAAAACCAGAACCTCGACCAATCGCGGATGTCATCGTTAAGCTTAGCGAAGCAGGCAAGAGATCTGAGGAAGCATATATCCTTGGTCACCATCAGACCAACCATCGAATGTAGAACCCTCACAGTCAAAGGAATGTCGGACAGAATAACCCTTGCGTAAGAAGAAACCATTACTCTCCAACCATTAAAACCTATTTGAGCAGGAGGAATGCTGAAGAAATCTAGATACTCCCAAAACAACTCTGGAACTTGGAACCGAAGGCATGAAAAAAAGATGCACCGATACAGCGCAATGTACCCAAACCTTGGACGACAAGGACTGTCGTTATGTCTAGGCAAAATAATCTCAAGGTCGGGTGACAAATTGTAGTCAGAATGAAGGCTATCCAGCTAGCTAGCAGCTTACCGCTTAATTTTCGCCAACAAACATTGTTAAAAAATGAAAAAGCAAAGAGAACTAAAAAGGCGAAGGAAGGAACAAACCCTAATTTCAAAGATAGCGTAAAAAGGAAAAATGTGCCCGTCACGTTCCCTTTTATAAAGCCAAGCAACGAAGAGACTTCTCATGGGACAACGTGCAAGATATGATGGCTATATGAAATCCCAAAAATGTGTGCAAAAATGAACGGGCAAGCAAGGAATCAAGACACCAACCCGCGAAAAGTTATTGACAACATTAAATACAAGGCAATGATGGAATTGAAAGACAAACCGTCATTAAGTTAGTGGCCACGTCAACATACCCACTAACTAAGGAGGGAGTAGCTGATGATACATAAAAATAAACTGTCACCGAAGCCATACACATGGCAGAAAACATCAATCATGAGGATCAGGCGTCCCATCTATTGGGCTAGCTCGTAAAACCCAAGAAGGTTAAAGCCAACCATAAAAGCCCAAACAAGGCTCATTAAATGAGGACGTAATCAAAGCCAAAATCTAGTCCTGCACGAACCAAAGCCCAAATCCAGGCCCAACACGAGTTATCTCATAAAGAAGATGAACATTGCACAAAAAAAGAGTCGTGAAGGAGTTACACCTCCACGAACGTTTCTCCATAAATGGAGGAGATTGTTACAAGAAATATCTCCTTCCGTTGCACCTCATATGCTTAAGTCACGCAGAGAATTAACCGCGACAATTATAAAAAGTAAAGAAAACATTCGACAAATGTATGCAACTTTAACTGAGTTTTGTTTAGATTTACTTCCTTCTTCAAATAGAGTAGCTGACTTAAGCATCAGAGTGCTTTCGGCCACCAAAAAGGTGGTCTTTGGCAGTCTAACATCTGTTTTGTAGGTCAAACTCTCAGGAGGACGAGATTTAGACGCATCAATTATTATTATTAATATTGATGCAGTTGATTTTTGCTCTCTATTTTGAACGTGTTCCTGCTAACTTGCTGACCTGCACAAGTAACGTACGCGAGGCACATATCACCGTGGGGTGGCTGATGACACTCCGATGCTAAAGTCAGGCAGAGATCTGAGGAATGTGTAATGTTGTAATATGGATTTTGTAGCGTACCTTAGCTTACCAACCTCATGTCTAATTTATAGTGCAAGGAGTTCTGGTTCAATCAGACCATCGTAAGCGTAATTTAGGGAGGATATCTTCATGGAGATCTCTATCTAATTAAGAGTCGTGCTGCAGGAGGGAAGTTCTCTGTTAGTTCTGCACTCCTAGATACGCCGAAGATAATTTCTAATCCAAAAGCAATTTGTCGAAGGGAGTTTCCCCATGTGGAAGATACTCTGGTGTTTACTTCCTAGTTGGAAGCAAAGAGCAGCTGTAGTTGCCCCTCCGAAGATGATCCTCGAGATACTTGCCTGAAGAGGGCTTATGGCATCGTGGATGGCTGTGAGATGTTTGGGCCTAGCATGCTGTGAGAGTTCGGGTTCGCTTGGCGGACTGAAGTTGAGCGGGCTTAGATCCACTTGGGCTGGTTCTGTGTTGGGCCGATGCTTGAGCCCGTAGTTCCTCGAGATCATCATGACACATGTTCAGTTTAGGAGTGTGACCATTTTTATATATCATCAGCTACTCCCCCGAGTTAGTGGGGTGTTTATGTCGGTCCACTGACTCGTTGAAAAGGGATCTGTACCATCGTGGTGATTGTACCTGAAGCGTTGGTTCCGAGCGAAACATGGCATTTAATAAATACGCGACTGCTCGAGGAGGGAAAGTTTGGTTTGTCTCCCCTATAAGTATTTACTGTTATGAGGATGATTTCCCCATCGTTAACTGTGTTATTTTTTTGAATCGCTGTATCTGTTCTTTCTTCCAATGGCCAACAATGTCAAAATTGCTTCCCAGAATCCATTATCCCTCGCCCATACGAATCACTTTGGTGATAGTCTAGTCGACAAAACTGAGTTGATCAGACTTCGTAATTTGTACCATATCCCTGGAGATTTGTATCTCATTCCTGCGTCCAGAGTGTCAGGTCTGACTGTACTTCCTCAGGGGTTTATAAGCTTGCACCGAGGTATGTTTGAGTCCGAACTTCAATTTTCGATGCCTGACGACGTTTGGCGCTTCTTTACTCATTTTCGTTTGCCTCCCATTCTGATGGCGCCGAGCGGGTTCAAGATACTGGTAGCAATTCTTCTAAGGGTTCATGACGTTGCCTTTCGTTTGACTCCACTGGTGATTCATTGCCTGACCAAAGTTCGGTTGGATTTCAGGGGTATCTATATACTGACTTGTCCACCTTATCTGCGTTTGACGGTGAGTAGCGCCAAATCCTGGGAGAAGCAGTGGTTCTTGGCTTTGGTGGATTCTGGCTACTTCAAGCTCGGGAGTCGTAGAGTGTCCCGATACTTTCAATTTGATCTCGGTGAGTTTTTCTTTAGTGCATGCGTATCTTTGCGCGTTCTTCTTGTGGCATTGGTCGTAATTTTTTCCTTTGTTTCAGAAAAGTGTTATTCTGTCCCTCAGTGAGGAAGAAAAGCGACTAGAGAATAAGTTTTTGGAGCTTCCTTTGATTTTCGTTGAGGAGGCTAGGAGATGTCGTACGCAGCGGGCTGCTGCAGTGTTCTTATGGGGGCTCACCTAGTGTTAGGTTCCCCGGCTGAGGGGCTGGTGGCTCATCGTGTGAGAAAGAGGAGCTTGGCCCCGATCGGCTTCTCCGGGCTTGCTGAGCTGGAGAGGAACGTGTCTCCCGTGGTTGCCCCGAGGAATAGGCAATCTTCTGTAGTGGTGGCCTCTCCCTTTAGTGCCAGTACTTCAGAGCCGCATGTTCCTGTCTTGCTGCATCCTGAAGCCCGTGGGAGGGTCCTTGATTTGGAGAAGGCCTTTGCCAATCTGCGGATGTCATACTCGGATGCCTTTTATCAGGCAGAGGGTTCTGGCACCATCGTAGACCGCGAGGGTGTGGAGGCCACGACTCTTGTTGCTGATGTGGTAGATGAAATGAGAGCTCAGCTGAGGGTTACTGATTCCGATTTGGTGTCGACTCGTGCCGAGCTGAAGTGGACCAAGGCAGAATTGGAGTGCCTGGATACTGCTATGGACAGGTGGGCCTTTGAACGAATGGTCGAAGAAGCTAAGAGGAAGTAGTCGGAGGCAGAGTGGGCCATCGAAAAGCAGTGGCTGGACGCCGCGATAGACAAAGGGCTTCGCCGTGCTTTGGAGGCGGAACGGATGTTGTCCAAGGAGCGCTCGCATTATGAAGTGTGCCGAGCGCGGTAGATTTTGATGTGTCTGGAAGGAGGTCGCTAATCTCGCCCGAGGTAATTTGGGGCAGACTGGAGCTCTTGGAACTGATTAAGGGGGAGTATCCCAACATTGATCTCGACTTCGCCCGCTGTAGGAGGGCAACTTTTGGGCCAATTCAGCAAGGGAAAAGCTCTGGCGCCACGAGGCTAACTGATGAGAAGGGTGCTTCTCCTTAGATTGTAATGTCCCTTATTGGCCGAATATCATGTAGACATGTTTTCTTTTTTGAATGAAAGTATTATTCTGCCTTGCATTGTCGTATTTGCTTTTGTCGCTTTGTAGACTGTAGGATTTGTACAGTCGAGCGAAAGTTTTTGTCAGTCCAAATATATAGCTGTGTTTTCTCATTGTCTGCAATGACTCCCTCGGTATTGGCAGTCTAGCGCTGACTTTTGCTTCCATTTATTCGGTCGTTACGACCTATGCGGAGCAGGTTAGGCTTTGCATGTCGGGAGCTGTTGTCATCAGTTTCGTACTGATTAAACTTAGCTTGATAAGTTCGGCGACCATTGTCCATATCAAGGGCAATGATCCTTTGGCAAGTCATCGTCATCAGCGGACAAGCGCTGACTAAACTCCCACTTTCTCAGACATCATGACCCGCGCAGAGCGGATTAGGCTTTGGGTACCAGAAGCCATCATTATCAGTTGCGAACTAACTAAGCTATTACCTAGTTGATTTGGCGATCATTGAGAGTAATGATCCCTTGGTGAGTCATTGTCATCAGTGGACAAACGCTGACTAGACTCCCACTTCCTCAGCCATCGTGACCAGCGATGAGCGGATTAGGCTTTGGGCACCAGACGTAGTCGTCATCAGTAGCGAACTGACTAGCTTACATGGCTGATTCGACAATCATTGAGAGTAATGATCCCTTGGCGAGTAGTCATCATCAGCGGATAAGCGCTGACTAGACTCCCACTTGCTCAGCAGTCGTGACCCGCGCGAAGTGGATTAGGCTTTGGGCACCAGAAGCCGTCATCATCTGTAGCAAACTGATTTAGCTTACATGGCTGATTCGGCGATCATTGAGAGTAATGATCTTTTGGCGAGTTGTCGTCATCAGTGGACAAGCGTTGACTAGACTCCCACTTCCTCAGCCGTTGTGACCTGCGCGAAATAGATTAGGCTTTGGGCACAAGAAGCCGTCGTCATCAGTCCCGAACTGACTAAGCTTACCTGGTTGATTCGGCAATCATTGAGAGTAATGATCCCTTGGCGATTCGTTGTCATCAACGGACAATCGCTGACTAGACTCCCACTTCCTCAGTTGTCGTGACTCGCGCGAAGCAACTTAGGCTTTGGGCACCAGAAGTCGTCATGAGTCGCGAACTGACTAAGCTTACCTGGCTGATTCGGCGATCATTGAGAGTAATGATCCCTTGGCGAGTCGTCGTCATCAGCGAAAAATCGCTGACTAGACTCCTACTTCCTCAGCCGTTGTGATCCGCGCTGAGCAGATTAGGCTTTGGGCACCAGAAGCCGTCTTCGTCAGTCGTGAACTAACTAAGCTTACCTGTCTGATTCAGCGATCATTGAGAGTAATGATCCCTTGGCGAATCCTTGTCATCAGCGGGCAAGCACTAACTAGACTCCCACTTCCTCAGCCGTCGTGACCCGCGCAGAACGGATTAGGCTTTGGGCACCAGAAGCTGTCGTCATTAGTGGACAAGCGCTGACTAGACTTTCACTTCCTCAACCGTCGTGACCCGCACGGAGCGGATTAGGCTTTGGGTAAATGTCCAAGTCTGGCCGTAATCGGGGTTAGGGAGGGTTGTAACGGACAACAGTGAAAGTTTTGGTAAAAGCAAAATTTTTATTGATAATACTTTTTGAGATGCTCTACATTCCATGGTCGTTTTAACCCGTCATCGTTGGCGTCTTCCAGCCAGTATGTTCTCGGCCTGTTAACCTTAGCAACTCTGTAAGGCCCTTCCCAGTTCGGATTTAGCTTTCTTGCCTCGATTTCTTTGGTGTTTTGCTGGGTCTTCCGTAGTACCTAGTCCCCCACCTTGAATTCGCGTGGCTTGACCTTCTTGTTGTAGTATTGCGCCATCCGTTGTTGGTAGGCGGCTATCTTGGTGGAGGCCAGATCTCGCTTTTCATCGAGGAGGTCTAGCCCCACGCACAAGGCTTTGTCGTTCTTGTCCGGTCTGAACTTTTTTGTCCGGTAGGTTGGCACCTCGAGCTCTACCGAAACCATAGCTTTTGACCCGTTTCCTAGGGCGAAGGGTGTCTCTCCGATAGGGATTCTTTTGGTTGTTTGATATGCCCAGAGTATTCCTGGTAGCTATGGAACCCATTTTCCTTTGGCTGCATCGAGTTTTCTTTTGATGGCTTCTAGGATCGTTCGGTTGGTAATTTTCACCTGACCATTGGCCTGGGGGTGTCCTGGCGAGGAAAAGTAGTGCCTCACTCCTAGACTTTTGCACAGTTCTTTGACCTTGCTACCTTCGAACTGGGTTCCGTTGTCGCTGACCAATAATCTTGGGATACCAAATCTGCAGACAATGGCAGCCCATATGAATTTTTTGATCTGGACTTGTCCTATTTTGGGTAGGGGCTCGGCCTCGACCCACTTGGTAAAGTAGTCGACGATGACAAGAAGGAATTTTTTACCAGCCAATGCCTGGAGGGGTCCGATGATGTCCATTCCCCATTGCATAAACGGCCATGGACTAGTCATTGGAGTTAGTGACTGGGCCGACATGTGGGTGTATGGTGCGAACCTCTGACATTTGTCACACTTGCGGATTGTATCTTTGGCGTCCCACTGCATGGTCGGCCAATAGTACCCTAAAGTCAGAGCCTTGTAAGCAAGAGTTCTCCCACCTGGGTGATTCCCGCATATGCTGCTGTGAATAGCTTCCAAGACTTGTCTAGCCTCTGAGAGTGATAGACATAGGAGCAATGGTCCTGTTACTGATCTCCTATATAACTTGTCGTTTAGGAGAGTATACATTGCTTCCCTGTTTTTAAGTTTTTGTGCTTCGACCTTGCTGGTAAGGTTCCTGATGCTATATATTCCAGTATCAGAGTCATCCAATTGGGCTGTGTCTCTGCGGCATAGATATTCCCATGTTCTTCCTCGCTGAGGCTTGTTTCTCCTGATATTCGATGAGGTCGTTGGAGACTTTGCCGGAGGCCGAGGCTTCTTTCGCTAGCTCGACAACCCTCTGGTTGTTGTCTCCAGGGCATTGTGTGAGCTGACAGTTCTTGAACTTGCTCATTACGTCGAGTACCTTATCGCGGTAGTCTATCATGCTTAGATCTTTGCTATTGAAATCTCCTTTGACCTGGTTGACTACTAGTCTCGGGTCGCTGTATGCTGTTAGGCGATCTATGCCGATCCCTTAAGCCTGACAGAACGACTTCGTATTCGGCCTCGTTGTTTGAAGGAGGAAACAAAATCTGACAGCCTTTTTGAGGGTGAAGCCGCTAGGGGAGCGAAGAGTGATCCTTGCTCTGCTCGCCTTATCCGTTGAAGAACCGTCGCAGTGCAGGGTCCAAGCTTGGACATCGAATTCCGTGAGTTGGTTGCCTACTTTCGCTTCTTATCCGCTAGTGAATTCAGCAATGAAATCCGCGAGCGCCTGGGCTTTGATGGTGGTTCTTGAAGCGTAGTTTATGTCAAATTGCCTGAGTTATCTTGACCATTTCAGCATCTTACTAGATAGCTTGGGTTTATGTAATATCGAGCAGAGTGGGTGTTTGGTCAGGGTCGTTATGGGGTGGGCTTGAAAATAAAGCCTCAGATTCTTAGAGGATACGACTAACACCAGAGCCAACTTTTCTAGGTTTATATAGTGTGCTTCTGCTTCTACGAAGGTTTTTTTGGTGTAGTATACTGGCCTCTGGGTTCCATGGTTGTCACGTACGAGGGCTAAACTGACAGCGTGTTTGGAAACATACAGGTATAAGTATAGTGTTTCACCTATCGCGGGCTTCGAGAGTAGCTCTAGACTCCCCATGTATGTTTTCAAGTTCTTAAAGGGTTGTTCACATTCCTCGCTCCACGAAAATCCTTTGTTCCTTCTTAATATTTTGAAGAAGAGGAGGCATTTGTCGGCCGACTTTGATATAAATCTGTTTAGTGCTGCTATCCTCCCAGTTAGGCTCTGAACTTCCCTGATATTAGATGGAGACTTCATGTTGAGAAGAGCCTGAATCTGTTTTAGACCGGCCTCAATTCCCTTTTGTTAACTATATAGCTTAGGAATTTCCCAGATTCGACTCCAAACGTACACTTTTGTGGGTTGAGCTTCATCCGGTATTTCCTATATTGGTCGAATGCTTCGGTAAGGTCCTGCACGTTGTCGGGGCTGCGAAGGATTTTCACCAGCATGTCATTGATGTATACTTCCATATTTCTAACGATCTGTTGCTTGAACATTCGATTAACCAATCGTTGATAGGCAGCCCCAACATTCTTTAAGCCGAATGACATCACCCTATAGTAGTATATTCCCCTTTCCGTCACGAAATAGGTTTTCTCTTGATCTGGGGAGTGCATTAATATTTGATTGTAGCTAGAATAAGCGTTCATAAAGCTGATGAGGTTGTGTCCCGATGTGGTGCCTATGATTTGTTCGATCCGAGTAGGAAGCTGTCATTGGGGCAGGCTTTGTGTAGATCGGTGTAGTCTACGCACATTCTCCACTTCCCATTTTTCTTTTTCACGAGAACGGTGTTTGCCAGCGAATTGGGGTGTCGTGTTTCCTTGATCATGTTCGCGTTGAGTAAACGCTATACCTCATCGTTTATGATAGCGTTTCTTTCGAGGGTCATGACCCTTTTCTTCTGCCTGACAGTTTTTTTTTAGGGATATATTTCGAGGCGACGGGTGATTATTGAAGGGTTGATTCCCACCATATCCTGGATAGTCCAGGCAACGATGTCCTGGTTAGCCTATAATAGCTTCGTAAGTTGTTTCGCCACTTCATTGTTTAAGTGGGAGCTGATCTGGATGGCCCTACTGTTCTGAAGGATGTCGAGGTAGACCGTTATGGTTTCTTCCTCTGGCTGTCCGACATTGGGTTTGGCCTGAGGGCTTATCGGTGCCTTGTCGCCTAGTGTCAGATGTTTTTTCGTAGACCTCAAGTTGGGCGGAGGATAGGCTTGGCCTTTGGGTTGACTGCTAATTGAGGACTGCCGGATGGCGAAGTTGTCATGTATTGGAATTCCTTAGCCACTGATTGGTCTCCTCTCAATGTACCGATCGCTTGGTTCACAGGGTATTTGACACACTGGTGCCGCCCCATATGATGTAACCAGGGTCTGCTGAGAACCAAATTGTACGCCAAAGGCGTGTTGATCACTACAAACTCTTGGAATAGGATTGATTTAGTCAGTTGCTTTCCCGCTGTTATCTTCAGCTGTACTTTTCCTACAAGGAATTGTTTTTCACCACTGACGTCTTATATTGGACGACTATCAGGGATTAAGTCTGCTTCATCCAGTTGAATGCTGAGCGTGCGGAGGAACAAGGCATTCATCGAGCTCCCAGTATCAACTAGGGATCTTCTTACCTCCCATCCGGCAAGGGAAACTATCACCACCAGGGCGTCATCGTGTGGGATTTGTACCCCCTGGAGGTCCTTTTGTGTGAATGCCAGTAGTGCGAATGAGCCTTGCTTCTGACCATGTGGTATTAGCTGTCCGTCGTGTACAACTTGAATCCTCAAGCCTCGAAGAGCCCTTTTTCTAGACCTGTTGGACAGTTCAAACTCTAAATGTGCTCCATAAAACACATGTATCCTGTTGACCGAAAGCCGCCGAATTTGGTCCCCTTTTGTTTTTCTCTCTGGACGACAAAGCTTTGTGCTTTATTCGCCAAATCCGCTGTGTTTGCTAGAGGATCCGACGTTAGAAGATTGTCAAACTCTCCTTTTCACAGACCGTTAACGAAGGTTAAGATGGCCATTGCGTTGACGCATGAGCAGATGGTGTTTAACTCATTGTTGAATTGGGTTAAATACGTTTCTTGCATCTCGTCGGAGCTTTGCTTCATCGACATGAATGTCTGAATCATTAACTGGTACAGGTGTGTGGGAAGAGATAGAACATCTGGCTCAGGATTCAACGGTTTTGTCGTATGCACAGGGGTGTGACTGTGCTGCCCGCACTTGACAGGAACCGCAGGGATGGCCTGAGCACTGGACGTGTCCTCTAATTTTTTGCTGCTGCATGACCTAGTGGTCACCATCTCTCTGGGATTTGGTAGGAGACTCTTAGTGTAAAGTTAAGAACTATGTCGTCCCCACGGACGACACTAAATCGATGTAGTCGATTTTTGCTCCCTGCTTTGAACTGTTCCTGCTAATCTGCTGACCTTCACAAGTAATGTACGTGAGCCACAGACCACCATGGGGTGGCCGATGGCACTCCGATGCTAAAGTCAGACAAGGATCTGAGCAAGGTGTAATGTTGTAACAAGGATTTTGTAGCGTACCTTAGCCTACCAACCTCATGTCTTATTTATAGTGCAAGGAGTTCTGGTTCAACAATGCCATCGTAAGCGTAGTTTAGAGAGCAGATCTTCATGGAGATCCATATCTAGTTAAGAGTCGTGCTGTAGAAGGGAGGTTCCCTGTTAGCTCTACACTCGTAGATACGCGAGAGATAGTTCCCAATCCAAGAGAAATTCTTCGAAGGGAGTTTCCCTGTGTGGAAGATACTCTGGTGTTTGCTTCCTAGTTGGAAACAAAGAGCAGTTGTAGTTGCCCGTCCAAAGCTGACCCTCAAGATACTTGCCTGAAGAGGGCTTATGGGCATCGTGGATAGCTGTGAGACGTGTGGGTCTAGCATGGGGTGAGAGTCTGGGTCCACTTGACGGACTGAAGTTCAGCGGGCTTAGATCAGCTTGGGATGAATCTGTGTTGGGCCGGTGCTTGAGCCCGTAGTTCCTCGAGATCTTCATGACACGTGTTCGATTCAAGAGTGTGACCATTTTTATGTATCATCAATTATTATTATTATTGATGATGATGCAATCGATTTTCGCTCCCTGCTTTGACCTTGACCTGCAAACCTGTTGTCCTGCACAAGGAATGCACGTGAGCCACAAACTACTGTTGTGGTGGTCGATGGCACTCCGATGCTAAAGTCAGATAGGGATCTGAGGAAGACATAATGGTGTAAATAGGGAATTTGTAGCGTACCTTAGCTTACCAACTTCATGTCTTATTTATAGTGCTGGAGTCCTGGTTCGACCAGGCCATCAATGACATAGTTTAGGGAAGAAGATCTTCGTGGATAACCTTATTTAATTAGGAGTTGTAATGTGAAGGGGAGTTTCCCTGTTAGCCTTGTATTGTGAAGGGGAGTTTCCATGTTTTTGAGGGGTGTCACAGTTCTTGATCCAATGTAGTTGGATGTTTTCTCTGGCCTAGACCGACTAGGGTCTGACCTGTTGTCACTGCGCTTACTCTTGCTCTGTTAGTTGTCCTCACGTATCTTTCCATCCTTATTGTCCTTAAGAGCGGATGGCTTCTTCTCGCCTTCGGTTTCCCTCTTCTTTAGCCGTGCAGCCTCCCTTAGTCAAATGAGAACTAGCAGAGCGTTGCTTTATTGTGCTTGCTCCCTGCCATCCTCCGGATACGAAGGCCTGTGCTGCTCCTGGTTTCCACTAGTAGGTGGCAAATTTGGTCGCATGAGAGCCTCCATCGCCTTGGTGATCTGTTGTATTTGAGATGACATCATATTGATTATGGGATCCGTCGTTGCTGTTGTTGGCGCGAGGGCGTAAGTTTGCTGCCTTTGCATGGCTGGAACCGCTGAAAGCTGCGGTGCTGCGCCAGCTTGAAAGTTTGACGTATCCCCTTGTTCTCCGTTGTTGCATGACCTAGTGGTCACCACCTCTCTGGGTTTTGAAGGGAGACAACGCTAGTGAAAAGTTAAGAACTTTGTCATCCCCACGGACGACGCCAACTAATGCCATCATTTTTCGCTCCCTGCTTTGACCTAGCCCCGCTGACTTCCTGACCTGCACAAGTAACACACATGAGCCATGGACCACCGTTTTGGTGGCCGATGCTAAAGTCAGACATGGATTTGAGGAAGTTGTAATGCTGTAAACAGAGAATTTGTAGCATACCTTTGCTTACCAACCTCATGTTTTATTTATAGTGCACGAGTTCTGGTTCTACCGGGCTATCGTAGGCGTAGTTTAGGAAGGAGATATTTGTGGATATCCTTATCTAATTAGGAGTTGTGCTGTAGGAGGGAAGTTTCCTGTTGGTCCCGTGATCCTAGATATGCGAGTGATAGTGAGCAATCCGTAGAAGGGAGTTTTCCTGTGTGGAATGTACTCTGGTATTTGCTTCCTAGTTGGAAGCAAAAAGATGTTGTAGTTTCCCGTCTGAAGCTGATCCTCGAGATACTTCCCTTAACAGCACTTATGGCTATTGAGGATAGTTGTAAGATGTGTGGGCCTAGCATGCTGTAAGAGTTCGGGTCCGTCTAGCAGACTGAACTAAGCAGGCTTAGAATTGCTTGGGCCGAATCAGTGTTGGGCTGATGCTGGGGCCCGTAATTCCTTGAGATCATCATGACACTGTATGGCTTAGGGATGTATCATAAAAAATTATTACAAAGCTTGCCTGAGTGACTTATACAACAGTTTATACACTATAAGTATTTATGTCCGACGCAACTATTTATCCACTCAAACGCACGTCAAGACTTAATTATTTATTCCGCCACTCTGCCTTGAGAAGAGGATTCAGAAAGATGGAGGAAGGGACCAAATGGGAATGTCTTTCAATTGTGTAATGCATGGGGTGATGCAGAGTTACCACCCCATGACCACAAATCACTTCCGCTTGAGCCCCGCTCCGCCAAATCTGTCTCCCCACTGTGGCATCGCTTGAGAAGCCCAATGGATACAGTAGAAAAATTTGCCCCCAAACTAGCTGCTGGTATTATCTCCCAACAGTTGTGATGGAGGGAAATTGGGGAGCAATGGAAAGCGACAGACATGCTCGTCCCTTGGGGGAGAGTCCTTACTTCTTTTACGCAATGTAAGAAGAAATAACAAGGTCCAATATAACCGATTGTTGCTCACCCAAACCAGGTGGCACCACATAAAAACGTGTCTTTTCAAGACTCATCACTGTAAATGTCAGAACATTCGAAGACTCCAACAACAAAGATCTTCCTTTAGCCTTTCAAGAACCCAAAGTAGATTTTCCAAGAAGATGCATTTCAGGAACATTCTCTAAGAGCATACATGGCAATGCTTGAAATGGTGAATTCCAGCCTATATATAAGTGCGATGGTTCATGAAATGAAATCAATCAACAATTATGTCAACATTAAATGTCGTACAGGAAATAAGGAGGCCACGATTCCAATTGCAACTACACGAGTCCACATTCATCGAATTAATGGCACTTCAAGCATCCCCATTAACTGGGGGAGTAACCGGCATTGAACCGTCTCACAATCTACGCCGTAACATCTAGCACACTAATCTTTAAAACACGACCTGCCAATTAATGGGCTCAAACAAGTACCCCGCTAGATCCGGCCTAATATAGTATGAAAGCCTTAAGCGCCCATGCAACGCGGAACACGCCTACAACGATATTATCAAAAAATGCATGGTATCCACTCTATTATCTGCCATTCATTGAACCTGGTTAAACTCAGTACAATCAATTTTTATGGCGATCTGACTCCAGAATCAGATTTATGGGTCCAACCTTTGTATCGGACTTACACATCCAAGGCCAAGTGGAGGCCTAACCCGATCAAAGCTTAGTAAGTTTCGACTAATGGCGATGTCTTAGAAAGTAGTTTAGTGAATTTCGATCAGGCATTAGAGTGCTGATTAAGTCCGCATTCTCTAAGCTGTCGTCATCCACTTTTGGCGGACGGGGCGATAGAGCGGACAAAAAGCTACTGTCATTGGTCGAAACTGACTAAGCTTTGGTTAGGTTCAGCGACCATTATCTGTAGTTGGACAATGGTCTCTGGCAAGCCATCGTGGTTAGGCGTTAGAGTGCTGACTAAGCTACTAAGCCATCGCCATCGCCATTAGTCAGTAGGCCACTGATGACGATAGCTTCTGGTATGATCTAAGCCTAGTTCGTCGAGCGCAGATTATGGTGGTTTAGAAAATGGGAGTCTAGTCAGTGCTAAAGCGGCCTGATGACGATGACTTGTCAAGGATCATCGTCCAACTGCAGCTAATGATTACCGAATCCTATTACTCTAAGCCTAGTTTGTCGGGCGCAGATTACGATGGCTTAGAAAGTGGGAGTCTGGTCAGTGCTTATGCAGTCTGATGACGATGGCTTGCCAGGGATCATCATCCAACTGCAAACAATGATCGCTGAACCCTATCGCTTTAACACTAGTCCGCCGAGCGCGAATGATGATGGGTTAGAAAGTAGGAGTCTAGTCAGTGCTCATACAGCCTGATGAAGATGGCTTTCTAGTGATCATCATCCAACTACAGACAATGATCACCAAACCCGACCAAAGTTTAGTCAGTTATAACTGATGACAACAACTTCTGGTCTCCCTTACAGCCTAGCCCGTCAGCAGGGGGCACAAACGGTTTGGAAGCCCAGTCAAAGCCCAGGAAGCTTAAATCGAACAACTCACAAGGATCTGTCTGACCAATTAGCTTATAGCAGCAATGACAACTGTTGGTCCAATCCACAGCCTGACCTGCATATGGCTAATTAAAATAGCGGATCTCAAAGATGGAATTCTCATCAGTGGATCAATTACACGACTTCTTGACTCAACATAACCTCTTATCTAAAAGCTAGTAGTGTGGTAAGGCAACGCAAAAAAAAAAAACCCAGCAGTTAAAGTCAAGGAACACATAAGTACAAAATGATGTTTAACATGCTATCTCTTATTGATAAATCAAAAGTACAAAGTTCACTCCTCATCAGGAGGAGGTTTAGATACAACAAAACTAGATTTTGTAGGAGAAGAAATAGGGAATGCGGTCGCACGCCCTGGTCTTCACCACCTTCTTCTTCTAACTGACCACCTTCTTCTTCCTCTTCTGTTTGGTTGGAGGCTTCCCCAAACTCCGCGTAAGGCAACTCTTTATAGCAAGAGAGGTCCCATTCGGAATGCTCCTCTGTCATTGGTTGCAATAGCTCTAGTCGCCCATGCACAACCATGCTAAACTCAAACGTGCCCTGGGTCTTCAAAAGCTTTTCCTCTCGCACCTTCGACTCATCAAGATCTCGCTCGAGCTGCTCCAACTTGCCTTACAACATATCATATCTGGATTGCTCGGCACTCAAGCTGTCCTTTGCAACACTTAGTTCATGCTGTGCCAGAAGGAACTGATCTTCTGCTGTCCACACAGTCTTGGCATTAGAGTCAACGTCGGCTTCTAGTTGTTGACATCAGGCAGTCAACTCGAATTCCTCTGTGGCCTTCTCAGCATTCAGAGCTTGCACCTCAGCCTGCACCTTGGCTGCAGCCTCCTGAGTAAAATTTAAGTCACGACAGACAAGGTTCAGTTCTTCTTCAAACCTGTCCCTCGCGGACATTATTTCTGCCGACTCGGTCCAAGATAATCCTTTGAGCCTCCGATCTTGTCTTCCAGACCTCCCGATCAACAACTGATTGGGTATGCCTCCCTTTTTTAAGTTGCTTATTTAATGATTCAATTTCACTGAAAGAATCATAGTATGATTTCTGTAAGTGCGCAAAAACTCGCTCCATGTATACACTCTCTCACGGGCATCCTCAACTTGCGTCCTAGTGACATCGACTTGTTTAAGATATTACATCCCCAAGACGAGATATTTTTGCTCCTTGTCCATACGCTCTCCCAACGCATCTTCTGATGGCATTAGAACACAATTCGCCAGCCAATCATTCCACCTACTGATATGCTTCTTCGAGGCATAAGAAATATCAACTTCCTGGTGCCAGGCCTAGTTGCTCATCTTCAACACATCCAGAGCAAACAAACTGATCTGTGCATCCAGATGGAGGTCTTTAGGGATCAAAATCACTCCAGCACCGCTCTTCATTTTCTTCACTGCATCAAGGCCCTCATCCACTGCTTCTCCTTGCTCTCAACGATCGGCTTTCTCTCAAAAATTGACTCGGAAGTAGTAGATGGGGAAGAAGGAAGAAAGTTATCTCTTGGACCCGTCACCACCTCAATATGGGGTCGAGATCGAGACAGAGGACAATATGGGCGACGCGGAGGAGACTTCTCACAATTGGGGTGACTATCAGACGAATTTTCGCCAAGCTGAGGGGACTCGCGATCCAAAGAGTGGTTGTACTTAAAGTCTTTCATCAAGAAAGGATGAGTCAAACCCGCATCGGAAGAAGCCACCATACCCATCTGTAGCAAAAGGTTTCTCATAACCTTCGCTTGATCGCTGCTCAGCTTCGTTACGTCTTCAACTCCCACCATCTACAGATATTCCTTCTCCAAGTCAGAAAGAGAAATAAGGGCCCTTCCCTGAGCATTTTGCCCCTCGAACACAACAACTTCCGCTCCAGTTGCTGAATCAATAACCTGCCCCACAACTTGGCGTCTATCTGAAAGGGCCAAACGCTCACTAGCGGACTTAGTGGCAGCACGGGGCTTCTTGGAACGCATATTAAAAGAAAGCGTTTGATTCAACTCCGCCCTCCTTGACGGGCTCGAAATCTTAACTCTCGGGAGCTTCATTTTCTTCAAATAGGGTTTCTCTTCGGACTTCGGCTTTGAAACTCTGAAAAGAGTTGGAGCCTCATGCCAATGGGCCCACAGTCCGTTGCGCTTGATGTTAGAAGACATAACAACATCCTCTACCCAAAATTTATCTAAAATTGTTTTATCCTCGGAAGAAAGGGGTGTAGTCGGGAACCTCCTGCAGAAAGCACAAGCACATTTCAATATGTGATTAACACTGACAAAGTCGAGAACATAACTAAAATTACTCAGTTGCCGGAACTCTCGCTTGATAGAATGACCAGCAAACTCAAAATACTCCAAGTCTGCAGGGGCCATGAAACAATACTTCTGCCATAACTTGAAGTCATCATCAGGTAGATTGCTAAAACAGTCCGACGATGTCAACACGCACACAACATGCTCGTTTATCCGAGGAGAAGTAAGCAGTTGAATCACCCTCAGAGACACTCGGACACCAGCGTCCTTCGCCGTAATCAGAATGGCGATCATCGTCCTATACCCGTTCGACACTAGTTGAGCGGGCGAAATGCTGAGGTAAGCCAAGAAGCTCCAAATTTTTTTGATGACAGGAAAACGAAAGCCAAATTGGAGCATACCTCGATGTAAGCAGATAAATCATTCCTGATGAGATAGCGACGTCTGACCGACACCCAATGTGAACAACACTAGATAATAGGGATCCAATATGTCACAAGGAGGCTTTCCGTATTCGGCTAAGAGAGTGACCTTTCTTCGAAGAACTTACGGCTCTTAGCAAACGGTTCATCAGAAAGCCGATTCTGGTTCGCCATTGAAGAACATAGAAACTTTCGATCATGAAAGTTGGATAAAATCAAGGGTTTTTTTGAGTTTGGCACTCGTATTGAAAACTATTTGAGTTTAACCCTCTTTTTCTGATGGAACCGTTAAGTCCACGTTATTGACCGGTTAAGATTTATTTTTGTACCCTTTTGCCCTTACCTTAGGTTAAACTAACGAATGAGATTTCGCCTAAATCACAAACCTCCTCCTCCCTTCGACGCACCTCCTTCCATCTCCTCCTCATGAAGATCTCATTCCTCCCTGCTGTGACGAAGACGTTCATCCCTGCGACCAAATCTTAGGAACCACCAAAAGGCCATATTCAAAATTGCCAGTACCATTGTATGTTGTGTGGTGAGTGATGCAACGTTTGCTGGGAGCATTAGAGTCTAGGTTGCTTTTTACAATAGTGTTAGATTTATCAGCATAGTAATCATGCTGCACAAGGTTACTCTGTATGTCAGGTGTTCCTTGTGTCATGAAGTTATGGGCTCTCCATCTGTGTTTTTTCTTTGCAAAAAATCAAGAGAGCCAGGCCGGTGCCAGGCCAGCCCAATACCATCCATCATCTTAGAGATGCTGGAAATGACCCAATCTCTAGGATGATGGATGGTATTGGACTGGTCTGGCACAGGCCTGGCTCTCTAGAAAAATTGTTTTCTTTGTTAGGATTTTTAAATGTCTTCCATCCGTACTGTGTTACTTTTAGATTTCTTAAATTACTGATGATATTTTATAAGTGTGGAACAGACTGCCATTCTTTTCTTGCGTTATGAGTTTTCATATATTTGGATTTCTCTAAAGAATCATTGGAAGTTGAAATTAATGAGAACACATATAGTGGTTGACTTATGGGGGTGTTTTACGACTCTCGTCGCTAAAACTGTGAGTATGAGGTATTATGTTATGTGATGACACCACATAACATAATAGTAATTGTTATTGTAACTGTAAGATCACTAGAGTTCATGTTAATGGTAATTACTAATGTTATGTGATGACACAGTAAGCTATAAGAGCACTAGAGTTCATGATACAGTAATTGTTATTGTAACTACAACATTAGATCTGTTAGCAGATTAAAGCAAGGTTGTTGTCACTTAATTTTCCCTAGCTACAATAATAGGGAGTCAAGGAGGAACATCTTCATCACAGCAGGGAGGAGGGAGATCGCCACGAGGAGGAAGTAGCTACATTGAAGGGAGGAGGAGGAGGTTTCAAAAAATGTTTTGTGATTTAGACGAAATCTCACTCGTTAGTTTAACCTAAGGTAAGGGCAAAAGGGTTCAGAAATTAATCTTAACCGGTCAATGATGTGGACTTAACGGTTCTGTCAAAAAACGAAGGTTAAACTCAAATAGTTTTCAAAACAAATGCCAAACTCTTATTGGTATAAACTAATGAGTGCCAAATTAAAAAAAAACTCTAAAATCAAAAGCATGAAAAGTGAAATGACAAAGCAGAGTCTCTAAGATCGTAGAGGAAAGAAAATAAACTCTACAGAGAAGAGGATTTATACAGTGAACAAAATTCTCGCACTTTCTCGAGTAGATGCACGCCCATTTAATGAAGTGCGTCGTTCAAGGAGACGATTCAGACTCAAACCAATCATGATCTCTCAGGTCCTCTACGACATGGCTTGATGGACCGATGAACTAGCCCACCAACTCGGGGGGAGTAGCTGATGATACACGAAACCGTCCTTTAATCCACATCATACGTGTGTCATGATGATCTCATCAGCAGATGCAAAGCAGGCCGGATTGCTCACCAAATCTGGCAAGGCCCAGACATCATTAAACTCAATTCGGCAGAATCCAGAAGGTTGGATCCAAATTGCAGCGCTCTATTAAGCCCACACGTCACATGGTAAATCCCAATACCTGTAAAGCCTAATCAGGCAAGTATCTGGGGGATCACCTAAGAAGGGAAAGCCAACAACACATTGGTTCCGACTAGGAAACATATACCGGAGTATAAGTTATGCATGGAAACTTCCTTGCATGAACAACACTTCAAAAGAGAAACCTTTCCCGCAGATCTAGAAGTACAAGTGGTATAGGGAAACTCTCCTACATGGACGACTCCCAACTAGGAAATGATCTCCAACAAGATCTCTTTTCCTAAACTACGTCACCAAAGGCCTAGCCGAATGTGGACTCTCCCATTATAAATAAGACACATGTTTGATGAAGAAAGGTACGCTACAAAATCCAATTTACAGCTTTAAGCCTTTCTCAAGCCTTGTTTGACTTTAGCATCAGAGTGTCATCGGCCACAACAACGGTGGTCCTTGGCTCACGTGCATTCCCTGTGTAGGTCTAGGTCAAGGTCAACGAGAAAAGGATTCGACAACATCAAATTATTATTATTATTATTATTATTATTATTATTATTATTATTATTATTATTATTATTATTATTATTATTATTATTATTATTATTATTATTATTATTATTATGAGGGTCATTTGCACTTTCCCCTATAACAAGGATTGTGATTTCATTTTTGGAGGTAATTTTGATAAATTGATTTTAAGAAATATTTCGTTGTGTATAGAAAAAACGTAAAATTTTTGGTTGTAATTTTGAATTTATCAATATAATTTAAGCATTTTAAACTCTTAAATACTACATAAAGAGTACTACAAGATTTATAATGTCATACAAACAATATATTGCATAAGAATCACTTATACAACAAAATTTTAATACTAAATTAAACTTAAAACGGGTTAAAATGTAGGAACATTTAGATTGGTCTAATGAAAGAAATTAATATTTTGGATTTCGAAAGAAGTTTTGGTAACTCGAAAAAGAGAAATATTCGGTGAAATTTTGACACTTTTCGAGAAATCACATTCCTTGCCCTATAATAAATAACTAATTTAGGAAACATATTTTGACTGTCAAGGCACGAGTTGGCCACACTTTAATTACAAAAATGACCTTAAATGATATGAGGGCGGAGATTCAAAGTTCACAAAATGCACTTAATATGTCCTAATCTGAGGGTTGAGATTCAAACTTCTTAGTAGTCGTTAGGATAATCGATGGGGAAGAAGAAATAATGGTTGGCTTGAGCAAATGTATTCAAATTCAAAGCATCCCATGAAATTCAAAATTCTCACATGTTATTTCATTATGGATCAAAGGTATTTGAAGTGGGAAAGCTTGAGCAAACCCAAGTTTTGAAATTAGGGTTTCGTTAGGTTTCATCACATAAAGGTTACAAATCCTTAAATCTGAGTTATTTCATCCATAGATTTCAGTTTAGAACACCATTATAGAGGTAAGTCAAGTCAGATTTGTTTTATTTCATTATTTCAGTGGACATTTGTTCAGAGTTGTAGGTCATCTTCAACCTCTCACGGGTTTGTTTTGTTTCAGGGGGCATTCTTAAATTCAAATTTATTATATGGGGTTAAGTTACCGCATATATTTACTATAAGGGGAAAGTGTAATAATTTTTTTTTGTTTTCCTTGCAGATCCCATGCTTGCATTGTCAGTTGCACAATCAAACAAGTGAAGACGAGATTTGAAGTATGCAAGATTTTGAAAAAGCATGCAGCATTTTGAAATCCAAAACCAAATAGGATGTTCAAAACCAAATGGGATGTTTTTGACAAGCTAAGTTCATTGGATCTACATGTGAAGCAAAATTTCAAATACTGTTCACTGTAGATCAAATCAAATCAATTACTATTCAAATGCATAACAACCTTGTAATAAAATCAAACATAGTGCAATGTAAATCAAATGCATAACATCCTTGCAGCAAAGTCTGACATAGCACATTTTATTCAAATGCCATAACATCCTTGCAAAACCTTACATAGCATTCATTCAAATGCCATAACATCCTTGCAAAACTTGACAACACAATGTCAATCGACATCCTGACATAGCACAAAACTTGAAGTATATAAAAGTGACTTAGCACAGAGTTTGATAGGCACCCAATGCCATTATATACCAAACCAACCTGAAGCTACAAACATTCAATACCATACCAACATGAAATGCAATCCCTTCAACATAACTTGCAACAAATGTATCATTAATATATCATATCAATAAGTCTGCCAGTTATAAGTATGACATACCACACCAAGTGTATCATACAATCCATCAGACAACAAAAAGTGAATCTGCCATAAACAAACAAAATGTGATTGCATACAACACAATCTTCAAATAAATAAATAAACGTCTTCCACTAACTTATATGCTTGGTCCTCTAGCCCTATTGGTCTTCAGCGCAGTCCCAATCGGACCCATGCACAAGACTACTGTTTAGCCTGTAAGTCAGGTGTCCAGTCCCAAGATAAGCTAGCCCTAGATGCATGGGTCTTAGGGCTTGGCCCAAGACAATAAGGCCCGAACAACAAATCTTAGAACTGTTACAGGCCCGATATCTACTCGCATGAAATTAGTTCTAGCCCAATCAAGCATTGGGTCCTAAATAGAGCCAAGTGCCAAAGAACTCAATCATGCACAGTTAATATCTTATGTGAGATCTCCTCCCTTCATCACGCCCTCGATCGCAGGTAGACAGTTGGGGAAGGAAGGCTCGCTATAAGAGTCAGTGAAATGAGGAAGAAAGGTGCGCAAGTATACACACTATAATTTCACATACAATCTTCACTATTTCTCGAACTAATATCTGAATTAAGTATTGGAGTGCCTTTGGCCACCACAACAGTGGTCTTGGGCTTAACCATTGCTCGTTTTTCAGGTTGGATATCATCGAGATCAGCGAGGACAGATCTGAACGGATGATATCCAACCTGAAGGATGACTTTAATGGAGGCGGTGGAAAGGATGACTCCAAAAAGACAACAACGATCTGAGGCCAAACGAGATCCGGGAAGACCTCAAATCAAAGAGCACGCTTGGGAGGGTGAACCCCCCAGTGATGTGCTATTTACTAGCACACAACTTAATACCCTACTTTGTAATTGTTGTAAAGAATAAGTAGGGATCGTTCTGGACCAGGGATTAAAAGGCTTCCCAACTTGTACTAAGAATAACTAAGAGACAACTAACAACCTAATTAAGAAAATATTTGGGGATTGGATTTTTCTAATTTAAACTAAGGAAATAACTACGAAAATTATTGTAAAGATAATACAAACACCAAACATATTGTAAAGATAAAGGGACGAAAATTATTGTAAAGATAAAGGGATAAACACCAAACATATTGTAAAGATAATAACTACGAAAATTATTGTAAAGATAAAGGAATGGAAAATATGAGAAATTAGCTAAGGGTTTACCTCCACACACCAAGCATATGCTCATAAATCAATATTCAATAATCACTTGCTGACTCGTGAGAGACAACGCTCAAGACTAACCATGATAACACTGCATTAATCTTATTATTTTCCCAAGTTCGTTGAATTAAACTTAGCGTCGCTTTCAAACTATTCTTATCATGCTATCTAATCAGGAATCGCAAGTTAGATAAACAATCCAAGATCATTAAGTTCTATGGAAAATATGAATACTGACTAGGCAATTACATGTATAATCAACATCTTGTTCTTACCTAGGTTTTTACTTAACCTTACCAACATTCCTTGGTACTTACTACTTGTGAGTACAAGATTATAACTGATGATACATTAAAATGGTCACACCCTTGAGCCGTACACGAGTCATGATGATCTCGAGGAACTACAGACCCCAACATCAACCCAACACTGATTCGACCCAAGCGGTTTAATACCGCTCGTCTTTAGTTCGCCAAGCGGACCTGGACTCTCATAGCACGTTAGGCCCACACATCTCACAACTGTCCTCAATACCTGTAAGCCCTCCTTAGGCTAGTATCTCGAGGATCATCTTCAGACGGGCAACTACAGCTGCTCTCTACTTTCAACTAGGAAGCAAATACCAGAGTATCTTCCACACTGAAAAACTCCCTTCTACAGATTGCTCTTGGATTGAGAACTGTCTCCTATGTATCTAGGAGCACAGAGCTAACAAGGAACTTCCCTCCTACAACACGACTCCTAATTCGAGAGGGATCTCCACAAAGATCTCCTCCCTAAACTACGCCTACGATGACCTGGTTGAACCAAGACTCCTTGCACTATAAATAAGACATGAAGTTTGTAATCTAAGGTACACTACAAATTCCCTATTACAACATTACACCTTCCTCAGAGCCCTGTCTGACTTTAGCATCGGAGTGCCATCGGCCACCCCACGGTGGTCTGTGGCTCACGTGCGTTACTTGTCAGGTCAACAGGTCAGCAGGAACCAGGTCAGAGCAGGGAGCAAAAAATTACTGCATCAGTTTAGAGCCGTCCGTGGGGACGACATAGTTCATAACTTTACACTAATCATCATCTTTTTTCAAAAACATAGAGAGATGGTGGCCACCAAGTCACGTAACAACGGAAGAACCTGGGGACATGTCGAATGTTCCAGCTGCCCTATACCGACGACAGCAGCAACAGATCCCAGAGTCTATACGTTAGCGTCCCAAATATAGCGGATCGCTGAAGCGGTGGAGGTTCTCACACGACAAAATCCACCACCCGCTAATGGAGACCAAGAACAACATGAACTTCTGCCTCCGACAGATGATAGGGAGCAAGCGCAGGAAAGCTAGGAACCCCCTCCGTAGAGGGGCGCACGACCCGGACGTACTGTACCGTCTCTCCGTCCCACCATTTGTGGATCGAATCATGAACGAGGCTCTTATGAGAAAGTTCACTCCCTCGAAGCTCGACTCCTATGACGGGACTACCGATCCTTTCGATCATCTGCGCCATTACCAACATGTAATGGCCCTCAAAGAAGGATTCGAGTGCGTCATGTGCATAACCTTTCCCACAAGTCTAAAAGGCCCTGTATTGACATGGTTCCACCGAAGTCAATCAACTCCTTCAAAACACTGATGAAGGAATTCCTGATACACTTCATCGGAAGCAGCGTTTCAGAAAAGACCCGCACTACATACTCTCTCTAAGGCAGAGGTCCGGCGAGATACTCCGAGAATATGTCACGCGCTTCAACAATGAGTTGACCCTCATCGACTGGTACATCGACGTTACAGCCGTGACGAACTTCACTGCGGCCATCAGAGAAGGAAAAATTTTCGAGGACTTCACCTTGGAGCCACCTTGACATGGTGGAGCTCTTTAATAGCATCCAGAGACACATCACCTTGGAGAAGTCAAAGACCGCTAAAAGAGAAACCGAAGGCGACGGGAAGCCCTCTTCTCTTAGGGACAAAAAGGAGGGAAAAAGTCGTGAGGACAAGGAATGGAGCAAAAGGAAGCGCAACGACAACAGGCCGGACCCTGGTAGTCCCAGGCAGGACAAATCATCCAACTACGTTGGATCCAGAGCCGTGACACCCCTAAGTGCTAGCTTGTTGGACGTACTTAACTCCATGAAAGGCTGGGAGGAACTGAAATGGCCCCCAAAGACACGCGGACACCCCTCCAAGCTCGACAACGGCAAATACTGCGTGTACCGCAAGGAGGGTGGCCTCAACACCAACGATTGCAAGAGTTTGAGGTATGAAGTTGAGTACTGGATCCGCAAAGGCAAACCTAAAGAGTTTTTGAAGTCTGAGAAGCCAACAGAACAAACAAAGGACAGGGGGGAGTCAATTAAAGAAATAGAAAAGGCGACTCCAGGGTTAATCTACGTTCTTCATGGAGTCAGACCAAATGAAGACCAGTCATACAGGTCTCACAAGCGGACACTACTGAATATGCAGACACAATCCGCGGGTGAGGATAGGCACATCTGCCACTCACGGGTTCAGAACCCCATTCCCACTTTGACTTTAATAGACAGGGACCTCGATGGAGTTCGAGCGCCACACAACGACGCCTGGGTCATCTCTGTTTCCATCGCAAAGTGGGAAGTAAAGAGAGCTCTGGTCGACACAGGAAGTTCACTTAACGTTCTGTTCTACAATGCGTTCCGCAGCATGAACCTCAAGGAGGAAAATCTGACATCTTCAGAACACTCGCTGATCGGATTCAACGGGGAAAAGTGTTTCCCCATCGAAAAGATAAGATTGGCTACGACAGCAGGAGAGACGCAGCTCAAGAAAGTCCTATTTCTGGACTTTATGGTGGTAGACGCAGCGTCATCCTACAAGAAGACCTTGGCTCCACCAGATGGAAGCAGTGGTCTCCACCCTTCACCAGCGTGTTAAATATACTGTTAACCACTCTGAAATAACCATATGCGGAGACCAACCTACGACACGAAGCTGCAACTATGCCGCACTGAAACAGATAGAGCGCTCCCGATTCATCTACATCATGCATAACAGCTCGACCTAGGGCAAGGCCAAAAGACGGAAGAGGCATCATTTTCAAGCGGTACAGGAGCAATCAGCTCTTCCCCCCAGTAAGTCGTAAAGGCCATGGCAAACGGGAACACATCCCCCTGACATTTCGTCGGCGCGAAAATCTGCCCTTCTGCAAGGTTTACTCTTCAGTGACCTATGTAACACCTCGACAGTTCGCTAAACGATCCGCGAGAGCAACCCGAATTCACTTCAATGCCAGGATCGAATTCTCTCCGTCAACAATTAGTTTGCTTTAAGTTGTTTGTTTCCCTTTCCATAGTCAATATTGAGTTTTAGTTCTTAAAAAGCTTATGTGATTCGCAATCATTTAAGAAATAAAAGAAGAATTACGAAAAACAAACTCTATTGATTATCAGAAAGATGTAACAACAAACACCTTGAGGCAGATACAAAGGCTACATATCAAGAACGCCCTTAAGCGGATACAAAAGGCTACATATTGCGAACGCCCTGAGGCGGATATAAAGACTAAACACTATAAACGTCTGAATATAGTGTGAATTAAAATAAAAGACTCACTTAGACAGTTCTGCTATGGACAACGTCCGCCAAAGACTTGCAAACCCTCTGATGCGAGCAATCTGCAAGTGACAGCAAAGGTAAGAGAATGGGAGAGCTCGATACCTTCCCAAGATAAAGATGAAGCTGTCAAATCACTCAAGGAAAGTGATCGTACAATGGCGTTGTAGACCTCATGATTAGCTTCTAATTTCCTCAAGAGATATCCCACCGTCTATCCAACCTTTTTAAAGGGCTTAGAAGAAGGAAGATGAGGATGGCCACAAGTAGTGACGTAGTTACGATCTCACAGCGTCATCAAGAGAGACTACTTTTCACATATGCAATGGAAGGTGTGACTAAGAACTACCACACCCAGAGACATTGTACATCAACAAACACTTCGACCAGCCATCGGTCAGCAATAGGATCCGAGCACATGAAGACATAAGTGGTGCGGTGTAACACCAAGGCATCTCCCTTGGTAGGAAATCCGTACTACTTCTCCGCAATATGAGAAAAAATTACGAGACCTCAACAGATCAACTACGTGCCCACCCATTTCAGGTGACCACGCATAATAGCAGCTATCTCTATGCCTGATCGGCGCAAATGTCAGAACATTCGGAGACTCTAGAGACGGAGAATCAACTTCAGCCTTTGGAAAACCCAAAGCATTTTCCTCAGCCTTTGGAAAACCCAAAACATCTTCTTCAAGCAAGAACGTTACAAAAAATAAGTGCTATGAAAGATAGTGCCTACAACTATTGGAAAACACCATTATATAGACATGATGGTTCACCAAGCGGGCACTCAAGCATTAAATGCCAAGCATTGAATACCACACAAGAAACTGGAAGATGACGGTTCCCAAGGAAATTGCAAAGACGACGTCAATCAATTAATGGCGCTGCACACAACCCCATCAATTGAGGGGGAGTAACCGATACTCAACCATCACGCAGCCTACGTAGTACGCGTGTCACCGCACAATCTATGTCGTACACGCAATGCACCATGTAGGTAAACCCTAGCCTTTCCTCTGTGGTCCCATGGGCTCAGCCTATTATTCAAACAACACTCTGTCATGTGCTTGGCACGAGCGCTAGAGATCCTAGTCAACCCTGACATGTGGATTATACCTTTAGATCACCAGCTGATTTAAGGTAATTTCATCCACTCCATGCAACGTGCGGTGGGAGTAGGTTTGCACGCCCCTAGCAGGCAGAACCTTTATTCAAATCTACTGATGATGATAGCTTCTAGTTCATCCCGACGCCTAGTTCGCTTAGCGCGGGCATCGATAGTTTAGGAAGTGGGAGTCTAATCAGCGCTATCACGCCTGGTGATGACGACTCGCTAGGGATCATTGCCCCCTTCGCGGTCATTGATCACCGAACCTAATTAGGTAAGCCTAGCTGGTGACAACTAGCAACGAAAGCTTCTGATCAAAACCTGGACTTGTAGCTCCCACTGTAAGGGTGTAAATAGTCTAGAAGGTGGGAGCCTAGTCAGTTCCGAAATGATTTCGATGGCTCACCATGGGACCATTTCTTTTCAGCGTGGCCGCTAAATCACCAAACTTAGACTTGTAGCCTGCGCTGGGAGGGTGTAGATAGTCTAGAAGGTGGAAACCCAGTCAGCCACGACTTGATTCTGACGGTTTTCCACGGGACCACTGCTTTTCAGCGTGGTCGCCGAACCCTCCCAAATTTGTAGCTTGGTGCACTCAGGTGCAGATAATTTGGATGGTGGGAGCCTAGTTAGTCCTGAACTAATTCCGATGGCTTGCCACAGGACCACTACTTTTTAGTCAGGTCGCCAAACCTCTCTCGAATTCATAGCCCCCACCGCGCGGGGAAGGTGTAGATGGTTCGAAAGGTGGGAGCCTAGTCAGCCCTGAACTGATTCCAACAGCTTGCCACAGGACCACTGCTTTTCAGCCTAGTCGCCAAACCTTTACTCCTCGAATCTGTAGTCCGCTCTGCTAAGACATAAATGATTAGGAAGGTGGGAGCCTAGTCAGTCTCGAACTAATTTTGACGGCTTGCCAAGAGACCACCGCTTTTCAGCCTGGTTGCCAAACAGGAATCTAGCCGAGTCAACATCTTCACGCTCGAACGGACTGACAATCTAACGCCAAGCGAAGGCCACTCACACCGATACAAGGATCATATGACCAATGCCAAGATAAAAGCTACTTAGGATGCCAACCCAAGCTTACGAAGCCTGACTTGAAAACGCTCTGACACGCGCGCTTCGCCATCACAACTCACTTACAGCAACAGCTACAGTTGACTGATCAGACAAGCAAAGTAACTGTTTGGCAGCTTACCTTGGGGACAAGGCACAACTCGGATGACTCAACCCCCAGCTAAACTGTTCATAACATGCACACTACTAGACATGACTACACCGCGATGATCCCGAGTCATTCACAGCACAAAGCGGTCAAGCTCTCTACCGCAGACAGACCAGTCAACATCCTATTGATTCAACCAGCCTATGGCAAAACAAGACGACAAAGCGAAACGGAAAACATGCAATAGAGACAACAAGTACGAAACTGATAAAACTATTCTCATTAACGATCAAAGACAAAAAGAGTACAAGCACACAACTTTCACTCTTTGTCAGGGGAAGGTACAGAAAATGAAGAGTTAAGCCTAGCGGAAGTAGGAGCAGAAATTGCGTCCACACACGCCGTAGCCTGGACACCAGGCCTCGAACTATCTTCTTTGCTCAATGACGTCGAGGTAACAGACAGGTCCAGATATGAAGTCTTCTTATAACAGCCGAGATCCCACTCCGGTGCACCTCTTTCATCAGCGCCAGCAACTCCAACCGTCCATGTACAACCCAATGGAATTCATACTTGCCTTGCTCCTGAAGAAGTTTTTCCTCCCGCACCTTTGCATCAACATGTTCACACTTCAGTAGCTCCAACTTGCTAGTCAGCGTCGACCTGAGACTGCTCTGTGGCAAGACTGCTCTTCATGGCATTAAGTTCGTGTTGCCCCAATTCGAGCTGGTCATAGGCCTTCTTCGAATTTTTAGCATAGAACTCCACATCGGATTCCATTTGTTGCTTCTCCGCAGCCCAGTCGGCTTCCTTCGAAGCACTCTTCAGCAAAAGACAACAGTTCAGAACCCGCCTTAGCCGCAACTTCTTGTGCAACCTCGACTTCACGACGGATATGGCTCAACTCCTACCTAAGTCTGTCCCTTTCAGACATCGCCTCTATCAGATCACACTTGAGGTCCTCCATACGAGCCCTCTGAGCCCCAGCAGCCACGGTTGACTGATCCAACCGCTTTTCCAAAGCATGTTTCTTAAGTCGCGCAATTTCATGGAGCGCATCCGAATACAGTAGCTACATGTGCGAGAAGACACGCTCCAAGGTATATACTCTATCACTATCCTTCTCAACTTCCGTTCGAGCAATGGCCGCGTGGCTCATGTGAGACATACCTAGCATAAGGTACTTTAGACCCTTATCCATACATCCTTCCAACGTATCATCTTCAAGTTTAGGAGCAAGATCCATCAACCAGCTGTGATGCCTGCTTATATGCTTCTTTGAAGCATACTCTATGTCCACCTCTTGGTGCCAGACTTGTGAGCTCATCTTTACCAAGTTAGGTGTGAATTGGTTTATCCGTGCACCAAGATGAAGCTTTCCCGGATTAGGGATTACGCCAGCGCCGCCCTTCGCGGTTGCCACCGTCCTAAGACTCTCCTTTGTGGCCTTCCCTTTGTCGTTAACAGCCGGCCCTTCATTGATAGGCAGCTCAATGGGATCTGGAGGAAGAGAAGGGAGCAAACTATCCAAATGACCCTCCCACACTTCTAGATGTGGCCTAGAACGAGACGGTGAGCAATGCGGACTACAAGAAACGTGGGCGGTATCGCGACCACCTTCAGAGGAATCAATAGTAGGGTGATCGGATTCTACCACCTTAGGCGAATCTTCATAGGAGCCTCCTACAACAATGGTCCCTTGCGAATCAGCACTAGCAGAAGCTGCAATTGCAACCCGCACCAGGCGGTCATTCAGAGCCTCGACTTGCGCATCACTAAGGTTCGACTTGTCCATGACTCCTGTCAACCGCATGTAATCTTTCTCTAAGATAGAAACGTCAGTCTCTACCTCAACAGGCCTGGCAGATTCGCGTTCCTCTCTCACTGGAGCCGTTCTTCTCGAAGACGGCCCAACTCTAAGGGGATACCTCTTCGTCATAAATGAAGCAAGCATCTCAGATGGCTCTTCCGCATCGGATAGCACGAGAACTTTGGCCCTAGTAGCCTTTCTCTTCCTGGAAGGGCCCCATCTTCCAACTTAATACGCGACTCTCTATACAGAGTAGGGGCGACGTGCCGGTTGTTCCGCAGCCCACTACGGATGAAGTTGTTAACTCTTATGACATCGACCACCTTCCTTTGCGGC
Organism: Berberis vulgaris; assembly: GCA_963556465.1. Taxonomy (NCBI): domain Eukaryota; kingdom Viridiplantae; phylum Streptophyta; class Magnoliopsida; order Ranunculales; family Berberidaceae; genus Berberis; species Berberis vulgaris. Next base: position 76,188,360 of record OY747127.1, read on the forward strand.
AAGACACGAAGCGTATCCATGATGTTTTGATCCTCTAAGATAAGAGAAGTTGTAGGAAACCTTCCTGCAAGGGAACACAAGTAATGAGCAGTCAGCCCGCTACCAAGCATATCAAAATAGCAAGAAAAAGGTTGAACTTACGGAGCGGCCTGAATTGTCGCTCGAGCGGACGAGCCTTGCACCGAAAATACTTTGAATCTGCGGGAGCCAAGAAGCAGTACTTTTGCCAGAACTTGAAATCATCAGGCAATTTACCAAAGCACTTCGGCAACTTCATCTTATAGATAGCATTGCTCTTCAGCCAGGGAAAGGTCAGCAACTGGATTACCCGTGGAGTCACGCTAACACCAGCCTCCGTAGCACTGAGTAAAATCATGAGAATGATCCTATATTCATTGGGCCCCAACTGAGTTGGAGGAATCCCTAAGAGACCCAAGAAATCCCAAATCACATCCAGGATCGGAAAATTCATTCCAGTTTGAAGCATCCCACGATGTAAACAGATGAAACCGGAAGGAGGTGACATAGGCGTTTGGTCGCCCGTTAGGAAATACAATGGCAGGTCCTTAGGAACTCCACACTTCGTACGGATTTCAGCATGACCAGGCTCAGACAAAAACCCGTCTTAAAAAAACTCCAGGGCCTCAGCCAAAACAACATCATAAAGAAGGTTTTCTTGAGCCATGAAGAAGACGAACAATCTTTTCAGAACAATGTCTTCAAAAGTGAACAAAGTAAAAGAATCAGATTCAAAACTGCGGATGACCTAAATATAGGATGATTTCCCGCCTCTTTTCCAACGAACATGCCATTAATGCGGCGTGCGACTCAATCCACGATTCAGACTCAATCATCATGAGCGGCACATCCCTTCAAGAGATGACTAAGCGAACTGATGTGATGACCCACTAACTCGGGGAGAGTAGTTGATGATACATAAAAACGATTACACCCCTGAGCCGTACATGTGCCATGATGATCTCAAGGAACTAAGTGCCCCAGCATCAGCCCAACACTGATTCGGCCCAAGCAGTTTAAGCATGTTCTATTTCAGTCCGCCAAGCGGACTCGGACCCTCACAGCACGCTAGGCCCACACGTCTCACAGGTGTCCTCAATACCTGTAAGCCCTTCTTAGGCAAGTATCTCGAGGATCAGCTTCCGATGGGCAACTACAGCTGCTCTCTGCTTCCAACTAGGAAGCAAATACCAGAGTATTTTCCACACAGGGAAACTCCCTTCTACGAATTGCTCTTGGATTGAGAACTATTTCCCACGTATCTAGGATCACAGAGCTAACATGGAACTTCCCTCCTACAGCACGACTCCTAATTAGAGAGGGATCTCCATGAAGATCTCCTTCCTAAACTATGCCTACGATGGCCTGGTTGAACCAGGACTCTTTGCACTATAAATAAGACATGAGGTTGGTAAGCTAAGGTACGCTACAAATTCTTTGTTACAACATTACACCTTCCTCAGAGTCCTATCTGACTTTAGCATCAGAGTGTCATATGCCACCCCACGGTGGTCTTTGGCTCACGTGCATTACTTGTGCAGGTCAACAGATCAGCAGAAACCAGGTCAGGGCGGGGAGAGAAAAATGAATGCATCAATAACGATTAGGTGAAACTCTCTTATACTCTAGCCCCAAATCCTAGCATGCTTACTAAGTTGGCCACCTTAACAAACATACAAAGAAAATTTCTCTATAAAGTTCTCTATAAAGCAGTTAAGCAAAACACAATCACTAATAGCAAGGAAGATTAAATTCAATTAATTCATAAAACACATGTTCGGTGCTTCGAATCAGCCTCTAGCTAAAAGGGAGTTTAGCTAGACATATTAATTACGTTCAAACATTATTCCATAATTAAATATCCAACTATAAATAAGAAAAAGGTAAGAAGAAACTTTGTCTCCTTATGGGTGGTGGTGCTAAGAAGAATATTCGTAGGTGTAGGTAGCGCGTGATAAGGATGAGAACACCTTATCCTTCTCCTCTGCTTTTGATCTTCAATCTGTTATTGCTCTCACTTGCTGAGACTGAAGAAGACTGTTACGAAGAAGAAATATCAGGGGCAGATGAAGGCGATCAATCTGATTATCTGTGTTGGTGAGAAATAGATCAGACGATAGAGATGGGGAAGGGGACAAAGGGGACAAAACGATGTGTATGGCAATAGGTCTGATGTTGACGATGGTGATTGTGGGAGGCAAGGGATGCCGATAGAGATGGGTATCAAGAAAGAGTTCGGGCGAGAAGGAGATGAAAAGAGATTTTGAGATAGATAGGGAGGAGCATGCAATTAGACAGTGGTGACGCTGTGGTATGGGTATGAACTGAGACAAAGAGATTTGGATGGAGGCTTGCGGCTGTGATTGTTGTTGATGGGTCTTTCATGGCTTGTTTTTGCGAGAATGGTTGATGATGGGTACGGTTGACAATGAACAATGGAAGAGATAGATGATGGATGTTGGTGGTGGTGTAGTTGATGTCGCGAGGGGAAAGGATTGCGAGGATGGGTGATGGGAATTGCTGACGGCTTGTCGTGGTTGCCAGGATGGATGATCTCTCCAAAGCTAGGTATCGTCACTTTTATAATCGTATTCTCTAGTTTTTTTTTTCTTTGTGTAGTTTTCTTTTGCAACAAGTCTTCCTAATTCAAACCAATTTGCACCATTTAGCTTCTATTTTGGAATCTTGTTTTTGGAAACCTATACAAAAACGAAAATAGCCATTAGTACCATAATTAACAAGAAATAACCAAAATTATATATAGAAATATGGTACTAAAATATCATAATTATGCTCCTATCAAATTCCCCCACACTTATTTTTTGCTAGTCCTCGAGCAAATCAAAGAAACAAAAATAAAAAACTTAAATGACTCAATCTATACTTTCTAACATTTGTCTCAGAGATTTTCAACAGATCATGACATGATAAGATTCTTTACAAACATAATATTAAATATACATCATTTGAAAACTAATACGCGTTCATAGCAGTTATATAAAAATTCACAATTAAATCAATCCATGCAACGGGTGAAACTCAAACGCATGCCTAAAAGAATTAACCCAAAAATCTCACTGAATGCATTCTTTTCTTTTTCACTGATTGTTTGGTAAAATCACTCTTCCTATTCTAGTTATATGTGAGATGATTGATGTAAAAGGGAAACAAATAGCTCACATATGATATAACAAGAAAGAAAGACATTTTGTGACATTTTTTTTTCTAGATATATGATCTCATGGAATGAATGCTTCTACTTGAATGCAATAACTAGTGACACCATATTCTCATACCTCATTCGAATCACCACATCGTGACATTGCAAACACACTCAATCAAAAGGTCTTAATTTAGATTGTAATGGGGCCAAAGGGGTCAAGGGAAGAAAAAAAATTGACAAGGAAATTACAAAGGGTTTAAAGAAATGGTGAAAACATGCAATAGGATTAGAGACATTAACAAGGAATCACAAGGCTCAAAACATAAGTATGAAAAGGAAGAGGTGGCCTACTGATAATGAAGAGTTTCAACCATTATTTTGTATGTATTGAAAATGAAAAGAACTCGATTATCTGTATTGTACTAAAATACTGAATGAATATAGACAATGGCTTGTATCCCTTTTGTAACTTTGTACCACTTTTTTTTGCATTTTATTTTTTATTTTTTTGCAACTCTTCTTCTTGAACTATCCACCATAAGAGCCTTCCCCCAGACTTGCTTTTCAACATACCTTGAACCACATTATAGTTTCTGCAAATCAAATTATGTTTCACTCTTCTGATTAGGTTAGGTATGAAAAATGAGGGTAATGAAACAAAAAGGCTAAATGACAGGCTCAACAAGGTTAACCTAAAAGAAATATATCATGGATCATGCTTATTTGGCAATGGTGAAAACTAGGTGCCTTTATCATGTCAAACATTTCGTGCAATTCAATATAATGCTTTGAACGAAATTATTACAAGTTCTAGTATTTAGTTCTTAATTATGAAAGCAATCCAAGTAGCAACCAAAACAAACAAAAATGAGATAATGCAAAAAATTATTATTGATAAAAGAAATGAAAGATGAATTAACTAACAACCCTCAAAATCAAAGGAACAATAGGCTCAAAACTCACATATGGGTTATAATAAGTTAAATTCAATTAAGTATGCTATGAGTACCAATTACTCAGTTGATTACATGTGAATTTGTATATGATAACCATGAATAAATATTAACAAAAGAATAATATAGACCTTAAACCATGTTTATAAATCACCTTAAAGTCATGCAATTAAAAACCAAATCTCATCATTGTGTTGGAAAGTATCCTAAGACTCAAAACAACTATAAAGGTCTTATTTTTTTTATATTACTGACATTGATACCAACAAAGAAAACAAAGCCAATTTTTTTATTTTTTAATGGACTGACACTTTTTAAATGTTTATTTTTTTCAAAATAAAACAACATTCTCTCTCCCCCCCCCCCCCCCCCCCCACATTTAAACCTAACATTGTCCTAAATGTTAACAGATTATAGCACATGCAATGAAATATTTAGAAGAAGAAAAACAAACAACTAACAAACAAAAGCAAAAATAACGAAAATTAAATAAGGGGATAAAGAAAGCAAATCTGATTGGTTTGCCTCCCAAGAAGCGCTTATTTTAATGTCATGCAGTCTGATGGTATCACCAATTAATCCTCAGAATAATGGGAACATGGAGTGATACGTCCTCCATGTCATGCTCTACAAATGACACATAATAGGGCTTAAGTCGATGATGTTTCACCTTAAACTCCTTACCGATTGTGACACTCTTAATCTGTATAGAACCATAGGGAAAACATTAGTAACAATAAAATTAATGACCAACTCATTCAGAACGTAACTTATCAGTTCTAAGACATGATTGGAAAAGCAAAACTTTCTTTCCAATGACAAAAGTATTTCCACGGATCATTTGATCATGAAAAACTATGGTGTTCTCCTTGTAATTGCTTTTACTTTCATAGGCCTCATCCTGAATCTTTTCGATCTCATTCATCTGCAATTTATTCCACTTCTTAGTGTCATGGGGATCTCTATTGCTCTCATATCCAACAACATTAGTGATGGTGGTCTCAAGTTCTTCTTCGTTTATGACATCTGACAATTTTTGAGCCAAATTGTCAACCACATTAATAGAAAAACATGAATGATTTTTAGTAGGATAGCTCGTGGCTTCAAAGATGTTGAAGCCAATCAAATCACCATCAAATTCCATGGTCAGTTTCCTCGCATGCACATCAATATTTGTCATTGAAGTTTTTATGAAGGGGCACCCTAAAAAAATAGGCAAAGGTGCTGAAAATTCTGAATCTTCCATCTCAAGCACATAGAAATTTGCTAGGAAGATCAAATGGTTAACCTGCACCAACACATCTTCCAACAAAGATCGAGAATATGTATTAGAACAGTCATCCAATTGAATAATAACACCATCATTTTTTAGCTTCTCGAGATTCATATAGCTATAAATAGAATACGACATAACATTAATTGAAGCACCTAAGTCTAACATTGCATTTTCAATTTTAGTACTACCGATAACACAAGGGATAGTGAAACTACCTGGATCCTTACATTTCGGCTGCAATTTCCTTTGAAGAATTGTGAAAACATTTTCAATCACCTTTACCACTTCCTCATCTTGAAGTCTTCTCTTTGTGGTGCAAAACTCCTTCAAAAATTTTGCATAATAAGGCACTTCCTTAATAGAATCAAGAAGCAAAATGTTAACCTGAACTTTTCGGAAGGTTTCCAAGATTTCCTTATCCTGTTCATCTTTCCTAGACTTCGCAAACCTGCTTGGAAAATGCACAAAAAGTGGAGAAAGATTAGCAAAAACTGAACTTGGAACACTCACCTTCTTAACTGGTGACTTTGGTGTCTCAACGGTGGCTGGATCATCCTCTCAATATTGGCTTTGTTTGGGGGTTGTGTGCTCACTCTCAATTTTCCTGTCTCAACTTGGAACACTCTTTGGAACACTCACCTTCCATATTTCGGCTTTGTTTGGGGATTATTGGCTCACTCTCAATTTGCCTACCAATCCTCAATGTAATGGCTTTTAAACCTGCCTTTCAGATTTGGAACGGTAGAACTAGGAAGTTTTCCTTGCTCGCGAATTTGTTCCATAAACTCAGCTATCTATACCATTTGTAGCTTCAAATCTGCTATATCTTTTGATTGGTTATGCTCAGAAATAGTTAACAATTTCAAAATCTCATCATAATTAAGAGGCATATATGAAGTGTGCTAAGGTGGTTCTGGCGGCCTCTGGAAGAACTCAGAGGGTGACCGATTCGAAGTTTGTTGTTGAGTTTGTTCTGAATTTCTCTATCCAAAGTTGGGATGATTTCTCCAACCTTCATTGTAAGTGCTAGAATAAAGGTTATTCCTAGGCCGATTCTGCCCCTGAAAACCTACTGCATTAACATTCTCCCAACCGCCATTCTCAATCCATTGAGGGCATTGATCAGATGGATGTCCTGGCATGGTGCATATGTCATAAACTCGTGCAACTCCTAGCACATTCAGCTTCCCTAGAGCTTGAGTCACAAGTGAAGTAAGATTGGCCATTTGAGCTACCAAACTATAATTAGTATTTACCTCATGGACTTGGTGTGAAGGTTTCCAATTCCTTCATACTGTTGGGCGTTTAAGGCTCGGTTTGCAATCAAAGTCTTCGCTGCTACTGGAGTTTTATCAACCAAAGCTCTTCCGGCCGCTGCATTTAACATCTGTCGCCCAAGAGGAAGCAATCCCTTATAAAAGTATTGAATCAGGAGCCCCTCATTCATCTGATGTTGTGGACATGATGCTATGAGAGTTTTGAAGCGATCGTAGTAAGCTGGATATGATTCTCCTGGACCTTACTGAATACCACTGATTTTTTGATTTTTTAAGTTGGGACGAATTTATCTAGAAACACCTTCTTCATGCTATCCCAAGAGTATAATGTTCCGGAAGATAGTTCATAGAGTCAATCCTTAGCCCTATCAACTAGAGAAAAGGGAAATGCTCTCAGCTTCAGGATGTTCTCATCCACAGTTATTGGCATCATATTGGAGCATACAACTTCAAATTACTTTAAATGCTTATTTGGATCCTCCATAGAAAGACCATGATACTTTGGAATATGGTGAACTAGGTTAGATTTGAGCTCGAATGACTCTGTCTTGCCCTGCGCTGCTGTTGGATATTGAATGCACAGGGTGCGGCATTATCCAAGGTGGATGCCGAAAGTTCTTTAATAGATTTGTTGTTAACCATGTCGAACTCTTCTAATTCAGATTCAGAGCTAGATGTTTGTGACTCTTTTGTTTCCCTCATTCGTCTTCTAAATGTTTTCTCGGACTTCGAATCATACTTTAATAATTTCCATGGATCTCCTATTGTGCACGAACTGGTACTTGAGATAAAGATAGAAACAGATTTAATAAAAATAAAAATTAATAAAAGAAACTAATGAAGTAATTAGCATTTTTACTAATCCCTGACAACGGCGCTAAAAATTGATACGCTATTTACTAGCACACAACTTAATACCCTGCTTTGTAATTGTAGTAAATAATAAGTAGGGATCGTTCTGGACCGAGGATTAGAGGGCTTGCCAACTAGCACTAAGAATAACTAAGAGACAAGTAACAACCTAATTAAGAAAATATTTGGGGATTGGATTTTTCTAATTTAAACTAAGAAAATAACTATGAAAATTACTGTAAAGATAATAAAACTAAAAGGATGGCAAAGATGAAAAATTAGCTTAGGGTTTATCTCCACACACCAAACATATGCTCATAAATCAATCTTCAATAATCACTTGCTAACTCACGAGAGACAATGCTCCAGACTAACCGTGACAGCACTGCATTAATATTTTATTTTCCCAAGTTCATTGAATTAAACTTAGCGCCGCTTTCAAACTATTCTTATCATGCTATCTAATCAGGAATTGCAAGTTAAATAAACAATCCAAGATCATTAAGTTCTATGGAAAATATAAACACTGACTAAACAATTACAAGTATGATCAACATCTTGTTCTTACCTAGGTTATTACTTAACCTTACCAACATTCCTTGGTATTTACTACTTGTGAGTAAAAGATTATAACGATTAGGTGAAACTCTCCTATACTCTAGCCCCAGATCCTAGCATGCTTACTAAGTTGGTCACCTTAACAAACATACAAAGAAAATTTCTCTATAAAACAGTTAAACAAAACACAATCACTAATAGCAAGGAGAATTAAATTTAATTAATTCATAAAACACATATTCGGGGATTCGAATCCATCTCTAGCTAAAAGGGAGTTTAGCTAGACATATTAATTATGTTCAAACAATATTCCATAATTAAATATAAAACTATAAATAAGAAAAATGTAAGAAGAAACTCTGTCGCCTTATGGGTGGTGGTGCTAAGTAGAATATCCGTGGGTGTAGGTAGCACATGATAAGGATGAGAACTCCTTCTCCTTTGCTTCTGATATTTGATATGCTATTGCTTTCACTTGCTGAGACTGAAGAAGACTGCTGTGAAGAAGAAAGAACAGGGGCGGATGAAGGCGATTGATCTGATTCTCTGTGTTGGTGAGAAATAGATCAGATGATAGATATGGGGAAGGGGACAAAATGAAGTGTATGGAAATAGGTATGATGTTGACGAAGGTGATTGGGGGAGGCAAGGGACGATGACAGAGATGAGTAAGAGAGAGAGTTCAGGTGAGAAGGAGATGAAGATAGTCAGAAAATAAGGCCAGTGTCGCCCGAACCAACCAAGCCATCAATGAAGAAGTGCAAAGACTTCTAAACGCCAGCATGATAAGGAAGTGGAGGGTCTACTGGACTACACTGACCTTAACAAAGCTTGCCCAAAAGAAAACTTTTTATTGCCTCGAATAGACCAGATTGTGGATGCGACATCTGGACACAACCTACTCATCTTCATGAATGTGTACTCTGGCTACAATCAGATCAGTATACACCCGCCGGATCAGGAAAAAACCTCCTTCATAACGAACATAGGCACATACTGCTACTGAGTAATGTCTTTCGGACTAAAGAATGCCAAGGCAACATATCAATGCCTGGTGAACCGAATGTTTAAAGGAAAAATCGGAAAGACCATAAAGGTTTACATCGATGACATACTGGTAAAGAACTTCAACTTCTAGACCACCTGACAGACCTTCAAGGAGCGTTCTCCCAACTCAGAAAATACCGAATGAATCTCAACCCGTAAAAATGCATGTTTGGGGTGCAATCAAAGAAATTCCTGAGCTACATAATTAACCAAGGGGAATAGAGGCTGATCCGAAACAGCTTCAGGCTCTTCTTGACTTGAGACCACCCACAAACATCAAAGAAGTTCAGAGCCTGATTGGGAGGGTGACATCCCTAAACAGGTTCATCTCTAAATCTTTTAACAAATGCTCCCCCTCTTTAAAATCCTAAATAGGAGAAAATAATTTCAATGAGGAGAATAGTGTGAACATGCCTTCCAAGACTTGAAGGCGTACATGGGAGCACAAAGTTACTCTTAAAACCCATTCCAGGTGGGATGCTCTACATATACCTCTCAATCTCATAATATGATGTTAGCTCAATTTTTGTATGGGAAGAAAAAGGGAAATGGAATCTCGTCTACTACATCAGCAAAACATTCGATGGGGCGGAGGCTAACTACCCTAATTTGGAAAAATTGGCCTTAGCGCTGGTGACTTCCTCAAGAAAGCTAAGACCCTACTTCCATTGCCCTTTCCCCCCTTTATCTCTTTCTAATTTAGCTCCCCACCACCAACTCTCTCTCTTTGCCTTTGCCAGATTTTACATTGAGGAAAAAATTATTTTTTTTTGCCATCACAAAATGTTTTCTTGAGATAAATTCATATGTCGATGTATCATTTTGTGTTTTATTTACAAGATTTTTCTCGAGGTACATGGTAAATCATGGGATTTACTTACCCATTCATTTTCTCTAGATGAATATTTGTATCATGAGATTCATCTTGTGATTTTTTGTTGAGTGCATTTTGGTAAGTAAAATTAATGCACGTGAGGGTTTCACAGTTAATGTGCGTGGACGGCTAGTCCTGGGGGTGACTGAAATAGTGATATGTTTTGGGGGCAAACGTGTATTAGCTACAATGCAGTATGTAGTTTTATGTTTTATGTTTCATGCATATTGGTTTCTTCACTTATTAGCATAGATGGTGTTTGTACCACAATTTTTTCCTATCACTTGTTCCGCATGTGGAGGCCTTTGTACCTAATAGACATGCGATCGTAAGGGTGGAAGTGATCAACATTTTGGGGAAAATGTAGGGAAATTAGCATCACATGCATGGCACGTGCGTATATAGGGGATGCATAAAAATAGTTGAAAGGGATATCACATACACGGAAAGAGTGCTTGGAATCACTTGATGGAAATATGGGAGCTTTGTTTATATGGCAGTTATCATCGTCAAGTGTGCTCGGCATGTAAATCGCGACACACGTGACTGGGGTACCACAAGCTTGCCACGTGGGTACAAAAATAGGTGAGGCCCAAAAAGGTGCCACGTGCTTGACACGTAGGTGTGTACGGATGAAGCAGATGGCTAGTTATCTCTATAAGGTTGGATACAACTGGATGTCTATGGTCCTAGCGATGCTGACAATCTGACGGAGGAAGTCATACTGCATGGGTCAAGCCAATGAAGGAATGGATGAGTGGCTAACATGATAGACAAGTCATCCAATCCAAAAATGACACGTGAATCTCAAGAATGTGGAACTCGATCAACAAGACCAAACAGTAACTTGAGCTGATGAACAAACATGGTAGCGACAACAGATGACGACTTGAGCCAAACTGAAATTCTGACTCAGAAAGAGATAAAACTTGAAAGTGAAGTGGCAACTCTAAAGTACTATTAATGGGTGCTCTAAGATATGATGAGGAAGACTAGAGGGGGTGAGTAGTCTTTTATTATTATCTTTTTTCTTTGAAAAACTTTTGCAGAAGAATGGAAATGTTAGTAGGATATATGAAAATTTTGTATAAATTCCTTGTTCCAAATAATCTCCAAGACCTTAGCACCAATAAAACAATCAAACATTGGTAAAAGAATGAAATGATCCACCTCTTGGTTTGGGTGGTTTCACAAGTCTTGGAATATAAAATTTGTTTATAAGGAAATACGTTTGCAAAGTAGATCCAAGACTTGATACACAAATCAAGTGAGTTAACTATGATTTATAAAACAATACAACATAAAACAGGCAATATGAGATATCAAAGATAGTAAATAAGTAGGCATGCAAAGTATGTAAAGAGAGGGGAAAAATAATATCACATAGACACCTAAGCTGGGGTTTGGTTGGCTGCGACCAGTTACATCCTTGGTGGAAAGAGTTTGCAAGCCTCAAACATCTATTATCTTCATTAAAAAATAACTATACTCTCAAATAGCATTCCACAACCTCACATGGTCAAGTCATCGTGCTCCTCTGAGACTTACCATCAGGAACCAAGTATTCTGCGACCCAAAACGAATAGCTTGGCGATCATATGGGATGCAACCACAACTAAGTCTTTCAGATGTGTACTTGAGATTCCGGAGATATCACCTGGTCTTACATTCGCGTTCCGTGAGACTTATAGCCAAAAATCACACCACCATGGAATGCAACACAACCAAGTCTTACCTCCTATTTGGGATCTCCTGTGATACTTACTCATACGAATCCACCCCACGGATTCAAGAATCCACATAGGGTTGATTGAGTTAATATTAAAAAAGTTTTCTCATATGATGTCTCTAGAATATAGGAATGGGAGAAAGTTTAAGCTTGGATCTCTCATTTCTTTACAGAGTAGAAGTGAGGTTCACCCTTACAAGTATGAAGGTTTGGGGTGACAAATGAAAGTTTCTTTTTAGGGCCTTTAGATCTCAAACAAAGAAGTTGTATCATAGGTTAAGCTTTCAACTTGAGCCCTAGATCTCTATATTTTTCTTTTGAAGCTCACTCAAAACTCACTAAGAAAATAAAATGGATAGATTTCTTCTTGAACAATAGGTGGAAGCTCTTCTTATTGTTGTATCTACTGCTTTTGAATAACTCTTAACAAGTTTATCTAGAACTTTCAAAGTTAATGAAAGTAAATGAGGATGCAACTATTTATAGACTGATATTGGAGGGGTGAAGTCGACTTCACTGTCTTCAAATTTGTTTTTCAAAACGTATTTTGCCTTATTAGAACGGTCATTGGCTGACAGTAAGACTACAAGGGTGTAGTCGACTTTGCTCTGCCTAGACAATTTTTTTTATAACAAAAGTTTTCTCTTGGTCACATGTCATTGTACTTGACATGGTCTACTCTTTTAAGCACATGGGCATGTATAAAGTAAGAATACTCTCCCTTAAAAATATACATTCTCATGTGAGAGGATGACCCAAATTAAAATTTTGAATATTGATTCCTACACATTTTTGCCTCTAAATAGCTTTTGACATTTCATTTGAAACTTAACAATCCATAAGCTATTTTTGTTGTGTCTTCAAATGCCACTTGGCTTAGTCCACCTTCTTGGACTTGTCTTCTTGAAGCTTTAACATTGTTTGACCCATTTTTTACTTTGGTCTATTGAATTGACTTCGTCATTGATTGACTTTGACTTTGATTGGCGCATGACTTGATTTCATTTTATATTATTGTCGCATTTTAATGATCCAATTTCTTCGATCACTCACAACCAAGTATGAATCAATACATTTACAATAACACTCAAACTCCACCTATATTGATTTTACAAGCTTAACCAATATTATTTTTGTACTAATTCACAAATAAAATTTTCAGAACTCGACAAAAATATTTATCTACTTTTCAAATATATGCTAGCAGAACATTAAATGCTCAAGATAGTGACATCTACAAGCCTAAGGTATATAGAATAAATAGAGCTCTTGAATAACCAAAAGGAGTGGGTTGGACTTCAGATATCTACATGAATTCCAAACTTTTCTCTTGAATTTCATATTGTTTAATTTCTACTTCTCAGCAGTACTTTTCAGTGGAGTAACTTGATCGTTGGAGGCTCATAACACGAGGGCAGCTCGTGTTAGTGAGTTGCTTGCTGGTCCAGGAACGAGAGATCAAAGGGATAGGAGATATCGTCCAAATCAAGATTCTAAACCTATATTGCATATCACAAGGAGCTATGAAAATCTAGAACAAAACAGATGGGTGACAGTCTTTTGCCAAAAGTTTTCTTTAAATACAACAAACATGTGGAAAACCCAATGAATGTCTAATTGACAAATATATTTGCTGCATTACGAACTATGTATGTAGCTTCTAAAATATTCTTAAAATACAACTTATAAAAAATATCAAAAGTATAAATAAATCTAATCATATCATAGATCTCGAGAATCAATCTTATCTTCAAATTATATTCAATTAAAATTCCTAAGCTATTGTAATGAATAGAGTGGTAGTTCAAATACCCTTTCATAATCTTCAAATTAGAATAATATAAAACAATTTAACATGAGTCTGAATAATTGTTGTTAAGTTATGCTTCATCACTTTGCTCCCTGATGAAATTCTTGGTTCGCTACAAGTGGTGGTGGTGCATGGTGATGCAATAGGGGAAGGTGTAGTTTCAGTCGCGATCAAAATGAGACGAGGGTAGCTATTGGTTGCAACCTGAATCAACAAAAGTAGAGTGGATTTTGTTCGCATTTGAAAAGAAGGTAGTTGGAGAAGAAAAGAAAGTAATCATTTTTTTTTAATAAAGTGTGATTGTTCTTTATTAATTTGGGTTTTTCTACCATGCGTGCTTATTTCTCTTTAATATATTATTGAGTGATGCAACTTGGGTGGGTATATATATCATGCTCAATTGGGAAAACCCGTTGTGGGTAAAAGTTTGAGCTTAGTTTCATACCCGATTCAATTTTGGGAAACACTTGGTAAGGACCTTGGGTATCCAAAGTACCCGAACCCATAAGATATATATTTTTTGAAGGGTAAACCCATGATTTTTTAACATTGATATAATATACTCCTATACTATAAATGCCTATAAGCAAAAATTAATTTAAATTTAATTTTAATCATTATTTGTCTAAATTCTTATTTTACCAAAATACATATTAAAAGTTTAAGCGAATACATATTAAAAGTTTAAGTGAACATATAAATGTATAAGTTAAATATTTTCTAGCCTGAAAATAAAACAAACTAAATTTTAAACGCTAAGTTTATATTCATTAAAATAAAATAAAATAAAATAAAATAAAGTTCATTAGATAAGATTATATTAATGATGATTTTTCAAAGATTTTCCAAAGAAGTATTTCAGAATTGAACTCTCAACATCACTCCTAAACACGGTATCGAATTGTCAAACTTGATGTCAGATATAGCTGCCCTTTTGTCCTCTATCAAATTCTCATAAAGAACACTATACCCTAATGGAGCCGAAAAAAAACAGTTGCAGGCCAGGGTGAGACTTTAAAAGTTGCCTTAGACAATAATATCATACTGGTTTTTAACTTGTAAGAACCAATAAAATAAAATTAACTTGTAATTTTGTATAATTATATTCGTACTGATTTTTATCTTTGTTTTCCCCAAGATTTATTACAAAAAAGCATCAAAGTAACCATATAATTTTTTTTTTACAAAATACATTAAAAAAAAGAAGTAATGATCATATAATTTTGGCTAAATCCGACCAATGTGATTTGACCAAATTATCCAAACTATCTAAAACGGTCTTGAGTTTAAAAAACTTACATGGTTGCAGTTTCATACTCAAATGGGTCGACCTACCTTGATTAGGGGTTGGGCTAGTGTGTTACCCGCCCAACCTGACTAACTAGCAGCCCTAACAATATCAAGTTGATGAATGGTTCTTTGATGAGAACATATTGGTTCCATATTGTAGTTATTTTCTATTATCAAGCATGGGCAACGACTTTTTTTTTTCAAGTTAATTTACTGAACATGTTTATGAAAAGGTCGCTCTTGGTCTAGTGAGACTACCCTAATTATAGCACATTATAATTTTTTGGGCCTTGTTAAATTTGAAGTTGAGTCATAGAATAACTAAATAAATAAATAAGGGGTGTCACTATAACCTTGTGCAAACCCTAACCTTGTTGGGTTTTGTTTTTAGGTTGGTTAAATAGAGGTTTGGGGTTCTTCTCAGCCGCATAGAAAGAAAAATAAAAATAAAAAAAAGGTCTGTAGAAAAAAAAAAGAGGAAGAAGAAGAAGAAGAGAAAGAGCAAAAGGGAGAAAGAAAAAGGAAAAGGTGAGTTTCTCATTTCCCTAGATTAATCTTTTTGTTTTATTTCTATTCTTGTTCTTATGCCTTTTTGGAATATGGGTTGAAGTGTATGTGTTGTGTTAGAAATAGTGTTCATGTCAGAAATCTTGTTTGGGTCCGAAATTCTGTAGATAAGAAGCATATTTTTTTTTTATGATTTCTAATTAACCACCGACCCGAAACTGTGTCGTACCAGGCTCTACATCGTTTCGTTTTTAAGCGAAGTTTTTAACGGGGAAGGAGAGAAGGATAAAATTATAAAAAGGGGTTGATGAGCTGTTAGTAGAAGCTCCACGTAGTGAAACAATACTTGGATTTGTTGATAGTACCACTCAATCACGTTGATGTTGACACGTGTCAACATCAACGGCGTGTCAACATCAACGGTCCAAAATTGATGTGTTATTGTAGCATTCAGGTTATGAGTGTGACATGGCTGGATTTTTTTCTTTGAAGTACTCGACCAAGTGTAATAGCAGCTGATGCTAGTACAACAACTGTAACTGACATAGTAGAAGAGATCAGATAATGCCTCAAAAGTTCTGAGTATGATATTTAAAAAAAAAAAGGGAGTTTTAGGTTTGGATTTTGAAATAGAAAGAAGACCCAAATGAAAATTTTGAAGGACACAATTGTCACCCTCCACTGAAGACACCTTGGAATTGATGCAATTGATCTTAAAAGAATATATTATTTTCTTTAAATACTATTTTTATGCTTTCATCAAGTTTTGCAATGTTTAATGTATGAGATATTTTCCTTATTGCTTGATTTCTCTTAATGAGAAATTTATGTTAATGCCTCAAGTGGATTTCATTGCATATCAATGTTTTTTTTTTGTAATGTACCATTTGCAACGTAATCTATTGGTTAATATTGTAGTTGTGCTACTCTAGAATGTGAGTGTGTGGTCATTGTTTTATTTCGAATACTGAATGAATGCACATGATGTGTTGGATGAAATTTATGACAAAAATATCTTGTTTGGCTAGAAAATTTATTCATGAAATTGTTTAGTTTTCCCAAAGGTATGGGCGGAGATTGTGGTGAATTGATTTATGAATGACAAAATGTCATTGTGGACGAATTTTGAAATATCAAAAATAAATGATATTGGTAAACTTTGACTCCTAAAAATTTAATCACCGGGAACTGTATCACTTAGAACTACCACACTTTTTTTTGTTTATTATTTCCCCTCTCTTATAGAGAAACTAAATAACCCGCGGGTTGTCTTGTGGAGGTGGGACGCCTATTTCTCATAGAGAAACTAAAATAACCTTCAGGTTAGTCTTGCGGAAATGAGGTGAATTTTTATGCCTAAGATAGGCTTTGATATTTTTCCGTAAAAAATGTGACGTGACTTTATGCGCATTGTTAGCCCAAGAGTGGCTTTTGGTACATATATAGTTATGAGTATCCGGCGATGCATGCCTGTATGTGATGTGTCCCCACTTGGGCATGGATGACGGAGAAGTCCTCCTTTATATGAGAGAGGCATACGGGCATGTATGTTCGGCACGAAGGTGGTGCGAATGTGGTATCGTCTAAGTGATCAATCCGTTAAAAATGTATAATATTTTAAGTCAAATAATGTGCGAAGATAACGGTTTTAATAAATAAATTACATTTATATTGTTTATAACCCCTATCATGTAGGATGACAAGTCCACTAATATTTCTGCAGGTCAGACTTGTCATAGTCAACATCTATACAGTAAGTACAAGTAAATACGTATTTATTTATTAAGATGACGTGATTGCCTCGTGGAGGAACTACCTGTTTGTTTTGGTTATTTTGTCGTACTAAATATTTTTGTCATGCCATGCTATTTCTTTTATTGAATTTTGGGAACAAAGAAATTTCACACTAGCTTAATTGCTGACCCAAGTGGCCTTTGGCTTCTTGGGTACATTCCTTTGGAATGTAGCCGGCTAGCCTGTTGCAGGATTTAGTAGTTTCAGGCGAGCTCAGAGAAGTTCATTTCGTACGTGACGAGCATTGCTGGGGAGTTGCACGTTGTTCGAAAGTCTAGGTCATTTTTTTTGTTAGGTGACAATTTAATCTTTTGTAATAGAACTTGGAGTTTTGATTTATTATTTATTGGGAGAGATACATTCGTGATTAGTTGAGCTTGTTAGAGTTGGTTCTATGAGACTTAATATATTTTCCTTCATTTTGATGGGCTTTTTAGATCAGTTGTTTTATTTTCCTCTAATCTGGTAAATTGTGCATTTGATTATTTCTCGTAGATGCCAACTGTTACTTTTAGTGGACAATTCATGTCCCGAATCTTGGGGAAAACGGATAATCCTACATGGATTTTGGGATTTTCATTTTCTTCGAAAATCGGGGCGTGACATCTAGCCTCCCAGTTTGATGCATTCATAATCCCAATCTTTGCACCATGCCCCCTCCTTTGAATTAAATGGTAAATTTTCATTTGGATGAAGCATGTAACCTATAAAAAATATTCACATATTCTTTATAAAAAAAAATTTGAAAATAGAGGATTGTCACAATACTCCATTTTGTACGTTTTGGACATTAAGAAGTGTATGAGCTATTGATTTGCAAGATCCAAGCTCATCTTAATTAACCTTGTTTAGCATGCAACTGGTTTAGACAACCATCCCTGCCATCTCGAAGGTTTAGACATTGCCATTTCAAGCACAAGAGGCTTATAAATCACTAACTGTCCAGAGAATTTCAAGATGTATGAACACTGCTATTTCGGTTTGAATAGAAGTTATCAAGACAAAAGACCCATGCGTTCCTTCCATGGTTGAATTTTATGTTATTCAAATAATCACACAAAAATATAACTTGAATTATAAAAATAAAATAAAAAAAACCCTGATAGAACAAGATAAAATGAAAAAAAAAAATTTAAATGGAACAAAGAAGTTGGTTTACATTTGAAGCAACTCGAACACAAAACCATTTTAAGTAGCAATCTATCACAAAGGGATTGCCATTCTTGAGCCATCCGTCTTCGGTGTAAACATAATGATATTGTATCAATGAGAATAAATAAGTGCTCAAGAGCCTCAGAGTGTTGTTATAAATGCTAATCTGCCACCGGAGAGGCAAAGTTTGATTCTTTTATACAATTAGAAAGCACACAATTCGTTTGTGGTTGATGTTTTCGGTTTCTGATATATCACCATGTTGGACATTTGTCAGAGTATCCACTATTGTTGTCAAGCCAAGGTGCACAATTCATCAAATTTGTATGAAATTAGGGTATTTTTCATATCGT
Organism: Berberis vulgaris; assembly: GCA_963556465.1. NCBI lineage: Eukaryota > Viridiplantae > Streptophyta > Magnoliopsida > Ranunculales > Berberidaceae > Berberis > Berberis vulgaris. The sequence goes on from OY747127.1 coordinate 76,207,013, forward strand.
TCCTTCCATGGTTGAATTTTATGTTATTCAAATAATCACACAAAAATATAACTTGAATTATAAAAAAAAAAAAAAAAAAAAAAAAAACCCTGATAGAACAAGATAAAATGAAAAAAAAAAAAATTAAATGGAACAAAGAAGTTGGTTTAAATTTGAAGCAATTCGAACACAAAACCATTTTAAGTAGCAATCTATCACAAAGGGATTGCTATTCTTGAGCCATCCGTCTTCGGTGTAAACATAATGATATTGTATCAATGAGAATAAATAAGTGCTCAAGAGCCTCAGAGTGTTGTTATAAATGCTAATCTGCCACCGGAGAGGCAAAGTTTGATTCTTTTATACAATTAGAAAGCACACAATTCGTTTGTGGTTGATGTTTTCGGTTTCTGATATATCACCATGTTGGACATTTGTCAGAGTATCCACTATTGTTGTCAAACCAAGGTGCACAATTCATCAAATTTGTATGAAATTAGGGTATTTTTCATATCGTTGGCACGATAAAAGTTTAGCATGATACATAGAGTTTATTTTCAACACCCTATTATAATTTGTCAAAACTTGATTAAGCTAATAAATTATTGATTACCCTTAAGTTTTCATCCATCATACTTACATACCTAATCACCATTATCAACGATCGATGAAAAATAAATAAATATCAAAATGTTTGTATGAGAATCAAGCTCATGCACTTTTGGTGTTTTAAGTTCTATGTGATCCGTTATATTCTTATATTTGGATAAATCTCAGCCGTCTTTTATCTCCAACCTCAAACCCTATCCTGATTTGTAATATAGACTAGGGTATTTCCCATGTCGTTGGCACGATAAAAGTTTAACATGATAACTAGAGTTTAGTTTACTTTAAATATCAAGATAAATAAATATCAAAATGTTGGGTATGGAAATCGAACCCATGCACTCTTGGTGCTTTAAGTTCTATGTGATCCGTTAGATTCTTATATTTGGTTAAATCTCAACTGCCTTTTATCTCAAACCTTAAACACCATCCTGATTTGTAATATAGACTAGGGTATTCCTCGTGCCGTTGGCATAATAAAAGTTTAAAACTTGTCAAATCATGATAACCCTTAAGTTTTCATCCTTCATACTTATATGCCTAATCACCACCATCAACAATTGAAGAAAAAAAATATCAAAATGTTGGGTATGGGAATTGAACCGATGCACTCTTGGTACTTTAAGTTCTATGTGATTCGTTAGATTCTTATAGTTGGATAAATCGCAGCTGTCTTTTATCTCCAACCTCAAACACCATCTTGTTCTGTAATATAGACTAGGGTATTTCCCGTGCCGTTGGCACGATAAAAGTTTAAAAGTTGTCAAAACATGCATAATCACCACTGATGCAGTCTTTTTGCTCTCTGCTTTGACCTAATCCCGCTGATCTGCACAAGTAACGCACGTGAGCCACAGACCACCGTGGGGTGATCGATGACACTCCGATGCTAAAGTCAGACAGGGCTCTGAAAAAGGTGTAATGATGTAACATAAAATTTGTAGCGTACCTTAGCTTACCAACCTCATGTCTTATTTATAGCGCAAGGAGTTTTGGTTCTACCAGGCCACCGTAGGCGTAGTTTAGGAAGGAGATCTTCATGGAGATCCCTCCCTAATTGAGAGTCGTGATGTAGGAGGGAAATTCCATGTTAGCTCTGTGCTCCTAGATATGCGGGGGATGGTTCCCAATCCATAAGCAATTCGTAGAAGGGAGTTTCCCTGTGTGGAAGATACTCTAGTGTTTGCTTTCTGGTTGGAAGCAGAGAGCAATTGTAGTTGCCCGTCCGAAGCTGATTCTTGAGATACTTGCCTGAAGAGGGCTTACAGGTATTGAGGATAGCTGTGAAACATGTGGGCCTAACATGTCGTAAGAGTTTGGGTTCGCTTGGCGGATTGTAGTTGGGCGGGCTTAGAACCACTTGGGTCGGATCAGTGTTGGACTGACGCTTGAGGCCGTAATTCCTTGAGATCATCATGACATGTGTACGACTTCGAGGTGTGACCATTTTTATGTATCATTAGCTAATCCCCCGAGTTAGTGGGGTGTTAAGTCGATCCATTGACTCTTTGAAAAGACGATTGTACCGTCGTGATGATTGGACTCAAAGCGTTGGTTTCGAGCGGCGCGTGACATTTAATGGGTACATGACTTCTCGAGGAGGGAAAGTTCGGTTTGCCTCCCTTATAATTATTTACTGCTCTGAGTAAGATTTCCCATTGTTATCTGCATTATTTTTTAGAACTATAATACTTGTTTTCCTGCCCAATGGATGACAACGTTAAACTTTCTTCCAAGGATCCGTTATCCCTTGCCTGCATGAATTTATTTGATGGTAACTTGGTTGACAAAACTGAGTTGATCAAGTTCTGTAGTCTGTACCGTATCCCTGGAGATTTGAAAACTGTTCCCGCGTTTGGAGTTTTAGGTCTGACTGTGCTTCCTCATGGGTTTATAGGCTTGCACCCAGGTATGTTCGAGTCCAGGCTCCGGTTTCTAGTGTCGGATGACGTCTGGCGCTTCTTTACCCATTTTCGTATGCCTCCCGCTCAAATGGGGCCGAGCGGGTTCAAGATACTGCTCACAATTCTATTGAGTAGGTCTTAAGGCAATGTCGCGCGCAGCGGATTGCTGCGGTGCTCTCCTTGTGTTAGGTCCATCGGCTGAGGGGGTGGTAGCTTGTCGTATGAGGAAGAAAAGCCTAGCCCCGCTCAGCCCTTCCAGACTTGCTGAATTGGAGGCGAATGTACCTCCAGTTGTAGTCCCGAGGAAGAGGCAGACTTCTATCAGAACTACTTCTCCCCTTAGTACTCGTGCCCCAGAGTCGCACGGTCCTGTCTTGCTGCACCCTAAAGCTCGTGGGAGGGTCCTTGCTTTGGAGAAGGTCTTTGTTGATCTGCAGATGTCGTATTCAGATGCTCTCTATCGGGCGAAAGGTTCTGGCATTATCGCGAACCGCAACGGTGAGGAGGCCACAACCCACGTTACCGATGCGGCAGTTGTTGATGTGAGAGCTCGGCTGAGGGCTACTGAGTTCAATTTGAAGTCAACCCGTGCTGAACTGAAGCAGACCAGAGCTGAACTAGGGCGCCTGGATGCGGCTGTGGATAGGTGGTCTTCTGAACGAGAGGCTCAGAAAGCCGATAGGAAGTGGGCGGAGGCATAATGGGTTGTTTAAAGGCAGTAGCTGGAGGCCGCGGTTGATGAGGGACTTCGCCGTGCTCTGGAGGCGAAACGGTCGCTGGCGGATGAGCGCTCGCACTTTGAGGCCTTGTTGGGCACGGTGGACTTTGACGTGTCTGACAAGAGGTCGTTGATCTCGTCTGAGGTCATTCGGGTAGACTGGAGCTCCTAGAAATGATTAGAGGATAGCACCCTGATATTGATCTTGACTTTGCCCGCTATAGGAGGGCTGCTTTTGGGCCGAGATGAGGGCTCTGGTATTGCGAGGTTAACAGATGAGGATGATGCTTATACTTAGATTGATTGTAATGTCATTTGCTGGGCGGATATTATATAGACATGTTTTTTGAATGAAAGTGTTGTTTTTGCCCTGTATTGTCGTATTTGTTTTGGTTGATTTGTAGACCGTAGAGTTTGTACTGTTAGGTGGAATGCCTATCTTTTTCGATCAAACTATATTGCTATTGTGACAGATTAGGGGTTAACCATCGAAAGTCGTTGTTGGCCAGGGGTTGACCAGATACCCTTAGTCATCATCTGTAATGACTCCTTCAATGTTGGCGGACTAGCGCTGACTTTTTCCATTTGTTCCGCCGTCATGACCCGTGCGGAGCGGATTAGGCTTGACGTATCAAAAGTTGTTGTCTTCAGTCATGAACTGACTAAGCTTACCTGATAAGTTCGGCGATTATTATCTGTATTGAGAGCAATGATCCCTTGGTGAGTCGTCGTCATCAGCGGCCAAACACTGACTAGACTCCCAGTTCTTCAGCCGTCGCGACCCGCACAGAGCGGATTAGGCTTTGGGCACCAGAAGCCGTCGTTATAAGTTCCAAACTGACTAAGCTTACCTGATAAGTTCAGCGATCATTGTCTGTATTGAAAGCAATGATCCCTTGGTGAGTCGTCGTCCTCAGCGGACAAACGCTGACTAGACTCCCACTTTCTCAGCCGTCACGACCCACGTGGAGCAGATTAGGCTTTGGACACCAGAAGTCGTCGTCATCAGTCGCGAACTGACTAAGCTTACCTGGTAAATTCGGCGATCATTGTCTGTATTGAGAGCAATGATCCCTTAGCGAGTTGTCGTCATCAGCGGACAAACGCTGACTAGACTTCCACTTACTCAGCCGTTGCGACCCGCGCTGAGCGGATTAGGCTTTGGGCACCAAAAGTCGTCGTCATCAGTCGCGAACTGACTAAGCTTACCTGGTAAGTTCGACGATCATTGTCTGTATGGAGAACAATGATCCTTGGTGAGTCATCATCATCAGTGGACAAGTGCTGACTAGACTCCCACTTCTTCAACCGTTGCGACCCGCGCGGAACAGATTAGGTGCACCAGAAGCCGTCATCATCAGTCGCAAACTGACTAAGCTTACCTGATAAGTTCGGCGATCATTGTCTGTATTGAGAGCAATGATCTCTTGGCGAGTCATCATCATCAGCAGACAAGCGTTGACTAGACTCCTATTTCCTCAGCCGCCGCGACCCGCGCGAAGCAGATTAGGCATTTGGGATAAATTCAAGTTTGGTCACAATCGGTGTAAGAAAAGAGATCATGCATCTGACCCGGGGCTACCATTGGCACGGGAACGTGAGTTAGCTGCTCGTGCACGACAGGATCTTTCGAGAGATGCGGTACAGGGACGGTCTGAGCTTCAGATGTGTCCCCTAGTTTTCTATTGTTGCTGACCTGCACAAGTAACGCACATGAGCCACAGACCACCGTAGGGTGCCCGATGGTACTCCGATGCTAAAGTCAGACAGGGCTCTGAGGAAAGTGTAATGTTGTAACAAGAAATTTGTAGCGTACCTTAGCTTACCAACCTCATGTCTTACTTATAGCGCAAGGAGTTCTAGTTCTACCATGCCATCGTAGGCGTAGTTTAGGAAGAAGATTTTCTTGGAAATTCCTCCCTAATTGGGAGTCGTGATGTAGGAGGGAAGTTCTCAGTTAGCTTCGTGCTCCTAGATACCGGGGAGATAGTCCCAATCCATGAGCAATCTATAGGAGGGAGTTCCCCTATGTGAAAGATACTCTGGTGTTTGCTTCCTAGTTGAAAGCAAAAAACAGCTATAGTTGTCCGTCCGAAGTTGATCATCGAGATACTTGCTTGGAGAGGGCTTACGGGTATTGAGGATAGTTGTGAAACGTGTGGGCCTAGTATGCTGTGAGAGTTTGGGTCCGTCTGGCGGACTGTAGTTGGGTGGACTTAGAACCGCTTGAGCCGGATCAGTGTTGGGCTGACGCTTGAGGTCGTAATTCCTCGAGATCATCATGACACGTGTACAGCTTCGGGATGTGACCGTTTTTATGTATCACCAACCACCATCAACAATTGAAGAAAAATAAATAAATATAAAAATGTTGGGTATGAGAATCAAACCCATGCACTCTTGGCGCTTATGCTTTAAGTAATATATGATCTGTTAGATTTTTATATTTGGGTAAATCTCAGTTGTCTTTTATCTCCAACCTCAAACACCATCATAATTTGTAATATAGATGAGATTTAGTGGTGGATTGCTAAAAACTAGCAACCACCCTACATTCAAGACAGGTTTTCTTGTTTGACCAAAAAGTCATTGTTTTTTCTATATATAGTACGAAGAAGAGGAGTGGAAGGATAGGAGAGATGTGAAATTTTTTATTTATCTATATTAGATACAAGAAGTTGAATATTGTAAATTAGGGTTCAATTTTTTTTTAACTTTTAAAGGTGCAGAGTTTTTTTTTTAACAAGAAAAAGAGTATTGTATGTGTAATTGCAGGTAGTTTCTAAATTAAGAATCTCAAATTACTAACACTTGAAATTTTCTCTTCTAAAACGCCCACTGAACACGTTTTATTCCAGGACGACATGCACTTACAATGATAGTAGATGCTCCTAGACACCTACTCAATGAATCTTTTGAATTTCTCGGAAACTTCTTGGATATTCTTCAATCACTTTTCCACCTTTTCTTTGGATCGAGGGGGGCTCCTGCGCACTGTGGGCAGGAGGGGCTCCTGCGCACTGTGGGCAGGAGGGGCTCCTGCGCACTGTGGGCAGGAGGGGCTCCTGCGCATCCATTTCAACCGTTGGATCAGAATCCAACGGTTCGTATCGAATGAGAGGAGAGATGTTTTTGGTGGGAAAACTTTTTTAAAAAAAATTTGGATTTCAAATTCTCTCTCCCATTCGATACGAACCGTTGGATTCTGATCCAACGGTTGAGATGGATGCGCAGGAGCCCCTCCTGCCCACAGTGCGCAGGAGCCCCCCTCAATCCCTTTTCTTTTGTGTTTTTGTGCTTCTAAATGTAATTTTCAAACTCAAAAGTTCACGTCAAACTCATTACAAGCATGAACAGTTCCAGGACAAGAGAGAGCTTCAGCCATTGAATCTGCAATTGGTAAAGAAAATAACACGCTCTCATCTTCAGTGTAAGCGGAGCTTCCTGACATTGCAGATTTTTCTTTTTTAAGCATTAATTATTTTTCTGGGACATAACATGGCCATGCTCTTACAATACCCATGTAAAGAAAAAGCAATTTTCTCATCAATGAATGTCCATCATTAGCTAGCCTAAAACAGAAAAATATATCATGTTTACTCTTAGCAACAAATGATGTCTATTATGGTTATGCCAATGGCATGACAGCTCAATGGTTAGAGTTTGGCGGATGGTACCACTAAGTTTTGAGTGAATGAATTATGCTGCACTCGCCATTCATTTCAGTGTAAAGACAGATGAAAATTCTTGGTTTACACATTCACATCTTGAAGCGTCTTACATCATAGAAACGAATATATATGTATAATTCATATTCATGAATTGAGCATATTGGAGTGATATTGTAATGAAAAATTTGACATTTCCATCAAAGCATTGAATCTTGGAACCAAGCCATCAAGGGTCAAAATGAATCAAAATTCTCCCTCAGCAAAACTTGTTTTCTTGGGTGTTTGGTGACGAGTCTATGTCATGCTTTTACAGGAAAGGGGAAAACAAACAAAGTTTTTGCTTCCCAGCGTACATAAAACTTGATTGATAGTTCAAAGAGAAAGGGTGGGCGGGTGGAATGCAATACTATTCAATCCGTGTCTACTTTGGCCCACAACCGAAGTTTCCTCAAACACTTATTCTAGAGAACCAGGCTCGCGCCAGGCCAACCCATCACCATCCATCATCCTAGAAATGGATCCATTTTTAGCATCTCTAGGATGATGGATGGTGATGGGCGGGCCTGACTCTTTAGCAAAGCTCTTCCTCAAAATAGTTGATGATATATAAATATACCTTGAGTCAGGCCTGCGCCAGGCCAGGCTCTCTACCCTCCATCATCCTAGAGATGATCATAATCCCCCATCTCTAGGATGATGAAGGGTGGAGAGTCTGGCCTAGCGCGCCTAGCCTGGCTCCCTAGACTTGTTCATAAATATATAATTCCACCTAGACCGCTAACCTAATCTGGACAAGTAGCAACCCCTTTGTTGTCAGTCTATGACCCCTCGTGATGCTTAAACCTAGCTCAAGATATGCACACATATTTTCCGAAGATAATAAACACAAATTCAATGAACAATTAACGAAATCTAAGTTTTTTTTTGGTACGATCCCTTCAAAGGAGCCCTTCTCTCTGTCGAACGACACTTAGAATTCCTGCCCTTCAAAGGGATAATGACAGTCAAAACAAAACAAGACAAAACAAAATAAAACAAAACAAATGAAGTGTCACATCTATATGACTATATCTATGTTTAAGATGCCAAAACAAACACGAAAAAGGTGGTGATCCAACATTTGGGTTTTGTCTTCCAATAAAATAAAATTAAACTCTCAAGTTTGGATAAATTTTGCACCATTGACGATCCTTAGCACCATCTCAAGAAAATCTATACCCACCAAAACAAGAAGTTTTGATTAGGTTGTTTTTAATGGAAGAATTTTTTTATTTTTTATTTTTTTTTTTAATATTTTGATCCCTTAAAAAGGATAATGAAAATCAAAACAAAATAAATGAAGTGTCACATGTATATCTATGTTTAAGATGCCAAAACAAGCACGACAAAGGTGGTGATCCAACATTTGGGTTTGTCTTCCAATAAAATAAAACTAAACTCCAATTTTGGATAAATTTTTGCACCATTTCAAGAAAATCTCTACCCACCGAACCAACAAGTTTTGATTAGGTTGTGTTGAATTAATTTCGTTTCTAATCCAACTAACAAAGATCGAAGAAGATCTCAGTGACACGTAGATTGATTTTGACTTGTTCAGTTTACTAACTATAATAAACCGTGCACTCTTTTTTTTTCTTTTCTTTTTTTTTAAAAGAGTAGTAAAGAAAGGAAGAGTAGAGAGTCTGTTGTGTGTATTAGATTGGATAAACCGAACTAGGCGCGAAAACAACTGAATTGGTGATCACAGATCATAGAATGGTGAGTCAGACGAGTGAGGCAGCACCGGCACCAGCACCAGCATCAGCATCAGCACCAACTAAGCTCCGCTCCGAGTTTCTTCAAATTCTTCGCTCTAGAAGATCTGATGAAGGTGATCATGAATTTCAGTCGTCTTAATTGCATGCATGCACCTGAATTCATGTTGCCAATTACCTAAAATTTTGCAAGAATTAATGATTTCACTCACACCTTGGATTGGTTTTTGATTCATCAAATGACCACTGTTAGCTGGAGCTTGATGATTTAATAAGTGTGTTTTCTCATTTGATACAAAACGTTTTGTGCTGTAAAATTACTAGTTTTTTTTTTTTTTTTTCTCGTGGTTTATTCGTATAGTTCTTCATCTCTCATCCTTTCCTTTCCGTTGGTGTATCGAAGCTGAAAACAAACATTTTGGAAGTATAACAGCGGGGATAGGATGCTTGTAATAATGCAGATTCCTATCTTTACCTATGCTTCTTGGTTTGAATTTGGTGTTCAGTTCTTGCTGTTCATGGATTTAAATTGCTTCTTGAAAATTGTTTGATCTTTTTCAGTTCCACTTTCGGTGGAGTTGGCTGAGCCTGTGGAGGGTAGTATATTTATTGATGATTCAAATATCCGCGCAATTGAGGTAAATTACTTGATTTCAAGACATAGTTTTCTCATCAGCTCATTTAGATATTTGTTGAGTTTTCAACAGGCTATGAGTTCTTGTCCAAAGGAGGAAATCGAGAACTTGAAGGACAAAATTAATCAAGAGAACCTCTACTTAACTACTGAGGTAAGTGCAGGTGTTGGTTTCATCCTAAATTATGTATGTCGTAGTAGCCAAATTGTAAAAATAAAACAAGGAGAAGAGTAATGATATTCATATTATCTTAGTAGGGTATAACTTTCTTATAGAGAATGTAAAAAGATGCATTCTCTTGCACGTTACTTCTTGTTAGCCTTCTTTATGGTATATACCTTGCCAGCTTGTTGGAACAAAAAAGTGAGTACATGCACTGGATAGGGATTAGCAACTAATCAATATTTTATTAAAATCAGGTATTTTTTTTTTTGAAAAGCGAGTTGGGTTTTAAGGACCCCAAAATCTTTATATAAATGAAACAAAAGCAAAAACAACAATAAAAACAGAAATAAACTCTCACAAGAAAGAGAAGTCTAGTGAGAGTGAACATGGTTACTAGGCCTATAAAATCTTCAACTAGCATCGGCCAAAGAAGAAACCTCTTGTTTTTTTTTTTTTTTTTTTTTATCCATGTCTCATTTGTTAAGGAGGAAAGGATTCAACCTTTGTACTTTTTGTTTGCTTTCTTAGCCCTAGAGGATCTTCGAGGGCAGAGACTAAAATCTTTAGTGCAAGAATTTGAAAACAAATTGCTTGTAACCTCTTCACTAGAAGGATCTTGCTCATGTTCTTCGTTACTACTCTGCTCATTTGTTGTGGTGTTCTGTTTGTCCCGAGTCAGTGTGTGGTCACTTGCCTCCACATTAACACTACGCTCGAGCATTGGGTTGATAAGAATCAATGGTTGTGGACTCTGCGTTATGGCATCACTCTAGTCATCATTTATGTTATGCTCTGCCACATTGGCAGCCTCTATACTGGTTACATTCCCTGCTTTTCCCGTGATAGGCCTTGGACTCCCCTCTAAACTGGGTTGAGTCTTCGACTTGAATGATGATTTTGTGTTTATTAGGATTTCGGTTAATAGCATTTTCTAATCAATCTATTCTCCTAGAAATTTTCAGACTACATTCCTTGCCTAGTAACAACATTCCTACCGTTCCATGTACCTGTTCTACCAGCGAAAAAAAAAAAAAAAAAAACCTTGGATCCATTCTTTCACAATGTCCATTGATACACTTGGATTAGAACTGGTTATTTTATAGCTAAAATTCAGTCAGTGGCCAATGGCCCTACTGCACAATACATGTGTGACCTACATATATATTTTAAAATGTTAGAAATGAATTTTTCTAAAATGAATGAATTTTTCTAAAATGAATTAGAAATGAACTTTTCTTATATCCTTTAAAATGTTAAAAGTTCATATGCTTGCAGAATTCTAAAATATACTACTAGCCTAGCTATAGGTTTCTTGAGCTGTAATATTTTCCATTTGTTTGTGCGTTTTATAGGCCAGTGAGCAAGGACGACGCTTGCCAGTACTTATACTAAGCTTGAAAGAAAGCAAACAACAAAAGAGACCAGCAGTTGTATTTTTACATAGCACACTTAAATGCAAGGAGTGGTTGCGGCCATTGCTTGAGGTGACTGATTCTTTTTGCTTCTTTGCTGTAGTCAAATCATTTGTTTATGTAGCTTTCCTTTTGAATGGCATGAATCATGACATGATCTACTGATTTCAAACTTATTTTAGGCCTATGCCTCAAGGGGATATATTGCCGTCGCCATTGATTCACGCTACCATGGGGAACGAGCTAAAGATAAAACAACATATACGGATGTATGTACCTATTGCGCGCCTTCTGCATGTTGTTTTTGTTTGGAAAAATCTATTTCTTCACAACTAGAAAATATGTAATTAAATAAATAATAAATAAATATGGAATTTGATTAATATTGGTTTCTCAATCCACCTTTATTGTCTGAATGCAGGCGCTCGTGAAATCATGGAAGGATGGTGGCACAATGCCCTTTATCTTTGACACGGTAGAACCAATTTCAATTTAGTTTTGCACTAGTACAACTACTACTTATAATTTGATAAGACGTACCTTCCAAATAAAAAATTGATATTCTCGACGCTTATTACTTTGTTCGTATAACATCTTTTCTAAGTGAATTTTACGTGAAATCACCACAGTTAATTACTTATTGTTACGGAAAATGACAAACTAAAGCAGAACTATGGCAGGTGTGGGACTTGATAAAGTTAGCTGATTATCTCACTCAAAGAGAAGATATTGATCCTTCTAAGATTGGAATTACTGGTGAATCACTGGGAGGTTAGCAAAATGAAAGTTTTTAACCAATTGTAGTTTAAGTTGTCATTTGCAGCAGCGTGTAGCAATCATAGTAGTTCTGTATTGCAGGAATGCATGCATGGTTTGCTACTGCCTTGGATACCCGGTATGCAGTAGTTGTCCCAATAATTGGTGTTCAGGTACCTGTAACTACACTGCTCTGGCTTTTATTTTGACATGCTAAGACCTATTATTTATCACACTCGGGAAGTTTACGAAAAAAAACTGAATATAATGTAAAACTTTTGCAGGGGTTTAGATGGGCTGTAGATAATGATAAGTGGCAAGCAAGAGTAGACAGTCTAAAGCCTGTTTTTGAAGGTGAGCTTACAACCATCAACAATCAGTTGTTAGTTCCCAGTTTAAGTTTTGAATGTTCTTCAGGATACCTAATTCTCTTCATAGTTTTTACTAGATATGGTAACAAAATTTCTTGTTGACTGTGGATTAGAATCATATCATACGCTGCATTTTTTTAATATGAAAGTTCAGGTGTCTAAATACACCAATTCTATTTGTTTAGCTAGATCTTTTTTACAGAATAAAACTTTCATTTGCAGAAGCACGGGTTCAATTGGGGAAAGATGAAATTGATAAAGAGGTGGTAAAAAAGGTTGGTAACAGAGTTTATGTCACATTGTGTCAATTGCACTGGTCTTTTGCAGGCTATCTGTTCTAATTCATTTTTTTTTCTCTTAATATATGAACACATCATCGATATGATGACTTGTTCTCACCCATTAGATATGTCTTAATTAGTTCCTTGCTATAGCTATTTAATATTTTCAAGCTTCGGATTTCATTTTCAAGTTTACTTTTCTGAGCAGGTTTGGGATAGGATTGCCCCTGGTCTAGCCTCCCAGTTTGATGCACCTTTCACAATCCCAATCATTGCACCACGCCCACTCCTGATTTTAAATGGTACAATTTTTATTTGGATTTCAGTCATTAACATTCAGCTATGAAGCATATAGTAGCCAAGGTTTGGTTTTTTGGTTCAAGGAGTATTGACAATATTCCATTTAACAATAAATAAATAAGGATGGAGTATTCACATGTGCAGAAGACCCTAAGAGCTATATGAGCAATTGAACAACACTGCAAGATCCATGCCTTATCTTAATCAACCTTGTTTGGCATGCAACAGGTGCAGACGACCCTCGCTGCCCTCTTCAAGGTTTAGACATTCCCATTTCAAGAGCCCAAGAGGCTTATAAAGCTGCTAATTGTCCAGAGAATTTCAAGGTACAAACAATATTTTCTGTTTGAACAAAAGTTATCAAGGCAAACATCTCTCAGTTCCTTCCATGGTTTGAAAGAAATTTTCTATTATTCAAATCAGTTACACCAAAAACTAATTGAAATTCACAATTAAAATACTACAAGAGAGCTTATGTGAGTGAATAAAATCAGATCTAAAAGTCGGTTTAAATTGGGATCAATCTGTTGGAACAAAACCCCAGTTTAAAGAGTATGGATTGCCATCAGAGCCAAGTTCCTTCTGTATAGTTATAAACACTTGTTTATGTATCAGTGAAAAAAGCGAATAAGCCTCAATACGAAAAATGATTTCTCCAGCAAAGAATGAAGCTAATAAATCTTTTCGGGCGTTCTCCTTACTTTGTGCTCATGCGCCTTGTGGATATAGAATATTCATGTCAGCCTATTTGCAGTATTTATTGTGTTAGGTTTTATTTAATCTTCAATTGATGTGTCCCCTAATCATTTATACTATTTTATCTGAAGAAAGTGGTTGGAGCATATTAGAGAGTTTTTGCTACAGGTCGTCCTCTAAATCTCAGTCAGTCAGTCAGTGATGACTCGGAGATGTATAACTCAACCAGTCATCAGAATGCACCACTAGTGGTTGTACAGAGTGCAGGAATTCAAATTGAGGACCTTACGGATCGTTTAGCACCACTCTGTCGAAAGTGCATTCAAGTGTTTATCTATTTGGTTTCAGGTGCTCCGAATTGCTGAGGGGGTACTACCATAGGACTATGCCTGAGGAAGACACACAATCTCAATTCAACTAAAAAATGCTCATTTCTCTTTTCTCGTTGCAGGTGATAGCCGAACCTGGAATTGGGCATGAAATGACAAAATCAATGGTTAAAGAAACAAGTGATTGGTTCGACAAGTTCTTCAAGTAAAAAGGCTTGGTTGACTACAAGCCCTCTTGCACAACCTTCATGTTGAAGCACCTTCTTCCCACTGCTTTTCCAAATAACCCTTGTATCCAGAATTTGTGAATCACTCGAGCTTATGAAATACAAGTAGCTAGCTATCCCACTGTCCAATGTTATGAAATGCATAAAAGTGAGGTGCAGTTGCACATAATCCCTAACACCAATGCTGATGCCACAAACAATGGAAAACAACCCATTTCAACAACTTTTTCAAGAGGATGTTCATGGTTAACCTCACGTGCACATTTTCCTATTTTTACAAAATATAGTAATCACAGCTTTTCAAAAATACAAATATTGGATTCTTTATAGGGAGAAAAAGTGTGATTCCTTCTCTCTTTCTTTCCTCGTATCCACTCCTATATTCCATTCCAGAAGCCCATCCAACCAAACATGCATTATACATGACAGTCATCTTAAATGTTTTTCAACTTACCAAACAATAATTGATCACCATGGATTATTACATGTATCATCTATTGACAGTGATCTATACTTCCTTTCCTCCGGAATCTTACCACAAACCTGGAAAAGGATAATGCAGACTTCACATATCCAGTAATATAACACGAATGAGTGAACACTGTTATCAAACTTTCTAATCTGCGCTCACTCTTTGTGAACTCGAAAAAATGGGGACAGAAAATTTATGCAGCTCCTTGGATATAGCGAAGTCTCAGCTCAGAGTAGCCAAAATCTTTAGTATAAGTTCTAAGAAGAGTTGGAATCTCGAGTTTTATGATCCCTAATACTCCCATATTAAAATTGTCCCATATTAAAATTAGACTCACTTCCCGTGTTCAATTCAATATCACCATAGTTGTGAAAGGAGCTTAATAACAAAGAAAACATGACTTTATTTTCACAAATGTTACAAGAAAACAGACAGGATCCATACACAACATTTGTCACAAACTTGTAATTGCATTTGAACCTTGTCCGCGTTTGTAAACATAAATTGAGTACAGTGATTTATTTTCCTACAATGTTAGCTTGCTCATCGGTCACAGGTCTTACCTACATACGGGACCTTGTCGATTGCGATGCTGAAGCAGGTTCACTCTGTATAAACCAAAAACATCATATAAAGTTATACTAGTTGCAGGGAAACCAGTAAATCAATGATCTATCAGAATGAATCACTACAATAAAACACGCTGAAATGGGTAAAATGACCAGAGTCTGTTGCTTTGAGCCCAACAATTTCAGTCGTAATTTGAGGGTGTAGCGCTCCAGCTTTATGGAAACTCTTAAGAAAATCAAGTCAACCAGTGTGACACATTTTGAACCAATTAGTGCCCATAACCACAATTTGACTCAGACTGGGGCCCTCTGTACTACAATATGTGGTTGAGTTTTGGAGGCAAGTTGGTATGAAAAACAGATACAAACGGCAAAGATAATCAAGACCGTCCGCCATCAACTATCATGGGAGAGCAATGTTTTCATGAAGAAACTAAACCAATGGCTTCACCTAAGACAGGAATCAACTGATAGTACATGTGCTGTAGCTACGACCCAAGTCTTTATCATAGTTAAGACGGTAACGTTTGGTGGATCAGGAAGAATGAAACCTTGGTATTACTATCTATTATCATAATGATGTAAAGAGATTCATATGAAAACAAATGCAAAGACTCTTACCAAAAGAATTCCCTTTGTTCCTCTTTCTTCCAAAAACCTCGATGGCTTAAAGAAGCTGCCATATGTCTCTGACCACTTCTTAAGACGTGAATAAATGTAGCTAGATCCAACTAAATCACCCCAAAATACAATACCTCCACTGCACGACCAGGAAAAAAAAATTGTACATATCATGAAACTATAGAGAGGAAAAGTTAGGCCTACCAGTGAATGACCAAAAATCCAAATATAATGTGTATCTTATCCAAAAAGTCAGATACTATTCGAAATTTAAGATTTCAGTTTCAAATTCGAATAAACTTTCTACATTCAAATACATTTTGCATAAAATTTTTGATATTGATACACGCTTTGTTAACATATGGTATATCTATTGTGATGATAAAAGATTGCTTCCGGGTCTTTATTTTTCAAATTTTTTAATAGGAAAACTATGAAATCTGATATTAGTCCTAGAAAATATTATAGATATACAAACTACTTGTACATAAATACATTTACATATACACTTAATGTACATATGCAATGAATATTCTAAACAATAAATGCAATAGTTTCCAGAAAATATGATCTCGTAAGAATTTCTATACGTGCAAATACACAATGGTTGTGGATGTTAATTGGATAAGCCTGCAAATAACCATTCATGCCAATTAGATAGGCTGAAAATAACTATGCCATTGAAGAAAATGAGAAAACAAAGAAAGAGCACGAGGGATTTACAGGAAGCTCTGATTTTACGACATTAAAATGTCTGAACAAGGGCATGAAATATGCCATTATCTCCAATGGTCATGCCATTAGCCATGGAGAAAAAAACCATGTTCTCATCAAAGAATTTCCATCATTAGCTTCAATCAAAGGCAAGGATAATCCACTATGTTGGTTAGCATGCAGTAAATGTTTTGAAACTGAACAATGGTGGTGAATCCACCAGAATCCAGGTCCATTACCAATCCAGTTAAACAAAAGCATATAAAGATATCATAATGGACACTCACCGGTAGGAAGGGAAACTCATTCCTAGGACAGATGCAATATCAAGGTCTGATGCTCGAACTACAACTCCTTCATCCAAAACACGGCAAGCTTCATTCACTACGGGAAATAGTACCATCTCCAAAATTTCTTGATCACTCACAGATATAGGCTGTCATAACCACAAAAGAATGTCATGCAGTCTTCATGGGTCAAGGTAAACAAATAGACACATTTTTTGCATGCACGTAATCATAGGACATTAGAGCTCGTAGAGAAAATATAATTCATGCAAAGACAATGTCTATTTCTATCATATAGAATGAGGGTTAGAAACCTTTCCACCAGGCATAATGTTGGTAAGCATTATAGACTCTTGGATAATTGGTAGCACAGAAGGGTCAGGTTTTGGTCTGCTTCCTCTTTCATATGTGTAATATCCTTTTCCGTTGTTTTTACCTGGAATTTTTAAAAGTATATTATGGAAGGAAAATGATGTTGGGAGATGAATGGAATGGGAGTATGTGACAAATTAAAAGGACTCGAGCTGATGTAGAAGATGAGTTTCCAAACTTACCATTTCGCCCACTTTTAATTAGAAGGTCAACCAATGGAGAACGGAATGTACGGTCAGGGAAGGAAGT
This sequence comes from Berberis vulgaris, assembly GCA_963556465.1. Lineage (NCBI taxonomy): Eukaryota > Viridiplantae > Streptophyta > Magnoliopsida > Ranunculales > Berberidaceae > Berberis > Berberis vulgaris. The sequence goes on from OY747127.1 coordinate 76,224,101, forward strand.
TGCAAATTCTTTCCCAACTGCCATGGCTACTCCATATCCAGCTAAGTCCTGAAGCCTGTCAATCAGAAACAAGCTCAGTACAATATCGTCCTCCCGGAACATGCTCACAAACACATGAAGTCACCCAAAAGCTTGGCATGTACAGGAAAAACGTCTAAAGATGAGGATGCCTTTCTTTTATCAGTAAAACTAGAAAATCTTCGAATGAAAAAATAAAAAGGAAATTAATTTGACAGTAAACTGAAGGAAAAGAAAAATAAAAAAAAAAAATTTCTATAAAGGACTATCATTATGACACAATACCGTACATGCCAGCACAGTATGAATAAACGTATTCTGAAAAAACATTCAGTGGGAAAATGAAATTCAATCTACATGTAATCTAGTCTAAGTAATGAGGCAGCTACTGGAATGATGCAATGACATGCTTGTGCATCAGATTTCAGCTTCTCTAGGCAAGAACCTTCCATCAATCATCTAGTTCATTTTAGATACATATCAACCACCTACTCAATAACAAGTCTTCATCTCTAAACCTTTTCATTCACTGAGATCTGATTAAGGCTCTTTTGGACTTTGGTTAATTTGGGATAGTCAAGTTCATTGTGGTGTTGGATCAATTAGGTGAGTAGCCTGTCTTGAAGGCTATCATGTAATGTTACAAGAATAATTTATATATTCATTTTGGCAATGAAGCAACAAAGGCAAGGCAAAAAGTTATTGTGACGACCACTTTAGACAAAAAGTTGCTGCAGTTAAAGGCTTTCCTACATCAACTGGATTCTACATAAGCAGTTATTGTGTGTGTGTGTGACTCGAGCACAGAAGCGTAACTGGAAAGGTCCCATTGGCATGCCAAAGTTGCTGATCACTCTGTCAATTCTGAACACATCCACACCAAGATGAGCCAAGATATGAGCCCCCTGTGTATAGGGGAAGAAAGTGCGATTAACTGCGAAACCTGTGCAGTTTCCAACTACAACAGGAACTTTCTTTATGGCCTTCCCAACTGTCATGAGGTCAAGAATCACTTGTGCAGACGTCTTATCCGTTCGAACGATTTCCAAGAGAGGCATCACATGCGCAGGACTGTTAATCAAGCCATAGAACAAAAAATTAATCACATGTAGTAATCAAGATATAGTTGTTAGATATAAATCAAGAAACATACAGAACCAAGAGCTGAAAACTAGAAATCTAACAACCATCAGAGATCTAGTGGTGGTCCAATACAATGATAATGTGGATTGTTGGTCGGCGTGGGAAATCATCTTTCTAACATATAATTATTTTTCAGTCAATTGTTTAAGCTTTACCAGAGGGTCATCATTAGCAAAAATGTTGAATTTCCAAAGTTTATCAGGATCTTATAAGAAAGAAACAAGTTCACAGCGTGATCAACATCAAACTGACAAAAGAGATGTTTTCATCAACATCTTTCGTTGAGCTCATAGTTCATGCAACATCATTAAGGACTTATCATCCAAAATAATTTGTACAAGTTCGAAGTAAAACAAAAAGCTTTCCTAATATGAAAGGCTGCGTGAAGCAAAATATCGAGATTACTACTTTGGTAGTAGTCACACTCATGCATTTTGTGCTTCTTTAATCAAAATTTGGAAGATTGCATTTATATGACTTATTTGACATTTTTCTCATCCTGACAATGACATACATAAAAACATAAAAGCTATGACTTTTCCTATGTTTTTATTTAACTCCGACCCAGAGACAATGGGATTTTACAGATCTTCTCGAGTTTTGGAACCTCGTCAAAAGTACACAACTGTGTGTGTTAGATTTAGGCAAATCCTACTAAGAGTCCCACAGGAGATTAGAAATTGTGGAGAAATATTTATAATTGTCCATTAGAGATAAGTACATCATTACTAAAGGCCATCCCATTCATCCTATCTAATCACATCATTGATGTCATGCAGTTCTGAAGGATGAACCGGGTATGCCCAATTCTATGCACTTACACATAAATACAAAACCCAAAGAGGAAGGAGAATGTTTGCATATGCTAAATTGAAAAATCGATTTGAAATTACTAAAATGAAATTCTACAATATGTAACATGAATGGATGGGACTTGGACAGCCACTCAAAATACATTGTTGCAATAGCAAAAGCAATAACAAAACAAAAAACTAACAGAAACAAATTATTTATTATAATTAAAGCAAGGTGAAAACAAGTTAAAATTGTAGATAGAGGGATAATATGCAATTAGCCAATTTGTAATGGAAAAAATGAAACATGCTGGTGGCTACTTTTACAAAATATATCTTGTCCCTCTATTTAGAAGTAATATTAAGTTCCTATAAAAAGAAACAGTTTCCCTTTTTAAGAGGGTAATTTACAAAGAACGGGACGAAAGCAGGTGCATCCAGGAAATTATAGACGCTCAATGCGAACTAAAGAAAGCTTAGGACCACAAATGATGATAATTATGAAAAATCTGTCAGACAAGTACCATCTCACGAGTCATCGTCATCATCAAAGTCCATTCTCGATACTCTCGGAGTCGGCTACATGTATTTTGGTTCTCCAAGCAATGCGATCTTCCCACATATCCTCGCCTAATCCAAGTTCAAGGATGTCTTCTTTTATCGCCTTCATCCAAGTTTTCAACGGTCGTCCCCTTCTTCTACACCCTCTACTAACTTGCCAATCTAGACATTTTCTAATTGGCGCCGTATTGTTCTCCTCCGCATGTGATCAAACCACGTTAAATTCTTTTCTTTAATTTGTCCTCTATTGGTGTTACACCTAAGTATCTCCTAATTCTTTCACTCCTAATTTTATCTTATAGGTTTTACCACACATCCATCTTAACATGAGCACTTCTGCTACCACCATCCTATGCGTATGTTGTCTCGTAGTAGCCCAACATTCTGAATCGTAGAACATGATTGGCCGAACAATTATCTTATAGCATTTTCCTTGTAACCTTGCAGACATCTTTCTAACGCATAAAACTCCTAACTTCATTCTCCATTTCGTCCAACCAGTTTTAATCCTATAGTCTACATCTTCGCCAATAGCCTCATTATTTTGAATTCTAGATCCTAGATATCGAAAAGCCTCACACTCTGGAACCTCCATGCATTTGATCTCAACCAAAGTTGCACACTAGATATTTTGTCTTCGAATGACTAATTCTAAAACCCTTATTCTCTAATGCCTCCTGCCCACCTATCTAATTTCCAACCTAAACCTTCACTAGTCTCATCAATTAAGACAATATCATTTGTAAACAATATGCACCAAGGTACATCTTCTTGAATGTCTCACCAGCTCATCCATGACCCCTTGATGTACTCCTATTGATACTGGGAATTCACTGGACATCCCGCCTACTGAGCGAGTACTTATTACAACCCCTTCATACATATCCTTAATGATATCGATATAACATTGAGACACTTTCTTCCTTCCAAACACCCACCAAATTAACTCCCTAGGGACTCGATCGTAGGCTTTCTCCAAATAAATAAAAACCATATGTAAACTCTTTCGTTCTCTCTGTATTTTTCTATAATTTTTCTAAGCAAGAAGATGACCTCCGTATTAAACCTACCCTGCATAAATCCAAATTGATTATTTGAAACAGCGATTAAACTCCCAAGTCTTCGCTCTATGACCCTCTCCCAAAGTTTCATCATATGACTCATAAACTTTATCCATCTATAGTTTGAGCAAATCTGAATACCCCTCTTATTCTTATAAATTGGTACCACAATGTTGTGCCTCCATGAATCTGACATTTTTTTAGTTTCCATAATCCTATTAAAGAGCCTAGTAAGCCATTGAATCCCAACTTCTCCCAAACATTTCCACGCTTCAATTGGTATATCATCTGATCCAACTGCCTTCCCTGTCTTCATTCTTTCCAAAGCTCCTCTTACTTCTTTGGCACTAAGTCTGGAATGGAACACGTAATGCCTCCCTTATTGTGAAGCATACCCCTCCAAATTTAACTCCCCTATTAAATAGGTTCCAAAAGTAATCCCTCCATCTATCTAAAATAGTTGTATCCCGCATTAAAATTCATCCATCCTCATGCTTAATACACTTAACATGACTCAAATCCCTAGTTTTTCGTTCTCTAGCTTTAGCTATCTTGAAGATAGCGTTCTCCCCTTCCTTTGTACCTAGCCTATTATACAAAACATCATATGCTCTCACTTTAGCTTCCCCTACTGCGTTACTACTCAACCTCCTAGCTTGCTTATAGAGCTCATAAGATTCTAGGCATCAAGGAAGCATGGACTCTTCGAAAATTTGTCGTATCTGTGTACGACACGTATCCGACACCGACACTTGCTCGACACGCCTCCGACACGTGTTGAACACTTGGTCAACGTGTCGACAAGTGTCAAACACATGGTCAATATGGTCAATGTGTAGGACACGCCTTCGATAAACTTGATTAGGACACCGTCAAGACACGAAAACCAACTTTGTTTTATTATTTTACTTTTAGATGTTTGCAAATAACGACCTAATTTAATGGTTGCTGATCCATCTTTAGCGAATGATTCTTTCGCTTGTGATTTTAGACAAATAGGGCAAAATGTCACTAAAGCATAGAGGTAGTGTATGCTTCTTAATCTTTGTTTCTTTTCTTTTTTTTTCTAATTTGTTGTTTCTCTCCTCTACTTCTTATCTACTATACTTTTTTTCTATTTTATTTTTTTCTTGCAACAGATTGTCTTGAAGAAGACACTCTAGGAAGGCACTTAATGAGATTATTATTTATGTTAATATGACTTACTAAAAAAATAGTATGACGTGTCCCTGAGTCCTAGTTTTTGAAAAATTGTCGAGTCGGCGTGTCGTGTCCGACACGATGCGGATGTCCGTGTCCATGCATCCTTGCTAGGCATCTATCTTTTAGCCACTCCTTAAAGCATCTTTTCTTTCCATAATGGCTTGTTTGCACATCAGTATTCCACCATCACGTCTTCTTATCATAATCACCTCCTTCTTTGGCCTCTCCTAACTCTTCCTCCACCTCTCTTCTTATTCGGTTTGCCAAATGCTCAAAAAGATCTATGCTACTAATCATATCCTTTAGTTTTAGATTCTCCCAACCCTCAGTAACTGACTGGCCACCCAAAATATTCTTTCTGAATTTATGGCACACATCTCCTTGTAAGGTCCGCCACTTAATTCTCGATCTAACCTGTCTTTTAGCAATACAACCCTTCACAAGTACTGAAGAAAATTTACCATATGACTACAATTTCATCACTTCCAAAAGAGTTATTAGTAAATTCAATTTTCCTCGTACAAATTTGGTTGATTCATTACCTTGCCTAAGTTTCCATGGAGAATGGTGAACATTAACTCCCTCCCTTTTATTTTTGATTTTAGCATCTCCACCCTCGCATACTTTTATTTACTTGCTTTTTAGGAAAATAACAAAAATTCTAAAGAAAGCCACACAAAGAAAATATAAAATAAAATCGATCCCTAGTTTCTCTATATATTTCTTGATTGTACTCTCAGCATTTGGCCATGAGACAAGGAACTATCAAAACAAAACAAAACACCAGTAATCAATGGCTACGTGACTTTTTTTTGTACCAATTCAAATTTAAACCTTTGCATTGAACAAAACTGCTTATATCACTCAAACTATAGAAGGTATCCACCAATCCACAAAGGAAAATACAAGGAGTTGGCAGTATTCTCGATCATTTAGTGTTTCGTGGAAAGAAATGGTAGTGGCTTATGCAATGCTTCACCTAAGATTGATAGAAGTTTAAATTATAATAAATAATAAATAAAAAAATAATAACAATGATAATAATAATAATAATAATAATAATAATAATAATAGCAATTATTAATAATAATCTTAACAATAAACAAATAAATAAATCAAGGACTAGTTATTTTCTTTTCATTTTCTAGTATTTCCGTTTCTGTAGATTTGTAGATATTTTAATAGATATTATGGAATTTTTAAAGAAACAGTTGGATGATAAACTAAAAAAGATAATAAAATATACAAAACCTCAAAAGAAAAGGTAGTATCACCTGAAAAAGTGTGCCCCTACTATGCGGTCATGGGAACTGGTTTTTTCTCCAACTAAATTGAGATTAATTGTAGACGTGTTTGTAGCCAAAATGCAGTGAGGAGGACAGACCTTCTCAAGTTCACTAAATATCGACTGTTTCAATGAGATATTCTCAATAACAGCCTGCAGATAGAGCAAAGATCCATTAGAAAATTACCAATGCATTTAAGCATATGAAATTACCAAAGTATATGTCCACTAATGAATTCATACATATAATAAAATAACTATAATTAAGCTCAGAAAAAAGCATTTCAAGCACTCCTGAAACTATACATTATCTTATTTAATAATTCCCCCTTCTCCAAATGCACAAAGCTTTAACATTATGGGTCTAACTAATACACTAATGATATTGCAGCAAATGTCAATAACACTACCACCAAAAACAACTACCATATCTTTTGGTAGATATGAGTAGCCATGTTTTTACATACTATCATAGCAATACTATTCATTGAAGTAATCCTTCAGTTAAGAATGGTTCATATTGCTGAACTGGAAAGAAGGGATAAAATGGAGAGTCAAGCTCACCTCTATCACCATGTCTACATGCTTGAAATCTGTGTAATCCAGTACACCTTTAATCAATGAGAAAGCTTTGTCTGCCTTATCTTGTGTCAATTTTCCTTTAGTCACTAAACCTCGAAGATTTCCTGGCACATTGAAGCAAAATCATTATTCTGACCACCAATTCAAAAAAATTCGCAAACATTTTGCAATTTTTTTTATTGGATAATTCAAGTTTCATACCTTGGCGAAGTTTCAGAGAAAAATGATAAATTATTCATATTCTAATTATAGATTAAAAGAGTTACTTTTCGATTTCTCATATAAGTTGGTCGTCTTGCTCTTACAAGTAAGCTCTTTCCTAACCAGTGCAAGCTTTGCTATTTCAACGGAGGAAACATTTAATAGAAAAAATGAACCTTCTATTGTTCTTATCCCCTTCTGCAAATAGTCTTTGTTAATTTCCTTAAGAAGAACTGATGTGCCACTAAGGATAAGAGCTGTTGCAATCCCAGAACCCATCAGACCGCCACCAATGACAGCAACTTTTTTTATCTTTCTTGGTTTGAGTCCAATGTCAGTAACATTTGGAATCTGTAAAAATTACATGTTAGACTTTGAGTTTTGCATTTATGTTATATGAGCAAGGATTTTCCAATTTTCAGACAGTTCTAAAGCAGGGTAATGAAAAGTATGACACTAAAAACTGAACCATTTAAAAGCAAAATGTAGTGAAAAAAAAAATCAAATAACCAATAAAAAAAAGAAAGAAAAAAAAAAGAGAAGATATGAAATGGAGTACCAAATTACAAATATATGTCACCGTTACAACGGAACAATTGAGAAAAAGAAAATAGATAAAAACAAATTTCCCGATTAAATGTCCTAAATACACCAGAAACATGGAGATTCCAATGTTTAAAACCATAGAATGATTTTCACCTTCTGACAATCAATTACATTTTGTTGCACTCTTTTCCGAGTGAGGATTTCATCCACCATGGCAAACCAAAAAAGCCACTACCCACAAAGTTTTTGGATACCAAAGTTAAGTGCAGGAATTTAACAGGAGAAATTCAAAAGAAAACCCCTCAAATACTCGCAAAGCTTGGCCATCTAAACATTAAAAAATTCATGAGTCTCCATGATAGGGTCATAGAAGGGAAAAGTCCAGATTCTCTTCTTGGCACTTGAGAGATCCATCTAATGATATTGGCATTATATAGGTCAGCCGCTTTGGTTCTAGAATACCACTCTAATGAGAAAGATTTTAATGAACAGGGGCAGAACGGAAACCCGTTGTGCAGAACAGGGCACACCACCTCCCCTTCTGATTCCCAAATTCTATGATGTACTTTTGTAGGAAAATGAACATGTATACGGCTAACAGTACGTGTTGGACCCCTAGGTAAATTGTAGTGGAAGTGACATCAAATTGATATTGATATGAGAAGAACATTACCAACATTATTATTTTGACTGAATTTAACCTTATTAATCCGACTTTGAAAGGAAGAAAACCAATTGTACTCGTTTTCCATATAAGATTCCCATAACAAAACCAATATTAGTTGATCCTCAAAACACGAGTCTCACTGAGGCAAAGTCCACAGCCAATGGGCTAAAATTAAGAAACCATTCCAATTCTGTCATTATAAATGTGATGTTGACTCAATTTTGGAGAAGCTCAAAAGGTCACCTTGGCCAACTCTTCCTTCCACTATCCTTTTTTTTTCCGTTTTTAAAGGTTCCCAACTGTCAAGATCAAGCGATACCCATTGAGATCCGGTATTCTTGGACTCATCAGTTTTCTTTCATCTACTCATGTTTCATACTTGTAATTTTCCTCAAATGAGATTGCCAATCATTCACTTCCACGTCTTTTATTTTTAAAGAACCATACTTTTGAAACTCCCTCTCCTCCACACACACCAAAATAAATAAAAAACAGGTGTGCGCGCACACACAGAGGAACCCACACATGAAGCACCAGATATTACCAAATGAAGTGTGAAATCCTGTGTTGCATGAACATTGCGACACGACAAATTTCCAAAATCAATAATACATTACCCAACCATTTTAAACTTCAAGCTTCAAATTCAAAAATCAAAATTCATCATAATGCACGAATATTCACAACCCACATATTATTCCACAACTTGTAACTTGCAAGTCATAAACATTATAAGTCATAACACAAAATGACATAACTCAAAAGTTTAAAATCAATAAGCTTCAATCCTCCATTATCTTGTACTTTTGTTCATAATCCTAATTGATAATATGTACAGACTTTGAAGAGGTTTTCTCCAAGGAGTGTCGCTGCCAAACCATGACATGACGTGGCAACCCTAACGGAGTGTCAATGCTTCCTAGGTGAAATCTAGTTGTTGATTTATATGTGAAGTTATGAAAGAAATGAGCCATATGCCTTCCAACACAAATTAAGACATGTACCTTAGATGTCGACCGCTGAGCGAAGAATACATGGACAAGACCTTTCGAAGTGCTTGAAAGAACTAATTCATTGAAAACTTTTGCTTCCTGCAATGAGCATGTATAGTCAGCCCATAGTGGGACCAGAAAACATAGCAAAATTATCTCATTATAAAACATGACCTAGCAGCTGTAAAACAGGTCTCAAGACATTTCTTTCTGCCAAAACATGTAAGATACTGGAACTTGGAATAAGAATTCACTACAAAAAATGAAAACTCTAGCTAATAAAATCCCTACAGTGAATTGCAAATTCGAGAGATTTCCTTAGTAATGAAGACAAATTGCTCAGATTAGACAAACACTGTATAAGAAAGCCATCTATACCTTTAAAACACCAGCAAATCCTCCAAAAACGATTCCCTCCTCAATCACATCAAGGCATGCATGGTGTTGAGGCATATTTGGAGCAGTCTTTTTGGCCTGCTGTTTAGCAACTTTTAGAATCTCACGTGCTTCAGCCAAAGAACCAAGTTTATCAGTTCTTTTAAGAGAACCTATCCAAGGTTTACGCCTGTCAGCAATATCTGAAGCCCAGGCACGTGCTACTCTTAGCAAATCTTTCGAAGATACAACTTCATCAATAAGCCCAAGCTTCATCCCTTGCTCAGACAAGATTGGCTTTGATAACTACATAGGATGTTAGAATACAACATTATAGATGCAGACTATAAATTCTTTAACAAATTTATCTTCCTAAGATTATGTTATGAAAAAGTAAACTCAATTATATAGACTTTTTAAGAACATGGGAACCACTATCAATAATATTCATAGTTGTCAAGCATAAATGACCAAGATTCAAATAACTTCAAGGATGATGAATAACAAATTTCCAAGACCAAAGATATGGAAGTTCTACATTTTATGTTCTTAAGAAGAAAGACAAACAAAAATGACAACGAAAGTCTACGATAGCCTATTTCTCATGAGCTTAGAAAATTTATACAGGACTATAACTTTGGATTATATGTTTACAATTATTGGATAACAAATCAACTCCAGTGCGACTATAACTTTGGAAAAATCAATACACTAAGTTAATACCATTTGAAAGGAAGATGCTAGCCTTGCTAAAAACAAAGTGTTTCTCAGTTGCAAAGTAAAACTTAACAGACAACTAGTTTCAGAACAAAGTGCAGACTTACCAGCATCATTTCAATAGCCTTTGACAATCCCACGAGCCTTGGTAGACGTTGAGTGCCTTAATAGTAGTAACCAGAAATGTGTTATTAGGTAACTTTAATCTCAAGAAATTTTATTTTTTTGGAAAGCAAGCAGGGTTTTAATGACCCCTAAACCTTTATAAATGAAAAATAAAAAATTCAATATACAATCCCTCTCCATAAGGAGAAACACCACTTCAAGTATAAAATAATATCTACCTCCAAAACCAGGCATAACACCAAGTGTCAGCTCGGGTAAGCCAAGTTGAGTTTTAGGTGTTGCAATACGTGCATGGCATCCCTATAAAAGGCAGATCAAGATATATAAATGTGATTTTCTGCTGTTTTTCCACTGAAATTGCATTGATAAGATTAAACAGAACTGATATCTAATTGAGCAAGCGTCACATGCCATTGCCAATTCTAAGCCACCTCCAAGTGCAAGTCCTTCAATAGCAGCAACAGAAGGCTTCCTTCCATCTGCACTTAATCGAATGGTTTATAATTATTTCCAACTTCAATAAATAAATTTAAAAAAAATGTAATATTCACGGAGTTCCAATGAATACCTTCCATGGTGTTCACCACAAGATCCACAGATACATCAGGAAGTACTGAAAGATCCCCTGCCAACCCAAATATACAATAGGTGTCCAGTGAAATTCTCCATAAATATTTGCCAATATAGGTTATAAATAGATATCCACAGACGAGAAACTAAAGTTGAAGTTGAAACCAGAAATATTCAGATACACACTGCAATATGAATGAAGACATACCATTTTTGTGAACTTTTTGGAAGACGTTGATGTCAAAACCACCAGAAAATCTTCCACCCTCACCTTTTTAAAGAAAAAAGGATATGAAGGACAAACAGTGACAGTCAGAAATCAGTATTTAAAGTAATAAACATGAAAGCGTGGATAAACAATCATAGTTGAGAATCAAGCACCTACAATGAATAATATAAAACCTAGATGTCATATAACACATGATTATGATGTATAGGCCTCCAATGTAAAATGTTGATGGTCAGGATATCATAAAAAACTTCAATATTTTACGTCATAGGCAATTAGGAATTAGTACAGTTGATTAGATGTAAGAAGGCTTGTCGATTTAAGTTGGTTCGCTTCACCCCTCATATCCTCCATTATTGTTGTGATTGCTGATGTTTTCCTGGTTCTATTTTCTGCATGGAAAGTCAAAATTAGACAAACAACTTCTCTTGGTGCTTTGCATTATCCTTTCGAGAGTATACACTTTTATAGAAGTAAACTTAGGAATCGTAGAACAAGATAAATTTGCTGTCAGGGGCTAGCTGCTCTTACAGCTATATCAGTTTTGATCAGTGACATAAGTCATCATAACAGTTGATAGTGTAAGTTTTTGCATTCTAGCCTTTAGTTTTCCTTGTATTTTTCCAGTTTATTGTAGGAAGGTTGGTGCTTCTTATAGGTGCTTTGTATACTGCAATAAATCAGGCTGCAATGTGAAAATTCTGTTTGGTTGATTAGATATCTAAACAAGAAAATAAAAAGGGTGCCCTGATAATCAGCGAGGTAAAGTAGATATTATTATACTTTTTTCACCATCTGCATCCTTCAACTAAACCTGAATGAATGTTTCAGTAAGTTATACGGGTGGTTTCTTTCAATTGATTTTGCTTACAATGAATTGGAATGATGATGTTACTTATTCACGTGATACATTATATGTTCGATCTATCTTTTCTATCTTGACATTAGTATAATCATATTTTTGTGCTTTCGAACTTTTGAAAATAATGTTCAAGTCTATGCATATGCAATAAGTTTTGTAGCATTGCTCGGAGGTAGTGTATGTTTCCCATATTCCAAAGCTTTATGAATGTGGTGAATTGGTAGGTTGTCTTACGTTTTACATGTGTGCTAATGGCATATGCATTCATCGATTGTAGTTAAGGCGTTGAAGCGGAGGTGAGGCGGACGAGCCTGAAAACACATGAGTGAAGTGAGGCGGTCTTAACATTTTTTTAAAGATTTCTTTTATAATAAATTGAACATAACAACATAGTAGTATACATCATCATTTTGATAATTATCATAAACAAATATATACAAAATGTGACACAACTACTTCGAATCGAAATGAAAATATAATAAAGTTGTATAGCATAGCGAAAAAATGCACTACATAAGTGACAAGTAACTTGCAAACTTCCACTAAATTATTAAAAATTAATAATCTTGAAAGAATAGAAACTTGAGAATATTGAGCATTTGAAGAAAAATTTTTGGAATGGTTGGTAATATTTTTTAAGTATAATCACTATTGGTATTCCAAAAGCATAAAAATCATTGAACTATGTTGTGAAAAATCAAGATTGATGTTGATCACAGACTGATCAAAACATGATATGTTTTCTCCAAAAAATAATTAAAAAATATGACAAATTATCAAAACTTAAAAACATTTTATCTTGTTTTTATCAAATTTATCAAATATTACACTAATAAACATAAAAATAAAACACTATTATAGAATGGGTTGCAACCTCTTTTGGCTGCAATTGGGCTGCAACCATTTTTATGCTGAGGCGAACGCCTCATTTCATGGCACCGCATTGCCTCATTTGAGGCGGAATTCTGTAAAAATGCTTTGAGGCACGCCTAGGCGGTTGCCTTGACTACACTACATTCATATGAAGTAATTTTGTCTTCCTAATCATTGAGAAGCTAAAATTGTTGTCAAGTGCTCCTAAAATTGTTGAGGTAACTAGGATAGTGTTCCTAAATGGTGCATTTGCATGTTTAGGATTTCCTAACGACAAATGGCTTCAAGGGCTGTCAATGAACACTTGAGTTTGAAGTTGATGATGCAATTTTTGTCTTGTAATGCATTCCCGCCTCCACCCTAAGAATCTCTTTCATTACCCTAGGTTAGAGCATCTACTCAGTCCCCACCACAAAAATAAAAAAATAAAATAATAAAAAGTAGAAAATCTTCAATGGATTAGCACAAAAGATTGTTGCACCAGTTTCTAGTACCATTAGGAATTTGAATCTCTAATGGTGCCTGTTTATGGTACTTTATGTTCTACATCCTAATCTTGAGGTAACTAGGATAGTGTTCCTAAATGGTGCATTTGCATGTTTAGGATTTCCTAACGACAAATGTAGGGCTGAACAAAAAACCGATCAAACCGATTAAACCGACCGAACCGATCTAAATCGAACCAATCGGTTCGGATCGGTTTCGGTTTTAAAAAATTCAAAACCGAAGTGGTCGGTTCGGTTTGCGGTTTCTATGTGATTTTAACCGACCAAACTGAACCGACCAAATATATATAATAAATAATATATATTTTATATATAAATAATACAATATGTTTAAAATAATCGGTCGGTTCGATTTTATTTCGGTTTTGGTTCGATTTTAGTCGGTTCGGTTCGGTTATGGTTTGCATAAATTAGAATCGGTTCGGTTTCGGATCGGTTTTGTTAATGGTCGGTTCGGTTTCGGTTTGAAAATTTTAAAACCGACCTAAGTCGGTTCGGTTCACGGTTTAGGTGAAAAACCGAACCGCCGGTTCGGTTTTCAGCCCTAGACAAATGGCTTCAAGGGTTGTCAATGAGCACTTGAGTTTGAAGTTGATGATGTCATTTTTGTCTTGTAATGCATTCCCACCTCCACCCTAAGAATCTCTTTCATCACCCTAGGTTAGAGCATCTACCGAGTCCCCACCACAAAAATAAAAAAATAAAAAGTAGAAAATCTTCAATGGAGTAGCACAAAAGATTGTTGCGCCAAGTCACACTCTAAAAATTTTTATAGTGAGTCAAGCCTAAAATTCAAAACTAGCGATGGCGGGACAACAAGATGCAAAAAAAATTTCATTACCTTTGACAAGATCAAGGCTTTCAAAGAAGTTTTACGGTTTGGGGTTGTGGGTTGGAGTGTTTCCAAAATTCTTATTTTTGAGTGTTCAATTTTTTTATTGGATGATGTTAAGTGGCTATCGAAAGCCGCATGGATTATTTGAAAGCATCGTAGCTATATTGGTACGTATCAGGAGCAGAAGTACTTTAGACCCTTTGAAAAGTGTACTTGCAAAAAAGAAGGGAGAAGGGGGGAAAACAATCAACAATGAACAGTTTTATTTAAAAGGGGGAAAAGCATCATTCAAACTTGGACATCGCCTAGGATCAAAGTCAACTATCACTGACCAATGGAAGGGAGCCCTTGTCTAATCATGAAAAAGAAAAAATAAAACTTACAAGAAGATTTATAAGACACATTTATTAAGGGGAGAATACGCCTAAAAAATCCTTTAACAAATCAATTTTGAGATGCAATATTCCATTGTAACCTTCATCTTTAATGCAATTCGGGTAACCAATTGGAAATTAGAATTTAGCATATAATCATACAATCTTTACATATTCATATAACCTTGATGCTTGATCTTCTAATTTGAATCCAAAAACCAAAAGTTTAGAGAACAAAAAAGAAATATTTCAAGATTCGAGATTCAAAGATCCTAAAATGATCTCAAAGCTCACCTGTCAAAACTATAGCTTTAACATCATCTCTTCTCATCGCCTCCTCGTATTTCGCCTTCAAACCTGCAATAACTGCAATCCAAACAACAACCAGTCAGAATCAATTTCCACTTCTAATTCGCACTCAAAACCTAACCAAAACCAGTGATTCTCAATCAAAACACACTAAAATTTCTCAATATTCATCTTCATTTCAAGTGGAAATTGGAACTTACTTGGAGGAGCTAAAGCGTTAACAGGCGGATTAGAGATCTTGATCACAGCGACTCTATCAAGTCCGACTTCCATCGTCACTTTCATGTTCGCCATGCTTGGTTGAGCGAATTCGCAGAGCTTCAACTAGGTTTTCAAACGATCACAGAGAGAGAAGAGAGATCAGAAAGTGAGTGATGAAGATGGAGCGCAGAAATAGCTAATGATGATCCGTATTTAGAACTGCGAATAAAGCGAGTCTTCCTTTCGAATGGACCACGTGTGTCACATTACACATTAAATTGCTTCAACGTTTTCATCCGAAAGATCATTGTCATAATGAATCGTACGTTCAATCAGTTCTGTAGCTATTATTGATGCGGAGTAGGATATCGTTGATTTAAGTCTTCTTCGTACGCGCGTAATTATCGGGTTAAGACCTGTTAGTGTCTCCACTGGTTCAGATGAGATGACGTAAGCAGTCTTCTTGTATGTCCATACTTGTGTTGCAGATTCCTCGAGTCTTCAATTAACAAGCATCTTATCTTGTCATTCCTGACGTGTCGTTTTGTTCTCTTTGTTATCGGCTACCTAGTTTTGTGTGTGTGTCGGTTGGTATGTGGATCCCGAGATGTCCACTCCCAATGAGTACGAGGGAGTCACTATCATGAAGGAAATGTTTATTTTCTCAGAAAAAGAAAATTAAATTGGCAAAAATATATTGTTTTCTTTTCTTTTCATTTGGTTTGTGCTTTTAGGGATGGCAACGGAGTGGATTGGGGCGAATTTGAGCAAATTCATTCTCGATCTGTCAGGAATAATGGATCCCCCAATCCGCCCCGCCAATCCGTTTACAATTTTAATCAAAATCCATAACAGCCCCGTGCGGATGGACGGATATCCACCCCGCCAATCCGCACAAAATTATAACAAAAATTACAGAATCAATATCTGAATTCGTACAAAAAAATACAAAAAAAAAAAAAAATCAATCTCTGAATCAGATTTTAGATCTAAGATCTAACTATCTGATTTCAGATCTGAGATCTGCTTTAACTCAGATCTTTGTATCTTGAAGCTAGGGAAGGGAGGGGAGGGGAGAGGGAGGCGACCGACAGAGAGATGAAGAGGAGACCACGATGGAGACTACCTTCGAGTGTCCGTGAGAAGGAGACGATGGCGACCTAGAGAAACTTGTTGTTGGTCCGAGGCCGAGTTGGAGAGGACACCGAGAAAGAGATGGACTGATGGAGAGGAGACCGAGAGTTTTCTCTCTTCATCTCTGTGATCTGTGACCGAGAATGGAGGGGAGAGTTTTCTCTCATCTCTGTGGAGATGGACTGATGGAGGGGAGAGTTTTCTCTCTTCATCTCTGTGACTCTGAGAAAAAAATGATTCAAATGAAGAGACGTGAGTGAGAGAGGCTGAGGCATATAGGGTTTTTGTTTTTTTGCTTTTAAGTCAAGGGTAATTTTGTAATATCAATACCTAAACGGATATCCGCGAGGCGGATATGACTAAATCCGTATCTGTCCCGATTAATAAACGGATACAAATTAAAAATCTGTATCCGCCCCAAAATCCAAAAATCTTTTACCAAATCCGTCTCAAACAAGGCGAATGGGGAGAATATCTGTAAAAATTTGCCCCACTGCCATCCCTATGTGCTTTACTTTAGTTTTGCATACCAAATTTAGTTAGTACTCATGAGTGTCACTTTAGGGGTACTTATATGGTTGTACCAACTGATCTAACAATTACAGTAATGGTAGGTGGTTCAATTTAGACAAATTAATTGATTGGTATAAATATACCCCACACCCCCCCACCCCAATCCGTAATTCTTAATTAGGGAACCTCCCTCAAAGATCGAAAATTATATTTACCTTCGAACCGCATCAATCCGCACCGGAGTGAATTTTCTTTCAAATTATCAACCAGTTAGTACACGTGTCAGAATCTTGTTTCATTTTTAAATAAATACACATCTCGAGACATCTCGTATTAGTGGCAGAGACTTTAAAAAAAAAAAAAAAAAAACCCACCTTCTCCGACAAACACCCACACAAAACCTCCCCTGTTTTTCACTATTCTTCTTCATTTTCTTATTCAACCTCTCCTCTGCTCAAAGCCCAACAATCCCACTTGGTTCCATTATCTTCCCTTCAAACCCCAACAATTGGACTTCCCCAAACAACACATTTTCCCTCTCTTTCATCCACATCACCTCCATTTCCTACTCTAGGGTTCGAGTCTGGATAGCAAGTGGCACCACCACCGCAGTTGACTCCTCTACAAGATTTCAGCTCCTCCTTGATGGCAACCTCCGCCTCGTCAACAACTCTGGCACAACCGTCTAGGAATCTCTCGCCGCCACTAATTCCTTTTAATATGTGCCACTAATTCCTCCTCGAGATGTGTACTTTTCAATCAAGGTGTATCCATTTGGAGGCCTTCATCATATCTCAAGATGTGTATTTATCTATAAATTGAGCAAGATTTTGACACTTGTACTCATTGGTTGCAAATGTGTCATGTGCTCTGCACATTGGTATTTATGGTAAAAAAATGGTTTAGAGGCAAAATGGAAAAATAAATTAACTCCGGTGAGGATTCAGGCAATCTAAGGGTAAGTTTATTTGGGATCTTTGAGAGGAGGTTTTACTACTTAGAAATTATGGATGGGGGTATGTCTAATGGCCCTTTAATTATTACAACTTTTGTTTAGTTTTATCTTCAATTTTACTTTATCACACTTTTTTTTAAGGATTTTATCACTGTTGTTTGGTAACAAATGCTCGATCCAGAGCATTGGTCTAGGTTCACTGCCTATAAATCATATAGGCGTAACCAGAAGATACACTATCCGCTTGTTCTCATCCACAATGTCTTCTACATGTGATAACATATTTCAATGCCCACAAGTATCGTTAGATAAATCTGACAGTTCCTAACATCAAACTGTGACAATTGTTCAAAGCCAGACCAATGGTAATCGGTGACAGAGTAAAGAGGTTTACGAGTTGGGAGGGGAACGCCAAAGGGTTCAACATTGTGATAGCAATGGTTGGAGAGGAACAAAAGGTCGGGTTTGGAGCACAACAAAATGGTATTTGATCTACATGAACCAAGTAAGAAGCTTGATCTGATGCATTTGATATGCATCCCTGTATCCTATCTGAGAGAGTAGCAATCTCAGAAACACATAATTTGGATTATCCAAATGTGAGCAAGGTGAGATGCTGTATTACAAGTGCTTCACTATAGCATTCTTGGTGTCATGACTGAGGCCATCCACTGCTAACCATAACGATAGAATGACAACACAAGTGATAAATTATATCAGAGTGCAAAAGATTATGTACTGCAGTCAGGGCTGAAGCAGATGTAACTCCAACAAAAAAAAACTTGCTCGCTCAATTTTAACACAATTACTGAATAAAAGGTCGTTCAAGTGAGAGTTAAAAAGAAATGGTACTCGGGAAACTTGCAAAACAATGCGACTTTAAATATAGCTTATTCGATCTGTGTTTCTTCATTTCAGTTATAATTAAAGAAAATGTTACAATATAATTTAGTTTAAATAGATGGCTAGTCATATTACATTCACTGATTTAAGTTAGTTTCTCTAAATTGTCACCCTTTCTTTGGCACGGCAGCAAGCCTGGTATACATCCTAGCCATGGACCGATAACCCCTAACATCACCAGAGCGCAGAAGATTTCCTGTTATCAAGTGCAATAGATATGTTAGCACGTTTAAAAATAAATAAATCACTAATGTTAATCAAGAAGTCTGACAGTGCATAGATGTGACTGTAGAAGTACAATCAACATACATGTATGCAAGGAATGTGATTTCTCAAAAAAAGTCGAAATTTCACGAAATGTTTATTTTTTTTTGAGTTACCGAAATTCCGTTCTCAGTTGTTGTACATTTTAACCAATTATAACCTTAATTTAGTATTAAAATTTTGTTATATAAATGATTCTCATGCAATATGTGGTTTGTATGACATTATGAGTCTTGTGGGACTCTTTATGTAGTATGTAAAAGTTTAAAATGCTTAAATTATATTCATAACTTCAAAATTACAACCAAAGTTTACGTTTTTTTAATACACAACGAAATATTTCTTAAAATCAACTTATTAAAATTACTTTGAAAAACAAAATCCCCATCCTTGCATGCATGTAACCAAAGTTACTTGGTTTGCAAAAAAAGCACATGCATTGTGCTTCTAGAGTTAAGTGTGTCTATGGAAGCAAACACCACAAGTCGGAGGCAGTATTAGCATATTTTGTAAGAGGTACAAGACTAAAGGTAATTTCCTGTGTTTTTCATGCTAAGCATTTTGGTACAGGAATTTATAAATGAAAGAGTCAAAATCCATGACTAAATTTTCTTTTGAGGAGCCGACGACTGGAATGCTCTCAACTCTCATGCAAACCGGATGCTCTTCGGGCAACACTTTACACCCTATCTGACTATGACTCGAGATCCGTGCAAATATGCACGAATTTATTGGCCCACAGTAGTTAGTTAATGTAGTGAAGCAACTTAGTTACATAAATGAAACAAAGTAGTAAAACTTATGAGGTTATAAATGAGGACGCTCTATGAACAACTACAGGTCCATCAAAGATGTCAATCTTACAGCTAAAACAGAACATGGGAAAAAGTTATACATTAAACACAAAACAACTTGCCTGAATCACAGTTGAGTGGGCTATCAGGTTCTGGATGAGCCATTAAAGCAATTATAGCCCTACAAACTGACTGGAGAGTCCAAGCAGGGCTCCATGCAGTTTTCAAGATATCTAAGCAAATCTCTCCTGTCTGCATATGAAAATAGAAATAAGAACAAAAAAAAGTAGAAAATACAAAAAATTTGATTGAAAAATTACAAAGTTCAAGGAATTCTCAGTTCCACATATATTAAAAGAATAAGATGTATGATCCTTGTTTACAGAGCCATGTCCGCAACATACAATACATGAAACCAAATACCAAAATGTAACAGAATTATAGGCAATTCGTCCATAAATTGAAAAAAAAAAAAAAAAAAAAAAAAAATTTGATAGAATATTAGTTATACCATCACTTAAATGTTCATGGTTAAGAATATTAATTCTACAATCAACTTAATATTTTATAGTTTTAGAATTTTTTTTAGCGAACATAGGGCGATTTATTGAATTAAGGAAGTGAGGAACTCACAATGAAGTACAAACAATCAATACTACATAAATATAAAACATTACTAAGGGTTAAAGAGATTTTCCCATACTAAGAACACTAACTGAAACGGGAATTGTTGATGATTACCCATGCCGTTGCACAGCACCAAATCATCCCAAGGATACCCATGCACTGTTGCTAACCTTTCTTTTTCTTCCGCTTCAAATATTCTTTCCTTTCTCTCTTTCCAGATGGAAACGACTGTCACTATTAGTAATCTGACCCACAGCCAGTTGCCTCTAGCTTCAAATACTGTACCATTCAATGATCTACTATCCAAACAGATAGTAACAGGTAGTGTGTCAGAAGTTGTGAATTGGCCTCCACATTTGACTAGCAAAGGTACACTCAAAGAACCAATGATTTATCAATGGTTTCCATACTTGTACAAATTATTAACTGGAAAAAACAAAAGTTCTTTCTTTCCAGATGGTGACCACTGTTGCTATTAGAACCATTGTTGAAGACATGTGGAGCTTCAGATGTGAGAAAGTAGTAGCAACTTTTCACTGAGAACCACTTAGATGAACTATCCCAAACCCATGTATCAGCATCACCAGGCAATTGTTCCTCCCAGTCACAAGATTCTAATTTGTAATGTCAATAGATCTGTTAGGGAATTGTGCAACTGTCTTTCTTCTTTCTGGTGGTGCTTGATTTAACGCCAAATTGTTCCTTCAGAGGTTTATTTCCCAAACATTTATCTTCCCAAAATTGTGTCATCTTTCCATCATTTACTTCGTATGAGACATGAGCATAAATTTTGTTTTGAGGTTCATCGCTGCCCTCCATTAAGAGCAACAAATGGTGTGTAGACCCCCTTCGCGTACCATCCATACTATTCCTATTCAATGTCGTAACAACCCCTCCCCCCCCCCCCCCCCCCCCCCCCACCAAAAACAACCACACACACCTAGTTTCCTCCTTAATGCACTTTGTTCGGTTCCAAATCCCATATCTACTTGGATAGCAAGGCCTGATTGAATTCTAAGACTCTTCTAATTCCAAGGCCTCTTCTTTTGGTCTGCATACCAATATCCCATTAATTAGGCGATATTTTTCTTGAGGACAACGTTTCCCTACGGGAAATCTCCAAAGTCCTCTCTATAAAGAGTGCTACAATCAACTTTTTTTTTCATAATAAAAAATCAAAAGCAAGTATTAAAAAAAATAGACGAGTGTGGTGCACGCAGTACGCGGATGAGGCATGGCGGGATAACTAAAACACAAAACAAAATCATTTGAGCAAGTGCTTGCTGATCTGATCATAAGATCCTAGCATACGAAAAAATAAAAAATTGAAACATTTATTTTTCGATCAATAAACCCTCTGCGTTCCTAAGCATCCTCCAATTCACTCAACTCGAAAGAAAAAAAAATGATAAGAACCTCCTCTACAGCAATCAGCCTAACCAATAAAGAGGGAACAGACTGTTAATAATCACAAATTGATCATAAGGTCATGATTCATCAAGCAGACTGTAGTTCCTGTCTCCTTACAAAGTAAGAATAGAGATGTACAAGCTTATGCAAAGGAGGTTGTTCAGCGGCACCTTGGAATTCCTTGAACATTAGTGATCTGTCAGAATCCAGGAACCAAATTAACGATAACGAGATGATCTACAGGAAGGATAGGCATCCAGAGAAATTCCGAAACAATTAGAGCAACTCTACTATGAAAATGCTAAGTCTACAGGCAACCTTAACTTGGGACAATGCACATAAACAAGTCTGAAAAGACCTAGCCCACTTCCATCTTTTACATCCTTTTAGCAGGACATCTCACATGTTTCATCAACCAGTGCCATCTCATAAAGAACTCACCAACACCATGTGTCCTCTAAACCAAAGCTGCCATATGTATAGCTCCCAATCATACAAGGGACACAGTCATCAGTGACACCACGAGTGCCTTTCAAATTAACAAGTCACATAAGCAAGAAATCCATGACTCTTAATAAAGTCTCTCAACTGCAGCAAGTGATTACCAGTAAATAGACTTCCAACATTAGCAATCCCTTTATTGAAACTAAATGATAAGATGGTCTGGGACATTAATAACCCAATCATACTACAACGGAGTCTATCAAACATGATGCTAATAAATTTGGAAATCTCTCTGAATTTCAAGCTAAAACACCATTATTTATGTATAGAGTTATTCCTATTGTTTTCAGTTTAATAGCTTTTTTTATTGATTTTCGAAATAAAACTCTATCCTCTAATTGTTCACCCATTACTTCACTTAGGTTATGTTTGGTTGCACGGAAATAGACATGGAAATTGAAACCGTTTTCGTGAATCCGATTCCAAGGCCTCCCCCTCGGACTTGGATTCCCATGAGTAGTCGTAAAATAATCTTATGGACAACCAAACAGCGGAAATCCTCATAACAAGGGAAATGGATTCCATTTAAAAATGGTTAACCAAACAGACCCTTAGAACATATAAACATCTAAAAGACTAAAACAAAAGAAATTAAGAAACAATTCAAAGTATGGATACCTTAAAGTGCACATTTGGATGGAAAATCTTTGTCAAGAACCTAACTTGAGGAGGTTGCAAAGGGTATTGCTCGGGAATGGAAAATGCAAGTTGGAATTCACCACCTTCAAATGGAGTCTCAGATGGTCCCTGAACAGAAAAGGACAATGGTAAGTATAGCAGTAACATAAAAATGTAAAATACAATTTTAGTAAAACTTACCTTGATCAGGGCTGTCCACTTAAATATGTTTGAATCATCACAAACTAGTTGTATATCTGAGTCAACTGCTTTCTCTCTCTGCACCTCTTTGTATTCCTTGAAAAGCCTCGCTCTTGATGCCTGCACATGACATACGAAAGAATGCTCCCGAAACAATGAACAATAGAGTAAAAGATGTACTCATTCTTATTGGCAAAGCACAAAAGGAATGTCAAAAGCATAAAAGGAATGTGTAAAGGCATAAAGGAATATCGATTCCAAGTAAAACAGAGAACGGATCCTCAAACTAAATTTTAAGAATTTTATTTGTAATTAAGCATAGTAGACAGCAAGACACAGAAAATTGAAAGAAGCATTCACAAAATGGATAGTAAAAGTGTATTTTATGCTGAGAAAAAAAAAATTCCTTTGAGAAGATAACATGAAAGAAACTCGCAAAAGTAAAATTGTTCAAACAAGGGACCAATAAGGAACAATAGAATCGTGGGTACATTCTCCTATGCCCCTATGAACAATAGCAACGAGAACTATAGTACAAATGAAGAAAGGTAAATGAGATTTTTGTTTCAAATTTTTTTTTTTATCAATCAACCAGGAAAATATCATTAAAAAATGGTTCATTTGCGTTTGGGTACTATAGTTTGTACCAATTTTGGATTTGGGTCGTTGTCCAGCTTTGAGTACGGATCTCAAGACCACTTTGACCGTTAACTCTCATTTACAAATATAGGACCTAAATGCAAAACTGATATAAATTGTCGGACCTAAAGTCTAAATTTATCTATACCAAAGTCAATATTATTTCGAAAAAATGAAAATTCATTCAATTACTGGACGGAGAGTTAAGGTCAACGTGGCTATGAACCAAGACTTAAAGTTGGACAACCTTGGGACCCAAACTCTAAGTTGGCATAAATCATGGGACCTAAACGGAAGTTAAATCTTAAAAGAAAGTATCAAGGTAATCATAGTATAAGAAAAGGGTAGATTGTAGAGCTTACAAAGGAAACAGGCTAGCCCAGTCAAAAATACAAGTATAAAAGGGGATACCCTCTAAATAACCTCAAAGATTGCCCCATTTAAAAAAAAAAATGCCAACTAGCAATTATGGCATAAAGAACTACTCTACTGGTCAAAGATGAAGATTCTAAACAAAGGGACAAGAAAGAATGTAAACTGGTTTGTGACGGGCACAGCTACAAGTTTGAATAAAGCTGAACATATAAATCAGCTTTTTTCTGGTACCAAGTAATTGGGATAAGATGTAGAACCTGATGATTAACTGATATGTTTTACCCCAACTACGCTTGCCCAAGGCATTGGAAGAATGGGTCCATTTGAGACGTGAGGTCAAATTTCTAAATCTAATGCATACTTATTTAGTAACTAGTTGTTTATGACAAAACTGTTATGTTGCTGTCACACCAAACACTGTAAGCCAATACCATAAAAACAAAGCAAGTGGGAAGGATATAAAGAAAAAGAAACTAATAAAAGGAATAGCCACCAACCTGCATTTTGGTTATGGGTTGTCGATTGCGTGTACCCCAAAAGCTACAAAAACTAGTCTCTACGTGTGATTCGCAATGGCACCTTCAAATCCTTGTGATTCTGATAAGGATGACCATCATTAGCCAAAAAACACTATAACTTGACAAAAAAATCAAACAAGTATCACTTTCTGACAGAGGCACTAACCATGGAATATGTGGTATGAGTTTCACGCATTAAACATGGAAATTAAACCATGCTTGTTTATTCTTGACCTTAAACCATATAAAGACTTGAGAAAACCAACAGTCAAACAGTATTGTCGAACCAGTAAATTTTTCTTCGATGTCAATCATGGATGACCCAACACCTGATCTAGTAGTAAGAGTGTGAACTCCCAGAGTATAATTTTTGGGAAGAAAAAAGGGTGTTGACTGTGTAGAAAACCCAGGTTTTTTCTTATAATGGGAGTTACATAACAATGTGTGTGTGAATGAAAGGCTCAAGATGCAATAAGAGCATTTATGTTGCATTACGTACTTTCAATTTTCGTAAAAACTTCTCAGTACATTATATAGGGAAACTTTAAACTATGTATTTTATGTTGCCTTACGTGCTTTCAATTTTTGTAAAATCTTCTCAGTACATTATATAGGGAAACTTTAAAATATGTATTTAAAACATCTTTTAAATACAACATATTTATCATAAATATGCCCGACTGCAGACTATTTTAGCACCTCTGTGGAACTTTACAGGCAACAGACCTTGTCATCAGCTTTACTAGTTCGCTCGTTAAGAAAATGAAATTGTTTTAACAGAATATTGTATAATTTCTAAGAAGAATTCCAAATCTTTCAAGCTATGGTGTGACAAATAACCGTTCAGTACCAGATGAAGGATAAGTGTTCTTGAAAATAGCAAAGATTATCCTCGTCGAAAGAGAAGTTGCTAAATTTATGGATTCAAACTCTATAACAAATTATATGATTTTATTCTCGGAACAAACTCAAGCCACCCTTCAATTTTTCTTTTACTCTACACCCCATACTTGATTTGGTTATCATCAAGATTGTTACTTTCTTACGCACTCCAATAGTTCCGCTAAATTCCTAATTAGGTCTCCAAAGAAAGTGCTGCGAGTAAAAAAAAAAAATCTTGAATTTTAACATCAAACCCTATATACGTGATCAATTAAAATCACCAATCTTAAAAAAACCCAAATTGGGTTGCCAGAAAACCAATTCAGTCCGACCCTTCCCTTCTGTAATAACATTTGTGTGAAATAACGTCTAAAGTTAGGATTTTGGGGTCTAATTCATGGAATCTCTTCTAGCTGATTGCATCAAATTTACAATTGATGTAGAAGTGGGGAAAAGATCGAGATTATAGATTGAGAGAGAACAAACCTGGAACACTTTGACGTGCTACGAGAAAGATGATGAGACGAGATCTGCTAAGAAATTGTTTCGAGATCGATAACAGATTTTCAGTGGTCGAGAAGAGAGAGACTCTGAAAGGTATAGCGAGAGAAAGGTGAAGGCGATTGTGTCATTGGGGAATGAGCAATTTCATCTAGAGTTCATATTTCGTGAAATATTTTGTAAACAAAAAAAATAAACATTTTGAAAATACGTAAAAGTATATATAATAAATTTCGAAGATATATGGATCATGTGGAAAAAAAAATAAGATGCAAGTAAATAAATATATTAAATGAAGCCTAAATACCAAGAAATGAAACAAACATGAAATCAATATATAATTAGAAAATTAGGGAGTGGTTTCAAAAATCAATCTATAAGTAAAAGAAATGATAATTAGAAAATCAGGTGGGTGGTTTCAAAATCAATAAATAATTAGAAGAATTGATAATAAGAAAAAAATTCTCAATTTTTACGAAAAAACCCTGAAATCTTTTGAAAAAATGTAAATTTTGGTAGCTGGATTTTGTATTTTTATGAAAAAGTGAACTTTATGAAAAAATTCTGAAATTAATGAAAAATCCTTGAATTTTTTTTTGAAAAAACCCTTGCAAATAATGTAATTTTTTCTTTTGCCATTTTTTTTTGCAATTTCAAAAAAACAAAATTTTCGTTGAAATTTCGCAAAATCTCATTCTTTACTTGTACCCAAGCATTGTGATTTCATTTTTGAGTTAATTTCAGTGTCCTAATTTTAAGAAATATTTTGATGTGTAAAGAAAAAACGTAAAAAATTCTAAGATACAAGAAATATATAATGAATTTCGCGTATATGAAATATGTGAAAAAAATATAATTAAATAAATCTATTAAGCACATTAAATGAAGCCTAAATACCATGAAATGAAACAAATATAAAATCAATATATAATTAGAAAATCAGTGAGTGGTTTAAAAAAATGAACAAATAATTAGAAGAAAGGATAATTAGAAAGAAAAGAAAACCTCGAAAAAACTCCGAAATTTTTAGAAAAACCAGTGTTCTAAAAAATGGCCTAGGCGCTAGGCGTTAGAGAAACGCCCAGATTAATGGTTGGGCGGGCTGAAAATTAGGTAGGCGTCTAAGTGGATCTGAGCGGTCTGGGCGGGTTTTTTTTTAATATGGCTGATTGTGTTCTTATTTTATTTTTTTTCCCAGTTTTTGGGAAAAAAATAATTTAATTATTTTTTATTCAGTATATGTCTGAATGTAGCAAATGATGATTACTTAATGGAATTCTCAAAGGATCTGTCGGTACCAATTTTAGTAATGTAGATTTTATCAAACATGACTGAGGTCATTTATGCAATTTGAAGAAAAATAAAAGAGTAGATTTGGATATTTGTCCACAAATTCAACTTTGTATAAAGTGCCCATCATAACCAACTTCAGTCATTTGAGTTTTAATAAATTTTGTTCATAATTGTTAATTTTTCATGTTTTTAAATTTTACATATGTATCTTGGCAATAAATTGGATGTAATTGATAAGGTATTATGCTTAACTTTTGTAAATTATTAAAGTTATAATACAAAACCTAAAACCGCCTAAGCGCTCGCCTAGGCCCCTGGGCGAGGCACATGTTCTCCGCCTGCCCACTGCCTAGCGCTTTTTATAACACTGGAAAAAACCCTCGAAAAATGTAAATTTTGTTAGCTGATTTTTGTATTTTACGAAAAGATGAAACTTACAAAAAAATCCCGAAATTTATCGAGAAACCCTAGAAAATGTAATTATTTCTTTTGCACTTTTCGTATTTTCAAAACACTGAAATTTTCACCGAGATTTCATTCCTTGGTAGTACCTACAGTCGTCACCAATTAGAGCATCCCAGAATAAGTTGTAACTTGGAACACAACCATTATGCATTTGACTCTCCCTTATGCTATAAGTCAAACCTCCACAAAATCCAGTAACAGTAAAGCCTAATCCCTTATTGAAAATCTAACCTAGATACATAATGATTGAAAGCATGCAATTTATTGATGAAATTTGAAGTACAAAATAGTGAAAGAAATTGTAAAGACTTATATGATTTTTTAGAACAGGAAGTACAGAATAGTGAAAGAAATTGGAAAGAAAATTGAAATACAACTTGAAATTGATTACAACAGCTTGGAATGGGGAATACAAAAGATTGGGGATTAGGAAGAGGCTGCGTGATTGTGAAAGGATGATAAGATAAGCGATGAGATGAGTAATGTTAAGTGAGGAAGTAGGTGATGCTAAGTGACGCCTTGAACTCTTGAGTCTTCCTAACTTTTATAGCCGTGAAATTGCATTAAATTCCTCTAATAATTGCCCGACATCATGATTGTGATTTTTTGAAAGATGGCGAGATAGCGGAGTTTGCCTTTGAATTATTGAATTATCTTTTGGTGGATGGGTTGGGATATTTGATCAATAATGGATATTAGGATTTGACTGTGGGTCATAAGAAAATGACACATTTTGGATGGTTGTGGAATAATTCAACTTTGGTTCGGTGGACTGAAGCTTTTGAAGAATGAAATTGGTTGGTGGGTCCGAAGATAAGGACACATGGATTGATTTTGGTGGATGATGGCTTTGGTGGGTTTGGTAAGATGATGTGTGGGTCATAGTTGGGACATATAACGTGGTGATTATGATAACTGAATTTGAAAACTTTGGTGATATTTGAGATAAGGATATTGGATTGATGGAGACTTGTTTGGTAGAAAATGGACTTGTCCATTATTGGTTGTTTGAAAGAAATTTTTTTTTTCAGTGGGTTTGGATGTCTTGTATTATTTTTTACAAAGACTTTTGAAACTGGGATTGATTGTGGAATTTGGTCATTTGTTACTTGTAATGGAATCTTGGAGAAATTATTGATGTTGAGACCAAAAAAGGCTAAAGCAATCATCTTCATTGGCAATGCTGTTGGGCGGAGGTTGCATCATTATTGTCGTTGTCGTCGCCATCTGATGAGTAGATTTGAGAAATGATTTTTTAGAATTGCTTCTTGGAGATGGTTGTTAAAACATGTGCTTTGAGTCTTGCTAAATCTAAAAGATTTTCTTTGCTTGGCTGAATTGATTTGTTGGTCTTGAATTACTTTTCCATTGCCTGTTTTGTTACACCAAAAATTTCAAAACCCGCCCACCATTTTACTTTAATTTGAATCTTCGGAATAATGTTGGAGGAGCTTGAACAGATTGAGAAACACCTTGGATTGGAGAAATAACATAATCTCACCAACAGATCCACACTAGGGAAAATCTTGAGAAAAACCATAATAATGGAACTTGAAAAGATTGAGGTTGTTGAGGTTTGAAATTGCTTTTGAAAACATTAAATCCTGTTTGTACCTGAAGATGAAGAATTTCTTGAACTAGGCTGTACTGATTCCACCATCGGTGAGAAAACAGTAAGGAAATGATTGCAATGTGAATTAAAACATAAAAAACCATGAATGAGAGCAATTTGGAGTTGGAAACAGAAAACTCTAACTATGCTATTTGATAATCAAAATAATCATAAAATTGAGGATTGAAAGGTCGGCTAAATTGTTTGGGAGTGAAGGGGTTTTGATTCCAATATTCGGGAGAGAGGACCTTGAGAATTTGGCACTTTGAATGGGTGATCTTGGATTTTTCATTTTTTCTTTACTGTGAGTGACTAAATTGAAATCTGTATCTACGAGAATAAACTCACAGAACAATCTTATATTGATTGGATATTCATAAATGAATGAAGACTTTTGAGGGAAAAGGTCATTGGCTATTTTGATCGGGTTATCATTTGGATTGCAATAAAAATTTTCTAAAGGACAAATTGGCTAAAGGGTAGAGGTTGTTATATATTGAGATGTCAGGCTTTTTTGAGGAGATTGTTTTTTTTTTGGAGATTGATTGGCTTGAGAAGTTGGCTTTGGAATCGGATTTGAAATTGAAGGATTGGATTGTAGTGGTTCAAACCTGTTTTGATTTTTGATTACCACTGAATATGAGTTTTTGATTGAATCAAGAGATGATGGAGGAAGCTTTGGAAACTCGTCTTCGTTCATCATCTCAAACCATGATTTAGATTTTTGCTTTGAAGAGGAAGTCATTGTATAGCTATTGTTTTGAGATTGCTTGTAGTAGAGTGAAAACTTGGTGAGATGGTTTGAATAAATTTATTCACCTGAAGGAGAATGGTGAGAAGGATAAGGTTGAGACTCAGTTGCTTTCCTCTAAAGAAATTCTTTTGTGAGGAAACCTGGAAGGGAATTTGAGTTGCCTTTTATAAACTCAATTTGGAAATCAAAAACAGACAAAAGTGTTTGTCATCTGGTAAAAATCTGTTTTGACACAAGGTTTTGCACATCCTTTTTTAAAATATCTTTTGTTGATTGACAATTAATACATAATAAAAACGGTTGATTGTAAAAATCACCTTGAAATTTTCTTATGTAGAAAACAACTGATAAAATCTCATTTTTGGCAGTTGAATAGTTTGATTGAGTTTTGTTCCAAGAACCAGAATGAAACGGACTAATTGTTCTTTGTCATTAATTTTTTTTAAGGATACTGACATACTATATACTGGATGCATTAGTTTCAACTATTTTGAAGGCTGTTGTATTGGGAATACCTAAACAAGATAAACTTTTGACAGTTGCTTTGACTTGACGAATAATTTTTGTATGAAGATTTGACCACGACAAAGGATTTTCACGAAGTTTGGCATAAAGAGGCTTGACTTAAATTATGAGATTTTTGTAAAAATCAGTCACATAATTGAGACTTCCTAAAAATCTTTGTAATTGATTCTTATCTTTGATTTCATCTGAAAATTTGTCTGCGAATGAAATTGATCAATCAATTGGGATGATTGTGCCATTATGGATCCTATGACTAAGGAAGCTAATGTTTGTTTGGAACAAGTGTATCTTTTTTGTGATAACACTAATCCACTGTTCTTAACAATTTAAAAGAATTTTCCTAAATGTTTCCAGTGTTCTGCAAATTTTTTTGAAAAAATTAGTATGTCATCTTTGTAAACAATTGAGAATTTTGTGTATGGATTGAAAATATCATTCATTATGTTTTGAAATTCTGATTGAACATTTTTTAGACCAAATGACATCACATTCCATTCGTAATGTCCAAATGGTACATTGAAAACAGTTTTGTATCGATTTTCTGGAGTTATTTGAATTTGCCAGAAAGCTAATTTGATATCAAACTTTGAAAATATTGTTGCTTGAGCAAGTTTGTTGATTAAGTCTATTAATCTTGGTGCTCCACGTTTTATCTCACTATGTATTATTTTCTGTTCCACAATGGGGTGGATTTTGCCAAATCCATCCCCGCCCTGCCAAGAATAAGGATCCCCAGATCCGCCCCGTATAACCATTTATTTTAATTTATAAATTTGTCCCCGCCCCATCACGGATTGCGGATATCCGCCCCAATCCGTTTATTCAAATACTACTTGAACAGGCCCACCCATCCTCAAAGCCCAGTCCATTTAGCAACCTTAATGAGGGTTAATTGGCTAGGACCCCACAATATAATTTTAATTACCTATGCTAGTTTTACAATAGCAACAACTTAACATAGTTGACTTATAGGTGATGTGGACTATGTTTAAATTTGCAATTTTGGTTTCTGTAGGATAATTTTATAAAAGCAAAAACACAACATCATTTGCTTTTAGGTGATGTGAGACTATGTTTATTTTGGTGTTTGTAAAATAATTTTATAAAAACAAAAACACAACAACATTGGCTTTTAGGTGATGTGGGACTATGATTGTATCATGTAAATTGGATTTTTGTAGCCTAATGTTATAAGAGAAAAAAAAAAACACAACATGGCTGTATTTAGGGCGATGTGGGACTATATTTATAACATGAAATTGAAATTTGAGTTTTATGTTATGTGGGACAACAATTTATGAATGAAAAACTTAAAGTGTCTAGAATCAAACAAAAAGGGTTGTCTTACATGTATACTAGTTTTATAAGAGCAAACAAAAAATATAGTTTGTTTTTAAGTGATGTGAGACTATAATTTATAAATGAGTAACTTAAATTTTATAGCCTAGTTTTATAAGAGCTAGCATACAACATTGTTGGATTTTAGGGGATGTGTGACTATTTTTGTAAGATTTGGATATTGTTGAGTAACATGAAACTTGACTTTTATGCGATGAGAGACTATAATTTGTGAATGAAAACTTAAATCTAGGAAACTTGATTTGAGTTATACATAGTATTTAGCTTGGAAATTCCTTATTGAATCTTATTTTAGCTCGTTAATTGGTAGTGATGATGTCAGTGGTTGTGGTTGTGGGTGGTGAATATGATGGCAATGGTTGTAGTTGTTGTATGGTCATGGTTGTGTATTTAGTATTTTGATTAGAGATTCATTGTTGAACTTTATTCTATTTCATTGATGGGTGTGGTAATGATAGGAGTGGCCTTCATTTTGGTATTGTGGTGGTGGTGATATGGATATGGTTGTGGGTGGTGGAGATGATGACAATGGTTGTGGTTGTGGACCTTATGGTATCATTTGACATGGTGGTGGTTGATGTTAGTGATGGTGGTGATTATACTACGGTGGTTATTGTGTATTTAATATTTGGTTTGGAGATTCCTCATTGAAACTTACCCATTCTCGTTGGTGATGATGGTGGTGGTTACGATGATGCTAGTAAGTGTGGTTTTGGTATCGTGATAGTGATTGTGGGTGGTTGTGGTTGTGGACCTTATGGTATCATTTGACATGGTGTGGTTGGTGTTAGTGGTGATAGTGATTTTACTACGGTGGTGGTTGTGTATTTAGTATTTGGTTTGAAATTCCTCATTGAACCTCACCCAATCTCGTTGGTGATGATGATGGTGGTTGTGATGATGGCAGTAAGTGTGGTTTTGGTATCGTGGTAGTGATTGTGGGTGGTGGAGTTAATGGTAATAGTTGTAGTTGTCGTATGGTGGTCATGGTTGTGGAGATGACAACATTGGTTAGTGGTGATGGTAATGATAGTGATGGTTGTGGCAGTAGTTGTGGTTATCAGTCGTAGATGAGGTGGTTGTGATTTTGATATCATGGTAGCAATTGCTATAACTATAAGGGTTGCAGTGGTGATGAGAATTATGCGACGATAGTTGTGGCATTGGCTGTGATTTGTGAAGGTGTTGGTGGTGGCAGAGGTAGTAGCTATGACTATGAAGGTCTTGGTGACAATTATCCTATGGTGTTTGTGATGAGTGTGAAGGTGTTGGTGGTTAAGGTTATGAAAATGGTGTACGCGGTGAATGTAAAGGTGACACTGATTTTGCTATGCGTGTTGGTAGTTATGGCTTTGAAGGTAGTTAATGTTAATGCTATGATGGTTGTAGCAACGTGGTAATTGTGGTGGTTGTGAAGGTGGTGGTGATTATGCTATGGTGGTAGTGGTGGTTGCAACAAAAGACAAAATAATAGTCATTTTATTGTATACTAAACAAATGAAATCATTTGATGATAAATTTGGTAATGCTAAATTAAACAATGTAAGTGAATGAGAATAAAAAAAATTAGTTTAGTCTCACATCCTCTAAAAAGCAAGATGCAAAAGTTTATTCTATAGAAACACAAAGATTTGCATTCTTTTAGACGTGAGCTTAAGATGTTTAGTCCCACATCCTCTAAGAAGTAAACTCAACAGGCATATGTTTATATAAAAACACAAAGATTTGCAATCTTTTAGACGTGAGTTTAAGATGTTTAGTCCCACATCCTCTAAAAAGCAACATGCAGTCTATAAAAACACAAAGTTGGGCTCTATAATTTAGTAGGTTAAGTTGGGCCAATTGGCTGGAAGCTTTGTTGTTTTTGAATTTGATCAACCCAATAAATTTGTTTGATTATATATAAATAAATATATAAACGGATATCTGCGGGTCGGATATAGATAAATCTGTATTCGCTCCGAATTTTGTACGGATTCAATTTGGATCCTCGAATCCGCCCCGAAATCCGTTAAGATAAATCCAAATCCGCCCCAAACGGTTTGGATGGGGCGGATATCCATGAAAATCCGCCCCACTGCCATCCCTACATTTGGCAAGTCTGAACAAACTTCTGCTTCTAATTTAGTTTGAAATTGGCTAATTTGAGTTTGTAATTTTGGATTTTTTAATTGTTCTTTAATTCTTTTGTAATTAAGTTATTCTTTCAAATAATTGATTTTTTTTTAATTTTTTGCTTACTAAATCATCAATTTGTGATTTTCTTTTTAATATGTTGAGATCTGTAGTTTTTGGTTTTGTCATAAAAGGAAAAATAACTTTTTCTCCAAATATTTTTGGGATTATTCCATCTTGATTTACTTTGAAGGGATAAATGCTATTAGGAAGGGTGTTCCTAAAATGAGTTTTTGACCCATGTTTTTTACTAAAAAAATTCTTAATTGATGTAATATTTTTTTTTGGCAAATATGCGCATTTGATAATTTGTAATTAACTTGTAATTGTTTTTCATTTGCCGCATATAATTTTTTATTTGTTTTTTCAAAATACAATTTAGATCAGCGTCTGAATCTAAAAGTGCAATTGTGGTAATTTTGTATTCTTTGTTTATTAGTAATATAATATTAACATATCATCTTTGGAGTTTTATTTGTGAAATTGTATTTGAAAAATATAATTTGATCTTCTGGATTAGTATTTTTGATATGATGAATTTATTTTTTTTAAATATTAATTTCTCTTTGAACATCTTGTAAAGTAATTATGTAATTTGAAAACTTGGTTTTTGTTGGATTATTTATTGTTTTCAAGTTCATTGGATTATGTGGTTTGATTAAGCTAAACTTTTTCTTGAAGATATGTTGAGTTTGATTTCGACTGCGATATTTGAAATAATTTGTTCATTTTTTCCACTTGCTATGATTTCTTTTGATGTGATCTGGTTGTCCACATTTTAAGCAAAGTCTTTTTGGAGAATGCTTTTGCTTTTTAATTATTTTCATTATGTGTTGTTTTGTCATTATTTTTTGTCTAAGATTTTTTCTTGTTTTCTTGTTTTCTTGATGTAGAATTATTGGTGTTGTCATTGTCTTGTTTGGAAAGTGTGTTGATACTTTTATTGGGATAAGATTTTGATTCAATAATTTGAATTGAAACAGATTGTGAGTTATCAAAGGTACTAAGGCTAGGCTTAGACTTGAACGTTGATTCTTTTGGTTTTTGGAAGGATGTACATGTTGTGGTACCCTCATCCATAGAATAATTGTTCTCATACCATGGAAAAAATGGTTTATTGATTTGAAATTGTTAAAATATTTGGCTTATTTGTCTATTTCTTGCTCATTGTATTTTGAATAAAATTCGTTTCTTTTTTTAACATTGTAATTTGCCATGAATTCAAGTCTAATAAATTTCTTGTCTAATTTGAAATTGGTGTTTATATTATAATCTTGAAGTAGATTATGTATTTTGATTTGTGATGGAGATTCTTGTTTGCAATGATCTCGTTCTTCTTGTTCAAATTGATTATTGGTTTGATTTTGGAATCCTTGTGAATTTAATAAGGGGTTTGAGTTGGAATTTGTTTGAGAAATTTTTTCTAAGTTTTGGGTTGAGGATTGTGAATCTAGTATAAGTTTTAATTGTGCTAGTCTTTGATCAATTTGTTCTTCAATGTATGTAGTTTCTTGATGTATTATGTTATTTGTATTAATTGAATTATTTTGGGATTTTGAATAATGATTGTCGAACCATTGGAAAAATGAGATGTTGACTTTATTTATTTCATAGAATTCATAAAACATTTTGCCTAGTAGATCTCTTTGGGTTTCATTAGTGATTGAGTAAAATCTTTGTCTTTTGGTATCATTGCGTTCTTGCATAAATTCTTCTTGTATATAGTTTTTGTTTATCTTGAATTATTTTTCTATTTGTAAAGGATTTTCTATTTGATAGTTTGGGTGTTGATTTGTGAATTGTGATATGTCTATTTTAATTTGAGAACAGATTGTTGGAATTGACCGATTCATCTGGTTTGTGAATTGTGAAGAAAACATGTTTTGAGAAGTTAAGGGATCGGCTATTGTTGCCACTCTTGTTCTATTTCAAATACTTAGCATTAAAATTATATATTATATTTGAAGTTTTTTGCCTGAAGGATGAAAAACGGGTTATCCTAGACACATACGACACTTGGACAACATATTTTTAGAGAGGAGTAATGGGTTCACCTTAAACGGACCATCATAGACGAAACCATCAAATGGGACCACTGAGCGGGACCACCTATGCCCAACCACAACGCCTATCCACGACAACAAAGGACATCAACGGCTGACCAACGTTACCTACAAGGCTGTGACACCTACCAACGCTTGACTGCAAGGGTTTCTCCCAGAGACTATCAAAAGACTTCGTCTACCAACGTCTAGACTATAATGGTTTTTCCCGGCCAAACTGAATGTCCTTAACAAGATCCCACCATCCAAACCCAATATCAATTTGGTATACAGTTTGACCAATCGAATCATATGATATTAATTAATAAATGTGGAAACAATTTCACTGCTGAATGAGAATTAGTTTGGCTAGAAAATTGGTGGTGGTTCTTACTTAAGTTGTGAGTGTTACTAAAGATCATCCAAGTTTAATATTATCCAAACAGAATAGCATCTCCAATGACAGAGGCTACCGATATGTCGAAGTATAAACTTACTAGATTCTTACTAATGTTCGACCAATTCATCAAAAAATTGGTTATTAAAAGTAAAGCTAAAATAAACAAAAAGTAAACAACCTTAAAAAAAATAGAAAAAAATATCTTTCCAAATATATGATATAGATCTAAAAAAGTAAAAAAGAAAATTATCATGGCAAAGATTGTAATTATTTCAGGATCAATTTTTAGTATATAAATAAGGGTTTCACTTATTCCTAAAGGGTAGGAACAATTATTACAAAAATCCATTTATGTGTTTAGTTTAGTGTTGATTTTTAATGGTGAGATATTGAAGAAAACTTAAAAGAAGTAATAACATACACAAATTTATTATATAGCTTTACTGTTTATGGTCTAATGCTACCAACTATT
This sequence comes from Berberis vulgaris, assembly GCA_963556465.1. Classification (NCBI taxonomy): domain Eukaryota; kingdom Viridiplantae; phylum Streptophyta; class Magnoliopsida; order Ranunculales; family Berberidaceae; genus Berberis; species Berberis vulgaris. The sequence continues at coordinate 76,261,066 of OY747127.1, forward strand.
TTTTGTGTTGATGTCATTAAATCATCAATCTCAAGCTTTTCAATAATCTCGTTGTCAACACCTGGCAATACCTTGTCAATGAAACTGTATATCTTGAATAAATTATAGTCGTTACCTTTTGCTTTCAAGATCAACTAGACGACTAGTTTGTTCACCTGACAAAAAGGAAAAATGTCATAAACTCCAAATAAAACAAATCTAGTTTGACAAATAAAAATTAAATTAACTTGTATTTCATCGTTTCAATTTAATTGAAGCTAATCTTCATCTTTAATTAACATAGGATATTCGACAAAATAAATATCTTGTTCCTCAAAGAAATTTGTTTATGTATGGATATTATCAAACAAACATGAAGATCAATTTACACATTCAAAGAAATTTACACTTACAATCATCACCCGAATCTCTACTATGTAGTCAATGAACAAAGAACGCATTGCAAAACGAAAATCCTACAACAAAAACTATCAAAGTAATTAATTCTCTGAAATATTTAAAATAATTTTCAAATGAAATCAAATGTCAAAACACAACTTTAAGAAAATACCTTTGCATCATTCTCCACTTCTTCAACATCATCCACTTCTCAAAGTTGTAGTCAGTGTAGTTAATATCGTACAAGTGAAATCAAATAAGAGGTGTTGGGATTTGAGTCAACCAATTAATCATATATGTTTAAATCGATGATTTATTAAAATGTGTCATGAATTGCAAACAATTGTAAATCAGATGATTCAATATAAACGGGTTGTAATTTGCTAATCCTAGTTTTTTCAACATGAGAGGCTTGAGTTGCACCCAATCCCAACCCAACATTAGATGTTGTAAGAAGAATAAGAAAGAGAGAAACATAAAAAGAAAAAGGGAAGAAAAATGAAGATTACTAGGATTGAAGAAGAATAGTTGAGTCTCCATCTTAGTAAGTGTGGTGGCGACAATCTTCTCAAATTTTATTTGACTTTACACCATAGGCCATATGTTCACTTGTCTCTTCTCGAGATTTGTTTGGTCGTTGTTAGCATTAAAATTGGTGGACCTTTCTCAACCGGGAATGAATTTTTCTCGTGGGCGGTTCAATGGAAGAGCAAAACCTTCTCCATTGAAGGGGATGATTTGGGATTATTTGGTTGTTGCTACAATAGATTTGGTTCAGATTCAGCCCAAATCATTTGAGTCGTTAATGTCCTAGTTTGGACTTGGGTATTCTAAAAGACGTATCATTTCATTCCCATATGTACTTGGGCTAAACTATAATCCCCTCCCCCCTTTTGAGTTTTTTTGTCATAAGGAAACTTTTTAATATACCCTCTATCTCTCTATTTTGAGCATCAATAAAAAAAATGTTAAAAACCTTTTATTATGGGATTAAACTATTTAATGTATCGGCTCAAGTTATTTATTTACTTAAAGGCCATGGACGGTTATGAAAATGTATTTGCAAATTATATAAAAACAATTTTAAAATATTCGGTGGAATTATAATTTGTATATTGAGTGTTAGGATTAGGTTTATGCTTTGTAAAAGTCATTTAAAGATTATCCAACTCTGGACTATTGTTAAAAGCAATAAGATTGAAGTTCAAAACTTGAATTTGGTGATATTCCTTGTGAGAATGAAATATTCTCTCATGAACATGCTCATCTCCTAAATGGACAAGCCCATGCGACAAAGTATATTACTCATGTGACTAAGGAATCTCTTTTGTTTGAAAAAGAAATCTGATCAAGGCAAAATCGACTTCACCTTATGCAAATATGCTCGTTGTTGAGACATCACTACAACAACAAATTTTTATTATTATTATATTTTAAAAAAACACGATAAACAATATTTACTACGCTTTTCACCATTAACCACAAGCATGGAATAGAGAACAATAATAAAAGATTTTGAGTTTTATAAAAAGCATGTTAAAAATATTTATTATATATAACACCTTTAAGAATATCGTAATAAGTATTTGCTGTTGATTTGATATAAAAACATGCCTTTCTGATTAAAAAGTGTGATAAAAGAAACTTTTTTGACAAAAAAAAGTGGATAAAAAGAAATTCTTTTTTTATTTTTTAAAGTGTGTTAAAAAATCCAAAAATACAATTTGTGGTTAAAAACATGCTAAAAATCATTCTTATTGTTAAAAATGTGCTAAAACCGATTAAAGTAACTTTAATGATTAAAAAGCGTGTTAACAAGTTTTTTAAGGACTGCCTTATTGTTAATAAAGTACTAAAAATGAATTTTTATTGAAGTAAATGTGTTTAAAATGCAACTTGATCAACTAAACAATGCTTAATAAACTTGTATCATCAAGGAGCACAATAGATAATCCAATAATTTTTGCTTCTTATCACGATCAAAGAAATTTTTTAAAACAACTTCATTGATTAAGTTATCAACAAGTAATTAAATACATCATCACTATGCTATAAAAAAAACAATATAAACTCAACCAATCAATTACTGTATAAAACAGTATATACTTCTAGCACGAACTTCACCGTCCCTTTACTCATTATTTCCTCATATAAACTAACCCTGCACATAAAGGGAAAAAATGAAACTAATTAGGAGTACTTGTGTAAATAACATTTGGTGTTAAGTTTGGAATATCAAACATGCAGCTGAAAGCGTGAGGAGAATACTCTAGTTTGAACCAAACCTCGTTTAACCATGCCATACATCTATTTCAATGCAAGTTATTGACTGAAAAAATAAAACTCATGTTAAACAAAATCTAGTCTACCAGCCTACAAATATTAATGGAGAAAAACAAAAAATTGAAATAAGGACCTAAAAAAGGGAGGAAATAAGAGGGTTGCAAGGCTTTTAATGTACCTGCACTGCGATACTCCAGTAAATACTAGAGTATCATTTGGAGGAAAAAAAACATGTATTTCACCCAACCTTTATTGTAGAAATAAAAATGAATCATCCAAAAACTCTTCCAATAGAAGTAGAAATAACAAAGGCTCTGCTTAGTATCCCGTAAAATAATGCACATACATTCATTTGCGGGTGGTTACAAAAAATAAGTGCTTGGTAAGATTTATCTAAAGCGGTTATGAAATTAAAATGCATAACATCTGCATATTCACCTTATGAAATTTCACATTATTTTATGGGATAAAACATCCTGAATTCTTTTCCAGTAAACTCTCACGTTCACATGTTGGAATATATTTCTTGACGAGTCCATATTTTTAAGAGTTTTTATAATTATGTGGAACTCAATAGAGTCTACATTTACAAGAGTTTATTATAATTAAAACTCTTCAAAAAAGTCCTTATTTTTCTGACATATCATTCAGTTACATATTTGAAAAAAATATATGTAATATAATATATATGGAAGAACATAAGGTATGTGAAATGCACGCCAATGGAAAAAAAACACTAAGTTGTGGAACTAACATTGTTTTTCTCTAATTACCAAGCAACGACAAAGTCATGCACTGAAAACTAAAGCATTGCAAAGTGATGAATACTGATAAACACCCAAAACATCAATTTTTACACCCCTAAATATACAATTGTTAAGTCCAATTATCCAATAAAAATATCTCATTATGTGTATTTTGTGCATTTTGTAGGAATTCAAGCACAAATCTCAATCATGCATAAAGTGACACAATAAGGCTAAATTCAACAACTAGAATGTCCAATGGGAGTTCAAATACATTCATAAGGACTAAAGAATTTCAATCCCAAGACCCATGAAGTCAAGCCCACAAAGCATCAACAACTACGAATCTCGAGGAATTCAACATGAAGATTTGGATGTCCACATGGCCAACTTTATCATAAAAAAAATCTCTATAAGACATGTTTCCTTATTTCACTCAAACCATTTTTACATATAAAAACCTAATACACGGAGTTCATAAAGAAGAGTTTTTCTTAGAGAGTTTTTTTTGTTGTAGTTCTTAGCTTTAGATTTTTGCTTGGCAGAGAAGTGCATGTATTACTTTCCAACATTTTAATTTTTTCATTGAAGAAGTAAGTTCTATCTTTGTTTCTCTTTCTCAATTGTTTCTCTTTCTCCTTAATTAACTTTTAGTTTATTCTCATTATTCATGGAGAGCTAATCTCCCATCTCAAGGGGAAGAGATTGAGCCCCATGAAGATATAATGATAGTTAGATTGTGTTTTATTTAGGAAGTAAAGTAGAACAATGAATTGTAGGAAGTACTTTGAAATAAGGCTTCATTTGTTAAATAGATAATGATTTTGATTCGAAAGAATGAATTATTTTCATGTATTTTAGGATTTTCTGATGAAAAACATAATCGAAATCCAATGATGTTTTAGAAATAAAACAATGGATTTGGTTAAAGTTTGAGGAAAATGAAAAATCTTTTACTTCTTTAATCCCACAACTCAAGTCATGTAGGTTGAAAAACCATGTGATTTGAGTATTTTGGTAGAAATTGAAATTAAATTGCACAATCATTATGTTTGAATGGGGTGATTCTCATACCCTTGAGATTTCTCTATATTCATTTTTGTTACAAGCTATTATTTTTTTTTAGAATCGTATCATCTCTCAACGTCTCACCATCCATTATTTTGCTATTCTCTTTATTCTGTAAATTAAAAATCAAATATTATCTTCTAATCTAAGTGAAGTAGTCGATAACCCTAATTCCACTATGCATTGTTGAAGTGTATTGTAGGTTGAAAGAAAGAAAAAGTTATTTCTTTGATTGATGTTGAAAATCATGCAACGACATTAATATCAGTTTTTGGCATCAATCAAATGGAGTCGTTGCACATCACTAGGTGAAGGAGGACATTATTGAAGATACAACTTTGGAGACAATAAATAAGATTTTTAATTTCTTTAATTTTTTTCATTTTCTTTAATTTTTTCTCATCTTTATGCGTTTTTTGTGGTAATATTCAACATATAAAGAAAACAACACAGCAGCAGACAGCCCAAACAATGTCGTTTAACGTGAAAATTTTACCGCAAATTCCGTGACACTCCCCTGAATTTTTTTAATTTTTCCAGATTTTTTTGAAGTCGGTTGCCTATTGAACAAATTCGTTTGGAAAAGTGGGTGATAAAGCTGCGGAATTGCCTAAGACTAGCTTGAAGACAATTTTTTTATTTGTAGTTTCTAGTGAGGAAGAGAGTTTATTCTTTAATAATTTTTTTTAAATATGCCTTGAATGGTCGAGTGCAACTTGTAATAGTTAGGCATTATTTTAGTATTAGGTTGATTGTTAGTTTTAGGTTAGAATTAATTCACTTAAAAAAAATTCTGACTTCTTGACCAAGACCTTTAAACACATTTGCATCTGTGATTGCTTGATTGAGTGTTTTTATTTAGATAGCAATTGAAGTCAGAAAAAAAATAAAAAATAAAAAATAAAATTTGTTTTTTTTAAAAGGGCTAACTTTTTTTGTAGTGGACAACCAGTGGTGTTGTGGGGGAGAGAGCAATTGCTTGAACCTAGGAGGAGTAGCTATCAAATAACACTTCTCTCCACTCCCACGGTGGAGACCTTGTGTCCTTAGTAAGTATCTTTTTCAGACACATTGTTTTAGTGGCTTGGTGCTGAGTGAAAATCGATTGGACATTGCTTGGTGTTTGTTTATGTTTCTGCATCTTAACGAACTACATGGTTGCTTATGTTAAAAAACTACCATAAACAGAGAGGGCATACCTAGCCCTATTTTTGAAACTGGTGGGATTTCATCACCCACCTCATCACTCCAGCTGTGTGAAACCAAGGCACATAATAAAATCAACTAAGATTAAAGCTAACTATGCAATCTAGTGGACAAGCCCACAACTCACGCACCTATCCCAGACAATATGGACTTCAATCTAACTAGTGGCAACAAAATCAATATCCACCACAAGGATGACCTCTTTCATACCAGCAAAATCAGCCTGTGAACCTTTCTATGGTACATTTCCCTCATAATTTCTATGGTCAACCTCAACTTAGCAACTCCCGGGACTTGGTACCTCAAACTCAATATGTTGCTCCTTTACCACCTCCAAAACCATCATTGGAATATATGATGCACCAATTAATGACAACCAATGCTGCTAATTCCCAAGCCATCCACCAACTTCAACAACAGTTGCAACATTTAACCGTGGAAAGGGAAAAAGGAACATTCCCCAGTCAACCCATCCCTAATCCAAAAGGTGCTCCCAAAGCCCATGTCAATGAAATTGGTAGTAGTGTTGATTCACATGGAGAAGTTAAAGTTGTCACCACCCTTCGTTCTAGCCGAGCAATTGATAGTGACATAGAACAACCCAAGACAACTGATGATATTTCCAAAGAGAGTGTTCCTAAACAAATTGAGAATGCTAAAGGTTCTTCTTAAACTAGTTTAAACTCACCCTCTCAGCTTCCCGTAGAGCCAAGAAAGTATATACCTAAGGCACATTTTCCCAAAGCCCTTTTAGGTAACAAAAAATATAAGCAATTTCAATAAATACTAGAGATTTTTAAAGAAGTACACATCAACATCCCTCTTTTGTCTACTATTCAGCAAGTACCAATCTGTGCAAAACAATTCAAGGACATGTGTACTAAAAAGAGAAAAATGGAAATACCTGAAACTGCATGCCTTGCAAGCGATGCCATTTCACTTATTCAACAAACTAAAGTAATTAAGTACAGGGATCCAGAAACCCCTACTGTACCATGTTTCATAGGGAAAGACTTTGAAAGTCATACCTTGATCGACTTTGGAGCGAGTGTGAATCTCTTACCTTATCATATATATTTAGAACTTGGGTTGAATGAGATGCAACCAACAAAGGTAGTTCTTAACCTAGCAGATGAGACAAAACGATACCTTAGAAGAATAGTTCTGGATGTGATTGTTCAAGTTGCAGATTTCTATTATCCAGTTGATTTTATCATCTTAGACACTAGCCCAAGCCCAAATAATCAAATTTTGTAATCTTAGGGCGACCCTTCTTAGCAACTGTGAAGGCCAACATCAACTGTAGAAGCGGTAGCATGTCTGTTTCCTTTGGGAACCTTAAAGTTGAATTGAATATTTTTAAGGCCTTGCAAAGGAGAGATGATCTCAATATGATTGAGGAAGAAGGAGAAGAAGTGTGTATGATTCGATCTTTTGAGTCTATAACTCAATTGTCACCACATGACGTATTGCTTCGTTGTCTCTCACACTTTGGTATAAACCTAGATATGGACGAGGCTATTGAAGAGGTCAACAGTATGTTGGATAATGTGCCCATAATGCATATAATTAAATCTGAGCCATTATCACTTTATCAATATGAGGAAGAGTTGTATTCCTCATCTTCCTCATATGACAGTCACAAGATAGTGACTCATCCACAAACACCCAAAAATCAATAAAACTTAAGCCTTTACCAAATGAATTGAGATATGCATTTCTCAGTCCTGAGGAGAGTTATCCAGTGATTATTGCCTTAGATTTCACTGAGGAACATAGTGATAAGTTGTTGGAAGTCCTTAAAGCTCACAAGTCAGCCATTGCTTGGAATATTCATGACATCAAGGATGTTGACCCTATTGTTTGTGAGCATCAAATTTATTTGGAAGATGAAACCAAAACCTCCAGAAAGCCCCAACAACATCTTAATACCATTTTGAAAGATGTCTTAAAAGAAGAAGTGTTGAAACTCTTGGATGCAAACATTATCTATGCTATCATTGATAGCCAATGGGTTAGCCCAATCCACGTGGTTCCTAAGAAGTCAGGAATTACAGTTGTTGAAAATGAGAACAATGAACTTGTGCCACAAATAGTGAAAAAGGGATGGAGAATATGCATTGATTATCGTAAGTTGAACTCTAATACTCGAAAGGATCACTTTCCACTTCCCTTTATTGATCAGATGCTTGAGAGGTTAGCGGGTCATCCTTACTATTGTTTCTTGGATGGATATTTTGGTTACAATCAAATCCCTATTGCACAAGAGGATCAAGAGAAAACCACATTGACTTGTCTTTTTGGTACCTACGCTTATCGTCACATGCCTTTTGGGTTATGCAACGCACTAGCGACATTTCCAAGATGCATGTCTAGCATATTTGGTGATATGGTGGAAAACTTTCATGAGATCTTTATGAATGATTTTTCAGTATTCGGCTTATCTTTTGAATAATGCCTACATCACCTCTTACTTGTCTTAGGGCGTTGCGAAGAAAAAATGTCTTGTTCTAAATTGGGAAAAGTGTCACTTCATGGTGAAGCATGGGATTGTTCTTGGGCAAGTTCTCTCCAAAAGACAATGAAGTGGACAAATCTAAGATTGATGTCATTTCATCTATTCCGATTCCAAAATTTGTTAAACGTGTGTGATATTTCTTAGGGCATGCTGGATTTTATCACAGCTTCATTAAAGATTTCTCAAAGATTGCACGTCTTTTGAGCAGTCTCTTAGCCAAGGATGTTCCCTTTCTTTTTAACGACAAGTGCATATTTGCGTTTCTGCATCTTAAATATGAACTAGTCTCAGCTCATATCATCTGAGCTCCTGATTGGGCGATACCTTTTGAGATTATGTGTGATGCCTCTGACTACGCTGTTGGTGCAGTTTTGGGTCAGAAAGTCAACAAACTTCCTTATGTCATCTACTATGCTAGCAAAACTCTGAATGAGGCTCAACTCAATTACTCGACCACAAAGAAAGAGATGTTAGTTATTGTTTATGCATTACATAATTTCATTCCTATCTCATTGGAGCTAAAGTCATTGTGTACACTAACCATGCAGCCCTTAGATACCTTTTCAATAAGGACACCAAACCTCATCTGATCCAATGGGTCCTTTTGCTTCAAGAATTTGATCTTGAAATACGAGATAAGTTAGGTACAAAAAATGCGGTCGCCAACCACTTGTCTAGGCTAACATCACAATCATCTACTAGTATCTTGCCAATTCAAGAGAACTTCCCAGATGAACAACTTCTCTTGGTAGAACAAAAGCTTCCTTGGTATGCCGACATGCCAGATCGTGACAAGTTTTTGTCTAGGGTCAAGTATTATTCTTGGGATGAGCCATATTTGTACAAATACTGCCTTGACCAACTTATCAAAAGATGTGTTCCAAAAGTTGAACTGTTGAACATTATCTCCTTTTGTCATGATCAAGCTTGTGGTGGGCATTTCAGTTCTAAGAAAACCACGGAGAAGGTTCTCTAATCGGGTTTTTATTGGCCTACCATTTTTCGAGATGCCCATGAGTATTGTAAAGCCTGTCATCGATGTCAACAACTTGGGTGAATAACTCGTCGACACATGATGCCTCTAAATCCTATTCTAGTGGTTGAAGTTTTTTATGTTTGGGGCATCGATTTTATGAGACCATTTCAATCCTCCCATGGGTATCAATACATCCTTCTTGCAGTGGATTACATTTCTAAATGGATAGAGGCCATTGCTACTAAGACCAATGATCACAAAATTGTTATTTCATTCATAAGGGAATTTATCTTTAGTAGATTTGGCACCCCAAGGGTATCATTAGTGATGGGGGTAAACATTTCTGTAACCGTATATTTGAGCATCTTGTTAAAAAGTATGGGGTTACTCACGAAGTTGCCCTTTCCTACAATCCTCAAACAAGTGGTCAAGTTGAAGTCTCAAATCGTCAAATCAAGAACATCCTCGAAAAGACTATCTATCCAAATTGGAAATATTGGTCTTTACGCCTTTTGGATGCCTTATGGGCATACCGAATTGCATTCAAAATTCCTTTAGGGATGTCTCCCTATAGATTGGTCTTTGGTAAACCTTGTCACCTTCCTGTCGAACTCCAACATTGAGCTTATTAGGTTACAAATAGTCTAAACTTTGACTTCGATATGGCTGGTCAACAATGGAAGAATTAGCTTGATGAGCTAGAAGAATTGAGGTATGATGCTTATGACTTATCTAAGAACTAGAAAGATAAAATGAAGTGGATACATGACAAAAGCATCATGAGAAAAGAGTTCCATCTTGGTCAGAAAGTACTACTCTACAACTCTCGTCTTCACCTCTTTCCAGGTAAGTTAAAAACTCATTGGTCTGGTCCATTCATTATTCGTGATGTTAAAGACTATAGTGCCATCACTGTAGAAAACCCTACAAATGGTAGCGTTTTTCAAGTAAATGGACAGCGACTGAAGCCATACCATAAACTTCCCACAAGGTCAGTGGAAACCATTAAGTTGATTGATCCTAAATATGCGGATTAGTTACGCTCACAAATTCCTACTCCACTAAGCCAGTTTGGGGGTGGTATCCACCACCCCCATTACGTCCGACCAATGACATTAAACTTAGCGCTACTGGGAGGCAATCCAGTCCGTTTATGCATTCATTCATTCATAAAAAAAAATTAATAATACCGCCAATGCCTATTACCAATGCAGGGACAATACAAATGTTCAACAAATCATCTGAGCTAATAAGTTCTAATTTTTATTTCTCACTTTTCATTTCATTTGTTTAACATTGGGGACAATGTTCTATTTGTTTGGGGGTGGAGAGATTTATCAAAATTCATACCTCTTTTGAAAATCTTTTTCTAAAAAAAATAAGAAAAAAATAAAAATAAAGGTGTGGTATCATGGCTATGATGAGATTGGATTACTTGATTAATTCGTTACATTTAGGGAAAGAATGTTGGGAGCTTATTACTAGAGTAAACATTGTATTTGAGCTTTAGGAACAAATAATTTTTTGCACAATGACCACAGATGTAGTTTGGAATACAGAAGTAAGTAACTTCCTTAGAATCTAGAGGAATAATAGTGGAGACTTTAACCTTGTGAGCTATCAGACCTTTCATTTTATTCAGAGAGTTTTTACACAACTCTAAGTCATATTATGACTTACAATTTTATTGGACATTATTAGCTTGTTGTGAAGTCTCATTATTCTTCTTTTTGGTTGATCACTGAGGATGACATCTTTTTCGAGTTAAGAGAAACATAGGTCTTGTAGTCTATTTGAGACTTATAACCATTACCAAACCTTAGAAGGTAAATTAGGCATTTCTTGTCCATCTGAACCTTCTCAAAACCATCTTGCTAAAAATTTCATCCAATACCAATATGAGCCTTTGTCTTGGGTTATTAGATATATAAAAAACCCCATTTTCCCATTTATGTTTTTCTGAAAAATGTTGGGAAGTTTTATGAAGAAACAGGGAGTGCAAACTGAAAATCCAAAGTCCAAGGTATTTTAGAAAAAAGTTGTGAAAAAAAAAGAGGTTCTGAAGATGGAAACAAATAAAAAAAAAGGTTGTGAATAAAGGAAAATAAAAGGAAGTGATTGATGAGTTCCCTATTAAGCTATTTGAAAACCCTACATTTTTTGTAACATCTCTTTACTTACCAGCTACCCCACTCTTCTTCATAAAAAATAAATAAAAAATTTCAAGCCATATTCATTTTTATTTTTAGAAAAGTCCTAATTAACCCTATGGTAAGGTATGGTAAGAAGTGGAGAGTAGATGAGAAAGCGCTATGGTGGGTAACTCGACATTCTTACAAGTGATCAACATTCCTTTTATGAGACTATTATTCTCCTTCATGTCCGTTTATTCGTTTGAGCATGTGAGAAGCTTGAATTTTCGCATTTACTATTTTTCTCACATGCAAGAGAGAAAATATTTTACCCAAACTCAGAGTGATCATTTCAGAGAGATTAACTAGTGAGTTTTGAAGTCAAAACGACTATTCCAAAGGTGGATTAGGATGTATGTTACTTTGACACGAAAAGTTGCATTTTTTGGTTCTTCACACACACCTTGTTCCAAAGTTGCTCACTTGTAATGTGCATTTTAGTAACTAATTACATATGTCTCTTGTCTTCTATGTGGTTGAATAACAAGGATATTCTCTGAGAAAAATAGGACACATATCAATTTTGTTTTAAAAAAAAATGTTTGTGGGTATCATCCTGATAACCCTTAGGAAACTAAAACTCCTCCTTTAGTGTCATGCTAGAAGTTCAAGGTGTTATTGCATATCGTAAATGCAATCGAGTCATACCAGCAAAAGTGACATTGATTTCTTTGAGAAGTTTAGGACGAATAAAAATATTTTGTTTTGTGTTCTTATCTTTCTTTTCATTGTTCTTTGCTAGAGGATTAGCAAAAGGTTGTTTGGGGGTGGTGTGATAAACACCCAAAACATCAATTTTTACACCACTAAATATACAATTATTAAGTCCAATTATCCAATAAAAAAAATCTCATTATGTGTATTTTGTGCATTTTGTAGGAATTCAAGCATAAATCTCAAATCATGCATAAAGTGGTATAATAAGGCTAAATTTAACAACTAGAAAGCCCAATGGGAGTTAAAATGCATTCATAAGGACTAAAAAATTTCAATCCCAAAACCCATGAAGTCAAACCCACAAAGCATCAACAACTACGGAACTCGAGGAATTCAACATGAAGATTTGGACATCCATTTATCATAAAAAAATCTTTACAAGACATGTTTCCTTGTTCAACTCCAACATATTTCCATGTTTCCTTGTTTCACTCAACCATTTCACTTAAACCCTTTTTACATATAAAAACTTCATACATGGAGTTCATAAAGAAGAGTTTTTCTTAGAGAGTTTTTTTGTTGTTGTAGTTCTTAGCTTTAGATTTTTGCTTCGTAGAAAAGTGCATGTACCACTTTCCAACATTTTAAATTTTCTATTGAAGAAATAAGTTCTATCTTTGTTTTTCTTTCTCAATTGTTTCTCTTTGTTTTTTAACTCTTAGTTTATTTTCATTATTCATGGAGAGCTAATTTCCCCTCTCAAGGGGAAGAGATTGAGCCCCATGAAGATATAATGAAAGTTAGATTGTGTTTCATTTGTTAAATGAATAATTATTTTGATTCGAATGAATAAATTATTTTCATGTCTTTTAGGATTTCTCCGATGAAAAACATAATCGAAATCCAATGATTTTTTAGAAATAAAACAGTGAATTTGCTTAAAGTTTGAGGAAAATGAAAAGCCTTTTACTTTTTTAATCCCACAACTCAAGTCATGGAGGTTGAAAAACCATGTGATTTGAGTATTTTGGGAGAAATTGAAATTACATTGTACAATCATTTTGTTTGAATGGGGTGATTCTTGTACCCTTGAGATTTTTCTATATTCAATTTTGTTACAAGTTATTATTTTGTTTTAGAATCATATCATCTCTCACCATCCATTATTTTGCTATTATCTTATTCTTTAAATTAAAATTCAAATATTATCTTCTAATCCAAATGAAGTAGTCGATAACCCCTACTTCCACTATGTATTATTGAAGTGTATTGTAGGTTGAAGGAAAAAATAAACAAAAAAATAAGTTATTTATCTGATTGATGTCGAAAATCATGCCACGACATTAATGTCGGTTTTTGACATCAATCACATATGCATTACTTTGCAAAATACATTTTTTTTCAAAAATTCTAGGGAGCGAGGAATGGGTGTAACCACCCATCCTCCTCGAGATGAGCGCATCACCATCGAGATGCACGCTGATGCTCATCTCGAGGAGGAAGGGTGGTTACACCCATCCCTCTCTTCCTAGAAGGGCTGCATTTTTTTACACTGTACCAAGTAGAGCCTAAATTGAAATCTTTATTATGAAGGTAGTAACACTTTTGAACCTTATGTAGTAAAAGCTATATCAACACCTTTGAGCAACTAAAAAAAGGTAACATATACTAACCAAAACCAAACAAACAAAGGTAACAAAGTTCAAGACTTGTAGAAGTATATATTTAATTATGCATGACTACCCAAATCTTGAAATCCATAAATTTTAATTCCCTTAACGAAATCCCTGGAATTAATCGTAAATCCAAAAGTGGTGACCCAAATACTGAATTATTGAAATTAATATGTCTAAGATACGTTAATTGGAAACTTGTATTGGTTAAAACCGTTCAACCAAAACATCCCAACAAAACCTAAGACCTATTCCATAACCTAAAAAAATAAAATATAAAAATATAAGGGTGTGTTTGGTTGCATGGAATCCTATGCCATGGGAATTCATGAGGGGACCCCTACATTTTAGGCTAAATTGATATATCACTCCATTTAACCACCATTTGATTTTGTGATCAATGGTGGGAATGGAAGTCCCATGAACATGGGAATCTCACTCCTTGGTCCCCCAAGGCATGTGATTCCGATGTTCATGAGACTTTCATTCTCACCATTGATAACAAAATCAATAGTGCATGTGGAGTTATACTTCAAATTAGCCTAAAATGTAGGGGTCCCTTCATGGATTCCCATGGCATAGGATTCCATGCAACCAAACACACCCTAAAAACCATAGAATGACATGAGAGATCGCCATCGTAAGTGCTTTTCCATATTGGGGTGAAATTTTGGTTAGCAAATTAAAAAATGAAATCTCTTTGAGCATTGCTACCTATATCTCAAAGCCCCATCACATGAAAGTAAAACTCTTTGATTGCACACTAAACCAATTATAGTGAAAACCCTTGCATTGTAGTAGTAGAATCATTTTGCAAAGGGGTGTCCATTATAAATATATAATTATCCACTAATGTGAAACTATACAATAGTCAACACTTTTTAAACAAAGTAATAAAGTATATGTGAGAGTTTTCATTTGTATTTCAAGCGATTTTTCATATACGTTAATTGGACCTTGTTTCTACATCTTGCTATAATATAAAGTTTTCATAAAACACTTTAATGAAATTGAAAGTATAAGCTAAGAAACTATAAAAAGAATGATAAAAAAAACTTAATTAGGAAATGATATATATTAAAATAGAAAATAAATATCAGTATTTATTAGGGGTGGACACGAGACAGGATGTACCTCATCCCAATACCATCTTATTCTTTCGAGATCAGGATGGGATTGGGATTAGATAGACCTCATCCCGACCTCGTCCCTACCCAACGTATTTGGGGCGGGGCGGGATGAGTAGGTATTAAGACATTTGTTGCAAAAAAAAAAAAAAATGATGATGAAGTCTACAATGATTAAAGACTTATACTATGAGATTAAGGACTTATACAAAGTAATACAAATTGCAGTGATTAAAGACTTATACTCTAAGATTAAGGACATTTCCTAGGGGTAGGCACCCCATCCCGCAATCTTGATCCCGTCTCGTCTCGATTTTTTTAGGTTTTATTGGGATTGATCAATCCCATCTCGATCTAAGTGGGACGGGATCGGGATGAAGATTTTCAATCACGCCCATCTCGTCCCTTCCCGAATTGATTTCTAAATATTTATTATTAATAATTTTAATATATATTTAGGAGTGTAATTATTTCTTTAGATCAAATATTGATCATATTATGAGATACATATTGATAATTTGATATAAGTATTCTAAGATACATATTCACTCAATGATGATAGAAGCACTAGTCACTCTATGATGATATAAACATTCAAAGATACATATCGATCATTTGATTGTATCACCAACATATTCTCTCTCATTCACACTTGTTCATCATGTTTGTCTAACATCTATTCCCCAATATTTTACATGTTGTAATGATCAATCTCAAAACATACTGCAAGCATACTATTATCTATTGAGTTAGATAACGACAAATACTGGTCGAATCCCACAAGGAGGGCTAAAGTTTGGAAAACTAACTTTGAAAATCAACTTAAAATCCTTAACCTAGTAAAAAAAAAGTTTTGAATAATGTTTCTAAATAATGAGAGCAAATGTAAATCTAGCTTAAAATGAAACTTGAGAAAGAAAATCTTAGGGTTTTAGGGATTACCACCATGAATTGATAGCCTCATTAGATCACACTTCTAGTTGGTATTCAAACATACTCATGAGCACACCCTAGCTAGATTCTCATCTCACCTTAGGATGGAAAATATAACTTTGAGCACTTAAACATCAAGTCATATGTATATTCTAATCTAGCATAAGAGCATGGTATTAAAGCATCCAAAGAATCCATATTGAAATGAAATACTAAGGATCTAATCTCCCATATGTTAACATTCAAACATCATGCTAGACTTTCAAGTCAATAACCTCAAAACCCATGAGAGTAGAGGTTAAGTAGCTTGTGAATCTTAGATAAAGAAGATCTTAATCATTAAATAGAGGGCTTGTTAGAACAATATGGAATGAAGACTATAGTTTAGACCTTTTTAATGATGAAAATAAAAGCAATTGATGTATCCATATTAATGAAAGACAAAACTTCTAACATCTTCATAAATGAGATTAAACCAAAGTCACAAAACAAAGCCAACATTACACAAGTTCTAAGTACATGATATATTAAAACAACCAAGCTAAGTGGATCTAAATGGGGTCTTCCTCCCATGGTGTTTTCCAACACCCTAAAGTGAAGTTTAGCCACACATGGTAGACCCTATGCCACTCATGGTGATAAATATAAATATAAAGGAAAACTACAAAAACTTACAACATTAAACTCCAAAGCTCTGAATATTTCTAAGTCCCTCTCAAGTGTGTTCATGTGTAGGGTATTTATAGATGAAGAAGGGTGAGACTTATATGTAGAGATAATGGGGTGGAAGGTGGAGCGTTGGAGTGAAATAAGGTGGAGTGTAAAAATGATGAATTAAAAATATAGAACAATGTGAAAGTGAAATAAGGTGTAGTGTAAAAGTGATGGAGTACAAATGTGAGCATGGATAGTGGAGTTTGTAGATATTCTTTGGCTATGATGAAGTTTCCATGTGGATGTCCAAATCTTCAAGTTGATTTTCTCGAGATTCGTAGATGACAATACGTTGTGGGCTTGACTTTATGGGTCTTGGGCTTGAAGATCTTTAGTCTTTGACAATGCATGTGTGAACTTCCAATGAGCTTTTTAGTTGTTGAACTTAGCCTTATTGTGCCACTTTGGGTATGATTTGAAATTAGTGCTTGATTTTCTACAAAATACACATAATAAAGATTTTTATTAGATAATGGGACATAACAAATATAGAATTAGGGGCTTAAAATGTATCATTTATAAGGCTATCAAATCCCCCAAATCCTATATTTTGCTAGTCCTCGAGCAAAATAAGAATAAAAACTAACTCACTTTCGTAGGAATCACGATTACATTTAGCATATGTAATAAGCCTTTAAACCTCCAGATTTCCCCTAGTGGACGAGTTGCAGTCTCTTGAGGGTTTCCAGAATTGATACCCACAAACATTAGTGATACTCGAGACTCGGAATAAAAAAACTTTGGTAAAAAAATAACTCTTTCCTTTTTTAACCTCAGAGAGTTCCTACTTGAATGCATAAGCCTTAAGAGATGTATTCCTGTAACTTATCGATCAGTATTAAGTAAATAAGTGACTTCAGTAAGTACTATTCAATAAAATTCGAATTATTCATTCAAGTTTAAATTAAGAGTTTGATCATTTTTTTTGTTGCAAATTTTAGTTTAAAAGTGGACCTACCTTTGGGTTAGATTTTAGAAAATTCGCTTCAGCTTCAAATCTCACAAGGTATATAATCACTCAAAGATTTGACTATTTTTTCTCAAATGGACGTGAATAAGATGAAACAATGAATACAAGATAGTTCGCATACAAGACAAAAGATCGGAATTCGAGAATACAATAAATATGATCTCAAGAAGGAATATCATCCACTGAGAATGTTAATTCATTCACCACAGCATTTCTTAATTCACTCTCCACATTTCGGCCATATTTTCATAAGGATAAAATAAAAATTTGACTAGGTTGTAATGGGGCTTAGGACAAGTGTAAACAAGAAATGATAAGGATAAACTAAACTTTTGAGAAAGTTAGAGTTCTCTAAGATAAGTGTAAAATGACTTCAAAGCTTGACTCAACTCTTTCATTTGTGAGCATCCAATTTTCTTATCGATTGTAAGAAAGTACTACTTTTCTTTTTCTGATTTATTTTATTTTATATAAAATGGATTTGGATCTTGAGGCTCTTTGTAAATTCTTTTGATACTATGGAGTATAATATTTCATGATGAACCTTTTTTTTTCTTTGATAACTCATCCCTAACCTTTCTCAAAAGCAAATGATATGGTAGACATAACTGGGTAATTAATGGGTTGAATTGGTGGTTAGTGGGCTAAACAATAAAAGGCTTCAAACTGGTTTAAATGGTGAACAACAAAAAGGGTAGGCTACAAGGCTCAAACTAAACAAGAAAAACCTATATTCATTTCCCTAGAATAACATGGTTTCTATGCCTTGGGTGAACTTTAGAACATACTGTAGTGGTATGATTCAACTTTGATGTATTATTCTAAGTTTTTTACAGAAACAAAAAATATAGAGATCATGCAACAAGATAATGTCGGACTCAAGAAATTCAGAATTAGTGCATAACCCTCAGAAAGAATAATGGCTAGAAATCTCATAGGGTTTAAGTCTTCACTATTGTTCTCATGTTCACTAGATAACTAATCCACTTTTCCATCTTTAAACAAGAACATCGAAACTAAAACACAACTCTCAGTGCAAACTCTTAGAAAAATACTTAGCTTATGAGTAGTACAAACTATTATCTAATATTGACAAATTACTAGCTTTCAAAGTTTCAAATCCTACACTCAGATGTTGTTGCAACTAGGTTTATGGAACCTAATCTCATCATGGATAAATAATCGGGTTACAAAGACTGAAAAACACAATTTTTTTTACTCAATGCGCAACCCATTTTCAAATGAGACATAAGTTTTGAAATATCTCCCCCCAAACCTAAATCAAACATTGTCCTCAATGTTCTAAAATAAGACACCTGGGTCAAATATGAACTAAAGAGAAACAATAACAATGAAACAAATGGTACAGCTCACCATAGGTTTGTTTGATGCTCAAATGAATGTACATATCACATACCATGAGCAAGGTATGATCTGTAAGGTTAGCCAAGACATCCAAATAACACAAAGACATAGAAATGGTATATATAATGAATGAGTACAAACGACAATTAATCTTGGTAGACAGGGTCTTCCAGAAGGATCTTTTCAACTTCTGGGTTACGAAGCTATAAAAAGGGCTTGAGATGTTGTCCATTAACTTGGAAGCTATTGTTGTCTTTTGGGTTCTCAATTGTGATGGCCCCCCATGGGGTAACCGTTTTAACTGTAAAATATCCTGACCGACGGGTCTTTAACTTCCCCGAAAATATGTGAAGGCGAGAATTGTACAAAAATACTTTTTGACCTGGGTAAAACTCTTTCCGTATGATTTGACTATCATGGATTTTTTCATTTTCTATTTATATTTCTTGGATAGATTGTATGCATCATTTCTGACTCGTCAAGCTCATTTAGTTGCAATTTTCTATATTCATCGGCTTTATCGAGGTCAACGTTACGACATTTAATTGCCCAAAAAGCTTTATGCTCGAGCTCAACGGGTAAATGACAAGGTTTTCCAAATACTAGACGGTAGGGCGACATTCCTATGGGGCTTTTGATTGCAATTCGGTAAGTCCATAGAGACTCTGGAAATCTCAAACTCCAATCCTTTCTATTTGGTTTGACAGTTTTTCAAGGATTTGTTCGATTTGTCGGTTGGAAACTTCTACTTGACTACTCGTTTGTGGGTGGTATGGTACAAAAACCTTGTGGGTAACGCCATACTTTTTCCTTAGGTTCTCAAATACTCTATTGCAAAAGTAAAAACCTCTATCACTGATGATTGCACGACGTGTGCCAAAATGGGCAAAAATGTACTCCTTCAAGAAGTTGACAACTACCCTGTGATCATTGGTCCTACAAGCTATGGCTTCAATCCATTTTGAGACATGGTCTACCGCAACAAGTATGTAGGTGAAACCATATGAAGTTGGGAAAGGACCCATGAAATCAATACCCCACACATCAAAGAGCTCCATAATCAGGATTGGAGTCAAAGGCATCATGTGTCTATGAGATATACGCCCTAATTGTTTTCATTTTATACAAGCTTGACAATACACATGGGCATCTCGAAAAAAAGTGGGCCAATAGAAACCACATTGCAAAACTTTGGTAGCAGTCTTATTCACACTAAAATGGCCTACACATGCATGATCATGGCAAAATGCCAAGATTTCTCTTTGGTTCAACTCAAGGATGCATCTACGAATGATTTGATCTAGACATAATTTGAAGAGATAAGGATCATCCCAAGAAAAATACTTGACCATGGATAGAAACTTGAACTTATCTTTCCTAGACCAATGTTCCAAAATTTTCCTTGTAGCGAGAAAGTTTACAATGTTAGCATACCAAGGTGGTTGTGACTGGACATGAGTGATCACATTAATTGCTCATCCGGGAAAGTTTCTATTATGGGTAATGAGCAACCACATTTTCCGTTCCTTTCTTGTCTAGAATCTCAATATCAAATTCTTGAAGTAACAAGACCCATCAGATCAAACGTGGTTTTACATCCTTTTTAGACAAAAGGTATTTTAAAGTTGCATGATCAGTATAGACAATCACTTTAGATCCAATGAGATAGGTCTTAATTTTTCAAGGGCAAAAACAACTACCAACAATTCTTTTTCCGTGGTGGAATAATTGAGTTGTGCACAATCGAGAATCTTACTCGCATAATGGATCACATAGGGACGTTTGTCTATCACTGCCCCAACACAGCGCCTATAGCATAGTCAGACGCATGACACATTATCTCGAAAGGAATACTCCAATCAGGTGGAAGAATAATGGTGTTGAGGTAAGTTCAGACTTCAACTGCTCAAATGCCTTCAAGCATTCATCATTAAAATTGAGCGAAGCTTCCTTGGCCAAAAGTGCACACAAGGGCCTCGCAATTTTGCTGAAATCTTTGATGAACCAACGATATAAACAAGCATGTCCTAACAAGGATCAGATTTCTTTGACAGATCTTGGAGGTGGTAGATTAGCTATGGTGTCAACTGTGGCTTTATCTACTTCAACACCTCTTTCTGAAATTATGTGACCTAACACAATACCCACCGTCACCATGAAATGAAATTTTCCCCAATTGAGTATAAGACTTTTCTCATTACATCTTTCCAACACAAGGGTCAAATGATTCAAACATTGATAAAAGCTAGAACCGAAGATAGAGAAGTCATCCATGAAGACTTCTAGAAAATTTTCTACCATATTGGAGAAAATACTCAACATGCATCTTTGGAATGTTGCGGGTGCATTGCACAAACCAAAAGGCATACGCCTATATGCAAAGGTACCGAATGGACAGGTAAATGTAGTTTTGTCTTGATTTTATTGGGCAATTGGAATTTGGTTGCAGCCAGAGTAACCATCGAGAAAACAGTAATACTCATGACCGGCTAACAACTCTAACATTTGATCAATGAAGGGAAGAGGAAAATGGTCCTTCCTAGTCATTGAGTTTAGCTTTCGATAGTCAATACATACTCGCCATCCGGTTTGGACACGAGTAGGCACCAACTCATCAACGTCATTCTTCACAACGGTGATTCCAAATTTCTTGGGAACTACTTGAATTAGGCTAACCCATTGACTATTTGAGATGGGGTATATAATACCCGCATCTAAAAGTTTACCCCATCTAAAAGTTTAATCACCTTTCCTCTCACAATTTCTTTCATTGTAAGATTTAGTCTCCTTTGTGGTTCTCTGGAGGTTTTTGCATTCTCTTCGAGATGATTAATCTTGTGAATCACCACAGAAGGACTTATTCCCTTAATGTCTGCAATAGACCAACCAAGTGTATCTTTGTGTTTTTGGAACACTTCCACTAACTGACCTTCCTATTCTCTATCCAAGTGAGTAGAAATGATGACAAGTAAGGTATTAGTGTCTCCTAAGAAAGTGTATTTCAAATGGTTGGGCAATGGCTTGAGTTCCAGCTTTGCTGGCTCAACTAATGAAGGAATTTGGGGCTTGCTACCGACGGGTAACGACTCTACTTTTGGTTTCCAAGTATCGGTGTCAAGTAAAGATATAGAGTCAAGCAATGAATTGACTTCTACAATAGTATTTTCCTCATCAAGGACCAAACCAAAATGGGTGAAACACATCTATAGCATTGTCTCAAAAACAACTTTTCATTGAGGTACTCTATCATGTTCACTTCCTCCCAACATTCTTCCTTAATTGGGTGTTGGACACTATGGAATATATTAAGTTCAAATGTGATATTGCCAAAAGACAACTTCATGATACCATTTCAGCAGTGGATGATGGCATTTGATGTTGCTAAGAATGGACGAGCTAAAATGACAGGGATTTGGTTTTTAACATTTGTAACCGGCTCAGTGTCTAACACCATGAAATCTACTGGGAAGTAGAACTTATATACCTGAACGAGGATGTTTTCAATGATTCCCCTTGGAACTTTGATTGACCTGTTAGCTAATTGGAGGGTGATGGAAGTTGGTTTTAACTCCCCCAAACCTAGAGCTTTGTACACTAAAAAGGGCAATAGACTGACACTAGCTTCTAGATCTAGCAAAGCTTGCTTGATCTCATTCTTACCTATTCTCAAAGCAATGGTTGGATATTCTGGGTCTTTGTACTTCACAACAGTACGTTGTTGGATGTAAGATGAGGGTTGTTCTGTAAGAAAGGCTTGCTGAGGCACATTGGTTCTCCTTTTCACAGTACACAGATCTTTGAGAATTTTGGAATATGAATGTATCTGCTTGATTGCCTCTAAGAAGAGTATGTTGATGTTCACTTGTTTAAACACTTCTAAGATGTCAGCATTCAAAGGACCTTTTCTTGGTTCTTGACTTTGCTTAGGAACCGTGTTCCTAACTGGTGCACTCTTGGACACTTGGGTCTCTTTTTCCTTTACTTGAGATTGAATTCATTCTCTTTGGGTAACTCAACCTTATTGTTAACTTGTTTACCACTCCTCAGAGTCGTAATGGATTTTACTTCCTCATGTTGGAGATATTGGTTTGAACCAATTCCTATTTCAAACCATCCTTTGGGATGTTGTTGATGTTGAGATTGAGGACGTTGTAACACAAATTGTTCCTTGGAATTTGGTATTGGTTGGCTAGGAACTTACATTGCTCTCTATCGCCAACAATTGTTGTTAGTTGATTCATTTGTTCCCCTAATTTCACTATGGCTTGAGTGAGTAGCCATGTTCTGGGCATGAATAGTTTGTTGCAACATTTCCTTTAATGATGACTTGTTTTGTTGCAGTACAACAAATTGACTATTCTGGTGGGGCACATTAGAGAATTGTTGTCTCTGAGAGTGAAATTGGTTTTGTCTCCTATAGGATTTATATTCTCCATGAACTTGAGGTTGATCTTGCCTCCATGCAAAATTGGGATGGTTTCACCAACCAGTATTGTATGTTTCGCTGAAAGGGTTCGCTCTTTTATAAGCATTGATGGCCTGGACGTGCTATTCCCCAGTTGATATTTTTGGATAAAATATGGGACATGAATGAGCCGTATGTGTTGGTTCTGTGCAAATGGTGCAAGGAATTGTGTTAGGTTCACTGCCCGAAACCTTCATGACCGGGTGAATAGTCTCGGCTGATTTAGCTTGAGCCATGGATTGTTTCTTCATATTTTCTAGTTGGTCATGGATATCTACCTCTTCCTTTACATCATAAAGGTCAACATTGCTTGTAGAGATTTTATCTCTTCTATTCAAAAAATCCCACTGTCTCTGACAATTTTTCAAAGAACTCAAAGCTGCATCGTCACTCAAACTCAAAAAGTTCCATGTATTCATTGACCATATGACAATTACTTTGGATTAACCCATTGTAAAAGTATTATACCAACCTCCAAGTTTCAAAAGTATGATGGGGGCATTTAAGTAACAGGTCCTTAAATCTTTCCCATGCTTCATAAAATTATTCATAATCCCTTTGCTTAAAATCTTGGATTTCCTTTCTAAGGGAAATAGTTTTCGACATTGGGAAGAATTTATTTATGAACTTCAATTTCAATTGTTCCCACTGAGTGATGGATTCAGATGGTAATGAGTCTAACCACATCTTTTCTTTTTCCTTAATAGAAAAAGGAAATAAGCAAAGTCTAACAGAATCATCATTGAAAAATTGAAATTTGAAAGTGTTGTAAATTGTCAAAAATTCATTGATGTGAGAGTAAGGATTCTCTCTCTCTAACCCCAAGCCATAGAATCCAGGTAATAACGAGATCACATGTGGCTTCAAATCAAAATGAGTTGCACTAGTGGGTAGCAACACAATGCTCGAGTTTTGACCTTGGTTTATTGGGGCAAAATACTCTCAAAGAGTTCTACCGCCAACATTGACTGGGTTTTCCCTAACCTCAACTCTAGGTTGTTCGTTCCCTTGATCCGCCATTGGATTTTTGATTTCAAACAATGACGAGATACCCTCAAATGGGCTATCAATCTGAGTCAAGCGTGGAGTGTGGTCCCTTGACCAAACACTCAAACAACAATCACAACCCCCAAATGAAAAACTAAACTAAATGCGATTTCACTTAGAAGATGATGCTCAAATAAGTCACTGGTGTCTAGCACACAACAAACTGATTATCTTCATTCAAGTGATAGGGACAATTGATTTTAAGACCAAATCTAATTGAAGTGGAAAATGATTGTGAGTGCCTCCAAAGTCAATTCTCATCGTAGTTAGATTTTCTCATGTCTTGTAACTTAGTAAGAGGTAACTTATTAAATAAAAACCCTCTAGACCACCACACTAGGTAGAGATGTGTTCGAACAAGGTTTTACCTTGTTTGGCATGCTAGAACTAGCTAAGCCTTTGAAGGGCGTCTTTAAGATCCAAAGAGTTATGAGAGGTCCTATGAACACCATTCTAATTGGCTGTAATTATCTGAGTTCATTTTAATAGTTTGGCCAAGTTTGAACGTGAAATGGAATGATGAGGTGGGTAATCAAGTCCCACACAGTTGCAAGTAGCCATGTCCTCTTTTATATAGTTTAGCACAGTTCGATATCTTGCAAAAATTTAAACACTCAAAATCATTTCAGAACACTTCTTGCAGGAGATTCGAAGTGGGTTGAGAGAGTTACCTCGTTTTGCTTCCGATTGTATCTTGGACTCTGTTTTATTTATTACAACTTAATAGTAAAAATTCCAAATCATTCAAAGAAAAAGAAAGTCTTAATTATGATCCAAGTGTCTTCCATTGCTCACTAAGGGTGTGTTTGGTTGCATGGAATCCTATGCCATGGAAATCCATGAGGGGACCCCTATATTTTAGGCTAATTTGAGGTATCACTCCATATCCACCATTTGATTTTGTGATCAATGGTGGGAATGGAAGTCCCATGAACATGAGATTTTTATTCTCATTATTGATCACAAAATCAAATGGTGGATGTGGAGTAATACATCAATTTAGCCTAAAATGTAGGGGTCCCCTCATGGATTCTCATGGCATAGGATTCCATGCAACCAAACACACCCTAAGTTCACCAAAGCTCTTTGTGAAGTGTTCCTTTGTGTATAACCTGAAAATTATACCATAGGAGAATGATTAATGGCTTAAAAAACAGAGTATATAGAACCAAAAATTTGAAAATAATTCAAGTTTTGGCAAAACAGTGGACTGCTGGAAATTTTCAGAACTGATGAAAATTTCAGATTTACAAATTTCCCTATATTACAAACAAACCAAAGTTGTCTCAGAAAAATTCTAAAAAATCATTTGGCTACCAGAAAGTTACGAAAATTCGAAGTGAACTAAAAACAACAATGCACTGTCCAGATTGTGTATCTGCTACGAGAATTCAAATTATGTTTCAATCAGTTATCCAAATTGAAATACAAAAGATAATCTAAAAACTAGACAAGATGTAGAACAACTTAGAATTTTGAAACACTCAAAACAATACTCTCAATCAGTAGAAACATGTGACCAAACATTAGTCATCTATAGTAGACAAATTCCAGCACAGGTAGTCCAAGTTCAAAAATTCGTGTCTCACTAACCTTTAGTCCAATGAACAAATAAAAAGTTGCCCATGAAAGTTCAGATCATGTATATTTACCAAAAAAGTTTAAAAAATATAACAGTAAACGTTAGATACTCAAAAAATTGCAAACATGAAGATGCATCATAATCCAGACTACAAATGTTATCAAAACAATGCAAATGCACCTAAACTATGAAAATGATCCTAAACTAGACTAGTGATAAACATTTAAAGATGGATTTTAAAACTTGTTTTCCATTGCCCTCCCCATCAACATCGCCAAAAACTTGATCGATCTTGAATCATACCGCTAGTTCACAATTATCTATTAAGTTAGATAATGGCAAATAAGGGTCGAATCCCACAAGGAGGGCCAAAATTTGGAAATCTGACTATGAAAATCAACTTAAAATCATTAACCTCGTAAAAAAAGGGTGTTGAATAATGTTTTTAAATAACAAGAGCAAATGTAAATCTAGCTTAAAATGAAACCTGAGAGAGGAAATCAGGGAATTAGGGATAACCACCATGGATTGTAGACCATTAGACCACACTTCTAGTTGGTATTCAAACATACTCATGAGCACACCCTAAGCAAGATTCCCATCTCACCTTAGGGTGGAAAATATAACTTTGAGCACTTAAATATCAAGCCATATGGATATTCTAATCTAGCATAAGAGCATGGTATCACAACATCTAAAAAGTCCATATTGAAATGAAATACTAAGGATCTAATCTCCCATATGTTAACATTCAAACATCATGCTAGACTTACAAGTCAATAACCTCAAAACCCATGAGAGTAGAGGTTAACTAGTTTGTGAGTCTTAGATAAAGAAGATCTTAATAATTAAATAAAGGCTTGTTAGAACAATATGGAATGAAGACTATAATTTAGACTTTTTAACGATGAAAATAAAAGCAACTGTGTTAGAATAGGAAAGTGAGAATAGGAAAGTGAGAATAAGACTTTGAGTATGTAGGAAAGTGAGAATAGGAAAGCAACAATATGTTTTATGTTTCCTATTTCCATGAGGTTATGTAGAAGTTAGCTTATATAAGCTTGTATCCAATCAAGGAACAAAACAACAATAATACAATTCACCAGTTATTTTCTTTACATGGTATCAGAGCAACTTCTTTGGTGACCTAAGACTCCGGGGACTCAAGTTTATCCCCGCCTCCGACAACTACGCTAGAAGCTAGAGGCGGGGATGGGAATTAAAATAAAAGCATCTGCTTCGTTTAAACTTTGTCTCGTTTGAACTTTGTCGGGCTGATCACTCTCTCAGTTGGATAGCTCAAACCACCTTCACAAACCGTATACGCCTTCACATCGTGCTTCGCTGTCCTCTCGTCGGCAGCCAATTGTTTCATCTCCTCCACCAATCAACATACTCCTCAATCAACATCAATCACGCAACAAACCAGAACAAACACCACCACCACTTCCACAAAAAAAAGGCCAGTCATCACCATCAACACCTACAAAACTTTTGCCCAAAAGCCCACGTCACCATCCAATCCCATACATTCAGTTTGACCTTCCATCACTTCCTCGCGATAACAACCTCGCTCGCAACCTCACAGAACAAACCATCTTGCAACAGATTCACAACAATAATTCCTCATTCTGTTTCCTTCACATAGAACAACAAGAACAACAAATTATAGGAGCAACAAACGATCCTCTTCAACACCGATTAGCAACCTTTGAGAAAGTCTCCTTAACAACTCTCTAATTCCTTTCAATGCAGCCCAGAACCAACCTATCTTTTTCATTTCTTCATGCTGGTAGCAACCATAGAGTTCACAAACAATTTTCTCCTTCAATTGCAGCCGGTAAAGAAATCCACACAGAGACAATCACAATTCAACCCTTCACAGACCACCATTTTCGACGTCGTTAACGGCACTCATCCATAGCCTCCTTTTCTTCTCTCTCGCCAAATGAAAG
Organism: Berberis vulgaris; assembly: GCA_963556465.1. Taxonomy (NCBI): domain Eukaryota; kingdom Viridiplantae; phylum Streptophyta; class Magnoliopsida; order Ranunculales; family Berberidaceae; genus Berberis; species Berberis vulgaris. The sequence goes on from OY747127.1 coordinate 76,288,921, forward strand.
GAAAAAACAATCACAACAGCTCGTCTTCAAAATCAACAAAGACCACTGCCTCCGCCCTCAATAGTCCTTCAAAACCCAAGGATTTGGTCGGAGTCTCAGCCAACAGTGCTCCTCCTCGCCAAATCCATCACGACAGCCACATAGTCATCCTTCCACAGCAATTTCCTCTTCAAAAAAAATCGCAGCCAAGAAGAATTCTTCATGATCCCCTCTCTCTCTTGCAGCCCCTTCCCACCACCACAAATACCTTATCTCTCACTCTCAACAGAACGAACAACCCCACAACAAAGATCGCAACAGACACAACACCTCCCCAACTCAGTGTTTCGCCCTCTCTTTTCCCAATATCTTCACCGACAACCAATCACGACCTCGACCTCCCCTTTCATCACCATTGTCCATCTCTCCCTTACCTTCTATCTCATTCTCCATCGATCGCAGCAACAGCAAACAAAAAAGAAATAAACTAGAATGAACGAACAATGAAGAAGAAGGAGAAACATGAGGGAATCAACTGAATTTTAAACCTTCCTCTATTCACACCCACAATCATTATTCAGTACCACCACAAGCAAAAAACCAATACCAGTACCAATGTTGAGCAATACCAACATTTGTGCTGAAATTTTTTTTCAACCTTCACACTGAAGGGGAGTCATGCTAATTTGAGTCGAACCATTAGTCATTCACTCGACAATCACGATTTCTTCATACCAGAATTGGAGTCATGTTGACCACTCAAATCGAACCATTAGTCGTTCACTCAACAGTCATGATTTCTTCATACCAGAATCGGAGAGTCATGTTGACAACTTGAATCGAACCATTAGCCGTTCACTAGACAATCATGATTTCTTCACCAAATTGGACTTCAAAGTTTCCTCCAAACTGCACAATTCACATGCGTCTACATGTCCAACTTGTAGGGCTGCGTTAGAATATGTAGGGCTTGCACTCAACACAGCCAAGCCAAAGTCCAAGATTGATTTACCTCTACAAGAAGGAAAGTTAGAATATGTACAAGAATAGGAAAGTTAGAATAGGAAAGTGAAATCAGAATAGGAAAGTGAAATCAGAATAGGAAAGTGGGAATAAGACTATATTTTGTATAGCAAGTTTTATGTTTCTTGTTTCCATAAGGTCAGGTAGAAGTTAGCTTATATAAGCTTGTATTCAATCAAGGAACAAAACAACAATAATACAATTCTCCAATTATTTTCTTTATAGTGATGTATCCATATTAATGAAAGACAACACTTCTAACATCTTCAAAAATGAGATTAAACCAAAGTCACTAAACAAAGCTAACATTACACAAGTTCTAAGTACATGATATATTAAAACAACCAAGCTAAGTGGATCTAAATGGGGTCTGCCTCCCATGGGGCTTTCCCACACCCTAAGGTGAAGTTTAGTCACACATGGTAGACCCTATTCCACTCATGGTGATAAACATAAATATAAAGAAAGACTAAAAAAACTTACAACATTAAACTCCAAATCTCTCAATCTCTAACTCCAAATTTCTCTCCTCCAAGAATATTTTTAAGTCCCCCTCAAGTGTGTTCATGTGTGGGGTATTTATAGATGAATAAGGGTGAGACTTATGTGTAGAGATAATGGAGTGGAAGGTGGAGTGTAAAAGTGATGAAGTGAAGATATGGAAGAGTATAAAAGTGAAATAAGGTGTAGTGTAAAAGTGATGGAGTACAACTGTGAGCATGGATAGTGGAGTTTGTAGAGATTATTTAGTTATGATGAAGTTTCCATGTGGATGTACAAATCTTCAAGTTGATTTCCTTGAGATTCGTAGATGATGATACTTTGAGGGCTTGACTTCATCGGTCTTGGGCTTGAAGATCTTTAGTATTTGACAATGCATGTGTGAATTTCCAATGGGATTTTTAGTTGTTGAACTTAGCCTTATTGTGCCATTCTGTGTATGATTTGAGATTACTGTTTGATTTTCTACAAAATACACATAATGAGATATTTTTATTAGATAATGGGACATAACAAATATAGAATTAGGAGCTTAAAATGTATCATTTACAAGGCTATCATGTACTGCTTATCTGGTTGTAGTTATAAATTTCATTTGGAGTATTTTTTTCTTTTACACATTATTTGATAGCCCAATGCTTGGCTCTTATTTTCATTGGTCTCTACAAGTTAAGTATACAAAATTTTAAGGAAAATTTCAGCAAATTGATCTCTGCAACTTATACAAATGAATACATGCTTGACATATTTACAACAAATTTTTTATTGCCTGCTAATCCCGTTTCATCCCAAAACTGTTTGGGATGGGATAAGGTCGGGATGAGTCTATCATGTCCTGATCTCAAATGAACAGGATGTGATAGGGATGAGGTCCATCATGTCCCGTGCCCACCCCTAGCGTTTTCATCAATAAAATAGGGTGATACCATAACAAAGTAGCGCTTCAATTAAAATGTTACTTATTATTGTTTAGTAAAACTTGTTCAACATATATTTATAATTTTTATTTTATTTTACTCCAGTACACTTTTTTTAGTGACACTCTTGAGTCAATGTCTTGGCATTTCTCATAAAGAACACTATAAATAATATGGTTAAATAGAGAAATGTCATGATAAGCAAAATTGGCTACAAACACCATCTCAAGGATAAGTTTATGATATATACACTAAGCAAATTCTGAGACAATTAGACGATTATGAATCCATTTGTCATTCGTACTGGAAATTGGGACCTAATGAAATTCGTCTCTTAGACAAAGGGACTGCATGTATGACATCCAACACTTTAAAATGTGCCTGTACCATGCCCATTCATGAGAAATTGAAGGCAAAAGTTAAAAGGAAATTAATTTCAAAATTATTAGTAAAAAAACACTATCATATCACACCCGTGAATTTTTTACAAATGAGAAAACACATTCAACGTAAAGAGATGTACATTGTCTGAGGCAAGAAGCGAATTGATCATCTTTAAAGTAACAAAACAACTCTAAACATGGATTTGCATAATCCACAGCTCCATCTATACTCAAATCAACTAACAAATTTGGTGCAATCCACTTCATAATAAATAAATAAAACTTTACAACATTCCAACTACATATCACATGAAGTGACTCCAAACCAATCTCAATCTCTAGATCAACAAACTCACACACCCATCTCAAGTTCCACATACTCAACAAGATCCATCCACACCAAATCCTAGAAAACCAAATTTTATTGGGCACATTTATATTACTTAGTTCGAGACGGGACAGGACGGGCAGGATTGAAAAACTTCATCCCAATCCCATCCCGTTCGAGATCAGAACGGGATCGGGATGAGATTGAGTAATCCTAATAGGATCTGGAAAAAAAATCGGGACGGGACGGGACAGGATCAAGCTCGCGGGATGGAAAATAATATGTTATTTCATATTTATAGAATTTATAAATAAATTTTAATATCTTTAAAAAACGTGAAAAATATATTTTATCATGGAAAATAATATGTTATTTCAACAATGAGCGACATTTTAATCAAAAGTGCAATAAAATATTATTTCTATTTATTACTTTTTTTTTTAATGAAAACTGATAACTATTATTCGTTTATAACTTTGTTAATGTAAGCATGATAAAAATATGGGTTGAGTATTAAAATATAGATAAACTCCATGATATATGTGTGAAAAAAAAGTTTTCATTCTTAAAAGTTTATGGCATTCCTAACAAAAGCGTTATATATAATATTAGCTTCAAAAAATAACTATCTTACTTATGTGATGAGCGTGATACAAGAGAGATAATTCCTAAAAAAATGTAATAAGTAACATATGGCTATAGCATATTTCACACTTATAACTTGAGTGATATAAAACCAATTTTATAAGCATTATAAAAGGGGTATTTTATAATGCATTGCCATCAGTTAGTAGCCATTCTGAAGTAGTCATTATGAATCTAGCCATTCGAGCTGCCCAACGAAGTTGACTTCACCTCTCTTGCTAATCCTATAAATAGAGCTCCACATTATCTTACAAAACCTCTTGAAACTCATTTCTTCACTATTTGAAGATCCATTTACCCACTCGGTACTCATATCCCTTTTAAGAGATCTCAAGGTGTTATAGGAAGAAATTGTTCCTTTCTTCATGGTCTATTTGGTTATTTAAAGATAAGAGAGAAGAAAAGTGTGGAAGAAAGATTGAAAGGAGCTTTATATTGATACATGCCTCATTTGGAGAGTTGTTGAGCCCTCAACCACTGCATTTCATCTTGAGCTTCAAGCTTCCATCTTCTATTGAGTGAGGGTGTAAATATAAAAAGAGCTTATAGTCTCTCGACAAATGAGTGTCATTAGAAGAGAGAAACCCTCGAGTGTTAGCTTACCTAAACTCACATTTACCTCATGTGGAGAGTTGTTTGTACAAGTGACAACCAATGATCCTAAGAAGGTGGTCAAATTTGGTTGTGCTGCATCTCATGTTGGTGTGATCTTTGGCAAATAGATAAGTTCATGAATACATGATAGAACCAAGTTGTACCTCTGAAATCCCAAACATGCGTCCATAAGACTTGGTTGCGGTTGTATTTGATTGGTGATCACCACGGTGTTTGTAAGACTCACGGTGTGGAACATTTAATTTGTGTCTGTAAATCTTGTAGGAGCACGACGATTTTGACTTGGCGAGGTTCTGGAACTTTGATTGAGAATGGAGTTTTCATTTAATCAAGTAATAAAGACTTGAGGCTTGGAGCCCTTTCTACTGAGGAAGTAACTGGTCAGAGTCAATCAAATTCATGCTTAAGTTAACCCTACGACTTTATTTACTTTACCTTGCATGCTTAGATAAGTTGTATTTCGTTTTCTTTGTTTTTTTTGCTTGAATGTTCAACTTGCATCATTAGAACTTTCTTCGGGGATTTTGCAAAAGGTTTTTTTTACCGGGTGTTCATCTTCAAGTGAATCAACTAAACTTGTGAACCTTGTGGTGCTAGCTTTCTCGGAATCACAACATAAGTCTAGATAAGTTTAGGCGAAGAGATTTCAAATCAAATACTTCTGTTTTTTTTCCGAAACAAATTCAATTTTCTAAAATTGACTATTCACTCATTACGTGTACTTTTGAAAATTGACTACTCACTCAAATTTTAAAGCAAATTCAATTGTATGCCTCTAAATATACAGTTACTAAGTTCAATTATCTAATAAAAATATCTCATTACGTGTACTTTGTTATTTATTAGAAATTCAAGCACTAATTTCAAATCATACATAAAGTGACACGATAAGGTTAAGTTCAACAAATAGAAAGCCCATCAGAAGTTTACACATACATTGTCAAAGACCATAGATTTTCAAGCCCAAGACTCATGAAATCAAACCCATAAAACACCACCATCTACGGACCTCGAGGAAATCAATATGAAGATTTGGACATCCACATGGTCAACTTTATCATAGCCAAAAAAATTATACAAACTCCAAAAGTATTAATTCAAACTCCATTATCCATCCTCACATTTTTACCCATTCCTTTATTTGCATAATTCACATCTAAGTCTCTTTTCCTTATTTCGCTTCAACACTCTTCCATAATTTCACTCCATCACTTTTACATTCTTCTTTATTTCACTCCAACACTCTTTCTTATTTAACTACAACAATCTTTCTTATTTTTACTCCAACACTTTCCTTATTTCACTCCAACAACTCCCCATAATTTCATCAAATCCGTGTGCATGCACAAAATACAAACCAACCCATTATCCCTATTCCCTATACATTTTCGCGTTATCCATGTAATAGTCTCATCCTTCTTCACCTATAAATACCCCCCATATTTGGAAACTCATGATGACACTTTGAATCACACTTTGGAGAACACCTTTGAGAGATAAGTAGTTGTAGTATTTGTAGAGTTTAGAGAGAAATAAGTAGAGTGAAGGCCTAGAGCTTACCATGTTCTGCTAACATCCCACCTTAGGGTGTGGGTGAGCCCATAGAAGGATAGCTCCAAGACGACTCTTTTAGATTAGTTTTTTCCCATGTATTGGAAAAAACATGTTTAGTTAGATTGATCTTGTAGTTTGAATTGTCATGAACCTATGAGGTAAGTTAGATGTTTTGTATTTCATTATATGAATTCAACTCATGCTTTCTTCTTTTACTTCTGAAGCTCAATATTAGATAAGTTTCTATACTTGCAATTTCTCTAACAAACCCATAAGTACAATGTTACATATTATTAGTCTAAGTTTCATTATCATTTGTTAGATATTAGGCATTCCACCTTGGTGGATTCCTTTTATGTTTTTAATTCCATATTTGAATTTTAGGTACTAATATAATTTAGGCTTGAAATCAATTTGCTCATAATGTCATTTTTTCCATCATAAGGTGAGATGAGATTATACCTTAGGATGTGTTTACGAATTTAGAAAAGATTAATCTAAGAGTGGTCTAATGGTACTATTTACTCATGATGGTCAACCCAAAGTCCTAACTTTCATATTTAGGTTTTACTTTGCATTTTCATGCACTTCCATTTATTTTATATTTTCATCAACAACTCTTTATTTTACTAGTATTCTAAGATTGGTTTTGAAATAAGCCTTAGATAAGTTTAGGTTAAGAGCTTTTCAACTTATATTAAGCCTTTCTTGTGGGATTCAACCCATACTTGTCGGTTTCTAACTCAATAGACAACCGTGCACTTGCGGTAAGATTTGAGATCAATCAGGTGTTTATATTTAAGTGAATCAACTAAAATTGTGAACCTTGTGGTGTTGGCTTTCTTGAGTCACAACATTAGTCTTAGATAAGTTTAGGTGAAGAGCATTGAAATCGAATATTTCCGCTTTTTTTCAAAACAAATTCAATTTTAAAAAATTGACTATTCACTCCCTTTCAAGTCAGATTAGCCTAGTGTTTCTCACACTTTCATGTTAGAAAACTCCAATAAATAAAATTGGAGGAATAAGACCTTGTATGAAGCTTTTATACATATCTGGATTATGTAACGCACGAAGGTGCGGATGAACAATGGAGTGTGCCTACGTCTTCAACTTTGACTTTCACACTCCAATTTTGCCCTCCCAATGTCATAATAGTTACAGTTAAAACCAACCCTCTCAAATGTTGATTAATTATACCTAAGCCCTGGATATAATTTATTTGAAGATCCCAACTCTTTACAAATTAAGTATATGCCCTTACAAAGTGTAATTTTTTGTTTAATTTTTTATTTTACCCTCCGAACTTCAGACTTTATAATCAAAAGCCCTATCAAACACTAATACATTAACTTAAAAAATTATAATTGTATCGTAGGTCGATGGAATGCAACACGTGCATCACTTGCTATTTAAAAGAATAAAGAAAATAACAAATCTAAATTTTGAAAATTTAATATGATGTCTATATTAAGGTAGTAATAATATTCTGACATTAAAAAATATTATTATTGTTTCATTTAATGTCAATTAGCAACTTGGTCGATGTACATAGATTGAAAGCATAATTTTTGAAACAGCAAACATGTAACTAATCACGAAAAAACAAATTAATGTATATACACGCGTATGAGCACTCACGACTAGTAAATAAAACTTTCTATAAATAAAAATAATCATCGTCTTCAATAGGAATGTAAGGACATTCAAAACGAGTGAATAGGAATGTAGAACTTGAGGTTAAATATGACATTTTCACTTTTTTATATGAAGGTTGTTGCTACATAACATCACCATTTCTACTAAAGGACACCACCACCCTATTTTTATCTACTGAAGGACACCACCACCTTCACATTATCTTCTTTCTTCACCGGAGTGACACCACCCTGGAGGAGGAGGCAGAGAGGTGGCGGTGTCGTGGTCATGATTGAAGGATAATAAAAAAAATGGGAGGATGAGAGGTGGCAGTTGTGGGGATTGATGGAGAAGAAGAAGAAGAAGAAGAGGGGGGAGGAGAGGTAGCGGTGGCGGGGATTGATGGAGAAGAAAAAAAGTTATGGGGAGGAGGAGGAGGAAGAGGAAAATAAAAAGAAGAAAACGATGAGATAATGAGGATGATGAGAGGTAGCGCGGTGGTGGTGAATGATGGAGAAGAAAAAGAAAAGGGGAGGAGGAGGAGAGGTGGCAATGGTAGGGATTGATGGAGGAGGAGAAGAATAAAGGGGGATGAGGAGGAGAGCTGGAGGTGGCGAGGTGGTGGTGGAAAGTGGATGAGGAGAGGTGGTGGTGGTGAAGGGGATGAGGAAGAGCAGGAGAGATGAGAAGAGAGGTAGTGGATTTTTTTGTTTATATTGGTGGTGTTCTTCAACAGGTGGTGGTGTCCTTCAGCAGAAGTGGTGGTGTTATTTAGCAACAACCTTATATGAATCTCGATGTAGAACCAAAAATCGCCATCTTGAACATCATGGGGACAACTTTTTCCCTAATTCTCTCATCTATTATTTTTTGTTGGTTTTCTATGGATCCGTTTTTCCTCCAATCAAATACACTGTTATTGTTTAATTACCATTGGAAATTTTGCTTATATTAAGTGATGATACACCAAACAGTCATGCAATCCACTCCGTACACGTAGCATGATAATCCCGTTCACAGAGTAAAACAGGCATAGATGAGCGCCCAATCTGACAAAGCCCGCTGAAGCAGGTTCCAAGAGGATGGCCCAATCAGCGAAGCCCTATTAAGCCCATAGGTCATATGATCAAGCCCAGTACCTGTAAGACCTAATAAGGAAAGTATTTAGGAGTTTGACCTAAGACAGGTAGGCCAACAACACATTGATTCCTACTAGAAAACAAATACCAGAGTATAAGTCGTGCATGGAAACTCTCCTGCATGGACCACACTCCATGCGAAAAGAATCCCTAACAGATATCAGAGTACAAGTCGTGTATGGAACTCCTGCATGGACAACTCTCAACAAGGAAAATGATCTCTAGACAGATATATTTCCTTAAACCATGCCATCAAAAGCATAGTCGAACCAGGACTCTCACATGATAAATAGGGCGCAAGGTAGAGGAACTAAGGTATGCTACAGAACCCAGTATTAAACATTACACTTTTCTCAAGCCTTGTCTGACTTGAGCAGCGAAATGCCATCGGCTGTCAAAATGGTGGTATTTGGTTACGTGTGTTCCTTGTGCAGGTCAAGGTCAAGGAGAACGCAAATTGATTCATCAATTTGGTGTCGTTCGTGGGGACAAAAAAATTCTTAAGAAAACAAAAATAACATCTCTTCGTTACAGTCCAGAAAGATGGTAACCACAAGATCTCGTAATAACGATGAAATCGTCGAGCCTTCAAACGCTCGAATCGGCGCAATACTGCCAGCTTGGGTGGTACTAGCCACGCGGAGATAACAACTCCAAGCCCCCGTGCCAGGTGCAACAATGACATACTCTAGGGTGGATCAACTCTTCGCCCAAATGCAACAGATCATTCAAGTGGTGGAGACACTAGCTCACCAGAACCCACCACCCACAGGTGGTGACAGGGAGGCAGAAAGGACCCTGTCCCTGTAGGAGAATAGAAAACGTCTTCAGGAGAGCCACAATGTCTCTGTTGGTTCTCTGTGGACCAGGAACAACGAAAGCAGGGAAATGGAACGGGCACGGAAACCAGAATCTAAGGCAGACAAACCCAATTCTAGGGCTGAAAACCGAACCGATAAAGTCGATTTCAAAAATGTTCAAACCGAAATTGAACCGCATTATTCATTAACCAAACCGAGCCGAAGTGCTTTGGTTTGTTCGGTTTCGTTCGATTATAAAACCGTTTAATGAAAAAAAAAAAAAAAAGGAAGAAGAAGAAACTTGCTTTACTGGAAGGGGAAGGGGGAAGTGAAGCGAGGTTTCATTTTCTATCTTGGTCGCAATGGCTGAGACAAACACAGCAAACTGTGACAAACTTGATTGGGGGAGTTTTATCTCTTTCATCCTCTACACAACAAATTGATGCGATTAGAAGGGTGAGTCCCGATTATAATGCGTTCCATCTTTGACGACTTCTTTTTCTTCTAATTTTCTTTTTTGTTTTGCTAAATAAAGAAGAGATGTCGTACATGCGAACAATAACACCAGAGAGAGATTCGTGAGTGAGAATTGTTTTTGCTAATATGGAAGCGATGGGTGGAAGATGATTGACTGATTGATTTGTTTTTTTTTTTTGAAAAGAGAGAGCGATGGGTATTTTTTGTTTTTTGAAAAGAGAGATGGGTTATCGGATGGTTGGGTAAGAGCTGGGTAATTGTGAAGTGTGATTAGAGGAGAGAGAATGGTGATTCGGAGTAGTCAGTGGTGAGGTGAAATGTGATGAGCTGGAAACATCATCTAATGCTCTGTCCCAAGATTTCATTTTAGGAGGCCTACCCTACCTTTCTATTTTTCTGTATTTAGTGACAAGATAAAGTAAAATAAAGTAATAAGGGAGAGAAGTGAGGACAATACTAGTGTACTTTTTGTTGTTTTTCTTGATAAAGTAAAGGTTATAATATACTTTTTGCATTTTCAAAAGTCAAACTTGTAATTTTTTTATTATAAAAAGTATTTTGGTTCGGTTTTATTGAATTCAAAACCGAAAACTGAACCGTACTTATTGGTTTTGCAATTTTTTAAATCAAATCGAACCGTATCCACAAAAAAACTTAACCGAATTTTTCGATATGGCTCGGCTCGGTCAGTTTGATCGGTTATTTGTTCAACACCTACCCAACGCACAAAATCCCCTCTGACTTGGGGCCACCAATCTGGATGTGCTATACAACCTCACCGTCCCCTCGTTCACGAATCATATCATAAATGTGCCACTACCAAAGAAGTTCAACAACCGAAGCTGAAGTTCTATGATGGGACAACAAACCCATTTGACCATCTGTACCATTACCATCATGTGATGGCGCTGAAAAAAGGATCTAGGGCAGTAATGTGTCGGACATTTCCCACTAGCCTAAAGAAAGTTGCGCTGACCTGGTTCCACAATCTTCCTCCAAGGTCTATTGGCTCGTTCCAGACACTGGCCAAAGCGTTTATTACTCGCTTTTTCGACAACCAACAGATCAGAAAGGGCCCACATTACCTACTCAGCCTCAAGCAGAGGCCAAATGAAACACTGAGGGAGTACGTCACCCGCTTCAATGATGAGTTAACTCTGATCAATGGTTGCAGTGACGACACCTCAGTCACAGTCTTCACCTCAAGTCTGAGGAGAGGCCAATTCTACTTCCTTACCCTGGAGCCTCGGTCTGACATGGCGGACTTGCTGAAGAGCACTCAAAAATACATTACCCTTGAGGAGATGTTGGCTGCCAAAATGGAGGGAGAAACTGACAATATATATTCCCCTAGTCCCAGAGTTAAAAAAGGAGGTAAAGAAATAGGAGAACAATGACAAAAGCAAAAGGAAGCGGAGCAACAATAAGCCAGACTTTGGCCTGTTGAGGCAACATAAAGCCTCCAACTTCGTCGGATCCAAATACTTCACTTCTCTCAACTCCAGCCCGTCCGACGTCCTCAATACCATTAAGAATTGGAGAAAAGTGAAATGCCCCTCCAAACTCTGGGGAGATCCCTCCAGGCGGGACAATGGCAAATACTGCTCCTTTTACAAGGACAACCACGATATCGAGAACTGTAAGAATCTCAGATTCGAGATTGAGTACTGGATCAATAAGGGAAAACTCAAAAAGTTCCTAAGCCAGGATAGGAGACAAGATCGGGCAAATGAGAGAATAAGTCATCAAAGAAATTGAAGAAAATACGGCGACCATTATATATGTCCTACACGGGGTGTGCTCAGAAAGTAAGTAGTCCAAGAGGTCCCGAAAGCGGATGCTATATATGCGATATGTGGACTCAATCCACCTACAAAGACCAACAAGTGCAATATGCACGTGTTCAAAACCCGATCCCATTGAAATTCACGGATAAGGACCTCCAAGGCGTCCACTCTTATCATAACAATGCCCTGGTTATCTCAATCCTCATAGAGAAGTGGGAGGTGAAGAGATCCTTGGTAGACACAGGGAGCTCTCTGAACGTTCTGTTCCTCAATGCATTCTACAGCATGTAGCTCAAAGAGAAGAACTTGATGCCCACCAGTCATCGCATGGTTGGGTTCAACGGGGAGAAGTGTTTCCCCATCGAGAAGATTAGGCTGGCGGTGGAGGTAGAAGAGCTACAGCTGCAAAAAGTTTTGTTCCATGAGTTTATGGTAGTCGATGCCCTGTCCATCTACAATATCATATTGGGAAGGCCTTAGCTCCATCAGATGGAGCGGGTAGTTTTCACTTTGCATCAGTGCATCAAATAGATGCACACTGCCAATTAGGAGGAAGGGACCATTCAAGGAGACCAACCGTCAGCAAGAGACTGTCACTATGCAGCATTAAAACAGCTGGACTATTAGCAATTACAATTTAGGCCCGCAAGTCAGACATCTCAGATCCCGGGCCCAAAGAAGAGAAAAGAACTCCCCCACTCGAACGATGAGACCTTAGTCAGTCCAAGGGGAAGACCCAATGTCCACCAGTCAGACTGGCTGACGAATGACAACTCGGTGAAAAAAATGGATAATGGAGAGTCTGTGTGGATTACACGTGCCTAAATAAGGCTTGTCTGAAAAAAGCTCTCCACTTTCTCGCATGGATCAAAACGTAAATGCCACGTCTGAACACAACCTTCTAAGCTCCATGGACGCTTATTCCGGACACAACCAGGTACAAATGCACCCCCAGACTAGAAGAAGGCTTCCTTCATAATTGAAAGAGGGACATACCGCCATCGGGTGAGCCCGTTCGGTCAAAAGAGCGCGAGAACAACACATCAACGACTAGTAAGTCGGATGTTTAAGGAACGAATTGGCAGAATCATGAAGGTCCATATAGACAACTCAACACATCTAACTGATCCAATTCATACGGACCAAGACATGGCCCCGACAACCAAGACTCGACTAAATAATGAGTCAGGATCTAGCTCTAAAAGGACTATCCGTCTGTCACTCCAGTTCAAAACAAAGCTATGTAGCAAAACATCGACGGACCAACGCCTACTTAGAAAGCGAGCAAAAAGCGAGAAATGGTCTGCCCACAATAACTTCGCTGTCATTGGAGAATTGTGTTATTTCATCATTAGAACTACACAGTCTGAGTCAGGACCACACGCGTCTCCTTCAAGACCATATTTGCATAGTCCCCGCTCAGAGTTACACTGTCTCATTATTTTTGTTCCTTTTTTTACAATCTAGAAGAATTGTTCGCACAAGCCAATATGATACAGATTCATTCAGGGAATAAAAGAAAAATGAATTCTAAAAAACAGACTTTATTGATTACTAAGAAAGTTGTTAGAAAGCTTGACTGACAAGCTAGTACAAAAGTTTACACACTACAAGTATCTAAGTTTGGTGCGACTAGGGGTCCGCTGGAATGCACGTCAATACTTTGCTCCACCAATCTTCCTTCAAAAGAGGACTTGGAAATCAAGCAAAAAGTAACAACAGCCCAAAGTTGGCTGCAGGTACACACGTCGACACTTGGCTCCACCAATATGCCTTGAAAAGAGGATTTGAAAATGAAAGTAAAGGTACCCAAAGTTGGCTGCTGGGGTGATCCCTCAGAAAAATGATATCCGAGGTAAAACAGATTAGCACCCAGGGCCGCAAGCACGTCCACTAGAGCTCCGCTCCGCCAATCTGCCTTCCGACTATGGCATCACGCGTGAAGTCCAGGAATGAGCAGTGGGAACAACCACCCAAAGTAGGTTGTGGGTGTTATCCCCAAACTGGATGGTGAGAGATGTTGTGGGAACACCCCAATATGAAGAACAAACGTGACCCCTAGGGGGGAGTTTGTACTTCTTATTTGCCATGTGCGAAGAAATTACGAGGTCCCATGGAACTACTGGATGCTCACTCAAACTAGGTGGCATTACCAAATAGCAAGTCTTGTTGAGACTCATCGCTGCAAATGTCAAAACATTCGAAGACGCCACAAACGAAGGTCTTTTTTCATCCTTTGGGGAGCCCAAATCATATTTTCTGGAAAGACGCATTTGAGAAACATGCTCTATAGTGTTTATGGAAACGCTTGAAATGGTATATAGGCGCAAAGATTCACAAAATGAGGTCACCCAACAATCATGTCAACATTAAATGCCACACGGGGAATAAGGAAGTGACGGTTCCAACTGCAACTGCACAAGTCCACATTCATCGAATTAATTGAGCTGCACACAACCCTATTAACTGGGGCGAGTAACCGATACCAGACCGCCTCGCAAACTACTCCATATACGGGACATAGTGATCTCGTCAACAGGGCCCAAATAGCGAGCGGACCCAAGTGAGCTCCCAACCTGATCAAGCCCAAAAGATAGATAATAGCCCAATACATACTTGTTAGAAAACATAAACGACGAAGGCCTTAAGCGCCCATGGAATGTAGAACACTTACAGAGATATTATCAATAAATCCAAGGTATTTGCTTCATTAAATGTCACTGTTGTTCATTAAATTTGGTTGAAATTCAATCTGGTCAACCTATGGTAATTTGGCTCGAGTATCAGTAAATAAGTCAGGACACCCAAGTTAGACTTATACGACCAAGGCCATACGATGGCCAAACTTGACCAAAGTTTAGCCAATTAAGGCTGATGAAGACAACTTTTAGTCCGCTCTAAGACCTAGTTCGCCAAGAACGAATAAATATGGCTTAGAAAGGAAGAGTATAGTCAGAGCTCACGAAGCCTGATCAAGATGACTTTCCAAGGATCATTGTCCAACCATAGACAATGGTGGCCAAATCTGACCAAAGTTCAGTCAGTTAAGACTGATGAAGACAACTTCTGGTCCGCTCTAAGACCTAATCTGCCGAGAACGGACAAAGATGGCTTAGAAAGTGGGAGTCTAGTAAGAGCTCACGAAGCCTGATCAAGATGATTTGCCAGAGATCATTATCCAAATGGTGGCCGAACCTGACCAAAATTTAGTCAGTTAAGACTGATGAAGACAACTTCTGGTCCGCTTTAAGACCTAGTCTGCCAAGAACGAAAAAAAATGGCTTAGAAAGTGAGAGTCTAGTCAGAGCTCACGAAGCCTGATCAAGATGACTTGTCAATGATCATTGTCCTATATATATATAGGACAATGGTGGCCGAACCTGACCAAAGTTTAGTTTGGTCAGTTAAGACTGATGAAGACAATTTCTAGTTCGCTCTAAGACCTAGTTCGCCGAGAACGAACAAATATGGCTTAGAAAGTGGGAGTCCAGTCAGATCTCACGAAGCCTGATCAAGATGACTTGCTAGGGATCATTGTCCAACCAAAGAGAATGGTGGGCGAACTTGACTAAAGTTTAGTTAGTTAAGACTGATGAAGATAACGTATGGTCTGCCATAAGACCTAATCTGCCAATAATGAACAAAGATGACTTAGAAAGTGGGAGTCTAATCAGAACTCATGAAGCCTGATCAAGATGACTTGCCAGGGATCATTGTCCAACCATAGACAACGGTGGCCAAACTTGACCAAAGTTTAGTAGTTAAGACTGATGAAGACAACTTCTCGTCCTCTCTAAGACCTAGTCTACCAAGAACGGACAAAGATGGCTTAGAAAGTGGTAGTCTAGTCAGAGCTCACGAAGCCTAATCAAGATGACAGGGATCGTTGTCCGACCATAGGCAATGATGGCTGAACCTGACCAAAGTTTAGTCAGTTAAGACTGATGAAGACAACTTCTGGTCCTCTCTAAGACGTAGTTCGCCAAGAACAGATAAATATGGCTTAAAAAGTGGTAGTCTAGTCAGAAGTCATGAAGCCTGATCAAGATGACTTCAGGGATCATTGTCTGACCATAGACAATGATGGCCAAAACTGGCCAAAGTTTAGTCAGTTAAGACTGATGAAGACAACTTATGGTCCACTCTAAGACCTAGTCCGCCAAGAACGAACAAAGATGACTTAGAAAGTGGAAGACTAGTCAGAGCTCACGAAGCCTAATAAAGATGAATTGTCAGGGATCATTGTCCGACCATAGACAATGATGGCCGAACTCGACCTAAGTTTAGTCAGTTCAGATTGATGAAGACAACTTCTAATTTGCTCTAAGTCCTAGCTCGCCATGAATGGGTAAAAATGTCTTAGAAAGTGGGAGTCTAGTCAGAGCTCACGAAGCCTGAGAAATACGACTTGCCAGGGATCATTGTCCTACCATGGAAAACCATGGCCGAACTTTACCAAGGTTTAGTCAGTTCATTAAGAACGATGAGGACAACTCCTGGTATGTTTTACAGCCTAGTCCGCCGAGTGCGGATTAGGACGACTTGAGGAATCAAAAGTACGATTAACTTGGAAACTCAAATGATCTCTCGCCCGCTAAGATTATTCCACAGCACAGAGTTTAGCCAAGATAAGTTCTGGATCTCTTAAGAGTATAAACCAGAATTGCTTGATTTCAAGAGCAATCGCAAGTTGAACGGTCAGAACTCTCAGTAGCATATCAACTAGACAGTTTCCTAACTTAGCAGAATTTCTTGTCTAAAGACCAACCCCATGGCAAGGCAACACCGAAGATTCAGCAGGAAAAGTCCAAAAATTACAAAGCATTACGTAACAAATCTGTTTTCATTGATGATTAAGAAAATACAAAATTTTCTCCTTATCAGGAGGAGGTCCAGATACAGTGGGATCGGGCTTAACAAGAGAAGAAGCAAGAGATGGCTATGCGCGCACTACAGCTTCAACACCCTGACCTTGGTCATCTCTCCTTGCGACTAATCAGAAGCTTATTCGAACTCCGCACGAGCCACCTTTCTGTAATAAAAGATATCCCAATCAAGATGATCCTCTTTTATCAGCTCCAGCAGCTCTAGCCATCCTTTCACCACTCTGTTGAATTTGAATTTTCCCTAAGTCTTGAGAAGCCCCTCATCACAAGCCTTTGACTCCACGAGCTCCCGCTCTGCTAGCTCCATCCAGGCCGCCAATGCATCAACTCTGAATTGCTCAGTACTTAGCTTATGCTTGATCGGGCTGAGCTCATTTTGTGTAAAAGGAGTGGCTCTTCTGCCATCCTTACAAGCTTGGCGTTGAAAGCAACGTCGGCCTTCAACTGCTGACGTCGGGCATCACATTCAGATTCCATGTTGCTTTTCTCAACGATCAGAGCCTGAATCTCAAACTGCATCTTGGCCACAACCTCCCTGGCAAGCTTCAAGTCACGTTGGGTGTGATTCAACTCCGCCTCCAACCCGTCCTTTCACAGACGTCACATTGGCCAAGTCGGACTCAAACGATTCCAAGCGGTCCCTCTGAGCCTCCGATTTTGTCTGCAAGGCCTCCAATTGGGCCTCCGATTCAACATGCCTCTTGCCCCCAAGCTTCTTCGTTAGTGATTCGATCTTGCGGAAAAAATCGGAATACGACTTCTCCATATGTGCAAAAAATCATTCCATTGTGCACACTCTCTCACGAGCGACCTCCACCTCCATCCCAACACGACAACTTTGTTCAGATACGACATCCCCAGCATCAGAGGTTTTTGCCCCTTGTCCATACGCTCACCCAGTGTATCCTCTTCTGGCTTCAGAGAATGATTGGCCAGTCAATCGTTCCATCTACTAATATGCTTCTTGGAAGCATAAGAAATGTTAACCTCCTGATGCCATGCCTGGTTGCTCATCTTTACTATATCTGAGCAAAGAGACTAATCTGTGCATTTGGATGAAGATCTTTTAAATGAAAGGAAAAAACAATCACAACAGCTCGTCCATAGCCTCCTTTTCTTCTCTCTCGCCAAATGAAAGGAAAAAACAATCACAACAGCTCGTCTTCAAAATCAACAAAGACCACTGCCTCCGCCCTCAATAGTCCTTCAAAACCCAAGGATTTGGTCGGAGTCTCAGCCAACAGTGCTCCTCCTCGCCAAATCCATCACGACAGCCACATAGTCATCCTTCCACAGCAATTTCCTCTTCAAAAAAAATCGCAGCCAAGAAGAATTCTTCATGATCCCCTCTCTCTCTTGCAGCCCCTTCCCACCACCACAAATACCTTATCTCTCACTCTCAACAGAACGAACAACCCCACAACAAAGATCGCAACAGACACAACACCTCCCCAACTCAGTGTTTCGCCCTCTCTTTTCCCAATATCTTCACCGACAACCAATCACGACCTCGACCTCCCCTTTCATCACCATTGTCCATCTCTCCCTTACCTTCTATCTCATTCTCCATCGATCGCAGCAACAACAAACAAAAAAGAAATAAACTAGAATGAACGAACAATGAAGAAGAAGGAGAAACATGAGGGAATCAACTGAATTTTAAACCTTCCTCTATTCACACCCACAATCATTATTCAGTACCACCACAAGCAAAAAACCAATACCAGTACCAATGTTGAGCAATACCAACATTTGTGCTGAAATTTTTTTTCAACCTTCACACTGAAGGGGAGTCATGCTAATTTGAGTCGAACCATTAGTCATTCACTCGACAATCACGATTTCTTCATACCAGAATTGGAGTCATGTTGACCACTCAAATCGAACCATTAGTCGTTCACTCAACAGTCATGATTTCTTCATACCAGAATCGGAGAGTCATGTTGACAACTTGAATCGAACCATTAGCCGTTCACTAGACAATCATGATTTCTTCACCAAATTGGACTTCAAAGTTTCCTCCAAACTGCACAATTCACATGCGTCTACATGTCCAACTTGTAGGGCTGCGTTAGAATATGTAGGGCTTGCACTCAACACAGCCAAGCCAAAGTCCAAGATTGATTTACCTCTACAAGAAGGAAAGTTAGAATATGTACAAGAATAGGAAAGTTAGAATAGGAAAGTGAAATCAGAATAGGAAAGTGAAATCAGAATAGGAAAGTGGGAATAAGACTATATTTTGTATAGCAAGTTTTATGTTTCTTGTTTCCATAAGGTCAGGTAGAAGTTAGCTTATATAAGCTTGTATTCAATCAAGGAACAAAACAACAATAATACAATTCTCCAATTATTTTCTTTATAGTGATGTATCCATATTAATGAAAGACAACACTTCTAACATCTTCAAAAATGAGATTAAACCAAAGTCACTAAACAAAGCTAACATTACACAAGTTCTAAGTACATGATATATTAAAACAACCAAGCTAAGTGGATCTAAATGGGGTCTGCCTCCCATGGGGCTTTCCCACACCCTAAGGTGAAGTTTAGTCACACATGGTAGACCCTATTCCACTCATGGTGATAAACATAAATATAAAGAAAGACTAAAAAAACTTACAACATTAAACTCCAAATCTCTCAATCTCTAACTCCAAATTTCTCTCCTCCAAGAATATTTTTAAGTCCCCCTCAAGTGTGTTCATGTGTGGGGTATTTATAGATGAATAAGGGTGAGACTTATGTGTAGAGATAATGGAGTGGAAGGTGGAGTGTAAAAGTGATGAAGTGAAGATATGGAAGAGTATAAAAGTGAAATAAGGTGTAGTGTAAAAGTGATGGAGTACAACTGTGAGCATGGATAGTGGAGTTTGTAGAGATTATTTAGTTATGATGAAGTTTCCATGTGGATGTACAAATCTTCAAGTTGATTTCCTTGAGATTCGTAGATGATGATACTTTGAGGGCTTGACTTCATCGGTCTTGGGCTTGAAGATCTTTAGTATTTGACAATGCATGTGTGAATTTCCAATGGGATTTTTAGTTGTTGAACTTAGCCTTATTGTGCCATTCTGTGTATGATTTGAGATTACTGTTTGATTTTCTACAAAATACACATAATGAGATATTTTTATTAGATAATGGGACATAACAAATATAGAATTAGGAGCTTAAAATGTATCATTTACAAGGCTATCATGTACTGCTTATCTGGTTGTAGTTATAAATTTCATTTGGAGTATTTTTTTCTTTTACACATTATTTGATAGCCCAATGCTTGGCTCTTATTTTCATTGGTCTCTACAAGTTAAGTATACAAAATTTTAAGGAAAATTTCAGCAAATTGATCTCTGCAACTTATACAAATGAATACATGCTTGACATATTTACAACAAATTTTTTATTGCCTGCTAATCCCGTTTCATCCCAAAACTGTTTGGGATGGGATAAGGTCGGGATGAGTCTATCATGTCCTGATCTCAAATGAACAGGATGTGATAGGGATGAGGTCCATCCTGTCCCGTGCCCACCCCTAGCGTTTTCATCAATAAAATAGGGTGATACCATAACAAAGTAGCGCTTCAATTAAAATGTTACTTATTATTGTTTAGTAAAACTTGTTCAACATATATTTATAATTTTTATTTTATTTTACTCCAGTACACTTTTTTTAGTGACACTCTTGAGTCAATGTCTTGGCATTTCTCATAAAGAACACTATAAATAATATGGTTAAATAGAGAAATGTCATGATAAGCAAAATTGGCTACAAACACCATCTCAAGGATAAGTTTATGATATATACACTAAGCAAATTCTGAGACAATTAGACGATTATGAATCCATTTGTCATTCGTACTGGAAATTGTGACCTAATGAAATTCGTCTCTTAGACAAAGGGACTGCATGTATGACATCCAACACTTTAAAATGTGCCTGTACCATGCCCATTCATGAGAAATTGAAGGCAAAAGTTAAAAGGAAATTAATTTCAAAATTATTAGTAAAAAAACACTATCATATCACACCCGTGAATTTTTTACAAATGAGAAAACACATTCAACGTAAAGAGATGTACATTGTCTGAGGCAAGAAGCGAATTGATCATCTTTAAAGTAACAAAACAACTCTAAACATGGATTTGCATAATCCACAGCTCCATCTATACTCAAATCAACTAACAAATTTGGTGCAATCCACTTCATAATAAATAAATAAAACTTTACAACATTCCAACTACATATCACATGAAGTGACTCCAAACCAATCTCAATCTCTAGATCAACAAACTCACACACCCATCTCAAGTTCCACATACTCAACAAGATCCATCCACACCAAATCCTAGAAAACCAAATTTTATTGGGCACATTTATATTACTTAGTTCGAGACGGGACAGGACGGGCAGGATTGAAAAACTTCATCCCAATCCCATCCCGTTCGAGATCAGAACGGGATCGGGATGAGATTGAGTAATCCTAATAGGATCTGGAAAAAAAATCGGGACGGGACGGGACAGGATCAAGCTCGCGGGATGGAAAATAATATGTTATTTCATATTTATAGAATTTATAAATAAATTTTAATATCTTTAAAAAACGTGAAAAATATATTTTATCATGGAAAATAATATGTTATTTCAACAATGAGCGACATTTTAATCAAAAGTGCAATAAAATATTATTTCTATTTATTACTTTTTTTTTTAATGAAAACTGATAACTATTATTCGTTTATAACTTTGTTAATGTAAGCATGATAAAAATATGGGTTGAGTATTAAAATATAGATAAACTCCATGATATATGTGTGAAAAAAAAAGTTTTCATTCTTAAAAGTTTATGGCATTCCTAACAAAAGCGTTATATATAATATTAGCTTCAAAAAATAACTATCTTACTTATGTGATGAGCGTGATACAAGAGAGATAATTCCTAAAAAAATGTAATAAGTAACATATGGCTATAGCATATTTCACACTTATAACTTGAGTGATATAAAACCAATTTTATAAGCATTATAAAAGGGGTATTTTATAATGCATTGCCATCAGTTAGTAGCCATTCTGAAGTAGTCATTATGAATCTAGCCATTCGAGCTGCCCAACGAAGTTGACTTCACCTCTCTTGCTAATCCTATAAATAGAGCTCCACATTATCTTACAAAACCTCTTGAAACTCATTTCTTCACTATTTGAAGATCCATTTACCCACTCGGTACTCATATCCCTTTTAAGAGATCTCAAGGTGTTATAGGAAGAAATTGTTCCTTTCTTCATGGTCTATTTGGTTATTTAAAGATAAGAGAGAAGAAAAGTGTGGAAGAAAGATTGAAAGGAGCTTTATATTGATACATGCCTCATTTGGAGAGTTGTTGAGCCCTCAACCACTGCATTTCATCTTGAGCTTCACGCTTCCATCTTCTATTGAGTGAGGGTGTAAATATAAAAAGAGCTTATAGTCTCTCGACAAATGAGTGTCATTAGAAGAGAGAAACCCTCGAGTGTTAGCTTACCTAAACTCACATTTACCTCATGTGGAGAGTTGTTTGTACAAGTGACAACCAATGATCCTAAGAAGGTGGTCAAATTTGGTTGTGCTGCATCTCATGTTGGTGTGATCTTTGGCAAATAGATAAGTTCATGAATACATGATAGAACCAAGTTGTACCTCTGAAATCCCAAACATGCGTCCATAAGACTTGGTTGCGGTTGTATTTGATTGGTGATCACCACGGTGTTTGTAAGACTCACGGTGTGGAACATTTAATTTGTGTCTGTAAATCTTGTAGGAGCACGACGATTTTGACTTGGCGAGGTTCTGGAACTTTGATTGAGAATGGAGTTTTCATTTAATCAAGTAATAAAGACTTGAGGCTTGGAGCCCTTTCTACTGAGGAAGTAACTGGTCAGAGTCAATCAAATTCATGCTTAAGTTAACCCTACGACTTTATTTACTTTACCTTGCATGCTTAGATAAGTTGTATTTCGTTTTCTTTGTTTTTTTTGCTTGAATGTTCAACTTGCATCATTAGAACTTTCTTCGGGGATTTTGCAAAAGGTTTTTTTTACCGGGTGTTCATCTTCAAGTGAATCAACTAAACTTGTGAACCTTGTGGTGCTAGCTTTCTCGGAATCACAACATAAGTCTAGATAAGTTTAGGCGAAGAGATTTCAAATCAAATACTTCTGTTTTTTTTCCGAAACAAATTCAATTTTCTAAAATTGACTATTCACTCATTACGTGTACTTTTGAAAATTGACTACTCACTCAAATTTTAAAGCAAATTCAATTGTATGCCTCTAAATATACAGTTACTAAGTTCAATTATCTAATAAAAATATCTCATTACGTGTACTTTGTTATTTATTAGAAATTCAAGCACTAATTTCAAATCATACATAAAGTGACACGATAAGGTTAAGTTCAACAAATAGAAAGCCCATCAGAAGTTTACACATACATTGTCAAAGACCATAGATTTTCAAGCCCAAGACTCATGAAATCAAACCCATAAAACACCACCATCTACGGACCTCGAGGAAATCAATATGAAGATTTGGACATCCACATGGTCAACTTTATCATAGCCAAAAAAATTATACAAACTCCAAAAGTATTAATTCAAACTCCATTATCCATCCTCACATTTTTACCCATTCCTTTATTTGCATAATTCACATCTAAGTCTCTTTTCCTTATTTCGCTTCAACACTCTTCCATAATTTCACTCCATCACTTTTACATTCTTCTTTATTTCACTCCAACACTCTTTCTTATTTAACTACAACAATCTTTCTTATTTTTACTCCAACACTTTCCTTATTTCACTCCAACAACTCCCCATAATTTCATCAAATCCGTGTGCATGCACAAAATACAAACCAACCCATTATCCCTATTCCCTATACATTTTCGCGTTATCCATGTAATAGTCTCATCCTTCTTCACCTATAAATACCCCCCATATTTGGAAACTCATGATGACACTTTGAATCACACTTTGGAGAACACCTTTGAGAGATAAGTAGTTGTAGTATTTGTAGAGTTTAGAGAGAAATAAGTAGAGTGAAGGCCTAGAGCTTACCATGTTCTGCTAACATCCCACCTTAGGGTGTGGGTGAGCCCATAGAAGGATAGCTCCAAGACGACTCTTTTAGATTAGTTTTTTCCCATGTATTGGAAAAAACATGTTTAGTTAGATTGATCTTGTAGTTTGAATTGTCATGAACCTATGAGGTAAGTTAGATGTTTTGTATTTCATTATATGAATTCAACTCATGCTTTCTTCTTTTACTTCTGAAGCTCAATATTAGATAAGTTTCTATACTTGCAATTTCTCTAACAAACCCATAAGTACAATGTTACATATTATTAGTCTAAGTTTCATTATCATTTGTTAGATATTAGGCATTCCACCTTGGTGGATTCCTTTTATGTTTTTAATTCCATATTTGAATTTTAGGTACTAATATAATTTAGGCTTGAAATCAATTTGCTCATAATGTCATTTTTTCCATCATAAGGTGAGATGAGATTATACCTTAGGATGTGTTTACGAATTTAGAAAAGATTAATCTAAGAGTGGTCTAATGGTACTATTTACTCATGATGGTCAACCCAAAGTCCTAACTTTCATATTTAGGTTTTACTTTGCATTTTCATGCACTTCCATTTATTTTATATTTTCATCAACAACTCTTTATTTTACTAGTATTCTAAGATTGGTTTTGAAATAAGCCTTAGATAAGTTTAGGTTAAGAGCTTTTCAACTTATATTAAGCCTTTCTTGTGGGATTCAACCCATACTTGTCGGTTTCTAACTCAATAGACAACCGTGCACTTGCGGTAAGATTTGAGATCAATCAGGTGTTTATATTTAAGTGAATCAACTAAAATTGTGAACCTTGTGGTGTTGGCTTTCTTGAGTCACAACATTAGTCTTAGATAAGTTTAGGTGAAGAGCATTGAAATCGAATATTTCCGCTTTTTTTCAAAACAAATTCAATTTTAAAAAATTGACTATTCACTCCCTTTCAAGTCAGATTAGCCTAGTGTTCTCACACTTTCATGTTAGAAAACTCCAATAAATAAAATTGGAGGAATAAGACCTTGTATGAAGCTTTTATACATATCTGGATTATGTAACGCACGAAGGTGCGGATGAACAATGGAGTGTGCCTACGTCTTCAACTTTGACTTTCACACTCCAATTTTGCCCTCCCAATGTCATAATAGTTACAGTTAAAACCAACCCTCTCAAATGTTGATTAATTATACCTAAGCCCTGGATATAATTTATTTGAAGATCCCAACTCTTTACAAATTAAGTATATGCCCTTACAAAGTGTAATTTTTTGTTTAATTTTTTATTTTACCCTCCGAACTTCAGACTTTATAATCAAAAGCCCTATCAAACACTAATACATTAACTTAAAAAATTATAATTGTATCGTAGGTCGATGGAATGCAACACGTGCATCACTTGCTATTTAAAAGAATAAAGAAAATAACAAATCTAAATTTTGAAAATTTAATATGATGTCTATATTAAGGTAGTAATAATATTCTGACATTAAAAAATATTATTATTGTTTCATTTAATGTCAATTAGCAACTTGGTCGATGTACATAGATTGAAAGCATAATTTTTGAAACAGCAAACATGTAACTAATCACGAAAAAACAAATTAATGTATATACACGCGTATGAGCACTCACGACTAGTAAATAAAACTTTCTATAAATAAAAATAATCATCGTCTTCAATAGGAATGTAAGGACATTCAAAACGAGTGAATAGGAATGTAGAACTTGAGGTTAAATATGACATTTTCACTTTTTTATATGAAGGTTGTTGCTACATAACATCACCATTTCTACTAAAGGACACCACCACCCTATTTTTATCTACTGAAGGACACCACCACCTTCACATTATCTTCTTTCTTCACCGGAGTGACACCACCCTGGAGGAGGAGGCAGAGAGGTGGCGGTGTCGTGGTCATGATTGAAGGATAATAAAAAAAATGGGAGGATGAGAGGTGGCAGTTGTGGGGATTGATGGAGAAGAAGAAGAAGAAGAAGAGGGGGGAGGAGAGGTAGCGGTGGCGGGGATTGATGGAGAAGAAAAAAAGTTATGGGGAGGAGGAGGAGGAAGAGGAAAATAAAAAGAAGAAAACGATGAGATAATGAGGATGATGAGAGGTAGCGCGGTGGTGGTGAATGATGGAGAAGAAAAAGAAAAGGGGAGGAGGAGGAGAGGTGGCAATGGTAGGGATTGATGGAGGAGGAGAAGAATAAAGGGGGATGAGGAGGAGAGCTGGAGGTGGCGAGGTGGTGGTGGAAAGTGGATGAGGAGAGGTGGTGGTGGTGAAGGGGATGAGGAAGAGCAGGAGAGATGAGAAGAGAGGTAGTGGATTTTTTTGTTTATATTGGTGGTGTTCTTCAACAGGTGGTGGTGTCCTTCAGCAGAAGTGGTGGTGTTATTTAGCAACAACCTTATATGAATCTCGATGTAGAACCAAAAATCGCCATCTTGAACATCATGGGGACAACTTTTTCCCTAATTCTCTCATCTATTATTTTTTGTTGGTTTTCTATGGATCCGTTTTTCCTCCAATCAAATACACTGTTATTGTTTAATTACCATTGGAAATTTTGCTTATATTAAGTGATGATACACCAAACAGTCATGCAATCCACTCCGTACACGTAGCATGATAATCCCGTTCACAGAGTAAAACAGGCATAGATGAGCGCCCAATCTGACAAAGCCCGCTGAAGCAGGTTCCAAGAGGATGGCCCAATCAGCGAAGCCCTATTAAGCCCATAGGTCATATGATCAAGCCCAGTACCTGTAAGACCTAATAAGGAAAGTATTTAGGAGTTTGACCTAAGACAGGTAGGCCAACAACACATTGATTCCTACTAGAAAACAAATACCAGAGTATAAGTCGTGCATGGAAACTCTCCTGCATGGACCACACTCCATGCGAAAAGAATCCCTAACAGATATCAGAGTACAAGTCGTGTATGGAACTCCTGCATGGACAACTCTCAACAAGGAAAATGATCTCTAGACAGATATATTTCCTTAAACCATGCCATCAAAAGCATAGTCGAACCAGGACTCTCACATGATAAATAGGGCGCAAGGTAGAGGAACTAAGGTATGCTACAGAACCCAGTATTAAACATTACACTTTTCTCAAGCCTTGTCTGACTTGAGCAGCGAAATGCCATCGGCTGTCAAAATGGTGGTATTTGGTTACGTGTGTTCCTTGTGCAGGTCAAGGTCAAGGAGAACGCAAATTGATTCATCAATTTGGTGTCGTTCGTGGGGACAAAAAAATTCTTAAGAAAACAAAAATAACATCTCTTCGTTACAGTCCAGAAAGATGGTAACCACAAGATCTCGTAATAACGATGAAATCGTCGAGCCTTCAAACGCTCGAATCGGCGCAATACTGCCAGCTTGGGTGGTACTAGCCACGCGGAGATAACAACTCCAAGCCCCCGTGCCAGGTGCAACAATGACATACTCTAGGGTGGATCAACTCTTCGCCCAAATGCAACAGATCATTCAAGTGGTGGAGACACTAGC
The DNA here is from genome assembly GCA_963556465.1 of Berberis vulgaris. Taxonomy (NCBI): domain Eukaryota; kingdom Viridiplantae; phylum Streptophyta; class Magnoliopsida; order Ranunculales; family Berberidaceae; genus Berberis; species Berberis vulgaris. The sequence continues at coordinate 76,316,202 of OY747127.1, forward strand.
TCACCAGAACCCACCACCCACAGGTGGTGACAGGGAGGCAGAAAGGACCCTGTCCCTGCAGGAGAATAGAAAACGTCTTCAGGAGAGCCACAATGTCTCTGTTGGTTCTCTGTGGACCAGGAACAACGAAAGCAGGGAAATGGAACGGGCACGGAAACCAGAATCTAAGGCAGACAAACCCAATTCTAGGGCTGAAAACCGAACCGATAAAGTCGATTTCAAAAATGTTCAAACCGAAATTGAACCGCATTATTCATTAACCAAACCGAGCCGAAGTGCTTTGGTTTGTTCGGTTTCGTTCGATTATAAAACCGTTTAATGGAAAAAAAAAAAAAAGGAAGAAGAAGAAACTTGCTTTACTGGAAGGGGAAGGGGGAAGTGAAGCGAGGTTTCATTTTCTATCTTGGTCGCAATGGCTGAGACAAACACAGCAAACTGTGACAAACTTGATTGGGGGAGTTTTATCTCTTTCATCCTCTACACAACAAATTGATGCGATTAGAAGGGTGAGTCCCGATTATAATGCGTTCCATCTTTGACGACTTCTTTTTCTTCTAATTTTCTTTTTTGTTTTGCTAAATAAAGAAGAGATGTCGTACATGCGAACAATAACACCAGAGAGAGATTCGTGAGTGAGAATTGTTTTTGCTAATATGGAAGCGATGGGTGGAAGATGATTGACTGATTGATTTGTTTTTTTTTTTTGAAAAGAGAGAGCGATGGGTATTTTTTGTTTTTTGAAAAGAGAGATGGGTTATCGGATGGTTGGGTAAGAGCTGGGTAATTGTGAAGTGTGATTAGAGGAGAGAGAATGGTGATTCGGAGTAGTCAGTGGTGAGGTGAAATGTGATGAGCTGGAAACATCATCTAATGCTCTGTCCCAAGATTTCATTTTAGGAGGCCTACCCTACCTTTCTATTTTTCTGTATTTAGTGACAAGATAAAGTAAAATAAAGTAATAAGGGAGAGAAGTGAGGACAATACTAGTGTACTTTTTGTTGTTTTTCTTGATAAAGTAAAGGTTATAATATACTTTTTGCATTTTCAAAAGTCAAACTTGTAATTTTTTTATTATAAAAAGTATTTTGGTTCGGTTTTATTGAATTCAAAACCGAAAACTGAACCGTACTTATTGGTTTTGCAATTTTTTAAATCAAATCGAACCGTATCCACAAAAAAACTTAACCGAATTTTTCGATATGGCTCGGCTCGGTCAGTTTGATCGGTTATTTGTTCAACACCTACCCAACGCACAAAATCCCCTCTGACTTGGGGCCACCAATCTGGATGTGCTATACAACCTCACCGTCCCCTCGTTCACGAATCATATCATAAATGTGCCACTACCAAAGAAGTTCAACAACCGAAGCTGAAGTTCTATGATGGGACAACAAACCCATTTGACCATCTGTACCATTACCATCATGTGATGGCGCTGAAAAAAGGATCTAGGGCAGTAATGTGTCGGACATTTCCCACTAGCCTAAAGAAAGTTGCGCTGACCTGGTTCCACAATCTTCCTCCAAGGTCTATTGGCTCGTTCCAGACACTGGCCAAAGCGTTTATTACTCGCTTTTTCGACAACCAACAGATCAGAAAGGGCCCACATTACCTACTCAGCCTCAAGCAGAGGCCAAATGAAACACTGAGGGAGTACGTCACCCGCTTCAATGATGAGTTAACTCTGATCAATGGTTGCAGTGACGACACCTCAGTCACAGTCTTCACCTCAAGTCTGAGGAGAGGCCAATTCTACTTCCTTACCCTGGAGCCTCGGTCTGACATGGCGGACTTGCTGAAGAGCACTCAAAAATACATTACCCTTGAGGAGATGTTGGCTGCCAAAATGGAGGGAGAAACTGACAATATATATTCCCCTAGTCCCAGAGTTAAAAAAGGAGGTAAAGAAATAGGAGAACAATGACAAAAGCAAAAGGAAGCGGAGCAACAATAAGCCAGACTTTGGCCTGTTGAGGCAACATAAAGCCTCCAACTTCGTCGGATCCAAATACTTCACTTCTCTCAACTCCAGCCCGTCCGACGTCCTCAATACCATTAAGAATTGGAGAAAAGTGAAATGCCCCTCCAAACTCTGGGGAGATCCCTCCAGGCGGGACAATGGCAAATACTGCTCCTTTTACAAGGACAACCACGATATCGAGAACTGTAAGAATCTCAGATTCGAGATTGAGTACTGGATCAATAAGGGAAAACTCAAAAAGTTCCTAAGCCAGGATAGGAGACAAGATCGGGCAAATGAGAGAATAAGTCATCAAAGAAATTGAAGAAAATACGGCGACCATTATATATGTCCTACACGGGGTGTGCTCAGAAAGTAAGTAGTCCAAGAGGTCCCGAAAGCGGATGCTATATATGCGATATGTGGACTCAATCCACCTACAAAGACCAACAAGTGCAATATGCACGTGTTCAAAACCCGATCCCATTGACATTCACGGATAAGGACCTCCAAGGCGTCCACTCTTATCATAACAATGCCCTGGTTATCTCAATCCTCATAGAGAAGTGGGAGGTGAAGAGATCCTTGGTAGACACAGGGAGCTCTCTGAACGTTCTGTTCCTCAATGCATTCTACAGCATGTAGCTCAAAGAGAAGAACTTGATGCCCACCAGTCATCGCATGGTTGGGTTCAACGGGGAGAAGTGTTTCCCCATCGAGAAGATTAGGCTGGCGGTGGAGGTAGAAGAGCTACAGCTGCAAAAAGTTTTGTTCCATGAGTTTATGGTAGTCGATGCCCTGTCCATCTACAATATCATATTGGGAAGGCCTTAGCTCCATCAGATGGAGCGGGTAGTTTTCACTTTGCATCAGTGCATCAAATAGATGCACACTGCCAATTAGGAGGAAGGGACCATTCAAGGAGACCAACCGTCAGCAAGAGACTGTCACTATGCAGCATTAAAACAGCTGGACTATTAGCAATTACAATTTAGGCCCGCAAGTCAGACATCTCAGATCCCGGGCCCAAAGAAGAGAAAAGAACTCCCCCACTCGAACGATGAGACCTTAGTCAGTCCAAGGGGAAGACCCAATGTCCACCAGTCAGACTGGCTGACGAATGACAACTCGGTGAAAAAAATGGATAATGGAGAGTCTGTGTGGATTACACGTGCCTAAATAAGGCTTGTCTGAAAAAAGCTCTCCACTTTCTCGCATGGATCAAAACGTAAATGCCACGTCTGAACACAACCTTCTAAGCTCCATGGACGCTTATTCCGGACACAACCAGGTACAAATGCACCCCCAGACTAGAAGAAGGCTTCCTTCATAATTGAAAGAGGGACATACCGCCATCGGGTGAGCCCGTTCGGTCAAAAGAGCGCGAGAACAACACATCAACGACTAGTAAGTCGGATGTTTAAGGAACGAATTGGCAGAATCATGAAGGTCCATATAGACAACTCAACACATCTAACTGATCCAATTCATACGGACCAAGACATGGCCCCGACAACCAAGACTCGACTAAATAATGAGTCAGGATCTAGCTCTAAAAGGACTATCCGTCTGTCACTCCAGTTCAAAACAAAGCTATGTAGCAAAACATCGACGGACCAACGCCTACTTAGAAAGCGAGCAAAAAGCGAGAAATGGTCTGCCCACAATAACTTCGCTGTCATTGGAGAATTGTGTTATTTCATCATTAGAACTACACAGTCTGAGTCAGGACCACACGCGTCTCCTTCAAGACCATATTTGCATAGTCCCCGCTCAGAGTTACACTGTCTCATTATTTTTGTTCCTTTTTTTACAATCTAGAAGAATTGTTCGCACAAGCCAATATGATACAGATTCATTCAGGGAATAAAAGAAAAATGAATTCTAAAAAACAGACTTTATTGATTACTAAGAAAGTTGTTAGAAAGCTTGACTGACAAGCTAGTACAAAAGTTTACACACTACAAGTATCTAAGTTTGGTGCGACTAGGGGTCCGCTGGAATGCACGTCAATACTTTGCTCCACCAATCTTCCTTCAAAAGAGGACTTGGAAATCAAGCAAAAAGTAACAACAGCCCAAAGTTGGCTGCAGGTACACACGTCGACACTTGGCTCCACCAATATGCCTTGAAAAGAGGATTTGAAAATGAAAGTAAAGGTACCCAAAGTTGGCTGCTGGGGTGATCCCTCAGAAAAATGATATCCGAGGTAAAACAGATTAGCACCCAGGGCCGCAAGCACGTCCACTAGAGCTTCGCTCTGCCAATCTGCCTTCCGACTATGGCATCACGCGTGAAGTCCAGGAATGAGCAGTGGGAACAACCACCCAAAGTAGGTTGTGGGTGTTATCCCCAAACTGGATGGTGAGAGATGTTGTGGGAACACCCCAATATGAAGAACAAACGTGACCCCTAGGGGGGAGTTTGTACTTCTTATTTGCAATGTGCGAAGAAATTACGAGGTCCCATGGAACTACTGGATGCTCACTCAAACTAGGTGGCATTACCAAATAGCAAGTCTTGTTGAGACTCATCGCTGCAAATGTCAAAACATTCGAAGACGCCACAAACGAAGGTCTTTTTTCATCCTTTGGGGAGCCCAAATCATATTTTCTGGAAAGACGCATTTGAGAAACATGTTCTATAGTGTTTATGGAAACGCTTGAAATGGTATATAGGCGCAAAGATTCACAAAATGAGGTCACCCAACAATCATGTCAACATTAAATGCCACACGGGGAATAAGGAAGTGACGGTTCCAACTGCAACTGCACAAGTCCACATTCATCGAATTAATTGAGCTGCACACAACCCTATTAACTGGGGCGAGTAACCGATACCAGACCGCCTCGCAAACTACTCCATATACGGGACATAGTGATCTCGTCAACAGGGCCCAAATAGCGAGCGGACCCAAGTGAGCTCCCAACCTGATCAAGCCCAAAAGATAGATAATAGCCCAATACATACTTGTTAGAAAACATAAACGACGAAGGCCTTAAGCGCCCATGGAATGTAGAACACTTACAGAGATATTATCAATAAATCCAAGGTATTTGCTTCATTAAATGTCACTGTTGTTCATTAAATTTGGTTGAAATTCAATCTGGTCAACCTATGGTAATTTGGCTCGAGTATCAGTAAATAAGTCAGGACACCCAAGTTAGACTTATACGACCAAGGCCATACGATGGCCAAACTTGACCAAAGTTTAGCCAATTAAGGCTGATGAAGACAACTTTTAGTCCGCTCTAAGACCTAGTTCGCCAAGAACGAATAAATATGGCTTAGAAAGGAAGAGTATAGTCAGAGCTCACGAAGCCTGATCAAGATGACTTGCCAAGGATCATTGTCCAACCATAGACAATGGTGGCCAAATCTGACCAAAGTTCAGTCAGTTAAGACTGATGAAGACAACTTCTGGTCCGCTCTAAGACCTAATCTGCCGAGAACGGACAAAGATGGCTTAGAAAGTGGGAGTCTAGTAAGAGCTCACGAAGCCTGATCAAGATGATTTGCCAGAGATCATTATCCAAATGGTGGCCGAACCTGACCAAAATTTAGTCAGTTAAGACTGATGAAGACAACTTCTGGTCCGCTTTAAGACCTAGTCTGCCAAGAACGAAAAAAAATGGCTTAGAAAGTGAGAGTCTAGTCAGAGCTCACGAAGCCTGATCAAGATGACTTGTCAATGATCATTGTCCTATATATATATAGGACAATGGTGGCCGAACCTGACCAAAGTTTAGTTTGGTCAGTTAAGACTGATGAAGACAATTTCTAGTTCGCTCTAAGACCTAGTTCGCCGAGAACGAACAAATATGGCTTAGAAAGTGGGAGTCCAGTCAGATCTCACGAAGCCTGATCAAGATGACTTGCTAGGGATCATTGTCCAACCAAAGAGAATGGTGGGCGAACTTGACTAAAGTTTAGTTAGTTAAGACTGATGAAGATAACGTATGGTCTGCCATAAGACCTAATCTGCCAATAATGAACAAAGATGACTTAGAAAGTGGGAGTCTAATCAGAACTCATGAAGCCTGATCAAGATGACTTGCCAGGGATCATTGTCCAACCATAGACAACGGTGGCCAAACTTGACCAAAGTTTAGTAGTTAAGACTGATGAAGACAACTTCTCGTCCTCTCTAAGACCTAGTCTACCAAGAACGGACAAAGATGGCTTAGAAAGTGGTAGTCTAGTCAGAGCTCACGAAGCCTAATCAAGATGACAGGGATCGTTGTCCGACCATAGGCAATGATGGCTGAACCTGACCAAAGTTTAGTCAGTTAAGACTGATGAAGACAACTTCTGGTCCTCTCTAAGACGTAGTTCGCCAAGAACAGATAAATATGGCTTAAAAAGTGGTAGTCTAGTCAGAAGTCATGAAGCCTGATCAAGATGACTTCAGGGATCATTGTCTGACCATAGACAATGATGGCCAAAACTGGCCAAAGTTTAGTCAGTTAAGACTGATGAAGACAACTTATGGTCCACTCTAAGACCTAGTCCGCCAAGAACGAACAAAGATGACTTAGAAAGTGGAAGACTAGTCAGAGCTCACGAAGCCTAATAAAGATGAATTGTCAGGGATCATTGTCCGACCATAGACAATGATGGCCGAACCCGACCTAAGTTTAGTCAGTTCAGATTGATGAAGACAACTTCTAATTTGCTCTAAGTCCTAGCTCGCCATGAATGGGTAAAAATGTCTTAGAAAGTGGGAGTCTAGTCAGAGCTCACGAAGCCTGAGAAAGACGACTTGCCAGGGATCATTGTCCTACCATGGAAAACCATGGCCGAACTTTACCAAGGTTTAGTCAGTTCATTAAGAACGATGAGGACAACTCCTGGTATGTTTTACAGCCTAGTCCGCCGAGTGCGGATTAGGACGACTTGAGGAATCAAAAGTACGATTAACTTGGAAACTCAAATGATCTCTCGCCCGCTAAGATTATTCCACAGCACAGAGTTTAGCCAAGATAAGTTCTGGATCTCTTAAGAGTATAAACCAGAATTGCTTGATTTCAAGAGCAATCGCAAGTTGAACGGTCAGAACTCTCAGTAGCATATCAACTAGACAGTTTCCTAACTTAGCAGAATTTCTTGTCTAAAGACCAACCCCATGGCAAGGCAACACCGAAGATTCAGCAGGAAAAGTCCAAAAATTACAAAGCATTACGTAACAAATCTGTTTTCATTGATGATTAAGAAAATACAAAATTTTCTCCTTATCAGGAGGAGGTCCAGATACAGTGGGATCGGGCTTAACAAGAGAAGAAGCAAGAGATGGCTATGCGCGCACTACAGCTTCAACACCCTGACCTTGGTCATCTCTCCTTGCGACTAATCAGAAGCTTATTCGAACTCCGCACGAGCCACCTTTCTGTAATAAAAGATATCCCAATCAAGATGATCCTCTTTTATCAGCTCCAGCAGCTCTAGCCATCCTTTCACCACTCTGTTGAATTTGAATTTTCCCTAAGTCTTGAGAAGCCCCTCATCACAAGCCTTTGACTCCACGAGCTCCCGCTCTGCTAGCTCCATCCAGGCCGCCAATGCATCAACTCTGAATTGCTCAGTACTTAGCTTATGCTTGATCGGGCTGAGCTCATTTTGTGTAAAAGGAGTGGCTCTTCTGCCATCCTTACAAGCTTGGCGTTGAAAGCAACGTCGGCCTTCAACTGCTGACGTCGGGCATCACATTCAGATTCCATGTTGCTTTTCTCAACGATCAGAGCCTGAATCTCAAACTGCATCTTGGCCACAACCTCCCTGGCAAGCTTCAAGTCACGTTGGGTGTGATTCAACTCCGCCTCCAACCCGTCCTTTCACAGACGTCACATTGGCCAAGTCGGACTCAAACGATTCCAAGCGGTCTCTCTGAGCCTCCGATTTTGTCTGCAAGGCCTCCAATTGGGCCTCCGATTCAACATGCCTCTTGCCCCCAAGCTTCTTCGTTAGTGATTCGATCTTGCGGAAAAAATCGGAATACGACTTCTCCATATGTGCAAAAAATCATTCCATTGTGCACACTCTCTCACGAGCGACCTCCACCTCCATCCCAACACGACAACTTTGTTCAGATACGACATCCCCAGCATCAGAGGTTTTTGCCCCTTGTCCATACGCTCACCCAGTGTATCCTCTTCTGGCTTCAGAGAATGATTGGCCAGTCAATCGTTCCATCTACTAATATGCTTCTTGGAAGCATAAGAAATGTTAACCTCCTGATGCCATGCCTGGTTGCTCATCTTTACTATATCTGAGCAAAGAGACTAATCTGTGCATTTGGATGAAGATCTTTCAAGTCCGCAATCACGCTAGCACTGCCCTTCGTCGTCTTCACCGCATCGGGGGCCTCTTCCACTACTTTCTCCTTACTCACAGCAACTGGCTCCCTCTCACCCGCCGATTCAGTAGCGGTTGAAGAGGAGGAAGGTAGGGAACTACTCCTCGGATCGACCTTTACTGCAAGCCAAGGGTGAGAACCAGAAGGAGGGCAGTACGAACGACGATGAGGGGACTGTTTGCCGTAAGGACGATTGCTAGGCGACTTTTTTTGCCAGTCTGAGAGGACTCTTGATCCAAGGAGGGTCATATTTGAAATCCTTCAAAGAGAAAGAACGAGTCTGACCAACATCAGATGAAGCAGTCATTCCCGCCTGCAGCAGAAAGTTGTTCAAGATCTTCGCCTGCTCAGTGCTCAGTGCTCAGTTTTGTCACATCATCCATCCCACCATTTTCAGATATTCATTCTCCATGTCGGAAACGAAAATAGGGGCTTTAGCCCGAGCATCTTGCCTCTCAAACGCATCAAGATCTTGTTTTGCGTCTTTTAGCCCCTCCTCTGAAAGGGCCAATAGCCTGGAAGCAGACTTAGACGCAGTGCGAGGCTTCTTAGAAAGTAAAGACGAAAACAGTTTTGCCCTGCCCTCATTGACATGCTAGGAATTGTGACCTTGGGAAGCTTCCTTTTATTTGAAAGAGGTCCGCCAGCAGACTTCAACTTTGAAACTCTGAAGGGAGTGGGAGCCTCATGCCAGTAAGCCCATAGTCCACTACGCTTGATGTTGCCGGGTTGCACAACATCTTCAACCCGCATGAAGGGTGTGTCACCAAATTGATCCAAGGCTCCTTTGTCCTCTGGAGAAAGGGGCATTGTTGGAAATTTTCCTACAAAAAGCACAGATAACAATTCATTATGTAATCAACACGAGTGGGAGCAACAAAGGTATTACACTCGCTCAGTCGTTTGAACTTTCGTTCGATTGAATGACCGTCAAGCTCGAAATATTTCGAGTCCGCAGGAGCCATGAAACAATACTTCTGTTAAAACTTGTAATCGTCAAGCAATTTGCCCAAACAAGCCGACGACTTCAAGACGCACACAACATGCTAGTTCAACCGAGGAGAGGTGAGCAGTTGGATCGCCCTCGGAGACATTCGAAGACCAACATCCTTCGCCTTGATTAGAATGGCGATCACATTTTTGTACCCGTTTGATACCAGTTGAGCAGGCGAAATACCAATGTACACCAAGAAGCGCCAAATTTCCTCGATAACAGGAAAACAAACGCCCGATTGAAGCATACATCTGTGCAAGCAAATGAATCCTCTCGGAGGAGACAAAGGAGTTTGACCAACTCCCAATGTAAAAAGCTCCAGATTGTTGGGGATCCGATACTTCTCTCAAAGGCCTACCAGATTCACCTCTCAGATTAACCTCTCCTTGAAAAATTCATTGCCTTTAGCGAAATGTTCATCACGAAGTTGATTCTGGCCCGCCATGGAAAAACATAACGAACTTTTGATTACGCTTGCAAAAACAGAGGTTAAACAGAGCGAAAACCCAGAAGCGAAACAACAAAACAGAACCTCTGAGAAATTGCAAAAGTAAAGAAACTAAACTTTGCAGATAATGATACTTATATATAGGCAAGGATTCTCGCCTTTTTTAGCAGTTGTGTACCCAATTAATGATGTGCGCTGCTCGAGAAGATGATCCAGACTCAATCATCACGACCGCCCAGGTCCCTCGTGACGTGACTTAATGGACCGACGAGCTGGCCCACCAACTCCGAGGGAGTAGATGATGATATACTAAACCGTTTTGCAATCCACTCCGTACAAGTGACATGATGATCTCGTTCATAGAGTAAAACAGGCCTAGATAAGCGCCCAATCTGTCAAAGCCCACTGAGGCAGGTTCTAGGAGGATTGACCCAATCAACGGTGCCCTATTAAGCCCATAGGTCATATGGTCAAGCCCAGTACCCATAAGACCTAATAAGACAAATATCTAGTTGTTTGACCTAAGACAGGCATGCCAACAACATTGATTCCGAAACAAATACTAAAGTATAAATCATGCATGAAAACTCCCATGCATGGACAACACTCCACACGAAAAGAATCCCTAACAGATATCAGAGTATAAGTCGTATATGAAAACTCTCCTACATAGACGACTCTCAACAAGGAAATGATCTCTAGTCAGATATCTTTCCTTAAACCACACCACCAAAGGCATAGCCGAACAAGGACTCTCACATGATAAATAGGCCACAAGGTTGAGGAATTAAGGTACGCTATAGAACCCAATATTAAGCATTACACCTTTTTGCAAGCCTTGTCTGACTTAAGCATTGATTGAAGTGTCATCGGCCGCTACAATGGTGGTCTTTGGCTCATGTGTGTTCCTTGTGCAGGTCAAGGTTAAGGAGAACAAAAACTGATTCATCATTAAGCATGGCATGTTAGACGAGACACAAAAAGGCAACAAGATCAATGGAAGAAGAGGAAATCAGAGATTGAGGGATGTGGCTGGTGGCTATTGGAGGCCTGGGTGAGTGCAATGTGGCATCCTCTTAAAACATATTAAGAAACCAAATTCTTGATCTTCAAACAGAGATAAGATCTGTTGCATTCAGATTCCCTTTCTGTAAAAACCGTTGTAGAAGAAAAAAAAGAAGTAATTTAGACTTCATACAATAGAACATGGCCTGCAAGTCGAATTCAATTTTACCATCAGTTTTATACTGCAAGCATCTGCTCTTGGAATCTGCTCACAGATCAAGCTCGAGACTAACGAAGTTTCTCGAGCTTCCAGAAAAATACATGATACAAACAGGTAAACACAGGTAACATTATTTGGAGACAAAAATCATATTTGTTCAAAAATAAATAAATAAATAACATTCCTAAAACTAAAAAGAAAAAAGGCCTCCAAACAATACAGAAATTGAATCCAGCAGAACTCAACCCTAATCAAACATGGTGTCTTTCCATTCCTTTCCCTTCTCTCCTTTACAAGAATGTACATCTTCTCAAGCCACCAGTCAAAGCATAATAAGTTTTGCAAATGAAAAATGATATACAAGGGAAACACATCCACGAGTTAAATAAAATTTTGAAGAACAAAAAGAAATTCCAATAGCACTAGGCAATTTACATGTTTCCAGCTCTACCTGGAGCAGGTTTTGGCTCCAGCTTGGCCATATCCACCAGAGCACCAAACAGCTTATCCTCTGGATTTGATGGTCTACTCCGTGGCACTGGAGAAGTATGCCTAGCCATCTGGTAGGAATAATTTTAAGATGTAGGCATCTGGTATGAACTTCTCAAAGCGCTGTCGCCTTGAACAGAAATATCATACATCTGCTGGTCAAGGATCTGGGCTTCTGGCTGCTGCTGACCGTAATACCCATTGCCCGTCATCTGGTTGTGCTACATTTGATGAAAATGCATTGTAAACAGAGGTTGGCATGGGAAGAGGCACTTCAATAGCTTAAAGCATGAATAGGTTGACCCTTGTGGCAACACATTCAGATAAACATTACATAGATATATGATAAGCCATTTGCATATAGGTCTCATAATTTTCATAATTTATACCACCTTTGAGTTTGGGTCCTAAGTTTGTTCAGCTTTAAGTCTAAGTCTGAGTCTGAGTCACAAGACCAAGTTGATATCATGCAACTATTCACCGATGCATAAGTTAAGGTGCACACTTATAACACAAGCATTTGAAAATGTTTTATAGACCCCAAAGAAAGTGTCGCTATATGAATTAATAGTGTGACCTGTGCCTTCAGCACTCTAATGTTTGTGTGCATTGAATAAACCAATGAAACACAAAGTGTAATTATCTTTGTATCCATTGCATAGTGTAATTCAATCCATAAATTTCAACTGCTCAAAATATAACTAAACACTATTGACAACTCAAGCAATGGGCTAGCTCAAGTATCAAAGGATCAAAGCCCAAACACTCATAAAATACTGCCTCGAACATTGCTTAATTGACAAAAATGTCTAAGGGATTTTACTCGCACAAAAGTGAAACATACCCTCTGTACTTCCAGATTGTTTTCCACCTGACACGCATTGTGAGTGCTTCCGTCAACTGGATCACCATTTATTTATTTATTATTTTTCCCTGATTACCAAAAAATTCACCATATACAATTATAAAATGAATAAAGGTTAAGAGAACACCGGGGGGGGAGGGGGGACTTGGGGAGTGGTTGGGGTGGTGTGTGGGTGGGTGACAAAAGTGATGTACCGGTTCCTTGTGATAGAACGTGATTAGAATGTGCCTTAGAATGTGCCTAAATTATAGGCATGATAGAACATGATAAGTGGGTTGTTGAACCAACAATGTTTTGTGCAGAATGTGAGTCGTTTAGATTCCTTATTTGTAGGCTCAAATGGTTCCATGGGATGTATTTAAAAAGCTGTGAACTGCTGTGAATAAATCAAGCCAATTTCATATCTCTTCTCTGTTCTTATTATGGTATCATAGCCTTTACTATCAGAGAACAGAATTTTTTTCTTCATCTACTTATTCTCTTAAAACAATGTCTACACCCTCCTCTCCACGATGAAATTCTTCACAAGCCACTCTAGATGCCCCTCTCTTTAATCGAACTCAAACTAATCTTCCTCCCAATCAACCAGTGGCTCCTCCAAATGCAGGCAACCCCACTGTGTCAAGTAATATTGCTGTCCCTGGAACTAACTTATCTCTCTAAATGCCTCCTCTCAAATCCCTTTCAAGTTAGCAAAAGATGGAGCCAACTATTCCCCTTGGAAATCTCAAATGACCAATCTACTATTTGGTTACGATCTGCTTGGATTTGTTGATGGTTCGCGCCCGTGTCCACCACCAACAGACCCAGAATATCGTCTATGGCTCAGGCAAGATCATCTTGTGCTTCTAGGCATTCAAGCCACAGTCAACAGTCCAATTGGCCCTACTATAAACAATTGTCCAACCTCTGTAGATGCTTGGGACAAGCTTCAAGCAACCCATGCAAATCGATCCAACACAAGGATGCTGACTCTCCTAACTACGTTGATGAAAACAACAAAGGAGGGTATCACCGTATCAGAATATATGACGAAGATCAAAAGTGTCATTGATGACCTAGCCTTAATCGGTCATCCGATGAGCTTAAAGATGAGTTTAAATTTGAGTGACACAAACTGCTAGATGAAGAGATGGTTCATCTATCAAATTTGAAGAGATGAGTTTAAATTCGATGAATTTAAATCCGATGAGTGACAACTATCAAATTTTAAGATCTCTATGACAAACTGCTAGATGAAGAGATGGTTCAAAAACAAGGTGATCACAAGAAGATGGAGACTCCCATTACCGCTCAATTCAATCAACGGAATAGTTGGAATAAGAATAAAGGTGGTTCTATGATAGGCCACCAGTTAGGCATGTCTATCCAAGGAGGAACAAGGAAGTATACAAGGAGGAACAAGGAAGTAAAGAGGTTAGAAGCAGTTAGTGGCTGATCTGTCAAACCAGGGTGCAGGGCTGAATGACAAGCTGGCAAATAGCTGTATCAGTTGTGGTTAGATGTCAGGCTGGCAAATAGCTGTGTCAGGGTGGTTGAATGTAAAGCTGGCAAGAGTTTGTGATATCAGTTGTAACAAATGGTCTAGTGTTGTAAGCATGTATTTTGTATAAATAGAAGTGGGGATAGTCATAATAAGGGTCTGAAAATTCTGTAAACAGAGCTGCTGCTCAAGTTGAGGAGAGTCAAGCCTCTCGAAAGCTTGTACATTTTGTATCTTCACTTTCCTTTCATCAATAAAAGTGTCAGTTCATATCATTCTACTCACAATAGAAACTTCTCCAACGCCAGGTCACCTCAGGGAACTCCTGGGCAAAATCAATTCAATACCAACCGCAGCCAATCAATTCAATACCAATCTCGTAGTCTCCCTTATTAAGGTACTAGCTACAACTCTGGAGTTTTTTCTCAACAAACTAATTCTTGGAAGCCTAATTTTCAGCAGGGACAACCCAAAGTTATCTGTCAATTGTGTGACAAAATAGGCCATAATGCCAAAGTCTGTCGCTCCAAGCCGAAACCAAACCAGCACCAATCTTGGCCACATGCTAACATGTCCGCCAATGACATTGGCACTTCTAATGGAAATTGGGTATTGGATCTTCTACACTTAATACACCCACTACCACATTTACTTAAAATAATATTTTGTGTGCTCCTTCGATTAAAAAAAATCTAATTTTTGTCTCAGTTTTGGAGTTCCAAAATAACACCTCTATTGAATTTTTTCCTCGTCATTTTCTTGTGAAAAACTTGAGTACGAGGGCATCCTTGGTACGAGGCCGGAATAGGAAAATCTATATGAATGGCTGACATCAACGCCAACACCACTTTCCGTTCATCTCACCATGAAATCTAACTTGTGGCATCAACGACTTGGTCATCTCTCTCTTCCCATTCAACAAAAGCTTATGGGAAACCAAAAAATTTCTTGACCCAACTCTCCTAACTTAAGGTTTCATTGTGCCTCTTGTGCATGTAATAAAAGCCGCAAATTATCTTTTTAAGTTTCGTCCATTCATTGTCATGAACCTTTTCAAGTTATTTATTCCGATGTTTGGGGTCCATCTCCGATTATTTCAATTGATAAATATCGTTATTACGTAATCTTTGTTGACTACTTTACGAAATATACTTGCTTTTATCCCATTAAAGTCAAATTTGAAGTTTCAACAATTTTTGAGCGGTTTAAAACCTTAATTGCAAATTATTTTCAAAAGACCATTAAGACGGTTTACACCGATGGAGGTGGTGAATATCAATCCTTGGCACGCACACTTGCTAAATATGGTATTCAGCATCTTACATCGCCACCTTACACTCCTGAACATGTCGGCTCCGCCAAAAGAAAACACCGCCATATTATTGAAACCGGTCTCACCCTTCTTCACCAAGCTTTCGCACCCCTTCATTTTTGGTCTTTTGCTTTCAAAACCACTACTTATCTCATTAATCACATGCCATCGCCCACCATCGATTTCGATACTCCATTTCACAAATTGTTCCGTCATCATCGTAATTACAATGCTCTGTGTCTTTGGTTGTCTCTGTTATCCCTGGGCTCACAAATTAGAACCCAAATCTTGTCCTTGTGTATTCCTTGGTTATTCAATTGATCATCATTCATTTTATTGCTTTGACCCACAAAGTAATAAAATCAGTGTGTCCCACCATGTTAAATTTGTTGAAAATTTATACCCTTTCAAACAAATTTCTCCCATTAACTCTTGGATGGAAACTACTGCCAGTAAAGAATTCATTTCCACCCTTTTCCAGCCCACCCAACATAACCCATTTTCATCTAATTCCCACCAAAGCCCACCACTCACCAAGCCCATTTCATCTCAATCCCTAACAGATCTATCTTCTTCCCAATCCCTCACAGATCGACTTCCATCTCCTCATTTGTATCCCACACAACTTCCATTGCCTCATTTGTCTCCCACACAACTTCCATCAAATGCACAGTCCTTTCATCAGCCATGTTTTCCTCCCAAATCGCACCCTCCATCTAACCTTCCTGTGTCTTCCTCAAGTCAACCTCCACTCTCATTGTGCCCAACCAACAAGAATCACTCCACCAAAGTCGGCCGATTCCGAGGTTTCTATCTCCACGTCTTCAATGCCATCGAAAGCTCCAGCCTCTCATCCAGATCAAGTAAGTTCTAATTCTCCTTCATTAAGAATTTCTCAAGATCAGACTTCTCAACCCTCTCCACCTACAATGAATCTGAATCTCTCTTCTCGCATCATTACTCGTTCTCAACACAACATCTTCAAACCAAAAAAAAAAATATTTGATCTAAACACATCCCTCTCCTCTTCTACCTCCAACGAATCAAAACCATCCTCATTTACCCAAGCCCAGAAATTGAAACCTGGGCGGGAGGCTATGTGCAAGGAGTTTGCTGCTCTACTTAACAATTCCACATGATATCTTGTTCCTTCATCTCCAACACAAAATATTATCGAAAGTAAGTTGGTGTATCGCATCAAACGAAATCTGGATGGTTCTATTGCTCATCACAAGGCTCGCCTGGTTGCTAAGGGCTTTCATCAACGGCCTGGTGTTGATTTCACAGACATTTAGCCCTGTTGTTAAGCCGGCCACGGTTCGTCTTGTTCTAAGCATTGTTGTTTCTCGGGGATGGTCCTTGCGTCAATTAGATGTGAACAACGCTTTCTTGCAGGGTAGGTTGAGTGACGATGTCTTTATGCAGCAACCACAAGGGTTTGTACATCCACAATTTCCAGACTATATATGTAAACTGAACAAAGCCATTTATGGCCTTCACCGAGCTCCTCGAGCTTGGTACAATGAGTTGCTAGCCTTCCTCACACGCAATGGTTTCTAAAATTCCCGTTGTGATACGTCTTTATTTGTGCATCGCAATAATACAGTCACTCTATCTCCTTGTTTATGTGGACGACATAATTATTACAGGTACCAGTGATGTTGTTTAGAAGTTTATTACTATTCTCTTTACTCGATTCTCACTAAAAGATTTGGGCTCTTTAAATTATTTTCTGAGAGTTGAAGCTACACGTACATCTTTTGGTCTCCATCTCTCCCAGCACCAATACATTCATAATTTTCTTGCCAGAACAAGAATGAGTGAGGCTAAACCAGTTAGCATTCCAATTTCTTCTACTGAGTCTCTTATGCTTCATGATGGTTTCCCAGCTCACAAAGCCATAGAGTATAGGCAGGTACTTGGTTCTCTACAGTACTTATCTCTTACTCGCCCCGATGTCTCCTTTACAGTCAATAGGCTATCTCAATTCATGCATCGGTCGTCTACTAATCATTGGAATGCAGTCAAACGAATTCTTCGTTATCTTAAGGGTTCATTGCACTATGGATTGTTTCTTCGTTGTCACTCTTCAATGGCTCCTCATGCCTTTGTCAATGTTGATTATGCTCGCAACAATGATGACTATTCTTCTACTTATGCCTATGCAATCTTCCTAGGTCCTAATCTCATCAGCTGGAGCCCCAAAAAGCAACCAACTATTGCTCGGTCAACTATAGAAGTTGAATATCGGGCCATAACTTCCACTATCGTTGAAGTAAACTGGTTATCTCACCTCCTACAAGAACTTGGTTTCTCTCTACCCACTGTGCCTACTATTTACTGTGACAATGTTGGCGCAACATATGTGTGTGCTAATCCGGTTTTTCACTCACGAATGAAGCATATTGTTGTTGACTTTCACTTTGTTCGGAATCAAATATTCAATAAGCAACTTCATGTTACTCATGTGCATACTTCTGACCAGTTTGCAGACTTTCTCACCAAGCCACTAGCCCGAGCATTGTTTCAATCTCACCGTAACAAGCTTAGCATTCTACCGAACGGCTTGCGCTTGCGAGGGGCATGATAGAACGTGATTAGAATGTGCCTAAATTATAGGCATGATAAAACATGATAAGTGGGTTGTTGAACCAACAATGTTTTGTGCACAATGTGGGTCATTTAGATTCCTTATTTGTAGGCTCAAATGGTTCCATGGGATGTATTGCCAATTTCATATCTCTTCTCTGTCTTATTACCTTGATCCTACTTGATGGATTCTTATCATCCAGATTAAACATGGGATTCGGAGGTGGATTTTCATACGAGGAAGGTGAAAATTAGATTGATATTAATGGTGTTGAAGACTGTGCCTTAGTGCTATGAAGTTAACTTTCAAAAGTGATGAGTTAGGGAGGGGTGAGGAGGATAGGTGGATCTGTATGTGGATTCAGAGTTTTGGGCTGGTTGTATTATGTAAGGTTTTATTTTCTGTTTTTGGGGAGTGTATCATTGTATTTTAGATCACTCCACCACTATAACAGAACACCTGAATGGGAAAGGAACCCATCAATATATAATTGGAAAGTCACAGCAGAAGGCCATGAGGCATTTGTGAAGAAAGGATGTGAAAGGCTTAAGTGAGTTTTCAAGTAGAAGCTAAAATGCAGTTCACTAGGCTTACAATCAAGGTTCAAGTTCAGCAGCAGAATCCAGAGATTGGAGTTATGTTCATTCCAATTGTAGCCATGCGGGCAAGTAAAACCTTAAGGATGCAAGCTTCTACACTTAAACCCAATTTTGAAATAACTAGGGATTAAAGGCTTATCACTAGTTATTGAGGATCGAATAACCCTTAAAAATATCTTGCTATTTAAATTAACAAAATTATAAAAAACGAAGTTTTAACTGAATATGACAATCTACAGCATAATCATACTTTTATAGGGATAGAGAATATGACAATCTAGCACATACTTCAGAACACTTGAGCTCAAATGAAACTATGAAGAGAGAAGGGTTACTGAGGGACTTACAGTGTAGAAATGAAGTTGGGCTTTCGGATTCTTACTTCCAAGGCGCTTTTTACGGCCCTTGACAACATCCTTAGCTTGCACAGACCAAAATGAAATAATAAAAAGCTCCCAATCTTTAAGGAAATGTGAAACAAGATGATTGAGAAAAAGGAAAAATTAAGGCAATGACCAAATAAATGCCGTAAATAACAACTATGAACCAATAATCCTTTAACCTATGCAGTCAAAGTAGGTACACTCCAGGAGTAAGGGCGAGAGCTTTCACGACCCTAGATATTTTCAGGCATGAACTTAGCAGTTAGCACATGAAGTCTGATACCCTCTTCTTTCACTATTTTGCTTTTATCCCTTTACATGCCTTGAGTTCATCACTTATATTAATCAGTTCAGACAGTGCACTACTTGAAAATTTTCAGTTTAAAATTATCGGTACAAGATACCAGTATCTATTATGGCGCATCCAATTTACTAGGAGCGGATCAATTATCAATATCAAATAAAAGAATAAGGTCATAAAAATGTAAAAACTAAGCAACACACGAGAATTCATATGAATTTACAAAATAGCAGAAGAAAACAAATATAAATATAGGGATAACAATAGACATTAAACTCTTAACACAAATCAATAACAAAAGCCAACAAGAAAACACAAACTTCTAGAGAGGTGAAAAATAAATTTCTTCTAGATCATTTCTAGTAAAAGAATGGCATATTTCCTCAAAGTGTAAAATAAAATGGTACAGAAGAAACAGTAGTTTTTCTGGTCAGCAAATCAAACAGGAAAATATTATAGATGAGAAAAAAGGCAAAGTTACTGAGGGAGTCACAATACAAATCAGAACAAACAACATAAAGTTTTTAAAAAAGACTTTCTCAATCAAAGATGCACATGAAACTGTTGATCTCTGATTTTATCCCAAATTTTCCCTACTGCAAAACTCATGCCTTGATTTCTTGCTAATAGTTTCTTGATCATTTCTCTATTCCTTCTAAAATCCTACTGCTGAGCAACAAACCTACATGCCAGTGACCTTCTGATCCATAGCCTCCAATCAGAAATCCATTGGAAAAAGCATTGTCCTGTGGGAATTCCAGGATTAGGTTCACTACAAATGGTATTCCAAACTTGTCTAGAGAATTGACAAGTGAAAAGCAGGTTGTTGATGGACTCTTCTTCTGACTCACCAAGACATCGTTTGTTTGTGATAACCATTGTTTTTCTTTGAAGACCATCAACAGTTAAAGTTATATCATGCCATAGTCCAATTGAAGAAATTGTCTCTGGGAGGAACTTCTCTAATCCAAAAAAAAAAAAAATGGCCAACTGAAGAAGTGATTAGTTTCTGTCATGATTGAACTTTAAAGGTTAGTGCGACTGTATCAGTCATATGCTAACAAAAATAAACACACCCAAGTACTACTTACAGGCCCGAAAGGAAATGATGTCCATAAGCCGTGAAACTTCAGCTTAGAAATCAAACTTCTCTGCAATGCTGCCGAAATTTTCCTTGACATCAAACTTTGAGCCTTTCTCCAATTTTTTTTTCTTTATTGTTTGCAGCCACAGGTAAAGATCAGATGGAAAACATTGGAAGCAGTGGCCTACAATGGAAATATTTGAAGGGGCCACAAGTTCCACCTTTACATAACAGTATCTTGCATACGGCTCAAGGGTGGTCTTTTCTATTTGTTGCTAAAACAAACCAACATTAGAAAGAAAATAATAGATTGATGCGCATACATTCTTCTCATTTATACTCCAACATACCACGGCAAAGAAATCCATGCAAAATCATATTTGTAACTTCAGAGCATCCTAAATCTAATGATCCGACAACATTGCCCCTTACTAAGGTGCCATCATTAGCTTATTATGCCTATGATTCTGACAAATCATTACGCACCAAGTCCCTCTCACATTCTACTGATTTCTAACTGAGCTAATAACATCTAAATCATGAAACATAGGCATGTCCATACATTCTATAAGTGAATATAAGAGCATTGACATCGTGATTATCTCATAAACAACCAAAAAACATAGCTTCCCCAAATTAAAAACAGATAGCTTTAGATGGAAATAAATAAATAAACATAAGAAAAAAAGCAATCCATACTAAATAAATATAGCAATTTAGGACACAACTTTGAAACAGAGCACCAAAATTGCATTTCAAGAAGATAAAATTGGAAAGATACCTAAACTGAAAATTAGAGCATGTGAAAGCACATAAAGTATAAAAACAAACCAATTGGAACTTACACATTATATAAGTAAAACTACAAAACAAAGAAATAAAAAATCAAGCACTTCAGGATAAAAAAAATAGGAGTTCCTAGGAAGGAAAGACAGCGTAGTTAGACGGGAAAGCAACTTGCCCCATGTATTGTACTACCAAGCATTGTATACAAAAAATGCAAAAGCAAGTTGGTCTATGCATGAAGAACATTGAGTTCAGTAGTACAGGCTCACCTATGGGACACGAGATATGTTGTCACCCCTTCATGTAAAATCTACCAAATGCAGTGACATTTCTAATATTCGAGGTTTTTCCTGAATTTTGGATTCAGTTTATAAAAATTTAATGATATGACACGATGAAAAAACACAAAACTGAAGCGTTCTAACATATCATAACAGAACATTCAATGAAAGAAGAGACCACAGTTAGTTATTTAGGAATTACTGTAAAGGATGTACCAGTGTAGCATTTTCAAAACTGTTAAATCCAGGTAGTTTATTAACACAAAAACAAATTATTTTTTTTTCTAGTAGAACTTTAGTATTGAATACGAATACAAAATCTTCTTCTTCTTTTTATTTTTTAAAAAAAAATTTAAATGAATAAAACACTAGTATTAAAAGAACTCAGAAAGAAGAAGGTACAAATGAGTGAGCAGCTCAAAGGAAACAGAAAAGGACGAAGAAAGCAAAGAATAGCAATAAAATACCACTCCTAAACGGGGCACTCATACGCCCCCCAAACAGGGGCCAGATTCTGTATCAACAATCAATAGCCGGTAATTCTGAAACAGGCGGTGAAGGGGCTACATCTCACGTGATTCCCCACTATATGGACATAATTTTAATCACCGTCCAAAGGGATTCAGCGTTCATCATCCCTCCCCCACAAATGCGGCCATTCCTTTCTTTCCAGATGACCCACAGAGTAATCAAGAGGAGTCTGTCCCACATCCATTGATTTCTAGGCGGCAACTTTCTAGAATTCCATTGAAGGAACCATTGCATGAGGGTACCAGTACAGTAGGGGTGTAGAGTAGAGCCACTGGGTTTCAATGGCGATGAACAGTTAATGAACAAGTGGTCAATAGATTTGACCTCCTCCTCGCACAAAGTGCATTGATTGGGGAGAATGAGCCATCTACTTGACAGATTATCAATGATGAGAATTTTCCATTGTGCCAGGGTCCAAAGGAAAAAAATTTGATGAGGAGTCTGTTTTTCCCAAAAGAAATCATCCGAGAAAGGAATGAAGCAATTACTCTGATTCTGATTCTGGTTCACCTGGCTAGGATGGATGGGAGGAGAGACTAGCTTCTCATGGAAGTCTTTGTCTGAGAAATTATTTTCATCATTCTTGCGGCGGGGGTGGGGGGTGCGCTAGCTCAAGGACATCAAAGAGCTCAATAAAGGGACTGATGTCCAGATCTCTCATCCCCTACAGAGGTCTAGATTCCAAGAGACCACATCATCAGTGATAGTGTCAAAACTGAAAACTGGCCCGCTTTTAAATCTACGGATGGAGTGATATTCATGAATCTATCTTGAAGAGGTTCCAAGGCTAACCACCTATCTTTCCAAAAATCAACATGGGCCCCTTTGCCAAGCTGATAAGTAATAAGTGAGGTGGTGCTGAAACTGTTTCTAGTGCCGTAAGGGAGCTTGCTTTGGTAAACCAGGCCCTGATCCTCCAAACAGTATTTTTCTGTTATGACTGATTTCCACAGAGCAGGCCCCTCCATCCCATAAAGCTATAACCACTTGCTGATTAATGCCTGATTTGTCTTTCACCCCCCTGAGGACTAACCCTCTTTTCCCTTTTGGAAGACACACCGTGTTCCAATTTGAGGTGCTACTTATGACCTGTAAAAGAGGTACCCCAAAGAAAATCTCTACATATTTTCTCTATCTCAAACACTACCGAAGCAAGAACAGTGACCAGTGAAAGGGTGAAGACCAGAATGTTGGCCATTGTGCTTTTGATGAGGGTTAGACGAGCAGATTTTGAAAGGTATCTTCCCTTCCAGACCGCCAGTCTAGACTGGAGCATTTCAAACTCGTCAAGATTTATATTTATGACCGAGAGGGAGAACAAGGTAGCGGGTTGGGAAGACATCATGATTGCAACCCAAAACAGCAGCCAAAGCTTCAATATCATTTACTTCCCCGGCTAGATGAAGTGCCGTTTTGTTGAATTTACAAACTTGTGAAGTACAAATTGAGTGTTAATGCAAATTATGAAATTAGCAAACAAACAACTACAAATTGAACAGGGAACTACATTTTGAATCAGTAAATCTTCTATGTTTCATGAATTCAAAACCTAAAAGATTCAATTAATCAATTAGCCTCACTGAGTAAATGAAGATCATAAGAGGAAATTACTGTGAAAGGTGAAATTCAAGCTGTCCTCGGTCACAAACAGCTTTAAATCTACATTCGTCTCAACTCTCTATCTTGATTTCTATGTTCCACTTAAAAATACAAACTAACTCTAGGATTTAATGATCAATAATCAAAGAGAATTAAAATTTCCTACTATGAAAACACAATTCTTGAATTTCAAAACCTAAACTGCTCATAGTGACAAAATTAATCACAACAACCAAAAAAAAATTGAACACCTAAAAATTTAAACTACTAAACCGTGAAATGCCATCTAATACATAAAACCATCGTAGAAATTAACATAGCTCCTTCATATCAAGAAAAAAAAGGTTTGAGGAGAGAGAAGATTACTAAGATTCAAAAGAGTTCTTATCTTTCCAGGATTATTTGTACAAGAGACTCGTTGATCCATGTGTTGTTAAATAAGTGATTAATCAGCGATTAATCCCCAATTTATCTCTTCTCGTTAATAGAGTGTTACGATTTTCGAATTAATCGTTTCTAATCAGCGATTTCTTGTGAATTTGCCGATTAATCGCTTTCAAAATTCACCGATTAATCGGTCTACGGTAAATGTTATAAATAAGCGAGAGAAAATTAATGTTAATTTTTCTAATTTTGCCTTAACCTCATGAATAATCTAACCCATAGGGCAATAACAAGTGTGTGAAAAGGTTTAAGAGAATATATATATATATAGAATATCTAACTATATGAAAATAACAAGATAAGCCAAAGAATATGGAAAAACACCTTTATCTAACATTGAATATTTAATTTTGTTATAATTTGCCTTAAATTGTGGTATCTGACTACTACAATATACATTAATTTAAAAAAAATTAAGAAATTGTAGTACACATTATAAAAGAATAGAGAAAATGTGTATAAAATGTAAGCCAATTAATTTCAATTAATTCTTATTAACCCTGATAAATCTCATATCCCTCCTGAACCTATTAGGGTCTGATTAACGATTTAACTACATTGGTTCATTCCTATAAATTTTATAGAGAGACATAACCGAGGAAATGCAAATCTCATCCTTTACCAAGGAAATTCTATTTTTGCTGGAAAAAAGGATTTGTATTGACAAAGAAATTAATTTGAGTTAATTTAACTTACCCCCAAAATAAATAGCCAATTAAGGATAAGTCCCTAAAATATATCGTATTGCAGATGCCCCCTGGACTAAAGGTCCACATCCATTGACTATTACTGACCTCACGTGCCTGTGTTATGTAACAAAAATGCCCTAAAAGTTATTTCATGTGGTTTGCACGTGGGACTCATTTGATAAGAAATAATTTCTATCTGGACCGTCCACCAAAAAGGTAATCCAGGTGGGCAGCTTGGATTAGTTTTCTGAACAAATAACCACAATTTAAGTACAAAAAAAGCTTAAGCCAACCCAAGTTTTGAACTTAGGGTTTCATTATATAAAGGTTACACAAAACCTAAGTCTGAGTTATTTCATCCATAGATTTCAGTTTAAAACACCATCATGGAGATAAGTCAGTAGTTTTCATTTTCACATTTATGTGGACATTTGTTTAGAGTTGCAGGTCGTCTTCAACATCTCGCAGGTCTGTTCTGTTTTAGGGGGCAATCTTAAATTCAATTTTTTTATAAAGGGTTAAGTATAATAAAATATGTTTGTTTTCCATGCACATTCTATGCGAGCATTGTCATCAACACAATCAAACAAGTGAAGAATGCCCTTATTTGTATTATGTTTGTTCCATATGCATCTTCATTGAAGATTATCACATGCTTCTGATGAGGCTCATGTTTCACAGAAAACAGCAATAGGATATTAAGGGGTAGTACCTAGGGTACAAAAACTGATTGACAATTACAAGGAGAGGAGAGGGAGTTTGTTATCCATGGTTCAAATAACGAGTTTGTCCCAGTTGAGGGATCAAATGGAGATAGGTGAAGGATAAAAATATGTGTTTGATATTGTGATTGTAGACAATGGAAAATATGTGTGCATGCAGTGGTGACTATGGTCAATCAGAGACCAATATGGGCAGAGTAACGTTTCAAACTAAACTTTACACCTTAATTATTGTCCCCCCTAAATCTGAAGTGTGTATTGTGCAGGTATTGCATCCCATACTACTCTATGAGAGCTTATGTGAAGACATATGCAAGGGGCATCATCAGCATCCCAAACATGAAACATGAGATAGTGCCCTAACATAAGTGCATTTGATGTTGATGAGTTACTTTTGAGAATTGAATGTGATAAATGGCACCATACCCAAGTTTTCAAACCATCTTGCAGGTTCCACCCCACCAAGGAGACCTACAACTCAAAGAAGATTGGATGACGATAAAGAAACTCCTAGTCAGAGAGAACCAAGATTATAATGTAAGGACTTGCAAGAATCCTCCCTAGGAGCAGACTGAAAGTGCACCCAAAACCTATGTTCCAAGAGTGAAAAGGGCAGAGAACAATTGGCTAAGGGATTCCAAAACTGCTGGAAAGGGTAGAGGCAGAGATGTTGAAGTTCAACCAAATCTAAAGAACAGCACCACAGAGACCCAATACTCAACCTACTAAGCTACAGAGAGAATGCACATTCTGAAATGTACACTGCACCTTTTACAAGACAAAGCTTTCGACATGGTGTGAGACCTCATCCAATCAGGGTAGAGGCAGGGGCATGGGGCATGGATAGACGTGAATATAGACTGACTTTTTTTTGGAGTGCATCCTTTATTGGTTGAATGCAACAGTGGAGTGCATGTGTGGAATACATGTGATAGGATGTACCTAGCTAACACTTTAAACACTTTACTTGCTTTGTTTATGGTAGATACCCATGTTGACATGTGGTTGGAACCATTTTTTTTGTTGGTTTGTTAATGGTTTAACAGGATATTGGAACCTGTTTTGTATGACACGGTTGTTTTTGTTGAACATGATGTACCTTTGCAACAGACGCTTTTGAATGTTGGTTGCATTTTTATGTAGCTTTGCTTTGCAACTGGGTGCATTTGACACAGGTTCATTTCTATTTGTCAATGTCCATTTGCATTTTGATGCCTTTAAGGCTTTAAGCAAGATTGGAAGTCTTGCACATAGTTGTCAGTGTGGATTCCCATGTTTACATACAATAACTTTTACATTTGCCTATGTAGGTTTCAGTACTTGCATTTACAAAGTTGCCAACATGAGTGTGCTCATCATAATGCTTTGTTTTATATACAATAATTTTTTTAAATAGATTTGAATTTAAGAATGCCCCCTGGTTCAATACATATTCAAATAAGATGGCTCGAGGTTGAAGATGACCTGCAACTCTTTGTATATGAACTTAAACCAACCCTTGGCTACTCTAAACATTTTTGCCTTGTGAACTTTCATGGAATCACCATATGCTTATTAAATAGAGAGGAATCCAAGTAAGTGTTCTTCTCCCTCCCAACGTACAATGGCTACTTTCAATCATAACTGTTTGGAAAATGTTCAAATTCATTGTCGTTATATTGTGCAGGGGTATTTTGGGCAACAAAACAGTGTGAAAACAGCGCGTGCAGTAACAGTCAATGAATCTGGACCACTAGTCCAGGGGCATCTACAATACAATATATTTTAGGGACTAATCCTTAATTGGCTATTTATTTTGAGGGGTTCAGTTAAATTACCCAATTAATTTTGTTAGATAATTTCTTGATAAATGTCATATTTGTTGAGTGTGTCCTTTGCATTGTTGGTTTGTATTATAACTTCAAAAGAACATGTCACGATTTCTAAAGAACATGTCACTATTTTTAAAGAATGTGTCATATTTGTTGAGGGCTCATGTTCTGGAAGAACTAGAGATGATAAATTTTAAATTTTAAAGAAAGAAAATATGAAAAACAGTGAGAAAAAATAAATGTGAAGAGCAGCCCTAAAAGTAGTTTATTTGGCACATTTATGTCAATCGCTATTTTGATGTTTAATGATATAGATTATGTCAATGATAACAAGGATGGCAATTCAATAAAGATTATGCACTGTAGAGACAGGAAAAGTTTGTCTTACAGTTGCAGAGACTTAATCCAAGAAGCTTAACCATCACAAGGTAAGAAATATAAAAGGAATGTAACAGCATCTATAAAATACTAAAACTGAATTTGATACATTAAGGAGACTTACTACAGAGAAACGGTGCGTCTATAGAGTACTTCATCATCACTCTCATCTTCCTCCTCGTCTGACAAAATCTCGGACCCTGGCAACTCTAACTTCCCTCCCATACAAAATGATGGCCCAACATTTTCCATTTCAATATAATCAGCCTGCAATCTCTCTTCGAACCTCTGGTCACTACAGTTAAGAAACCAGGCCAAACTACATTTGACCCCCTTCTTACATAATCTATGGTACCTAGGTTTTATCCTTGATTCCAAGCTATAGGTGAAGTACTCTGGGAACTCTAGTAGCTCTTCTATCGAGCGGTTCATCTCACTCTTGAAGAAGTAATAGCTGTTCTTCATGAGTTCAACCCGAAGTGCAAGCAACTGAGGACATTTGACAACCATCTTAGCCACATCTTCAGCAGGTATAGCCCTACCGCGAAGGAAGTCAATGGGTTTCATTATCACATTCTGGTTAAGACTAACAATCTGCGGCATTTTCTCTATGATCCTTGCAAACTCTTCAGGGTCTATCTTCAGCTTCAAATTGAAAAAGTACTGTTGTGTAGATAACTTAGCCTTCAAAGGCAACCCGATAACTTGCGGGTATTGGGCAATGACTGATGCAAGCATTTCCCTCCGAATTCCAAAACTAACCAAACAATCCACATTCTGTTTTATGGTCTCTTCTAAATCATATCCAAGAATATAAGTCCGTTTCTCAAGCATTCTAGCCAAAATCTTCTTCGGAATCCTCAAGGAAACCAAATAATCCACAATTGGTTTGATTACAGTCCCCACTCTCATTCCAAGAAAATAAGGGTATTGCGTGACCATCGGCCCAATATCCCTAGGGCTAACCCCAATACTCACAAGATAAGCAACTGATGTACTCATAGTTCCTTCAAGCTTAAACCCTAAAAGCTCCGGGTATTTCATCAAAACATAACCCACATCTTGCCTCTCGACATCTAGTCCTCGAAGGAACTTCACCACTGGAACAAGCTCAACAACAACACTAGCATGGAGAACTTGGGGATAATTCTTGACAAACTCTCCAAGCTTAGACCTTTGAATCCCAATCTTCTCCAAATAACCTAAAACAGGTATCACATTTTTCCTCACACTGCACCCCAACATCAATGGGTACTCATTAATGTCATCAATAGTCAAACCTAGCTTCTGAAGAAACTCTACTCTCTCTTTCATCACTTCGACAGTGGAAGGCAATTCCAAGTGCTCTAATTCATCTGGAACTATGCCCAAACCCTTCAAGTAATCGCATATTATAACGCGCGAGACAAGTTTCTCCTTTCGACCTTGAACTACACCCCAAGTGACCGATGGCATCTCGTACTCGGGAAACTTGGTGGAATCCGCGGTCGTCGAAAATGAGCGGTAGCTAAAGGAGGTTGAATTGTGTATCCATGAGAATGATGGTTTGGGGGGTTGAGGGTTTGGAAAAACATGATGTTTATTGAGAAAGTAAGTGGAAAAACATGGAAGATTTAAGAATAGACTTTTCTTTCTGAAAGCTAAGCTCATACTGGAAGGAGCAAATAAGATCTTTCTTACGTTTTAATCGAACTCGTTGATTGCGAGCGCAGTGCAGTCGATGGAGAAAAACCTCTAATAGCTGCAAGACCGAAATAAGGACATGAAAATCGTAGAAAAAATTTTAAAAACAACAAAAAAACCCTGGTTTCAGTTTCTCAGAGGAAGTCATACGGGCCTCTGACACTTGGTTGAAAAGAAAGAAATTTTGAACGACCGAAAGAGAAGCGGTGGGGAGAGGGAGGGAGAGATCGAGGAGATGACCTGAGCAAATGAGGAGGGAGCAGTGGAGAAGGAAGCTACCTTCCTTGACAAATTGAGTTTAGGGCATGTAAAAGGCTCATGCTGCTTGACAGTGTCCGTGAGAGGGAGGCGGCCGGGATGGAGCTCGCTTCGCTGGATTCAGCCTTCGCTGGTTTCGACCAGACTAACAACTTCGAGTCACTGTCCGTGAGAAGGAGACGACCCGAAGGAGAAGGAGGAGTCGCTTCTGGCTTCGGCCTTCGCTTGTTTCGGCCAGGCTGGTTTCGGCCTTCGCTGGACTGGATGCGGCCTTCGTTGGCTTGCTTCGCTGTGAGAAGAGAGAGTGGATTAGAGATTTGAAATGAAATGTGAGATTGTGATTTGTGAGATGAGAGTGAAAAATATACCTTTATATAATTAAAGGGTATTTTGGTAATTTTATCGGTTAAACGGATATCCGCCCCGATTAATAAATGGATACAGATTGAAAATCCATATCCGCCCCAAAATCCAATGACCCTTTACCAAATCCGCCCCAAACGGAGCGAGTGGGGCGGATATCCGTGAAAATCCACCCCACTGCCATCCCTACTTGACACCAAGGGCTGGTGGTGTACTTTAGCAAACGTGGTGGTGTCAAAAAGCAAGAGCTCCATGTAAAATTGCATACAAAGTAGTTGTTATTTTCACCTATAGAATCCCTTTCTTCACCCACATATAATTTTAGAGCAATTCTAGATGTCGAGGAAATGGGCGAGGGATGGTGCGTCGCACGCGAGCAGCTGACGTGGTCAAAAAAAAAAAAAAAAAAATTTGCGAGGGAAATCAAAATTTTGGGCGAGAAGAAGAGGGAATGGAAGCTCTGAAATTCTCTTCATTCATTCCCTCTCTCACTCCCTCTCCCTCTCCCCATTTTCTTTCGATTCGACAGATTCTCCCTCCCTCTCCCCATTTTCGACAAATTATCCCTCTCCCCCAAACGAAGCTCCTCCTCTCTCCATCATCACTGAAAGGAAGGAGAAGAACGAAAATTAGGGAAGAAGAAGGAAAGAAGGAGAAGAGAAGAAGGTCTCCCTCGTCCCTTCCCTCTCGCAAAAGGTAAATTTTCTCTCTCATTTTAGGTTTTAAGTTTTTGGTTTTTGGTTTTTAGTTTTTGATTTTCCCTTTACTTGAGTGTTTTAGGTTATTGGTTTCGAACAAGAAGTTGGTTTTCATCGCTCGGACGCAGAGGTAAGCCCTTTCTTCTTCTCTTCGTTTCGTCTTCAGATCTAGGGTTCATTTTTTTTTTTAATTTCAGTGTTCTTCAGCCGAAGAGCTTCATCTAGGGTTCATTTTTTTTTTTAATTTCAGTGTTCTTCAACCGAAGAGCTTCATCTATGGTTCATTTTTTTTTTTTAATTTCAGTTTTCATGTGGGTTTTTTTTTTATGAATTGTGGGATATTTTTTTTTTTGTTTAATTTCAGTGTTCATGTGGGTTTTTTTTGTTATGAATTGTGGGTTTTTTTTTTTTTTTTTTTTTTAATTTCAGTGTTCAAATCTGTAGATTTTTTTTTTTTTTTGTTTAATTTCAGTGTTCATGTGGTTTTTTTTTTTTTTTTTGATGAATTGTGGGTTTTTTTTTATAATTTCAGTGTTCATAGTATGGGTTTTTAAGAAGTTTGTCAATAGGCGAGGAAATGAAAAAATGGGACTGAATAAATTCTACCTGTCATAATTTCAGTGTAGTTTGCTTAAGAAGTTTGCTTTTTTTATTTTTTTATTTCAGTGTTCATATCCAAGATCTTTCTGTATTTCTTGTACATTTTAAATAAATAAAATCTTTTCTCTATCTCTGACTATCCAAGATCTGTTAGTAATTAAATATCTCGTTATACTAGCCGAACCCTACTATCGGCACCGTTCGTTCTAACAGATCAAAGATAGAATATCTGTATTTATTCTATGTTGTGTATTTCATTTCTGTTTTGATTTCTGCATATCATACTGCTTATCATCTCCCTGTGATTAACCATTGTTGTTGTTATAATGCAAATAAAATTAAGGCTTTGATTGGTATTGCTTTGTTGGAGCACATGGGCTAAAGTCTTGTTGTAATGTATAATGAAATTAAGGCAGAAACAACCGATAAGGTTTAATCATATGCAACACTAACTCCCTTTGTTCTTCTCTTCGTTTCGTCTTCAGCCTTCAAAGCTTCAATTTATTTTTTCTCCTCTTATTTTAGATCTAGGGTTTACGATTTTTGTTCAGAAATAGTCTGTACATCTTAGGTTTATGTACTAGAGTTTCAAGATGTTAATGAACTTTTAGACCTTTGTGTGATTTTCGACTTTGTTCGCACGCCTGAATTCCAACAGCCTCTCACACTATACTTCCCTCTTCCTTATATCCCCTCCTGTTGCAGGAATGGCATTCAGAGCGTACGTTGTCTATCGAGGTCGTCAGCCAGGAGTATACCTAAACTGGCCCGCATGTTTTTCGTCGGTATCAGGGTATAGTGGTGCTTCTTACAAGGGGTTTATGTCAGTCGAAGAAGCTGAAGAATCATACGAGTTGTGGGTTCGCTCAGAAGCGGCGAGGAGAGATTCGGAGGAATCCCACAACAATGAAGATGTCACAGTTAACAATGTAGTTGTTGACGATCAAGCCGGTCCATCGAATGATCAAATAAATGTCAGTCAAGGGAACAATGATCCTTGGGCTTTCACGAGGGACTTAATCAATACTTTGATAATTGTACTTATTATCTTAGGTATAATAAATATTCTTAAGCACTTGGACGAATGATGGAATTATATGTAATGTAATATGTATATAAATATGTATGATGTGAATATATTTCATAATCCAATGAAATTTGTGTTTCATATTGTTATATTTTTCTTCCGTATGGTATGCTTGTCATTTCATTGTGTAGCTTGCTGTTTGCATTCCAAATTCTGCCAGGATTCTTCATCAGACTTCCTACTCTTTGTAAGTGCACTGATTTGCTTATAGATTACATCTAAAATGAATCGCTCTCGTATCTTTAATTGCTTTATAGACACTACACCAAAAACCCCCCATTAGCAACGGTTCTATACCGTGGGCGTAACCCATTGCCACGGCTAAGAGCCGTGGGCTACAGAGGCGTCGCAAAATTCTTTGTAACGGCTATAAACCGTTGCTAAACATTGTAGCAACGGTTTTATGCTTGAATAGGGGTGGTGATTTTCAGCATTTAGCCACGGTTTTAAACCGTTGCAAGAAGAATAGCAACGGTTTTTAGCCGTGGCAAAAATAGCCACGGTTTTAAGCCGTGATAAAGTATGAATACTAGCAACGGTTTTAAACCGTGTCTAATTAAGTAGCAACGGTTTTAAGCCGTGGCTAACCCTGGCCACGGTTTTAAGCCGTGGCAAGGTAGCCACGATTTTTAGCCGTTGCAATAGTTAGCCACGGTTTAAAACCGTGGCAAATTTTTTTTTTTTTTTTTTTTATAATTTTTTTGCTATCAAATGACTAAAAGCATAAGCATCCAAATTTTAGTAAAACCAATACCTAATCAAATAGACAATGGGATTATTGAATTGTGACTCTTCTCAAATGGGTTTTAATTCCTCAATAACTAAGAAAGAGCATTGTTATATATACAACCTAAAAAATTAGTCTATACAAGAATGCCAATCCAAATTTCTGTAAACCAACTCTTAAGCAAACAAAGAATAAAATTCTTGAAACGCGACACTTCTAATAGGCTTTAAATTCTACAACTAAGAACAAACATCATTCCATGTGGTTAAACATCAGATCCAGGAACAACAACAATTCTTGTGGCCTCAAGTAGTCGACGAGCGTAGAATGCATCTGGGGCCGTTTTTGCGGCTTCTGCAGCTTCAATTGCCTTTTTGGGCAGGTGGAGACGGGGAAAAAGATACATGGCGCCCTCCGCTCTGTTGCATGTGACACCTTCTAAGCTGTTGAATGCATCTTCTAGAGTCTGTACAAGGATAAACAAAAGATAGAAAACAATTATTACCAGTTTCTGAAAAGTGCATTAGTCTTTATTTCTGCTATATACTAGCATAAATTTCATTTTTTTTTTAAACTATGAAGGGAGTATCTCATTCTTCAGTATGGAAACATTGTGTGAGAAGTGAGAACTATAAGGGCTTACTCATTTTCAGTCAGTAACAGGATGCAACAAACTCATAATGTTGAGATACATTTTAGCAATAAGAATAATGAACGAGTAAAACTGAAACAGAACCTTACGCAAGCATAGAGAGAAGATCAGCACGAAGAGTGGTCAAGAACTTCAACCCTCCAGGATACGTATTTAGTCGTTCAAAGAGAATCTCATACTTAGGTTGTAGAGCATGCCTCAGATTTCTCTCTGTCCTATAAAATGAAGATAACAAGCTTTCTTCAAGCCCAGATGCTTGACCCTTTTCTCCTGTAAATACAAAATTACTTCCACAAAAACTACAATTTAAAGAACAAAATATAAGCACAAATCAAAATTCCAAAAAATGAAGGGGATAGAAACTGACCATCAGGATGCTCCAGACCAAGATATTGTTGTATCAATTCGCGAACTTGCATTCTATTAACATCATATTCTCTAGCTAGAACAAGTAGTAATTCTTGCCGTTTTTTAAATGATAGACTAAAATATCCCTGCATTCGAAAATGCATTGCTGTAGATTAGCAAAGGGGGAAAATATATCAATACAAAATTACAAATTAATACTAATTCAAAAAAAAAGAAATCCTCTATCACTCAAATTACCTCCGAGAAATCATTGAGAACTGCATCTATTATATCTGTTTTACTTGATGATATTGCAGCATGCATCGAATCATGCACCACTTTCAATTCTCTGAAAAACATGGTAACCCAAAATTATAATTATACAAACAAAACAAAAAATTACAAATAGGAAAGAACCCACACAAAGAAAACCCAAACACACCTCTCAATTGAGGAATTATGTTTTTGCAATGAAGAAGATGAATTCCCATCCATTGGGTTGACTACAGAAATGGGTTGTGTCCCAACAGCTTCACTCTGATAACAATGTACACAAAATCTGTCTAAATTGCAATACTTCATATCTTAAATTAACAAAACCAAAACATAAAAAAGAGAAAAATAAAACTTGGGTTTACTTACAGGAAAGATTGGGAGCTTGTTGTTGGGATCATTATTGGGTCTCATTCTGGTTCTCATCAAAATTGCCAGACCTTTCTTGTTTCTGTTCATAACCAACAAACTTACCCTCTATTTTTCGATGCAACAGAAATCTAGTCTTACTTTGCTTAGCTTCCAAGGACAAAAACAAAAAGCCCCATCAATTAGGACCAAAGCTACAAAACTGACTGTTTCCTGACAACCATATACATCATGATGACAGATAATTGATGAGCGTTTAAATCAAGTGTCTGAAGAGGTACAACAATTTGTTTTTTAAAAAGTCTGAAACTGGTTATTAATTTGAAGGAAATGTTAAAAACATATCCCATTTGCATAAAAGATGTAACTAGAAAATTTGCAGTTGGGTAGGCAAGGACAGAACCAAGAAGGGCTCCGTAGAGGGAACCACTAACCTACACTCAATAAACATCAAAGAAAGTTCAGTAAAATCCACCGTATAAAATTGTTGCCAACACTTATGCTTCACAACAAGTTTCAAGCACGAAATGTACCACAAGACCAAGCTGTACTGATGTCAGGTTGAACCATGTCATGACACTAAGCTCGGCTGACTGTCAGGATGAAAATAAAAATGGCATCAACCAAAGTGAAGTTGGTTGGGATAAAGAGATAAAAAATAAAGGAAGGGGGAAAACAACTACAAAATTAAAATAAGAGGAACCTGCAAAGAGATAGTAGCTCCAGAGGTGGCACCAATATCATATCCAAATAGTAACCCCCCTAAAGCTGGGAATAAGAACCTGTAAGAAGACAGCATCTTCATAAACAAGAATGGCGAACAATACCATGTGATTCTATATGAAGAATTAGATTGATGTGTAGATGCCCATTGCATATTCAATTTATTCTTATAAGTGCCAATACCTATACTTTATAATAACCTCTTGACAGATACCAGGGACAAGCAACCTCAACCCTTGGTATACTGTGACGTCTGCACAGCGCAAGTAGTTCTTAATAAGTGATCAAAAGAAGTCATCCTTCATTCACATTTCTTTACTTTTTAAGATTGTGACTTTCATACAGCTAAGCTCAACAGTGAAGAATGTGTAGGGTAATCAAAAATGCAAAAATGTAATTAGAAACTGGGACCTCAAATTTGCTAAAATGGGTATGAATAAGAACTTACGGCAAAATTACAGAAGTCCAATCGAAAACCTCTTGCTGAGCTTCAGATTCCCCTGCTGCTGATGCTTGGGCAATCACCTACCGCAAAGTCAACAACTTTACACACAAACCTAAAATCCCATAAACAAGAAAGTGAGAAACAGAGCTGAAATCACTGAGTCACTCACTGACCTTGTTGTACCTGAGCTTCCGCTCTGAAAGCAAGGGCATTATGATCAATGGGTAACTTTTCTGGGTGGAGGAGATTGACCTAGTACCCCTCTTTAATTGAAATGAGGCATTCTTGCATCCATACAATTGCTTAAGAAGCCAACAAAGAGAAATTACTAACTAAAGTTGTCCAGACATAACCCCTGAACATCTATTGGACTTGCCTGTTACATTTCAAACATTACTATGTTCAAAACAACCCTTGTGGTACCATGGGAGATCACTACGAGAAAAATGTAACTGCTGTGTTCCAGTGGGAAAATAATTTAATGACAAACATTCCTACGAATGGATTTTGGTGGTCTACAAATGAACTTCTGTCTATGTTTCTGTTTCTCAAGTTCTGAAACTTCTAATTGACAGTTTGGTTTTGGGATCTAACACAGGGTTTCCTTAAAAGAGACTCTTACTTTGGTACAAGAATCTTCTCGGGTGTAAAATATTCTCGCAATGAATGTAGATTTCTTATTTAGTATCTATAAATTGCACCCCAGTCCTGTTCTTATACAGCTGACACACTTATAATCTGAAAAAAATTAATCATATTTGTAAGTTTTTCAATTGAATCCTTCACAGGTTCTGGTTAGAATGACAAAACCAGACATGACTGCAAAGCACCATTTCAAATTTTTGATGAGGAAAAGTATAACATTTCCATTAGAAACTCATTGTCCATAACAGACACAAACCATACCATCAGCCTTGTAGTGCTGAAGTACCATACCATGGCCAAGGCCGAGGCAACCAATGGGCTGAAGACACCCTATGTGCTTTATTGAAATGTCAACTTAAAATAAAGTGAAAACACATGAAGAGAAAACACCCCCTCTTGAGATGACCGTCAATCAGACATACCTTTTTGTTAAGTAGAAAAGTTCCTTTTACTGCCAGACCATTGTAAAACAAACGACTTTGGATAAGCAAAGGCTGTAAGACACGGACAAAAAAACCATCATCATGTTGTGATATGTGTAAAGGTTACATGAAAGTAAAATAAAAAACATAAGGCAGCAGCTAACAGGTGTCCCTACCGATTCAAGCATGCGAGAGTCTGCATTTGTCAACCCAGATGATCTTCCCACATTTTCAATACGATCAAGCTTCCTCTAAAGACACCATTAAATCACAAGCATTGAATATCACACAAGTTTGGAAGGCACCAAACCATAACACATTATCAATTATCAAATATGAAAAACATCACAATGCAATTGTAGTGTGACATGTACAAGTGGCATGAACCAAAAAGGAAATGTTTTAAGGCTGAACATGAAGAACTGTGTTGATCCATGGAAAGAGTTCTCTTTACTACTAACTTTCTGTCTAATTCATATATCCAATACGAGCCGTGAGCTTACAATATCACTATATGGAATAAAAAAAAAATGAATACCTGAAATTCTTGTTGCACCAAGCAATTGCCTCCACGTACATTCAAGGGACATTTCAACGCCAAGTCTTCTGAAATAAAACCCGTGCCATCAGTATGTATCAAGGCTTCCCCATCATCACCATAGATAATATCGCCATCCTCATCCTACATATTTTAAAAGATTTTATATTTTTTTGCTACAGATATGGAACAGTAATAAATCTGCATTTACCATATTCTGTGCCTATTATACAAATAAATAGAGCAAACGACTATACCTGGCTCCAACCTAGCCATGTATTTAGCCAAAGTGGACACCATGTGCACATGCATAAATACACACCGCGCCTCATGTATAGGCTTGTTAAATAAGATATATTGCTGATTTCTATCATTCAGAGAATCAGACTCGATGCATACGAATAAACACATGACAGAAGATGAAGTTGGGTTTTTATTCCCCATTTCGCCCACATCTTTAAGATATTTCTTCTTCTTAAATTTAAATTTATAGTATTTTCAGAAAAAAAAATAATAACAATAATATATAAAACAAATAAAACAGCATTATTAGTTTGTTATTTGATCTCAACTTCTACATGGCTATAAGTTGCATCAGCCATTAAGTCATCTTAAAAACAGCATGAATTGATCACTGTAAGGGTTTAGGTGGGTATATTGTTTGTTACAATAAATAAAGAGTAAATGGACTAAGTCATCCATATCAAATGTGAAACCTCAAGTTAGGAGAATTAACAGAGCAGAATTGATGTTCCATTTTTCAGTTTCAGACTTTCAACACATAACTTCCTCCCTCATAAGCAATTTTGAGGAAATTAACACAATTATCAGAAAGATTCAACAGATAATATTGCTAGAGATCACTCACTTGTTTCCCTTGAATTCACGGCGGACTCTCCTAAGGTCAGCAGTCTGAGGGAGAGACCCAATGGTCGTGGTTGGGAGGATTGGAAGGTTTAACTTCTTCTGCTGAGCATCCAATCTGGCACTCACATTTGTAGTTCTGCGGTGATCAGAGCCCTTCAAAGCAGCAGCCTGAGCAAACATAGACAGTAAAGATTAGTAAGCATGAAAAGTTGTGAAACAGTAAAATACAAAATATCCTCAGATCACTTACGGCTTTCTGAACGCCCTCATTTGTCACCCTTGGGGAGGATTTTCTTGAAGCTTGAGCAGCAGCATTAGCAGAGAAAAAAGCCTGTCAATATAGCAAATATAGTGAGACAAACACAACTATATTTATTCGCTGTTCAGTATAATTATAAATATTTATAGATCTGGGTAAATCAAATTGCCAAGTCCCAGTATGATAGCATGCACTATAGGGTCCGAGGTTCTTAGGAAAACATCAAAGTGACATTAACCACCATACTGAACAATTATAGGGCCATAAAATTTGATTGATGCATGCCAACAGGAAACATACAAAAATAGAAACTTTGGAACTAAAGATAAGAATGGATACCTCATCCTTTTGGCCAGACAATGCCTTCGCCAAGGCGTTCACTTCAACAACCTTCTGTGCAGCAAATGCAAGCCATGATTTGATTTCATCATCTAGCAAATGCAGCGTCTCCCAATGAGAATTCACAGTAATATCTGCCCCTGCAAGCTGCAAATCCGATATCATCAATAGTAAAAAATAAATTAGTAAAAATGCTCGTCCATGCTAATTCTGAGAAAGTAAACCAAACTCATTACAGACAGACCTATATCATTTGATTTGTTAACCTGTCTCTAAAACAAGATATGGAAGTAAAGAACAAATCGGAATCCCAGAAATTTCAGGCAACAAAGCAATTGCAAAGAGTTACACGCTTGCCATGTTAGTGTCCAGATTAGAAAACATAAACGCTTTCCAAGCTGAGAGTAACCTTTCGGGTAATGAAAGTAGGTGCAAATGTATATTAAGAGATTAGGCATGTATAGATTCAAAATTTATCAAATGAAGGGAGAGATACAATTATGCTTATACTATTGTATTCATGCTGGGTCTTCATTCAATGATACCATGTTTAACAAGGCAAAACACACGGACAAATTTTGTATCTTCTATGCTCTACATGAATGCAAAAGATGTGAAATTTGGGCTACATGACAGCAATGGGCTAGGTCAATGAAATGATCATGCTGTAAAATGCTGCATTACCACATCTTCTGATATGTAATTGTACTTGATCATCTAAAATTGAAAGGTTTCCTCAAAATGCTGCAAAGTGAAAGGAAGAAAAATTTAACTTTGTACTCAAAGCATATTGAATAAGAAAAAGGAAAATAATTATATAATATTACAATAATGCAGGTGGGTATCTACTTGACTTCCTTTGATGATCTTGGATAGCATGGATAGCATGAATCAGGCTATAACTAGTTTACAGATGATCTTGCGATCAAATGTAATCCAGTGTTTTGCATAAAAAACTCTTCCATAGCTTTTGCAATTGAATACATGAGGATGATCCTAGCAGTAGTGCCAGAGATTAATAAACCTCACCATGGAGACCATTCTACCAAGTTCAACCACTCTAAAAATCAGGACACTGAGAAGTACAAGTCCCAATATTTAGGACCTGCTTCTGTGCATCAATCAAACCATCTATTAACTCTTGAATCACAGTTCAAGGTTTTTATATTTTGTGTTTTTGCTTACTCTAATTGGCTTTCTGATAGTTGCTTTAGAACAAATGCTAACAACAGTGTTCAGAGAAATTACCCAAAGAGAAGCCCACCCAAGCCGCACCTCTGAATCATAACCAGCTTTAAATTTGAGGTCTTTACCCATTGTGTGCTTGTACACAGTAGTCCAGTCATTTGAATCAAAATTGTATCCATAGCTGCCAAATAATTACATCAAATGAGAAACATGCTACATGGATCTGAAAATATGGAATAGGACTTTTTGAAAGAGAATGCATTGGGTTCAAAGATCAGCACATGTATAACAAAGAGCAAAGCCACGTTTATGCTGTAACTGTGCACATCACAACCATATTATCTCTGCTAGTGTTTTGAGTTTATTTACAATTGCATTGCAAGAATATACAATTGCATTGCAAGAAAGAGAAGGACGGGCACTGTTACTTCATGCAATTCAACTAGTTGCCACAAGGAGTAATATGTGATCAGCCATGAAAGGGATATTGCAATGATTCCAGGAATCCTACATGAAATATGTTACAAGCAAAAACTTAGCGAAAATTGGGCACACATAAATCAACCAAAGCATTCTCTTTTACAAACACCCCAAGTTACGTTCTTGTATGGGTTTGACATCAAGTGCTTCTAATGCAACTCGCAGAAATATTGAGTGTTATCGAGAAAATAAATTATTTTAATATTTCATTTACAATTGACAAAAGAAAAAAAAAAAAAACAGGGCATGAAAGATGAAACAAGAGAAGAAGGGCAAATGCAAACTTATTAAATATCAGACTTATTATATAGCAGTGACAGTTGATAATATTATTATCAGAGGTCTTTGTTAACATTTTGAGGAGTCCATAGACCA
Source organism: Berberis vulgaris (assembly GCA_963556465.1). Classification (NCBI taxonomy): domain Eukaryota; kingdom Viridiplantae; phylum Streptophyta; class Magnoliopsida; order Ranunculales; family Berberidaceae; genus Berberis; species Berberis vulgaris. Next base: position 76,356,867 of record OY747127.1, read on the forward strand.
TTTGCTTACTATGTGTCCTATTGCTTTTGAGTTTTGGTCTATGGACCTAGCAGAGTTCAATAATATGCAGGCTAAAGTTTTAACTCTATTCCAAAGGATCAACTTGAGTCTCTTCCTGTAAAAGTCTCATTATGCTCTGCAAGCCCTATCAACAAAAAGTAACAAAATCTACCTATCCCCAATGAACAGAACTACAGGCATCTCTTGAATAATTCATACAACATTCACCAATCAACTTATTGGTAATAACAAGGAAAGCCAAACAAGTTCAAAATGTATAACGTTGTGGCTTTATTTTCTTTGTGTACTGAGAGTGTATCCTTTCTTTCTTCCTAAGAATGGGCAAGAAAAAGAATAATTGGATCGACATACCATATTTGGTTTAACAATTAATAATTTCAAATAATATTAATATAGATCAGTACAAAACAAATACAATTGTAGGTCATATATAATGGCAAAAAAATATACATGAAAGAAAATCACTTCATGAGGGAAATCGAGGCCTCATTGACCACTATGTCCAGGTCACCTGAATAGTTAAGCATATTTGACAGTGAAAAAACAATAGCTAAAGTATTCAAATGAAAGTGTAGTACTAAATTTTAATTAATTATCCATCACCACTGACCTGTGGGTTTCTTGACACCCAATACATATCACCATCAAAATCACCATTTGCAATCTCATCTGCCAAGGAGCGTGGGCCTTTAGTAGGAAAGAAAATAGCGTATTTGGCATTGCCAACAAATTTCTCCAACTCTTTGACGTATATTGCATTCAAGACATGTACATCACCAAAGTGCAACCCTGGATGCCTGTAGACTAACACTTGCCCAGAAATTTGTCCATCACCACTGTATTTCAGAAAATATAGACCTTAGATGCCCCATCCAAAACAGTGTTTTCATGCTGAATTTGTGTGTCCATTAGTAAGTAAATAAATAAAGAATGGCAATGAATAAATAACTAAATAAGTTGAACATTTGCTTAGTTTACGGAAATAAGACTTCAATGAAATTCCTTCCAACCCCTGGTTTGTCTTATGCTCAACATCTAAGGTGATCAACTTTGACAGGGTCTGAAATTGAACGAGGAAAGAGCCACAGAGATAAGAGAAACTCCATCTTTGTTTAGCACCCTAACCCCCACATTAATCACAATTTAAAATGTTGCAAAGCCATAAACAGACCATGTTTGTATTCAATAATCAAATTGGTATTCAATAATCAAATTGGGACAATACATGCTTGGTTTAATCTATCAAATTGCAAAGCCATAAACAGACCTCGATTACCTTTTCAAATTGCAAAGCCATAAACAGACCTCGATTACCTTTTCACCACCTATTGACCTAATCTTGCTGTCAGCCGCAGGGCTGTTTACACGAAGAAACTCAGCTGACAAATTGAAGATACTACCGTCTGCATATTGCACCTCCACCTGAAACAAGCAGACAGTATTGATTTAAGAAATCAAGTTAATGTGATTCTTAATAGAAAATTAACATAATGTACTAATGTAAGGGTTGTATTGCAACAAGTATTTTTCTTTTGATGTCTCGAAGATATTAACACAAGTAAATTCTATTCACTGAAGGCACAATGAAAAAACAACCAAGTAATATAGGAGTCAATGCATCCAGATAAATAATATTGGAAAATCTGGTGACTAGAGGGAAATATGATTGTAGCAACACATGGTATTCGAAGTAATCGGAATTAATATTGAACCTGATGAAGTGAGCTTCTTGAGGAAACTGAGATTTGAGGAAACTACCATTGACAGCAAAAGCTTAATGTCCTTTTGAACAATGATTAATATTGGGATTAATATTGAACCTGGTGTGATGTTTGTAGAATATTTAGGATCCCCATTACCCAGAGACATATGGCATTTGGTTTGCCTTTTTGTCTAATTAATTTATTTTCAGAAAGAACAACCTGGAAACTCCCAAGTAATAATAACAAATGGTAACCAAACCAACAGTTGTGCTTCAAAGACGACCTAGCATACAAGCTACAAGCTCTGACTCGAACAAGATAATTAACACAGACCATACCCCTTTTGTGGTATTATATATGAAATGGCCTTCTAGTTTTTCCTCTTGTGATTATTGCGCTTCGTTTTTGTGATGGTACTTCCTAACACCCATCATCCAAATCTGGGTTTCGTACTCATGAAAGTAGTTATCTAAGTCTCATAAGCTATGTTATGCACTTACATTAGCCAACACAGTGATTCCAACCATAGTGCAGATCAAATGCATTGATTCAAATCCTCAGATTTCTTCTCTTGATGATTAAAATACCACAATGTGAAATAACTTCAAACTATTCTGGTTTCATATATGATAGAACTAACATTCTAACAAAGTAATAATAATAATAATAATAATAATAATAATAATAATAATTGCTCTCATCCATTCACCACTTATAAGTCACAATCACACTACAATAAAACAGGAACAAATTTTTTTTTCCTGAAGTTCAACCATGAAATTATGCTACAAACCAAAAAATGCAATAATTACCATTGACATTTTCATGGTGATAAATTTTGGAAATGGGAGGGAAAAGAATGTGTCCTGAAATGAGACATTTTCATGATGACATTTTCATCGAACCCTAATTTCACCAAAAATAAAAGAGAGAGAGAGTAACTGTTCGGTGCAATGGCTGATCGATTTTGAAGACGCCGAGTACTAAGGAGTGAAGACCAGGGAAGTCGAGGGAGGAGCAGCGAAGTCGAGGGAGCAGGGAAGGAGGGGAGGAGGGAAGTCGAGGGAGGGAGCAGGGAAGGAGAACGAGCAGGGAAGTCGAGTCGAGGGAGGGAGCAGGGAAGGAGACGAAATCGAGGGAAGTCGAGTGGAGGGGGAGCTTCGTTTTTGTCGATGGAAGTCGAGTGGAGGGAAGGTCGAGCGCCAAAATAGCCCGCCTAATTATTTTTTTCAGCTTTTCAAGTAGCCACGGTTCTGAGGTTCTGAGCCGTTGCTATAGCTAGCCACGGTTTAGAACCGTTGTTAAATTTTTTTTTGCAACGGTTTTGAGCCGATGCTAGACATAGCCACGGTTTGTAACCGTTGCTAAATGTTTTTGTTGCAACGGTTTTGAGCCGTTGCTAATAATGCCCACGGTCTGAAGCCGTTGCTACTATTAGCAACGGTTTTTAGCCGTGCCAAATATACCAACGGTTTTAAGCCATGGCCAGGTTTTTTTTACCCACGGTTTTAAGCCGTTGGTACATATAGCTACGGTTTGTGGCCGTGGCAAATCAACCAACGGTTTAGAACCGTGGCCAGCTTGGCGTAGCTAAACGGGGTTTTTGGTGTAGTGAGATTATATTCAAGTTATTTGAATGATGGGATGTGTTGAGTGTGACTTGCAGGTCACTAAGAATATGCTTGAAGTTCCATGTTATAGCAAGTTAGCAACGAAAATTTTACATGTTTCACATGTATTTACTTTAATATTTTGAGCAATGATGGTGTTATTTTCGATTTGAACTTCTGAATAATACCTTTGTTTTCTTTAATTTTAGGTTGGATCCAGTTATAATTGGCGCTATGCATTCTTCGGGGAGGCGATTTTGATGGTTCCATTTGCTATTTTTGGTTTTGTCATGAAACCTTTGAAGCTGAAAGGTGCATTGGCTTTCCATATAGAGTTTTGATTTTGTTTGATCTTGTAACATCCTTTCATGTTTATCAATTTACAAAATGCAGGATTTTCTCCTGTTAAAACAAGAAAGCCATTGCCATCTGGAGAGAAACTTTCTCCTGCAGTTGAAGGTACCCTTTGCACCTTGTTTGTGAACTTTAGTGAAGTTTCCATATTTACATAACTGAGCAGATGAGCTAACACAATAAGCTTAGCTAATATATTTGTATAAACAAATTCCATTAACAGAATGTAATTAAAAAAAAAAAAAAAAAAGCTACATTTGTAATGTTTGTTTGAAAAAGTTACTTGTATGATTAGTAAAGTCCATAAAACCACAAAGCAAAACTGATACTAAATTATAATGAACTTGGTGAATCCCCTCAACACACTTTGGCTGGGATTGGATAAACAATTCCTAACCCACTAAAGTTTTTTGCTTTCAACACTAGTTTACTTTTAATGTTGTTTCCTTAGGTTGAATTTTATGGAGGCATCAAGTTTCTGACAAATTTTTTTGGGGCCTTGGAGATTATTTACTACCACCTATTTTACATTCTGTTTAAACTGTGTTTTATTTGTTCAGTGGCGATTGTTTCATATAGGAGGCACTGATTTTTTTCATTTGAATTGTTTGGACAGAGTCCACTGCCTTCAAATTACGTGCTGAAGGTATTCAGTGAATTTTTTGTTAAAGTTCATTTCATTTTTTGTTTGGACAGAGTCCACTGCCTTCAAGTTTCATTTTTTGTTTGGACAGAGTCCACTGCCTTGAATTGTTTGGACAGAGTCCACTGCCTTGGAAATGAATTTTTTTCATTTGTTAAAGTTCCCTTCCTTGTATTCAGTGAATTTTTTGTTGTATGGTAGAAAATGTTGAGCTGCACAAATGAGAGAGTTGATGACAACAACACTTCCATGTCTGCAACACGGTAGGGAGGTTAGCAACCTCGAATTTGCTATTACAATTTCTGTATCTACCATTTCTTTTGATCTATACAATACAATCATTTGCATTCTTCATTTTACTTCATTCTGTCTTCTATATCAGATCAGAGGTTTGATTTTCCATTCACTGTCAGTCTGTCTTCTGTAGTTGTTTTTTTTTTTTTTTTTTTTTTTTTTAACATTTACAATCCATTATAAGAAACTATGCTCATAGTTGTTCTTTATATTTGAAAATTTCAGATGCAAATGCCTTGATGCCTATTTGTGTCTTGTATATTCTTAAACGTTTTGTATCCTTGTTTCCTAAATCATGTACCATTTGAGAAGTTTTAGATTTATGTTTCTCTCTCGAGTTATTCCTATAAGAAGGCTTCTTTGCCACATTCTAAAGTATGCCTATTCGGTGCAAACTTCAAACTCAAGTCACCATTCACATATTGGGATCATGTTTGTCTAACATTTGAATCTTGTTTTACTCTTTCATACTACTTTTACTTTCATTAACATTGTTGTCATGAACTCGGTTGTGTGTTTTGCAGGCCTGAATCATTGGGCATTGTTGTTGGGATAGTTTTCTTGGTCTTGGCAATATCATTTCAGTCTTTCAATTTCACAGCAGACTCCATGGTATGCATCTAAAAACTTTGTATGAAAAGTAGTAGCTTCAATAGTTTCCTTCTTTGTTACTTGTCATATGAGACAATGGTTTGGTTCATATTGTAAAAGCCCACTGACAAGAAGTCCTAGGAGATGGCTTTACACAAATCTGAATGGCAATTGTGATCTAATGTTTTGATGATGCTGGTGTGTCGATGTTAGTGATTCCTGATAGCATTTTTTGATGGTTGAACTTTTATATGTGCGAGCTTAGTCTAACAACTGACACGTGCTACAGTTTGTATACGTGATTGCTAATGATTGCTTTGCTTTTACAGCGAAACACTCTTGATTTTCTTCCTCCCTCAAGTTCTAAACTTCCTCGCCTCATGCCCTCAGGTGTGCTTAATATGTGAAATCATTACTCTTCCTAACCTGTGAGGCTTGCATTTATAGTAAAGTTTCTGAGCGTTCAAATTTTCCTTTTCTACAGCTTTTTGGCTTTGTTCATTGTCCACGACATCGTTTGCCAAGGTAGATTTTTGTAAAATTTCGTAAACCATTATCAGAGTTTAGACTGAAAAATATGACAATCACACATGATAGAATTTCTTTTTGGGTTTGTGTAGGTTTGATCCTCAAACCGGATTATTAACCGGAACCAAAGATGGGACGTTAGTGAATATCTTCTTGAGACTGTTCGGCCGCTGCTCAGAGAGAGCACTATGCATCAGACTTCTTGTATTTCAGGTTAGATAGAATGAATTATCCTTGTTGGTATCTTCATTTTCAGTTATAGGAAAGTAATATAAATCTATTGCATGTTCAACAGGCTTTGTGCTGCGCCTTCTGCTTTTACCTGAGGTATTTGCTTACTGGTTGGTACAAGTGAGGAAGCATCAAACTCCATATAACCAGCTACCTGGGTTTGTCAGACTGGTACTCATGAAATGCTGTTTTTGGAGTCGTTGAGTCGAAGACCGTTTATAGTACAAAGTGGAAAATTTTTGTGGTGTACTTTTTTTAGGAATCAGCTGTTCGCCTAATTTTATTTATAATAGCAGTGTAGCAACAACTGATCACAGAAAACCAAGTTTTTCTGAATAGAACGACACATAAATTACTGATCTTCAAGCTGTAATTTTGTTTTTCTTTTCCATTCTGGCAAAATGTAGTTCTGAGATCACTTTTGTATTTTTTCTTGTCACGAGTTGTATCACTTTGTTTTCTCTGCCCAATATATCTCTTTGTTTTGCCTTGGCTCAAAATTAAGCTTAGATTTGTGATAAATTTGTGTGGTAATGATCATTTATTTCTGATGATAAAACCCATCTGGGCTCTGCGAGGGCTTTTCATTCTTTAGTAATGGGAGGACAAATATTACATCTCATAAAAGTTTGAATGGCAATGATAAATGGTCGAACAACCCCCTGAATATGGCCTTGAGCAGTTTGCGCAAAATGCAATATCTAAGTTTAACCTATCAAACAAATAGCCGTTCAAAAGAAAATAATTCTTTGAAAGGTTATCATATAAAAGGATTATTAGTGAAAAAAGAACTATCCAAAAGGATTACAACAACTGTCACTAAGCACCATCTAGATATAAAAATATGGAGCAACTACTGCCAAAACAAGCTCCAAAAGGAGAGACTACAAGATGATGTAAATAGAGTTTGTCCCAGAGGAGTTGTAGTTGCTAGAAAAACATATATAGATGAAGATGCATGGACTTCTCAGTTTGTTTGCATTGCTTCTGTGTGGTACTTGTCCAGATCTGCATCAAGTGCTTCTGCAGATATTGGTTCACTGCGGCCTCTTCCTCGCCCACGACCCCTCCCCAAACCATGGCCTCTGCCAACGCTTCCGCCTCGAGGTAGTTCTGCTGCTCCACCCCTGCCTCGTCCACTGATTTGCCTATTAGATGCAAAAGAAAATCAGATATGTTTTTAAACTTCAGGCACTATTTCAAAACAGTTAAATAGCCAACGAATAAATGCATAAGACAATTGTGCAGGTAGTATATCATCACTAAAGATGAGAATGAATGGCAAAATACATTTGCTGCTGTGAAAATAAATGATGTCACCCAGAGATCACAACGATGGTCTCAAAATGCCATATACAGATTCTATTTGATGACAGAAAGAAAAGTTAGACAACAACAACTTGCTGGCTAAAGTCATCAGCTATGATTTCTGATGAGGGAAATTAGTTTTCTGTCAGGGCGATTCACTATTTCAGAGCAGTCGCACAAAAAAGAGAAGCATATCATTGTATCAAGTTCTATAAAGAATCTCTTCGGATTACAAGAAGGAGAAACCAAATCACAGTGCCAAGACGTCCTATAATTTGTCCCATACACAGACAACGATGACTATCTATAAGAATATAGACTAGTTGACCAACCTTATCATAACCTATAATTTGTATAGTCCATTCCGTGGCTTGAACCGGGCGGCTGCAAAAATAAATAATACTGATAAAAAAATAAATAATAGGAGGCATACAAAACACATAACTAACAAACCGTACAAAGAGATACATACAAAATACATAATATGTACCTGTGAGAGGAGCGAGTTGAATTGATCAACGCTTCCAGGTTGTAAATCGCGTGACCCCGTATTATCATCCTTAACGATAACAAACATACAAATCATAAGTGGGCAAACATACTTACTGCTTCATACCTTGTAAATATAAAAAACAAACCTGTGTATTGCTTTGACTAGCCATCGGATTGCTTTCACGAGGCATAACATGAGGCATACACTGTAAACCCTACAAATGACATTTGTAAATAACATTTTCAATATATGTAACTTAAAAAAATATACATTCATAAAACATATTGCAAAACATACCAGATTAGTCTCAATGGCCTGATTCGTTTGCGTGTCTTTCTTTTTTTTCCCTTGTCTCCTTTTACACACCTTCTCGACGGTGGATTTTATCCTTGATTTAGACGGTCGTCCTTTGCTACGAACCGCTAATGGACTATGAATCTGGATGGCAGAACTAAAAGTAGTGGTGCCTACTTCCAAATACCTATGTGAATCAACATGCTCATCACCACCGACAATTTTATATTGGTCCATCTTCAAAGTGATCCATTCTTGAACTTCGATTGTCTTCTTTTCATCCTCAGCGGCGAATTCAGCCATTTCATAGAAGGCATTGCACATCGTTTCAAATCGCACATTTTCAGGCTTCTTTCCCCAATCTGAATAAACAATTTTCACCTTCGTATGAGCCCTCTTAACATCTTTCCTCCACCTCCGAAGAACATAGTTATCAGGTATATCATGAATCTCTCTTTCAAACAAGACTTTAAATATATGTTTGCATAAAATCCCCCTGAACTCAAACAATTGACAATTATACTTGATGCCAAAGTCGTCAACATTTAAAGAGACTACATAATGGACCGATCGTTGCCTATCATTTATCAGCAAGTCTTGTTTAATAGTGTACAACTCACAGCCACCCCCATCCATATCTTCACCCACAATTCTACAACATAGATTCCCTTGGATCTCTTTAAATTTTTTTGTAGTGTAAGCATTTTGAAATTTTTTCTCTATTGCATAAGGAGTAATGCATGGAAGCCTTCGGCTAAAAGATTTAAAGTCCTGTTCAACTTCCTTTTGGACTTTACTTCGTTGTGCATTCTCATACTGTTCTACAAATTGCTTCAATGTGGTTTTCGAATTAACATAACCATCAAAAAAAGCATTCATGCTTTCACTCCTTTGAGTTGAAGACATCCCCGCCCAAAAACCATTTCTTTGAAATATTGGCACCCATCGCATCCTTTCAGAGTATAATCCACCCAACCAGTCATTTTCATGCAGACTATATTTATCAATAAAACCATGCCAATTTTCTTCAAACTCATCATAAGACAGGGAATCATAAACTGCTCTTTGCATTGCAAACTTGATCGCCTCATATTGATTGCAACCAGACAGTTTTTCAGGCAACTTCTTCATGATATGCCACAAGCACCATCTGTGTCGTGTGCTAGGAAATACAATTTCAATGGCCTCTTCATTGCCCTATCTTGATCAGTGATTATAGCAGACGGAGCATTGTCATTCATACACACGAGCCATGTTTGAAAAATCCATACAAATTCTTCAATCGTTTCACCACATATCAATCCACATCCCAAAAGAATTGACTGACCGTGATGATTCACCCCAACAAAAGGAGCAAATGGCATCTCATACTTATTTGTCAAGTATGTAGTGTCAAATGTAACAACATCCCCAAACTCCTTGTAAGCTGCCCTGCTCCATGCGTCAGCCCAAAATACATTTCTCAACCTACCTTCATCATCCAAATCCATCATATAAAAGAAATCAACATTATTAGCTTGCATTCTTTGGAAGTAGTTATGAAGATCCATCGCATCCCCCTCACCAAGTCTCAACTTCCTCACTCTGTCCAAATAATTGTAACAGTCTTTTTGGGAAAAAGGCAACATTTCATGCCCACCAACTTCAACCACACATGACGAATAACTCTTATTTGGTCTAATACCTGCCCTATCATTATATTCAAGCCTCTTCTTGACATACGAGCTCATAGATCTGTTCTTTCGATAAAATTTCGATTTACTAGGGTTTAACACGTGATTGTGATCAAGTGTAACTCTTTTCACTGAAACTGTTCCATCAACCCGTATATGACCTCTAATCTTAGCCTTACAACCACATTTGGTCGACGGACGCAATCCAACAACATTTTTTCCATCACCTCTTTGCTTCCCAGCCCGACCACATGAAAGCTGAATGAACGTAGGTTTTCCATCACCATCTTTTTCAGTAGTCATTATTTTAACTGGAAATCCCTTTGCATTACCATATTCATGATAATATCGTTGGAACTCGTCAAGGTTGACGAATTCCATCCCATCTTTAGGTTCCCTCACCTCTTCTACATTTTCTTCCACCAACATACAATCATTATCTTCTACACTATCCATTCCTGTAATGTTTGTTTATAAATCACAGAGAGATGATAAGCAGAAATCAAAACAGAAATGAAACACACAACATAGAATCAATACAGAGATTGTATCTTTGATCTGTTAGAACGAACGGTGCCGATACTAGGGTTCGGCTAGTATAACGAGATGTTCAATTAATAACAGATCTTGGATAGTCAGAGATAGAGAAAAGATTTTATTTAGTTAATATGTACAAGAAATACAGAAAGATGAAAACTTAAGAACAGAAGGAAAGACTTACAAATAAAAGGCTAAAGGTTTTTAAGCCTTAATTTTATGCCTTAATTTTATTTGCATTATAACAACAACAATGGTTAATCACAGGGAGATGATAAGCAGTATGATATGCAGAAATCAAAACAGAAATGAAATACACAACATAGAATAAATACAGATATTCTATCTTTGATCTGTTAGAACGAACGGTGCCGATACTAGGGTTCGGCTAGTATAACGAGATGTTTAATTACTAACAGATCTTGGATAGTCAGAGATAGAGAAAAGATTTTATTTATTTAAAATGTACAAGAAATACAGAAAGATCTTGGATATGAACACTGAAATAAAAAAAAAAAAAAAAAAGAAGCAAACTTCTTAAGCAAACTACACTGAAATTATGACAGGTAGAATTTATTCAGTCCCATTTTTTCATTTCCTTGCCTATTGACAAACTTCTTAAAAACCCATACTATGAACACTGAAATTATAAAAAAAAAACCCCACAATTCATCAAAAAAAAAAAAAAAAACCACATGAACACTAAAATTAAACAAAAAAAAAAAAACCCACAATTCATAACAAAAAAAACCCACATGAACACTGAAATTAAACAAAAAAAAAATTCTACAGATATGAACACTGAAATTATAAATAAAAAAAAATCCCACAATTCATAAAAAAAAACCCACATGAACACTGAAATTAAAAAAAAAAAAATGAACCCTAGTGAAGCTCTTCGGTTGAAGAACACTGAAATTAAAAAAAAAATGAACCCTAGATGAAGCTCTTCGGCTGAAGAACACTGAAATTAAAAAAAAAATGAACCCTAGATGAACCCTAGATCTGAAGACGAAACGAAGAGAAGAAGAAAGGGCTTACCTCTGCGTCCGAGCGATGAAAACCAACTTCTTGTCCGAAACCAATAACCTAAAACACCCAAGTAAAGGGAAAATCAAAAACTAAAAACCTAAAACCTAAAACCTAAAATGATAGGGAAAATTTACCTTTTGCGAGAGGGAAGGGACGAGGGAGACCTTCTTCTCTTCTCCTTCTTTCCTTCTTCTTCCCTAATTTTCGTTCTTCTCCTTCATTTCAGTGATGATGGAGAGAGGAGGAGCTTCGTTTGGGGGAGAGGGATAATCTGTCGAAAATGGGGAGAGGGAGGGAGAATCTGTCGAATCGAAAGAAAATGGGGAGAGGGAGAGGGAGCGAGAGAGGGAATGAATGAAGAGAATTTCAGAGCTTCCATTCCCTCTTCTTCTCGCCCAAAATTTTGATTTCCCATTTCCTCGACATCTAGAATTGCTCATAATTTTAGGGTTATTTAAACTTACCCAGTGTAAATGTCGTAATTGAGTTACCCTTCAAATTGTTTAAAAAATGGTTTACCACCCAAATGTTTGTTCAACGGAAGGTGAATCTGTTCTGAAAAGCTATTGTAGTTGTTGACTCAGGTCGTTTCTTCGTAATACCATAACCACCCATCACGTGATATGCACGTGTTGTCTACATTAGGCTAACCACCGCCCCCCCCCCCCCCCCCCCAATTTTTTTGCACGTGAATGTAACACAGTGTAAATCCATGAAATCTAGCCATCCATTAAAAATGAAGTCGTCGATAGAAAATTAGGCAGAGATGGACGACCACGATCTGTCTGTCAGGGCGTCCAATCAAGTTCTTGTGCAACACAACCCTTCATTTTCTTGCAATGGAAGCAAAACTGAAAGAGAGTGGGACATAAATAGAGGGAAAAGGAGGAAGGAGAAACAAAGAAAAAGGTCATATTTTTTGGATCTTGAGCTTCAGAGATTAATGCAAGAAATGCAGATGATTAGATATGTGTGTTAACACAAATTGGAGTTGAAATCGAACATGGTTGGCAACAGAAGTGGGAAGAAGAAGGAAGTGTTCTTCAAATTCTTATTTTATGGTTTTCAATGTAACTTAGGTCGTGCAAAGGTTTTCGTTAATTTGTATGTGTTTAGAGGTAGGATTTGATAATGCATATTTTATATAGCCCCGACCAGGGAATATCCACATTGCTCGAGACATGATAAAGTATGCTCGGGGCTAACATCCAACTGGCAGATTTAGATATATTCAACCATATTACCTCAACGGAGATCACGGACGCAGAGATATGGTCAAACAGGTATAAAAGCAAGCTTATTTTCCCCATAGTTAGACATACAATAACCCCCAAGCAAACATGGCTCTCTTTTGACCTCGCACTCTCTTGTTTTCTCTTACCTCCTTAGCCCATTACTAACTTGACCATCAAATTCTCCACCTGGGCACCGCGGTCAGGTTGGAGTTTGTACAGGTACCAACAACTCGTCTTCTTGCCCAATAGCAGGTTTCTGACAAGAGAAGTTTCAACCACTTTTTTTACATTCAACTTTTGGTTCGGTCCATGGGAACTTCCAAAGCCAAAGCAACCATGCCTCCTAAAAAGAGCAAAAATACTGTGGCTACCTCTCAAGGGTGACCAACTGATACCTAAGAAGAAGCCTAAGAGTCCCATATGGATTTCGAGACATCGGAGTAGCTGTGCAAGGCCCTGAGTCAGCTCCAAGTCCAATTAATCGTTGAGAGAGAAAACCTGATGGCAGAAAGGGCTACTACGAGGCCAAGATGGCCAACATCCGAAATGAGGCCAACAACTCGTCTGGTTCCCAAGAGGGACATTCCTAAAGAATGGCGAACCAACAACAAGGCCGGACCAGGAATCCTAAACTTGTTTCACGGAATGAGACTCCTACTTAGGTTCCGATCTAGGTCATCGCCCCGTCACCTACTACCAATGTGGTGATGATTCCAATGACGCCCTTGCTCCGTTTAAATTATTTTCAGTTCGACCTATGTCAAAATGAATTTGGACCCCATGGTGTTCCAGCGGCCAAGGGAACCATCTATTAGTTCAATGGCACTAACACCATTCCCAAAAGAGAACTATATCTTCCCTTCAGGGCAGCCAGTCTAGATGAACTGGTCGAAGAATTCGTCAACCAAAGGTTGAAGAACTCCACGATTGGGCAGCATGACACCAATTCCTTTCGTTTATGGATCGCTATTCCGATCACAACCAAATACTCATTGCCGAAGAGGACAAAGAAAAATCTTATTTCTATGCTAAAAATGATATATTCTTACGAAAGAATGCCTTTCTGGTTCAAGAACGCTAGTGTCACTTATTAGCGCCCGGTGGAAAAGTTGTTCCGAGATGGTAGCTATAATGAAACAATTCGTATCAAAGTCCTCCGACTAATGCAAACTTTATTTCGCCTCCTCAAGAGGGAATAAAGTTCAAATGAACTTTTGAATGTGGATCTACATTTCAGCAACTGAAGCAATACCTCAACTCACCCTTGTACTCTACCTACACCAAAAATGTCTACTAAGACTGGTAGAATTAATGAACAACGATCTCTACGTCTACTACCATATCAGCACGACATAAGATTCCACCAATAAGGAAAGATCTCTCGGCTTCATTGGAAAAGCTGCGGGTTCTAGGAGATCAGCGACTGGGCCTCTACTCATATGCCTGGCCCCCAGGGAGGCAAACCAAGTCATCCTCGAATCCATGAAGGAGTCTACAGGAAACATCTCAGATGAAGGAAACTGGCTCATAAAGCCCACACGCTAGGGTATTATTGCCGAAAATGCAAGAAAAGGTCAAGGACTTGGTACGCCGCGTACACACATATGCCTGCACAAAACCATTTGCATTAGCCTATAAGTTCGAGGCAATGGTCCCAGTAGAACTAATGATACCTACGTTCAGAACAGAGGAGTTCTGGATGGGGGACAACAATGAAGCTCTGAGAGTCGACTTAGGCTTACTCAAAAAGCCATAAAACAAAGCTTCCGTCAGAATTGCAACTTATCAACAAAAGATGGCCCAACACTACAATAAGAGTGTCAAACCTTGAGATTTCAAAATCGGTGATTGGGTACTCAGGAAGACCAAGTCGAACACAAGAGACCCAAAAAAAGGCAAGCTAAGCCTGAACTAAAATGCCCCTTCAAGGTGACAACGATCAGAAGACCAAAAACCTACTGGCTAGAGAACCTGGATGGAGAACATCTGAAAAGGTCATGAAATGTAGAGTACTTGAAGAAGTATTATCGGTAAAGGTATTATCTTTAAATATTCACATTTCATATAACTCCATACCCAGAAACATGCCTAGTCTGACTTCCGACCAAAATCAAAGATCTTTTTCCTCTCCCCTGTCTTTTGGGGGCAGCCACATCTAGGGGTGGGCACGGGACGGGATGGGACGAGATATACCCATCCCTATCCCATCCCGTTCATACGGGATCGGGACGGGACGGGATGAGAAAAACCCCATCCCGACCTCGTCCCATCCCAAACGGGTTCGGGACGGGACGGGACGGGATCAGCGTGCCAATCTTCTTCAATCTGAACTTGTAGCTCTTGTTCTGAACCAGAACATGGTTTGTGATGAGTGTATTTGCTTCCCGGCTATTTGGTTTAATCTAAAATTTGAACCTTTTACACAATTCATGTGATTGCTCTTGGAAAATCTCCAATTCATGTGGTAACATACTACAATGATCCATGTCTTTAAGTTACTCTGTCATTACCCACAGTCTTACATGCAGTTTGGATATTATTTAAGTAGCTGGTTTAGTTATTCAGACATGCTAAAGTTTATAACTTGTTTGAACAATCCCCATATGCAATCTCTTAGTTTGGTGCGAGACTGCTTTTTGGCTCAAAGGCTCTGTTCATCTTTATGATTATTTCTGCTTCATGTTGCATTACTAAAATTTTTGTAATCCCTAGATCACATTTTTGAATATATGTAATTCATATTCTCTGAATCCTAAGAGGAGCCATTTGGATGAAATCCTGCATGCCCTTTATTCTTTTATATAATTTCTGTTGTACTCAGATTCATATAATGCACAAAATTCAGTAGAGACCTGGATCAATGCCATTGCCTTAGCCGCCCTTGACATACAATCATACATCTGTGGTTCTCATGAGAATGTATTCCTTGCATAGGAGTAAACACGTTTGTCTGAATGAGATGAGAAAGAGGCCTTCACCATGTATTCCTTGCATAGGAGCAAATTTGATAAGTTTTAAAATAAATAATTAAATAAAAATATTAATAATTAATATTAATAAATTAGTTCGGGACGGGACGGGATTGGCGGGATTGAAAATCTTCATCCCATCCCATCCCATTCTAGATCGGGACGGGACGGGATCGGGATGAAAATTTTCAATCCCATTAAGACCCGGAAAAATCGGGACGGGACGGGATGGAATTGGGACGAGAACGGGATTGCGGGATGGGATGCCCACCCCTAGCCACATCCCCCTCTTTTTCACGCCTCTTTTTGTACTCCTTTGTTTTTTCAGCCACCAAAGAACCATTTTTACGTCCCTTGCCAACGAGATCACTAGCTAGAAAAACCGACAATCACCTTCACCTCACCACCACACCTTCCCCATAACAAAACAAAGCTTCTATCTCCCCGCTCCATCACGATCTCTCTTCCACAGACCGTCCTCCCTCACAATCCTATCTCACGTCCATCACAGACAAAGAGACAACCACTTCGCCTCCCTTTTCTTCGTCTCTCTCCCTTTTTCTTCCTTTGACTGTCACACATACATACACAACGTACAACACACAGCACCTCATGCCTTCACCCACCTCCACGCAACCTCTCTCAACCTCAGTCTCTCCCTTCTCTCCCTGGACTCTCACACAATCAGGATCAAATGCCCCACAACAAAGCACATCACAGACCATCTCGCCTCAATCCAACAGCATCCACGTCGGCCACACACCTCTCCCTCTCGCCTGATCTTCTTCTTCATCCCCTCTCTCACAAATCCTTCTCACAGGTTCCATTGCAGAGCAATAGAGAAGAAACAGATCGCAGGGAGACGCATAAGTAAAGACGCGAGGAAGAACACATTTTAAGAGAGAAGAAACAAAATTTTAAAACTCCACGTTATTTGCACCGTGTGCTTTAACTTTGTACCACCCAGAGCAATTGCACATGCTTTTGTGAATCAATTCGTTTAAGAGGAAATGTTCACCCACGCTGTTATCGTTGTGACCACCTCCACCATGGGTTTCTAAACCCTCTGCTAAGGCATGGATGATTCTTCAAGCTTAGTAGAATTTACTTTCATTTTTTATTGTTTTTCAATGCATTGTATGATTTAACATTGAGTTGATTTGTGAACAAACGCATATCACTTTCACCGTGTATGTCATGCATTTATGGTAGTTAGAATTATTTTATGCTTTTGTTTAAGCATGTTTTATTCATATTAGTTAAACATGTGATTAGTTGTGTCTTAAACAACCAATTAAAGCTAGGGGCTTGTATCTTTGCTAAAATCAATCAACTACATTGCTAGGAGACAATAATTGATATTAGTATAATTTTATTAATCTTGATGGATGAGTCGAAAGTCTTAGCATCTCTCTCTTTGATTGTCAAACTCAATTTTCAGTTGTTTTTCTACTTTCCTTTAGTTTAGAAATATTCGATTGATGTAACCTTTTAAATTAGTTTAAATAGATTATACTTTTCGGTTGTGTCTTCAATCCTCGTGAGATCAACCCGATTTGCCATTGTTTATTAGTTAGACAATCATGCATTTGCGGTATAACAATCAGGTCAAATTAGCCTATTAATTTAGGTTAGTAAAATCTGCATTAAGTTTTGGTGTCATTACCGGGGATTGTAACGGTGCAATCGAAGTCTAGAATATCCTCACTAGTTTACCGAGGATTGTGCATCATTCTAGGTTCTCCCTCATTGTCTATTGAGACCAAGGAGATGGCTGAGGAGAATTCATTTTTGCAGTCTACGTTAGATGGCCTCTTAGCAGCTTGTTTGACTCATTTTAGTTTAGACTTTGATATTGATAATTAAGTCCATTAGGAAAGTGAATACTTTGCTTGAATCATTCCCTATCAAGGATCTTGATTATACATGGAAGCCTAAAGTGGAACCCCTTCCACTCAGTGAGTCAAAACTGATCCCTTTTGTTGAAATTCTTTGTCTTTCTGACCCATTCCCCTTCTCACATATTCATGTTGACTCATTTGACGTATGCCTTCCTAGTAACTCATGCATGCAGTCTAATTTTTAGTATTCTTTGGAATCTTGCCTCGACTATTTTCATGATACAAATAACTCCATAATTCAAAAAATACTCAGAGCGTTATCAGAAGATGCATCTAATGAGAAAGTCCATGCCATAGGTAGTGTTAATTCCAGGTTTTGGGGTGTAGTTGAGTTGTCTAGTTCATCATCTTGGTGTACTTCATTTTGTTATGATGAGCCTGTAGCACCCGATATATCTGATGATACATCAAAATAGACCGATCATCACGGTCGTACACGTGGCACAAAAATTCATCACGAGGATACAACGATCAATCTATCAGGCCAGCACATAAAGCCTAGGAAGAGTAAAGCCAACTACAGAGGCCCAGGCGAGGCCTACCACTGAGGAGACATAAACAAAGCCCAAATCCAGGCCCAAACAAATTAGACCCCGAGTCCAGACCCGACACGAGTTCTCTCATAAAGAAGAGGAACGTTGCACCATAAAAAAGTCTTAGAGGGAGTTACGCTTCCACGAACGCATCTCCATTAAGGAGGATACTGTTACAAGAAACATCTCCTTCCGTTGCGTGTCACACGCTTAAGTCATGCTAAAAGTTAACCATGACCATTATAAAAGGTAAAGAGAACATTCGGCTCAGGTATGCAACTTTAACTAAGTTTTGTCTAGATTTACATCTTTCTTCTAACAGAGTTACTGACTTAAGCATCAGAGTAAAAGGTGGTCCTTTGCAGTCTAACAATTGTTTTGCAGGTCAAACTCCGCAGTGCGGCAGGACGATTGCTGAAATTCTGTTCAAGATTGGAGTCACGGATCCCAACATACTGTATGAGTTAGCCAAGCCGCCATTTTCTAACGTACTCATGAAGAAGGCAATGCCAAAAAAGTTCACTCCGCTAAAGTTCGAAGTGTACGATGGTACCACTGACCAAACGGATCACCTAAGACATTTCCACCACATTATGGCTTTGAAGGAAACCACAGAGTCGATCCTGTCCAGAACGTTCCCAACCAGCCTCACATCCACAATGATGAATTGGTTCAATAGCCTACCTCTGAGGTCGATAGATTCTTTCCGACTTTCATTACTAGATTTATTGGGAGCCAGCGGATGAGGAAAGGACCCCACTACCTCTTGCACATCAAACAAAAGCCCGAAGAAATGATACAGGAATATATCACTCGCTTCACCAACAAGTTAATAATGATTGATGGATGTAGTAAAGACACATCCGCTGCAACTTCCGTCCTCGGACTAAAAAGAGGCCCCTTCTTCGATGCCCTTAACCTAGAGCCTTCAAAAGGCATGGCGATCCTGCTGAAAATAGTGTAGTAGCATATCTCCCTTGAAAAAATGAAAGCTGCAAGGAGGAAGAATGAGTAGGAAAGGGAAAACCATTCAAGGAAATGGGAAAGGAAAGATGAAAGACGGCGAGATAAGGGATCACGGGAGGAAAACAGTCACTCAAAGAGACATCGGAACGACGGACGTACTGAGTTCAACTAGCGAGAATCCAAGAAATTGCAATCGGCATGACCCAGTCATGAGTGGATAACCAGTGTGATGAAGAAGGAATACAAACCGTACACAACCCTAAAAACAAGTCGGACTGACATCTTAAAACACATAGCCAAATGGGAGAGCGTCAACTGGCCCCCCAAGATGAGAGGATACCTGGAAAGACGAGACAAAAGCAGATACTTATTTTTTTCACAAGGATCACAGACATGATACCGAGGACTCCTACAAGGTAAAAGAAGAAATCGAGCATTGTATCCAAAGAGGACGACTGCACGAATTCATCAGCATACCAGATAAATAGTTCAAAGGAAAATAAAAGGCAGATACTGCAGCAACGAGATCAAAAGAACGATCCAGGGAATTGATATACTCTCTACACTATATCCGCCCCAGTAAAGAAGCATTTCCCACGTGAGCAGATCTATATTGAAGCAGAAAGGTCAACGCCCTAAAGACGGTTGCATTAACCAACTTGAAGACTTTGACAGCGGATACAAATCCAGCCAAGGTTACTTACAAAGGAATTAACAACGACAAACTCTATCAAGCCTTAACAAGCAAAGGCAAACGGGGAGCAATAACGGTTCAAGAAAAGGAGGTCATAAATTAAAAGGAACAATAGAGGTACGAAACACCAATGCGAGGATAGACATCAGCCACTCAATAATAAAAGAAGAAACGTTCCACAGTGTAATGGAACCACCCCAGAAAAATGACCACAAGAAATGGTCAAAGAATCAATAAAGTTTCAATTTCGGAATTGACATCCCATAAAGAGAACATCCCACAACCATTATAAAAGGTAAAGAAAACATTCGACACATGTATGCAACTTTAACTGAGTTTTGTTCAGATTTACATCATTCTTCCAACATAGTTACTGACTTCAGCATCGGAGTGCCTTCGACTACCAAAAATGTTGTCCTTGGTAGTCTAACAATTGTTTTGCATGTCAAACTCATAAGATGGCGGTTTTTTGACACATCAATATCTATAGACATACCTTTTTGCATCCTCTTCACATTGACTGGAACTACTTATGTGGATCCCTTGTTTTTAAGGGATGATTTTAGTTTTGAACATCCTATTGTGAAACATATTCAATCTTCTGATTTGACACCTGACTTAGGATGTCCTTTTTAAGAAGTAGGCAAAAATCATTGCTTGAATATGATTGTATGTAACCCCTTTATGCTCCAGCCCCCTAAGGATTTTCTAAGAATGCGAGTTCATTTGCATTTTATCTATGATTTTGCATGGTGCCTTTGTATCTTTTGGGGTGGGTTAGTATATGTTGTGCTGCTTGTAGTTGCTACTATTTGCTGGACTGACCCTCAATTTTTTAGGTTGTTCCTATATGATTCTTTGACACTTTTGATCTAGTTTACGTCATGGATTAAGTGTCTAGGTTTGGGGGAGGGTGTTCGCTATGTTTCTTCATTTCATTTTATGATTCGTAAGGGAAAATATATGTTGGGCTAACAACGTTAAACCAAATGCTCCAAGTCGGCAGCCCGGCTTCAATTGTGTCATTATTGTTAGTCTGGATTGATTTTCGAGTTCTTTATAGTTGAATTCGACTCGTACTCGTTAGCTTTGTAACAATTTTGACTTATAACTTGTGCATGTAATTTTTCATTTGTAAAATTTTTTTGTGTGTGTCGTGTATATGTTTTATCAATTTCTCATATAAGTTCACAGTTCTTATACTTTTTAACTTTCATTGGTGGATGATCTCTTCGAAATTAGTAAAAACTTCATCATGGCAATATCACTCCAAACCTCATCCTTTCTTTTTCATTCATTTGTCATGATTCTTCTTTTTATACATTGCGGACAATGTTTGGTTTAGGTTTGGGGTAAGATTTATGAGTTTTTGTGCATTATTTTCATAATTTTGAGATGAAATATATTTCCCAACTATACTGATTAATTACTGTATTCTACTCAATCTGCATTGAATACGTAGATGATTATGGTAATTGTGAAATTTTTTGATATGAAAATGATTCAAAATCTGAAGTTCATTTCCAATGAAGAGAATATGATTTCAAGTATGCTTTTAAATTTGGGAAAATACATGATATCACTTGTCACATTGATATTATCTTTAAGTTAAATACATTTCATGAGATTTTTCAACTCGACTATTTTAGCACTATAAGCCAAGTTAGCATAATTTGAAGTTGATGAGTGAGATATTAACTAGAAAGCCTTAGAATAATAGTGGAGATTTAACCCTTGTGAGTTTTGAGTCACTCTATTTTTCTTGAGGGTTAATTAATAAACTTTGATTTTCTTGATTCTGCATTATCTCATTATTCTTGTTTCTCTTATTGATTGTTTTGATAATGACATTAAATTGAATCATTATACTAAAATTTCTTGGTGTGTTTAGTTGAGATGTCATAATACCGACTAGAGCTTAGAAAGTGACATAAACATTTTTCTTTGAACCATTCTCTAGCCTTTTATCCTACCTAGTAATAAATATTTGTTTGCAGCCACTATGAGCCTCTGAATAGCCTTTTCTTTGCTACCCCGTTCACCACAACCTACTCCAGTTATGGAATAATACTCTATATATATTTGAAATGGATAAATAAAAAGAGCTGAAACTAGATATTCCATGAATCCTCAAGGCTGAAATGTTTTATTGTATGTAGGGAAAAACATGTCATTGGTAAAAAAAAAAAAATGATGCTTAAAAAAAATGAAGAAGAATGTGGAAGGAAGAAAAATTAACGGTGTCCAACATTGGTTTATTCTTCAGTGCTTTGTGCATTTATTAAAGGGTGTATCAATTCTCAGAGAATTTTTGTATATCCTTTTTCATTCTTGTTAGCCATAATTCAAACCCCATTACAACCTAATAAAGACTTAATTGATCTTAAGTAAAAGTTTGGTCAATAGATGTGGAGATTGAATAGACAAGAACTATGGTGTTTGATTCAACATTCTCAAAAGTAATTGATACTCCTATCCATGAGATTATATTCATTTCATTATTTGAAAAGTCTGTTTTTCATGATAATTATATGTGAGATGTTTATGTTTCCATAATTTATTCTTTTCCTCACATATAACCTGAGTGAAAAATAATCAATCTCTTAGTGATTTATTTCTAAGTGACACGAGAGATTTGTAGTCGAAGCATATTTTCTAAAGGTTATCTAGTCATGCCTCTACTGTGAAATGGAAAATTATGTTGATAAGGCAATGCGCGCGCACACACACACACACTTAGAGTCAAGAATGATGATGAAATTTATTTAACCTTTGGATATTATTAAATTCTTGTTAAATTTTGTTGATATATTATTGTGACACTGTTATTTGCTTTTATTAAAAAATTTGGCAATTAGATAATTACTCTGAGGAAAATAAATAAGAGTGACCAAGTTTTTAAAATTTTATTGAGTCAATAATGTTTGTGGGTAACATTTTTGGAAACCTTCAAGAGTCTATAACTCGTGCACTAAAAGTAATCTAGGTGTTCAAAGCCTTATTGCACATTTAAGGTAAGTACAACCAATGATTCCTACGAAAGTATTTGATTTTTGTTTTGCTCAAGGACTAATAAAATATATATTTGGGGGTATTTCATATTCACATAATTATTACATAAAGTATCTTCTAATTTATATTTGTTAATGTTTTGAATATTGTATTTTATTCTAATTATTTCGTTTTCATGTTTTTGTAGGAATTGGAGCTTAAGCGATGAAATTGCGTTAGTGCGGCGAGTTTGTAAGAACAAGCCCAAAGTGATGGTTTTGGTGAAATTGAAAGGTGCTACAACAATAGAAATCAAAACCCAAACCCATCTTAACCTAATCCCAAGCCCATGTCTAACCTAATTCTCCAAACTATTTAATCTTCTTAACCAAAACAAGAGATTTCTCTCATCTCCCCTCTCCTTTGGGGGGCAACCACAACCCCTTCACTCTTTTTCACGCCTCTTTTTGTTATCCTCTTTTTTTTCAGCCACCAAAGAACCATCTTTTATGCCCCCTTGCTTGTGTTTCTCGCTCGCTAGAAAGATCGACAACCACCTTCGCCTCGCAACCACACCATCCCCACAACGAAGTAGAGCTTTTGTCTCCCTGCTACATCACGATCTCTCTTCCACAGACTGTCTTCCCTCAAAATCCTATTTCTCTCACGTCCATCACAGAGATATAGACAACCACCTCGCCTCCTTCATCTTTTTATCTTTCTCCCCCTTTTCTTCCTCTGACTGTCACACACAAACTCAACACCTCATGCCTTCACCCACCTCCACGCAACCTCTATCGACCTCACTTTCTCCCTTTTCTCCTTGGACTCTCAGGCAACTAGGATTGAATGCCCCACAACATATCACATCAGAGACCATCTCACCATGTCGCCTCAACTCAATAGCATCCACATCAGCCACACACCTCTCCCTCTCACGTGATCTCCTTTTTCGTGCCTTCTCTCGCAAATCCTTCTCACAAGTTCCATCGCTGAGCAATAGAGAATAAACAAATCGCAGGGAGACACAGAAGCAGAGATGTGAGGAAGAAGAAGATATTTTAGGAGGGAAGAAACAAAATTTTAAAACTCCACCCTATTTGCACCGTGTACTTTAACTTTATACCACCACAGAGCAACCACACATGCTTTTGTGGATCGTGTTCGTTGAAGAGGAGATGTTCGCCCTCGTTGGTACTGCTAGACCACCTCCAACCATGGGTTTCTAAACCCTCCGCTAAGGCATAAATAATTCCTCAGGCTTAGTAGAATTTACTTTCATTTTTTATTGTTTTTCGATGTATTGTATGGTTTAACATTGTGTTGATCTATGAACAAACGCATATTATTTTCACAGTGTATGTCGTACATCCATGTAGTTAGAATTATTCTATGTTTTTGTTTAAGCATGTTTTATTCGTATTAGTTAAACTTGTGATTGGTTGTGCCTTAAACAGACAATTAATACTAGGGGCTTGCATCTTTGCTAAAATCAATCCACTACATTGCTAAAAGACAATAATTGACATTAGTATAATTTTATGAACTTTGATGGATGATTCGAAAACCTTAGCATCTCTCTCTTTGATTCTCAAACCCAATTTTTAGTTGTTTTTTCACTTTCCATTAGTTTAGAAATTTTTGATTGATGTAACCCCCTTTCAAATTAGTTTAAATAGATTATAGTTTTCGACTGTGTCTTCAATCCTCGTGGGGTCGACCCCTATTTTCCATTGTCTACTAGTTAGACAACCGTGCACTTGCGGTATAACAATCAGGTCCAGAATCTAGTCCTAAAAAGGCTATTTCATTGTCACTCCAATTCTGCGCAGAGCTAAGTAACAATACTTCGACAAGCTAGTGCCTACTCAGAAAGCAGTCAACTTGCGAGACACGACCCATTTACATGAAGATCACTCTTCAGTGACTTCACTATCATCGGCGAGTCAAACTATTTCACCAAGAGAACTACACAAGCTGAATCAGGAACACACGTGTCTCTTTCAAAAATAGGTCAGTCAATCCCTACTAAGAGTTAAAACTGTCTTATCTTTTTCATCAGTCCAAAAGATCAGTTTGCACAAGCCACTATGATTCATAATCATTCTGAACATACAAGGAAAGTGAATTCAGAAAAATAGACTTTATTGATCATCAAAAAGTTGTTACAAAGTTTGACCAACTGGCTAGTACAAAAGTTTACACACTATAAGTATCTGAGCTTGGTGCAAAGCAAGGCATGAGTAAAAATTCGCTGGAACACATGTCGAGGCTTTGCTCCGTCAATCTGCTATCAGAAGAGGATTTTGAAGTGAAGCAAAAAGGAACGACCACCCAAAGCTAGTTGCGGATATTATCCCCCAACCTAGATGGATGAAGGCAGCGCGGGAGCAATAGAAGATGGAAGACACACTTGGCCCCTAAGGAAAAGTATGTACTTCTTTTCCACGATGTAAGAACAAATTTGGATGTCCCAAGGAACCACTGAAATCTCAGCCAAAACCAGGTGGCTTCATCCAATAGTAAGTTTTGTCAAGACTCATTGTTGCAATTGTCAGAACATTCGGAGACTCCACTACTGGGGATCTCCCTTTATCTTCTGCAAAGCCAAAACACATTATTTGGAAAGACACATTTGAGGAACAGGTTTTACAATGCTCATGGAAATGCCTGAACCTATAAGAACCAACCTATATATAAGCACAATGGTTCACAGAAAGAGGTCACCCAACAGTCGGGTCAGCATTAAATGCTACGCGAGGAATAACAGGGCGGCGGTTCCAAGTACAACTGCACGCAGCCCCATTTAATTGGGGGAATAGCTGATGAGACATCAAATAGTCACTCAATCACAACCATACATGTGGCACGTAAAACACTTCAGCGCAGTCCCCAGCGGACCCATGCGCAAGACTACTATTTAGCTCATGAGTCAGGCGCTCAGGCCCAAGACGTGCCAGCCCCAGAGGCTTGGGTCTTTGGGCTTGGCCTGGGACAATATGGCCCGAACAACAAATCTCAGAGTTGTCACAAGCTCAATACTCGCTCGGACGAAATCAGCTATAGCCTAATCAAGTATTGGGTCCTGAACGGAGCCAAATGTCGAAGAGCTCCAATCATGCACAAGTAACATCTTATGCGAGATTAACTCCCTCCATCACACCATCAATTGTAGGGAAATTTTGGGAGGGAACACTCGCCATAAGAGTTGGTGAAAGGAAAGAGAAAGGTACGCAAGTTATACACACTTCAACTTTACATATCGTCTTCACTCTTTCTCGAACCGATATCTGACTTAAGCATTGGAATGCCTTCGGCCACCACCACTATGGTCCTGGGCCTAACCGTTGTTCATTTTTGTAGGTTAGATTCGAGATCAGGGAGGATAAAGCTGAATGCATCAGTAGTAAATCAAGTAATCCAATCTCATCATAGTTAGGATACCACACCACTTATTTTTTAGAAAAGATTTTCAAAAGAGGTATGAATTTTGATAAATCTCCCCACCCCAAAACAATAAAACAATGAGTGTTAACAATTGAAATGAAAGTGAGAAATAAAAATTGGAACCTATTACCTCAGGTGATTCGTTGAACATTTGTACCGTCTCTGCAATGAAAAAGATCGAGTTGGTGGGGGTGATATATTAACAAAAAAATACATCACCCCCAAGCAGGCATTGGCGGTATTGATAATCTTTTTTTTTTTGCTTTTGTTGTTGTTGTTAATGAATGAATGAATGCATAAATTGACTCCCAGTAGCGCTAAGTTTAATGTTGTTGGTTGGACGCAATGGGGTTAGTGAATACCACCCCCAAACAGGCTTAGTGGAGTAGGAATTTGTGGTCGTGACTAATCCTCATAGTTAGGATCAATCAACTGAATGGTTTGTGATGAGACATCAAATAGTCACTCAATCACAGCCGTACATGTGGCATGGACTAACCCTAACACGTAAAAGGCTTCGACGCAGTCCTGAACGGACCCATGGGCAAGACTTGTTCAGCCCATAAGTTAGGCACCTAGGCACAAGACATGACAGCCCCTAGAGGCACGGGTTCTAAAGCTTGGCCCATGACAATAAGGTCCGAACAACAAATCTCAGAAATTTCTTGGATACGCATTGTGCACTCTGTGAACAATTTTTTTTTCTATTCTGCGCGACTCTACTAAAATGACCATAACTTGCTCATTTCAAAACATTTTCAAGTGATTCAAGTTGTTTTTATTAGATAACTAAGAATAATACTACTTTTGTGTTTTGACCAACTTCATAATCGGTATCGCTCTAGCACATAAGTTGGTCGAAAGTTAGGAACACTATCCCGTTTTCATTTTTCGGACAGATTGGTGTGACTTTAGTAAAATGACCATAACTTGCTAATTTCAAAACATTTTCAAGTGATTCAAGTTGTGTTTATTAGATAACTCAGATTAATACAATTTTCATGGTTTTACCATCTTGAGAATCGGTCTCAATTGAGGGTTTAAATTGGTTCAAAAGTTACCTTGTTTTTCATTTTTAGTTTTGAGTTTGGGTTTGTTTGTTATGTTAAGTTATGCATATTTATTGAATTTGGATTTAAGGGTTTCAACTTTAAGGGAATTTTGAGAGTTTTCGAGGGAGTGGGAGGAGATTTGCAAGAGATTTTAGTGTGGGGAGAGATTTGGAAGAGGAGATTTCAAATGGGGGAGGGAAGAACCATTGTCAATTTGAATGGTGAGGGGGGGAAATGAATGGTTTTGGTTTATATAGGTCGTGTGAGAGAGTATGGTGGTGTGAGAAAGTAAGTAGGTGATGTGGGGGAGTAGAATGGTGTGAGAGAAAGGAATTGGTGGTGCGAGGTAGTCATTGCCTTTTAACTTACCTGGAAAGAGGTGAAGGCGAGAGTTGTAGAGTAGGACTTTCTTACCAAGTTGGAACTCTTTTCTCATGATGTTTTTGGTATGTATCCACTTCATTTTATCTTTATAGTTCTTGGATAAGTCATAAGTATCTTACCTCAATTCTTCTAGCCATCAAGCTAAAGCTTTCGTGGTTGACCAGCCATATCGAGGTCAAAGTCAAAACATTTTCAAGTGATTCAAGTTGTTTTTATTAGATAACTAAGAATAATACAACTTTTGTGTTTTGACCAACTTCATAATCGGTATCGCTCTAGCACATAAGTTGGTCGAAAGTTAGGAACACTATCCCGTTTTCATTTTTCGGACAGATTGGTGTGACTTTAGTAAAATGACCATAACTTGCTAATTTCAAAACATTTTCAAGTGATTCAAGTTGTGTTTATTAGATAACTCAGATTAATACAATTTTCATGGTTTTACCATCTTGAGAATCGGTCTCAATTGAGGGTTTAAATTGGTTCAAAAGTTACCTTGTTTTTCATTTTTAGTTTTGAGTTTGGGTTTGTTTGTTATGTTAAGTTATGCATATTTATTGAATTTGGATTTAAGGGTTTCAACTTTAAGGGAATTTTGAGAGTTTTCGAGGGAGTGGGAGGAGATTTGCAAGAGATTTTAGTGTGGGGAGAGATTTGGAAGAGGAGATTTCAAATGGGGGAGGGAAGAACCATTGTCGATTTGAATGGTGAGGGGGGGAAATGAATGGTTTTGGTTTATATAGGTCGTGTGAGAGAGTATGGTGGTGTGAGAAAGTAAGTAGGTGATGTGGGGGAGTAGAATGGTGTGAGAGAGAGGAATTGGTGGTGCGAGGTAGTCATTGCCTTTTAACTTACCTGGAAAGAGGTGAAGGCGAGAGTTGTAGAGTAGGACTTTCTTACCAAGTTGGAACTCTTTTCTCATGATGTTTTTGGTATGTATCCACTTCATTTTATCTTTATAGTTCTTGGATAAGTCATAAGTATCTTACCTCAATTCTTCTAGCCATCAAGCTAAAGCTTTCGTGGTTGACCAGCCATATCGAGGTCAAAGTTTAAACTATTTGTAACCCAATAAGCTCTATGTTGGAGTTCGACAGGAAGGTGACAAGGTTTACCAAAGACCAATCTATAGGGAGACGTCCTTAAAAGATTTTTTAGTGTAGTTCGAATGCCTACAAGGCATCCAAAAGACGTAAAGACCAATCTTTCCGATGAGGATTAATAGTTTTTTCGAGGATGTTCTTGATTTAACAATTTGAGACTTCAACTTGACCGCTTGTTTGAGGATCGTAGGAAATGAAAACTTTGTGAGTAACCCCATACTCTTTAACAACATGCTCAAAGACACGGTTACAAAAATGCTTTCCCCCATCATCAATGATACCCTTGGGGCTACCAAATCTACTAAAGATAAACTCCCTTATGAATGAAACAACATTTTGTGATCATTGGTCTTAGTGGCAATTGCCCTTGTCCATTTAGAAAAATAATCCACTACCAGAAGGATGTATTGATACTCATGGGAGGATAAAAACATTCCCATAAAATCGATGCCCCAAACATAAAAAAAACTTCAACCACTAGAATATGATTCAGAGGCATTTACAATACTCATGGGCATCTCGAAAAATGGTAGGCTAATAGAAACTTGATTGGAAAACCTTCTCCGCGGTTTTCTTAGAACTAAAATGCCTACCACAAGCTTGATCAATGCAAAATGAGAGGATACTCAACTGTTCACCTTTTGGAACACATCTTCTAATAAGTTGGTCACGACAATATTTGTACAAATATGGCTCATCCCAAAAATAATACTTGGCCCAAGATAAAAACTTGTCACGATCGACTAGTGTGAAGAAAGTTCATCAGTTGCTAAAAAATTGACAATGTTAGCATACCAAGGAAATTCTTGCTCAACCAAGAGAAGTTGTTCATCTAAGAAGTTCTCTTGAATGGGCAAGAAACTAGTAGACGACTCTGATAATAGCCTAGACAAGTGGTCGACGACCACATTTTCTAAACCCGGCTTATCTCGTATTTCAAGATTAAAAAAATCTTGCTGCAAAAGGACCCATTGGATCAAATAAGGTTTGGTGTCCTTCTTATTCAGAAGGTATCTAAGGTCCACATAGTCAATTTACACAATGAATTTATCTTCAATGAGATAGGAACAAAATTTATATAAGGCATATACAATGGCCAACGTTTATTTCTCAGTGGTCGAGTACTTGAGTTGAGCCTCATTCAGAGTCTTGCTAGCATAGTAGATGACATGAGGGAACTTGTTAAACCTCTGACCCAAATCCTTGATGAAACGACAATTATGCCCAACACGACCTAAGAAAGATCTCACATCTTTAACAAATTTTTGAAGCAGAAGAGATGAAATGACATCGATCTTACCTTTGTCCACTTCAATGCCTTTTGAAGAGACAACATGCCCAAGAACAATGTCCTTGCTTCACCATAAAGTGACACTTTTTCCAATTTAGAACAATGTGTTTTTCTTCACAATGCTTTAAGACAAGTGAAAGGTGATATCAGCATTGGTAAAAAAGATGAACCGAATACTAAAATCATCCATAAAGATCTCAAGAAAGTTTTCCGCCATATCACTAAATATGCTAGTCATGCACCTTTGAAATGTCGTGGGTGCGTTGCACAACCCAAAATGGGAGTTTCAAAAGATGATATTTGCATCCAAGAATTTCAATACTTTTTCCTTTACTACATCTTTCAAAATGGGATTGAGACGTCGCTTGGGTTTTCTAGAGGTGTTGGTTTCATCTTCCAAATAGATATGATGCTCACAGACAGTAAGGTCAACACCCTTGATATCATTAATACTCCAAGCAATGGCTGACTTGTAAGCTTTAAGAAATCCCAACAACATGTCACTATGTTCCTCAGTGGGATCTGAGACAATAATCATTGGATAACTTTCCTTATGACCGATAAAAGCATATCTTAATTCATTTAGCAAAGGCTTAAGTTCTAATGATTGAGGAGAGCTCATGGATGAGTCGCTCTCTAGGGACTTAGTTGGGAAGGAAGATGAGGAATACAATTCATTCTCATATTGATAAAGTGATAATGACTTAGACTCAAGTATATGCAGTATAGGAACGCTATCCAACATATTGTTGACTTTTTCAACAACTTCGTTAGTATCTTGGTCCATACCAAAGTGTGAAAAATAACGTAGCAATGAATCATCTGCTGATGATTGAGCCAAAGACTTAAAAAATTAGATCAAACATCCTCAATCATATCAAGTTCATCTCTTCATTGCATAGCCTTAAAAATATTCGACTCAGCTTTAAGGTTCCCAAAGGAATCAGACATGCTACTGCTTCTACAGTTGATGTTGGCATCCACAGTTGCTAGGAAAGGTCGCCCTAAGATGACAAAATTTTGATTATCTAAGCCAGGGCTAGTGTCAAGGATGATGAAGTCAACTGGATAATAGAAATCTACAACTTGTACAGTCACATCCGCAACTATTCCTCTCGGGTACCATTTTGACTCATCTGCGAGCTTAAGAACTGGCTTTGTTGGTTGCATCTTCTTCAACCCAAGTTCCAAATATATATGATAAGGTAAGAGGTTCACAGTAGCTCCTAAGTCAATCAATGCACGACTTTCAAAGTTTTTTCCAATGAAACGTGGTACAGAAGGGGTTCCTGGATCCTTGCACTCTAACCACTCCAGTTTGTTGAAGAAGTGATATGGGATCACTTGCAAGGCATGCAGTTTCAGGGGCTTCTATTTTTCTCTTTATTTGTGCGCATGTCCTTGAAATTTTTTGCATAGACTGGTACTTGTTGAATAGCTGACAAAAGAGGAATGTTGATGTGCACTCCTTTGAAAACCTCTAGGATTTCTTCAAGTTTTTTTTTTGCAACCCGAAAAGGCTTTTCGAAAAATGTGCCTTAGTTATATACTTTATTGGCTCTAATAGAAGCTGAGAGGGTGTCTAAATTGAGTTTAGAAGAACATATAGCTTTCTCAGTAGGTTTTGGAACACTCTTTTTGGAAATCACACTAGGGATAGGTTGGCTTGCAAACATTCCTTTTTTCCTTTCCCACAGTCAAATGTTGCAACTGGTGGTGAAGCTGTTGGATGGCTTGGGAATTAGCAGCATTTGTTGTCATTAATTGGTGCATCATATCCTCCAATAATGGTTTTGGAGTGGTACAATAGCAACATATTCAGTTTGAGGCATCAAGTTGCTATGTTGACCATAGGAATTATGAGGTTGACCATAGGAATTATGAGGGACGAAAACCATAGAAAGGTGCATAGGCTGATGTTGTTGTTCTGGAAGTTTTCCTCCTTGAGGTGGATATTGATTTTGTTGCCACTGGTTATATTGAGATCCATGTTGATTGTGCCTAAGATAAGTGTGTGAGTTGTGGGCTTGTCCACTAGGTTGTCTAGGGTGTTGGAAACCAATAGGACTCCCTGAACTCTTGAGTAGTTGCTCATAAAAGTCACCACCATAGAAAATGTTAGAGTGATTTCGATTTGCAGATGTGTAGGTTTGACCGAATGTGTTGGAATTACGTTCACTGTTAAACACACACTCCTATTGAGGTTTATTGCCACTCGGATGTAAATGACAATCAGAATCGATATGATCTACCTTGAGGCAAAAAGTACAAGGGTTGGAAGTTTGCTCTTTTGCTTGGGAGACAGACTTTGTAACAATTGATTTAATTTCCTTAGCAACTTCCTTGAATAAGGTTTTAATGTCTGGCTCTAACTCTTCATTTTGTTTCAAATAGATGCGATTTTCTAGAAATACTAGGCTTCACGTTTCTATGGGCAGTCCATTGTCTAGAATCATCACCAAGCTCAAACAAAAAGGTATAAGCAGCAGTACCAGTCTTACGCATGAATTTTCCTTGGTGCATGGACTCAATCATATTTCTAGACTCCACAATCAATCCATTGTAAAAACTCTGCATTAAAACTTATTTTTCAAAGCCAGTAAATTTGAAAGTGGTCTCATGCTTCATAAAAAAACTCATCATGTGTTAGAGAAAACTCTTCAATTTTTCTTCTAATTTCTAGGGTCCTTCTCATGGGGAAGTATTTTTCCAAAAACTTTCTGACTAATTCCTCCCATGATTTGAAGGAATTGGCAGGGAGTAGTTTAGCCACAAAGTGGCCCAATCCTCATAGGAAAAAGAAAACAAGCGAAACCTGACATTTTCCTCATCTATGTTTTGGTCCTTCAAATTACTACAAACTTTAAGAAATTTTCCATGATGGACATATGGGCATTCACAATCAAGCCCATGGAACTTCGGCAACATATTTATAAAAGCTGGCAGAATCTCAAATTGAACTGCCATGATAAAGGGTAGCTCAATGCATTTGTGAACATTAGTAGCAAGGGGAACATTATATTCCCAAATCGGACGCTATGCAATCTCAATGTTGATTTGACAGTGTGAGAAGACGGGTGGAGAAGATTGTGGGGAAGTTGATGGAGAAGACTGTGGTGATGAGGTAAAGAGTGGATCAGGGTAGGTAGAAACCTTACGGAACAAATCAACCGATTGCTAGGGTGGTAAAAAATTTTCAGAATGAACCAAGCGCTTGCTGGGCCGTTCCCAATCTTTCATAAAGGATAAGAGTGTAATGGAAGGATGACAGTGATAAAAATGCACAGATTTCATATCCCTAGATAGTTGCTAAGACGGCATACAAAAGCAACAATCACCACTTAACCACACAAATGCCTAATCTAAGCAAACAACGTTTTAAAATGGATTTTATCTTGTGAATCTGTGAGGAACAATATTGATTAAAACTAGCAAGCATCACGTTGTTATCTTTTATCACCTTATTAGATAGGGTGCTAAAGGATGATCCTAAAAGCTTGTATCCAAGAGTACAAAGTCCAAGATAAGGAAATCAGAGTTACGCTTGCAAGAAGTCGGATTATTGCACAAGTGACAGGAGATAACGTGGTCTAATTAAGAACTGTAGTTGTGCTACCGCTATGTAAATCGATTGATTTGAAAATGATGCTTGTCAAATACGCACTAAGGGTGTCTTTCTAACAAAAATTGTTAGTTGCACCACGTCTTTCCGTGGTTTGCAACTTACTAGTGACTCGACATACCGGGTGAGTTACCCATGTGGCAGTGGCCTCCCGGAGTTTATTAAATAATTAAACCCAACGTAACGTTTTAGCTTTGGTCAACACAAAATTTAGCAGATTCACCTTAGTCTTGGTTGTTCTATGAACATTGTTGTAATTGGCTCTAATCTCAGTTGAGTTTATTATGTGCCTTAGTTTCACACAGCTGGAGTGATGAAATCCCACCAGTTTAAAAAATACGGCTAGATCTGCCATTTCTGTTTATAGTAGTTTATTAACATCGGCCACCACGTAGTTCGTTAATATCCAGAAACATAAACAAACATCAAACAATATCTAATCAAATTTCACTCAGCACCCAAGCCACTAAAACAATGTGTCTGAAAGGGATACTAACTTGTGAGCTCGGACACAAAGTCTCCACCGTGGAGGTGGAGAAAAGTATTCTTTGAAAGCTACTCCATGGTTCAAGCAATTGCTCTCTCCACCATAATACCACTAGTTGTCCATTACAATAATTAAAAAAAAAAACTAGTCTTACCAAAAAAACAATCCTACTTTTTTTTCATGACTTTGGTAGGTGTCTAAATAAATAAACAATTAATCAAGAAATTACAAATGCAAAGATAGTTTACTGGTCTTGGTCAATAAGTCATATTTTCTTTGATAAATCAATTAAAAATATTGTGTAAACCGTAAATCAAATAAATACAATTTCCATCATATTTTTAATTTATTTTTTCGTGCAAAGGAATTAATTGTATCCTAAAGCTAACAATCTACCAAAAATAAAAGCAACATCTAGTTATTACAAGTTGCACTCGACTTTTTGTCGCATTAAAAAATGTAAAAGTGGTCACTCTATCACAAAATTAAAATATATATATATATATATATAGGGAGGGATTGGAAAAAAAAATTGATCTTCTTTGTGCTTTTAATGTCTTAGGCTTTTAACGACACCATTTGCTTTTGCTCGAATTTCTTGTCGCCTAAAACTCCGAGTAAATCAACACTTTTTTTTTGTTCCATTCTTATTAATTTACCTGAAAATTTTAAGAAAAATACAAGTAAAGTGGTTCATAGGGGTTATCGTTCTACTCACCAAGTTAAAATAATTCAAGCTCAAAATTTTAGAAACACTTTAAAAGATCAAATAAAATAAAGAATTGGTGGAAAGAAAAGAAATGATAAAACTAAGATTTGGTAAAAAGAAGTTGATTTTTTTTTCTAAAAAAAAATTTGATTGAAAATTACTAAAAAATTATCAATTAAAATAAAGGTCTCAAGGATTGGAGAATCCACCTCTTAGCTTTGTAGAGATTAATTTAACACATTTTTCTAAATATTTTTTTGAATACTTGCACAAATTCCCTTAATTTTTAAATCAAAACCTATGTTCAAATTTTATTTTTCTAAGATAGAATTTCATACCTCTTTCAGTGATAAAAGAAACTCTTTAACCATCATTACTCCACCCCTATCTTAATGACGATTTTCAAAGAATGGTTATAATTTACAAAGAAATGAATAACTATGAAAAACAAATATGATCCTTGTTTTCAAGTCCTTATCTTCATTTTACATAATCCTTCATTGTTCATCTTTCGATTTTACAATGTTGATTCATTAGTTGAATCTATGATCAATAGAAATTATACAAGTTTTATTTTTATTTTTGTGTTAAAAAAATCTCTACATCACTCAAGTAGATTTCATCTCCTCTCCTTGAAATGAGAGACTTAGCCTAGCATTGTATTGTGATGAATTAATCTAAGAGTAGAACTAGGAAGGTGGGTAAGGAAGTAAACTAATTAAATTGAAAGGTAAACTAATGCATAAAGAAAATACTAACTTTTGTTATATTCAAAACTAAAAACTTACATGTAATAAACTCACCACTAATTTGAAAAATCCCAAAAGTCCCTTGATTATACTCCAAATCAAATCATATAAAATTAAGGAAGTCATAATTAGGATAGATATATCAAAAGAATCTTAATTGGAGGTAGATACATTTGCACATGAGTGCATTGTGAGACACAACTCAAGGCAATTGAATATTCTTTGATTTGATCCTTCAAATATGTTTTGAGTTGATATTTTATTTGTCTTGATGATTACATCCTCCACACTTGAAGTTCTTATCTTGAAACTTGTCACATGTCTCTATCATAAATCACCACTAATTGAAATCAGATCTTGAATTACATAATATGGTCTGGAAATGAAACTCTTGATCCACATGTGCCATGAACATGCCCAAATGCCTCAAATTTCATTCTTTTCCATTGATTTTGTAATTTCTCCAATTGCTCTGTGTCATGCAAATTTATGGTAAAATTGTTTCCAATTTCGCGCATTTCTCAATTTCCTGCAAAAATTATGACAATAATCAAATTCGAGACAAATAGAAACATTTAATTAATTTTAAGCACAATTAGATAATAATAAAGAGGTAAATGGGGGTACAATATCAATGTTTTTGGTGCTTAACAGGCTTCACTTGGTGCATGCATGAGTTGACTCATCACACTTATCGCATATGCGATATTCGATCGAGTGTGTATGAGATATATTAACATTCCCACAAGGCTTTGATATCTTTATTTGTTTGTGGGTACCTGATTTGGATATTCCCCAAGCCGAGAGTTTACCTCTATTAGGGTATCTATTGGTTTGCTGGCTAACATTTCAATTTCAGTCAAAATGTCAAGGATATATTTCTGTTGTGATAGAAATATTCTTTGTTTTGAGCGAGCCACTTCATTGCCGAAGAAACTTCTAGGCACCAAGGTCTTTCATTTAAAACTCACTTTCTAATTGGTGTTGTATTGATGTCCTTTTCTTCGAAGTCATTTCCTGTTACCACAATGTCGTCAACAAATACTATACACCTTACTTTTCCTATGTTTCAGGAAAAGAGTATGATCGGAGTTACTCTGCTTGTAGCCAACATTTTTTATTGACTTGTTGAATCTTCCAACCCATTCGTTAGGCGATTGCTTCAATCCATTAAGAGACTTTCTCAGTTTACTACCATGTTACTTTGATTAGATCCTATCTTGCATCCTAGACGGGGGTCCATATAAACCTTTTCTTCTAGGTCTCCATGCAGAAATGCATTTTTAACATCAAATTCGTAGAATGGCCAACCTTGGTTTGCTGCTAGAGAAAAAAGTACCTGAATTGTATTGATCTTGGCTAAAGGGGAAAAAATCTCCCCATAGTCAATCCCATACGTCTTAGTGTAACCTTTCGCCACTAGTCTTGCTTTGTATCTTTCAATGGTGTCATCTACCTTGAAATTTATTGTATATATCTATCTCCAACCCACTTTCTTCTTTCCTTTAGTAAGAATAGTCATCTCCCAGGTGAATTTTTTTGGAGTGCATTTATTTCGTCAGTCATTGCATGAGTCCACTTGGGATGATTCAGCGCTAGTGGATAAATGCCACACAAATGATGCACATCATGAAGACAACCTATGTAAAGACACATGATTAGCAATAGGGTATTTAACCTTTGTTTTGGGGTCAGGGTCATATTGTTTTCTAGGTATTCCTTTAATTGTATGGGGAGGTAACAAATAACATGTGTTTCTTGTATGACTTGACTCGGGTAAAGTGTAAGAACTTGAGGTTGAGTTTTCAGTTACCTGTAGAAGAACTTCAGGTCCTAATTGGATTTGTACTGTAGTGGAAGCTGTAGGAAGGAAAGTATTTGAAATGTTATCTGGAGTTTCCAATCCTTCTGGTTTTTGTTCTTGTTGTACCCCTATAACTGGTGGGACAATAGTCACTGCATCAACAACTGATGTATGTGTAGGAGGTGTCTGAGGTTGTTTTGGAACATTTGGTGGGAATCGGATGATCTGATTCTTAGTATCTTCTGCAAATATAGAGCTTTCCCCCTTTAGGGGATATTTAAAATCTCCTCCTGAGTAGTTGAACTCATTTTCATGGAATGTAACATCTGCTATAAAGTCTGAGTAAGCAGATGAAAAACTTATAACCCTTCTGAGTGTCAGCACACCCCACAAAGACACAACGTCGTGCACGTGGATCCAACTTACCACGCTGATGTGAATGTAAATGTACATAAGCAACACAACCGAATACTCGTGGTTCGAGGGTTGGTATAGACTACATTGTGAGGAGGGTGTTAATGTTTGGAGTGGGAGTACTGGATGGTGTTCTATTGAGGTATGTAGCAGAACAAAGAGTCACACACCCCCCCCCCTGTAAAAAATAATGAGGCATACGAACCTCAAATAAAATAGGCATATGAGCCTCAGATAAAGAGGCACGAACAACGTCCATGACATGACAATTTTTTCGTCCTGCTACATCATTCTGTTGTGTTGTATACGTAGATGTGGTTTGATGGACAATACCATGTTGGCTCAAGAAATAATTCAAATCATTGTCGGCATACTCTCCTCCATTATCGGATCAAAGTGTTGTAACTTTCTTGTCAAACTAAGTAACATATTGATGAAATATTTTGAATTTGGTGGGGACTTCCCTTTTTATCATGGGGAAACCCCATGTCATCCTGGTGCAATCATTTATAAATGTCACAAACCACTTAAAATCATGTTCAACAATCTTAAATGGCACATAGCTTTTATTCAATCTTAATGGATCAAGACACGATGACTCTTTGCTAAAATGCAAGTTTCACAATGAAAATCTGCTTCAGTAAACTGGAAAAATAAGTCTGGAAATAAATGTTTCAAATAACCAAAGGAAGCATGCCCTAATCGTTTATGTCAAAGCCAAATCATCTTCATCCTATCGGACTCATCCCCTCTTACATGATGTGATTTACTCAATCTTTTACTGCAGTATTCTGTCAAGTCTAGATAATACAACTTTCCTCTCCTAGTACCACATCTAATCACGGCCTCGGTGAGAAGATCCTGAAATAAACAACACAATAGCCAATAACACTAAGGGAATCAGACCTTGGGCGATTGAGAGGCTTTTTGTAATATATTTTTTAGAGAATCTAGGATGCAGGATTTGATTTTCTCAAATCTGGAGCATATGTTTTAGGTCGACGACTGTCCTCCCATGGTGGTTCCTCCAGTCATTCATGGTGGAAAGAGCATGGTTGGGTTGGGTAGCGGCTTGGCACCTCAGCCACTCCGCTCCTTTGCGCAAGTCCTTGGTAGTTTTCACATGGCTGACAGATGATGACAAAAGTAAAAGGGAATCTTTCATGGAAAAACACATGATTGTTTTATAATTTTCGAGTTATAAACCTACCCTTGAAGCTATTCGTGACTCTATTCATGGGTCATGGGGGATTATTGGTGATTTTTCCATGGGTTTGTTAGATCCTAGACATGTTTCGGTGTGATTGCAATTGGAAGAGGAGGCAAAAAGGTTTTGTCATGAGATTCTTTTATGATTTGCGGAGTGCATTTAAAAGTGGAATGCAGAGTTCAGTTTCCAATGAGATCTAGTTGTAGGTTGAACTTCTAGATCTTCCACTTCAGTTCTTTTACCATTTGATACTGAAGGCTATTTCCTAATCCATAAGAGAAAAAGGTTATTGGTCTTGGTCCTAGTCAAGGTGATTTATTCGGAGGTTTTTATGCATTGATGATAGTACTAGTTGTTTGACGAGACCAACAATTGCGTGAATGTGTGTGGAGATGGACCTTTCTGATCCCCTCTCAATAAGAGTTTGGATAGATATATTAAGGAATAAAGGTTTTTGGCAACGACTAATCTTCTCGGGCTTGAAGTATTGAGAGGTATGCTCCTTAATAGGACATGACATCTCAGTTTGTAGCAGGAGACATGGTTTGAATTAGAAAAAAATAATTCTTTGGTCGAGAAAGGTAAGGATGTCACAAAGTGGAACCCAAAAAAAAGTGGAATTGGCTGATTTGAAGAAAAAATAGATGGTTTAGGGAACAAAATAGGTTTATTGACCCATGTGAAAGCTAATCCAAAGGTTGAATAAGGTGTTGGAATGAGTAGAGTGAAGAATCGTTGGAGGTTGAGATTCCCTCGTTAAGTGCAGGAGATTTAAGTGAAAAGGTACGAAGTAATGGGTCAAAGTCAAAACCAGTAGATGGAAATATTGGGGCTCAGTAAAAAAACTCATGGTGGCATCTAAGATTCAGCACAAAGAAAATGGCTTTATTTCGAATCCTTTTAGTGTCTTAGTTGATGAAGATACTGAGGAAGCAGACGTTGCATTGGTGATAAAGCAAGATAGTGGAGCTACTTTAGGCAATAAGGTGATGGAGTCAGTAGGGAAAATTAATGAGGGTAGTACAAAGGTGGAGCAAGGAGAAGTATTGAGCGAAACAGAGGTGAGATGAAGGGATAATTTGATGGTAATTTTTTGAGTTGATTGCAAGGGGTGTGGATATACCAATAGTGGCATTGAAAATGCCATTCAGGTAGCGCGGGATGAATAAGTTAACATGCTAGCTCATGTTACAGGACCTAACCAGGTGAAATTATCTATTCAGAAAACACAGAAAGTTTAACAGGGGAAAGAAGAACTAGTTCAAGGCTTGTCCGCTTGAAACATGGTAATGTCGATCAGAAGCTGGATGTTATTGTTGATTCTAGTGATGGGAGGCATGTCCAAACGTCACCATTAATGCAGGAGGTTGCTTTGGAAAAGAAAAAAGGTTTGGCGAATCAGGCTCAAATTTTAGACACGATTGCGGGTGACGAATCAGAGGAGAAGCTGGATTTGAATAAGAATTTGGGGTTGAAAGAGCGAAGGACAAAGAAGAAGAAATTAAATGTTAATACCTTCAAATGTGCCAGTGAAGATAGTCAAGAGCTCAACTCGGAGTCAGAAGTTGGGCCACTAGTTACTTTAATCATGGATTTGAAGCTGGGCGCACATTCAGATGAGGACTTATGGAATAAAACTAAAATAAAGTCAGGGTAACGATCCCTCCGGGTGAACGGCGGTTGACTAGGCAGCAGGTTGCTTCCTCCTAGGTTAAGAATGATTAAAAATCTTTTGCTTTGGAATGCACATGGAGTTGAAAGCAAAGCTACCCGTTGCAAATTAGTAAAAATGGTGTATGAACATAAGATGAGATTACTTATGATACTGGAGCCAATGATTGATGCAAGTAGATTTTCAGAAGTGGGTTGTAAAATCAAGTTACCTAGATTTATGTTTAATGAAGGAGTCGGGGGCATATTTTGGATTTTCGGGCAAATGATTTGTTAGTTTCTCTTCTTGGTATGTCAGATCAGTGTGCATTGTAAGGTGAATGATAATATCAATAACCGCTCCTTTGTGATAACTTTTGTGTATGCTAAGTGTTTGGTGGAAGAGAAAAGAACTTTATGGGCTGACATTGAAAACTTTGTAGCACAATGTAATGTTCCTTGGATGGTTAGAAGAGATTTTAATACTATTAATAATGAGCAGGAGAAAATTGGAGGAAATCCACCTTCTGCGGTTAGTATGGCGAACTTCGTGACATGTATTGGGAATTGTGGTTTACAAGATTGTGGCTCTGTGGGTCCTAGACTTACCTGGTGTAACAATAGGCGAGGTAGCTAGGGAGCCGATTTGGGCTAGACTAAATAGGGTTCTGAGTGGATGATATAGCTACTAGTTGCCAAAGTGAAGCATCTCATCATACATGTTCTGATCATGCACCAATGTTAGTCTCCTTACCCATGCTATCTAAATCACATATGGCCCCTTTCAGGTTTTTAAATATGTGGATCACACATGATTTGGTGGAGGCGGTGTGGAATGTGGATATGGTAAATATGCGGGCGTTGGATAAGGTAGACATTAAACTTAAAACTCTTAGTCGAGCCCTAATCCGTTGGAATGGATTTTTTTTTTGATAACGTGTTTAGTAGGCTACGGGGCTTGGAAGATGAAGTACAACAATGGGAATCCGTTTTGTTGTCAGGAATGGATGAAATTGGAAGGGGAAATTTGAATTCAAATGCCAACTGGGACGTGAACGCAATTAGTAATTTGAATCAGTGTTTGGCAGAGTATAGACTAGCTTTGAAATAGGAAGAGATGAATTGGTTGCAAAAGTCTGGTAGCACTTATTCCAAAAGTTTAGTTTTCAGTAGAGAGGCGTTCCCTTTAGCTTTTTCAGCGAATTTGGTAGCACTTATTCCAAAGGTTGACATGCCAGGTCATTTCTCGGACTGTAGACCAATTAGGTTGTGTAATGTTATCTATAAGACCTTTAGTAAAATTCTTTGCAACAGACTGACTACTTTACTAGATATTATGTCTTGAGGACAAATGACTTTTGTCGGAGGAAGATCCATGACAGAAAATATAGGGCTGGCTCAGGAGTTGGTATGAAAAATAAGGAAAAAAGATTTTGGTGGAAATGTTGTGCTTAAAATTGACATGGAAAAAGCCTATTATCGGATTGAGTGGGATTTCGTGCTGACAGTATTGAGAAGATTTGGATTTAATAACAGGGTTTGCCCCATTGTCTCAAACTGCATCACAAACTGTGGTTTTTCCATATTACTGCAAGTGGTTTTTAAAGTCATCTAAAGACTTGTGACAAGGGGATCCACTCTCACATTTGTTGTTTGTTATTGCTTCAGAGGTTCTGAATAATAAGGGGTTCAAGAAATCTTTTCACAAAGGAAAGATTGGGTATTTTTTCATACCAAGGGCTTGTCAACCTATCACTCAGATTCTCTTCGCTGATGACACAATGATTTTTTAAATTGCAGAAAAAATTTTGTTCTTTGATGCATGGAATTACTGGATAGATATTGCAATGTCTCTGGTCAGAAGTGTAATGCAGATAAAAGTGCCTTTATGTTGGAAGAAAAAGTCTCAGCAGAGCAAGTGGTGGTGATTAAATCATACACATGTTTTCAATTTAAAGGGGATATGAAATACTTGGGATGTCCAGTTTTTCAGGGACGGAGCAAAGTTATATATTTTAAAAGGGTTAAGTGAATAAAATACATAGAAGGGTTGATGGATGGAAGGCTAAACTCCTCTCTCTGGGGGGGGGCTGGTTCTTATTAAGCATCTCTTTAGCTCCATTCCGGTGTATTAGATTAGTGTTATGTGCGTTCCTAAAAAGGTTTTAAATAGAGTTCAACAAGTACTGTCGAATTTCTTCTGGGGTGACTGTGAAGGAAGGATAAGGAAAAAATGGGTGTCCTGGGATAAAATTAATTTTTCATTGGGTGAAGGGGATTAGAAATAAGAAAATTGATCTAGTTGTTAAAAAATTTCGGCTCAAAGTGTTATGGAATTTGTTGAATTCTAACTCCCTTTGGACAGTGTATATGCGGAGGAAGTATTGAAAGCCTAGTGTACCGTTGATTAGACAAGTCGTTAAAAATGTGGTGTCTCCCTTTACCAAGGAGCTTATGAAGCTGAAAGAAATCTAGCTAGCTAATTCTACTTAGCGGATTGGCAAAAGAAATGCCAGATTTTTTTTATGGTAATTTGAATAATAAAGTAGTTTTCTAAAGGCCGAGCAAATTGATTGAGCAGGGCAGATGTCCAACTATAGATGAGGTTAGGGATGGTGGCTTCGAAATGGTTCCATTGCCAGTTCGAGATACAACAATTGAGGTGTACCAGGACAGATTAAAAGGTAGTCCAAGTTGTGATGATTCGTGTGTTTGGATTCATAGCAATGATGGATGTTTCTCTACAATGTCAACATGTGATTGGTAAAAGTGAAAAGCGATGAGGTTTAGTTGTTTAAGAAGATTTGGCAGCCTTTGATGCCTAATAAAATTTATGTTTTTACATGGAAGGTGTTTTACAGAGGCGTCCTAGTAGATGGTGAACTGTTGTGTTGCGGATTCACGTCAGCGTCTTGGTGTAGGTGTTTTGAATATCCCAATGTCGAGTCCTTGAAACGTGTATTCATCGATGGTACAATGGCTAATAAGGTATGGGATCATTTTGAACTGACCTTTAATGTGCATTTGAGGAGACCTATGGAGATTTCTATGCTTCTTTCGGTTTGGTTTCAAAGAGGGAATGGTGTGTCGCAAGTAGGGATGTTATACATAATGACGCCTCTATTGGGTTATTGGAGATTTGGAAACAAAGATATAAAGGCGTATTGGAAAACACAACTCCAAACACCCATTTTGTTATTCTGGCGGTTAGGCGATGGTTGAGATTGGTGAATGCTAGTTTCGTTCTAAGACAGAGGAGTGAAAATAGGGGTTTGTTGCGATCACTTGGGCTGAACATTGTGGATGTTTCCAGTACAAGAAGCAGGGTGGTGTACTAGTTGCTTCTCCCTATTGGTTTCGTTGCTATAAATATTGATTTCTCATCAAAGGTAGGGCGAGCAACGAGAGGTGTTGTTATTCGTAATGAGAGGGGAGTTTGCCTGGTAGCACGTCAAGTAGTTTTTGGTGAAGAGTCGAACAACAGACCTAAAGTGTTTGCTTTTTTTTAGGGAATTCGTATATGCGGTCAAATGGGCATTAGTAAGATAATGGTGCAAACCGATTCTGCGTTGATGAGGTTGGTTTTATGAGTTTAGAATTCCTTAGTTTTTTTAGAATATTTAAAGGGAGATTTGTAGGCGGACTAGAGGGAAGGAGGTTTTTTATACGCATATATTTAGAGCAATGTTCTAAAAATCGGCCTAGGCAGCCGCGGCGCTAGAAGGTAGAAACCCACCCAGATTAATGTCTGGGCGGGTCTGGGTGATTTTTTTTTGTAATAAGGCTGATTGTGTTCTTATTTTATTTTTCTTTCTCATGGGCGCTAGGCACCTGCTCGCCGCCCGCCCAATGCCTAGCGCTTTTTTAGAGAGGTGCATGCAGTGGCTGATTCTTTGGCAGTGAAGGCTAAGAAAGAAGGGAGTTTGCGCTCTTTTGTTGCTTATAATCTTACAATAAGAACCATGGGATTGGTAAGGTTGGACAAACTTCAGACGACATATATTAGAGAATCTTGACACTTTTGGTTTGGAAAAAAGAAAGGGGATGCAAATATATGCAGGAAGTGCAACAGGTTTTGGGTGCTTTGTTTTTGAGAAACCAGAGTGTTTGTGATCTGTTTTTCAGCCAAAATAGAGTGTTTCATCCCCTATTTTAATTGGTCAGCCGCAGGCCTTGGTGAATTCTGGCAACATTAGTAAATCAATAAATTTCGGAGGTAGTTAACGAGTTGCTTTGAGGTATTGTGGGCTGCTGGTGCATTGTTGATGGCTAAGAGATGGGGCAGTTTTTTTTGTTGGTCGTTTGGA
The DNA here is from genome assembly GCA_963556465.1 of Berberis vulgaris. Lineage (NCBI taxonomy): Eukaryota > Viridiplantae > Streptophyta > Magnoliopsida > Ranunculales > Berberidaceae > Berberis > Berberis vulgaris. The sequence goes on from OY747127.1 coordinate 76,401,697, forward strand.
GCTTTCTAATGTGTTTTTGTGCATTCAAGGATGGCAAGTTTTCGTTTGGTTTGTAGATGATATTAGATGTTTGGTAAACTATTAGTTCCTAGTAAAGTCATAATGTACCCTCGTTTTGTGGTTTTTTTTATCCCCTTTTGGGTCAGAGTAATAAAGGTTGGCATCCCAAAGTTGCCTCTCCATACCAGATATTTGAATATAAAAAAAAATTAACGGACTCAATGATTTGAGAAACGGATAATAAGCCATAGTCGAGTAAAGGGAACTAAGACACAATCTAAGCTTAATGATGATGTCAGAGATAGGGACCCTTCTCCTATGACTGGGGAGGAGTTCCATTGACATTGGTGACGTCGGTTTGACTTGAAAGTTTAGTAGAGTGTAACCCGATGATACTAGATGTCATGTGATCAAAAGCGCCAATATCAATAATCCATGATACTAGTACCAACTTGTCAAATCTTTGTGTGCCAACCAACTTGTCCAATCTTTGCCAGCATAGCCATCCCTGAATAACCATCTTAGCCATATTCTAAATAACCATCTCAACCGCATGTTTGTGCTCAGTGTATGCCTCATGCACATCAATGCTCAAGCCATGTGAAGCTTGTTGTCTCAACAAGCCATGTACATCAGTCCATAGACAATCAAGTCCATCCGCCCATGCACATGTCAATACCAAGTCCTTTACCTTACTCTATCAAGCATACAAATCCCTGATACGTATGCTTACCATTCATGCAAGATCCATCCAAGCACTCAACACATGCGTTCAATTTGCTTGTGTATCAGTTAGCCTGCCACCAACCATGCACTGGCATCGGTATGTTGCTTGTTCAACTTGTGCATTGGCCAAGCACTAGCCATGCACATAGTCTCGTCCAACCAATCGGTCCAGTAACCAAGCAGTCCGTCTGCCCAGCCAGCCTGTTCCATCAGACGAATACCCATTGGATGCACTCATGCCTCAGGCATGCCTTGGCCATGCTGTGGGCATGTCTAGAGCCTCATGCCCGCCATGTTGTTTGGTTGTGCATATGCATTGGTTGTGCTGCAACTATGCATTGCATTTGTCCTCATCTCTGACTAATCCAACCAAGCATGCAGAAAGGTCCATAAGCCATCTTATGGTTCGTCCTTCAGACTATCCATTTGTCCCTTCTCAAGGCATGGACATTGACATACACCCTACATCAACCTTGCTCCATATTGTCTCGTCTATAAGCGAGTCTTATGGGACGCATAGTCCATCCTGGTCGGCATAGATCTTAAACAATTTTTATAGTATAACTTATTTTTACACTAACTTATGTGCCTCTACCATACATGTGTACCGACTTTGGGAATTCAATCAATTCCTATCATCAAAATTGGATAGTAGGTGTTTATATCTAATTTGTCGTCACGTGTGACAGCATCAACACATGGAAAGCACATCGCGAACGTCTCATTCACAACACTAGGAAAAAATTCACGCTTGTTTTGCATGTGTGACGACAGAAGATGAGCTTAAGTTTTGTCACGACCCAATCCATAGAGTACTATATTGTCCGCTTTGGGCCCAAGGCCAGCACGGCTTTAAAACGCGTAGTACTTTGTAGATCCAACCTCGTACATATATAGCACATCCCTTCCTTCACCTAAGCGATGTGGGACTATAATCTTCCCTTGGTAGCTCGCCCAACCCCTCTTGGGATCCACGGGCCTATTGGGCTTCGCCATCAAGATCCTCTCCCGCACCCTCTCCCTCAGGTCCGCCCACACAAAGGTATCACAGTCCACCCCCCTAAGGCAGCCCAACGTTCTCGTTGGCACACTTTCGGCTAGGTCCGATTCTGATACCATTCTGTCATGACCCGATCCACATAATACTATATTGTCCTCTTTGGCCCAAGGCCCGCACGACTTTAAAACGTGTAGTACTTTGTAGATCCAACCTTGTACATATATAGTACATCACCCTCCCGCACCCAACCGATGTGGGGCTATGATCTCCCCTTTGTAGCTTGTCAACCCTCTTGGGATCCATGGACTATTGGGCTTCTCTCCCACTCTCCCCCTCAGGTCTGCCCACACAAGGGTATCACAGTCCACCCCCCTTGGAAGCCCAACGTCCTCGTTGGCACACTTTCGGCTGGGTCAGACTCTGATATCATAATGTCACGATCCGATCCACATAGTACTATATTGTCCGCTTTGGGTCCAAGGCACGTACGACTTTAAAACGCGTAGTACTTTGTAGATCCAACCTCGTACATATATAGCACATCCCCTTCCCTCACCTAGGCGATGTGGGACCAGTGTTCTAAAAATCGGCCTAGGCGCTAAGTGTTAGAGAAACGCCCAGATTAATGGTTGGGCGGGTTCTGGGTGGGTTGGGCGGTCTAGGCGGGTCTGAGCGGCCTAGGCGGTCTGGACGAGTTTTTTTTTTTTTAATAAGGTTGATTGTATTCTTTCCTCTTTTTTGGAAATAAACAATTTAATTGTTTTTTATTCAGTATATGTCTGAATGTAGCAAAGGATGATTACTTAATGGAATTCTCAAAGAATCTGCCGGTACCAATTTTAGTAATGTAGATTTTATCAAACATGACTGAGGTCATCCATACAATTTGAAGAAAAATAAAAGAGTAGGTTTGGACATTTGTCCAAAAAATCAACTTTGTATAAAGTACCCATCATGACCAACTTTAGTCATTTGAGTTTTAATAAATTTTGTTCATGATTGTTAATTTTTCATGTTTTTAAATTTTGCATATGTATCTTGGCATTAAATTGGATGTAATTGATAAGGTATTATGCTTAACTTTTGTAAATTATTTAAGTTATAATACAAAACCTAAGACTGCCTAGGCCCCTGGGCGCTAGGCACCTGCTCGCCCCCCGCCCACCACCTAGCGCTTTTTAGAACACTGTGTGGGACTATGATCTCCCATTGGTAGCTCGCCCAACCCCTCTTGGGATCCACGGGCCTATTAGATTTCGCCATCACGGGCCTCTCCCGTACCATCCCCCTCAGGTCCGCTCACGCAAGGGTATCACAGTCCACCCCCCTAAGGGAACCCAACGTCCTCGTTGGCACACTTTCGGCTAGGTCTGACTTTGATACCATTTTGTCTCGACCCAATCCACAGAGTATTGTATTGTCCGCTTTGGGCCCAAGGCTCGCACAACTTTAAAACACATAGTACTTTGTAGATCCAACCTCATACATATATAGCACATCCCTTCCCTCACCTAGGTGATGTGGGACTATAATCTTTCCTTGGTAGCTCACCCAACCCCTCTTGGGATCCATAGGCCTATTGGGCTTCACCATCACGGGCATCTCCCGTACCCTCCCCCTCAGGTCCGCCCACACAAGAGTATCACGAGTTTTTGGATGAAAAATTGCATCGTGTGCTTGCTTCGTGATGCCCCATTCCTTCTTCTCCAAAAAAATACAAACTAAGGGAGGACAACTAATGATGAATTAATCTAATAGTTCTGACGGACAAAAAAAAAACCACTGATAGAGAAGGAAAACCAATAGGAAGCAAGGAAAGTGGAGAACTCATTAGGAGAGCTAGCCAACCAGAAGCATACAAGAAGGCCTCCAACATATGGATCCAATGAGGATTAGCCAATGCGGATGTGATACGTAAGATCAGGACAAACTTTCTATTAAGCCTCCAGGCTTCCCTTCGCTCGGTCCCAGTCTGATATATCACACTCTGGAATGCATGCCAAACTTTATTGCGAAGGTGACACCTAACGGTTGAATCGGTTGGTTGTATGTGCTGGTATAAGCTTAAGGGTTATGTAGGTAACAAACATGAACTTGCGTGAAGCTAAAAGGATATCTCTTTATCATCTCGTCCTGGCAATGTTCTTCATTTTAAATTGTGCCTAACCAATGGTAATAGTTCCTGTAAATAGTTAGGTGCACTAAATGAAATGAATTTCATCTAACTCCCTCTCTGTCGCTCTATTAGCATCACCTCTTGCATTCCAAACAAAAAAATTTCCATCATCATGATTGTTGCGATCTGGAGGGACTCCGTAAACCAGACATGACTGGTGCTACGATGTATAACACTGACAGAGGAAAAGGATTGAGACCAAAAGTAGACTAGTCGACAATTGCAGTACTCGGCAGGGTATCACACTTTTCAAGAACCGTTGTCGGGAAAATTAAATGCAAGATATGGACATGTAGTTAAGGAGGAATAGTATAAATAGAGCCCCTAGGCTAACAAGGGAGGGGTTGGAATACTAAGAGAACTCTAGGAAAATCCGAATACTAAGATAACTCTAGGAAAATCCTTCTTCCTTGAAACTCACTTAATTTCTAGCTTTCTTGTGTGTTCTTCTTTGATTACTACTCGCCTGTCATCCGACTTGAGCGTCAGGGACCATAACACGAGGACACTGTTTTGTGAGTGTGTTGCAGATGAGTAGCTTCAAAGAACGGAAAGGAAGAGGAGATCATTGTCATTCAGAGATCTCCAAGATGAAATGCACATCTCAAGGAGCTTTAGAGAGTACGTACCAAGCATTGGAGTCATCCGTGGGAGAGCACCGTGATACACACCGCATTCCTGTATGCTTTGGTCAAGGGTGGTTTCTTTGATGAAGTGATGCTAGTTGTAGAGAAGTCTCAGGAAATGAAGATTTTTGTGGATAAGAAGCTGAAAATAGCAAGGCTAAGAAAAAAGAATTTCATGAAAATGGAAGCACTTGTTGCTTTCAAAAATTGGGCTGGTCTTAATGCATGATGTAACAGTTATCCTGCTATGAGAATCACTTGTTTGGGCCACTATTAATAGTGCAGATCTTGAAGGGCATTAGAAGAGTTAAACTTTGATTTTTCATTTGCAAAATTCATAGCTCTTGGTGATCACGCAAACAGATATAAGTAAGAAGGCATAGAGGAGGTCTCACTAAAGAGCTTTGCTACAGAGCGAGGGAGGGAGCGAGGGAAAGGGGCGAGGGATGGGTGTAACCACCCATCCTCCTCGAGATGAGCGCATCGTGTTGGAGATGCGCACAGACGCTCATCGCGAGGAGGATGGGTGGTTACACCCATCCCTCGCTCCCTTTCCCTCGACCCCTAGAATTTTCCCTCACTAAAAGTGAATTGCTTAACAAGTTTCACTTTTCCAAGTGACTCGGGTGATTCATGTCAATAATGAAGAATGATGGATTATGTCAACTTATTTCACCATGATTCTGCTCAAGCATAGTTCTATTTTAAGGTAGATGTGTGGATTAGTTCACATGAACTGAAAAAATAAGGGTGGGGATAGGGGTCAGATCACTAAAGCATTTGTTCATTTGCAGGTAACAGTAATAATCTAATGATCTAGTCACTGCAAGGACCTTATTCTAGCAGGCCTTCTATGCCCTAGATTTCTCTTAAAAACGTAAAACGGGCTTTGTTCATGGCACATTAGAGGACAAGTTTACCTGCCCATTAGGAAAAAATCCTACGATGGAAGAGAATTAAAAAACCTTGAACGTGTACACCACTACACCATAAAACTCACTTATACTACATAAACATTGTACCTAAGAACAGTTCACCATATGCAGATATGCACATGCAGTCAAATTCTATTATCCTAATCATAAAAAACCCATAAAAGTAAAATCACCACTGGTGAATTCCAACTTCTACGAATAAGAAAATCTGAAGGGCATTTGAAAATGCAAATGCACTTTGCAAAAATGCCTTCAAATGAGACCAAGTCTTTTCTAGCCTGTCTGTTAGAAGATAGTAGAATTCAAGTTGACGAGTTTGTCAAGTAAGTCTGTTAATTACACATTTCCACTGCAAACTCCCCCACCCTAGTTATCCTAACTACAACCCATGACCAAAACAAATGATGCATGCTAAGAAGATATTCTTTTCCCCAACAAAGATTCAGCACTTCCCCAGTTCTCAATTTGCATCACATTTCTCCAGCGCTGTCAATAAATAGCACACAATGGTTAGTATAAACGTGATAAAAGAAATGTACTGGCTGATGATGAGAGAAATTACAGTTGTAATTGAGGAGCTTCTCAATAAGATCAACGTGTGTCATGAGCATTCGTCTGCAGCAGTAACGGACCAAGCCCAATGCATCGAGCGCATCCCTGGATACCAATTAACCACTGTCATTAGCAGGCTCCAATATATCATTTTAATTTAAAATACTGTGATCATGAAAGACCGTGCATAGAATAATCAAAATCTGGACAACAGTAAAACGGGTATGTTTGAACACATTGGACACATACTAAAAACAAACCCAACAAAGAATAAGACAAGTTTTGTACATTAATGCAATTCTTCTTTTCTTTTTAGATAAAATACAATTTTTATTCAAATAAGTCATCTAACAGAGGATGTCACCCTTACAAGTGGAGTTTAAATAGACTTTGGTCCCTAATTATTAATGTCCTAGATGACTAGTCCTTTTTTAATTCATAACTGGGTTTGGTCCCTTGACTGTTGATTGACCATTCAGTCAAGTGTTTAAAGATAACATAATTGTTTCTTGGACACAAATACCCCTCCATTTCAACATTGGTCACACAACTTCACCGGATCAAAAGTGTTCATCTTCTTAAAACTCAGCATAACATTTGTAAACATGACACAGAAAAAGGTGATTAAAGGTAGGAGAGGCTTTACTCCATGACTAATTCCCCACCCTTCCCATCACTGCAATAGTGAAACCCAAGATTCTTCTCCATACTCATTTGTACCCAAACCAAAACCAAAACCAACCACAATTTTCAACCAAAACTTATTTTGAATCACTTTTCCATCCTCTCTCGCTCCCCTCTCTTCACCTTGCCTGCAACTCCAAACATCATAGAAGGAACCCATAGAGAGCCTCGAGAGTTCATCAAATATAATTTCTGCTTCTTGGGGTTTCAATTTCACCATCAAATAACAAAAATGAAATAGATTTCCAAATAATGAGTTGATTTATCATGGGATTTTAGGGATTTGAAAAGAGAGAAATCAAATAAATGGAGAATACTGGAAGCAGCAAGACATATATGGTAAGAGGAGGAATATGGCTCATAGCCACCACCTGCTTCCACCACCCCAAAACCTCAAATTGGAGGAATCAACATATTGTTGTAGGCTGCTGCAAGACCATACCTAATCAGCCTCAGTATTATCAGTATAATAATATCCTCCACCAAATCTCCCATGCCTGTTCCATGTAATCACCTCCACCAAGTTGGCTCACATATGGATCTTGTCTATTTGAATGGGTTGCATGGGAGGTACCCTTGAGCAAAGTGCAGTGGACGATTCATAACGAGTAAGGGATCAATAACATGGTCATTTAGCAGTTGACTGAACGGTCAATTAACAGTCAAAGAACCAAACCCAATTAACACACCAAAAATGTATCGTGCATCATAATTTGGAGTTCACTCTACATCAGTGCAAGTTAAACCCCATCACATATTTCTAAAACCACATAAGATTGAGAGTATTCTATTCAGCACGTAATTCAAAGCATCCCATTCACACCCTCAAAGTGTAGATAATGTTAGAACAAGAAGATAGACAACTGATCAAAATCTAGAATTCTTGTTTTGGCATTGACCATTTGATCTTATTTGATGAAGAAGGTTTACAGCTCCAACCCAGCTCCTGCACAATTGGGGTTAAGTGTCAATTTTGCTCCTACTTCCGCCTTTCACACCACAAGTCGAACCTTCAATAACATTACACCCATTTTCAACTTGGTTTACAATCATCCTACAATTATTCTCCTAGTAATCCTGCCCTCAATAACATTACACCCATTTTCAACTTAGTTTACTATCATCCTACAATTATTCTCCTAGCAATCATACCATCAGTACAATAATTACCATAATTGTTCACTCCACCAGCATCTTACTACCCGTTGTGCCTACCTCAATTTATTCTAAAGCAGGCCATCCCACTCTGATTAAGAATGCAATGGCATATATCCCAATTTTCACTCTTAGCTTTAGTAACCATTCCAACTTCGATGGTGTGTGCAATAGCGAGAATTTGCAGAGGTTTCTATGTTTGGACAATATCGACCAATCACGAATATAGGCGTTGGTATTAGAAGAGTGAGGGACAGAACTCTGTGGAGAACCATTATTGCTGAAAATATGTCTTATATTCACGTATGTGGTATTCTAGGGTAACCCAATCTTCCTTATGGTTGTGGTTTGTGGCGTTCTATCATGAACATCAAGCTTAGATTTCAACCTTGTGTCTCCTTTAAAGTTGGTAACGGATTGTGGATAGCTGTTTGGAAATATAAATGGGGTAGTGGATCAACCACTCCAAGATATGTACGAATATATAAATGGCATTCATATATTCTTAATCTTTTGAATACTCTTGAGAAGGTGTCCATTAAGGAGGAAAGTGATGAATGGATTTGGGACCATGGGACCACTACCACACAAATCCTTCTCAATTCTCCATCCCTGTCTCAGATGCCTTTTTTCTAAAAATTCCTCCCTTTCAATTATTTATTTATTTTTTGCTACACCCTTGTTTTCCTTTTCCCGCCATCACTTCTTTTGCCCACCATGTATGAATTACATTTTCATTTAGCGCCACCATTTTTTCGGTACCACCAGCCCATCATCGTCATCAAAGCCCACTCCCGATACTCTCAGAGTCGGCAACATGTATTTTGGTTCTGCAAGCTAACCAAAATCCATAAAAATGGATGTGACGGATTTTTTTACAGTTGATTGTCACAGGCCTAACACCAACCCCTCTTCCTTTATCCGGGCTTGGGACCGGCCGTATTCTTTCCATTACTCTATTTCTCCAACATTATTTCAATAATGTTACTGGTGAATTATTTCCATCCTTCTCTTTTACTGGTAAATAATGATCATTCTTTCCAAATGTCCCCAGTACATCCAGAGCTTTTCGAATGTTACATGTTTTTTGATGAGAACTCCATCTTGTGCCCTTCACCCAATTGTTTTGTACTTTGTTGCACTATACTTTGCTGCTTGGTTTAGACTATCTATGTACCAAAAGATTGTTCGCCAATCGCCACACAAGATATATTCTCACAATCTCCTTATCCCCAAACTATGTTAGTGTGTGACCATTCCCCAGTCATTCGGAACCTGAAACTCTTCTAACCAAACTTTCATGAACAGCATAGAACTAATGAGGTGCCAATAAACTAGGAAGGGTCTGCCAGCCCCCCCTCCTCTCTCTCTCTCTTCCCCAACCCCCAATATTGGTTTTATTAGACAGTTCAATAAACTAGGAAGGGTCTGCCAGCCCACCCACCTGAACTGGAAGCATTATGATCTGAAAATAAAAATGAAAATGGAAGGTTGTACGTGTTGAACCCGCCAAATTTAACCTAGGCAAAAAATCATTGCAGTGGATGATCTATGAAAAAGCTAGTACTAAATCTGTACAGAGTAAAATATGTGAACATACCTAAATGAACCAAAATAAGAAAATAACCAAACTTCCCTCTTCAGATGTATGTATTGGTATATATAGGGTTGGAATCAACATAAAATTTAAGAAAATTCTAGCATTCGTAGGCTAGTTGCAAGTTGGACAGGCCTTAGATTATTCATTTTTATCATTAAAATGCAAACCACTTTTGATGGGCAATATCATAATGGATTGATAAGAAGACCAGCCTTACTAAAAAATAATCTTTGATTCAAGTTCAACTTTTAAATAAATTGACCAAGCTGGTTGCAAGGTATTTGCAAGTATATGTCCTTCTACTGAGGTAAGTACTTTGACATCTCTTTCTGTGAAACCCTTGTTTACACTTCCTGAGGCCCATGAGAAAGTAGAGCTTATGAATGAATTTAGTGACAATGCCCTCCACCATGAAGATCATGAAATTTTAGTTCATTCCATTACTAGTCATAACAGGTATTACGTTATAGATAGTTATAAACAGTAAAGTTCTTCAGCTTTAAAATTCTTTTTATATGGTTAGAAATGTTGAACTAGTTTCTTTTGTGGATCTCCAAAACCAGAAAAACCGAAAAAACCACTTCTGAAGTTCGTGTGGGCACCAGGATGTAAAATAAGTGCAAAACCGTATATTGTAACTCAACTCAAGTCACGCTGCTTGGTTGAGTCTGTCTCTGTTCAAGAGATTGTTCGTGACACAAGAATACTCTCACCATCTCCTTATCCCCATAATGTGTTAGTGTATGGCCATTCACCAGTCAATCAGAACTGGAAACTCTTCTAACCAAACTTTCATGAACAACATAGAATTAATGAGGTGCCAATCTAGGCGACATGCCTGATGGAATTATCATTAGTTAAATTCTAACCCTATCACCACCCCCCCCCCCCCCCCCCCCCCCCCCTAACCCCCAATATTGGGTTTTTATAAGACGGTTCAATAAACTGGGAAGGGTCTGCCAGCCCACCCACCTGAACTGGAAGCATTATGATCTGAAAATAAAAAATGAAAATGGAAGGTTGTTCGTGCTGAACCCCAAATATAACCTAGGCAAAAGAAACAACAGGAAGAAGAAGATGGTGATGATGATGATGGTTGAGTAACTCACCCTTCTGTGTAATCAGCTTGAAGAAGATCAAGGTACGTATCCCACTTGTTACCAATCACCTACAGCATTCAAATCAAAATTAAAGTTAGGTTAAAGAAGAAGAAGAAATTAATCGATCATAACTTTCCTCAAATCAATCTCCTACACCCTAGAGGGAGGAGAAATCAATCGATCGTACCTTCCCACAGGTGAAGCACCGAACCGGAATGATCATTCTCCTCCTTCCTCCTTTGTTTCTCGCTCTTCTCCTCTCCTTACTCTGCCCTATTTTCTCCAAGAGCTGGAGCCGCGCCTGCGTGCTTATTTCAACCCGAGATGAGAGGAGGGTTACTCGAACCCTTTTTTTCCCTTTGGTTTGTCCGTGACGTATAGTCTTTTTTTTCTTTTCTTTTTTTTATCCCTTTATAGGGATGGCAACGGGACGGATTGGGGCGAATTTGAACAAATCCATCCCCACCCCGTCAGAATTAACGGATTCCCAAATCCGCCCCACCAATCCGTTTATACATTTACTTAAAAACCACCTCCGCCCCGCGCGGATTGGCTGATATCCGCCCCGCGCAAATATCTATTAAAAAAAAATTCTCTGATACAAAAATTTACTTCATTCCTACAAAATTCAATCCTAAAAATTACTTCATTCATACAAAAATATAGTAAGAATCACACAGAAATTACAACAGATCTCTGATACAAAAAAAATTTCGATCAAACATACAAAAAATTACAAAAAAAAATTTCAGATTTAAACATACAAAAATAATAATAAAAATTCAGATCTCAGATTATACAAAAAATTACAAAAATAAATAAATTCGATCAAACAAATCTCATATCTGAGATCTGATCTCGGATCAAGATCTGAGATCTGAGATCTGATCTCAGATCGAAAATCTGGGAAGGCGGTGAAGGGAGGGGAGAAGAAGGCGGGGAAGGGAGGCGGCCGGGTTGGGTCGTTCTTTCGAAGCAGATCATAGAGATGGAGAGGAGAGACCCTTCGAGACTTCGAGTGTCCGTGAGGAAACGACCCATGGTCCGTGAGAAGGAGAAGAAGGAGACACCGGCCTTCGCTGAAGGGGACGACCGGCTTTGCTGAAGGAGACGACCGCTTTCGCTCTGTCGCTGAGTTCGCTGAAGGGGACGACCAGCTTGAAGGCTTCGCTGAAGGATACGACCAAGGAGACAGAGACTTCGCTATGTCGCTGAGAGTGAGAATTTCTGAGAAAGGGGAGGCTGATTGTGAGATACTGACTCAGTGAGGGTGATAATCTCTCATCTCAGTGACTGTGAAGGAGGGAGGCGGTGTGAGAGTGATACCTCTGTGAGAGGGGAGGGGAAGAGAGCGATGTGTGTGTGAGTGAAACTGTGATTGTGAAAGGATTAATCCCTTTATATAGTTGAAGGGCAATTTTGTAAATTTATCGGTTAAACGGATATCCGTGGGGTGGATATGGCTAAATCCGTATCCGCCCCGAATAGTCAACGAATATTGTTTGGATACCCGAAACCACCTGAAAACCCATTTAGCTATATCCAAATCCGCCCCATACGAATTGGGTGGGGCGGATATCCGTGAAAATCCGCCCCACTGCCAACCCTATCCCTTAACCCCTTCCACCCAGATATCACCGACTGGGTTTGACCCTGTGACCTAGTGATACCATTTGCCACTGCTCAACCACTGAGCCATCATACTTTTGACAGACGTATAGTCTTTATGTCTAGTAGTGTATCAGCCGTGCTTACAGCATCGTTGCACACTTTCCATGTAGTGTGTATTTGTGCCAACGGTGCGGCCTTGGGCCGTGCCTTTGGTAGTCCACATCATGTTTGTTTTCAACTTCATAAAAGACAGTTAAGTGCAAGGATCCTAACTACAAACATTGCTAGTGTACCAGCCGTGTTGATGGTCATACACTTTTCACATAGCGCCTGTAATAGTAAATTTGGAGTTCTTTGGAAGAGGGACAATTAGGTAAATATGTGAATAATAGGGGGCATTTTGGTCTATAGTGTGACGATGTACGCGAATTGTCAGGTTTTAAAAAATGTTCGGACATCAAAATAATTCATAATTGATTAGGACTATTTGTTACAACATAATTACTCATTTTTTGTTTAAAAAAAATTCATTACATTAGTGAAAGAATAAAAAAAAAGGTTCTAAGTATAAAATGAAAAAAAAAATTATTTATCTCTTTATGTATACCTCGAGAACAATAAAAAAAAGGTCCATGAAGATCTTTATTCTTCTTCCCCATCTTTGTACAACAACAACTCCAGCTCCATCCCATTTACACCAACACCACCTCCGCCTCCTTAAACCGCCACCTCAATTCATTGTCACCTTTTGCACCTTCATCGTCTCCACCCAAAATAATGATTCAACAAATCAATCGCAAACCATCTCTAAGTTTTCAATAAGGTCGAATATGAGATGATTATATTTGAAGTCGTTGGATTGTGATTTGAAGTTAACTATATTATAGGAGAGGAATGGGCGGATCCAAGCAGCATAGCACCTCTAAAATCGGAGGTAGTACAGGGTGGGACATAAAAAAAGGGATGGAGATCAAATAAACTGCAATCTAATAAGGGTCTTGCCATAGAGAAGCTTGTTTCAACTCAAGCTCAACTTACGATTGTCGTGCCTTCTGGTGATTAGCTGGTGGAGAATGGGGTGGGAAAAGATGAAAATGGAAAGACCAAGGGTGGGTTGCGCAAAATGAAAGAGAAGAAAGTACTAGATACTCCTTGTCAAACTTCAAAGCGAGTTGCAGATTGTCAAATTGATAAGTCTGACGTACAATAGAGATTAATTGCTTTCATATCAGATCATCTTCAAGTGCCAGCTGTGGGAGGTTTTCAATTTGTATAGGGGCTTTTTGGCTTTATGTTTGAGAAAAAGAAATGAGAATAGCTCAGGTAGAAACTACTCATTTTGTATATGATAACTACTATTAGTGAAACTCATTTTTTATTCGATAAAACTACTCATTCTGTATATGATTGGTAGACACTGCTTTTGACTTTACCGAAAAAAAAATGGAAGCGTGGGAAATTGTGTGCCAAAGGTCTCCACAAAATTTTGGAGGCATATAGTAAAAAAAAATATATATATATATATATGTTTGTTACTTTTGACATGAAGTATCATGTTTCTAATGACAAATTACTTTATGTTGTTTTCACTTCTGAGATTGGTAACAATGTTGGGACTTATGCACCAGTTGGTTACTTGGATGAAGCAAAATCCCTTTGGAGGACAAGAAGAGGATGTGAGAAACTATTGATAATTTCAATTTCAACTCATTTTAGTCATGATTTTAATTATTGCAAATATTCATTCGTTGTTGTGCATATTTGATGTTGGGTATTGTATGAGTTAGACATGTCTAATCCCAAGATTCTTGAATATATCGATAAAAAATGGGAAAATTATATTCAGTGTTCAAGTAGAGGTTGCATCAACACTTCATGAAATGTGGAACACATGAGAAAGGACGAACTACTCTGCCCAAATCTGATATATGAAATGGGATGCCAGAAAGTCATTGGCAATGGTTGTGTAATCTTTATGCATCTGAAGACTTTCTAGTGGATGTTTCAAATATAATTGATGTATTTGCAATTTATTTTTATACTTCCTAAGTCATATGCAAAATTTAAAATGCAGGAGATTTCAAAAATCAATACTACAAACAGACAACAGCAAAAGTATCACCACATGGGAGGTGCAAAGCCATTTTTTTAGAATGCTAAGAAATCACACAAGGTATTAAAAACTAAGCTAATTATTATTTTTTATTATTATTTGGTGCATTGTTTTTTATTGTTATTGTAATTTGAGCAGTGTCTGTGATCGACACATGGGGGATTCTCCATAAAAGACAAGAATGACCAATGGATCAATGACACTACTAAAGAGACTCATGTTAGTCACTACTACTCATTTTCTGATTTTAAGCATTTTTGACATTTAACTGTTTGGAAGTCGAATGAGCAGCTGAATGCACAATTGCAGGTATTTATACTTTATACTTTTATTGTATCCCTAATCTTGGTATTAATTGAGCTGATATAGCCACAAAGTCCAATTTTTGTATTATTTTTAATTTGCATGCAGTAATCATCCAATGAAAGTTTGGGCTTAGGAGTTGTGTGTGATTAGTAAAACTATGTCGACATCCCAGCAAGGGACTTACAGAGGGAAGCGCAAAATGCTTGAAGTGGGTATTTGGGTATCAATTGGTGGTAGTGAAGGCTTTACAGCTAGGGGTACTCAACTGGTGACAATGATTCTGAATCCAACTGGCTTACTTTCCACACTTCCTTGAGTTTGGTTTATTTATAGCATGAAATGGTTAGAGATTGGCAAGTGGACATCAGGAATGTTGTGCACGTTGATATTGACTCAACTTGTGGATGACATTCCAAAGTTCAGATACTTGGCAAGGTTATGATCCTCGTAACATCCATAACTTGCAAGACTAGTCAGGGTTTGACCTCAAGATCTCACTTGTAACTATAGTAACTATCAGTAAGGTTAAGAGGCTCTTGTGTGATAGTAGATGGTTCTTGCAACTGGGGTTTGTTGTAATGCTGAAACATGGTTCATTTTTAGCTGAAGTTGGTGGTGTGGGACTACACCATAAAGGGGTTTTTGTTATAGCTCTTATATGTTGCTAAAATGAATTGTAACACTTTTGTGCTCATACCAAATGAGGTGATACTAATATTTGTATCATCAACCAACCCATACTAATTGAATAATTGTATCATCAACCAACCTATACTAATGGAACAATTGCAACATGATAAAACTAATACTGAATTTTATATAGTTACATATATTAGCTAATGCTAATTTCAAATGAAGTTGATACTTAATTTTGTTTTGTATCATGTAGAAACTATAGCTAATTTAAAATATTTTTCAAATAAAAAAAAACTAAAATATGGATAGTATGCACCCAAAATTACGCAAAACAACGCACATTCTCTGACCTAGACACCGATGCTTTTGGAGTGCTGCTCATTTTCCTCACATCATTTTTATCAACTTTTCAATTTAACATTTTTTCATCAACGGCTCCGATTAACAAAAATAATAGCAAAACATATCAAATAATCAAAACTCTCCAATCAGAGACATCCCACCTGTGTTAACATTGTATTTTATTAATTGCATCTGAATGTCTTGTACTCTTATCAAAATAGCATACCAAGTGTAATCTGAAAATATATTGTTGAAACAAAACAAATACCAAAAGTCTTACAACCAGGAAGCTCAATATAGGCAATTACACTAGTTTGTGGGGTAGATAAACTAAGAAAAGATTTATAGTGTCTCTACATTTGAAAAACCTTATTTTTCCCAGCAACCTTCTGACAAACATGCCTATCTATATCTTCAACGCTTTCCTCTCAGCTCAAAGTTCTTGCAATAAAAGATATTGACAAATTTGTCAGGTCAAAAGAATCAGATAAAAGCTTTTATATTGTTATCAAGTTGTAGCTCGTGAATCTAGATACCCGTAAATTCATATGCCACAAAACTATATGAAGCCAGTTTCATTGTCTTTATGAAAGAAGATGTTTAATGACACTGGATGACATTAAAATGGATGGAAAGTGTCACAGGGGAGGGATAAAATGAGAATCCCTTAGCAAAAATAAGCACTTTATGATATGGGGAACATGTTTTGATCAGTCACCAACTATCTAAGAATATTGTATATAATTATGTAATGGTTGTTAACATAATGTGGGCCTATTGAGCAAGAATTGTCATGAAAAAGTATGACCCCCGTGGTATGAAAAAGTATGACCCCATTGATATGAAAGTATTCAAGCTTTTGTTCAACTTGAAAGTCTTTTAACTTGCCAGGGCCTCCCTCTCCTACTTTCTCCCGATCCAATTCAGACCACACCAATTCTCTCCTAAAATATATGACAAGAAAAAGCAGGACGATGAGAAAGAATAGAAATACGTTGGTCTACCAATATCTAAGAACGTGATAGAGTTCTTTACACACCATGCAGTAAAGTCATCTTCAATGCATTGATCATCATCGTCGATACACACTGTTACCTGTACATATATGAGGCTCAATTAGACATGCCAGAGACTAACTGTTGTTCGATAATGCATATGAACTAGACTATTGGCAAAAAAACAAGACACCAAATAGATACATAAATTTATTCTAAAACAACGGATACATAATTTATTTCAATCTGATCTCATACTTATTATCTCAAGATAAATTCAATGTTACAGATATAAGGGTTATAATTGTATCAAACCGAAGCAGTTACTACTTTAATAAACTGATACAATTATTGCTAAACCACAAAAAATGAAACGATTATATTTTGATTGGTGTCGCAAAACAGCAATTTTGGCATAGTATGATATTCTTGAATTTACGAGTGAACAAAACCTGAACCATGTTTCACAATTATTGTGGAGACAGTGATGGGGCCCTTTGACTAAACAATGTTTTGAAGATATTCTTTGCATATCTCCTTCATTCTTGGGAAAGGGGACAAAGAGTTTGGGAATGATATCTTGACTGTGTATCTTCCTCTTAAAGATCAGTACAACTCCATCTTCAGGCTTTCCCGCAGTAAATCTGCCACTATAGGTGACCTCTATGTAGGAACTGATAGCAACTCTCCAAGCTGGAACATGTGATTAAGAAGAGCCATCAGTGATGCAGAGCTCGGAGCTCTGATTAGTCTTCTTACCGTTCTTCAACTGCACAGCCCAATTCATCTTGAGGATAGTTGGAGGTGGGATGATAAACAAAGTGTGTTTTCCAGTTGTCACTCCAAGCTCCTGGTTGTTAGTTCTGCTCGGCTCACTGGGGCTCCTTCCACCTATCTGTTTGGTCACATTTTCTGGCCCAAACAGATCCCCTCTAGAGTAAACTTCTTCTTTTGGGCTATTGGCCACAACAAGTTCCTCCCAGTAGACAATTTGAGTAGGAGAGGATTTCATATTCCAAATACGTGCAGTTGGTTTGAAGCCCAAGAAAAATCTATTGATCATTTATTCTTTCACACTTTTTCTGCCAATGTGTGGCTTTGTAGGGAAGCCTCAACCACTGTCCCTCGAGCCTTTAGTTTTGTGGATATGGCATCCAAATGGAGCAAATATTGAGTTTATGATGCATTGCTGCAATTTATTTCTGTTCTATGCCCACAATTAATGGTTGTTAATGCTGTCCAAGCTTCATTGGGCTACTCATTGACCCAACATAGCAGAAAATAAATTTTTCTGTATGCATGCTTAAGCTTACTTTTGATCTCACCCTTTTTATTCAACTTCCTTGGTTTCTCTAACTTCAGTTCCTTCTCGCTAGCCTGATTTAAATGTTGTAGATCACACAGCACAGATCAGAATAGCTCCAAGCAATGACCAAAAGCTCCGGATACAGCAGTTTCTAGCTGCTCAGTTACCATGCACATACACTGCATTTACCATACTCATGAAATTATGATTCGTTAGATGTGATTCCAATAATAGAAGAACTTGCATGAAACAATTATATCTATGCAACTTCCATTATATCACTTCATGAAAAGGAAAATAGCACCTTTATAATTTTGTATCTCTGTGTTTGCAAGAAATTCATGCAAGTCAGGGTTTCGTTATTAGCGAAATAACATTTCCTTTTAAATCTTTACCTTGTTCTTAGAAAATAAATTTTACTGACATTATACTATTTCTAATGTTGAATGTAGGCTTTTTTGGCAACTTGAATGTTGAATGTAGGCTTTTTTGGCAACTAGAATGCAAGGTCGTACTAACAGTGGTTCCTCATGCCACAATCCAAACAATTCTAACGGTAGTGGTGGTGCACATCCAAATAATCCTTATTTTGATGAGCTTGGTGACCATGATGGTGATGATGATGAACGATTCAAGGAGATTGTGGGTATGAATAGATGTTGATGAGTTAAGGAGTTTAGTGTTACTATAGTAGACTCCGTAATTTTTTCGGACATCAACATGGTGTCACTTGATATCATTATTAAACTTTGGTGCGACCTTGTTGATAGGTTATGAGAATCGTTATTTATCTCATTTTTTAAGTTTTTTTTCTTCCAAAAGTTAAAGAATAACCTAACATATAAATAAAATATTTTTATCATCTAAGTAAATGATTTTTATCATTTGATTGATTATTTTCTAAACTTGTTATTTCTAATCTGGGCACCTAATTTATGTGTATCCAAAATAAAAAGAGCATTTATATGGTGCCTATCCATCCACAATGCCAAATGGGTAACAAAGGATAACTATAGATAGTTGGCACAAAATTTTGATGAGATTTGATGGGGTTAGTGAAACTGCGTTTTGATTGTATTCTAAGCTTATTATTTCTAATACGGGTATCCAATATGTGTATCCAAAATAAAAGGAACATTCATATCCTTCCACGATGCCAAATGGGTAACAAAGGATAACTATAGATAGTTGGCACAAAATTTCTATGAGATTTGATGTGTCTAGAGAAGTTGCATTTAATTATGACCTTATTTAAATAAAAGACATGGCCATGTATGATCAATGATCAATGAGTTATTTAAATAAAAGACATGGCCATGTATGATCAATGATTAATTATGAACTTATTTCTTTTCCACCATTGCCTCCAGACTCCAGCCACCAGCAACTCCAACCTCTTTTGTCTACTTTGAGGAAGAAGAATATTTTTTTTAAGTATTTTCTCGAGATGAATTTATATATCAAGGTCTAGTTTTGTATTTTATTCATAGGATTTTCTGGAGATACATGAAAATTTTGACCCATTAATTGTTTCTCTAGATACATGTTTGTATCTCGAGGTTCGTCTCGATTATTACTTGAAGGGTATTTCGATAATCAATGTGAGTTTTTTTTTACAGTCAATGCACGTTGACTGCTAGTCTTGGGAGAGACTGCAATAGTGATTCATGTTGGGGGTAACCTTTAATTAGCTAATTTTGATAAGGGACAAATCGCAAATAACCCAAAATTTTTTGAAAACATATAATTTTACATTTGAAATTAATTTTTGCTCCTTAACTTTTTATACCAATTTGATTTGTCCTCATATATTTATCCTCTATGCTCCTACAAAGCTTGTTGGATCCATTTTCTTTCTCATAGATTAGATGAGTTTTGTTTAGCAATTGATGTTTTGCATGGTTATTTATTTATTAATTTGTTCAATTTTTTAAAAAATTATATTAAAGTAATTAATTATTATATTATCATTAATTAACTAGATTCATCACTCTGCTCCCCTTCAATCAAAATTCTGGCTCCGTCACTGGATGGATACGTTTAAAAAAAAATTTAATAGTGTGAAACCTCATTTTTATGTTTTTTTTACCCTTAATCCTTCCCACCCCATGTCGTCGGCCGGGTTTGAAACCGTGACATGTGATTTCATCCATCACACCTCTACCAACTCAACTGATACACATTTGGCAAACATTTTCTTCAATAGCCTAAATCTGTGAGGTTTGAGGATAAGATAGGTTGGACATAACTTCAGTAATTACTTTTTTAGATATGCAACTGATTGTTGTAAACGTGACCGTGATTTTTACTTGGAGTTCAAGGATATTAAATTTTTTTTATATAAAATTGAGAGTTTCTCAAAACATGTGTAGTGAGATTTTGTATGAGTGTTATCGAATAAATTGAATGTAGTTTTATTACTGGCATTTTATCAATTCTTACTAACTAGTATAAATCTTTTTTAATATTTTATTCGCAAGTAGATTTTTTTAGGCTCTACTTGATATATGGTAAAAGAATGCATAATGTAAAAGTTTACGGCAGTCACATAAACTTGAGTGCTTTGTTGACTTTATAGAAAACGACTATTGAAATTGGAATTCAAAACTTTCACATCTCTTAATTATAAAATTCTGCAAAACTTTGTGGGATAAAATCTCCCACATTACTTTGCAAAATTCTTATTATCTCCTCGGATACTCTCAACTCCTTCATAAACGCCCCAACCACCACTACCTTCAAAACTACCATCGTCGCCACTACCATGACCACCATACCATAACCATCACAACCACCACCATCACGCGACTACCACCATTGCCACCACCTCCATAACCACGACCGTTATCATTCCTACTACCACCACCGCCATCATCTCTATCACCACCACTACCATAGCATAATCACCACCTCACTATTACCACTGTAACCGCCACCGTCACGCACCACCACCACGGCCATCATAACATAAAAACCATCACCACCACCATTGATACTATCACAACCACCATAGCCACCACCACCACCGCTATTACCACTACCACCACCATAGCCATCCATTACCACCATCACCACCACTTCCATGATCACCACTACCATAGCATATTTACTACAACCACTACCAACTTCAATAGTAGTACCATAACCGTCATCGTCACTACCACTACCACTACCACTACCACTACAACTACCATAGCACCACCACCACCTTCACTACTACCACCGCCGCAATCACCATAGCCAGCACAACCATCATCACCACTACCATGGCCGTCGCCACCACCACCATTATCAACCATTGTCGTTGCCACCACCACCCCTATCATCGTCCACATTCACAATCACCATTACCACAACCACAATCACAACCACTATGACCATGCCACAATTATAAGTATTACCATCATCAATACCGCCCGTAAAGTAGCTCATTACAAACTAATGCATTAGCTTCGATTTGCAAAAATTACGACAGTTACATAATTCCTTGAGGATTCATGACCCTCGGGGTTAGGGTAACTACCCATAAGTTGCATTGTAACATGTTCAAGATTTGTTCCTAGCATCTTGATCTTTATTATTGATATTATCAAAATCAAACAAGCACAATATGTAGATAAAAAAGCCAAAGTGACGAGAAAATCACAAGTCAATAACTAATTACAAAGTAAATAAGTTATCCCAATAGAAAATGGAGACATGAAAGTCTACATTAATGATTATACCTGAGATCCAACCCCAATGCCAAACTAGAGCTTTAGTCTCGTTATAAGTGTAGTAAGCTTCCTTGGTTCCACCGACAACTCCCCAAATCCTAGAGTTTATCTGTTTTCAAAGCACCCAAATACTAGCTAACAAGACTCCCATCTACAGTCAAAGTCCTCTAAGAGAACAACCATATATGTTCCAATACTGGGGCCAACTGGATGAAACTGTGAGCCTCATGTAATGCACTTTGAAAAGGGACAATAGGAGAAAGATGGTTAACGGTTTATTCACCAGCATCATTATAAGCAACGTCTATTCGAGATGGAGAGACCACTTCTTAGGAGATTATTAACTTAGAAGGTGTTTGTTTTTGCTTCTGAATAGAGTCAGAAGTCTTAATAAAAAGTTTGACACTTTGTTAAGAGTGTTGTTTTTAGTTCTGATAAGAAGTTTAACTTCTTGTTGGAGTAAGCAATAGGGAGGTGTTGATCTCTTAACACTGTGAATTGACTCAAAAATTATTTTAATAGTAACCTTAAAATAATTTTGTAATGACAATTGTTGCCATCATCTTCTTAAAAGCAAATAAGGCTAAATTTTGACGGCACACATTCATTCTCTTCACCAAGTATTGTCGTTTTACCTACCTTCACAATGACTCTTCAAAGGTAAGAAACTTATCTTGTTTCTCTCATTCATCTTTTATTTTATTTATCTGTATTTTTCAAGTTTTTCTTCATTTCTCAAAATCTCCCTCTCATGTATATTTTCAAGTTATTGTGTAACATGTAGTTTTCATTATGTATCATGTAGTTTTGAAAACTTTGACAAATTGATCATCACCGAATAATGTCGGGTTTCTAACCCACCATCTCTCTATTCAGTGAGGCAAAATTGTCAAACAGTTCTCATTCGGCACCTAAAAACAAACACCTTTTAATTTTACAGCTTCTAATCAGCAGCTCATTCAAAAGCAAAACAAACAGTTCATTCAAAAGCTCGTTCAAAAAAATACCTTAGAATTTTTCCGTAACCTAGATACCATGTAAAGAAGTTGACTATAGGGAGAAAAAGTTGACTATAGTGGGATTCTGTTCCACCTATCAAACAACTAAACAAGTTTATAATTAGAGCTATTCACAGATAAACTCCTAGAATTATCGTTCCATCTCCAACTATATTCTTGATCATTAGGACTCATGAGAGCTATTCACAGATAAACTCCTAGAATTATCGTTCCATCTCCAACTATATTCTTGATCATTAGGACTCATGAATATGATCTTATCCAAGAATAGAATAAGATCTAGCAATTATGTATCTAGAATGGCTCTTCTAAGGTTCAAATTCCAGTTGGAAGTGCTTCCTACATAACTTACCACCGAGCTTGGATTTCTGAGAAACAATCTAAAAATTTACCAACCCAAGCGTCATTTTAGCAGTCAATCCTAGTGCCCTACCCTCGAACAAAAGAGATTTTATTCTCAAACTATGTTTTGAGGCTCATGATGGTTCTCCTCCTGACATTCCCGATTTGAGACATCGGTTACTTCTTTTTGCATGGGTAACAATTATCTCGCACCACCAATTTCTCTCTCTCACACCATCTATATAAACAAAAATCTCTATTTTTTTTCCTCACCATTCAAATCTACAATGGTTTCTCCCTCCCTCATTCGAAATCTCTTCCAAATCTCTCTCCACACTCAAATCTCTTGCAAATCTTCTTCATTTCCCTCGAAAACTCTCAAAATCCCTTTAAAGTTGAAACCCTTAAACACAAATTCAATATATATGCATAACTTAACATAACACACAAATCCAAACTCAAACTGAAAAATGAAAAACAGGATAATTTTCGAACCAATTTAAACACTCAACTGAGACTGATTCTCAAGCTCATTAAAATACGAAAGTTGTATTACTCTGAGTTATCTAATAATCACAACTTGAATCACTTGAAAATGTTTTGAAATGAGCAATTTATGGTCATTTTACTAAAGTCACGCAAATCTGTCTGAAAAATAAAAACGAGATAGTGTTTATGACTTTCGGCCAACTTATATGCTCGATCGAGAGCGATTCTCAAGTTGATCAAAACACAAAAGTTGTAGTACTATCAGTTATCTAATAAACACAACTTGAATCAATTGAAATGTTTTGAAATGAGCAAGTTATGGTCGTTTTAGTAATGCACTCTGCGAACAGAATTTTTTTTCAGTTTTGCGCGACTTTATTAAAACAACCATAACTTGCTCATTTCAAAACATTTGTATTTGATTCAAATTGTGTTTATTAGATAACTTAGCGTACTACAAATTTTATGTTTTGATCAACTTAAGAATCAGTCTCGATCGAGCATATAATTTGGCCGAAAGTCAAGAACACTATCCCGTTTTTATTTTTCGGAAAGATTTGTGCAACTTTAGTAAAATGACAATAACTTTCTCATTTCAAAACATTTTCAAGTGATTCAAGTTTTGTTTATTAGGTAACTCAGCGTACTACAACTTTCGTGTTTTGATGAGCTTGAGAATCAGTCTCAGTTGAGTGTTTAAATTGGTTTGAAAGTTACCCTATTTTTCGTTTTTCGGTTTGAGTTTGGATTTGTCTGTTATGTTAAGTTATGCATATTTATTGAATTTGGGTTTAAGGGTTTCAACTTTAAGGGAATTTTGAGAGTTTTCGAGGGAGAGGAAAGAGATTTGCAAGAAATTTGAGTGTGAGGAGAGATTTTGAAGAGATTTCGAATGGGGGAGGGAGGAAAGAACCATTGTAGATTTAAATTGTGAGGGGGAAAAAATAGAAGTTTTTGTTTATATAGGTGGTGCTAGAAAGTTAAAAAAAAAAAATAAAAAAAATCAATGTTGGTGTGAGAAAGAAGATACGATGGTGCGAGGTAGTCGCTGCCTTTTGCATTAGTACAAAATATACTCTTTGGTGCAAACATTATTCCTGAACTTTCTTTAGCATTACTCTCTTTCCATAGGATATAGAAGCAACATTATTGTGCCATTCTGATTATGATTTTATTTAGGTTCTACTACGTTATTAACATTCCATGTTATAGTCAACAACTCTTCTATTCATTCTCAATTTGTTAATCATTCTTATGTGATTTAAATTCTCAATCGATGAAGTCATTTTATAAAGGGCAAGGACTGTTTGACACCACCAACTCCCCACTTTGAAATCAACACTCCCTACCTTTCTGTCTGACACCACCATACTTTTTTTCTTCTCCACAGAACAACAATAGTAGCAACAGTGGCTGCTACTCCCGTTGTCGTTGCCGCCCCACCACTGTCACTTCTCTCCCAACTCGCCACACCGTCGTCGCTGCTTGTCTGCCCCCTTTCTTTCTTTTTTTCCCATTCTTTTTCTCTTCCTTTCTTCTCATCAACAGCAGGTTGCAATAGCAGTAGCGGCATTGTTGCCGCCCTGCCCTGCCACCGTCAGCCACCCCGTTCCGCCATCATCCATCCTCGTTTTTTTTCTCATGCGTTCCTGCACGGGCCTTTGCAAGGACGGATTCTCCACTCAAGAGGTCAACGCAAGGGCAAAACTTTGTTCGCCCTCGCACCAGCCTCCGCAAGTGGGGAACTCATCCTTGTAGAGGCATGTGCGAGAGGGAAAAAATTTGAAAATAGAGGATAAAAAGATAAATAAATTAGGTGAGAAAAATGGGGTATGGACCTGTCCTCAGCCATGCCCCCCCCCGCCCCCCCCCCCCCAACCGGTCGCCCTCTCCCTGTCTCGTCGATCACCCTTAGTTGTAAGATTAGGGTGAGAGATGAGAGGAAGATAAAAAGAAGATGAAAGGAGAGAAAGAAAAAACAGAAGACAAGAAAAAAAAAAAAAGGCGGGGCCGAGCGGTCGAGGGCAACACCACTGCTGATGTTCTGTGTTGTGTTGTTGTTGTTCTTGAGAATAGAGGAAAAGAAATGGTGAGAGAGATGAGAGGAGCCCCGTTTATTGGTGATGTCCTTTAGTAGGTCCAAAAAAGGAGATGATGGTATCAAAGTGGGGAATTAGTTGTGTTAAAAATTCACTACATGCTGCTGCCAATGGTGTTATGGCTGTGTGGGTTTGTCCCCCACGTCCTAGCTTCGAATCTCACCTGCGGCATGATTACTTTCTAATGGGTGTTGACCTATAGGTCGCCCAGTTGATAGGTTATGGGATCCTTAAAAACCCAGCTCGCCTTCCAAAAAAAAAAATTCACTGCATTTATAAAAACTAGGGTGTTGATGCGCTCTATGTGTGCGGATATTTAATATTTTTTTATTTTATTACAACAATTCAATAATGAGAAAAAAAATTATTGAATTTATAAACAAATAATTATATATAATTTGAGGGTATATATATAGTTTAAATAATTATGTTAGGGGCATCTGTATAATTAATCGATGTTTGAGAATTTCAAATAAATTATACTAGAGGCTTAGTTATAATTTTTTTTTTTTGGGAAGGGGAGCTCCATTGAGGTGTCATGCCATTGAGAGGCTTAGTTATAATGAATTGTTAAAGGTGTTGGTTTTGATTGTAAATAGTTTAAATTTGAAAGGGTAAAATGGTAAAAATGTGTACTAGCATGTTCATCACCCCTTTCACTTTTTTTCCCCACCTTTTGATTTTTTTTCTTATAAATACCATGGAGTTGGAAGGGAAATTTTGGAAAGAAAAATCAGGTTAATGACATTTTATTGTTCATCCATTGTTCAGGGAATTTTCGTTATAACAGTGCAGATATGATCATTACACAATGACTGGGATTTCATTTTCCTATAACAGAGATTGTCTTGTGAGAATGCTATAAGTGATGACAATCCATGAGAAGAATATATGATTAGGATACCATTTCTCATCCCAGATGATGGTATGCCAATCACAGGGGTTGACATTACTAACCATATCTTTATAAACTGACTTCATTGAGAACTTTCCTGTGTTAGCTAAGCCAAACCACCTCATCTTCCTCATCAATATTGTTCAATTCAGTCTCACTTCAGTTTCATTTAGAGAGTTCCACAAAACTCTCATCTAGTTGTTGTCAGTATTAGCCGATTTTCTCTTATAATCTTCTTGACCTTTGCATATTTAGGGATGTGTGAACTACATATTCGATTGCCCTGAGATGTCCAAGGATCGTGCCAAAAGAGAACTCTTACCATTACCAATGGGGCAAGAGGTGTTTGCAGTCAACTCTGGTCTTGAAAATACGTACTCCAAATCCATGAGCAATCAGTCGGGAGCGGCCATGATCCAAAAGCATTTGTTCTTAGTTTGTAGCTCCAAATCCACTCTACACAGAGTTGGTGTTAATACAAGGAAGATGTGGGAACAATTTATTGTAAACACTTCATTTCAGTAATATAAGTAAAGCCAAGGACACAATTATCCTCTGGTTTTTTGCCATTCTATACCAACCAGTAGGAGATATTTTCTTGTTCATTTATGGCCCTTCCCACAAAAAATAAGTTCTAATGGAGTTTGTCCATGATATGCTTAGGCAAACCCATGACCCCGCTCCATTACACTTGAATGGAAAATGTAACAATATTAATCAGGAATGCATGGGGATGCAAACCTTCACAGCATAACTTGGATACTTTTCTGTTGAAAAAATGCATTCTATCAGCCTTTTCCTACCGTCAGAAAAGACCCCGCAGGACTTGCATTGATGAGAAAAGAAAACGTAGTAGTGATTCACAGCTTGAACTAATAAATGAACATAGGAGGGAAACCCAACATTTCCAGAAATCTTAGTTCTTATCTATCACATTAGTCTTTCCAACCGTTCCCGTATTCTGAGAAATTCATGAATTAACACAATGCTGCTTCATACTGGCATGTTTGCTCATCTTTCTTTATATCGAATGTTTAATCCTTTGCTCTTCTATATGTTGCACGCATCTCATTTGTTTTGGTAAAACGAGTGTCTTATTAGTTGAAAGAACATATTTCTCATGAAGGCTAACTGTTGTAATTTGTTTTCTTCCATTTAATTTCTCTATTCTTTCCTGAAATTTTGTTAATGTGCATAAGTTTGGGGTTGGCTTTTGCTGGGCCACTAGGCGGTGAATAATTGAATTTTCGTTGCAAATAATAGGGTTTTCTGACTACATTTTTAGGGATTTCATCATTTTGTTATAATTCATTCTTGGCACGCCTTATTATTTGTCACCTTGATCTTCAGTAAGGAAAGAGAATATCCATCCGCCAGAAGTTGAATGATGGTTTTCCTAAAAATTTCTCTACTCGGAGAGAAAACCCATTCATGAAGTCTACGTCTCTCTCTCTCTCTCTCCCTCTCTTTTTACTTCTGTGTTTTCTCCATCTCTGTTGTTGGGTTCTCAACTTGTACATTGTGCTCAAGGTCCCCAACTTAATCTGTCTCGTAGTAGAAATTTGCAAGAGGATTAATAATTTTTGTTCAAGAAAACAAATTTCCATATGAAGAGGAGCAATGTTCAAACCAGATTGAACCTAGCCAAACCCCAACCCACCATGAACAACACCATCACTTTCTCAACTACTATCCCAGCAATGTAATACTTTGACACCATCAACTACAATATGCTTGACTAATTGTGATTTTCAGCTCCAAGATCTATAGTTAGCATTGGCACTGATTCATCATTTCATACTCAGGCAGACATTCTGTGTCCTTGTCAAGTTTTCTGATGCTGTTCTCATAGCTTTTAGATTTATGTCCTGTTGTGGAAGTTCAAAATTCATTACTTTAACTAGAATGATGGCACAAGTTCTCTCATCTTAAACATCATTCAACTTTTTTCCCTAATTCTCACCCAATTATTTCTTGTTTTCCACTTTTTTCCCTCTAATCAAAACACGCTATCACTGCTTAATTACCACTGGAAATTCTGCTTATACTAAACTTGAGGGTGATGACATTTATATTAAAATAAGATAAAGAGGCAAAAAAGGCAACAAGATCAATGGAAAAAGGAGGAAAGCAGAGATAGAGGAACCAAATTCTTTGGTCACCAAAGGTGTTTTTTTTTTGGGCTGAAAAAGATTTCCCATTGAGATCGTAGCTCTTGCTTTCAGATTCCCCTTTCTGGAATAAGTATAAAACAAGTCAGTTACTTTCACTCTATAGAACTAGGCCTGCAAGATTTAGAAAGCAAGTCTGCTAGGTGAATATTCTCACAGATCAAGACTCAGGACTAAAGAAGTTTGTCTCAATTATGCTAAATTGTCAATAATATAGGTAAACACAAGTTTATACGAAATAATAAATAATAATAGTTCAAAAACAAAAGAATTAGGATGTGTAAAACGAGAAAAGAAAAAAAGCCTTCCAACAATTCAAAAACTGACACCAACAGAATTCAGCCCTAATCAAACCAGGTGTCTTTCAATTTCTTTTCTTTTATTCCTCCCTTTCCTTCTCTCTCCTCTACAAAGAATGTACATCGTCTCAAACCATCAAGCAAAGCATAATAAATTATGCCAAAGAAAAAAAAAATTATATATAAAGGAAAAAAAAATCGCAAGTTCAATAAAAATCTGAAGAACAAAAAAGAAATACCAATAACACTGGGTGATGTTACATGCTTCCAGCTCTACCTGGGGCAGGTTTTGGCTTCAACTTGGCCATATCAACCAGATCACCAAACAGCTTATCCTCTGGCTTTGATGGTCTATTCCGTGGCAGAGTAGTAGGCGTAGCCATCTGGTAGGAAGATGTAGGCATCTGATAAGAACTCCTTAAAGCACTGTCGTCTTGAACAGAAAGACCATACATCCGCTGCTCAAGGAACTGGGCTTCTGGCCGCTGCTGACCGTAATACCCATAGGCCATCATCTGGTTGCTCTGAATTTGATGATTATACATTGACGCCCCCTGGCCACCATGAGGACGCATGCCCATCATATGGTTTTGAGGATGCATACCCATCATCTGATTATTCTGCATTGCATGCTGATTATATGCCGTCTGGCCACTGTTAAATGATGGAAAATACATGCCAACCACAGGACTGTTCGGAGATTGGGGTTGCATACCAGTCTGCAATGGTTTTGAATGAGTAACAACTACCTGGGTGACCTGCATTGGTACCTGCAGATTACTGTCCGCTGACTGAACCTCCCAAGGAGGTGGAGGAAAGGAACCGCTGGTGCCTTGAGAGTCTGTTCCTGTTTATAATTCAAAGCCTGGAGTGAGTAATGCTTTGAGCGGCTAGCCATATGCATTCTGAAATCTTGTATCAAAAGACTGAGTATACAATAGGAATTTACCATAGACAGCCTGTTGCTGGTGGTTCATGCCTTGAGTAACCTGTCCATTCCATGGATTGGAAAGGCTGCCATGGTTGTAAGGTGATTGCTCTGATTCAGGCACTCCCATTCCTGAGGTACTTCCATTTGAATAAATAGTCATTTGTGTTGATTGTAGTGGCTGCTGATGCTGAAACTGTGATGTTGGCGAATATGTTTGCCCAGTTTGATAGACTGGTTGGGAGCTGAAAGGATCACCTGTGTTGTTAAACATGTCTGGAAGTGCAAGAGCTTTCTGCTGGGATACTGGACTTGTGGGCTGTGTATCAGTCACAGGAACCAGAGCTAGCAAATTCTCTGCCGGGGCCGAGGGTGAGTTGTAATCATCACCACTGAGAAGATCAATTTTGGGATCAACTCCTGAAGTGGTTGTTGGACCATTTGATGTGGAGGGAGCAGGAACCAGTGGTTGAACAGGTTGACTTGCTGAGCTAGCACTTGAACTGGCCCTGCATATAGAATTATACATGTCTGATCAATTAACTTGGCAATAAATGATGCTATCAGTGAACAAATAGTCTGATGAGAAGATTCCACAAGTTGAATCTGATAAAAGGGTGATGAAGGTGAAAGAGATTTTAAGGTTAGAAAAGAAAAGTAGTCTTGAGACAATTTTTAGTGTAAAACAAACAAAACCTACCTGTTTTAGATGAAGACCCCTATAAGAATTATATAGCGAAAAGGAATAAAAGGAAAGAGGCAGTAACTTTTTGCACTTGGCATGTTTCAGGCAGAAGGATTCAATACAATATATAGTTTTATGGCTGATACAGTTTCGACATTTGATAGAGATGTTCGCATGTGATAAATAATAAGATCATTTTTTCAAATGGAAGAGGAGAAAGATTCAAATTTGGGGATGACATATGGTGCATGGAGATTCCAATCAAATTGCCATTCCCTATAGCTCATGGGATTGCCTTAGGCAACATGATGTCTCCAAGACTTTGGGACCGATAGCAACAAGTGTATTAATTGGAATCTTCATCTCCGAACAGCTCTTCAAGTGGAAGAAATCAGGAGATGGATCTTTTCAAGGAAAACTTCCACCAAGTTCAGT
Source organism: Berberis vulgaris (assembly GCA_963556465.1). NCBI lineage: Eukaryota > Viridiplantae > Streptophyta > Magnoliopsida > Ranunculales > Berberidaceae > Berberis > Berberis vulgaris. The sequence continues at coordinate 76,432,638 of OY747127.1, forward strand.
TTCGAGATGTGAAAGACATTTTAAAGTGAAGGCCGAGGTGGGCCAAGAAATAAATGTTCTCACTCGCTTCACTTTATACTCTATCCTTGAGGAATTTCCTCCACCATGCACATTCGACAATTTCCCAATTGCACTGGCACAGGAAAAACATATCCATCCCAAAGTTCATGTCTTCATGTGGGGAGGGGATGTAGAATGGCTCGCTACTAAGATATGGTAAGGTGGATGGCATGTGAAATGAGAGTGCTTGTCGTGGTTTGGTAGTTGAACATTGAACATGTCCTATGTGGTGCAACCTTGGCCAAGCGATGAAGTAACTCTATCTTTGTTTTGGGGGTGCCTTTGATTTTTCCCAGGTAGGTGATAGATATGCCCTCTTGGTAAAAGAGAATAAGGGGAGATATTTAAGCTACGTGTAGCCAGGGCCATATGTATCATTGCATCATCTAACCAACTTTCAGGCTCACTTTGATTGGAAACACAAACTTCAATTTAAATTAGTATGCACACAAGCAACACAGCACATGGAAACATACACATGCAAACGATATAGTAAACCTTCAAAATCATTTGCTACGTTAATCCACAATAAGTAATGTAAACGCTAAACAGTACAATAGACTACCTTCCATCTGGTTGTGTATCACTACTAGAAGGAGCAGCAACATCTACAAGTGACTGCATACCCTTAGGTTTCTCCACACGAGCAGAAGTTCCTGAAGCAATGGCTTCATGCCTGGCTAGTACACGCTGCAGATCATCATTCAAAGCCAAACCTTGGCAAAGAAGAGATTCATCCCTGAAAGAGTAAAAGAAAGTTAGCAGAAAATTCCACAGGCCAAATTAGAAATCCTCTTTGTTAACTGCTACATGGCATCATCAGCCTCCCCTCTTTTCTACAGTGTAAGGAATAGGGAGGGTACTAAATGCTGAAACAAATATATAGGAAGGAACAGGCCAAAATTGAATTCAAATGTGGTTCCAAACTCTAAACTTACAAGTAAGAAACTGCACGGATATGTGAAAAGGATTACACGGGTTTAAAAACCAAGAAATACTGTGTTACAGTCGAAATTGGAATAAGCCTTACGATGTCTTGTTAACAAGGTGTACTACTCTCTGCTTGTACATACGACACTGATCAACCAGGTCCACGATTACCTCCTGTTTTAGGCCCTGCATATTCGCATTCAAATAACTCAGGATATGATCATACAATCAAATATCTACGAGACCACATGACTGTAAATTGGCCAATCCCAAATTATAAGATTTTTTCATAGGACAAACCAGGACTAGAAAACAAAAATAATGATAATAAAATAAATCCTATTTCAAAAAAAGAACGCAATTCCAAATGATACTTTGGGGCCTTCTCCGGGGAAAAAAAACTATTTCAGTAATAGAAGTGATTTACCATAATAACTATTAAACTCCACTCTCTTCATTGATAAATGTTATGACTAAGCTATGTGACAATGACATCTTTTTTTTCAAAAAACTATCATATCGGACACACGTGGGACACTCCATGCTTAGATCATCAATAATTTGGTCAACTCACAATTTGAGACCATGGCCTAAATAATTTGGTCTCTTGGACCAAAGTCTGAATAGACCTATTAACGTGGGACCAACCCGTAAAATTCCTAAAAAATATGAGTAATAATTAATAAAAGAAAGGTTTATCTAAAAACGACGTGGATTTTTTTGGTTGAAATGTCTGATACCTCTTATATATGTTAGCCGACAACACACGTACATGTCATTTCCATAATGCAATGCTTATACATTCCAAATGAAATACAAATTTTAAAGAAATGGACACATATTAGATGTCATGCAAATACCTCTTTGTTTAAAGGATCCATAGCATTGAGCATTTCAGAAAGAACGTCCAAAATACCACGTGCATTTTGTATTTCTGTCAAGCTGAAAATGCAGATATTTAATGCAACAATTAGATAATAGATGCAAAGTAAAAATACTAAAACAGTGAATAAAAGAAATTAAATAAAAGATTACAAAAATGAGGGGTAGTTTTCCGAAAACATGCTTGATAAATAAGAGAACCAAGTTTTTAATACAAAGAAAACATAATAAACCGCCTTCGACTTTGGTGATTTAGCTTGTAAAATACATCAGCAATCCCAAATTAGCCATCGAAAGGTGAGATTTCGTATTAAGATTTGGGAGGTGACTTGAGACTCCATGAGTTTAAACCACCAACTGTACAAGCCACAAGTTGCAAATTTCCGGACAAGGAGAACCATACAACCTTATACATATTCTCTTTCAAGAGCAACTTTGATTACATTCACTATGCAGAAATAGATGGGAACTAGCATCTCTCAAACATTGTAAACAGAGATTGACATGAGATGAGGCACTTCAATAGCTTGAAGAATGAATGGGTTGACACTAATGGCAACACCTTTAGATAAACATTGCATAGATGTATGATAAGCGATTTTATGAAGAGAAAAATGCATTAATTTGAATAGAACACAAAATTCGTCAAGAAATGTGTTTGACAATGTTCCATGGGAGCTAGAAAGAGAAATGTAACATTAAAGAATTTACAGATAAAAAAGATGGAAATGATATGATGTGTTAATCTAATGCGACAATGCAATATTCACCACCACTCTAATGCGACAGTGCAACTATTCACTACCACATATAAAGTTAAAGTGCACAATTAAGGCACAAGCATGTGCCAGTCTTTTACAGAAACCAGAGAAAGCCGCGCTATATAAACTATATTTATAAGTTATAATGTGTTGTTTTGGTATTGTGTGGACCCTATTTACACGTACCTCGAATTATGTTAGCATGCCTTGAGATTCTCATCAGAAAAGCCCAAAAGATATGGGTTATTAACTTGGAGAAAGCCCATTGGGAATGGAGTTCTCCGTATAACCCATTGCGGCTCGTAATAGGTAACTAGAATGTCCATATACATTTTGAGATGTGATGATAGATGGAATTCTACATTAAAAGCATGATTGCCCACTCACCCGGGAGTTGCTAAAAATATTAATGAAAGTTAATTCCATCTTCAAGATAGTTACACAAAAAGCACCCTATAAGTAAATAAGCCAGAGCACCCTCAGCAATCCCTCTCTAGTATTTGCATCATTTCGAGCGCCACACTAACTTGAGCGTGTACCCCTTAGTCTTGTTCCGGTATGCAATGCGCCACTTACGCCCAAAGCCTAAACACCTATAAAATGTTGCTTCAAACATTGCTGGAATTGACAGATCCAAGGGACTTTGCCTCCCACAAAAAACACGCCTTGTGCACTTCTAGATTGTTTCCACCTGAAATGCATTGTTGTTGCTTCCATCAACCGGATATCCATTTATTTATTTATTTGTTATTTTTCCTGATTACCGAAACATTCACCATATCATGATAAAATGACAAAGGTTAAGAGAACAGGGGTGGAAAAAAGTGAAATATCACTTGATCCTACTTGACGAATTCTTATCAGTCGGTTAAACATTGGATTCTGAGATGGACCTTTCATACAACAAAGGTCATAATCAGATGGATAATAGTGGAGCTGAAGACCTGTGCCGTAGTGCTATGAAGTTAAAAAGGGAAGGGTGAGACAGCTAGGTGGATCTGTTTGTGGTTTCAGAGTTTTGGGTTGGTTGTTTGTGGGGCTGGGCATGGTTCCAGTTTCTCTTCGAAGGAGTCTACAGGCTGTCTTCTGTTACTCCTTTTACTTCTTTTGTCCTTAATATCTAGCCTTTTCTCAAAAGAACTATATAGCTATAATTGTGTTGTATGCTAAGTTCAAAAACAACAATCAAAATCTTCCAATTATCAATCAAGCAAAAGCAGAATATTTGTTAATAGTCCCTTGGTTGAATTTGCAACAAGAGGATGATATAAAAAGAAGATAAATGTATACCTCAAGGATGGAAAATCAGCTTCCTCAGAAGGCTCGGGTATTTCTTGCTGATAATCAGGACTACGCACATTTTGAGGATAAGACGCCAGGGGTTTTGTTTGCGGAGGAGTGAATATAGGTGCAGATCTCTCAGATCTCTGAGGAAATACAGCTCCAGCACGCTGAGACAAAGCAACATGTTGTTCTCAGACAGTAACACGGTATACTTACCTATTCCCAACACTCATCTGCAATCTCATTAACAAATATATTTCTGATAACAAATAACATGACAGCTAGCATACATCAAAGAAAACATTTTATATATACAAAACAGGATGGTGTTTGGGGTGGGAGATAAAAGACAATTGAGATTTAACCAAATTTATGAATCTAACGGATCACATAGAACTCAAAGCACCAAGAGTGCATGGGTTCGATTCCCATACCCAACATTTTTTTATATGTATTTATTTTTCTTCAATAGTTGATGATAGTGGTGTTGAAAACTCAAGGGTGATCATATTTTGATATCGTGCCAACGACACGGGGAATACCCTTGTATGCACACATTTTCGATTAATTATAACTCATTACAATCCAAATGATATATCATCTAAGTAGGTGTCTAAGAGTACCAACAACTCCTGATATGCAGCAAAGTATTGTGGATATCTTGCCCTGGCTCCTCCAAATGCTTCTTGCCACGTGTCTATTAGAGTTAGTATCTTTTCCTTCACATGGAACTCTGGCTGCAAGCATAAAAAAAAAAAGTAGTTATTGAAAACGCTCCATTAAGGGAGAACTAACATTTATCCCCAAACAAGTACACTTGTTCAAACCTTCTTCTTTACTATCTTCACCATCTCATGAAGAACGTCTTTCTCTGCGACATGCATATGGACAACGTCTCCACAATTCTTTATTATTGTCTCCAATAGCTAGAAAGTAAACAGCAGAGCAGGTAACCACAATTAGCTTTTGGCGATAAACTTGCAATTAAATGACAATGATACAAGAACGGATACAACACTTTTTTGGGTAAAACGCAGGTTAAGAAAAGAAAACTAGGATACAAAATAGGCTGAGCTAAATTAACATACAATGCCAAGCATTTGAAAATACAACCAAAAAAAACACACACACAGATTCTTAAGTGTAGTAATCAATGATCAAATGTTACTTTTGAATTGAAGTACACCGTCAAAATTGTTTACTTTTTATTTTTGTGTTTTAAGATAAGGAGATGCGTGATAAAGGGCTGAGATATATCACAATAGATGGACACTGGAGCTTTGGCAAAAGGAGAACTTGAGACCAGATGACCAAAAAGGTCAAAAAAATTATCACTTGTAATCACCCTAACCTAAAAAACCCAAAAGAACATCAAAGGGAAACTAGCCTGTTCCCAATCCCACTCTTGCCTCAGAGTCCTTCTCCACAAAGTCGGAAGCTACCACGCCCCTGAAATGAACAAGAACTAAGGACGGCAACCCCAACTGAAACAGCTGAATGTAGTGATTAACTCCAAACACATGCACCAATGTCTTTACAGTTATATACAGTCCAGTATTATTATCATCAATTTAGTACTGCTGAAATACTTTTATTATTTTACGGACAAAAAAACAGTGATAATACATTTGCTTTTGAAATCCTCCCTGGGCTAGCTTATTTTGGACATGACATTACAGACCTTCACATAAACTTATTTGACAATATTAAATATGCCTGAGAAATTCATATCACTTTAAACCATACATTGCAGCTTGGTATATAAGAGATGTGGTTAGAACTTTAAAACATTGACATCGAAAGTTGATTAAAAATTGAGCAAAAACGTCAAAACGGCAAATAGAAAGCAAGTATGATGTATGTCTATTGCATTAGGCAGTCTTTATTTCACTGTGTAAAACCTGATGACCCACATAATCACTAAAGCTTGAATCAATCATTTTTAACAAAATAGTATCATGAGAGGCAAAGGATTGTGATTAAGGTTGACAGGAGGAGGATTATAATTCATAAAGTAAAATAAAAACAGAAATGTCATGAGCAGGTTTTTCATTAAAACAAGGGCATTCTACCCTCAGATACAGAAGCACAGAAATGTCCATCTATGGAAAATCATTGACTCCCAAAGTGTTGGAAAAGACAGGAGGAAGAACTCTGCTTCCTACTCTAACCAAAGTGTCTACTACACCTTTCCCATGCCCGATCCAAGAAATACCATGGAGCTGCTCCTTTTACAAACAATTTGGATAGCACAAATATATACACATATAACCTTCTTCCATGCATGGAATCAAAACTTCATGCTTCATCAATGGCCTATGATTCACACTTGAATTTCATTGTATGAGGTCAAAATCATTAACCATACGCAACACGTTAACTGTATTATTTTAGATCTCTCCACCACTATAAGAGAACACCTGAATGGGAAAGGAACCCATCAATATTCAATTTTATAATTTGGAAAATCACGGCAGAATGTCGCGAGGCATTTGAGAAGAATGTCAGTGAAAGGCATAAGTGAGGTTCCAAGTAGAAGCTAATATGTAGTTCACTTTTGCAAGCTACATCACTGTTCAAGTTCGGTACCAGAGACTGGAATTATGTTCTCTCCTCATAGCCATGTGGGCAAATAAAACCTTAAGGATGCAATCTTCGACCCTAACACCCAATTTGAGAAAACTAGGATTTAAAGGCTAACATCACTAGTTATTGACGATCTAAATCCAAAATAACCCATAACAAATATCTTGTCACTTAAATTAACAAAGTTTTCAATGTATCTTCAACCAGCAATGTAGTGTATAATCATACTCTTTATAGGGATATAGAATATCACAATCTAGCTCATACTTCATACCATTTTAGCTAAAAGGTAACTGTGAAAAGAAGGGGTTAATGTGAGACTTACAGTGAGGGAAAGAAGTTGAACTTTTGGATTCTTACTTCCAAGACGCTTTTTAAGCCCCTTGACAACATCCTTAGCTTGCCTGCAGACCAAAATGAAACTTTTTCAAAAAAATTAAAAAAAAATGCAATCTTTAGCAAAACGTGAAACATGCTGATGGGGAAAAAAGAAAATTAAGGCAATGACCAAAGAAATAGACGTAAACAACAACAATCCTTCAACCCATGCAGTCATAGTGTATGTACAGGAGTAAAGGGGTAAGAGCTTTCATGAGCCTAGGTATTTCCATGCTTGTATTACCCCTTTCATCCTTTACATTTTTTGAATTCATCATTATATTAATTGATTAATACGGGTATTTTACTTATTATATTAATTAATTAATAATTGAGCCAGTCCATGTTAAGGCCAACTAGGAGTACAAGTCCAATAGGAATTAGAATTAAGACTTTTGCTTTTGCAATTAGAATAAGGAATTTAATTCAACTAGGAACTAGGGTTTCTATTTTGTTTAGGAAACTAGTTACTTGCTTAGCAAGCTTAGATCAATTATAAATTAGGGCCATTGGCCAATGTAATAAACAATTTTTAGTTGAATTTTGAAATTATTTGAATTTATGAAACTTTGTTGTCAAGTTTCGATTATGTTTGGTTTGTCAGCTTCCGTTGAATCTATCAATTTGGTATTAGAGTGGCAAAATCTTTCGGCAAATATGCCACCTAAGAGGACTAGAGTCACCAATGCAAGTAATAAATGGCAGAGAATAAACTAGAAATTTTTTTTTTTTACAGCAAAACAAATAGGTAAATATTATAGATGAGAAAAAGGCAAAGTTATTGAGTGAGTCACAATACAAAAGGAACAAACAATATAAAGTTATTGCATTCTAAAAAGACTTTCTCAATCAAAATACACATGAAATTGTTGATCCCTCATATCCCAAATGATTCCCCAGTGCCAAACTGATGCTTTGATTTTTGCTAATAGTTTCTTGGTCCTTTTTTCTATTCCTTTTAACCTACTGGTTCTCTCCTACCCACCAGATGAGCCACAAACCTATCTGCCGGAATCCATAGCCATTTTCATCAAATAGAGCAACCATCTTTCTTTCAATCAGAAATGCATTGGAAAAAGCATTGTCCTGTGGGAATTCCAGCATTAGATTCACTACCAATGGTATTCGAAACTTGTCTAGAGAATTGACAAGTGAAGAAAAGGTCATTGATGGACTCTTCTTCTGACGCACAGAGACAATGTTTGTAATAACGATTCCTTTTCTTTAAAAACCATCAACATTCAACGGTTAACTTTTAACCATGCCACAACCCAAATGAAGAAATTGACGTTGGGAAGAAATTCACAAAATGTCATGGCCAATAAAGAAGTGATTAGTTTCCGCCATTATTGAACTGTAAAGCTTAGTGTGAGTGTGTGAGTGTATGACTGCTGTAGACAGAGAATTGCCCTTATCCAATTTCACTTCCACTCATCTTCTTCTTCATTGATTAATTGATTGCCATCCCTTGGAGCACTTCAATCAAACAGAGGAGAGAAAGGTAATTCAGACTCCCAGACACATCTTCTTAAGCTAAGGTAGCAGTGACACCCTGCATGCCATTGTGGGATTGTGCCACTGTGATTGATTTTGAGTGTGGGGTTGTAAATAGAAAGGAATCTTTCATGAGAGATGTATGACCACCCCAAACATCATCCTAAAACCCCATTCTATTACCTTTTCCTGATACAAAAAGGTGTAGTTATTAAATTGAGGTTGTTAAGTTCATGATTACTCTCTCCACCACGCACAACTATAGGGTAAAGAGCTAGGCTTGATGTATCAACCTTTGTCTTCTAAACCATACTTTTCCCAGATAATTGTTCTCCACGGGTACCCACTTCTTTGTCAAATCTCCTCCAACCTAATCCCTGCAAATATCCTGTCATTTGTTATTCAAATAGGAATATGGTAGTAGAAATCATGAACACTGGAATGTTTCCCAATTTGTTTTTAATTAAGATAACTCTTTCTCTTAGAGCCCTCTTTTCCATAAAGCCAACCTGCTTGAAATTCTATATGGTTACCTCCCAATAATATCTTACAGATATACACTGGTTCTCATGGTGATGTGAGATTCTTTTCACATCCTAGTGTTTAAGAGATTTTAAAGCACAGTTTCTGAAGAAGAAATAGCATTTTACTTTTGGGCTAGCCAAGCTTAAGTGCATCTAACAGTGACAGTGGGTCATAATTTTGTCGCAATATAACTATTTATTAAATAGACCGCACAATATAAACATGTATTCACTAAAAGGGCATCCAGCCCATTTAGAAAGGTTGATTGGGCTGGGAGTCTGTTGACAAATAGAATGAAAATGGCATGTGTCGCTGCAGTAGCTAATCGTTCAACATGTAGACCTGATAAAAAAAAAAAGTCTAGAAATTGCCATTTTAACAGAATGTTGCCATGGAGAATGATACTAGACAAAGTATAGGTCAATGCTCATTTCCAGGCATGGGGCCAAACACATATGCACACCTCAACACTGAATTGAAAAATAACCAAACTTACCAAAGTCAATGGGCTTGGGCACACTTGCGCTTGTGTGATGCACAGAGAAATGAGAATTTACCTTCTTGCCCATGGAGACACAATGATGTTGGGTTAGATGACTTTCTTGCCATTCATATTTTGAATTATAACTGTTACCTTTATTCCACCCCTCAACTAGAGTGAGTTTGACATATGATTTTCTTTTCTCTATCTATAAAGCAGGGTTAACGAAGAAATTGGTTGATGGGTTTAAGAGAGAGAGAGAGAACACTCAGTTGTTCACAAGCTTGAACACTCACAGAAACATAGTAAAAGAGAGAGAGTGTTTTTGTATGTGTGTGTGTTTCACAACTCCTTAGTCCTTGCCAATAAAAAAACATTAAGCATTTCTAAATTAGATGACCCAGAGAGTGCTTGTTTGCACCACTTACATTTGCCACTTGTAAGTGGAGATAAGTGCAAGTCGTTTAAAAATGTGTTTTTTGTCCCACTTATAAGTAGCTACAAGCGGCTATAAGTAGTATGCATGTTTGCTTGCATGTTAGTACTCATGAGTATAGTTATTTGTATCGTACGATGCGTATCTTTTTTTGATACTTATCATATCTAAGCCACACCAGTACGTATCAAGCACCATACACAAGTATCATCCTTGTACAAGTGCAACGAATGAAGCCAACCTTTTCATAGAAATTTTGCTTCGATAGACACTATGTGTCACTATGTATGTATAACTCTATCATTAACATGTTCGATTCTGGCTCTGATCACAGGCAATAAACAAAGGTTCAGTTGACTACCTTGGTATTGTCACCACGCTAGTCACTTTTCCTACAATCATAAACTGCCAATAATTGATCAATACTGAGATTAATAGACCCACTGATCATGTCTCTTGAATTTTCTCTCTATTTTTATTTTTTCTTCACCTCTGATCTCTATTTTTTCTTCACCTCTACAACAACTGAACTAAGTCTAATATCGGTTGTAATTGATGTCTTCAAACTCCAAAGACTTAGAGGGCATTTGTTTTTTTTAAGTGCTTAGAAGCTAACAGTTAGAAGTTTTGAACGAGCTTCTGAATAAACTCTTTGTTTTACTTCTAAATGAGCTGCTGATTAGAAGCTGTAAAATTAAATGTGTTTATTTTTAGGTGCTGAATGAAAACTGTTTGACAATTTTGCCCTACTTTTCTGAAAAAAAATTATAACATAAATATTGTTTTTAAAATCATACCCAATAATTATTCAAATTCTAGAATACCTTTCATTACAAGAATATCAAAATTTGACCAAAGATGAAGGAGAATTGAAAATATATATAAAAGGGAGAATTGGAGAAATGAAGAAAAACTTAAAAATACAGAGAGAAAATAAAGATGACTAGAGAAATGAGACAAGTTTCTTACAAATTCCTTGTAAAGGTAGGTAAAACAACGATGTTTGGTGAAGAGAATGACTATGTGCTGTCAAAATTTAGTCCTACTTATTTTTAAGAATATGGAGTAGCAATTATCTAAGGTTATTATTGAAATAATTTTTTACTCAGCACATCAGCACCTCACTGTTGCTTACTCCAATCCGAAGCAATCAAAACTAAAAACAAACACTTTAAACAAGATGGTCCACAACTTCTTACTCTTACTTTTAAGAGTTAAACAAATTAATTCAAACATCACCATCAAGGAATCAATACCTCAATCAATTCGTAGACGAATCATCGCAAAACGAAACAAGAAGTAAAAATTGACTGGAAATCATAAAGAAGAGCAAGAAGAGAGAAATCAAGGGCGTACGCTGGATCATGATTGAGTATATCACAGATTTCGATGTTCATCGCCCAATCAGGACCGATCAGCATATCGTTCGTCGCTCTCTCCACCAAAGCGTTCACCATGGCTGCTAATGCCCTACCACTACAACTACTACCTATCAATCAATCAATCACTCTTGAATCAAGAATTCCAGCGAAACCAGATGGAATTCCGGCAAAACCAGAGCGAAAACCTTCTAGTTTGTTCTTCGACGATCGGAGATGATGAAAACTAGGTCAATAAAGGAGAGGAATCTCTCTAACTCTCTCTCTCTCGCTTCGGTTTTGTTTGTCTCTTCTCCTTGTCCCGCTATGTTGATGATAACTCATGCTTTCCTTCCTTTCGTTCAACCCAAATCTTCGCTTCACCCCTTCTTTTTCTGCTTAGACCCGTACGTAACCAAGAACCCGATAGCGAGCCAACGGTATGATGCCACGTGTGTGTCTAGGACTTGATGTTTTCCATGCCGGTTTCGGTCTCTTTGTGTTGCCAGTGATAAAGAGAGATGAATATAGGATACAAGTAAGTACGTTACATTATCCTGTTTGAGTTTTATCTTGAGAGATGCGAGAGAGAAAGTACGAAAAGCATTATTGGGTGGGTGTCCAAAGCATGCCGGTGCCGCCCTCTACCAAAAGTCCTAATTTAACAAGAGAGTTGCAATCTAAAAACCCACGTTTTTATCTTTGCAATGCCACATTTTTCCATTCAAAATCGGGTGAAATTTTTACTTCGTCCCACCATGCGATCAAAACTCTCTCTCCAACATTTTTTGCTAGAAAAACAAAAGGCTCTCTAGGGCACACACAAGATAACCTTTGTCTAGCACATCTTCATCTTATTTTTTGCTATAATCGACCCTCGTACCTGCCATTCGATAGTGTTTACTCTCATTGCTCGATTATGGGTTATGTTTCGAAGAAGAGTGGTTGAAGATGGAGGAATGAGAGTTGGTTGCTCAAATCTCGCTCAATCTTCTTATGGCAATGGACCAAAACCATTTGAGGTATGATTCTTGCCTTATTTTTTGTAACTTTTTTAGGTTTTTATTTGTAATAGTCTAATGTTTTTTATAATGAAGTCTTCCACATGTTGTTTGATAGCATGTTAATATCATTCCACAATTTAAGTGATACTCATTAGTGAGTGTTGATTTTTTTTTCTTTGACTGTAAAGTAGGATTTGTTAATTTTTTAATATATTTGTTGAAATTGCATAAAACCATTCTAGTATCTATTTTTTATTTTATTTTTTTGGTTCATGTGTTGCTATATAGCATTGTAGTATTTTCACCATGTTCATTATGTATTTGGATGTTGAGCTAAGATTTGAGAAAACATTGCAGTAGTCTACTTTGTCCACTACCTATTGGTGTGTGCATTGGTTTGATATTAGAACTTCGATTTCATTCGATTTGTATGTTTTACTAATATTAGTAGGTTTTTATATTCACGTAATTTATACATAACTTACCCTATAACTTATATTAGTGTTTCAAGTATTTTATTTTATTTTAATTATTTATTTTTCATGTTTTGTAGGATTCAGAGCTGATGAAATTGCATTAGTGCGGCGAATTTAGAAACACAAGTACTGAACATTCATGAAGTGGCACAGAAGGATTTGAAGGTTCAACAAGGAAATCATGTAAATCTGGTGTTTCATGAGAGCAATCAATGTAATACATTCAGTGGTGGTACAAAGTGACATTACGGCAATCCAATGCCAAAACCCATCCAAACCAAAACCAAAACCATGTGAATCAAACCAAGCCCAAGCCCCATCCTCTCTCCTTAACATCATCACTAATTGACCACAATCCTCCCCTTTCATCTTCATCATGCCAACAGCGACCCTCCTATTCCATCTATGTTTCTCGCCTACTAACAACCCATTATCCCTTTTCTTCATTTCCATCACGACCACAAAACCAACCATCACATCACGATCTCGTCCTTCTTCTTCCTCATACCTCACCACATTACCATCTCGTCGCCCTCTTTTTTTCTCGCTTATAGATCACGTCGTCGTCACCTGCCATCACGCTAACAACGAACATCACAGACCATTCTCACCCATTATCTTCTTTTGATTAGCCACCCTTTTCGCCAACATCATACCCACATCGCCACAACCACGAACGTCATAGACCACCTCATCATTCTTCTTCACCTCGCAACCATCACCTTCCCTCTTTTTCCTCTCCATCTCGTTTCCCTTTCTCTTTTCCTATCCATCTCCACACATAGTTCGTTCCCCATCTCGCCAATTCAACCAGCAACCACTAGCGACTATTACAGCCAAAGCCCCCTGTAGCGTCATTTCCGCCATGAGTTTCTAAATCACGCGCCAATGAGAACATGAAACTATGGGTTTCTAGAGTTTGTTTAGTTTAATTTATTGTTTTAGTTGTATTTCATTATTAAATACAATCATTTTCTGAATATTGCTGAATTTGTTTCGCCAATTATATCAGACTTGATATCTAGACTAATTGGTAGTTAGAGTACTCGATGTTAACATTTGAAACATGTTTTAATTAGTTATGTTAAACATGTGTCAATGCTAGGTGATGCGCCCAAAATTTGGTTTCTTATAAGTTTGACCTACAAAACAAATGTTTGCCAAAGACCACATTTTTGGTGGTCGAATGCACTCCGATGCTTAAGTCAGTAACTCAGTTGGAGAGGGAGATAAATCTGGAAATAACTCAATCAAAATTGCATACCTTTGTCGAATGTTCCCTTTACCGTTATTAATTCTCTGCATGACTTAAGCATGTGAGGTTCAACGAGCGGAAACATTATTTGTAATAGTCTCCTCCTTTATGAAGATATGTCCTCGGTGGTGTAACTCCCTCAACGACTATTTTTCTCTGTAAAGGAGAACTCTATTGGGCCTGGATTTGGACCTCTGACCATGATTTATTCTTATGGACCATGTTTAGGCTTTTATAACTGGATTCGCCTTTTTTAGGCTTTGTGAATTGGATTGGTCTTGGAATATTGTATTCTCATGATGGACGATCAATGCCACGTGTATGGTTGTGATGACATTCTTATTTGATTTATCATCAGTTACTGCCCCCTTAGTTAGTGGTATGCCAACGTAACCACTAACTGTACAACAATTGGATTTTCGTTTTCATCATCCCGACGCATTTAATGTCATTACCAGCTGTTACTGCGTTTGTTTCTCCGATGTCTCATCCGCATGTTCATTTCGGCGTAATTTTTAGGAATTCATGCAGCCATCGTGTCCCGCACAATGTTCTATGAGTAGTCATTTCGTTGTTCAACCCTATAAAAATGAGGAGGTGGATACAACATTTTCTCATTTACGTTTTCTTCGTTCCCAGGCTTTGATTTTTTTTCTCTTTCGTTTTTGTTTCATAACAATGTCTAGCTTCAAGGTTCTAAGTGGCAAGGATTGTGATTTCTTTTTAAATTACAAAAAAAGGCAAAAGAAAATTTACATTTTTCGAGGGATTTTTTGAAAATTTTGAGTTTTTTTCGCAAATTTCATTTTTTTTTTATAAAAATACAAAAACCAGCTACTAACAATTATATTTTTCGAAAATTTTGGAATTTTTTTGTAAATTTTGAGGTTTTTTTAATTATTTATTGATATTTTAAACCAGCCCCAAATTTCCTAATTAACATTTATTCTACTTATATATTGATTTTTGAAACTAACCCCTGATTTTCTAATTATTGATATTTTGGTTTCATTTAATGTATTTAATACATTTATCAACTTGCATCTCATTTTTCACATTTTTATATACCCTCAAAATTCATTATATATATTTCATGTATCCTCGAAATTTTTACATTTATTCTTTACACACCGAAATATTTCTTAAAATCAAGAGACCGAAATTAACTCGAAAAATGAAATCACAATCCTTGCTAAGTAGTGATGTGTTTGCTACTTGCGAAGCTTACTTTTCGCCTAAGCGAACAACTCTGGATAGTGTTCGTTACGAATATGCATTGTCATTTGACCTCAAAATCATCATGCCTGAAGAGGGTGACAGTCTTTGTCGTCCAAGGCCTGGCTACATTGTGTTGTACCCTAGCATGTTTTAAGCAGGTCTTAAACTTTCGGCTCCAGAAATCTTCTAGGAGTATCTAGATTTTTCAGGCGTCGCTCCCACGCAAATGGTTCCTAATGGCTGAAGGGTAATGATCATGCCCTTAGCAAGGGCCATTTTATCTGGGATTCCAATGATCATCAAGGTTCCGCACTTCGTGGTGGGGTTTAGTGTAAACGCAAACTGCACTTGCTACCTCCGTGGTCCATCCTGTTCTTAAAAATCTCAGGGACGAGTATAGGGGTTAGTCGAGGCCCTAGTTTTACGCATTCGTTTCTTTTGATTATTTCAAGGTATGCGATGTACAAATTATGCGATCATTCCAAGAATCCAAGAAGAACAAACTTTTTGTGTGTGAAAGAGCAAGAGTTTCCTGATCGATTTAATAAGCTGCCCCGATCCCTAGTAGAAACTTTCCTTACCACGGATATCCTCGATCGCAGTGGTCTGTACACTATGAGCGAGGCGGATCATGCAGTGTTCATGACAGCTTGTGCTTCGAAAGTTACTGTTGTGCGTGTCGGTACTATCGTCATTTCTGATGAGAGGCAGGAGCGTACTCCCATGGCTGTCGTTGGCAATGCAAGCATTGATTGGGAAGTAAGCTCCGCTAAGAAGCCTACGGATCGCAATGCTCTTATTAATGCTAGAGGTGTTGTCAATGCTGGCTCGAGCATTAGAAAGAGGAAAGTTTCCAGGCCTGCTAGTCCAATCAAGTTGTTGACGATCATTTATGGTCATGTCCCGGAGAAGAAAAAGCTTGCTACATCGGTTCATGGTATTACCAAGGCTCCCTTTCCTCTGGTATCTTTCGAGAAGGGTGGTGGTGATGTTGTTGGTCCTGCTACTCGAGAGGGTAAGGGGATAAATCAAACTCTCGAAAGGAGCAAGAAAGAGGTTTCCCGTCCTTTGGATAATCACGAGAAGAGTCTTGTATCCTCGTATGGTGTGCCCAATTTCACCAACTTGTCCATTGATGATTCACATGTTATCGACAACAAGATGTTTCAGCTTGGTGTTAAAATATCTAAAACCAAACAACACAAAGACTTTGGTTGATTTCGAGTTCGACTGCTCATTGGAAGATCAAGTTGTTACTCGTGGTCGGAGTTCTAAGGTTCATTTTTCTTATGTCGTCGCGGGTACCTTGGAGTTGCCTGCTACTCTCCTTGCTACCCATCCTACTGCTATTGCTTTTAAGAAGTTCAATTGGTCTTTTGAGTCTGACGTGCAAGACAATGCTCGTAATCTCATCGTCGATTGTCATGGGCGATGGGTCGAGATGTCTCCTATGCCCATGCGTCCGCTTTGTAATCACCTTTGATGAAGGTCTCATGCATCTCATGGAGGGGATGATTCACCTCGTTTATGCTGGCGTTATTGGGTCAGATTATAAGGCTGTGCACGATCAGGTGACGTTCGTTGAGCGAAAGATGGCGAGGTAGAACTTCGGTTTTTCTTGTGTTCTCCATAAATTTGATCCATTGAGAGCGCAGTGTACGAAGTATGTGAAGGTTGTTGAAGCTGCTCGGACTTCGCTAAAGCAAGTTGATGTTATTCGTAACAAGTCTGCTTCCGAAGGTATCGTTGAAAAGGAGTTGTCAGAAGGAAGGGTTGATTGTGACTAGGCCAAGCGTTCTGCTACAGAGTTTTGCGCCAGTCTGAAAGCTTCTATGGCATGAGCAAGGAATGAGATTTCGCGAAATTTCAATGAAAATTTCGTTTTTTGAAATTACGAATAGAAAAAGGGCGAAAATAAAATTTACATTTTTTTCGAGGGTTTTTTAGAAAATTGTCGAGATTTTTTCGTTAATTTCGGAATTTTTTCCTAAATTTCATTTTTTCTATAAAAATACAAAACCCAG
The DNA here is from genome assembly GCA_963556465.1 of Berberis vulgaris. NCBI lineage: Eukaryota > Viridiplantae > Streptophyta > Magnoliopsida > Ranunculales > Berberidaceae > Berberis > Berberis vulgaris. Next base: position 76,449,790 of record OY747127.1, read on the forward strand.
CTATCAAAAACTACATTTTTTTTCTAGCGTTATTTTTTTGAAAATTTTCGGATTTTTTCGTAAATTTTGGGGTTTTTCGTATTATCAATTCTTCTAATTATTTATTGATTTTTAAACCACCCCTGATTTTATAATTATCATTTCTTCTATTTGTATATTGATTTGATTTCATGTTTGTTTCATTTCTTGGTACTTAGGCTTCATTTAATATACTTAATAGATTTATTTACTTGCATTTTATTTTTTCACATTTTCATATACCCTCGAAATTCATTATATATTTTTATGAATCCTCAAAATTTTTAATTTTTTTCTTTACACATCGAAATATTTCTTAAAATCAAGATACCGAAAATGAACTCGAAAAACAAAATCACAATCCTTGGGTGCGAGTTTCTCAGTTGAATAGTGAGTTTGCTACTGCCAAATCGACAACTTTTGCTAGTCTTACTTTTGTTGAGAGCGAACTCGCGTTGACTCAGGCTGAGCTTGTATCAGTTACTGATAAATTGTAGACTGCAGAAGTAGCAGATTGGAAAAGAATAGTCAATGGTCATCATGACTTCATAGACTTTATTTAGTTGTGAGGCTTGGATTTATCGAAGTATCGTTGTTTTGCTGAGCATGTATTCAAGGATGATGAGGAATCCATTCTGGATTCGCTGAGTGACCCTGTTGATGAGGAACAATCACCCCTTTGCTCGTCTGAACCTGTGCCATCAAGTGATAATGTTGTTGATACAAATGCCTCTTCTTGAGGACTCTTATTGCCCCCTCATCCTCATGTAACCTTTTCTGATATAATGAATTAGAAAATCATTGAGAATCTCATTTTATTTATTTTTATCGTTTGTACGTAGTATGTCTTTCCGTCTAACTTGTCAAACTTAGCATTTTGCTTTTGACATTCCTGGTTGAATTCTGACTTGTTTGTCTGGATTGTTACAAGTGTGCTTCGATGTTTGACGTATTATTCGTGTAGAAGTTTTTTTATGAAATTCGACTTTACTTATCTGGATTTTTATGTCGTACATTATAGTCGACAAAAGAAAAAGTTTGGCTCATGTGTCCAGGTATTTTATTACTTCATGGTTGATCAGACCAGAAGTTTTATGTTTATGTTCGATTTTCTTGTCCTGATATTTAAACTTTACTCGTAACTCGATACATTGGTCGTTTTGTGTGTTTCCTTGAGTAAAATATTTTGTCCGACTTATTCGTCCCGACTAGACTTCATCGCTTGAACTCGAGATAAAGGGTGTAAACGAGTTTTATTGATAATATTTTTTCAAATGTTCTACATTCCACAGTCAAGGTAGTTATTTGCCCTTCGTATTTTCTAACCAGTATATTCCTGGCATGTTGATTTTTATCACTTTGTGTGGTCCTTTTCAATTCGGAATCAGTTTGCCCATGCTTGGTTCCTTTGTTTGAGTTGAATTTTTCTGAGTACCTAATCATCGATACTGAACGTGCGAGGCTTTACTTTTTTGTTATAGTAGTTGGTAGGTTGTAGGCTGCTATTTTGATAAAAGCCCTTTTCTCGCTTTTATTCGAGGAAATCTAATACGATTCTCAGTGCTTCATTGTTGTCCACTGCTCGGAACTCTTCGGTTCTGAATGTTGGCATACCAATTTCTACGGATATCATTGCTTCAAACCCCTATGCGAGGGCAAAAAGGAGTCTCCCTTGTTGGAGTCATTTTTGTTGTTCTATATTCTCAAAGGATGACATGCAGTTCAGATGTTCACAATCCCTTCGATTATTCGAGCCTCTAGGATTGTTTTATTGGTGACCTCAGCTTGCCCATTTGCCTGTGGATGGGCGGGTGTTAAAAAGTGTTGTTGGATGCTCAAGTTTTCACACAACTCCTTAATCTTCTTGCATTCGAATTGCTTTTCGTTGTATGTGACAATCACTCTTGAGACTCTGAATCTACATATTACATCTTTCCAGAGAAGCTTTTCAACTTGAGCTTCTCTTGTCTTTGTTAACGGCTCCACTTCCACCCACTTAGTAAAGTAATATACCGCTACAATGAGAATTTCTTTCTGTCGGACATTGGGAGCGGCCTTGCGATGTCCAATCCCCATTGTTCAAATGGCCATGGACTACTCATCGAGATTATATTTAGGCTTAGCATATGAGTATATGAGGCAAATCTCGGGCATTTGTCACAAGTGCGAACGAGTTTATTTGCATCCGTTTGTATTGTCGTCCAATAGTATCCCAGTGACAGGGCTTTGTGAGCTAGTGTTCTTCCTTCTGGATGGTTTCCACATGTACCATGATGAATCTCTCGCTGAACATAGTCAACATCGTCGTGTGAGAGGCATCTTAGCAGCAGATCTCATGTAGTCTGTCGTTAATCACCTTGTACTGTGCTGCTCGATTTCGCATTTTTTGGGCCTCCATCTTGTCCGTTGGAAGCTCTCCGTTCATTATATACGCGAGGATTGGAATCGTCCAATTGTTTTCCTGGCCTATTGCACATGCTTCTTGCACTTGATTTTCTAGTATGGAATTTTCCTGTATCGTGACGAGCGAAATATCAATTTCTTTAGCCCGTGATGTTTCTTTGGCTAGCTCATTAGCTCTTTCATTCTCTAGCATTGCACATCGTCGAATGGTTGCGGCTTGGAAACTTTTCATCTGCTCAGTAGTCTTTTGGTGGTAGGCTTTCATTCAAGTATCTTTGACTTGAAATTCGTTGTTTAGTTGATTTACCACCAATTTGGAGTCAATGAAGACGCTGATTTCTTTTATTCCCAAGTGTTTTGCTAGTTGTAACTCGGCTATTACTGCTTTTTACTCGGCTTCATTGTTTGAGGCTTCGAAACTGAATTTTATTGCCTTTTTAACCTCTCGTCTTACGAGTTATACATGATCATTCCAGCTCCGGTTCTCGACTTGTTGGATGCTCTGTCGCAACGAATGATCCATTCATGGACGATTGTTTTGTTTGTTCCTCTTCGTGATTACTGTTTGGCTGGTTGTCGTTGCTACCTGTAAATTCAGCGATGAAATCTACCAATGCTTGAATTTTTATTGCGGTTTTGGGGGCGTAGCTGATGTCAAACTTCCCGAGTTATATCATTTCACCATTCTTCTGTATTCACTGGTTTGTGCAATACTGAGCGAAGCGGTTGTTCGCTCATGACAATGATTGAGTGAGCTTGGAGGTATGGTCGTAGCTTTCTTGGAGCTACGATCAAGGTGAGCGACAGTTTTTCCAAAGCCGGGTAGTTGATCTCCGCATCTACAAGTGTTTTGTTGATGTAATATACTGGCTTTTGTACGCCATTCTCCTCTCGTATCATTGTTGAACTTACCCCGTGGTCGGACATAGACAAGTATAAATACAATGTTTCCCTCTTGTTTGGTTTTGGTAGCAGTTCTGTGCTCCCTATGTACGCATTCAAGCTTTGGAAAGCCTTCTTCGATTCTTCGTTCCACTTGAATGTCTTGTTTCCTTTCAAGATTTTGAAGAAAGGTAGACATTTGTCCGTGACTTGGAAATGAATTTGTTCAAAGTCGTTATCCTGCCATTGCGACTTTGCACACCCTTTATGTTTGTTGGTGACTGCATGTTGAGAAGTGTTTGTATCTATTTCGAATCAGCTTCGATTCCTCTTTGGTTGACAATGTATCTAATGAATTTCCCTAATTTTACTCCAAATGTGCATTTTTCCGGGTTCAACTTCATTTTGTATTTTCGGAGCTGTAAGAAGGCATGTTCGAGGTATTTGATATGGTCTGTTCGGCGTAAGCTTTTGACGAACATGTCATCGATGTACACCTCCATTGTCTTTTCAATCTAATCTGTGAACATTATGTTGACCAGTCGTTGGTACATGGCTCCAACGTTATTTAGTCATAATGGCATCACTCGATAACAATATGTCTCTTTCTGTTATAAAATACTTTTTCTTGGTCAAGAGGGTGCATTTGTATCTTATTGTAGCTAGAGTACACATCCATGAACCTCAAGAGTTCGTGTCTGGAAGTGGCATCCACTATTTGGTCTATGCGAGGGAGTGGGAAGTTGTCTTTCGGGTAGGCTTCAGTGTAATCTACATATACTGTCCACTTGTTCTTCTTCTTTACCAACACCGAGTTAGCTAACTAGTCGGGGTAGTGAGATTCTCTGATAATTCTTGCAATTATCTGATGGTGCACTTCCTCGTTTATTGTTTGGTTACGTTCTGGGGCAACCAACCTTCTTTTTTGTCGGACCGGTTTCTTGTTCGAATTAACTTGTAGTTTGTGAGTAATGAAAAACGGGTATATTCCCACCATATCTTTCATTGTCCAGGCAAAAAGTCATGATTATCCTTCAGCAGTTGGACCAGTTTCATGGCAAGTTTGGGTGGATTTTCGTGCCAATCTAAACTGATTTGTCTCCTCCGTCGTCCAAATAGACTACTATCATTTCTTCTTTTGGTTGTCCAGTGTTTGGTCGATCTCTTGACTGGTTGGGGTCGTATTGTCATCCGAAAGGTCGGGGTCTGTTTGACCAGGTTGTTGCAGCGGTTCCTCTGGTCTTTGTAGTAATTGCTATCTATGCGGAGTTTTCATCGTTGCATAATGGCATTCGTGTGCAATTGGCTGATCTACTTTGATTATCCCGACGCCATCGTCAGTGTGGTACTTTAGGCATTGATGCATGGTGGAGGATGATGCACCAATCTCATGTATACAAGGCCTTCCGAGAAGCATGTTGTATGCAGATGAAGTGTTGACAATAAGGAAATATGTCAACAGAACTTATTGTCTCCCTAGTTCTCCTACTTCGACTGGCATTTGGATCATTATCAGTGGACGTCATTGTTTTCCACTGAAACCTACCATTGGTTGATCATTGGGCGAGAACATTTCTTCAGTGAATTGCATCTTTCAAAACGTTGTTAGGTACAAAAGGTTGGTCGAGCTGCTCATAACGACCAATACCTTTTTTATTTCCCACCTGGCTAATAGTGCTTAAATTACCAGGGTGTCATTATGAGGGAAATGGACTCCCTTCGCGTCATCATTGGAGAAGGTCAGAGTTCGCTGCGTTGTCCAGAAGGCTCTGAATATCTGATCCTTGTTCGTAAATCTCAGATTGATTGCTTTCGAGAATGATTGGATAACTCCTTTTTTCTGATTGCGCCATACAAAATGTATATCAGCTCCCTTGATTGCTTCTGTGATCTGGCTTCTCTCCCTTTGGACTCTCTCTGCCTAATGAACTATCTGAGTCATCCTTTTTTGAAATGGCGTTCGATCTCATCCTTTAAGTTGTAGTAGTCCTTGGTGTTATGCTCCTTGTTCTCATGAAAAGAGCAATATCTGTTTTTATTTCGCCCATCTGGATCTCTTCTCAGTTTGGGTGGCCACTTAACGTCCTCCCATTTCGCCATTATTTTTAGGACCAACTCGACTTGTTTTCAAAGTCGTGAAAGGTTTGCTTGTCGATCATTCATATTTGGATCTTCCGGGTTGCAACTTTCCAAGTTGGTTGAACTCAGTTCTGCCACTGATTCGATGTCTTTTCGACTGACCACTTTCCTCCCGAGGCCTGTCGTTCCTTGGTTGAACTCGATTCTTCTATCTTTTCTTGGTTGGCTGAAGCGTGTCTATCTTCGAATTCATTTTTCTTCCTAGTAACCACCATCTCCTTGAGAATGATGTGTTTTTGGGCAGTTTTAAATAGAGTCGCCATGTTCTTTGGGGGTCTAGAGTCAGAGAATCATAGAATGGTTCTTTTTTAATCTGGAGGTAACGGTGGCAATGGTTGTGTCGTCGCTGCAGCCGTCAATCAAAGTCAACTCGTTAGTAAAATGAGTGACGTATTCCCTTATGGTCTCCTCGGGCTTCTGTTTGATGTGGTGGGATCGATGGTGCTATCGTATGCCTCTAACTTTGGTGGAGTAAACCTTTTTGGTAGAGGAGTTATCATGAGCGCGTCAGAGAACGACAGTCTGGCCAACTAGTACAACACGTTAGGATCTGTGATTCTGATCCTGAATGAAATTTGTGCAGGTGCCCGTCGTTCTGAGGGGGGCCATCTGTTGGTGGTTCGCTGCTTTCGAAATTCACTTGCTAAGGTTCCGCATGAACTTCATTACTTTCTTAGATGTGGTTGGTGGATTAAGCGCGCTCTTGAGTGAGTTTGTCCACCGTTTTGATCAGAATATTCATTTTGGTCTTGAGTTGATCCACGCAAGGATCCATGGCAGTGCTGCCAGATGTTTGAGATGACTGGGTTATTGCTCCATGTTGTGGCTCTCTATTGTCAGGCATGGTTGGCTCGTGATTTGTTTTGGGTTTGAAGCATGCATTATAGGTAATACAACTTCACCAGTAGAGGGATTGCTTTGATTGTTGCTAGGTTGAGGGTCTATAGAGTGTTTCATCTGTTCTAAAAACTTTTTAATCGCTGATCAAAACTGAGGAAGTTTCCTATTGCTAGCTCTTTTCTTGAAAGGAAATTGCCGTTCCCCACGGACGACGCCAAATTGATGCGTCCAAAATCTAGTCTCCTATAAGTCTGACCTGTAAAACAAATGTTAGATTGCCAAATACCACCTTTTTGGTGGCCGAAGGCACTCCGATGCTTAAGGTAGTAACTCGGTTGGAGATGAAGATAAATATAGACATAATTCAGTTAAAATTGCATACCTTTGTTGAATGTTTCCTTTACGTTATATAATAATCATTATTAATTATCTGCGTGACATAAGCATGTGAGGTGCAATGAGGGGAGACGTTCTTTATAACAGTCACCTTATTTACGAAGATACGTCCTCATATGCGTAACTCCCTCCACGACTATTTGTCTTTCCTCCTCTTTAAGGAAGAACTCTGTTGGAACTGGATTTGGTCCTCTGGTTTGATTTATTCTTACGAACCCTGTTTGAGCTTTTATGACTGGATTTGCCCTTTTTGGGCGTTATGACTGGTCTTGGAATATTTGATCCTCGTGATGGACGATCTCTGCCACGATTATGGTTGTGATGACAGTCTTATTTAATGTATCATCACTAGGGGTTTAGAAAAATCTTGAGATTATTAACAATCACATCATCGATACAAGCAAGGGATTATTCATTCTTATTGCTTCTCGCTTTATGAAAACAGTATGTTTGGTTTAAACAATTCTTGAAGAACATATGGTGGATTCGATGTCTTGGTTCACTTCCCAATTGCCTATGCTAAATTTGGTTTTTAATTGCTTAATTGTATTTCATTAGTTTAGAAATTTTCAATAACAGTAACCGCCATTTTTAATTAGTCTAAATAAATTTTAGTTTTCGATTGTGTCTTTAATCCTCATTGGATTGACCCGTATTTGTCATTGACTACTAGTTGGTCATCCGTGTACTTGTGGTATAACAGTTAGGTTTATTAGTATATTAATTTATGCTAGTAAAGCCTCCATCAATTTTCATTATTTGTTTATTGATCTTGTATTTGATTGCTTGTATATACGTTGTTTTGTCGAACATGATCGAGTCTACTATGCCCACTATCTTTTGACTTCAAATGAGATAATTCAAAGGAAGAGATGACACAAGAAGTAGTGGGAACGAAACCAAGCGTGGGGCGTATGAGCCAAAAGCATATTCCCCAATCTTATGAGTCTGTCTCATACATTGTAAACTATGTTGTGAACTAACTGAATACTGAGTACGATTTTAAATGCAATTGTGGAAAGAAGTTGAAGAAAAGAAACGGATAGATCATTTTAAAGATCGGATGAGGCCGACTTTTTGGATGTTAGTGTTTTCAGCTCTTCAATTGGCCACATCAGCATACAATTGTGCATTTGTCGGTGAGACACAATTTATCATTTACCTTTTTTTTCACGGGACTCTTGACTTTAGAGTCGACGCAAGTGCTTTACATTAATTTTTTTTTTTTGGAATTACTTTGTTGTGATTTTATGAAACTTGATGCGCCAATGTCATACGTACATTCACAATGGTCCTACGGGTGTATTAAAAAAGCTAAGGTTTGAATTGCACCGTTGGCGACGAGGTTGATAAAGTGGGAAGATATTCACCATGTCATGCCAATTTTTGACTTGTTGAACATTTTGTGAACATGTATCGTAGACTTGCATGTTTTTTTTTGTCATAGTCGGTGAGACAATTACGTTGATTATAATACATTGGGAATGGATGCATGTTTATTTTGTACAAAATGTGTACATAATGTTTAGGTTTCACTTAAAATTGCAAATGTGTATTTTACTATCAAGTTATTGGTTGCACATGTATTACGGATCAGGTTCATAGTTCTTTGTTAGAAGTTATAAAATTAATGAGTTTAAAAAAATATATAAACTTACAAGTTTAACTTGCTATACTCAAATGGGGTTTAGCGAGTGTATAATTATAAACCCACAGATCTTTTATAAATTTGATGTCTAAGAGGTAATTTCCAAGTTTTGAGTTTCTTTAACGAGACTAGAACAAGTGTTTGCGAGTTTACTCTTTGCAAATCTTTCGAAAATTGGATGCGTCATAATTGTTTTTTTAATCTTTAAATTTTAAGATAATAAAAAATATGTGAGTCTCTTTAGATAAACTCGAACTAAGGTTTGTTGGTTTACTTAAGTAAACTTGAAACTTTTTAATAATTTGATGGGCGAGCGTTATTTTCCAATTTTTGAGTTTCGAAAAAATGAAAATTTGTGAGTCTCTTTTGAAAAACTTGAATGAAGAGTTGTGAGTTTTAAAAAAAATGAAAATTTTGTCAGTTTATTGAGACACTCATCCAATCTAACTTTTTTCAACCCGAGCTCAATCATCTTCAACCCAACTCACATTCATTTTCAACGAATCTCCTTCATTTTCAAATAATATCTTCCACCTTCACAATTTTTTTTTTTCAAAGTTGTTGAAATTACTTTAGTCCACAAAGTGTTTCATCTTCAAGCTTCGTGTTCAAGGCTTCATCTTCAACCTTTCAAATCACATTCAAACGACCTTCAAAGTAAACTAACTTCCAAATTACACTTAAACACTCAAAATCGAGCAAAGAGATCTAAAAAATGGTTGAAATCGAGCAAGAGATATAAAAAATGATAACTGAAAATGGTTGAAAACACAGTTAACCAAGAGAGGAACTGAGTTTTTTGGCGAAACTCGCTGGAATATATATTTTTTTTCTGGCAGGTGGTACAATGCTGAAAATGGTGACACAAAGCAACTTTTTTCTTACATAGTAGCATACTTTAGCAAACAATTTGTGTTTTAGGTTTAAAAAAGTTGTAAGATATTATTCATGTGGATTTTTTTCTTTTATATGGTAAAAATAAAAAAATAAAAAAACTTCAGTTAGTTTTGTTCCCTAAATATGATATATCGGCACATTCTTGTGCCCATTTCTTCTAGCACAAATACATAGACAATCCCTTCTCAATAGTAGTCGATTTAGCAAGGCATAAGCAACTGTAATGAATACATCTTAAGTGTATATTTGGTTGCACAAAAAATTAACATGGGAAATAAACAAATTTTGTGAAGTCCAATTATGTAGAAAATAAGTCTATGAAAATTACATTTGCTACTATTTGGTTGGACACAATTTTTCCTGGGAAGAATCCATAATTTTCATTTTCCAGTGTTTGCATAGAAAATCAACATGGAAATAAAAAACAATTTTACAATTTGTTTTAATTTTACTACCTATATAATAATAAAACTAACATTATATAAACAATTCATCAAATAATTTACTAAATAAAAGTATGAACTAGAAAACTACACAGAAAAGCACATTAGAAGCCAAAGTACCTAATTGCTAAGATAAGTAATATTATAACTAAAATGTCATTTTAAAAACAAGCAGTATCATAACAATAATTCAAAGTTGAACTAGAACTAAAATTTCAATGCTAAATTAAAAAAGTTTAATTGGACTCATCAAGTTGATTTTAAAACCACAACTCTCTGCACTCTTCTGTCAAACCATGAAGAAAGACCCGATGTCTCATTGTTATTAAACAATTTCATCACTTTAAACACATCAATTGTTAAAAGGTTTGGAACAGCTCTCACAGCCTGCTCAATATATTATCCCTACCAGAATCCTTGATCCTAAAAACAATTGGCTATTTCACCAAAAACATCAACGAGTTTCACCATTACATTACCAACATCTTTTGGATTGGTGTTGCTACATGATTGTTTGTGTTTTTTCCTTTGTGTGGCAAGAACATGTATATGTTGTGATGGGTTGACCACAAAACTAGCATTATTTTCATCATCATCAAGGTCTACATCAACATTCCGATAGACTATATTTTATGGGCTAGTAGAGTTTGTAATGTTATGATCGTCTGACATAGCATGATCACCCATTGTTGGGTTATTTCCAATTATAATTGCATGCTTATAATAATGTGAAAACATCTTTTAGTGAAGAACATCAGCCTCAGGGCATGACCGAAAAAAATGAAATAAAGTATTATGATGCGTTGACTTCTAATATGAAAAAATTAAACATGTTTATTGATGGATTCAATTACTTGCAACATCGAAAGGAGAGTTTGTAGCTTGAACGAGTTTGATTTAGTCTTTATAAAACCTAAGCAATGAAGATAACACTAGGTGAAAGTAAACGCTAACTGTATGACCTGAGCGAATAAATTGAAAACTTGATTTACAATTATGTCCAATGATATGGAGAAACATGACAACTTGTTACTCAACCTTCACACATCGTTTGTCTTTTAACCCATAGCCTCGTAATATAGTACACAACTACATAAAGGGAGTTCGCTTCATCATAAGTTGATCATGATCACTCACATTATAGTCGCCTAAAAACCAATCTCTTTTCTTCATCTATGTTTATTATTGGCTTTCTTGATCTCCTATAATAATGATAAAGAGTGATTGTTGTTGTGACTAGTATCATGAAAACAACAAGTTTTTGTCATCGTTTTTCTAAAGTTTGCGTTGTATATACACTTTAAAATTGCAATATAAATTCATTTACATATAAACAACTCATTGAATGAGAATATTGTATCATGAGTATGCAATTTATGCAATTTTCATTCAACGATCTATGTACTAAAAAGACTAAATAAGTTACAATAATGAACTTCTCCCCTAAATTTGTAACCAACACCACCAAACCCAACACATGGCATATATAGATAACCATGACATAAGAATCTATATCGAAATAATGAGTTTTTATGGGTTGTTATTGTCCATTTTAGGACATATTTGCAACTAAAACTATATTAAATCATAAAACATTGATGAAAACAATGAAACATACTATCTATTGAGCAATGACAAAGACAATAGAAACATAACTAATTTGATTTAATTGGTGATAAAGATCAAGAGATCAAGGTCTGGTTAATGGTGTTAACTTGATTGAATGGTGACGAATATACAAAGATAAAGAAATCAAATAGATGTTAGCTTCTACATGGACAAATACAACTCATACACTTGCTTTTTAAATCAACTCATTTGGCTCCTTCGTTGTTTGATGTACATAGTGGGTATTACCCTATTATATTATGCTTTTGCAGATGTAAATGAAAAAATATAGCATCAACGAAAATCAACACGAACAACCGAAATCTGTCTATTGTTTTGTCAATCGTTGCCCATTGATACGATCGAAAAAAAAAAAAAAAACTTTTTGCTCAGTTGCTTTGCCAACCCAAACAAAAAGTAAAAAACCATCAAGGAAAACTCTAATCATTATCCTCCTAAGATACCAATATTCATCACAAACTCAATATATATATACACAAACACACACGATCGGGATAACTCACAAGAAACTATAGATGAGGAAAAGAAAAAAAAGAAGGAAAGACAAAGAAGTAAAGGAGATGAGGGGGTTACCTTTTCTGGTTTGGAGGTTGAAGATGAAGTTTGTTGAGGTTGCAGACGGTGTGCTCAAAGCCAAAATGTTGAAGAAGAAGGAAGATATTGGGTTAGTAGGTTTTTAAAGTGAAAAATTTTAGCTAGATTTTCCCTAGATTTTGATTTTGAGGGGGTCTCGAACTTGGTTTCCCGTTAGAGATGGGAAATAGTGGCACACGCATAAAGAGGTTCTTTGGTGTAAAAGTCAAACCAAACAATGGATATCCATCTTGACATGGGATTTTGATTCTGTTTCCATGGAAAATGAGAAACCAAACAAGCCCTTAATAAAAAAAAAAAACAACTTAACATATCATTTGGGATTGTAAACGGGCTAAAAATGTTGGGAAGACAAATCTTCTAAGCTTATCCCATTTGATTTAATTGTGTTTCTCTCATGAATATACAATGCCAAAATTATAATGCTTTTATATGTAGGTTCATCTGTTGAAACAAATTATAGACAGTGAGATAAACTTTATATCTTTCATGTGAGGATAGGTTTTAGGTTCTTTCCGTGATTCTAGCCAGCTTCTTTTGGGGTTTGTTTAGCTCTTGAGTGGGGGATGTTGATTTTTAAATAGTACTTTCCCAAATCAATCAACTTTTATCTTTGTTTTTTCTTTCTTTTATAAGCGTTTCGTTTCGAAAGCTCGAGCAAATCAGTTTGAAACTCATTGTTTTTTCTCAAGGGATTTTGGAAGTTGGTTGTTTGTGGGCGTTTTGAAATGGGATTCAAAGGGATTTTGAAAGGGGTTTCAAGGGGATTTGACTTATACATGAATGTTGGTATTACTTTAAGTACCTTAGGCACCACATCTACAATTGTTACATCTTCATTCAAAATTTTCAAACATATTACTTTCATTTTATTTTAATTGTGGAATTGAACTCACCATTGCATGAAAATCATGAGAATGAACAAATACATGAACCCCATCTTCAAATTGCCTTCAAATCCCTCACCCTTGTAAAACCAATCGATTTTGAGCTAACAAAAAATGTTCAAAAGCTATAGAAGACCTTTTGCTATGGATGTTTGAATAACTAATTTGGTCTCAAACAAAGCTCTAAAGACCAAGTTTGTCTCGGAAACAGTGTTTGTGGAAGATTTTCATTTCTCATGTAGAATCCTCTGTTTTTTTTAAATTTATTTATTTATTATTTTGAACTCCATTTCTTTAAATACTTAAGAAATTGTTGTTGAGTGTAAAAATATGATTGAAACTTCTCCTTCAAAGGATCGGGTGTCGAGCCTAATGGTGAGAGCTGGTTGCACAATATTTTAGATTTTCGAAACCACCCCTGCTCATGTAACAAAAACCCCAAACCCATCCCTTTCATCTTCTGCAAATAAACCCTCCCTGCCGTCTCATCTGCCACGACTCATTCTCATCTCCTCACTTTTTCTCGACGCCACCGTCCGTCCCCTCTACACCTTGACGCCACACCTCCTTTTCATCTCCTTATTCTCCTCCTATACGATTGAGCAAATCCCCACACTCTTAGATGATTTCCACCTTGCCTTTCATCTTCTTATTCTCCTCCCTGTACACAATTAAGCAAATCTTACATCTCTCAGGTCGATTTTCATCTCCCCAACTTCTACCACATTGATTTCACACCTCCTCTCATCTCCTTCTTCTCTTCCCTCTACACATGACATGCGTTCCATGATGCTTTGAACAACTGTATGTAAATGAGCTCCCAGATAAGAGACAGTTTCAATAAGTGGAGCCATGAGGTGAGTAATCAATAGCTAATCTATAAGAACATATCTAAGTTCTGTATTGTTGTTCATATCTTTTACAGAAATTAAACATGAAACTAAAAATGATTGTTCTTTCCATTATTGCAGAAAAATTGGTTGGATTTGAAACTAACAAAGATTGTTCTTTCCATTATTGCAGAAAAAATTGGTTGGGTTTTGTGGTCGAAACACATTCGATTAATTCAATAGCGGTTTCTTTCCACTTTTTGAAATGTCTGATTGAATTATTTTGGTGTGAAATTGAAAGGGTTTCTGTGACTGAAGACAATGACTTTGATTTGCATTTGCTATGTTGACACTAACAAACATTGTTCTTTCCATTATTGCAAAAAAATTGGTTAGGGTTTGTGGTTGAAACACAATATGAGTGAAGAATGTGTGCAATATATTATGAAGCAAATGAAGTGATTGACAACTACATAAACAATTATGATGTGATCCTTGATTTTTTTATCCATCTATTGTTGTGAACAAGAGCTTCGATTGCAAAAGAATGTATTCCTTTCAACTGTTTCAAAATTTTGTTGTGTTGTTAATACGACATTTAATTGAATGTTGGCAGTGCAGGCTATTCAGATTAATGTTGGAGTCGATGTGTGCATGAACTACAAAAGTGCATTCTATTCCAACCTTCCTGAAGTTCAAAAGTCACTTCATGCAAATCATACCATTCTATATTATCCATGGCAAATGTGCATTAGGTAATTAAGTAATCTATTACAAATTTTATTTGTTGCTTGCAAAACCATGCTTTGAAGCAATTTTGATCATTATTTATGTTTGTTCAATGAACAATATACTGATTTATCACGATTTTGATGAGGGCATCAACATCCTTCCCCTGCTTAAAGGATATTTCTTCTACCTAATGACGAGTTGGTTCGTTTTGACCCGTCATAACTTGCACTTAGCTGTCTTTGGTGGGGTCGGAAACAAACATGATAAATAGTGTATGGCCGTGTCAACGACACGGTTGATACACTAGTAGTATTTAAAAAATGAAGGGTAAAATGTTTGTCTTCAATGCCACTTTTGGCTTTTCCAAAACTACCCCCTATAAAATCTATTAATTGTAGACCTTTCATGTCAACCACTATTTAGTCATTGGTGCATAAATATAAAACTAATGTGAACACAACAATTTGTAGGTAGCCCCTCACATATTATATTCAAGCTCTCGACCATAATTATTTCATACTCCTCTAACTTTAAAATAAAAAATAACCTCATGATATTAATCAATTATAATAAATATTATTTCTTTTTTCAAATTTAATATACTACTCTTTGTAATTTGTGTGCGCATGGTCTTTAAATAACCCCACTGTAACATGCAATGCACAGATGGTTGCAGGCGCATTACACTATTATTTGAGAAAATAAAGTAGGGTTGATAGTCGGTTCATTTTTTTACCTAAACCGTGAATTGAGTTGACTTTGATCGGTTTCAAAAATTTCAAACTGAAACCGAACTGACCATTAACAAAACTAGGGCTGAACAAAAAACCGATCAAACCGATCCGAACCGAATTTAAACCGAACCATTTAGATCGGTTCGATCGGTTTCGGTTTTAAAAAATTCAAAACCGAAGTAGTCGGTTCGATTTTCGGTTTCTATGTGATTTTAACCGACCAAACCGAACTGATCGAATATATATAATAAATAATATATATTTTATATATAAATAATACTATATGTTTAAAATAGTCGGTCGGTTCGGTTTTATTTCGGTTTTGATTCGATTTTAGTCGGTTCGGTTCGGTTACGGTTTGCATAAATTAGAATCGGTTCGGTTTCGGATCGGTTTTGTTAATGGTCGGTTCGGTTTCGGTTTGAAAATTTTAAAACGGACCTAAGTCAGTTCGGTTCACGGTTTAGGTGAAAAACGGTTCGGTTTTCAGCCCTAAACAAAACCGAATCGATTCTAATTTATTCAAAACGTAATCAAATCAACTAAAACCAAATCGACTGAATATTAGTTAAAATCATAGAAATCGAAAACCAAATCGACCAATTCGATTATGAATTTTTTAAAACCGAAAACCGAACTGAACTTAAAATTTTTGTTCAACCCTTAAAAAAAAAAAGGGACAAAAACGTAATTGTAGCGCCCGGACTAGTTTTCATAGTCAACAAAATTTCTTGTTTGGTCGGTCTAAATCTTAAAATGTGCAACCTAAATTGGAAGCCCGGCCCAATATTGTTTGGTCGCATGGTCCTATATTTAGATCGGCAAGACCGTCGTGACTCGTGAACTAACCGCCAACTTGGTTGTTGTTTGCCAACCACATAAGCAAAGCAAAGCGTCTTCCCGGCAACAACTGCAAGTGTGTTTGATGAATCTCAAACCAACCTATTCTTCCCTGCTTTTTTCCTTCTCGACTATCGCAAAACAAAATTCTCCAAACCCTAATTTCCTCATTTGCTCTTCATTTCTCCCCAATTCGAACAATCAAGAACCCTAGAACTCAACATTTGGTTCAATTTCTTGATGCGATGGGTTAGAAACTCCTCTAGATCCAAGAACCACTAGATCTCTCTCTCATCATCCATGGCTATCATAAGCGACGCACTTCGGCAAGCGTTTATGCCGAAGCATGAATACGAGAGCCTTAGAGAAGAGGAGAAAGCGTGGACTCGGCTTCAGAGGCCTGTGCTTTTGGTCACTGTGGTGGTTTTGTGGATTGCAGTGATTGTTTCGGCGTCGATTAGCTTGAATATTGTATTTCTAGCTCAGGAGGGGAGGAGACCGTTCTGCCAAGATCAGAGGCTTCAACCTCTCACCATTAACACTAGTGGAGAGTCGGAGATTTTTGCTGGAGCGTTTTATTTGACTGAGAAGGAAGCCGCGGATTATTACTGGATGGTTGTGTTCATTCCTTCGTCCATTGTTTTCTTGGCGTCGGTGGTTTACCTTCTTGCAGGTGAGTCGTGTCTTTCTAAACTTTAATTATTAGCTGCTTTGCTGCCACATGTTATGAGTTTTTGTTTTGAAAATTTAGGGATTCTAGTGTGTATTACATGTTACATCGTAGGGAGGAGGAAATTTAAGAGCCTGGACCTCTGACGAAAGTTAGCGTTCAAGGAAGAAATAGTCAGAGTTGGTTTAAGTGTTCTCCTTGATACGAATGTTCATACATTCAGAAGGAATCTTCCCTTGGGGGAACTTTCAGGTCTTCTCCTTGTCATTGGTGTGGAGGAATAACATTTGCCCTCGAGACCCGGTTTTTTATTTGGAAAGGGGTGTGAATCAATTAATGACGAGATGGAGGAATGTTTGTAGATGAAATTTGAATGGGTTGTAGTCGAATTGGATGAGTATAGTGATACTGATCATAAAATTTTGTTTCGAGTGTATATATATATATATTGATTTTTCTTTCTTTAAGTTTTTTCACACTTGTTATTGGCACTATGGTTTGGAGTATTATGAGGTTAAACGCAAAATTAGAAAAATTAGCATTAATTTTCTCTCATTTATTTATAACATTTACCGTAGACCAATTAATTGGTGAATTTTGAAAGCGATTAATTGCCAAATCGGCAAGAAATCACCGATTACGCGGGCTAGAGGTGGTTGAAACTATTAATTCGAAAATCATAATGCTCTACTAGCCAGAAGAATTATCGGGGATTAATCGCCGATTTAATAACACAACATTGCATTTATGTTTATGGTTAGAAAAAGGCATGCTTATTACATCAGAGGAGTTAATGTACATATTGTTTTACTCTTTGAAAAATGTCAACTTTATAAAGTTTTTCCACAAAAAATTTTTTATTTAAAAAAATGTTAATATACATATTGCATGGTAGCTGTATTGAACCTAAACTATCACACGATATGCTTGTGTGTGCAATATGACTAATTGACGTTTCAAAAAAAGTTACTGTAACTTAGAAAAAATAAAAGAAAAAATAAATTAATGTACATATTGCCTGGTAGCTGTTTTGAACCTAAACTATATCACATGATATTCATGTCTATGTGAGATGACTGATTAACTCTTCAAAAAAATTTTGATGCACTGAAAAAAGGACTTAATTTATATATTTGCATGGTAGCTGCATTCAATCTGAACTAGATCACACGGTATACATGTGTAGGTGACTTTTTCAGGTTATATGCATATGTATATATTTGGCTTCTTTTTCTTTCTCCCAAACACTTTAAAAGTCTCTGAAGTTGTTTAGTTGTGAATGATAGGAAATTGATTGATTTTGATAATTGGGAGCATTTTTTAGTGGAGAATCAAGATTATTGCTATTTTTGTCCTAAACCACTAAAATCCAAATATATATATTTTTTACTTTCATCGTAATCTTGTTCGTCTTTTACTTTTGGTTTTTAAGAAAGCATCGATTGCATATAGTTTGACCAAGGTTGTTGGGACACTTAGAAGTGCCATACTAACACTTGTACTTGTATTTTAAATCTTAAGGGTCATACGGTAGTTTTTGATTTTTGATACACAAATGAATGTCAATGCCAATACTAATCCAGGGTAGTTGTATATCAACTGTGAAAGAATAAGTCTTTGTGATTTATTTAGTGAAGGATTTATCATTTTATCGATTTAATTTTTTTACATGCGTGCGTGAATACATAAATGAGTACCATTATCACACAATATATAATATTCTATATCCACATGTCTTAAAATTGGAAGGATGATACGCGCTTCCAAAATCTTGCTTATATTTCTTCTTTTCCTTATTTTTTATGCAAGTGATGCCTTATTGCTGATTAGCTGCATAAGCATAGTACTTTTATGTAGAGTTATTTATTGATAATAAACAAGAACATGACAAACAAACAAAATTAATGAAGACAAAACATTTTTTTTACACATGCATCGTATTGGTGGAATCCGTCCGGATTATTTCACGGAGTTTTTGAAGTATTATGCATTTTGATATATTTCCACTTTATTTTATTAATCAAAACAAGATATTATTAATTAAAATAAAATATCGAGTGTTATGCCTCTAAATGGGAGTTGATGTATCTATCCTTCCCATCCCACCGCCATCACCAATCACTACACACACAGAAAATGGAGTCTTTTTGGATAAATCCTTCTAAGCTTTTGGTGGACGCTTTTCCAATTCCATCTCTTTTGGGTCACAAAGAAATTCCTTAAAAAGTGTCCATGTGGTAGATTAAAAAGTGTCCATGTGATAAATCCTTCTAAGCCAAGATTGGTGCTGGTTTGGTTTCGGCTTGGAGCGACAGACTTTGGCATTATGGCTATTTTGTCACACAATTGACAAATAACTTTGGGTTGTCCTTACTGGAAATTAGGCCTCCAAGAATTAGTTTGTTGAGAAAAAACTCCAGAGTTGTAGTTAGATGGTAGTGTGCTGAATACGTTATAAGACAAATCTCATCAGAGGTAGATGGTGTATGCTAGGTTTAAGGAAGAGAATGCAAGCTCAAAAGAACACTTGCGTGTTGCAAGTTGGCCGAAAATTTGGTGCCACTACTTGGAACTCTTTCAAGTTGATTGGGTGATATGGGGACTGGTGAGGAGTCTGGACTTTGCGGATGAGCTTTTTGCATCAGTTTCTAGGTGGTATGATGTGTGTAGAATATAGGGATTTTCAGGGGCAAGACAGTCAACTCCTAGGTAAACAAGGACAGTCTTGTGATTATCAGGATCAGCTGCTCAGGATCTGGAAGGGTTTGACTTTGATCTTTGCTTATAACTTGGAAATATTATCTAATCCAGAAAATAATCTCTTTTTATTGCTGGTTGCTTTTTCCATTTTGCTGCTTTTTTATTTGTGGATTAAATCAAAATATCCAAAAAAAAAATCAAAACAAAGTAAGAAAAACTATCAAGTTGTTTCTTTCTCTTGGAAATTTATTCTTGTTTTCCTGTTCCGGCTAGGGGTGGGCAAGAATCCCGGCCCCGACCCGACCGACCCGGACTGATATGGTTCCGAACCGGTTCAAACCGGGATGAATCAGTTTATGTTGTTTTTATCTCGGTCCCGGACCAGTTTGAACTGGGACGGAATCGGTTTTCACAAATTTTGTCCCAGATTCGGTCCATCCCGATTACTGTAGCAAGCCCAAGCCCATGTAATTTTATCAAGTCAAAAGCCCAATTTTATCAAGTCCATCCCGGTTACTGTAGCTGAAACACAACTGAAAGAAGAGAGTGAAGCACCAACGAAAGCCTCTTCCCCACCCGTGCCAATGAATACTAAGCTTTAAATTAGCATTCGAGGATTTCCCAACATCTTATGTACCCTGACATCAAGGCAAACCTTCCTTGTTCCACTCGACCTCAATTGGAATATGTAGAATCTCCTCACAAGACTTGCATAAGATGGAAAAAGATTCTTGTGTACAAAACATATTATAGATAGTGTTTATCATCTTCACCAGTTGAGGACATCCCCTCATGTGAAGCCCTAAGAAACAGTGTAAGTTGTTTGGGTCAGGCCTCAAATGGGTATCTATGATAAAATATTAGCTTAAATAAATGCGATTTCAACCAATGAGTTCATCTCCAAAACTTTTTGAGATTACTTGCAAATTTCCTCAAATGGGTATCTTTTTGAGATAACATACCATTAATTATCCTCGGATGTCAAAAGGGGGAAGAGCTTGAACATGCGAAAGACCCCACCTGTTTTGGATCATTTTTCGCCCGCTGTGTGCCTTAGTAATGACATAAGTGCAGGATTCTCCATTAATCCTCATCCCCAATGGTTGTATGATGCAGCGAGATGAAGAGAGGGGATGTGTAAATTTAGGCGGGCCTTGTGAAATTGGAGGCTTATTTGGTGCAACAATATTGGGCTTGGGTCTTTTTTAAACCGGGATGGCATGGTCTCGACCCAGACTGTTTCGGTTCAAAACAGTCTGGTACCAACCGGGTCAGCCCAAAAAAAATTGATTTTTCGACCCGTACCGTTCCCGTTTCATTGTACTGGGACGGGACCGGGATTAGCCCAAACCTGAACTGACCCGGACTGTGCCCACCCCTAGTTCCGGCCATTGGCATTGAATGTGTTCCACTACTGCAATCCATTGTTGGAAGACGTCCTTAAAATCGCCAAGTAGATTTCTTGTATTTACCATGCAAGGATTCAAGTTTTCCTTCAACAGGGCAAGGAGTTTAAATGCTTCAGTACCCTTTCCTCTGAGAGAGGGGAAGTTGCAGGTCCTTCCCATTCTGGAGGAACAACTGATTCAACAATTTCTAGTCCTCATCTATCTGGTGTTTCATCCATTTTAGTTTCTATCAATTTTATAACATCTATCTTGTAATGACTATGCATGGATCACCTCTATTTGTGTGGTCCATTCCAGTGACGACATTCCCACTTTTGTTATCATTTCCAGTATTGGCAGGGGCAATTACCATGTTATTAACTGATCGAACTTTAATACAACATTTCTGACCGACTTCAAAGCTCTAACATAGTCAAACTTAACTTACGGAACTTCAATATTAACATGCGCACATACAAGAGTTATTGAACTATAAATGACGAGATTAGTGTTTCCATAATATACTTAAACCAATAACATAGGAATAAAGTATATAGCATGTCAAAATTATTCAAGTTCTAATTAGATTAGTGCAATGGTTTGGACATGTAATATTGGAAAAGTTATTAACAGATAAGGCCATTGGACTCATTAAAAAAAACTGTTTTCTCCTTAGAACTAAAAGCACCATCTCTTTCTCAACTTGTGGGTGTAACGATGCGCCGTAGTCACCTTAAAGTCGACAAAATGGACTCCCTTACACTTGATCTGGTCCAAGAAAAGTAATACTTCTCCCTTTCATTTCCGTCAAGCTAGCTATCTCTTGTTACATTGACAAAATCCTCTGAACCTGCGAACATTTAAGTCCAGATATGCATGGTATATGTGCAGTGGCAGCACAAGAGAATGTGGTTCATTGATTCTCCAGTGGGAATAGTGTTTTTCCTCATTTTTCTTAAGGTTGTCTGGGTGAGAGTTTATGAACAGTAGAGATCCAGCAATCTTGGGTGGGGTAGAAATCGACCACTCCCCTTAGCTATCCTAGCTAGGAAGGAAAAAAAAGGAAGGGCATTAAGAGCATTAGGCTTCTCCCAAGGAGAGGCTAAAATATCTATGTGAAAGTCGTAATTTGTAACTGATGTTTTCTAATGTCGTGTGTTGTTGGGCATTAAGAGCATTAGGCTTCTCCCAAGGAGAGGCTAAAATATCTATGTGAAAGTTGTAATTTGTAACTGATGTTTTCTAATGTCGTGTGTTGTCTAGAACTCTAGTTGCAAAAGTACTCGAGGTAATCTGCGAAGTATCCTGAGCTGACACATTAAGCTCATTGTCGTATTTTGCTTGTTATCCTAGCTTCATTTGTTTGAAGGTAAGGACAAAAGATCTTTGAGGTGAAGATCTACAATTGCGCTGATCTACTAAGATTGGAGTTGGCAGATTAAGGTTGTGATTTTACTTTTAGTTTCATTTGTCATGGGATGGGGTAACAAATCTAGGAAGCTCAGCTTCACAGTCAAGGTCTAGTTTATTTTATTTTTATTTTCCCTTGGCTGTGAGATTCAGTTCAGTTTTATTTGGTTGTGAAATTTAAAACGAATTGCGGCTAGCAATCTTACCTTCGGGATCCGAATCCCCAAGAATTTTTTGAGTGAAATATCAGTTTTTGATCCTTCTTTGACTCTTATCTTGACAGATTGCAGGGACGTAGGTTCCCCTTCGTTGTTGCCTAGCGCTTTCTTTCTAGAAAAGAGAATATCTCCCTCTACCTATTCCAATCAGCACACCTACGGGACCGGAGAAGTCATTTCTGAAGTGGAAGCTTCTAGGGGGGTAGGTTGGAAGTCAGAGTGGGCAAAATGGTTGGTGTCCAATTAGGGAATAATCAGGACAGGGCAGTTGAGTTATATCACTAGGTTGCTAGGATAGGTGGTGCATCAACTGAAGGTGAGGTCCTTCCTAATTTCGAGGAAATTTCTGTCTTGGAATGCTAGGGATCTTGGGTCTCAAGACTGTGTGTTCTCAGTTTGAGGTGGCTGGTTAGTAGGAACGGTGGGTGAAGATTTAATGAAAGACATTTGGGGAGAGATTTCTTCAAATGGGCTTTTGTTCGTCTCATTGGAGCCTCTGGTTGTTTGCTGACGGTGTGGGATTCTAAAGTTTTAGAGTTGGAGGAGGTCCTTCAAGGCGCTTTCTCTCTCTTGGTTAGTTGGTTAAACTTCATAATCTGGAGAAGGATTCCTCTGGGCCGTGACCAATGTCTATGGTTTCGTAGTTCATTCGCTCCATGATCAGTTTTGGGAAGAGCATCAAGCAATTTATGGTCTGTGGCAGGGTCCTTGGTGTTTGGGGGGATATTTTAATGTGACCAGATTCTCAGAGGAATTGAAGGGGGTGGCAGAATCACTTATCACATGATGGCTTTTAATCAATTTATGGCTGAGTATGAGCTTCAAGGGTTAGATCTCAAAGGAAGTCAATTCACTTGGTCTGGCATGAGGGCTGCGCTCGATAGATTCATTCCAAACAATTTGTGAGTGGATTTTCATGGAGTTATGTGCGAGAAGTTGATGACGAAGTGGGTTCGAATCACAATGTGGTTTTATTCTGTCAGATAAAAATATCTTAGTTTCTAAGCCTTTCAAGGTTGAAGCAAGATTTTGTTAATTTTGTCTCTTCAGCTGGAACACTCTCAAGGTCACAGGACATCCAGGTTACATTCAAGGATCTTAAACCTCTTCTAAAGTCCTGGATTGTTTGTGTGTTTGGTAAGGTCGATCTCCTTATTTGCTTTTGTGAAGCTAAGCTAAAAGATCTTGATATTGTTGAAGAATCTAGAAACCTATCTAATGAGGAGTGTAACTTGAGACTAACATTGAAAATTGACCTTGAGCGACTCTTGAGGAGAGATTACACTTGTTGGAAAAATAAAGGGGGTATTCGTTGGGGTCGGAGCAATGATTTCTGTTATAAATATTTCCACCAAATGGCAAGTCATGGCAAATCACAGGAGAATCAACAATTTCATCCTCTACATTAAACAATAAAGAATGTTCTAACTGATAAGATTGTATCATATTGTCAATTTTTTCAAGCATTTATTTTCTAAGCTAGAGGAATGCCATCCTATCTCTCATTTAAATCTATAATCTATGTGCTGGAACATGACATTACTGAATTTGCAAGCTATTAAAGCTCTTCCCTCTGTAAGCTATTAATGTTCTATCCTCTGATGCATTGCCGGGGATTGACGGCTTCCCATCGAAATTTTTGCTTAATGCTGGCAGACCACATGTTCTGATTCCATGAGGGTCTTTTTTAAAAAAAAAAAAATTATAACATACAATTTTGTCACCCTCATTCCTAAAATCAAAGGTGCATCTAAGATTGTACACTATCGCCCGATCAAATCTTATTACATCATTTGATAAAATTATCTCGAACACGGTTGCTACTAGGCTCATGAGAGTGATGGATAGCCTAGTTTCTCCCTTCCAATCAACTGCCATTCCGGGTTGACAACTGGTGGATGGCCCCTTGATTGCTTATGAGCTTATTCATTTTTGTATGATTGAGGGAATAAAGGGCATTCTTAAGATGGTTTTTCAAAGGCTTTGGATATAGTGAATTGGGCATTTGTTGCTCACATTCCCCCCAATATGGGTTTTGGTTCCAAATTTAGCGGATGAATTCAGACAATTATTCGCAGTGCTTCTTTCTCTATTAGCCTAAATGGGGAGCTGGCTGCTTTTTGAAGGCATCTCATGTTATTAGGCAAGGTTACCCAATCTCTTTGATGCTCTTCTCTCTAATTGGATAATCCCTTGCGTTGATGACAAAAGCTGTGGTTGATACTGATCTCTTGCATGTTTTTTCGGCTGTTAGGGGTGAACATAGGTACCTGTTCTCCAGCTTTCAGATGACATGATCTTGTCCTTGATGCAAATATCTCTAGCCTTGTGAAATCCATTCCTTATTTGGGTTGAAGTGGTTTCAGGTCTCAAGGTGAATTTTAAGAAGATTGTCCTCAACAAAATATCCTGCCTTTTGTGTCTTTCCAAGTAGGGGATGGCAATCACATTAGGTTATGTGTTTGCCCTGCTCATAAGGAAAATCCCAACAGACAAGAATATTTCCTACAAACGGCACGTGACATACAACCTAACCACATTCTCACATAAAAGTTATCGGAAACGAAATTTCATTATATTACACAAAACTCCAAAATATTACAACCATTCCACTGGCAACCTTCGCCCCCAAATTCACACACCAAAGCAAAGACACAAAACATAACTTGTATACTAAACACCAAAAAGCAAGATACGAAACATCTTACAAACCTTGGAAAGGACTAGGATCTACTTCTGCTCGGCTTGATCAACAAACTCGAACTGCACTCCAATAAGAGTACACCCAATTGCCACAAAACAAAACAAAATGGGTCAGAATAAAAATCAACAACAATTAAAACATAAAAATAATGATCCACAACTTATGATACGTTCATAACTGCCTTACATCATATTATACAACTTATTCATAATGCACCAACCATATGATCAACTATTCATATGCACAAATCGTATGATCAATAAAGTCATAACTTTTTAATAAACTGTTACCAAGGATGCACGGACTCGGACACGGACACGACACGGCGACTCGGCAATTTTCAAAAAAATAGGACTCGGCGACTCGGCGACACGGTCAAACTTAATTTTTTAATATATATTTTTTGTAACTCATCAAATTCAAACATATTAATAATACATTCAAATTCATTCATTCAAATTTACAAATGCATCATAAAGTCAAGCTCAACTGCTCAAATAGTCAAGTCATACTCATAAAGCATAATTTCATTAACTTGATACTGTAAATTGATACTGTAAATCTCATAAAGTAGTCAAGTAGTCAAGTCATACTCATATAATTTCATTAACTTGATACTGTAAATTGATAATTTTAAAAACTCACCAGTCACCAGCGAGGCGGCTAGATCTCTTCTTCATTAACTAGCTCATCCACTGTCACATTTTCTGCATCCAACAGTCCAGCCTCTAGCTCAGGTTCATCAAGCGAAAGACTGGCAATCTCAAGCACTCCAGTAGCATCCAAATCCAACGAATCAATAGTATCTCCTGTGACATCCCACATCCTTGTCTCACCTTCTTGGTACTCTTGTTTTCTTCTTGACAAAAGACGAAGGTTGGAATGCACATACACTAAATCTTCAGCTCGTTTTGGGGTCAATTTGTTCCTTTTTAATGAGTGGATGTTGTTATATGTGCTCCAATTCCTCTCACAACATGAGGAAGAACAAGGTTGGCCAAGTAGCTTCAAAGCAATATTCAAGAGATTAGGTGCACTGGTATATTCTTTCTGACAATAGTTACACTTCCATCTAAGGTTTCCCCCACCTTCATTTGGTTTTCCTAATCTTGTCACATGCTTCCAAAGATCATCCCCAGTTCCTTGGCCTGCTAAAACCAATTTTAATTTCTTATTTAGTTTTCACTTTTCACTTTCCACTTTCCAGCAAATAGGTGCAAGGAAGGAAAACATACACTTGCAGGAAAAAAATTTTCAAGAAAAAACATACACTTGCAGAGATTCATACACTTGCAGAGATTCATACACTTCAAGAAAAAACATACACTTGCAAGAAAAAACGAATCGCAGGAAGTTCATACACTTGCAGTTGCAGGAGAAAAAAAAAATAAAAAAAATCGAATGAATCGATTGTTGAAATCGCTGAAATTTCAAAAAAAAACATACACTTGCACTCTTGCAGAGATTCAGAGAATAGCAGAGAAAAAAAAAAAAAAAAAAACAGAAATCGAATAATCGATCGATCGATGAAACAACTCACATAACAGGAACGATCGATCGATCGATCTCTACATCTCAGTAAAAAAAAAAAAAAAAAAAAAGAAATCGATCGATCGAACGTACCTGGTCCTGGTGTCGATGAGGACGCCATGATCTCTTCTCCTCCGCTCCGTCTGTCGATCTCTTCTCCTCCGTCTCTATCAGCCTTGACGATCGATCGATCGATCGATGGCTATTGGCTGCGAAAGGGTTTCTGAGTTAGGGTTTCGGGTTTTTTTTTTTTTTTTTCTCTTCTCTGACTCGGTCTGTGTGGGAGGAGGAAGAACGTGCGAAATTAAACAATTTCGTAGTCAACGAATTTTGACTACCTCCGGACCGTGTCTGGCCGAGTCTGGACCGTGTCCAGGCCGTGTCCAGCTCAGTCAACGAATTTTGACCGTTGACCCCGTGTCCAATACGTGTCCAGCGCGTGTCGTATGCGAATCCGTGTCCGACACGTATTTGACGCGTGATTCGGGGGGTTTTCGGAGAGTCGGTGCATTATTGACTGTTACTTTCAAATGGATGAAAAATTCTATAATCTCTTGCACACCATTTTTCTCAAATTCTCACATACTCATTTTTTAATTCAGATCACACATTTTCCTGTTTCAAGACATCATACAAATTTTATTATAACATACTCTGTTTCAAGAATCTAGGGTCTATAATTCAAAAGAATAGGGCTATTGGAGCAGATGTAGACCACAGGATTAAAGTTGGTTGGTTGAAATGGCGAATGGCGTCAGGAGTATTGTGCGATAGAAGGATGCCTGCAAGGCTAAAAGGGAAATGCTATAAGACAATTATTCGACCAGCCATGCTATACGGTTCAGAATGTTGGGCTACTACGGGACAACATACGCATAGGATGGCAGTAGCAGAAATGCGTATGTTAAGGTGGATGTGTGGTAAAACTTGTAAGGATAAAATTAGAAATGAAAGAATTAGGAGATACTTAGGTGTAGCGCCCATAGAGGAAAAAATTAGAGAAATACGTTTAACTTGGTTTGGTCATGTGCGGAGGAGACCAAGCACGGCGCCAATTAGAAAATGTATAGATTGGCAAATTAATGAAGGGTATAGACGGAGGGGACGACCGTTGAAAACTTGGATGAAGACGGTGAATGAAGATATCATTGAGCTTGGATTAGGTGAGGAAATGTGGGAAGATCGCATTGCTTGGATAACCAAAATTCATGTAGCCGACCCCGAAAATCTCGGGAATGGGCTTTGATGATGATGATGATGATACTCTGTTTCAAGACATGTCCCATTCTATTGGTCCTTAGGAACTCTTCATTGTATCACGCAAGTCAAAACTCGTACAATGACTTAGTTTTCCTTTCGGAGAACATGCTACATAAAATTTTTAGACCATGAATACCCTATCGCACCTATCCATGTGCCGAATGTGTCTCACCCCGACACACCTCCATACATATACCAATACCCATTTTGAGTATGTATGCATTTCAAACGGGGTGCCGTCTCTAAATGCATACTCCACCTCAAAAGACTGGACACACAAACCAAATCACAAATAAAACTATGCGCTGGAAGAGGATTAAGTTCACACTCTTCCCCTGACCCCTTAGGAACACTCCACTGTATCATGCGAGTCATGACTCGTACAATGACTTAGTTTCCCCTTTTGGAGACAAACTCTGTACAACTCAATCTGTACGAATTATACAAATATCATAAATCAAAGCCTCACTGTACCATTATGTACATTTCAAATGCCGGAGTAGAGTATTCATGTCAAAATCACGATTTCTCCATACTTATCCAATCACATCATTTCCATAGTATCATTTTATGAAACTAAGTTCTAAATATCACAATCACATATGATGCACAATGATTCAATAATAAATATCTACTTGAAAACACGCATCTCGAAGCATAATATTGCTAAATTAAAATATTTTATAATACAAAATAGATTTGTTTTAAGATTAAAATTTGTCATGGTGATCGCAACAGGGAAAACGATACTCAGATTAGAGGTACGGTTCAAATTGTATGACCAGTCAAAGTTCGGTCAAAACTGGAGTCAAACAAATGATGTCATGCTGATGTCATCATCTTCATTTGAACAGATTTTCCAGAACAATTTCAGTCCAACATGATAGATTCAAACACACGTCACATTTTTCAACTGAAAACTGCAATTCTTATACCTGTAGAAAGCTCATACCTTCTACTTTCTAAATATGCAAGATTTATATCTAATTTCTTCCTAAGATAGAAACTACAATCAGGTCTTCATACCCTGTTCATCACGTTCTTACGTCAGACTTAAAATTTCAGCAAAGCACAGTTCAAGTACCCAACTTCAAAAACTATATCTCCTTCAATTCTTACTCAAATGAAACATATAAACTACCTATGGAAAGATCTCAAACTCATCTTTCTAATGAAAACAATCACACACAAAGATATTCACAGAATCAGGAAATATCAGGATGGAAACAAAACAAAATTTAAATCCCCAATTTTGCACATAAAAAAACTGTAAAAACGTATGACAATCTCTCCTAATTGATTGAAAATGTTCAGATGGAAGAGATCAACTCACCTTTTACATCTTTTGCACTCCTCAAAACAAAAACCTTCTCCTCCACAACATGCACCAAGATCCTATATGTATTTCCTTTAGGAGCTCTCACTCAAATTCTCTCCTATTTGAGCTTAGTTTTCTTTATATCCGAGAAAACCAAAAGACCAAAAATATCTAAGGAGAAAAATTAAGAAAGGTTAAGAAATTTGTAGAAGAATGGTGGTTATGTGCCACCATAAATTTTCTGAGCACCACCTCAAGGTGGTATAGAGAAAGCAAAAAAAAATCAGGTGTCACACAACCCTTGCGAAACAAATACAAACACGTCTTCCTGATTTCTGGAAGTAAAGAGGGCCCTATATCAGACTCATAGATGGAAGCAGTCTTTGGAGAGAGTTACTTTTGAAGAGGAGGATGATAAGCTTATTTGGGACCCCAAATCCAGTCAGTTCACTGTCAAAGACTTTTAATGTAAAGTGATTGGCAATTCTCCTTCCTCTAGAAAAAGCAAACTTCTTCTCGTCCAAATTCGTTCCTTTGGACCCTTGCTCGTGGAAAAATTGACTATGAATAACCTTGCTAAGAGGACTCTTGTCATCACCAGCCAGTGTCCGTTATGTGAAGCAGCAACAGAAAGTATTGCTTATCTGTTTCTTCAATCCCCCTTCACTCAATCCATCTCGCCTGCTTAGCTGATGAATCTAGGTGGAGTTTTGTCCCTAGCTCTGACTTTGCTAGTTGGGTTCACCAATGGAGTTCTAGAACTCTTTACTCTTCCAAAAAATGGTTATGGGATACTCCTGCTCATTGTCTTGTCTGGAAAGAGAGGAACAACTGAATTTTTTGGGGGAAAAAGATAGAGATACTGGGTTTCTGGAACATGATTAAAATAATGTCAATCAAATGGGCTTTGGCTTGGAGAATGATCTCCTCCATTCCTGAGCTGCTGCCTCAATGGGATACTCTCGTTCATGAAACAGTCTTTTGTATTTGTTTTTCCATAGTTTCTTTGTTTCCGTCTCTCCTAGAGCTCCTCACTCAGCTTATATAATCTTTTTTTTTTTTTTGTTATCAATACAAGAGTTGTATTTACCAACTCACACACACACACTCAAAAAAAGAAGATCGTCGCTTGTAGTACATAGTGCTCTTGGCACATGTTCGCACTTTATAGCATTCTACGCATTTCACGGATATCCAACATGTAGACCTAAAATTGTGACGTTTCAATTTTATAATTTTAAAAGTACTCTCAGTGTGTTACACACG
Source organism: Berberis vulgaris (assembly GCA_963556465.1). Classification (NCBI taxonomy): domain Eukaryota; kingdom Viridiplantae; phylum Streptophyta; class Magnoliopsida; order Ranunculales; family Berberidaceae; genus Berberis; species Berberis vulgaris. Next base: position 76,480,166 of record OY747127.1, read on the forward strand.
CGCCTTATCTCTCCATGTACTCATTACTTTTGATACTAACTACATTTTCTTTTCCTCATTTTTCTTTACGTTTACAAGCTTTTCCGTATGAATCTCCATCCTTAACTTCTATAGGGGCCCAATGTCAAATGCACATTACGAAAATATGCCAATAAGTTAAAGTACATAAACACCGGGTCCATAGTCCAGTATTCCACTTATCATGCAAATTCTGAGATAATCTGTCAACATTTCATTGAAGGTATATGAGCCTGTCAAAAGCCTCTGCTGGAGTTATGGATGCTTATCCCATTCATCTTGGCTTATCGATGAAAATGTATTTGATACATGTTTTAAGGGCCTATGATGTGCATCCATGATGATAGTCTCTACCTGTGACTGTGGAGAGCTTACCTTTCCATTTGGGTGGCTAGAAGTTAATAACGAACATAATTTGCATTATATAGCTGATCGAAGTTGCCCAAAGTTCATTGTCACTGTAGTGTTAATGTTTTTCTTAGGGTGTGTTTGGTTGCATGGAATCCTATGCCATGGGAATCTATAAGGGGACCTCTACATTTTATGCTAATTTGAGATATCACTCCACATCTACCATTTGATTTTGTGATCAATGGTGGGAATGAAAGTCTTATGAACACGGGAATCACATGCCTTGGGGGACCAAAGAGTGAGATTCTCATGTTAATGGGACTTCCATTTCCACCATTGATCACAAAATCAAATGGTGGATGTGAAGTGATACATCAATTTAGCCTAAAATGTAGGGGTCCCCTCATGGATTCCCATGGCATAAGATTCCGTGCAACCAAACACACCCTTAGGTTCATATTATCAATTTTTCCCATCATTTCTTTATACCACTTTTTTGAAAGGCAATGAATGTCATCAACTGGGCACTTTATTTTTATTTATATTATTTTGAATTTCTCATGGTTTTATCGATGCCACAGGTATTGTTGTTGCTTACTCTGCTCCAGCAAGGCATGGGTGCTTGAGGGTAGTGGAGAACAACTACTGTGCATCTAAAAGAGGTAATCTATTATCTGCAAATATTGAGTGACTCGCTTGATTATTTTGCTTGTATTTTAAGTGCCCCTGGTGTGGATGGTTTGGTTTATTGTTTTGTTCTTTAGTTTTCTTTTACTGTTTTGTGCCAGCTTAGTCTATGTAGATGTTTATTCTATTTCATAGCTTTCATTGATCGAGGAGAAAGAATGGTTTTATTGTCATTGTATAGTTCATTTATTAAATTTTTTTTTTTTGGTTTTCTTTTAATCTTTTCTGGTTGACAAAGGTTAGGGAATTGCTAAAATATAGGAGAAATAGATCCAAGTATCAAACCATGCACAAAGATATCTACTCAGTAGGATTTTGACCAGACTTGGACGAACTGACAGTAAGCTTGTTTTCTTTCCAAAGGAGGACAGACCAACTCCTTTCAAGGCATTTAATCCGTTTTCATCTTTCCTCTACAGTATAAAAAAATCTCTCTCAGTCCTCAGCAAATTGAGAGTTAACTGAGATAGGCATATTGAATGAAGATATATAGAATATCTGCATGCCAGAATCTTTTGACACCAACCTAGTAAGTACAAAAAGACGGGTCTCTTGTCCTTGACGATTTTTCTCTTAATTTTCCTTTTCAAAGACACCTAAGGAACTCTCATAATAATTGAAAAAGAAAATGAAAATTGAGCCTCACATATGCAATTTTTCACTCAACCAATCCATTCCATACAATCCCCATCCTTTTTGTGCATCATTATCAAATTCCCAAATTATATAGATGTACATCATCTCTGAAAAATCCTTGACTTGAACTTGGAACCTCAGTTGCTTTGGTATGGGGTATTTTATTTTAGTGGTAGGAGGGGGTAGTCCCATTTGGGATGGAGTTTTGGGTTTCAGGTCAATTTGGAAGTCTTAGTCGGGTTGTGATTGTGCATTGAAATATCCATGTGCAATAAATAAATACTAGTGAGTGTCTAATCAATTTAATTTAATAACTCATTTTAATCTAAAACTAAAATTCCATATAAGTAGCTAATGTTGAACTCATTTTCCTTTGCTCTTTGAGCGTCAACCATTTTCTTTGGTCCTTTGACCTTGAACCATTTTCTCTTGCAGATTTTAATATGCTTGTAGTGCTACAAATTATTGGCTTGTTAAAGGCAAGTAAGCATGTGAAGATACTTTTTTTTGGAGCATCACCTAAAATATCGTAACAATCACCACCTAGGGATCTCCATGGCAATCTTCCAATTTCACAATGGAATCATCTATATGAATGTGCTCAACATTCACATCCTATTTTGTAAAATGGTCATCCTTGTGACTTTCTTGGAGACAATTATTTGAATGGACGAAGATCAATTTGTCTGATTTTAACAAAATTTTGTTATTTTTTTCTCAAAATGATACTTAATTTTATTTTTGAGAAAAATAAGTCGTCCTATATGCTCAAAATGTTATAGTATGCCACTTTTGGTGTGAGAATGCACCACGTTCATGGTCTAAATTTTCTAAACGTGGTTCAAAAGGGGGAGGGAATGAGGCAACTATTATTTGGATTAATAACAATGTCTAAGCACAATATTCGTCTGCCTTGCAAAAATTTATGATATGTTTGCCCTGTAAAAAATATTAAAAAACTCCTTGGATCAAAATTTGCAATTAGGTTGTGTTTGGTCGTAATGAAAAGTTTTCTCCAAAAAACCAAAAGGTTTCCTTTTAGGAGTACGTTCTCTTTAGGAGCTTACTGGTTAAGGAAAATTTTCTATTTAGATAAGGTTTCCTTAATTAATCAGGACAACGAAAGTTTTCTTGACCAATTAGGATAAGAAAAGTTTCTTATTTGAATTAGGTTTTCTTGTTCAATTAAGACGAGGAAAATTTCTTAAATTAATTAGGGAATTATAACAAGGAAGAGTTTTCCTTGTGGGAAAAGGAATGTGATACAAGGAACATTTTCCTACTAATATGGAAACATTTTTCTGTTATGAGTAGGTTTTCTTGTTTGGTTTGGACTTATTTTAGCCTATATATAGTGTCTTTGTATGCAGGTTCATGGTATCCAAGAAAATCCTAACATCCAGGAAATCCAAGAGATCTAGGCTAAAGAGATGTAGATCCATAACTTGTTCAACAAGCTCATAAGAAAGTTTTTCTTGAGAGAGAGCCTCAAGTGTTTGTTCTTGAGAGAGTATTGTATTCTTTATTAGTTACTAAAATAACCAAGGTTAAAGTCTCAATAGAGTTGTTCTTGAGAGATTGTAATCTTTGTCCTAATAATATAGTTGAAGGATTGAGGAAAAAACATCTCGTCTTCTTTTTTTTATTTATTGTTTTTGCATTAGTTTCGAAGCGTTATGCGTTTCATTGAATGAGGGTAATTAGGAAAAATAAATAAATAAACTCATAGCAACTTCTCAAATTTTGTTACATAACTTATCATGAGCATAATAGTCATTTGACGATCCAACTAGAGGCTAAACAAACATTTTCCTACCTCTCTTATTAAGAGGTTAGAGCTATTAACCAAACAAGCTCCCCTTCGTCTCCAATCTGTAAATGCTGGATTTCGCAACTTCTTAGCCACTTCCAGGGTTTCCTTGCCAAAACTCATTACGAAACCCAGGAAACCATCCAGTCTTGGAGCCTTTTCTCTACCACAACTATGTGCATCTTTGATTTTGTCAAAATCCTTGTTAGGGATTTCTTTAGTGTCACGCCTTCATTTTCGAGAAAACCAAAATCCTTATATCTACGTAGGATTAGGATTTTCGCTTCTCCAAAACTCGGGACATGAAAATTTAACAACAGAAACGTTAAATAAAAATTAACATTAGACAAAAATTCTAACCAGGTAACTCTTTGAAGATGACCGCTTGATAAAATAAACCGTCAAAGATGTTGCCTCAAAACTCTATAACCCGAAAAAGGTTAAATGGCTACGTTCCAATAAAAACGTATTCAAGAAGCATAAACTTACTTGGGTCAGCAAGGTAGCAATAAGTTTCATATGTTACATATACAAGGAAGCAATAACTCAAAAATATGTAATTCCTTAACGAGGCAAACGTGTCATACTAATAAGTTATATCGTACCTAAAGTAAATATTTATTTTACCAATACTTACACTGTGAAGGTTGATCGTAGTAAGTCTGATCTGCAGAAATGTAAGTGGACTTACCATCCTGCACGAAACGGTTGGAACCAAATGGATGAATTTTCTAAATTTATTAGTATTCATCATGAATACTATTTTAACCGATATTTCAGTACGTGTGTAAGCAATTTACTTTCAACAAAGTATAACTCATAAGCCTAATACATCATTATTGAAATATCAACAATCAAACATTTTTTTAAAAGGCGTTTGGGGCGTACGAGTTGACTAGCGAGTCGAGGTAGGGCGCCAAAAAAAGGCCTCTAAGTGTACGAGTCTTGCTGTGATTTCAAGGCGATCGCCTCTTTGTTTTGACTCGACCGAGTTGAAGCGTACGAGTCGAGGCGGAATGAGGCGTACGCTTCAACAAATGGGGATCATCAAATCTGTTTCAGATCTCTAAACAGATCCAACGACTGAGATTTTGATTATTAACAAAACCTAACTCGACTTCAGCCATTTCATTTGCAGACAAATAAGAGGAACCGAGGAAGAACTGAAAAAGAAGAGAGGAAAAAGAGGAGAAGATCGAAGCGATCGACCATCAAAGAAGAGAAGACGGTCGAACACTTTGGTCAATCGAAGCCGTTTCATTTGCAATCTGTCTTCGGTCGAACACTTTGGTCGATCGAAGCTCTGTTTTCGTGACAAACTCTGTAAGTTATAATTCTTCTTCTAATTATACTTCTTCTTCTTCTAATTACACTTCTGATTTTTGAAATTTGTATTTTGGGTATGGAAATTTTCTTCTTCTAATTCTTTGATATCTAGCACTCCATTAACATGAAAATTTGAGTTTTTTGGTATGGTCAAGGTATAAATCAATAGATAGCATAAATGTCAAGGGAATACTTTTTCATATTCTATTCAATTTGCTGAATATGCTGGAGCTTTGCTTGTCTAGTTGTTTTTGGTTGAGTTTGCATTGTTGTTTAGCATGTTATTCCTTTCTTGTGCATCATATGGTTATCGATGAGCTCAGTTGACCTTAATGAATAACTCATAGCTTTGTTGATTCCTTTTTTTTTCTTTTTCATTCCTTCAGTTGATTGTATATTTGTATGAGCATGATGTCCGAGCTCCTTACCAGATTTTGATGATGAAAAAGCATTCTTCATTTCTTTTTTGTAAGTTTGTCATGCCCGCAAAACTGTTCTAACATAAATGAAGTACACTCTCGGGAATATAAGTAATGTTATTGGTAGTCCCTTGCACGACTTTGAAATGTCCAGTCTTCATTTTCATGTTGGTGCTTCATTCAATCTGCTAAAAAAAATCATAAAACAAGTAAATGACGATTAAACAAGCATGCAAGTCTTCTAGAATATCTTAATATACATTCTAATTGTTTCAACTGTTATTTTTTGGTAATATTTTTTTTATTAAAAAATGCCTCACTTCGCCTAAAAAAAAGCTTGACCGCCTCGAGACTGAAAAACGCTTTTTAAAACATTGGTGACAAGGAGGGGGGGGGGGGGGGGGGGCAAGAACACTGTAAAAATGGGATTATGGGAGAGCAATATAAGCGGTCCTAAAACCCTCATTATAGACCTTTTAGCTGATCCAAGCAAGAAGTATATGATGCTTTCACATCGGGAGAGACTTTATGCCGACTAAGCTGTCGCGAGGTATGACTGAATAGTAGGTGTGGATCATAGTTTAAATATTTTTTTCTTGATCTATTTCATTCCATATATTCCGTGCTCTAGATGCTAGAATGAACATCTGACAAGGAAAAACCCATATCTCTAAAGATGATGGATCCATTCTCTGTACATAAGTGGTTTAAGCCCTTATAAAAAGAAAACCATTTCTTGAACCTCGTTCAAGCTCATGTCATGTCGAGGTATTGCAAAATCTGATCCAATTTATCGTAATCGATTAGTTAACACGATGGTTAACCATATTTTCAAACACGGAAAAACCTCTCATAGGATTCAAACCCAGATAAAGTTCAGACCATCTATCAGAGAAAAAAAGAAGGATCTTGTAGGATTCCCACAAAATTCTTCGATTTCTTTGGGAAGTTGTTGAACCTCTCTTTGATTGATCCAATTACTCTGTTGTGGAGGGAGATCTTTCATATCTTTCGAGACCCACCATACAATTTGTATAATGGTTTGATTATTATTATTTTTATATTCCTTTGTGTAAATAATCCAATATGGGTTCATCAGGGTTTCCATCCGAACTACGAGAAGAAAGACAAGTAATTAGTCGAGGAAGGCTTATTTTGAAGAGTTTGAGGAGCTAGCCGAGTATTTAATCGATGAGACAAAAAAAAGTAAAAGAACCTCCTCATAGCTCGACTTCTTAGAGATAGAATTTTTGGCTAAAAAAGCAGTCTATAGTTAGGTTTTAAAGGGTAATATGAGTGATTAATAATATATTAATTTATACATCAATAAAAAGTTAATTTATCAAGGTATTTTTTTTTTCAAACATTAAACTTAATACATGTATTGTGTATTGTGATTAAACAAATATTACCTAATTACGAATTATCGTTATTCTATATATTTGTGTAACTAAAACAAGTTCATGAATATAATTACTCTTATGAAATAAAAGTATAGATCTATCCATTTTTGCAGCAAACTAAACTTACATTCGATGTATACTTAATTAAATTGTTTAACCAAAACAAGTTCATGAATGTATTAATTAGTCTTATCAAATAGAAGTCATGGATCTATCCATTTTTGCAACAAACTAAAATTACATTCGATGTTACATCTTAAAATTCATGGGAAATGACAAAGTAGATGAAGTTGAAGACAATAGCTCTGTACTGGAGCTTGTCTCGTGCAAAGATGCATTCAAAGCAACAATCATATTGCATAATTTTCTCTTGTAATACGAGAACACTACACGCGAGTTTCTTAATGTACTAAGAAAAGTTAGAGATGAGGTCCAAGAAGACGTCAATTTCAAGATGAAACAAGTAACATTGGAGTCATTTTATAAAGACCTCCTAATTGAGTTATGTATATATCTGATTTTGATGTATAAGGAGATTATTAATTTATATCAGGTGGGACCTATGTGTTTTTTGAAAATGTATTATCTTATAAATTTAGCGAATTATTAATTTACCACATTGGTCCCAAGTTTGGACTGGCCAAAAATGTTATTTAATCGAAGTTATACTGTATTAATACAACACTTGTTAATCTAGTGTTATTAATAAGAATGGTCTTTTGGGAGAAGATAAAGAGTTACAGTCGTTGATTTCAGAGTTTAGAAAAACGGGTCGTGGCGTTGAGCACCATTCCTGTCCCTGTCTGAACCTAATTGGGTTTGACCACCATTCCTGTCCCTGTCTGAACCTAATTGGGTTTGACTACATTTGCCACATCTCCCTGACCCTTTCGTAGATCCCTTGGCTGCGGTAGGGGTGGGCGAGCAGCCCCTCTAGTTTGTTGAGGGAAAATGAGCTATGGGAAAGGGGCTATGAGAGGTAGTAGCCAAAAGACATGATGAACTGAATGGGAAATAGCTTATAATGATCTCCTTTTGGTGACAGACAATTAATGAAGAACTGGACTGAAAACAGTAGATTAGAGAGTTGATTGTGTTCCAACACATAATGTAAAGGAAATAAAGGAACAAAATAAATAGAGGAAATGTTTTCTTTGTGGGATCTTCAACTCCCAAGCCAGGGATCTTGGATTGAGATCCTGGACATGGGTGAGGAATCTGGAAATTTCTTGAAACACTTGCTGAAAGTTCAATCTTTGATGAAAGTATCTTCAGTTTCATCCCCAACTTGAATCACTAGTTGAGGACAACATTGCAACCCATCAGATATTCACTAACCATCTTATAACATTTTTTTAATCAATAAAACACATAAAATATATTAAATCATCAAAGAAGGGGAATAGACAATACTAGCTCAGTTGCGGACATAAAATTCCAAATCAGTGATCACTTTCCAGGTGATTCTCGCTGCCACAGAAGTGGTTTAATTGCATTGGTGAAGGAAGTGATGTCCTTTTCTCCTTTGAAAAATCCTCTTATTTCTTTTGTTCCATAAAGACTAGATAGTGACAAACAACTTTGTCCCTTAACCACACCCCTTTAACTGAGACGCTCCCTCTACCCCAAGCTGAGACCCATTGAAAGAGATTACTAGCAGGAGGAGGGTGAATGTTATCTTCAAGACAAATAGCCTCCTAGAGCTGGAGAGCACAGGGGCAAGAAAAGAAAATGTGTTAAATTGATTCTTGTTGCTACTCACACATAACACAACTATTGTGGACACTGAGGCCTCTTTCAGCAAAGATCGTCAACAATGAGGATTTTGCCTTGCCCCAAAGCTCCAAAGAAAGGTTCCTCTTGGGGCAATTCCTTCTTCCATAACAACTTGTGGCCAAAAGGGGAAGGAAGAGTATGATTGCTAACAGTGAAGCAATAGTTTGCATTTTCAGAGTGTCCACCACTGGAATTTTACTGCAACAACTCCAAGAACATATCTTTGACCATCTTCTAAGCTGAAGATCCCAATTAGGAGAGTTATTAGCAGCCCTCGTAAACAGTGCCATAGCTCTCTTTTGGAAGAGTCTGAAAATTAGGGCAGATCATCTCTTTGAGGGACTTTTGACCATACCAAACATCATCCCAGAATAAAGTTCTGTTACTATTGCCAACTTTGAAAGAAAAAGGTGCTTCTGAAAAAACTGCTTAGGGTTCAGAATACCTCTCCACCAGCACAACCATATGGAGAAACAACCTGATTTATGAACTGGCCATTGGTTTTAAGCCCATACATCTGCTTAATGATTGACTCGCCACAAGATAATTTGCTATGTCCCAAGTCTCCACGGCAGTTTGGACAACAAATCTTGATTAAAAAGGTTCAATCTTCTGATTCCCAAACCAAGCTTGATTAAAAAGGTTCAATCTTCTAATTCCCAACCCCCTGGGTCTTTTGGCTTGTAAATATCTTTCCAATTGACCCACTGTTAGAGCTTTTAGCTTGAGAATCTGAACCCCACAGAATATCCCTATGGATCTTCTCAAGTCCTATAACATTTGTATGACCCATGGGGTATTTACTAATCTGATAACATTTATGAATTTGGACAACGTATCCAATCATTTTCTGGGGCCCTACCTGTATCCACCCACACAATCTCTACTTTAAGAGTTACGACATCGGAAAGAACAAAAGTATGTATCATCTAAATCGCCTTCCGCTTCTACCATCTGGTCGGCCGGCCTATATAGCTAGCAAACCTATTGATCTTCTTCACCCACCTCATGGGCTAGTTATGGATCTTCTTTACAAATATCCATGCTATTTGTAAAGACTAAAAAGACAGGTGTCTGGTTTTATAATGAATGAGAGAGAAATAAAAAATCCAGCGGCACTGTATTTAAAGACTACAGCGGTTTTTACAAATTTGTAGTGTCATGGTTGTCACAAATAGGGATGCAACTCTTCCTAATTAGAGGATTTATTTCATGGAGTGTGAGTAGGCAAACATGGAGTTGCACACTAGCATGACTTGCACCTATTTCAGAGGTTTGTATAATTAGCTCATCTTTAATGGATGGTTTAGAACCCCCATCAATGCTGTTTTTCACCAGTAAACTAAAACAGAAAAAGATGCCTCCAGTGAGTGGTGTGAAACAGCCACTGACAAAATCGGTAGACCATGTGTGGCACTGAAAAGCGTCGAGTGCAGGGGAAAAAAGGTGTTGTGTGGTAACTTTTTATTGCTCAACCACATTTCACTTGCTATTTGCACAAGGACATTTCACGTGCTTTGCTTACTATCACAAAAGCTAGCAGGTGAGAAGGTGTAAAGGCTTTGATGGAAATAAATTTAACACAAATCAGGTTTGTATGCCAAAATCTTGTTTCTAAAAGATCAGTGCTCTTCAGAATCATAATTTCAGAAAGTTACTAAAAATCTCCACTTTGGTTAAATCATATATAACCATCGAGTCATCAAGTTGGTATATAACTGACCCCTTTAAGCCTCATCGAAGTTTAGATGCAGTAACAACAGACCAAATTGCAGAAGCACACACTATGAGTTGCGGTCTTCGTAAAACAGGACCAAATCTAGTTACTTGTTGCTGTAGTCATATCCACAATTGTTGTACACTATAAATTTCAATGACTTTCAGTTTGATTATTTAATTGACATGCAGTAAATGTATAGTCATCTCCTCCTAGTGCTTTAGAGGAAATGTTGCTATTGTATTTGTGGTGAATACTTATTGATTTTTAATTTGTATAATATTGCAGGTGGAGTGCGCTGTTTAGCCATTCTAAACATTGTGTTTGCTGTCATCTTTGGTCTTCTTGCATTGTTTCTTGGTTCAAGCCTTCTAACGCTCGGGAGTAGTTGTTCCTTGCCCTTGTTTTGGTGTTATGAGATTGCGTCATGGGGACTAGTCATACTATATGGGGGAACTGCTTTCTTTCTTAGAAGGAGAGCAGCAGTGATTCTTGATGAGGGGGAATCAGTAGGTCATAATTTCGGGCTTGAAATGTTGGAGGCTGCTCCTCAAGAAGTGTCTCCAGATGTGGAGAGACGTGTAAATGAAGGCTTCAAGGCATGGATGGGATCATCACTCCTATCGTCCGATGAAGAAGATGGAGATGGCCCTGATGATTATCTGGAAGCTTCTAATCTGACTCGAACCAATTCTAGCCGTCAACAAGTGTGATCTTTCCTGTTTCATTGTTGTAACTTCTGAAGAAAATACTTGCCATGTAAAAAGCTGTCTGAAACCTGCCCAGGAAAAGGAATGCGAGCGAACATCATGCCATCAAAAGTGCATCAAGAAAGACACCAGGGGTTGGATGTATTCCAACTCTTCATAGTTTTGTGAACGAATGTTATCAAAGGATCAAATGGGCACACACTGGAGGAGGTCCTAACTATTCTTTGCATGGGTCTTTTGAGCTACTGCCAATCATTTGGTACCAAAGTTTTTGCCAGAGAATAGTTTGGCATGTGCATTAAAGGTCGTGCGACTGCAGAGCATATATTTTGTACAAATCTTACATCTTTTATTGAAGCTTTCTTTTGGATGTATTCAAATTTAGTTGGTAGAATTCTGACTGAAACCCTTTGCATAGCTCCGATGTTGTTCTTTACATGTGTCAGCTAGGAACCAACCTCTGGGAGATATGAACATGTAGATCCCTGCCATAAACGTGCAGTTGGGACTGCTGGCGGAGGGGTACCCTTGGTAGGAGTGTTAATCGGTTTGGTCGGTTCAAAGTTGGAGCAAAACCAAATCAAGAATTCGGTTCTCGGTTCGGTTCGATTTCTACATTTATCAAATAAATAACCAAACCCGAATCAAATCGATCGGTTCGGTTTTAGTTCAGTTATTTTCGGTTTTTTTCCCTTTTTCTTCCTTTTCTTTTATTTATTTTCTACTGCTACATACAATCAAGTTGGCTCTAGCACAAAAGGAATAAGTCAAAGCTACAAAGAATGAAAAGAAGGAAATGAAGTTTGGTTTGCAAAAGAGGAAAACCCAGAGACATAGAGAGTACAAATAAAATAAAAGAGAGAGAGAAGGGGAAGCAGTAAAGGGAAAGCAAATGCCAGATGAACCCAAAGAGTTTCAAGGCTCCGACTATCATTTATAGAGAATTCTTTCAATTTTTTCTTGCCTATTTCTCTTGATAATTTCATAAGATTATAAAAAAATTGCCATGTCTCTCATATACACAATACTATAACATCATACAAAAAAATTATAACCATAACTACATTGTTTGTATCTTAATCTATCTCCACCACACCCATGTGATGATCTGAACAAGACTGAAACATTCTATAACAATTCACAAGTCTCATAATTTCATTTTGCAAGAAATTTTTTTTTTTATCAAATCAGAAGTGTTGAAGTTGTAGCCATCGTCATTGCTCATCTTTGCTGCAAACAAGCAAGTGAAAAGTTTGATTTTCTTCAACAAGATTGAGTCAAATTATGTCTGTCATTCTCAACTTGCAAGTGGTTGGATAGAGAGAGAGAGAGTTAAAAAAGAAAAGAAAAAAGACATTAATAAAGAAAGAAAAGTTGGGTAGGTGGGTGGGGCTTAAATAAAATAGAGAATGTTGGTTTTTTCAACTCTTTCTCTGAACAGGGGGCATTAATAAAATGAGAAAGTGGGAGTAGAGAGAGGGTGGGGACGTGTGGTGCATTGGAATGGGGTGAAAATTTAAATAATAGTGGGTTGGTGGGGGTTAAATAAGATAGAGAGGGTTAGGAGATTAAAAACAAGATAAGGGGAAGGGTTCGGTTCGGTTGTTTTGGATGTGTGAAAAACAAAAGCCAAAACCGAACCAAACCAACTCGGTTCGATTTCAATTTTTCTCGTTTCGGGCTTTTTCGGTTATATTTCAGTTTGGTTCAGCCGATTCGGTTGGTTTTCAGTAACCAATTAACACCCCTAACCCTTGGGTCTACTCTCAAGCAAGTTGTTGCTTCATCGTTCTTTTTATTCTGGGAATTTGTCTTTTCTGTTTCATGTAATTCCAATTCCAATCATTTAACCTGAATGGACTTCAGTTGATTGAATCATCTTCAAGACCAAGATAATCTCATGATACCAAACTATTAAAACTGATAATGCCCCGAGAGCACACAAAACCCACATTTTATTGCAGAGTGCGAGATATATTTTGTTCACCAAAATCCTAATATGGTGAGATGGTACTTTGTACCTTTCATCACATATGTATGAGGTTCCTAGCCCTTTCATGTTGTGAACCAATGTAATATCCAGTCCGTCACACCGACTACTAATAAAATTGAAATCAGTGAATCGTGGAGGTGACTGTAGTGTATTTAATGGAGTAGGTAAATTGAATTTAATTATGCGTGCAGGGAGGTGTTTGGAAAAAGTTTAGGGAGCCAGGCTAGGTGCGCCAGGCCAGGCTCTCTAGAATTTGGAGTTTGGAAAATGCCCAAACAGGGCAAAGTGAGATACATGGAGGAACCAATGATCACAGGACCAAAATTTGTGTTTTGGCACATTCACCATCTGGTCAACACCAACAACACCTTGCAAGCCCATCACAGAGAAAGTGTTTGGGCAATCTCTCTTTATTAAAGAGTTTAATAAAGAGAGACAGAGAAGAGATCACGAGTCTGCTTGCTCAACACCACTTTGTGACCTTGTGTTTCTTCTCTCCCATCAAACAAACAACACTCAATAATTCAAAAAGAAAAGAAAAGAGAGGAGATAGCGTATGTGTGTATTTCATCTCTTTTCATTTCCAACTCAAGAGGTAGGTGAAGCAATGATGATAACTGAGCTCAAGGCGCAAGAAAACTTTGGGCCTGCAGTGCCTTCTGAGAAGTTCAAGGCCATGGCGTTGGATGTGGAAGATGAAAATGCTCGGTTTGACAAGTTTTTACAAGTGTGCATTCATCTCACTCTTGTTTGTTGTTCCAAATGGTTTTTAGAGGTTTTGTTTTGATGTGCTCGAAATGTTGTTTGTGGATTGCAGGAGCTGCTAAAATATGTATGTTATGCAGTTGAAGCGGTTCTTCTTTTGATCCAAGCCAAGCAATGGGAAACATGTTTTTTGATGAGAGACTCAGGGACACTTCACACTATTCTATATGATGATCAAAGGCAACCTAGTTCAACCATGGACTGAGCATGGCGACCACTCATTAGCAGTATACAACAATTGCTTTCTTTTCATAGCCTATGGTTTTGTAATTTTATTTGTCGAGACCTTAATTTTGAGGCTCAGAACCTAGCACCCCAGTAGTTATATAATTTGTCTTAGTTTATATGCTATATGCTTTTTTCTTTACAAAAAAAAAACTTAGCTATGCTGCTGATTACTGTGAAATGTCTTTCAACAAAACCAAACAGAAGAAAATGTGAGTCGTCTCTTTTTTTCAAAGCTAAACTCAAGTGGACTTTTCCCTTTTCTCTTGCACACGTGTGGTGTGGCTTATAATCAACTGATTTCGGCTTCTGCTGTGAACTCGTGGACCACCATCCCATTGACAATTTTAGGACCGCGCCATACATTCATTTCATCCAGCTTGTTGTGTAAGCTGCTCCTCATCCTTTTTATTTTACATATACCAGAAATAGAAAAGTTACATAATTTTGTTCTTCATCCAAGTAAAATTCAAAGCATCCATCCAGCTTCGTTGTGCAAGGCCTTACAGATGCTATATATTTCTCATCTAAAAAAGTGAAACTAGTAAATTATTTGCCGAGTTTGATTGGGAAGAAGTCAATACTTGTATGTTTTGGAAATGCTCACTTGGTTTATGTGATTTTTCCTTTGTTTCACTAAAAACACTTCCGCCAGTTAATTTGAACAAGTTTTTGATTGAAAAACTAGTGTAGCTGTTATTTCCTCCACATGTGATTTTTTGGTAAATGACAAGGGCTCAGGCCTTAAAATACCCAATGGGCTGGTTTGGGTCAAGGTCGGCTTTGGGTGACTCATAACCTGTTTTCCCACAGGTATTCAGATTTTCTTAAAAGAAGAGGAAGCTTTTCTGAACACTAGAACAAAAAAGAATAAATTGATATATAGAAGTGATTTGGGTGCAAAGTGTTGGAGTATGCATGCAAGGCTATGGTTACAGTGGTCGATCGTCTCGGAAGCATCTCTGCAAATCTAGAGCATCAATTCTTAGAGAACGAACAGATTTCAGATACGCAGATCCGCCTTCAATCCTTGAAACAAGTTAGTAAATTTCAATGTTTACCATTTGACTTCGAGAAAAATCATTCATTAAACAAGTGTATGTGAAACTTTTGACAGTGGTCTCCATGAAAACAAGAAGGGAGAGTACAAGTAAGCTAATGGCTAATATAAATACATAGTCATTATTATATTGGAAATATATATAGTTCATGCACTCACATTTCTCAATGAAATGACTGAGTGAAATATGATGTTGGTTTTTTATTTCTTTGGGGTAAATGAGAAAATTGATTTCCCAGCAGTGTGTGTAAATGCTGTAGTCAAGACTAGGTTTCTATGTCCTTTGACTCGTCTTTTTATGTGTGCATGTTTGGCAAAGACTTCTATTGTGCGAAGACTATGCAGCGGAACTAGCTCTTTCTAAAGTACGCTGGATAGCAAATATTCCAAGACATCAGAAATATTATGTTTCGCTACGTAAGCTATTGCTTTGCACGCCAAGCAAATAAACCTTTTGATTCTATTTTTCCTTTAGTAACAATTTTTTTTTTTTTTTTTTTTTTAAATTCTGAAATTTTATTATTGTTGTCCACTTTGATAAGAAAAGAATATTTCAATGATCTGACATGTCTTCTTCTTGTTCACGTCGACAGCAACTTCAAATCTTGAGAAATTGGATGGTGCCTTGAGGTAGCCACTCATTCATTTACTGAACTCAGGCAAAAACACGCATTAAGAGGTGTTTCGTGTTTGTATTTGATTGTAGACTGGATTTCTTGACAAACAAGACATAATTCACATATTTCAACCTGAAAGCCAACCAAAACCACCTTAATATTTGTTGTCATGTATACATAAATAGACCTCTTGTTTCCAATGCAGGAATCCTGATTCAATTGTCCCCAAAATCGTATCCAAGAATAAACTGGAGATCATGCAGGAAGAAGCATCGCGTTTGCTCAACACATACACTCATAGGAGATCACAACAGAAGGTTTCAGGATTGCATTATAAGTTAATTAAGAAACTCTGTATTACAAGCATGTCTTTGTTAGAATACTTCATGATGTTCTTGATTTGTTTCAGTAACAGTCTCATCAACGGTTCCTGTTCAAGACAACCCATTTGTTGTATCAATACCTCAGAATCCTTCATTTCATTTCCAGGTAAAACAGCCTCCCAATGAGTTTTCAGTCGCGTAGCAATTCTTGTGTAACCATCCACTTGGAAAATGTGATGTTTCAAAGGTTTTCATGTGTAGTTTAAGAGGGTTGAACTGATTGCAGGAATCGAAGAAGCTTGGACGCAATGAGCGGAATCTAAGAGTTCTGCAAATCCCTTGGAGGAGTAAACATACTGCATAGAAGGGTGTATGTAGACGCACCTTTCATATTAGCAATGCAATTTACAAGTTGTAACAATTCATATTTTCTGGTATTTTGGATTTACCCACTCTTTGATAACCCATATCAATTTGCCTGGACATAATTGCTATTAACATTGAAACAACCATTGAAATCGATGGGATACTTGCGCACAGTTGGATCTAATCTTTGAACTTGCTCTTAATTCCTTAACGCGAAAGTAGATGGTAACCAAAAGTATAAATGAGCAAAAGCTTGCAGTTCAACAAAGATGTAGTCATATTATGAGAAAAATTTAGATGAAGAAAATCAATACAAACACATATACGCACATTGTGTTGCACATTGAAACCAATTCTCTAGATTTCAATTTTGAGGGTAGGTAAAAAAACTTGAATTCTCGTGAATGATAGGAAAATTAGTCAGACATAAATAATCGGTTTCTTTTCGTTAAATAGACAACAAAGCAATGAGATGTCTGCTTTGACATGAAATTTCTCCCACGAAAAATGGGCAACCAATTGGATAAAGAAAACTTGGATAGCCTTAGCTGCAGTGACAAATTTATAGTGTCTGTGCAAGAGGGAGATGGTAGTAGCCTAAAATGATTCAGAGCGATACTTTTGTGGTGTTTTTAATAAATTTATTAACCTATTGTTATTGCTGTTTTGTTGCTGTTGTTGTTATTATTGTTATTGGGAGCGTATGTTTTTTTTTTTGATAAAACCATTCTATTCATCCAGATTAAGAAATATTATAGAGAGGCCGGCCTACCGACATAGCTAGATTGTGTGCATTCGAGTTAAGTTCTCGACCTACCAACATAGCTAGATTGTGTGCATTCGAGTTAAGTTCTCGATTAATAAAGTTACAATACCATAAGTTTTGATTCAAAAGCAACCTACGAATACTACTAATGATAGGGCGCCACACCCACTTTGTAGCCAAAATAGAGTGCTGAAGATCCTGCTTCAAAATAGAGTTGATAACACCGGAGTCTCCTAGAAGTAGTCCTAATTTCCACTGATTCGCTTGAATCAATAGAAGAGCATTTGCTGCTAGACACTCCGCCATAGTGCTATCCAGGATCTTTCCAGCAATGGGACTAGCGACTGACGCTGTAAGTTAACCGCCAAAATCCCCATGTTACTCTGTTGTAAATCAGGAAAGAAACTGACATCATAAGTGACAATTATCACATCCGGGTAGAGTGGAGTGGGGATGGTGAGAGTATGATTTGTGGAGCGATTGATAGAATGAGTTCTAGCACAGTTTATTTGATCCCGAATAAGGGCAACTCGGATGGTCCCTTCTTTCGTGAATGGTCCCAGCAATGGTAAGCTTAATCTGTCCAAATGTGAGTGAGCCTGAAAACCGCCGTATGAGTTTGACAAGGAGTCATGAAAGGAGATAGTGTCCTCGGGGGGAGTTTGCTTATACGAGTACCATTGTCGATACCAAATCTGCCAGGAGTGATGATAATGTTTTAAAACTTGTTTGGACAAATTTTGGTATTATTGAAAATACACTCATTATAGTATTTCTAGATGGGTTGCATGAATAGGAGAAATTGGGATAGTCCTTATCAAGCAGTCTAGTTTTTGCTGTGTTTCACATGTATTTGAAAAAAATGGAAAGGGTGAGATTCCCGAATTCAGGAGCCTGCCATTCAATTGGGATAGGTGAGATTCTCCAAAATCTATGAGTTCCACAGAAAGGACAAACATCCTCAATGGGAGTATGGAGTTTCCAGAGATTAGATCTGGTGGGGATGATGTCTTTAGTGATTTTCCAAAGTAAAAGTAAAGCCGACGGGGGAGCTTTAATTCTCCAAAGTTCTTTAAAGAACTTATGGTCAAGCAACTGGCTGTTGTGGTTTGAAGAGGAAGCTGCCAAAGTCTCGGTTGTTAAAAGTTTGGTAGCACTTTTAACAATGAAAAGACCGTTTTTCTCAGGAATCCAAATCAAAGAATCCGGAGAGTCCGTGTGTTGAGGGTGATATTTAAAATATCTTCAGCCACTGGAGCAGGAAAGAGGTTACAGATCAAAGTAGAATTCCATTTCGGATTCTGATCTATACGGTTGATCCAAAGATCTTGAACAACCTCTGGGAGGTTTTGCTGATGTGGGTCAACAAGACGGTCTTTGAGGAGCAAGTCAGGTTTAACCCAACAATCCTTCCAGATATCAACAGAATTACCAAATCTAATATGCCAAAGCAAATTGGGTTTGATTTTCTGGAGAGCCGTGACATTTCCTCTCCAAGCGAAGGATGCAGTGGAGGGAGCCTTGGAGATCTCGGAGATGCTACTATTTCTGAAATAGAATGATTTAAGTTGAATGGCTCTATTGGTGAGAGGGGAAGCAATTATATTCCACGTGTTTTTGCCTATAAGTGCTAGGTTATTGTTTCTACTATTGGGAATATTTAGACCATCTAGACCGTGGTGTTTGGAAATGTGGTCCCAGGTGCACATGTGTTTTGATTTACCTTCCCCTGTATTGTTCCCCCAGAAGTTACGAGCCAAGTTGTCAATTTTGGTAGAGATGGAGGTTGGTAAAAGGAAGGTTTGTATGTTGTACACAGGGATAGAGTTAATGACCGTTTCGATCATGACCGTTCTCCCTGCTTGGGAGAGGACCTTGGATTTCCAACTAGAGAGTTTAGTGTTAACTTTATCTATAATAAATTGGAAATCCCGAGCTGCTTTGACAATAGTAGGGGTGAACCCTGAAATTTATCTTTAGGATTGTAAAGTTTCGACCCCAAGATTCTATTAATCATTTTGGCATGTCATTGATGTACATTTGAACTATAATACACCGAAGATTTATCAAAATTTATGCCTTGTTATGAGATTTGACAATATTGAGTGAGCAATGCCTTCACCGTGTGAGCTTCTGTCAAGGAAGCTCTGCAAAACAACATGAAATCATCTGCATAGAGCAGATGACTGATAGAAGGGGCATGTTGCTTAATTTTAATTCCTTTAATCGGATCATTTGACTCTGCCCTATGAAGAATACGAGGAGAATGGGTCCCCTTGTCTGAGCCCTCTAGAAGAAGTAATGACATTAAGCAGTGTACCATTAAGAAATACCCTTACGGATGTGGTTGAGATACACCATTGTATCATCTGGATCCAGGCTTCCGAGAACCCCAGTTTCTCGAAGATAAGGAGAATAAACGACCATTCCACCCTGTCATAAGCTTTAGCCATGTCGATCTTGATGGCCATCCAACCCTGTTTTTTCTTACGGAAGTGCTTCATCTGAAAAAAAGTTTTGTGAACGAGACTAACATTATCTGTAATAGAGCGACCTTTAAGAAATGCTCATTGATTGGGCTAGATGATGTCATCTAGTAAAGGTTTGAGACGATTTGCCAAAATCTTGGATATAACTTTGTAGATGACATTACAGAGGCCTATGGGTCTGAACTTGTCCGGGGTGATAGGGTTCCCAATTTTGGGAATGAGAGCTATGAAGGTTTCATTTAAATTTGGGTCCAATTGTCGGGTCGTAAAGAAATGAGTAACTACCCCAATCACATCTTGTTTGAAGAAAAATGCATGAAAGTCATCTGGGCCCGGACTTTTGTGGCTCCCAAAAGCAAAGATGGTATCCTTGATCTCTTCTTCCGAAGGGATAAGGATAAGAGCCGCTTTAACTTCATAAAAAATAGTCGGGGTAAACAAAGAAAGAGTGTCCAAATCAGGCGTCGGATTTGAAGACTTAAAGATGTTCTTGAAATAGTCATTAATGACTCTACCCACCGAGTCACGAGTATTATGCCAGACATTAGACTCGTCTTTTAGCCTAAGAATAAGGTTTCACTTTCTGCGGATCAGGGTTGAAAGATGAAATTTTTTTGTGTTTCTATCCCCATCCCTAAGCCAAGATTGACCTGATTTATTTCTCCAGAACATTTCTTCTCACAACAAAAGTTCATCAAGTCTGTCCTCCAAAATACGAATCTCTAGAGCATTTTCTTTGGAGGGCATAACATCTTGAAGACGGGCGAGGGCATCCTTAGTGTCTTTAAGACAAGTGTAGATATTACGAAACTCCAATTTGTTCCAAGTAGCGAGTTTTTGACTCAGATATTTCGTCTTACTGTGAAAATTTTTGTCTGGTAGAAGATGTTGCGTTGATCAGGTAGGGTCAACAAGAGGCCGACAAGATGGGTCACGAGTCCACATATGGTAAAATCTGAAAGGCTTAGGCCTTGAAGTTTGAAATGAGTTGGATAAATATAGCTCAATGGTCCGAAGTGGAAGTGTGGATTGTTTGACCTATAGCTGTAGGAAAGATTTGGAGCCAATCAGTGGATACAAGCACCCTATCCAGTTTGGCCTTAATACCATTATGGTCTTTCCATTTGTTATTCCATGTGAATTGGGTATCAGTCAACGGGAAGTCCATGAGTTTAGTGTAGTCCAAAAAGCTGTGAGATGGTGAAAAATGGAATTGCCAGGCCTCGTTCCTCCCATTGGGAGCGTATGTTACCACCAACATTTTTATCACGTAAATAGAAAGTAAATTCTAGTCAAAGCATTGGATGACTGACAATTAAATTGGGGATTTTTTCTTTTTTTTTTTAACTTCTTCCTTACCACATCATATATATATTTTTTCCAATTGATGGTTGCATTTTGATCGCATCGCTTATACTATTACATTAATCAGGCCATTTCCTTGCTTATTCCTTTATTCAAATTATTTGTGTCACCAATACTATTACATTAATCACGAGTTGGCAACTATGGCCGAACAACGTTATTGTAATCAAGTTAATTAATTAAATGCATCATGTTTTATAAAAAAAATATTATGTGTCGTTACACACATTTCTATATATATGCTAGTTCCTTGGATCAACACATAACACCCAATCATCCAAGTACCAACTATAGGTCGGAAAAAGGGGAGGGGGAGCAACTACAAAGTTTCCGAACATCAATTACAAAATAAAAGTCCGTGAAGGTAGATTTCAGAAAAATAAAAGTTGGGTATTTAATAGGGCTTCATCAATTATTTTTATGCAACCAAAAATTCTATGAATCAACTAGAATTTCAGACCTAAATCACGATGAAGATGAAAGAAAACTTGAGTGGGTGAATAAAAGAGAAAAAAAAAATGACTTGTGTTGAAGCAAATAAGAAAAACCTAATTGCTAATTAGGTTTTGACTTTTTATGGTGTTTGTGATACAAATAAAAAGAAAAAGAAAAAAACGGTTAAGTAGTTACTTATGTGGGTGATGTGATAAAAAGAATGGTGGTAATGTACGCTCCCTTATTATTAACAAGAGTAAAATGATGAGATGAACTTTTATTTTCTGGGATAATCATGCTTAGGGGAGATGTTGATTAAGGAAACTATAATTTAGTTTTTAATATACTAAATTTTAGTTTTTAATATAAGGAAACTTTAATTTGATGTATTTTTAGAACAAATATATTATGTTGATTGTTGAGTTCCTTTATTTAAGCCTCAACATATATTTATGTGTATTGACTTTTGGATTGAGATTATTCTTCAAAGCACATACTTAAATTTTTTATAGCACTTATTATTTTATTTTATGCATTTACACACTACACCAAATTGACATATTTGTATCAACTCCCAAGACAATAACATTTTTGAGCTGTAATAATCCATCAAACAATTTCAAGTCAAAACTAAATTTAGTCAAAAAAAATGAAAATTAGTTACAAAAAAAAAGTGATACAATAAATTAAATCACCATGAATAGTATCACTTGTAGGACTATACTATTAGTGGTGATACAATTATTGTATCACTTTATTTGTGAAAATGTGAAATTGTTTTGTGCATTGTTATAACTAAAAAATGTTACTGTTTTGGTGTTTTGGGGGTTGTTACAAAAATGCAAATTTGGTGTAGTGACAGTTTAAAGTTGCCTTATGTTGTTGTCATTATCAATTTTTCATCATGGCCTGAACAACTAGTCAAAAAATCTTAAGGATCCGTCCTTATAACAATTCTTTCAAGTCTTTATATAATCTATCTAATTATCTAATTTAATTGTAGCATTTTCATTGCTCTCGACTCTTCATTTTTCTAATATCTCATTCTTTTCACCATGTACAAAAATCTTATTTCTTTCAACTAGTAAAAAAAATTTCATTCTTCCTAAGAAACTCTTAATGAAAGTATTTGACCATTGATGGGTTGGGAAAAATGAGAGATTCTTATTTGCATTTATGGTTAGTGGAACCCAGAGGGTAAGGATATTTCAAGGTTTGCTGACAGTCATTCCACTTGTTCTGGTTCTTATATATCCATTATTATAGTCTCATACACATTGTCGTCACTATTGTTGGCATTTTATTTCTTGTCATTTGAATCTATCACTCCTTTTGTTGATTCGGTTTGCGAGTTGCTTTGTTCTTCTTGTGTCAAGAGTTCTTGATCTTTCTAGGTTTCCTTTTCAAATCAATCTTCTTCTTGTCAGCTTTCTTATTTCCCTCTTTGTTGTTGTTAGCCCGTTCAGTGTTGTACGAATCGGTGAAAATCGCGATTCAAATCGCCGATATGAATCGACTCGGCATGCAAACGGTTTAAATCGTCCAAAAAATCAGACTTCATCCAAATCGGAGTGAATCGCCACCGATTCAGCGGTGAAATCGTTACATCGCGATTGAAGAACAAACGTTCGATTTATATGCTTCGCACAAAATGGAGAATACCAATAGAAAAAAAAACAAAAACAAACAGGGAAGAAAAAGAGAAACAAACAGGGAAGAAGAAGAAGAACAAGAGTGTGAGAAAAAAAATCAGACATACCTTCTCAGATCTGGCTCAGATCCGCTCCGTCACGACATCTTTCCCTCGGCTTCGGCTCAGATCCGCTGCTTCTCAAGGCCAATCCCTCAGATCCGCTCACTATCGAGCTATTTTTGGCTCAGATTGGCTCCAGCTCAGATCCGCTGCTTCTCTGCATCTTGCAAGTTCAAGTTCTCTCTGCATCTCGCAAGTTCTCTCGACTCTCTGCATCTCGACATCTCGACTCTCTGCATCTCGACATCTCGACTCTCTGCAAGTGTTGTGTGTTGAATCGATTTCTACAGTTGTGTGTTGAATCGATTTGATTTCTGCAAGTGTTGTGCTGTGTTGTGTTGTGAATCGATTTTTGGATTTCCTTATGTACGAAGGTCAGGGACCCCTAAATAAATTTTTTTTATTAATTAGTATGCTTAAACCCTCAAAGATAAATCATATAACAGAGACAACATTATTTTTCAGAGAGTGTTTTTGTCTATAAAGTTCAAATTCGAGCCCCCATTAACTTTTATAAACCTAACTTTTCCCAAGTAAAGAAAACCCTACCTTTTGCGAACTTCATTTTTCTATGGAAAATCTCTTCTTTCAATGTCCTTCAATGGCTACCACCAACAAGTGATTGTTTCTTTAACTTCTTCCATAGTCTTCTACTTCATACATTAAGTGTTTTCACCAAACAAAGGAGGTTTTGCTTCAACCAAAGGTAAAAAAGTTTACTTCTCATTGTCTTTTGATATTTTTCATTAGATTACTTTACTATTATCACTATGCCATATGTAGCTTGGGAACATTGTGTCGCTGTGAATAATAATAAACAACATGTTAAATGTAATTATTGTGGAAAAGAGATGTGGGGAGGGTAATTATTGTGAATAATAATAAACAACATGTTTACTATAGTTACTACTTTTGAACTTTAATGTGAATAGGACCAAGAAATTTAACGAAGTCGACAAAGGGAAAGAACAAAGTCATTGAAGATGAAGAGGAAGAAGGTTGTGACTTGGAAGATGAGATTGATGTCATTGATAATGCAGACATTGCAATTATTGATACAATTATTGATGAGCATGAAACTACTTCATGAAGGGATCAAAGTTGGAACCAGGGAAAGACTCTAACTTTTAATTTAATAGTTATTATTGCTTAATAGTTTATATTTTGCCTTTTGGGAGTCATTTTGCGTATAGGATAGAATGTTAGAATGAACAAGAAGTGTTGAAGTCTTATACTTTTTGGCAAGTGAAATCTTTTACTTTTTGGCAAATGAAGTCCACTTTGCTCTACTATATTTTGTTTGTTTTCCTAGAATTTTCAAAAAGACTTGATAAAAGCAATATTCTGCACAAACAACAATATATTGGAACTGATCAATTTTTTTTGTAAATCTTCATTACACAAACAAAGTTGAACTTGGATTACATTCATTTATCTTCATTCTAACAATTTCTCTTCAATCACAATGGTCGTTCTAATGGTCATCCCATTCGCACCTGTCACATCTATTGCCCCACTTTTATACTTTAATCAAGCTGAATACACTTCGAGTTCCAGGTAATTTTGAAACCTATAAAGAGTACAAAGAATGTAAGTAAAAAGAAATGATATATTCCTAAATGAAGGCAAATATATATATATATATATTATAATTAAAAAAATCTTACGATTTACGATACGATTTACGATTAAATCTAAATCTTACACGTTACGATTTACAATACGATTTACGATTCACTAACACTGAGCCCGTTTATATATGTTTTTCTTGATAATTATATCAAGCAAAGGATAGCCATTAATCCTTCAAAGAGGTAGCTTAGATAGGCAAGGTCTTTGCAAAAACTATGAAAGTTAAGTTATAAGGTCAAGTTTCAGATTTAAGAGTCAATGATTGTGCTAGTTGACACATAGTTGCTTGATAACAAGATCACGCTTTTTGAAAATGGTAAAATAATAATCATGTGAAGTGTTGTAATCATGTGAAGTCTGTGCAAGCTATTAATTATGACTAAAAGAATATGTATAAAAGATTAGAACAATAGACTAAATAACTGAAAAAGAATATGTACAAAAGCTTACCTAGCCAGCAATCTTTTAATTATGACTAAACAACTTTGTCAGCGGGCCATGTTACTCGACTTCTAATTGCTTCTTCAATAGAACTCATTTCAAATGAAGGCCTTCGTAAACAAGCATTTGAATTCCTTGCAATATCTACTCAAACACATACGGCATTAGGTCCTAAAGGAGTATGATGAATAAGTTGCTTTGGATCACTCAAGGACCATCATCCTTTAGCTACTATTTCTCCTAACCCACACCAATCCAGCAGCTTGCACATGTTCTTTGAGCTATAACAAACCAAGTAATAAGAATTTTAGATTAATAAGAAGGAAGAAAACCAACAATCAAAGAATAATA
Organism: Berberis vulgaris; assembly: GCA_963556465.1. Taxonomy (NCBI): domain Eukaryota; kingdom Viridiplantae; phylum Streptophyta; class Magnoliopsida; order Ranunculales; family Berberidaceae; genus Berberis; species Berberis vulgaris. The sequence goes on from OY747127.1 coordinate 76,505,600, forward strand.
CTAATCCACGCAAGCAAGTTTAAATATTTCGCACATTTGTTATTGACATTGTCATTTCTTTCATTTTTCAGACTTGTGTCAATGATAACTTTTTCAGAGGGCCATGCAAATCTCCCATGAATCAAAAAGCTAAGCAGGAGTATACATGTACAACTCCATCACATGCAACAACTACAACAACTAAAGTATTCCTGAACCAATTGAAATTGTTTAAGCTATGAATGAAACCAATTTAAATTCTTATCGCAATAAATAGGTATCGAGAAATCTCCAAGAACTCCAACTTCTTACGTAAACTAGCATAAAGGGAGGGATGACGTAAAGGAGAAAGAAAAACAAAAAAAAATTTGTTGGAAGAATGTTTAGGTATTGCAGAAGAAGATAAGAAAACTAACCCGTTTTCGTGATGATATCTCCAAACCAAAAACTTGGCCAAAGCTTTTTTTGAATTCCTCAACCACTTCTTCATTGTGTCCTAGAGTCGAACAAAAACAAAATTTCAAGAAGGGCTGACAATCAAAGCATCCACAATCCTTCTAATTTTAAAACAAATTTGAAATCTTGAAAGCATTCTCACAAAAATGATAACAATGTTTTACCAAATGAAGAAAAGTGCCCACGTAAGATGAAAAGAGCTTTGCAATATTGTGCTCGAACTTTCTCATCAGTTAAATTACATTCCAGGCATACTGTAATGCTATCGACAGTCTCCTCCCTATATATGCTATACTTTCGGGGCTCCACCTGCAATGGAGGTTTGTCTAAGCAATTAGCTTTGTTGTCAAGATGGGTTCACATGTTCACAGTACTACTTAGTTAAAAGAGCTCAGAACAACCTCATTCCATATCCGATGGATATAATTTCCTGACTATATAATGAGTAATGACCTTCACATGTCGAACGTAAACGTGATTATTTAAGGCCAATTAATTAAAGATGCATACCAATAGATCAAAGTGTAACATAAGAACAAAAATCAGAGGCCTTTCATTAGGTAGCAAGCTCTGAAGATGCACAAACAAAACATGCACAATGGTCATTATCCAATCCTTCTGCTAGCTACTACTGAAAAATGATGATATATCGCCCCCCTACAATTACCAAATAGACATAAGCATCAATTTTGCTGGGATATCAAAGAACATTGAAAAGTAGAACCGCTATATTAAAAAAAAAAAAACAACTCATAGTGAGATATGTATGACAAATATGAGAAAAGCTAAACAAATTTTGAAGGAAAAAATTAAAAACCGAAAGCACAAATAGACAGAAGAACCTAAGCTTTTGTATGGAACGACCATAACTAGTCTACATATAGTGGCACGGGGCCTATAATAAGGATAAAAAAAATGCAACAATTTATTTTCTTTTAGTTCACCTTCAACAAGGGAATTTGTGCTGCTTCGCTGCAGCAAAATGAAGGTAGCAATATTAGTTTCAAGCACAATATCCATGAAATACCTAACAAACTCAATTCTAGACACTCATTCCATGATAATGCCATTATCGTTAAGGCGCAATATATATTTTCAAGTAGAACAATCAAGAACTACAAGATAAGTGGCACAAACAAAAGGGCTTGGTCAAGAGAAGATTCATCAACAATTATAAATAAACCACTCTTGATGTTGTTTAGCAAAGTTGACTAGATTACAGCCTTGACAAGGGCAAGCAGTGGCATTTTTACAGACATAATGTGGAAAATATTTCAGAATGAAAAACTGGGCGGAGAAACCAGAAGGTAATCAAATTTAAGTTGTAGCAATAAATGGAAAATTAATCCTCAAAGCAACATTACAACACAAGGAAACATGGAATCCTGAAGTGGAGCAGTAAATAGGCATATTTTAATAAATACAATTCATACGAGTTATCAATAAGCACAATATGGTAAGATGACACTTGCATATGTATCCAATCAATATAGCTGACATGGTATTGTGTATTTGGAACAAACAGATAGGTGGTATGATTATGTTCTTACAGTCCATATATAACTAATAGGCACACCATGTTCTCCATTAAATAAATGATTATGAGAATATCATGTGGAAGCTAAACACAGAATATAACAAGGAAATGGATCAGAAGGTCCCATTATCTACTCGGAATCAAGAAAAATTAGGTTTGCAACCTCTCATGTGCCAAATGTAGTCCGTATTAGGTGTCTTTTATGTTGGTTTTCAAAGATTAGTCATAGATTGATGACCTCTTATAATAATTAAGACACGAGACTGCAGTAGTCAAACTTAATTTAATTAGATTCCATAAGTTGTTCCAAACCAGTTAACAACAACCTATGCATCGCCAACTTAGGAAAAAAATCTAGCCATGAACAACTTATGTGAAATTAATTCAATACTTTAAAAATCATCCAAGTAAAGTACAACCCTCTAAGCACACAGAGGATTTAAACATGAAATCAAACAATTATTTGGGATTACCATTAAACTAATAAATCTGATTAGAACGCAACCAAACGAAAGACATTAAATTTCAATTCGTGTAATTGAACTCAAAGAAAAGTAAAGAAATAATACCTTATCATCCCAAAAATACGAGAACCTTGTTAGGCACGTCTTTGAACTTCTCGTAAACAAGTCCAAGAACACTCGTCACAACTTTCTCAACGGTTCGAACTCCAGATCTCAAAGACCCTAAATTCTCAGTTCAATTAAGACATGTTCTATTTCTGCCATGACTACACCTACTGAACTTGCTGCAAAAGACCTTAACAATCCCTTTCGCTTTGAGGGCCAACATTTTAAAAGATGGAGACAAATAATGTTGTTTTTCCTAACAACACAAAAAGTTGCATATGTTTGTAATACTGAAAAACCTAGACTGCCTGCTGAACCTATTGAAACCCAAACTAAAGAATTAGACCGTTGGATTGAAGATGATTTTTTGTGCAAAATTTTTATCCTGAATGGTCTTTCTGGTGATCTTTATGATTATTACTGTTCTGAAAAAACTGCTAAGGATATTTGGGAAGCCCTTAGGAAAAAATATGACACTGAGGAGGCTGGCACAAAGAAATATCCTGTCAGTCGTTATCTGAAATTCCAAATGACTGATGACAAGTCTGTGGAAACCCAATCACACGAGCTTCAAAAGATTGCTCATGAAATTATATCTGAGGGAATGAATTTAGATGAGCAATTTCAAGTAGCTGTTGTGATAGACAAATTGCCCCCTAGCTGGAAAGATTTTAAGAATGTCCTTAGGCATAAAACCAAAGAGTTTTCCCTAGAAAGCCTGATTACCCGACTTCGTATTGAGGAGGAAGCCAGAAAACAAGATCAGAAAGATGAAGTTCTGATTATGTCAAACCCAAAGAAGTCTACTCCTGTGGCTCTGAAACCCAGTGGAAAGACAATGAAAAATCAGAGTCAAAATAAAAATCGAAACAATCAGAATCGGAACTATCAGAACCGGAACAACCAGAACCGCAACCAAAAGAATCAGAATCCTCCGCAAAATCAGAATGGAAAAAAACACCCCTCAAGGACTGAATCAGCACAGTTCCTTTGCTACACATGTGGTAGGCCAGGGCATATGGCCAGGAACTGCCGGAACAGATCTCGCCCTGCACCTCAAGCGAACCTAACCGAAGACCAACTTATTGCCATGATCTCTGAGATCGATTTTGTTGGTGGATCCGAGGGATGGTGGGTTGACACTGGTGCTTCTTGACATGTATGCTTTGATCGAGAAATGTTCAAGTCCTATTCTGAAGCTGAGGACAAGAAAGTGTTGTTGGGTGATTCCCACTCCACTATCGTTGGTGGAACTGGAACAGTAGAACTGAAGTTTTCCTTTGGAAAGATTGTTATCCTAAAGGATGTCCTGCATACTCCAGAGATGAAGAAGAACTTAGTTTCTGGTTATCTTCTGAACAAGGCTGGGTTTACTCAAATTATAGGGGCTGATTTATATACTATCACAAAGAATAATGTATTTGTGGGGAAAGGGTATGTCACTGATGGAATGTTTAAGTTAAATGTTGAAGCAAATAAAATTTCTAGTTCTGCTTACATGTTGTGCACTTTTAATATTTGGCATGCTAGACTTTGTCATGTTAATAGGCGTATTATTAAAAACATGAGTAACTTAGGACTAATTCCAAAATTGTCCTTAAATGATTTTGAAAAGTGCAACTATTGTAGTCAAGCTAAGATAACCAAAACACCACATAAATCTGTTGTTAGAGAATTTGAACCCTTAGATTTGATACACTCAGATATATGTGAACTTGATGGTATCTTGACTAGAAATGGAAAACGTTATTTTATTACGTTTATTGATGACTATTCTGATTATACTTTTGTCTACTTAATGAAAAATAAAAGTGATGCCTTTGACATGTTTAAATTATTTTTGACTGAAGTTGAAAATCAATATAATAGAAAGATTAAGAGACTTAGGAGTGATAGAGGCACTGAATATGACAGCAGTACTTTCATAGAGTTCTATAATTCTCAAGGAATTATTCATGAAACAACTGCACCATATTCTCCTGAGATGAATGGCAAAGCTGAAAGGAAAAATAGAACTCTTACCGAGTTAGTAGTTGCCATAATGCTTAACTCCGGTGCTGCATCGCACTGGTGGGGAGAAATTATCTTGACAGTCTGTTATGTGCTAAATAGAGTCCCCAAATCGAAAAGTAAAACCTCTCCCTATGAGATTTTGAAAAATAGACAACCAAACTTGTCTTATTTGAAAATTTGGGGTTGTTTAGCTTATGTTAGAATTCCTGATCCAAAAAGGAATAAGCTTGCTAGTAGGGCATATGAATGTGTATTCATAGGATATGCCATGAACAACAAAGCTTATAGATTCTATAATCTTAAATATCAAGTTATTATAGAATCAAACGACGTTGACTTCTATGAAGATAAATTTCCTTTTATTTCGAGGAATAGTGGGGGTACATCCTCAAATAACGTGCCCTTGATTAGGGTTAATGAAACCGATAAAGCCACAGAATCTGAGCCTCGGAGAAGTAAACGAAAACGAACTTCTAAAAACTTTGGCCCCGATTACTATGTCTTTTCAGTCGAGGAGGATCCCCTTAGTTTTCAAGAAGCCCTATCCTTTATAGATGCCAATTTTTGGGAAGAGGCTATTGATGATGAGATGTACTCTCTTGAGTCTAATAGAACCTGGCATTTAGTCGTTTGACCACCAGGTTGCAAGACAATAGGATGTAAATGGGTATTTAAGAAGAAATTGAAACCCGATGGTAATGTTGACAAGTTCAAGGCTCGTTTCGTAGCCAAAGGGTATAGACAGAGAGAAAATGTTGACTTCTTTGATACATATTCTCATGTAACTAGGATTACATCTATTTGAGTGTTAATTTCTCTTGCTGCAATACATAATCTAGTATTGCACCAAATGGACGTTAAGACTGCGTTTCTTAATGGCGATTTGGAAGAAGAAATTTACATGGACCAACCTGAAGGTTTTGTTGTTCCAGGGCAAGAACATAAAGTTTGCAAACTAGATAAATCACTTTACGGTTTGAAACAAGCTCCAAAACAATGGCATGAAAAATTTGATAATCTTGTTATCGCACATGACTTTAAAGTGAACGAAAGTGACAAATGCATTTACTATAAAGCTGAAAATGGCATTTGCACTATTATATGTCTATATGTGGATGACTTGCTTATCTTTGGTTCTAATATCCATGCCGTGAATAAAGTGAAAGCTTTATTGTGTGCGAACTTTGATATGAAAGACCTTGGAGAAGCGAGTGTAATCCTTGGTATCAAGATTACTAGGTCTGAAAAGGGAATTTCTTTGGATCAATCACACTATATAGAGAAGATCCTGAATAAATATAATTACTCTGACTGTAAACCTGCATGTACTCCTTATGATTCTAGTGTAAAGTTGTTCAAGAACACCAGTAACGGTGTTAGACAATCTGAGTATGCGAGCATCATTGGTAGTCTTAGATATGCTACCGATTGCACTAGACCCGACATAGCTTATGCTATTGGATTACTATGCATATTTACCAGTAGACCTAGTATAGAGCATTGGCATGCAATTGAAAGGGTCATGAGGTACCTGAAGAGGACTAAGAACCTCAGATTACATTATCAGAAGTTTCCTGCTGTCCTTGAAGGATATAGCGATGCTGATTGGAACACCCTTTCAGATGACTCCAAAGCAACCAGTGGCTATATTTTCAATATAGCTGGTGGAGTTGTTTCTTGGAAATCAAAGAAACATACCATTCTGGCACTGTCCACGATGGAGTCAGAGATTATAGCACTAGCCACGGCTAGTGAAGAAGCAGGTTGGCTGAGAAACCTGCTAGCAGAGATCCCTTTATGGGAAAGACCAATTTCAGCTGTCTTGATCCATTGCGATAGTATCGCGGCTATTGCGAAAATACATAACCGTTATTATAACGGCAAGAAACGACAAATACGTCGTAAGCACAGTACAGTTAGAGAGTTTTTGTCTACTGGTGCTGTGAGAGTGGATCATGTACGAACTGATGCGAACTTGGCTGATCCTTTGACGGAAGGACTAGCTAGAGAAAAGGTTTTCAAAACCTCGAAAGGAATGGGTCTAATGCCCTTAGATTGATGAGTTATTCATGATGGTAACCCAACCTATAGACTGGAGATCCCAAGAAATAGGTTCAATGGGTAATAACAAGTCGTGAATGATATGATGTGAATCATGCTGACAAAATAACAATCCCATTCCTAGATTAAAGCATGAATTACTGAAGCGATAGAAGGATGAGTTCAAAACTCTTAATGAAGTCTATACTCTATGTGGAGTGGAGTACCTAGCTACAGGAGTACTCTTGATAGACTCACCTAAGTGATTGTGGAAGTTTGGCCACTTCCTATGGAATTTGTGGGCAAAATTCCTAGAGCCTTCACTATACTGGGATATACGTGCATGGCCGTAAGGCACGGGCTTTTTAGACTTCACCCTGGTAAGGTTGTGCGTGTAATGTCTGTTAAAGATAGAGTTCAAAACTACGAGTTACTCTAGTATAATCTAAAGCATGAACACTACGCAAGAGTTCAAGTCGAAATACACTTTCGCTTATGAACAATCTTATATTTTATAGATTGCTCGATGCAAATTGTTTTTAAAAATCCAAGTGGGGGATTGTTGAAAATTTGGTTTTTTAAAATAAAATAAAATGGGTGTTTACCTGTATTTGAATCCTGGACCTCTATCTTATTTTTGATCTATGGATCTCTCCCTATTTTTAGTCCCATATCTACTATACAACTCTTTGTGGTAGAGTTTATAAGAAGATTGTTAGGACTTGGGCTTGAACCCCTTGGGGGTACCACACTTTTGTAAGGAGGGGAGAGATAGACTCTCGCGCCCGCCACTGCCGTCCGGTCGGGTCGGGTCATTTAGAGAGCAACCCATTCTTTTTGCTGAAAATTTATTTAAACAAAAATAAATTTTGAATTGCTAAGAAGGGCAAATGCATCTAGACGGAATTTAGATTGATTTTGTCTTCCATGCGTTGCGCCAAACAGTACCGTCATTTTTGCCCCACGTTTATGTTGTGTCCATGTATCTGGACGATTTATCAATTCCCCACAATTTCCACGTTTTGAATTGTTTTCTCCTCATGTATCTACCCTATTTTCGTATTTCAAATGTATGGTATTCTCCCTATAAATACCATATAGACTTATAGCTTGAAACAAATAACAAAGAAAAACAAAACATTTTGATAAGAGTTCCTCTTTCGAAATTAGAGAGAACAAAGAGAGAGTTTTGCAAAAATCAAGAATTCCTCTTTCGAAATCATTTTCGTTTTTGCAAACAATTTCGTTTAGCATCTCAATCAAAGAAGAATTTTGTATGTTGCTGATTTATATAAATTGTATTGGTGATTCCGAGTAAATAAGGGTGGATTTTATTCCGTTCATCAACAATGCAATTGTTTGAACGAGACAGAGAAGATTCTGAGCTGTTTTATCCTGGGGACGGCGGGGCTACTATACAGCTTGCACAATTTTGGGCAGAGCCGCGAAACGTCTTAAAGAGAACGACCTAGTCTGCGACTCAACCCAAGAATAATTGGTACCTTCGTTCCTATCTTATAATTTGAATTCTTTACAACATATTTCCAACACAGACGTGTACAAATTCGAAACCATAACTAGGGATTTCAGTGCAACGATCTTCCCAAACCCTAGATGCTTCAATTCTTTACTTCTCTTCTCCGTTTCAACCTACATAACAAAACAATCACAGAGAGAGGGAGAGCCACAACTCGAGAGCGGGAGAGGGAGAGTGACGGAGTGAGGGAGGGAGAGCAACGAAGAGAGGAGGAAGGAGTTAGCGACGCACAGAGAGGGGGAGCGAGAGAGAAAGTGGGAGGAATTGTTCTTCCCTTTTAGATTAGATCGAGCGGGCTTTCAAAATTTTTGGTGAAATAATAAGCGGTTTCATGTATTCACTTTTCTTTACAGCGTTTTCAGATTAAAATTACGACTTTTTATAGCATAAGCATAAAAATGCTATTATCAAATGCTATTGACAATTGGCAATTGTGGTCTAGTGTCTTATGTTACTATAGCTTATCATTTCTTATGGATGAATTGCAACCCTCGTGTAACTTAGAGAATCAAAATCAAAATCAATTATGTTGAAAATTTCGAAAAAACTGGAGTTTGTAGCGATTGATTAAACAAATTGTGAGTATGCTCATGGGTAGGAAGAGTTTATTCATCCCCCAACTGTTTATAAAGTCCACTTTTGTGAATTTGCGAAAGATCCATTGAATTGTTAAAATGACTCGCGTTTTCATATCCAAGTGGATATGGATGTGTGTCCTGCATGATGATAAGACGAGTATAATCCATGTCTTCAGGTAGAATAATCCATTTGCTGAGCACAGGCTTAGTCTAGTACATTAAACCAAAGTTATGCCTAGGGATTTACATGTTCACCATATATACCACTATTCACATACAAAAGGATTTCAAGACAATGCCAGACTTTACTACATACAATACACCAAGGTCATCAAACGTCGTCCTAGGGTATTGGTGAGCCCCATAGGAGAATGACCCCAATTGGGCCACTTCAGTTGGTTGTCTTTACCAAGGTCGATCCTTGGCCTAGGGCACCCACTAAAGTATGGCACCAGAAAAAAGAAATAATGAAACGAGTAATTAAAAAATATCTAAATTGTTATTGTGTGCACTGCATGAGAAAAGCAAGCTCCACAAACAAACAACTTATCAAAATGAGAAAAGGTGAAAGATACCGCCCAAGAGCTTGAGCAGAAGTGAAATGTGAATTGGCGAAGACGAAAACAAACTGAAGAAGGCAAGGAAAGACTGATCTAACTAAAGGAACCTTCTTCGAAAATATTTCTGATCTTCTCTTCCTCTTTCTTCAAGTGCTCGCTTAGGGCACCCAAAGTGTTACAGATTAGCTTTGTTTGGTGACTTTGGATTAATCTCATTATTGAAAATGTTAGAAGTTTGTTTTTTCATTTATATGGATACATCACTTGCTTTTATTTTAATTATCAACAAGTCTAAACTATAACATTCATTATACATATTATTCTAACAAGCCCTTTATGTAGTGATTAACCTCTATTGTTATGGGTCTTGAGGTTATTGACTTGCAAGTTTACCGTGATGTGTGAATGTCAAAATATGGTATATTAAATCCTTAGTATTTCATTATAGTATGGATTTTTTAGATACTTTAATAACATGCTTGTATGGTTAGATTAGAATATCCATTTAACTTGATGTTTAAGTGTTTAAAAGTTGTATTTTGCACCCTAAGACCATCTCCAATCATTGAGGTTGGATAGGGATAAAACTTATTCATCCCCATTCCCTATTCCTACACATGCAAAATGGTTCAATGGCAGTTCACAAAAAATGGATAGTTTTCAGGTCGGCCGGTTTGTCAGAAGCCATTTGAAAACATAACTATATATTTTATTTGGCTTGATGATTAAAAAAAAATCATTTTGAGGTAAAAAATGATATTAAAAATTACAACAAATGAGATTCAAACCCTTAAACTCAATCCACATCAAATTTAACTATGGACCACTTCCCTCCAAACCAACATTTTCATAGTGGTAGTATAGTGGTAAGTATTCCCGCCTGTCACGTGGGTGACCCGGGCTCGATCCTGGGCAACGACGCCAAAATTTGATTACGCCCAAACAGTACACGCGGTCAACTGCAGTAAAGATTGGGGTGTCAATCCAACGAGGAAAAACGATCTACAAAACAAGGTCAAGGAAGAAAAACTACGCGAAACTAAATGTAAGAAATTTTAGCAATTTTAAAATATGAAATTAAATTTAGTTTAATAAAAATCAAGTTTGGAGAAGTCACAAGGTTCCGAGAATCCCTCCTGGACTTCACGCGCCAACTAGTATTGATTCGTTATGATAACTCGATTACGTATTTCACATCCCAAACAACGTAATCGGAAAAATAGTCTTTAATGCACTAATATATTCTAATGTGAATGATTTTAGATTTCACTTTTTCTAGAAAGCACAAAGGTTGGTCATATGTGATATCCTAAACTTACGATATATCCGGAGACAATAACGTAATAAATGACGATCATATATAACTAACCTACCGGAATTAATTGATCCTTAAACATTCCACACATAAGAAAAACATGACTAAGCTTATATGGAGAAGAAAAAGACAACCACCGGAATAATAATCTACGAAGAAATTGATGAAATCTTTGTCACTAAAATAACATAAATTCCTATATTAAATAAAAGTGAGAATCATAAACACCATTATTCATCGTGAAAGCATAAAACGAATCAAATACTAATTAAGTGCGTTACATCTAGGAGTTCGTCTCTTCACCTTGCGTGGAGTTTAGTGACACATGGCAAAGGTGAGGGCAACAACAGCGGTGTGGAGCTTCATCGGCATGGCGGCCCGTGTTGGATTTGTGACGCACTCCCTGCTCCTGCGCACTCCCTGCTGATGCGTTCCCTGCTGCGCTGCTGCGTTCTGGACAGCGTTGCTGCGTCGTCGCCTACTGTTCTGCGCACTCCTTGTTGTCCTGGACAACTCTCCCCCTGCTCTGTCGGCTGCTGTGTTCTGTTGCTGCTGCTGCATTTTTGTTCCAGCGCCAAAAACTAAAAAACTGCCTCCCAATTGGCTGCTGTCCTATTTGTGTTAACAACCAAAACAAAAACCTTCTCCAAATTGGCTATTGTTGTTGTATTTGTGGTAAAGAGAAAACCATCATTGGGCCTAATTAGAAACCCAATACCTAATACAAATGGAAAAACCCAATCCAATTTGGACCCCAATGGAATTTGGAAGCCTAATTTGCAAACAAATGAGTCCCACCCCTTGAAAGGTGGGTTTGTCTATGTTCATCCATACTACTTCTTTGTACCACCAAAATTCAAAACTAATTTCCTTTATTTTTTTCCTTTGGTTTTCTTAATCATTGGCTCGAGTGTCTCCGGCTCCACTTCGTCAATTTGGCTATGAATCACAATTATTCGCCACGCTAATGCACTTTTGTCATTTAAACTCCAAATCCTACAAAAATAAAATAATTAAACTAAAATACACTATTCGAAACACTAACAAACATAAGTTAGGAGGTATATTATGTAATAATTATGTGAACATCAAATACCCCCAAACTTACATTTTGCTAATCCTCGAGCAAAACAAAATTAAGAATAAAATCCTAACTCACTTTCGTAGGAATCACGGTTGCACTTACCTTAACGTGCAACAAGGCTTTAAACCCCTAGATTACCTCTAGTGGACGAGTTATAGTCTCGTGAGGGTTTTCAGAAATGTTACCCCCAAACATTACTGACTCAATAAAACAAAATCTATTTCCTAAAAACATAATGCAAAAACATGAGCATTCTCCTTTATTTTCCTTAGAGTAATTTTCTAATTGCTTAAAATTCAAGAAAAATAACAAACTAAAACTGTCACAAAAGTATATCAATAAAGTATAATAATTTAATAGTATCTAAAGGTTAAATAAATTTCATAATCATTCTCAACTCGAAGTGTGTGTGTGAGGAACTTTATCATCATAATTCTTCGCCTCATAGTAAAGATGTGACGAGATAACCTTTAGAAAGTACGCTTCGACCACAAATCTCTCATGTCACTCAGAAATATAACACTAAGAGATTGGGCACTCAATTTATATGTGAGGAAAATGATATAAATTATGGAAAATGCAAACGTCTCACATAGGATGATAAACATAATTTTCAAAGAGTGAAATGAATATGATCTCATGGATAGGAATATTGATTACTTTTGAGAATGTTGAATCAAACACCATAGTTCTTGCCTATTCAATCTCCACATCTACTGAACCAACTTTCACTTAAGATCAATTAGGTCTTTACTAGGTTATAATGGGGCTTGGATTATGACAAACAATAATGGACAAAAAAGATACAAGAATTTCTTGAGAATGGCTACACCCTTGAATAAACACATAGGGCATTGAAGAACAAATCAATGTTGTACACCATTAACTTTTTCTTCATTATTTTTTTTTTCAAATTTTTTTTTTACATGCTTTTTTTTTTCTTACATGTTTTTCCCCGTTTATACAATCAAACACTTTTACTTTGAGGACGCATGAAATATTTATTTTCAACTCTTTCTATTTGCTCATTCCATAAATATATCTCACTGTATACATTTTCAGAAAATTGGGTAATGATAAAATAATAGAGGTATTACTCCTTAATTGGAGTAGGTATTGAGAATGGGGATAACAAAGAGAATGCTATATAAAAGCTCAAAGGGCTACAAATGGATATTTATTATTGGGTAGGCTAAAAGGCTAAAAAATATGGTTTAAAGAAAGAAATGCCTATATCACTTCATAAGTTCTAGTTAGTACTAGGACATCTCAACTAAATAAAGCAAGAAGTTCTAGTGTAAAGATTCAACTTTTATGTCATTCTTAAAGCAATCAATAAGAAAATCAAGAATAATGAAATCCTCAATGAAATAATGCGGACTCAAGAAAAATCAGAGTGTAATTAATAACCCTCAAGAAATAAAGAATGGCTCAAAACTCACAAGAGTTAAGTCTCCACTATTATTCTCAGGTTTTCTAGTTCAATATCTCACTAATCAGCTTCAAATCATGTTGACTTGGCTTATAGTGCACGAATAGTCGAGTTGAAAAGTCTCACGAAATACATCTAACATAAGGATAATATCAAATATCATGTTTTCTACTAATATAACTATGTGACACGTGTTAGTATGTGTTTTCTCAAAATTAAAGGCAACAAAAATATTCTCTAAAATTAAAACAGACTCAAAACCCTTTTTTCATTTTTTTTTTTAAAATTCACCAAGAGTTCAGATTTCGAATGCATTTTCATAAAGATTTTACACAATTACCGTAATCATCTAATTATTCAATGAAGATTGAGTAGAAAACAAAAATGACTCGGTTTAATTGTAAAATACGTTTTAAGCTCAAAGATTTTTGAAAATTGAAAATAAAATCTAATAAACCACACCCCCCTAAACCAAACATTGTCCTCAATGTATAAAATAATAATCATGACAAATGAAGGCAAAAGAAAATAGGAGGGTTAGAGTGATATTACCATGGTGAAGCTTTACCAATTTCAAATAGACAATGTCCTCACAGTCACCAAAATATAATAAAATCATACCGACGGGAGAAAGAAACACATGGGATGAGGGTCTCTGAGTGACTTCAGTAGCAACACTTAAATAACCTGAAACACTAAAAGAAAAACATAAAAGCAAAAACCTAAACTAAACTAAAAAGAAATGAAAAATAATAAATGAAAACCTAAACTAAAGATAGGGTGGAGAACATCAAATCAAGTAGACAGAGGCAACCAGAGAGATCTCCTCTGGCACCTCTACCCGCTCCACATAGTGCTTCAAATGTTGCCCATTTACTCTAATACTCTCCCATATGTTGGATCTTCAATTTCTATGGACCCATTGGGAAAAACTTGTTTTACCATGAATGGGCCCGTCCATCTCGATCTTAGCTTGCCAGGATGAAGATGAAGTCGTGAGTCATAGAGATAGACTCGTTGATTGGGCTCGAAATGTTTCCTCAGAATTTGCTTATCATGATTTGCTTTCATCTTTGCCTTGTATATTTGGGAATTGTCATAGGCATCATTCCACAACTCCTCAATTTAAGCTAACTGAAGTTTTCGCTGAATACTTGCATCATTGAGATCAAAGTTAGTGCTTTTTACGGCCCAATAAGCGCGATGTTCTAACTCAACAGGTAAATGACAACTTTTCCATATATAAGCCGATACGGAGACATGAATTGTCTTATAAGCGGTACGGTAAGCCCAAAGTGCATCACGAAGGCGCAAGGACCAATCCTTCCTATCAGGATTCACCATCTTCTCCAAGATTTGTTTCACTTCTTGGTTTGCCAACTCAGCTTGGCCATTTGTCTGCGGATGATAGGCATTGGCAACCTTTTGATGAACTCCATACCTGCGCATCAAAGCTTCAAAAGAGTGATTACAGAAATGAGTCCCCTGATCACTAATAATGGCTCGTGGTGTACTGAAACGTGATAGAATGTGTTCTTTGATAAACTTGACAACAGTGTTGTTGTCATTGTTTCGGCACGCCACAGCCTCAACCCATTTGGACACATAGTCCACTGCAAGCAAAATATACAAATATCCAAAGGAAGGTGAAAAAGGTCCCATAAAATCAATCCCCCAACCATCAAATATCTCAATGACTAGGATGGGGTTAAGGGGCATCATGTGTCTCCGGGACAGTGCACCTAACTTCTGGCATCTATCACAAGAACGACAATAATTGTTAGTGTCCTTAAACAATGTAGGCCAAAATAATCCAGACTGTAAAATTTTTGCAGCGGTCTTTTTCATAGAAAAATGGCCTCCACAAGCTGCACTATGACAAAAATGCAAGACACTTGCAATCTCACTTTCAGGGATACAACGCCTCATGATTTGGCCGGGGCAATACTTATATAGATAAGGATCATCCCAATAAAAATTTCTTACCTCGACCAAAAATTTTCGCTTATCTTGAGCACTCCATGATGATGGAACTTCGCCGGAAACCAAGTAATTAACAATGTGTGCATACCATGGTACTTGAGTGACGGCGAATAGGTGTTCATCAGGGAAGTCATCACGGATGGGTAGACCATTGGCAGAGTCACTGAACTCCAGACGAGACAAGTGATCCGCCACAACATTCTCGACCCCATTCTTATCCTTTATAGTTAGATTAAATTCCCGCAAAAGTAAAATCCACCTAATCAATCTTGACTTAGCATCCTTTTTAGAAAGAATAAACTTAAGAGTCGCATGGTCAGTAAAAACAGTGATAGGTGTACCAATCAAATAAGCACGAAATTTATCTAAAGCAAAAATTACAGCTAGCAACTCTTTTTCAGTAGTCGAATAATTCTTTTGATCATCATTAAGTGTTCGAGTAGCATAGTAAACAACAAAGGGCTTCCCTTCCCTTCGTTGTCCCAAGTTTGCCCCCACAGCATAGTTGTTTGCATCACACATTATCTCAAATGGTAAATTCCAATCCGGTGGCTGCATGATGGGGGCAGAGGTGAGCCTGTCAATGAGTGTTTGGAAGGCGTCCTCACACTCTTGTGTCCATTGGAACACGACATCTTTGACCAGGAGGCTGCTTAATGGTCTAGAGATGGCAGAAAAATTCTGTATGAACATCCTATAAAAACCCGCGTGCCCTAGAAATGATCTCACATCCTTGACACTTTTAGGTGTAGGTAATTTAGAAATCAATTCAATTTTAGCTTTATCAACCTCGATTCCTTTATCAGAAACTATGTGTCCCAGAACTATTCCATAAGAAACCATGAAATGACATTTTTCCCAATTAAGCACCAGACCATTCTCTTCACATCTACTTAAAACAACCTTCAAGTGATATAAACATGAATCAAAGGAATCACCAAAACTAGTCAAATCATCCATGAATACTTCCATATATTTTCAACCATGTCACTAAAAATACTCATCATGCATCGCTGAAAAGTAGCCGGTGCATTACACAAACCAAATGGCATACGCCGAAAAGCATAAGTACCAAAAGGACATGTGAAAGTAGTCTTATCCTGATCCTCTAATGCAATCTCAATCTGATAATATCCTGAATACCCATCTAGAAAACAATAGAAAGAATGACCAGCTACTCGCTCTATGATTTGGTCTATGAATGGAAGTGGGAAGTGATCCTTGCGGGTGGCAGAATTAAGTTTCCTATAATCAATGCACACGCGCCACCCTATCACTACCTTAGTAGGAACAAACACCCCCTCATCATTAGTCACCACTGTTATTCCCGATTTCTTGGGAACTACTTGAGTTGGACTAACCCACTTGCTATCAGAGATGTGATAAATGATGTCTGCATCTAACAATTTTAAAACTTCCTTTTTCACCACCTCTTTCATAGTAGGGTTAAGTCATTTTTGAGGGTCTTTACGAGGGTTAGCTTCTTCTTCTAAGTGGATCCTATGGGAACATATTAAGGGGATAATACCTTTAATGTCAGCTATAGTCCAACCTAATGCAGATTTGTGCTCACGTAACATATTAATCAATTCTTCTTCTTGTGAGCTATCAAGCACGGAAGAAATAATAACAGGAAAAGTATCACCTGGTCCGAGGAATGCATGTTTAAGTCCCTCAGGCAGTGGAGCTAGGTCAACTTTCGGAGTTTCCACGGTGGATGGTTGTGGTTTCTGTCTTTCCTTTGGCAACTCCTCAAAGCATGGTTGCCATTGTTGCCCTCCTTTATCCTTTAACCCTAAAACAGAAATATCAAAAGCATTGTCAGGATAAAGTGAATTCTCAGAATCAGAAATAGAAAGGAGGTACTCTAAGGTTTCAGAATCTGCGCTCAGGAGCGCCTCCTCTGATATCAGCGTGTCTATCATGTAGGTATGATGACACTCATCATCATCACGTGGTTGCTTGCTAATATTGAATATGTTGACCTCCAGAGTCATATTCCCAAAAGACAGCTTCATTAGACCGTTCCTGCAATTGATAAGAGCGTTAGCTGTGGCAAGAAAAGGTCTACCTAAAATAATCGGAACTGTAGACTCCATATTAACCGCAGAATGAGTATCTAAAATAAGAAAGTCGACGGGATAGTAAAACTTATCAATCTGCAGCAAGACATCCTCGACTATTCCTCTTCGCTTCTTAATCGATCTATCGGCCAATTGTAGTACCACGGATGTGGGTTTCATCTCTCCTAAACCCAGTTGCAAGTAAATAGAATATGGCATCAGATTTACACTTGCCCCTAAATCCAACAAGGCTTGGCTGAACTCATGAGTCCCAATCTGGCAGGTGACTGTAGGACACCCTGGATCTTTGTACTTGGGTGGTGTCCTCTGCTCAATCATCACACTTACCCGTTCTGTCAAGAAGGCAGTCTTCTTGACATGATGTTTCCTCTTGATAGTGCATAGATCCTTGATGACCCTCGCATAAGTTGGTACCTGTTTAATCACATGCAGCAAAGGTAAGTTAATTTTAACCTGTTTCAAGTGTTCTAGAATCTCACCATGCATTTCCGATTTCTTTCCAGTAGGTCGTAGTGCTTCAGGAAAAGGAACTGGAACTGGAACTGGAATTGGAATGTTCTTATTGGGCTCATCCTCAGGGATGCTCTCCTTTGCATTTGGGGAGGTGCCTATAGTCGTGGACGAGCTTGATCCATCTAAAATCTTACCACTCCGAGTAGTGATGCCATTAACCTCTTTGACATTCTGAGAGTCTGAAGTAGAGGTTTGTGCCATAAGTTGGCCCTTCGGATTTGCTTGAGGTTGTGACGGAAATTGGCCCCGCTCTTGTACTGTTAATGAACTTGTCAGGTTGGTTATCTGGCTTTTGATCTCCTTGTTCTCTTCTGCCAACTGTGTCAATGCAACCTCAAATTTTTGATTAGTTTTACCTTGTGCCTCTATAAATGCATGCAATGTGTCTGATAAGGAACTTCTGTTAGATTGCACATTATATGGAGGTGCAGGGTATGACCTAGGTGGTTGTGCCTGTGAGTGTGTATGTTGGTCTGCTTCGGACCTCCTGCCTAAGTTAGGGTGATCTCTCCAGCCAGAATTGTAAGTGTTAGAAAATGGTGAGTAAGGCTTCTTGTACATCCCTAAGGCGTTACATTGTTCCTCATAAACCCCTCTCATCTCAGTCAAGGTTGGGCAATCCTGTGCGAAGTGTTCAACTACCCCGCATTTAAAACAGGCGTCCTGTAGCTCAACTCTGGCAACAGTATGTGTGGGCCTACCATCCTTGGTCTTAAGTGCCTCTAACTCCCTAGTTACTCTATCCAATTGGGCTCTAAGGCCGTCCTCTTCCCTAAGTTGGTAGACTTCAGCTGAGCGTGTTCTATTCGTGCTCTCAGTATCACTTGGACTAGTCCAAGTATGAGCCTTTTCATCCAAGTCATTCAGGTACTCAATGGCCTCGTCAGGGTCCTTTTGCAAAAACTCTCCATTACACATCATCTCAACGAACTGACGTTCTCTACTGGTGAGCCCCTCATAAAAATAACTGACTAAGAGCCAACTCTCTTACCCATGGTGTGGGCATGTATTCAAAAGATCCTTGAACCTTCCCATGCTTGATATAATGTCTCGCTATTCTTTTGGGTGAAGGTAGAAATCTGTCTCTTTAGACCGTTGGTTTTGTAGTGAGGAAAGTATTTATTAAAAAATGCTTGGGTCATCTCCTCCCATGAACCTATAGACCCTGGTCGCAAAGAGTATAGCCAACTCTTCGCTTTTTCCTTAAGGGAAAAAGGAAAAACCTTAGTCTAACCGAGTCTACAGCCTCAACTTTGTTGTGAAAAGTGGCCACAACTTCCTCGAATTCCCTAATGTGAACATAAGGATTCTCACTCTCTAGGCCATGAAAAGTGGGTAATAATTGTATCATACCTAGCTTAAAATCTAGCTTTGGTGTACTTGGTGCAAACATGATACATGATGGAGTAGCAATGCGCGTGGGGTGGAGATAGTCCTTTAGCGACCGAACATGGTCATCTTCGTGATTACTCATGGTGTTAGAATTAGAAGTAGAACTTAATTTGGTCTCAATGTGAATTTGTGGGTGTTCTAAATTTGAGATCCTAATTAGTTTCCCTAAGTGGTCTCTATTCCAACTCAATCCCCCAATGTCTTTTTTTGTTTTTTGTTTTTTGCAATTTTTTTTAGAAATAAAATAAAATAAAAAATTAAACTGGTCCTAAAACCTAAAAATAGAATAAAATAAAATAAAACAATGAGCAAGAAAGATAATACCGGAAACCTCCCTTGTAGAATTACGCTTGTTCCCCGGCTACGGCGTCAAAATTTGATTACGCTCAAACAGTACATGCGGTCAATTGCAGTAAAGATTGGGGTGTCGATCCCACGAGGAAAAACGATATACAAAACAAGGTCAAGGAAGCAAAACTACGCGAAACTAAATGTAAGAAATTTTAGCAATTTTAAAATATGAAATTAAATTTAGTTTAATAAAAACCAAGTTTGGAGAAGTCACAAGGTTCCGAGAATCCCTCCTGGACTTCACGCACCAACTAGTATTGATTCGTTATGATAACTCGATTACGTGTTTCACATCCCAAACAACGTAATCGGAAAAATAGTCTTTAATGCACTAATATATTCTAATGTGAATGGATTTTAGATTTCACTTTTTCTAGAAAGCACAAAGGTTGGTCATATGTGATATCCTAAACTTACGATATATCCGGAGACAATAACGTAATAAATGACGATCATATATAACTAACCTACCGGAATTAATTGATCCTTAAACATTCCACACATAAGAAAAACATGACTAAGCTTATATGGAGAAGAAAAAGACAACCACCGGAATAATAATCTACGAAGAAATTGATGAAATCTTTGTCACTAAAATAACATAAATTCCTATATTAAATAAAAGTGAGAATCATAAACACCATTATTCATCGTGAAAGCATAAAACGAATCAAATACTAATTAAGTGTGTTACATCTAGGAGTTCGTCTCTTCACCTTGCGTGGAGTTTAGTGACACATGGCAAAGGTGAGGACAACAACAACGGTGTGGAGCTTCATCGGCATGGTGGCGCGTGGTGGATTAGTGACGCACTCCCTGCTGATGCGTTCCCTGCTGCGCTGCTGCGTTCTGGACAATGTTGCTGTATCGTCGCCTACTGTTCTGCGCACTCCTTGCTGTCCTGGACAGCTCTCCCCCTGCTCTGTCGGCTGTTGTGTTCTGTTGTTGCTGCTGCGTTTTTGTTCCAGCGCCAAAAACTAATAAACTACCTCCCAATTGGCTGCTGTCCTATTTGTGTTAAAAACCAAAACAAAAACCTTTTCCAAATCTGCTATTGTTGTTGTATTTGTGGTAAAGAGAAAACCATCATTGGGCCTAATTAGAAACCCAATACCCAATACAAATGGAAAAACCCAATCCAATTTGGACCCCAATGGAATTTGGTAGCCTAATTTGCAAACAAATGAGTCCCACCCCTTGAACGGTGGGTTTGGCTATGTTCATCCATACTACTTCTTTGTACCACCAAAATTCAAAACTAATTTCCTTTATTTTTTTTCCTTTGGTTTTCTTAATCTTTGGCTCGAGTGTCTCCGGCTCCACTTCGTCAGTTTGGCTATGAATCAATTATTCGCCACACAAATGCACTTTTGTCATTTAAACTCCAAATCCTACAAAAATAAAATAATTAAACTAAAATACACTATTCGAAACACTAACAAACATAAGTTAGGAGGTATATTATGTAATAATTATGTGAACATCACCACTTCCCACCAAACCAACATTTTCATATGACCTAAAATCCAAACAACTAGTGAAAAACAAGTCGGGCTTTATGAAGCCGTCTGATTCTTGCTATCCATGGATAGCGAGATTGATAGTTTTATTTCGATGGGTGGATATAAGTTATCCATACCGTTGGGTGACAAAAATGGATAGGGATGGATAAAGTTATCCGTCTTAGTCTCCCATCCATCCCCCTCTTATCCATCTCCATTGGAGATGGTCTAAGGTGAGATGGGATTGTATCTTAGGGTGTGCTGATGAATATTTTTGAATACCAACTAAAAATGTGGCCTATCAATATGTGGTGGTGATTTCTAAAGTCCTTTTAGATTTCCTATTTCAAGTTTCATCTTAAATTAACTAGATTCACATTTGTAAATGTTCTTTAGAAGTATTTTTCAAAATCTTTTATAATTTTTATTTTTTCTAATCAGGTTATGTATTTTAAGTTGGTTTTTAATCTTTAGCTCTCATTGTGGGATTTGATCCATACTTGCCGGTGTTTAACTTAATATGATTTGTGAACTATCATTTGAAGGGAGAAGGTTTATATGGATTTTCCTCCTCCTCCTCCTAGGAAAATATTCTAAACAATGATTTGACTACGGAGAAATTGGATCCTCTTGCTTGAGGCCTCTAGAAGGGATTAAGGTAGGCAGGGGATCCATCAATTAAAACTAAGTAGCTGATTGTTGACCACATTTCCTCATGCATGGCACACAATAATATTGCGCATAATTTGCTAATAACACATTTTTTTTTATCACCTAACAAGCCACACTCCAATTTTCGGATTTTGTGTGTATGAGAATTTTTTTTTATTAGTCCTAAATGAACTGATTAGCGCCTTTAGGCTAACCTACCTCCATTATTAAATAACATATCATAAGTCATAACTGTAGGAGCCAAAAATAATTCTTAGCCCAACAAGATAAGGAAGCCCGGAGATTTATGGTCGTCCCCGAGAAGGTAAAAAATTACCCACAAAAGTTACAAGTATTGAAAGCCCAAATCTGGGTCCAATACAACTCACCAAAATACTCTTTTCTCAGCAGAGTAGTGTTCAACACAAACCACTATGCTCAGCTGAACACACAAGCTTGTAGGAGAGGTGTCTCCAACAAGAGGTTACAACCATATATGGAAGTTACAACTACTTAACAAAAGTTACAACTACTTAAGAGAAGTTGCAACTACCTAAGAGAAGTTACAACCTCCTGCAAGCAGATGACTCACTCATCTGCCACGTGTCTTACTCATCTACCACGTATCTCACTCATCTGCCACGTGTCTCACTCATTTGCCAGCAATTTACTCGTTTTGCCTCTATAAATAGCCAAACACAAAGCCATTCAGAGGTAACTTTTTTCTTGATTCACAATTCTCTCTTCAAATACAAAGAAATAAATACTTTCCTAAAGGCATTCACTACAACACAAATGCTCATTAATAGCGTTTCAAAAAACGCTATTGTAGGATATCATAGTGTTTTAGAAAACGCTGTGTCTGTCGGAGCTATAATAGATACAGGGTTATTTATAGAGTTTTAGAAACGCTATTGTAAGTAAACCATTTATAGCGTTTCTGAAACGCTATTGGTAACTATACAATAGCGTTTCAGAAACGCTATTGGTAACTATACAATATCGTTTTAAAAGTGCTATTGTTTAGTTAGTTACCAATAGCGTTTCTGAAATGCTATTGTATAGTTACCAATATCGTTTCAGAAACGTTATTGTCTTCCCTCACGTGCATTTAACAAATGCTATTGTATTAGTTTCTATAGCGTTTCTCAAGGCCCTTTTTTTTTTTTTTTTCTATAGCACTCATCAAGTGCTATCAAATGACTTTTTATAACATCTTATAAGTTTTATCTCTAGAAAATAAAAACCTAAATGTGCCAAACACTTGAACATTTCCATGAACGACGAGACACAGTAATGTAATTAATAAGATAATGTATTACATCGAGTCACAAAATCTATCAAATAATAAAGATCAGATTACATTTATTTCAGTTGAAGCATGGTACACAACTAAAAGAGGCTAATGGGACAGGTCTTTGTAATCCATAGGTCCATAAGGTTCAAACTCTGCGAAAAATCCCTTCTTTCTTTTGGGATTGCATCCTATATCCTTGCAGAGAAGATCATTGTACCATATTTGAAGCTTACCCCTTTGGCCAAGAGTTCATCTACCTGGAAAACTCATTTTCGTTAGTATCAGCTAGCGCATATGAACAAGAAAGCTAAAGCGTTGTCTATGACCGAAAAATTTACCTCATTGATCCTTGGTTTCATGAAATCAACAATCATGGCTTGGAAAACCATACCCTCCTGCCTTCCCCATCTGCACAAGTATGACAACAATGAACATATAAGTCACCTAGCCTCATCATTGGTCAACACTAGGTCGTTCTCTAATTTACATATAAGTGTTTAAGAACAAGAAGCTTAATTACGTAATATCCTTAGGAATGATATTTAGCTTATCCTTAATGACCCCATTCATTAAGGTATATAGATCAATACTTGATGAATTCAACCACTACATAACACAAAGGAAAATTGAAAATCAGACCTATTTCACCAAGGATAAGGCCTAAATAAGGTCTCAACCAAGGAAAGTTGTAGACCTTATAGACTTTATTCAAGATCTATGCCAAATCCACCAAGACTAAGCCTCATAAACAAACAAATAAGCAAGTAAACAAATGCCTTAATAAGGCATAGAGCCAAGGAAAGGAAACACCATACCAAACATCGACCCAAAAGCCTGTACAAACTCTGCCCAAGATGCCATACCAATCAACGCTCAGCGACAATTTCAACACTACGCCCTCAGCGTAGCAGCCAACGCCGCCACCAAACAGTCCATAGCGAGCCAATACACCAAGTATAATAGACTTGATAAGCCAATTGGCAAGTACTTAAGCACGGCTCCATAGCTTGCAAACTGAATTTGCAACTTACAAACACAAAAATGCAACTTGCAGTCACAATGTTCAAATTGCAATCACCGACCAAGCACAAGCCTGCAACTTGTAATTTGCAACTTGCATACACGTACCAGCTAGCACAACTCACAGCCAAGAGCTGCCCCAAACTGTCCAAAACAACCAAGCTACGCAACTTGTGCACCTGCAACAATAACAACAAACACAACAACCGCACCCTCAACAGTAGAAACCGCAACACAGCCCGCAGACTGGCCGCAACAAACCTGCTGCACCCGACTTTCACTCGAACGCAGCAACGCCAAATCATTTAATTCAGATAAAATACTTCCCTTAGTAAGGGAAAACATTGAACACTACTCTTGTATGGGAAAATCATGACTGGAATCAATCCGCAAGCAAGGAACATGCAAATTACATTTGAAAAGCTATACAACCATCTGGCTAGTCGTGACTTGACCCATTATGTCATATGTTTTGTTACTGAGTTTGAGTTCAATTCATTACCTTGTTCATGTACTTCTCTACAACATCAGGAATATCAGAGCACGACTTATAGTTCCCAAAGAAGGTACCCTTAAGAGTCCTTTCATTCAAAAGGTTCATTGGGTGGGTCTTGAATGCGTCATCTTTGTTTGGTACGCCAACAAGTACTGCCACACCCCAACCATCATGGACACACTCAAATGCAGAGATATTGGACTGAGGGTTCCAGTACATTCAATGCTGCGGTCCACTCTTCCATTTCTCATCTCGGCAATCACCTGATAATGAATAATCACAACAAAACTGCAATCAATTTTACATATCAAGAGGAGTTCACCCTCATACATTGATCACTAATTACTACTTCTTGAACATGCTTGCTATGATCCTTGGGGTTCACAAATTCAGTCGCACCAAATTTCTTTGCTATAAGAAGGTATAAGAATCATTAGTATGTAATACAGAAATTCGAAATTGTGTTTAATGTAAGGAACTTGAATCGCATGCAATCTTATAGCTAAAAGAAGGCAGGAACATGTAATATCACCTTCTTCAAATCTTTTTGGGTTCAAATCAACGCCAATAATCCTTGAGGCCCCAACAATTCTTGCCCTTTCAGCGGCCTAAAAAGTAGGTAAAAAAACATTAAAAAAAATTTCTTTGAAAGAAACAAAGAGAAGTAAGAAAAATATATATTTCTTTTTCTTCTCTAGACAAAGGAGATGGAGAGCTTACAGCTAGACCAACTGCTCCTAGTCCAAATATAGCTACTAAAGAACCTTTCTTAGGTTTGGCAACATTCAAGGTAGCACCAAGACCTGCATTGGTAAACCACATTGAGCATTACATTTGAGAGACAGTCTTAATGTAAGATGGAACTTTGTCAAATGGGTTGTTTAACAATAATATTCAAACCTGATGAGATTCCGCAGCTAAGGACACAAACTTTATCCAGTGGTGCAGCAGGGTTGATCTTAGCAAGACAGCCAACATGAACAACAATGTACTCACTGAATGTGGAAGTTCCCACAAAGTGAAATACGAGTTGTCCTTTAATTGAGAACCTCGACTTGCCATCATTAAGCATTACACCCCTGTCGGTGTTAATGCTAAGGAGGTCACACATGTTGCTTTCCTCTGACTTACAATGAGCACACTCCTTGCACTCTCCAGTGAACACAGGTAAGACATGGTCCCCTGGTTGAAGATCTGTTACCCCTTCACCAACATTCTCAACAATCCTAAAATCCATAAAATCAAAATCCATGCTAGTCAGAAAACAATTTAAATGTTGAATAGTCATAAGCAATAGAGATTAGAATAGACACCCTCCAGTTTCATGACCAAAAATGCGAGGAAACAATGGGGTCTGTCCCTGCGGTAGCAATCAACACTTGTATTTTTAGCATGAAACCTAGTAACACTTCACTACACACAACACATTCTACTCTGATGAAGATTGTTACCTTAGCTTCCCAAAAGTAGACATCAGTGTGGCGGAGTGAGGTAAATAGTATATTGACACGAACCTCCATGGCTTGCGGAGGTGCCACCTCCACTTCTTCCATTACTAATGGCTTTCCTGCTTCCCATGCCACGACAACTACAACAAACAAATATATATTAGATAACCATACGCCAGGGAAGATAATGTGTCAAAATTTCAGATTGAAAATTTAAGACTGACCATTAACATATGTAAAGAACTCAGAAAAAAATGAAGTTGGAAAGTATAGATTGGAATAGAACAAACAATACAATCCCAATAACAATACAATTGCATCTGATGTTCTAATTCTGCCATTGCATACATAAACAAAAACAAAGAACCCAATGTACCCAATAGTGAAAGTTTACATAACCATAAACTCATATAGCAGCACAAGGTAGACAGTCAAAGGCTTCATCATTAATATATGTTCATAACCTAAAAGCAAACCTGACTATCGAATTCTCATACCAAAGTTGAACTATAGCCTCGAAGGCGGCCTGCTTTTGCAGACTTAGTTGATCATTTTCAGTATCAACACTTCGTGTCACCTTATCCATTAGTATTACCATAATCAGATTCCGCAAGAGGTTAATATGAGATTACTATTACATACATAGAAGCAAAAGATAAAAAACTGACTTGACCATCTGCGATGATCAGAAGAATGTAATATTGGCCACCACTGTTATCAACAATGTCTGTAGCCCTTTCAATTATAGGTGCAAATGATGTTGGTCCTATCAAATGGTAAGAAGAATCAAACCTCAATGGTGGTTCCTAAACAGACCAAATGAAAACTAACCGTAAAAGACCCTGAACGAAAAAAGAAGCTTCTTTAAGCACATGCACATGGAGCCTAAGCATTCGTCCATTATACTTCATACTTTTTCGGGTTCGGCCAACACAAGATAGATGAAAAGAACCAAAAATTCTCGAAAATAGATAGATGAAAAGAACCGAATCAATTGGCGCAACTAGATAGATGAAAATAATCAGATTCTCGAAAATATTAGATTAAACCATACCTCAATACCTGACTTCGGCGCTGCATTTATACTAACATCAGGAATCCCACGAACGGTCGAGGGCAAGAATTCTCCTGAAATTGTGTATAGCCTGTCTATTAGTCCATATTACAAGCCTGTAAAAGCTTTCGATCATTAGTTGATTCAGTCCCGAATTTCATACTCAAATTGAAGCTGAAGTAGAAAAGCTTCAACATACCCATGCAAGTATATTCAGCTGCTACATAGCTACAAAATCCATATGTCCATCATAACTATTTTGCTAAATGCAGAGTAGATATTGGATGAAGGCCAAAGAACTTGTATAAGAAAGATACTAACCCATATGTTCCCATTGGATGAAGTGATACCTGTAAGCTCCAATTGTAAGCACTTGAACAGCAGGGACTAATCAATGGCAAAATGACCAAATGCATTTAAAAGGTAAAAAATCTCAATAGGAAAAGTTGATCTGTGATTCCAACTGCTGATTTTTCAGTTTCCAATCTTCAGATGGTGTCCTGATTTCCTTTCGCAATTTGTCTCTCTCATCATCCTTTGAAGTTAACCGCTTAATAAAACACTCTAAACATTTTGGAGAAATCTCATCTAGGATTTTTCACCTATGACCAAGTGTGGTGTAATTCCTTCACTTTCTCAGCTTTCTCATCAGGCTTGGCTTTAGCAATAACAATATCAATCCCAACTTCATTTGCAATGGAATTTGTTGTGCCCCAATTATCACCAATAACCATAATGCTATTGACATTCATGGACTTGAGGATGTAAATAATGACTTCTTGAGCACCAGGTTTTAACGGATCAGATATGGATATTATTCCAACCAATCTCGTCATTGTGTTCTATCTCTCAAAACTCCCTAAAAACCTATTTAGATGAATACAACTCCCTAAAATGCAAAATCAATTGACATCTGAAGCAGTGAAACATCTTATTATGCAATACATAAACTGACATTTAACAATATTCTACAACATTACGCAACAACAACATTACAACATTACGCAACAGCATTACAACAGTAACAACAACATTAACAACAACATTACACAGTAACATTACAACATTAACATTCCTATAACATACGTACACATGCATGGATACAAGTGGATCTACAAAATTGGTAGTAGTTCAAGCATATATTCAGGAATTCAAGACCAAGAGATATATTCATTCAGGCATTCAAATATATATTACAAGTCTCGATCAATGCTTACTGAAGCTCTAAATCATAACAACTTTGTCTGCTGGCCATGCTACTATAGTACCAATGACATCTTCAATAAATTCCAGCTCAGATGTAGGCCTCCAAAGAGATGCAGTAGGAACTTTTGGACTATCTACCCAAACTCTAATAGCATTAGGACCCAAGGGAATAAAATGAACAACCTGATTTGGATCACTTGAAGACCAACGTCCTTCAGCAACTACTTGTCCCAAACCATTAACATCCAACAACTTGCACTTTTTCTTTGAGCCGGTGTTCACACTCTAACAACAAGTCAAACAAGACAAATACATTAAACTGAGGAATCACTTTACTAATAGATTCCTGAAGATATATATAGTTAGTTCAATTATGCATTAGTGTATGCCAATCACATTTAACTTACCAAATGATATGATGCATTTTTGACTTCCTGATTTTCATGTACTTTTTCCAAAACAACTTTGTTAGCTGGCCAAGCTATAGTAGAACCAACGACATCTTCAATGCATGTCATATTAGATGTAGGCCTCTATAAAAATGCTTCATGATTTTTTGAAATATCTACCCAAACAATCATGGCATTAGGTCCAAGAGGAATATCATTGATCAGCGTTTTTGGATCACTCGAATGCCAACGTCCTTTCGCCACTATTTCATCTTTTCCACTCCAATCAAACAATGTGCACTTGTTCCTTGAATTGTTGTACGTACTCTATCAAGAAAGAATGCATAAAAAATAGGAATTATATACACAAGACTACAACTATTTAAGTTACACAAATACATGATATAAATACCAAAGCAATCAATAATTATCTTACCAAAGGCGTGTCAATATTATCTTGTTTAACAGAATGTTGATTAAGTTGCAAAATAATTCTCTCGATAGGCCATGCTATCGATTTACCTTGAGCTTGTTCTATACAAGTCATACTAGATGTAGGCCTCCATAGGAAAGCATCTGGTTTAGTTGGGATATCAACACAGACTTTGATTGCATTAGGACCCATAGGAATTTTATTGACAAGCTCTTCTGGATCCCTTGATATCAAATGTCCTTCAGCAACGATTTCCTTTGTTCCACTCCAATCTAACAATTGGCATTTCTCTAGTGACTTGGTGTTGACACTCTGCAATTAATCAATACAAACATTACAATTGAAGCAAGTTTAGATTGAAGATTAATGCCACAATATTGAAACTAATTGTACCACTGCAGATGTTTTGTCCTCTTCTCCACTTTGCTCAATCTAACAACACAGCAAACAGTTAATAAAAAAAATTCAATGACTAAGCTGGAATTTTACTTATTTACTTGTCACAACATGTATCAAACTTGCTTTGTTTTTCAATAATGTGTTCACCGAGTTCTCCAAATGTTGGATCCTGTCGTGCATGATAGTTTGTTGCTCTTGCATCTTGGCCACATGTTTTTCCTTAGTTTGAAAGAATGCCAATTTGCTGATGGTCATTCCTCTTCCCATTCCTCTTAGTCGTCCAGGTTTATCATTTCCTAAGACTTTGGAAAGAGCATCTTCGATCACATTTGTTGTCGAGTTCGATGGTGAATCACTTTCAGCTTCGATTAGCTTCTCCTATATAATTCAACACATATAATAACATAGTGTATGGTTTCAGAAACTATACAAAATTACACATAATTCTACATTACAAATAACATTTCACTCACAATGGTTTTGGAAACTCCTGTATTTACTGGTTTACCGTCTTTTTTGCTGCGCGACTTAATCCATACTTTAACCCTAGAAACAGAAAATGGCTCGGTATTATTCTTTTTCTATAAGAAAAAGAAATTGATATCAGGTTATGAAAAATTAGTAATTAGACCTACAAAATTATTTTGACCACAACATAAGAATGCATATGAATATGAAATATGTATTAGGGGTGGGCACGGTCCGGATCGGTTCCAATTTTGGAGGAACCTAACTCGAACCGTTTAAAATTAACGGATCCGGTCCGGATCCCCTCATTTTGAACATTGGAACCGAACCTAACTCGAACCGTTTGGAACGGTCCGGTTCCAAACGGTTCCAAATCTATGTTGATTATGTTTTACACTGATTTCCTTCTTAAATTTCCTTTCTAAATCTTTCCAAATCAAGTGTTTCTGAAATTTTAACCAAGTACCTGTAACAAATTCAGGTATTTAAAAGTAAATAAGGGCATGCTACCTTTTTCTTCTCCTCAATGAGCTTCCTACTCTCTGTTTCATTCATAGCCTCGCGCTTCTCCAGTTCCTTACTACGCAACTCAAGCTCTTTCCTTTGATCAACCAAATCTGATTTAAGTTTTTCATGCTCATTAAATATCTTCTTGAAGTGTTCCTGTGCAGTGAGCTGCATCTTTTTTATCTCCAAAAAAAGAAAGGCGAGAACAAAGTTATAAAAAAAATATCTATGAAACTATATGGAATCATTATGAAAACAAACATAATTGACAATGCATATTATAAACTAATCTACATCAAACATACCTTCATTATATGACTGGTGCAGTTTATCATTCTGATCCATCAAGCTTCTGAGAGACATATTGGTCTCATTGTATTTGCACTCAATTTCTTTGATATGTTTGTTCTTCACTTCGATGACATTTGAGAGATTCGATACCAGCTTGGATGTTTTGCGCTCTTCTTCAGCACCAATATCTGCAATGGTTTTCAAATCGCCATTCTTACTCAAATAATTACAACCATCCATCCAAATCCATGAATCTGGATAAAATGTACAAACACAGTAACCTAGATGCATCTATTAAGCTCTTTCATTACTACAAAAAACACGGAAAAGGGTAAAAATAGAGTAAACAAACCCTAATATGTATACACCGAAAGCAAGTTGATTCTTCAACTCAAATTTCTAATAACCCATCCATCGAAATCTCTGAACCTTACTAAATCAAACAAAATAGTGAAAATCTAAAAAAATCCTATAACCTAAATGCAACTAGATCAAACAAAGAACATCGAAAGAATCCAATCAGAACCAACAATGGTATGATTAATACCCATCCAACTCAGCCATCAAAAACCAACTTGAAACACATTATCTCAAATCTTAGAAAACCCTCAGCAACCCCTAAAACTTGAATCTCTTACCTTCTTTAGCGGCCGTGCGGGGTGGGGCTACAAAGGAGACGGGTGCTCTGTTTGAGAAGGATGCAAGTGCGGAGGATGTGGGAGAAGGATGCAGCAGGTGCAGAGGAGGCGGCCTGCGGGCTGCGGCTGCGGGTGCTCTGTTTGTTTCTCACTTTTTCTTTTCTTCTTTACTTCCATTCCATATTTAGGTTTTTAGAGTGTAAATTTGATTTGAAATGGGTCCAACTCGGACAGTTTCATTTTAAATAATAGGAACCGGGATCGGACCGTTTTATAACGGACCCGGACCGATCCGAACCGTATCTACAAACACAAAATTAAAATCCGGACTGTTTAGAGCAAAACGGTCTGGTTCGGTTTGAACCTGCGGATCCTCGACCCGTTTGCCCACCCATAATATGTATCACCATATCTTCTGCTAATCGAGCCAATCCTTTTCGGCTGCATGTGTGTGGGATTTCCTTACGCCTGATTGCTTTATACTTATCACTTAGAGCCTGAAATTGTATTACTTTAGCATGATTTTAACTGAATTATAATCTTTCACCATATATTATAATATTACAACTAGTTTTAAAACATACCTTAAATGCTGGACTAGTTTTTGTCTTGACGAACTTTATCCACTCTGCTCTACTTTGAATGTTTTTAGGTTGAAGCTCAAGTCTTTCTTCCTCATTAGTTGCCTCTTGTATTTGGCTGACTAACCGTGATTTTGAGGCCCTCCATATACATCCCATCGATTTAAATATGATAGCCTTTTGCCATTCTGTATCCAAGACGAATCTTGCCTGGAGTTTATATAAAATTATCACTAAGTAACTCAATACTGGTAATTTTACTGTAAAAGTTCTATCACAACTTCTGTAAACTGAAATGTACATGTCATTGAAGATGATGTGTAGCAAGCAATTCAACTAGCTATAAATATCTACAACTACGCCATGAATTATAACTGTTCACATAAAAGGGAAAAGTCATTTGCATTTTTGCTATGAAACAAAAGTACTGTTAAGAGAGAGGATAGAGTAATGGTTCATAATACTTGAATTGATCTCCACAAGATTACTTATATGTCATTACCAAGCTTCCTCCAATCTCATAATGTTACAAGTACGTGCTCTCGTACAAGTGGGCCTAAATAAGAAGACAAACTAACTGATCCCTCTCCACATGGTTCACCTTTATCAGTAAATTCAACATGAACTCGACTTCCAGGCTCTACAATAATATCTCTCATTTTGGTTGGACCCCTAGCTTTCTTAAGTCCTATCGGGTCTGCAACTGACTCTTGTGATGCTGGTGCATCTATTTCGATCACTTATTTGGTCGCCGATGGTTATATATGTTGGAGGTTAGGTTCATGACTCTCATGTTGTTGGATCAAAGTCTGTTGACATGCTTCTAGACATTATGATACATTCTTATCCGTTCCTTCAGAGACCTTGGATGTTTTTGTGGGTATCAAAACACGTTTCTTTTTGTGAGATATGCCGTTCTTTTTGGCTTCAGCAACCATTGTTGTTCACCTATTTAAGAAAAAAAAAGACTTTCAATATATGTAATGCATTAATAACCTTAATCATATAATGAAAACAAAAAAAAGACAACATATGACATATGTGTAACTAATATAAAAACAAAGACACTTTTGATAAAGGCAGCCAAAATACAAGCTAAATAAAAGATGGTTAAGAACATATATTACACAAGTATGTCCTCACAATTCTCCCTCACATATCTAACTTCACCACTAGACTCCTCAATGTCCATGTCAACTTCTAGTGGTATTGAAGCTTCTGCACTTACGTCATCGACCTCTAACTCATGGAAACCTCTTGGTGGTGCCTTCATTACAACATACCAATTAGAGGAATCGTCTTCTCATGAATAAAATACTTGTTTTACTTGAGATGCTAAAATAAATGGATCTCTTGCAAATGATACTTGACTTTGATGGAGGTTCACGAGGGTAAATCCATCTTCAACTTTAACACCATTACCTTTGTTTGCCCAATGATACCTAAAGATCGGAACATAGAATACATGATAGTCTAGTAATATTATATCCGTCAATATTCCATTGTAAGTAACCCAATCAAGCACTTGTGCAGTATCTTTTGCACTTGCTCTACACATGCTGGTTGCCTCATAAATAATACCACTGTTTTGGGTTTCCCGATCGACATCTTTTGTGTGAAAACGCTGCCCATTGATAATATACCCAGAAAAAGACAATGCCTCCGTGGACCATATGCAATCCATTTCAATGTGTCCGAGTTAGCTTTTGAATCAATAGGAATTTGTTAAAGTGCAGAAATTAAATGAAGAGATACAAAGTAAGTAGGTAGTTATTAAATTAAACACAAACTAAGGTAATAAGAACCTGGAAGATTTAATCGAACCTTATTTTTTATCCATTCTGCAAAATTTTCAGTATGTTTATTCCAAAGTAAGGTTGCTTCGCGTGTAAGGCGTTTGTTTGATTCTTGTAAAACCTCCAAGTGCATGCTAGTAGGAGAGAAAACTGAATAAGTAAAATGGTTATGGTGTAATGATAGAGATCTAACATCTGTGAATTTCATTTTACTTACTCTAAATATGGATCTACCACAGCTGTATTCATCAACACAACAAGATGTGCAAGTTTTTTTTCTCTATCGCTTAGTGTGATCGATGTGGCTCTAGAAATTGGACAGCCTTCCAGAATAACTTCATTCGCAAAATCATTATTGCAAACTTCTTTTTCCTCTACTTGTATTGATTTTATCAGAAATTCGCTACAAAACCTTATGCATTCTTCTGCAAGATATGATTCAGCGGTACACTCCTCTGGTCGTGCAGGGTTCCTAACGTAATTTTTTAGTGTTTTCATATATCTGTACATAAATAACAACTTATAAGTTATTCAACATATTATACTTCAAATAGAACTATTCAGACTAAAAAAAAAGGAAGGATTCCTTACCTCTCAAAGGGATACATCCAACGAAAATGAACAGGTCCACATAATCTAGCTTCTCTTCCTAGATGAACCGTTAAGTGTACCATAATATCAAAAAAGGAATGTGGAAAAAACCTTTCAAGCATGCATACAGTTTCAATGACGTCTTCCTCCAATATTTCTATTTTCTCTCTATCTATAACACGCTGACACAACCTATTGAAGAATGCACATAACCGAAGTACTGCATTTCTAGGCCCTTTTGGAAGTAATCCTCGTAAAGCAACCGACAACAACTGTTGCATTAGAACATGATAATCATGGGACTTCAGGCCAATGACCTTGCATTCCTCACCAGATACACACCTCCCAATGTTTGAACAATAGCCATCAGCTCCCTTGAAGTCATATAATCTCTTGCAAAATTTCTTCTTTTCAGACCTTGAAAATGTCCATGGAGCAGGTGGAAGGTATGTTCTACTTTCATGAGGTTGTGGATGCAGGTCCTTTCATATTTGCATATCATGTAAATCCTTACGAGCATTAACCCCATCTTTTGCCTATAATGCTTTCACAAACATTTTTTTTCGACATGCATTACGTTTAAATTATGACGTAATGGAAGTTCCTACAAAAACATGAACGTAACCATTAATACTTATTTTTTTAGACCATTACTGAATATAAAAAAAAACAAAGCGATTAAAGACATAAAAACTAACCTCCCAATATGGTAAATCGAAAAATATTGACATTTTCTTCCACCTTGATAGCTCATCATGATCATGATCATCGTCATTGCCATCAACATCGACATCACCATTATCATCAGCATCAGCATCAACATCATTAGCATTATCATTTCTTTTTCTTTTTTTGTTATGACATTTTCCAAAATCATTTAGAAAATTCTTAAGAGCAATATAAATGTTCCGACCAGTCAACATTCTAGGCTTCCTTCCATGTTCCACATTGTTATCAAACCAAACCGTCTTTCCTCGATATTCATGTGTAGGTGACAAAAATTTTCTATGACCCATGTATGCAAATTTCTTACTGCGTGTTAACCATCTGTAATGCGTATTTTTGCCACAAAGAGGACATGCCTTTTTACCTTTTGTACAACATCCAGCGAGGTTTCCATATGCTGGAAAATCACTTATGGTCCATAGAAAAATTGCTCTAAGATTAAAAATATTTCCACCAAACGCATCATAGGCCTCCACTCCATTGTGCCACAAATGTTGCAAGTCTTCTATAAGTGGCTGTAAGTAGACGTCTATGTCATTTCCAAGTTGCTTTGGACCCGGAATCAGTAGCGTTAACATGATATTCTCTTTCTTCATGCACAACGCAGGAGGCAAATTGTAGTTAACTAACATCACTGACCAACAACTGTATTTAGAGCTTAACATGGAAAAATGATTAAAACCATCAGTAGAAAGACCAAGTCTGAGATTGCATGGATCAGCTGCAAATGATTCCCATTTATCATTAACCAAATCCCATGTTACGGAATCAACAGGGTGCCACATTTTTCCATCTTTGCTTTTATTATTGAAATGCCACCTTAAATCTGCAGCCACTTTTTCAGACCTAAACATCCTTTTGAATCTTGAAATTATAGGAAAGTACCTCAAAACTTTAACTGGAATACCTTTTCTAATCTCTTTGGTCCTCTTATTTTTCTTCCATTTTGAAGCACCACATTTAGGACAATTGTCCAAGTCCTTGTACTCTTTTCTAAATAGACATCAATCATTCTCACAAGCATGAATCTTTTCATAACCAATCTCAAATGACTTGAGAAACTTTTTAACTGAGTAAAACGACTTCAAAAGTACATTGTCTTGTGGAAGCATGCCTGCCAATGTCTCAAGAAGCTCACTAAAACTTTTATCAGACAATCCACTTTGAGTTTTAAGTCAATATAAAGCTACAATGGCCGATAGCTTGTTATAATTTGAACAGTTTAGTTTTTCTATAAAATCATTAGCATGTATGTATTTAGTAGGCTCAATGTAGTCTTCATTAACCAACTGAGTAGGCTTCATACATTCTTCATAAAAAAAGTGGGCAGCTCTATATAAGTTATATGTCTCATCGTTCCACATTTTTTCAGGAAAGTTGTCATCAATAATTATCTGCTCCCCATGCACATACCAATATTTACTTTGTTTGTACTTTGCATCCATTCCCCTTGTAACCAAATGTTCAACAACAGTATTGCCACACTGATGTTCTACATTGCGACAATCTATGCAAGGGCATAAGATAATTTTAGGATTTCCCAAGTTGTTTGTAACCATTTTCACAAAATTCCATGCTCCTTTCTCGTACTCAGGATCAACTCTATGACAAGAAAGACAAGAAAAACCTATTGCTCTAAGACCTCTGATATTTCTAATTCTATAATAGATATCTAACTATGCACAACTAATTTTGTACCTGTGAAGACCCACCCAACCTTTATCCAACATCATATATTCTTGTAGTACTCAGCCCAAAAAATTCTAAAATTCAAACAAATAACTACTTAAATCTTCATGGGGTAATTGAAAGTTTCATATATATATATATATATATATATATATATATATATATATATATATATATATATAAGCAGTACTTGAAGACAAGTCCAATTTCATACTAAATAGATATTCATATTCGTTCTGAAAGCATTACAAACTGGCAGCATAAATGTTAAACAAAAAGACAAAAATTAAATTCAGACAACGCTACAACATAAATGTGATGAAAGGGTACAAATTGGACAAATTTTGGCCTTTTCATAGCACTAAGTGAAAAAATGTTATTGTCATATGCTATTAATGAGCAATTGTTGTGTAGTAATGAATGCCATCTTTTCAAAGAAATCGTAATTATAATACGTTCAGAAAATATGTTAGAAACTTTTGAATGATACTCGCTACGACATCATTTCCTTGCATACATGACAGTGACCTAAAAACTATAACTAGATCAACCAAGAAAATGAATCAAAACACCATCTTTCAAAAAATAAAAAAATTTTATTACTCAAATTGTATCCTGAACAAGCACAAAGGTTGGAGGAAAGCTTTAAATCACACCACCTACAGAGGTGCAATTCCCCCTTTCATTTAGTCTGCCAGACTGTCACACTACTTTGGCTTACTTCTTTTTTTTCCCGACCTTTTAGGGGGTATTGATATGATTAATTTTATTGAATGTATCTAACATTATAACAGAAGATGATAATTACTCAAAATTTTATAGTTATTTACTCAAATGGTATGTATGTTTGCCTAAATAAATTACTGAGGTACAAAATTGGCTCCAGAGCTAATACAAAAATATAATAAATCATAAATCCTTATCCTTTTATGAAAATAAAAATAGTAATTCAAGAAAGAAAATAAACTAAATGTTGTTTCAAGAAAGAAAGTGACAAACCTTTTAGTTTTCCTCCTAATAGAACTATTTGAATCCCCCCCCCCCCCCCCCCCTTGAACCTCTGCGTCACCTGCTTCTTATTCAAACAGAGGTAAGTTGAAACAAACAAACAAATAAGAGGGGGGGAAAAGGCCTAAAATATTGATCTAAACAAAAAGATTAAAAAAAAAAACCATTATACCATAATTATTTAGGGTAATTGTTACCCTTTAGCTACCTGAATCTTCCATATGAACAACTTTAGCAGGGCAATCTATCAGTAAATGAAATTCTTCTCAAATTTTTTCTTTTTATATTGTGAAAAAAAGTTACCCAAATCACTTTAAAATCATAGACTATGAAGAAGATAAGCTGCATAGAATGGGAATGGAACCTCATAGTTTTCCATCTCTTTCTTCCATTCTTGATGGTTCAAATGCTTAGTATGGCCGACGTAGGTTTGAACTTTAAAATCAGTTGATTTCGTTATGACGTCCGCTTGCTACAAAAATCAGAGATGAAATGTCAAGCTTTGCTGAGAATTGTAGTTATAGGAAAATAACTGCAACTATTAAACCCTTATCTCCGAGCCGATGAAAAAAATAAGGAAAATGGCAAACAAAATTGTTCATGGTCTAAGGAATAACTAAACAAAGAACTATAAATTGATCTCTTCTTTTTCAGTTATCTTCTATTTCTGTCTATGCTACAACACTGATTGCAATGCAACCTGTGGTTCAATTGTAAGATTTAAATCACATGATGCGAAGGTTGTTCAATGAAGGGGACTCATTAGGTTATGAGTGTACCAAGATATATGGATGTTAACCATTTAATACTTCTTTAAGCAATGAGATAGGTTCAAAACTTAGAGGAGTCTGTTTTAGAATCCTATGAAGACGTCATGTATTTTAATGAGCCAACGTCTGCCAGAGGTGTGTGAAAATTAAAGTGTAATGTCAAATGATCCGGTAGCTCCAGTCCAAGTTAAGATATTGTCACCGTTTCCAGCAGAGTGGTGAAACTAATGTTGTAAGTAGTTATCAGTATTAGTCCAAAAGCATGTACACTTTTTCTTACTATCTTGGGATGGTGATTTTACATTTCCTATATTGTTGCTCCAGTTTAACCAGATTCCAGTCATCGTCGTTTCCTTTATTATTGTTCTAATTTGACCAAATGGGATTCTTAAAAAAAATGTGTGTTTGACTTCAGTAACACTGGTCCTTCTAGAGTGTTTTACACAGTAAAAAAAAAAGAATTAATTTGGCCGAAACTCACACAATATGAATTTTTCTGTTGAAGGTATAAATAGAAAAAAGGTAAGAATGTTGCTTTTTTTAAGAGTCAGTGATTTATCCACCTGTGTATTAATCGAATTGGACTCGTATAACATTTGGTTTCAAATAGAGGTACCAAGTATCAAACTCAATGATCACAACAACTCACGATATCAGCAAATCTTTGTAACTTATTACGATTTAATGATTGATATATTTCCTTAAACATAATTCATACACAAAAGGCATTAATGAATTATAAGCATGCAGTAAAATTATAACCACATTGAAGTCATGATGATAAAAATGCTCATTTTTGGCACGAAACTTAACATTTTAATGACATTTATCGTCAATAAATTGACACTAAACAACTCTTACTTTTCTTATTGACTAGAAAATAACTCATCAATCACAGACAAGATATCCAGTCAAAGAAAATCTAGAGGCATAAATCATTTGCTTCTCTACCTCATGAGAGCCTCATTAATGAAGAACTCGAGCAAATAAATCCATCCCTTAACCAAACCACAAAATATAAAAGCTTCTCTAATTTATAAAACATAAATCATCAACCAATAGCAAAACGCACAAATCTATCATCAACCAAGAACACAACAACCGTGCGTATTTCCTTGACCAAACTACAAAAATCATCAATCAAACTTTCAAAATCATTACCTTTACATGTCATCAATCATCACTTAAGAACACAACCAAGGCACGTGTGTCCTCAACCAAACTTCAAAATCATCAATCAAACTTTCCCAAAATCACTAATCTTACCTGTCATCATATATCATAAATAAAGAACGCGTCAAACACACTTATTTACTCAATCAAACTTAAGAAACTAAAAATAAACCTCACCTGATGAACCAACGGAACTGTTGGAGCCAAGAAAACACACATTCTTTTTCGGTTTCCGAATCAAATGACCAAGTTCCCAGATCAACAACACGGCTATATGAGTCTTTCCATATCCAGTCCCTAAATACACAATAACATTCTCTTCTACAGCTTTCTTGGCTAGTTCGAGTTGATATCTTTAAGAAAACCAAGAAACAATCAAACAAGCAAACAAACAAACAACAAGCAAGAACTCAACATCCTCTCCAAAAACACAAACAATGTATATCAAAACACACAACTTACTTTCTTGCGATCGTCCTAGGATCCTTCACTGGTTGTTCCTCGTCACCTCCTTCTTGTTCTTCAATTGTTGTAGGCACAATTACATGGGAATCATTTAGTTCAACAATGAAATCACATCTTCTCGAATGGAGTATTTATTAAATTTTCCAAACCATAGGAGATTCTCCAATTGAAACAAATGTAACATAGTAGATTCTTGATATGCCTAAACAACAAAGACCCAATTAAGAAGGTTATGAATATGATGAATACAAAAGAACAAAATTGAAGAAAAACACAACTCAAATTGAAGAACAACACAACACAACCAAATAAATACTCTAATAAGGAAATCAAAGAGGAAAAAGAAAAAATTGCAATTCCTCTCCCCTAAACAGTTGACAATTACCTATCTGAAAAATGGATCCTTCAAAGCCTTCAATCTACCAATC
Organism: Berberis vulgaris; assembly: GCA_963556465.1. Classification (NCBI taxonomy): domain Eukaryota; kingdom Viridiplantae; phylum Streptophyta; class Magnoliopsida; order Ranunculales; family Berberidaceae; genus Berberis; species Berberis vulgaris. The sequence continues at coordinate 76,546,049 of OY747127.1, forward strand.
CATAACATCCATTACTTCAAAAATTGATACAAAAAAAAAATAAAATTGTTAGGGTTTGCGGTGAAAGCAAAGCAAAGCAAGAGAGAGTGAGTGAGTGTGTTGAGAATCAGAGACCTGAAATGGAGAGGGAGAACACGGCGACAAGTAGAGCACGTCGGAGGGGAAAACACAACGAAACAGGTAGTCGGAGAGGGGGTTGACAGCTAGAGGGAGAGCATATCAGAAATGGAGAGGGAGAGGGAGATGAGAGCAGATCGGAGAGGGAGACATAGAGGCAGAGAGAACAGACTTTGGCTTTTTGCTTCCTTCCTTCTTTCTTTATTTTGTTTTTTTTTTTCGATTGAGTGAGCACTTTGGCGCCCTGCGAAATATGACTCCCGCCCAGCCCACTTTTGATAGCATTTTACAATGTGTTGAAGGGAGTAAAAATTGGATAGATTTTTGCCTTTTCATAGCATAAGCAAAAAAATGCTATTAATAAGGCATAGTGTTAGTCAATCATAACACTTTGGACAAAAACGCTATAAACATATGCTATAAATGAGGACTTTTCTTGTAGTGATTAGGGGTGGGCACGGTTCGGATCGGATCGGTTCCAAATTTTGAGGAACCTAACTCGAATCGTTTAAATTTTAACGGTTCCGATTCTGATCGGTTCTTCCATTTTGAACGTTGGAACCGAACCTAACTCGAATCGTTTACAACGGTTCGGTTCCAAACGGTTCCTATATTATCTCATTCAAAACTACCTCATCTTCTAGTATAATCAATTTTACACAAAATTAAATTGACATCAAGTCAAAGAATATTGACTTCTGATAAATGGAATACTAGGAAGAACTTTTTCATAAAAGTATTGAAAATGATCATCTTTATAGAATGTCAAAGCATCTGCAGAAATTTAATGATTTACTTGTAACTCACCAAGCCAGCAACAACAAAATATTTATTAGCAAACATGATCAACACATCAGCAGCAGCAGTAGAAGCCCCAGCAAACATCAGCAACATCAGTTCATGCTATGTACCATTGTAAACCTGAAACAGCAGCAGCAGCAGTTCATGTTATGTACCAGTATTCCTTCTTTCCCCTCTCTATGTACTTGACTGCAACAAGCTCTGTAGTCTTCTTGTCTCTAACCATCTTTGCCACACCAAAGTTGCCAGAACCAGCTTTGCCACACCAAAGTTGCCAGAACCAAGTTCTTTAACTGGCTCATACTTCTCCTCCATCACAACCTTCAAATCAAAGTGTAAATTTACTAATCCACAACACAGACTATTGCAACCTGCAAACTTGTTTTTGGAATATCAAGGACAATATTCTAACATACAGACTATTGCAACCTGCAAAGCATATCATATCAATGACAAACCATATGCATTCTACTCTCAACACATTCACCTATATATCTTGTATGAGTGATGTTTGTATTTGATGTGTTCACTATTACAAGTTGAAGGTACAACCATATGCTAACTCTGATTATGTGACATTGTGACTAGCTATATTACGATTTGCGATCAGGAGTGGCAAAGTGTTGGGTTCGGGTTTGTCATTACAGAGTGTTATCGAGCCTATTTCAAAATTTACTAATTGGTAAACACCTGCCCCATTGTTGTTGCATGTTCAGCTCTCACGCAAGCTTTCCAATTATCCTAATTCTACGATATAATATGCTCATATTTGCAGACAGGAATGTGCATCTTGTGTTGAGAGTAGAATGTGCATCTTGTGTCATCTTGTGTTGAGAGTAGAATGACAATGTGTTGATAATAGAATGTGCATCTTGTGTCATCGTCATCATGGGACACAAGATGCACAAGAATGTGATAAGTTCTCTTCAGAAGCTAGTTAAGTTAGTCTATTATCCAAACTAACCTGAATATGAGGAAACAAATCTGTGGGAAGAAGATCAGATCTGAGGAAGCAAATCTGTTGTTGGAAGAAGATCGGATCTGAGGAAGCAAGTCTGTGGGAAGAAGATCAGATCTGCTCACTGCTTGTGCCGTTGTGCGTCGTCGTCGTGCTTGTGGAGAGTGAGAGAGGACGAGGGTGGCTGTGGGAAGAAGATCAGAGCTCACTGCTTGTGGGTGGCTGGGTGAAGTGGAGACCAAGAATGTGATGAATGGGGGTGTTTGTTAGGGTTAGAAACCCATTTTGTGTAAAGAGGTTTATGTAACCGGATCAGAACTGAACCGTTTTAAAAAATAATTTAGGAACTGGAACCAAACCGTTTTAGAACGGCTCTGGAACCGAACCGAACCATTTCATAATTTATAAAATAAAAACCGAACCGTTTGGAGTAAAACGGTTCGGTTCGGTTTGGATCCGTGGTTCCTCAACCCGTTTGCCCACCCCTAGTAGTGATTGTTCTAACTTTGGCATCAGAGTCCTTGTGGCAGGCACTACACCGATGTCAAAAATGAACCTTCATGTTATGCAGATTGCTCCGCGTGATCTGGTGGAAATTTGCATCCACATTAACTATATTTAAACTGAATTATCATTAGCAATGAGTTGATTTTAGTAGGGGGTTAGGAACTTAGGAAACACTACATTATGCATAGTACATGGAAAAATGATGCTAAAAAGAAAATAAGCCAAATTGATTTAGGTAGTTTTTAGAATATAATCATTTGTGAATGTAGGCCTGATTATTTGATCTTACAAACATGTTACGATTGGCAGACCCTAAATTAAAGCTACATGAATTACAAGTTAGAACTTGCATCAAAAACATAAAATTGAATGGTTGTGTACATGCATGGGCCTTTTCAAATCGTCTTTATAAAGACAAACACAATAACACCATTTTTTATTTTCTTTTTTGTAAAAGCAAAGTTGATATACGAGTCTGATTATTTGTATCTCAACGCAAAAACATCTAAATGTGAAATCCTAATTCTCGCTTCAAATGTGAAATTCTAATTGTCGTTTCCCTTGTTATGTTTTCAGAACGTTGTTTTTCTTTTAATTCAAATATGATTTTAAGTACATTTACGTGGATCACCAAATTCAGATTGTTTATTTTGCATTTAAATTCAGAGTTGAAATGAGTGTTTTCACACTAAATAATTAAACAATTAAATAAATAAATCTAAAATTTTAAGCTAACAATAACTGAAATGCATTTAAGAACTTATATTCCAATACTAATCAAAAACATTATTATTATCTTTCTAAATAAGTAGTATTAAAGCTAGAGTCTTTTTTTTTTTTTGTTAAAAGCCTTAGGCAATACATATTAAAATCTACTAGCTATTACATCCAACTTTGCTGGCATCCGATGCCAAACTATGAGCCTTATCGTTAAGGTCTCTAGATATATATCTACAATGCCAAAAAAGAAGCATAAAAAGCAGGCGTTTAATATTACAAATAATAGGGCACCAGACCCAATTCATAGTAGAAAGTTGTTGAGAGTCTCCATCCTAGATGAGGTCAAGTAGGGTCACCGAGTCACCAAAAAGAAGTCCAATCCTCCATCAGTGAGCCTGAATGAGAAGCAAGGCCGCCTTCGCTGCATATCCTTCCGCCATCGTGTTTTCTAAAACTTTGTCGCTTATCTGACATGCCACAGAAGCCAAAACATTCTCTACCAAGTCGGTCGCTGAAACTCCCACACCTCCCTGTTTGGTAGACCAAAAAAAGCAAGCATTAAAAGTGACAATAATTGTATCTCCCTCAAGATGGAGTAGGAGTGGACAAGCGTGGTTTGCTTTGAGATTGAACATGTGGGTGCAAGCTGAGTGTATCTGGTCCTGGACCAGCTGTGAAGGTGTAAACCTAGGACTAGGAAAAAAGACCGCAAAGTCTAGGTTTAGAGCTATAGAAGAGCAAGACTCAAGCTATCTGTCTGAAATGGTTGTGTCCAGAATTTGGGGGATCGATGGAAAATGGAGTTTGGTAGAATCCGATCCGGTAAGGAACCATTGCTTTGACCAAGACTTCCAGAGATTATTACAATGGGAAATAAAGTTCATTGAGGAGACTTTGGTATTGTTAAAAATAGCCTGATTACGCAAATACCAGATCGTCACCAGAATGGCGGTAAACTTGGAAAGCAACTCATCAGAATTCATTACATGAGCTTTGGCAGAGTCCCATTTGAATTCAAAAACTTTCAGCACAGAGTTAAAGTGGAGATTAAGAACAACCCAATTAATAGGGATGGGAGAAAGAAGTCAGAATCAAGATATTATAGGCCAAAAGAAGAAGAGATGAAACACATCTTCCTGCTGAGCATGACAAAAGGTGCAGCTGTCCTCAATGGGGATGTGTATTCTAACTAAATTAGCCCTCGTGGGAAGTAAATTTTGGCTAGTCTTCTAGAGGAGAAATTGAGCACTGGGATGGGCTTTGATTCTCAAGATGGATCTCAACTGTTGGGGGCAAAAGGTGGGAGAGAGGAGAATGGAAGTAGAGCTTTCCAAATGCCCCATTGTGAAAACCCGCGTTGCACTTTTGACCGAAAAAACCATCTCTTGTCAAAAGTCCAAAGAAGTTTGTCCGGATTGCTAGTGGGCTGGATTAAAATGCCTTGAATATCCCTAGCCACCGGACCCGAAAGAATAAAGTTGATAAGATTCAAATTCCAGTGTATTGAACCTCCAGGAGTAGAGGTCCAGAGGTCCTGGAAAGAACGAGGAAGATTACAATCAGTATGATCAAGGACACAATCCGCAAGCACAATATCTGGTTTGACCCAGCAATCCAGCCAGAGGTTGATTTGATTACCAAACATGAATTGCCATAAACGATAACACTTCATTTTGAGTAGGGTTGTTAGGTTCCCCCTCTAAGCGAAGGACGCCAAGGAGGGAAAATTTTCTAACAGGAAAAAATTCTTATCACGAAAATATAGTGCCTTGAATTGGATGGTTCGGTGATGTTGAGGATAGGAGAGGGCATTCCAAATGTTTTTTGTCAATAAAGCAAGATTTTTGTTCCTACAATAAGGAATATTGAGACCCCCGAGAATACGAGGCAGACAAACCCATTCCACCAAAAATCCCTAGCCAGGTGGTCCAAGGTAGTTGAGACAGAGCAAGGTAGCAGGAAAGTTTTCATAGTGTAAATGGGGATCGAGTTGAGGACCAATTTAATCATCACAGTTTGACCCGCTTGAGAAAGGATTTTGGCTTTCAAAGAAGAGAGTTTAGCATTGACTTTGTCACTAAGGAATCAGAAGTCCATACCTTTCTTCTTGGAAAACAGAAGGGGAGAGCCAAGATACTCATCTTTAGGATTATAGCTCCTAGTGCCCAATATCCTATTAATCATCTAAGCATTTTTCGGGTGCACGTTGAACTATAATAGACAGACGACTTGTCGTAATTGACTTCCTGACCTGACGCCAGACAATACTGTTGTAGAATATTTTTAACTGAATGTGCTTCAGCTAAAAAGGCTCTGCAGAAAAGCATCAGATCATCCACATAGAACAGATGATTGATCGAAGGAGAATGTCTTCGGATTTTGATACTTTGATGTTTGCCTTCTGTTTCAGCCTTATTAAGAAGGCGTGAGAGTGCTTCAGCTACCAACAAGAAAAGATACGGGGATAGGGGGTCGCCTTGGCGGATGCCCCTGGAAGGTCTAATAGGAGGTAAGGGCGAGCCATTGAGAAGGACTTGGAGAGAGGTAGTGGAAACACATTGATTGATCATTTCAATCCATCCTTCTGCAAAGCCAAGTTGTTTAAGCACTTGAGCCAGAAAAAACCATTTGATTCTATCATATGCTTTGGCCATATCGATTTTGATTACCATCCAACCTTGTTTTTTCTTACGAAAATGTTTCATTTGATAGAAAGTTTCATGAGCAAGACTAACATTATCCGCTATCAAGCGACTTTGAGAAAAACTCCCTGATTAGGATAAATAATGTTATCAAGCAACGGTTTAAGACGGTTGGTGAGAATTTTGGAGATTACTTTATAAAGAACATTACAGAGACCTATAGGGCGGAATTTATCCAGAGTGCTAGGATTGCCCACTTTACGTATCAAAGCAATGAAAGTTTCATTCAGCTTAGGATCTAATTGTTTGGAAGTGAAGAAATGAGTAACAGCCTCGATGACATCTGATTTCAAAATATCCTAGTAATATTGAAAGAAGAAAGCGTGAAAACCATCTAGGCCAGGAGCTTTGTGACTGCCCATTTTGAAAACAACTGTCTTGATATCTGCAACAGAGGGAATAGCCAGCAGAGCTGCATTATCCTCCTCCGAGATGATCAGGTTAAATATATTGTGTATAACTGGATCAGGAGTCGGATTGGAGGTTTGATTTTTTTTTTGAGAAATAGTCATTAATTGATCTCCTACTGTATCCGGTGTGGAGTTCCACACATTATTATCATCTTTAAGACGTAGAATCAGGTTACGCTTTCTCTGAAGCAAAGTGATCAGGTGAAAGAATTTGGTGTTATTGTTACCATCTCTGAGCCAAGAGGAACTGGATTTGTTATGCCAAAACATCTCCTATTGAAGTTCAGTGAGTCACTCTTTTAACAAGGAGATGGCTATGGCATTGTCTTGCGAATGGGGTTTGTTCTGAAGTTTGTCCAAGGCTGAGAGAGTGTCAGAGATGCTCTGCAAAATATTCTTAAAATCTATCTTATTCCACCTAGTAAGACTGTAACTTAGCTTCTTGGTTTTGAGATGGATATTATGTGTCGGAGTGGGTTGTTTCCTAGGGGCCCAGTTTGTTAGTATCACCCTACGACAAGAAGAGTCTTTGGTCCACATATGGAAGAATCAAAACGGTTTCGGGTTGGTGCTGAAGTTAGAAACTAACTGAAAGGAAATTCCCTATGATCTGAAGAGGAGGTGTGAATTGTATGCGTAGAAACAGAAGGGAATAGGTCTAGCCACTCAGTCGAGATAATGATATGATCCAGCTTTGCCTTAACCCCATTCTTGTCTTTTCTCTTGTTGTTCCAGGTGATTTGATAGTCGTTAAGCGGGAAGTCTAACATATGATGGGTGTCAAGAAAATTCCTAAGGTGATTGAGACTAGAAATAGAAGGTCGGTTACCACCCATTTTCTCCCCAGGTTGACTGATAACATTTAAATCTCCCATTATGATCCCTTGTAAAGGTTAAATAGAGTAAAGGTGGGACATTGAATTCCAGAAAAGTTCTCGAGAGAAGGGATTCGGCTCACCATAAACAAAAATAATTGATCATGCAGAGGTAGTAAAATAATCATCGAGAATACAGTTAAAATAATTTTTACAGGAAGAAAGAATGGTAAGTTGAATACATGCTTACCAAAATAGTGCAAGTCCTCCAGCTAGTCCTTGTGCTGGCACTGATGCTCCATGTGTGAAGCCAAGTCTCCGACGCAAGCGGTCCATCTGGGAAGAACTAGATTTGGTTTCAGACAAAAAAATAATATCGGCTTTGGACTATAGGGAGAGGACCTTCAGGTTTCAGAACGATTTGGCAGACCCCATGCCTCGAGCGTTCTATGTGAGCATCATGAATAAATTTGAATTGAAGTAAATCTAGGCACCAACAAAATGACTTTGCCTCTAGCCACCAGAGAGACAGTCTGTAAACTTGGCATAGAAACTAACAACACACACTTGAACCAATTGAAATTAGGTAACCACATGATGACACTGATTGCAATCTATATTACCTTCATACTGACTACCACCAATTTCTTCAGAATGATCAATAAAAGTGATTTCCTACCAGCCTTAACCACTATCCACATTACTGTTGTTAAAACTGTCATCATGTTTGCCTTTAACAATGTATTTAAGTGTGACACCGAACCTGCCTTCATAACCCTTGGCAACTTTGAATTTCTGACTGCCCTTAGCACCTTTGATTTTTTGATTTACTTTAATATCTTTGACATCCTGACAGCCTTTAACACCGTTAAAACTTTAATAGCCGTCATAATAGTTGTTATAACAAACGTTACCATGGGAGCTGGGCCGTCATTGACTTTAATGGAGAGTATGTGGAGGTTCTTATCAACATTAACTAAACTCACCAGCCAAGATCTGGATGGAGCCAAAAACCAATTCGTGAGTCCGGATGCACCGTTAAACATTCCATTCAATGCTTAATTAACTGCTTCCATTGTAGTTGTGTCTTCCTTAAGTGCACCATTAAACACTCAATTAACTGTTGCCCTTGTAGTTTTCTCTTTTTTAAATGCACCATTAAACACTCCATTCAATGTTCTGACACCCTTAAACACTCCATTTACCATTTGACTTTCCATTGAAAACCCAACTCTTAGCTCAATTGATGAAAATAGCTTCATAACAGTCATTATGAAAACCATTGCCCTTGTTGTTGTGACTTCAGTAAATGCAACATTAAACACTCTATTCAATGCTTTCACACCAATCCAACCAACCATCATTGCATGGTTGAGCGCGGACAATTTCGGCAGTAGTGAGCCCCTAAATATTCGACTTGACTCCTTTTTAGATCCAAGGCCTGCTTCAGTTAGCTTGCCGAGACGCATTGGCCTACCAAGTTGATATAGTTGTTGTTTTTGCATACCACTTCCAGATGGTGGGTGAGGATTGTCAACGACATCGTTAACGATCCCTTTGTCGCCGACATGATTGTTCGGTGGGTGTAACCTAGACTTCGGCAAATAGGTCTGATTGAGATCCAAGGGGAATAAAAACCCATATTCACACTGGCATCCACATCTGCTCCCACCTCGGCTCACATAGTACTCACATCTGACATCGGTACATATAACTATCGCCTCCACTTGGCCATTGGATTGTTTGTTGCTTGAAGAAAAGAACAAGCGAGATCGAAGAGCAAACTTTCTTGCTGTCATGCATGCGTCTCCAGCAAATGAGTCTGGTGAACAATTCTGGTCGTCCAATATAGTTAGAGGATTTGTGTGTTGCTCAAGTGTAGGGTAATGCTTCAGCCAATACTCATGAAATGAATGGTTGTCTTTGTCACCAAGAAATCTTTTTTTTTTTATTAAGGCTTGTACTATAAGAGTAAAGGGGTGGTTTATTCGATCTAGTTGTTCATGAGATGGATTTGATCCAGGATGAAGGTGTAAAAGGGATCAGTGCTAGAGATTGTCTGGAAACATCCATGAGGATAGTGTGAAAGCATAAATGAGTTTGGATGTGAGAGATACGTGGGGTTGATGGTGCATGATTTAAATGAATGTGATATTGGATGGGAGCTGTGGATGGAGCTTTGGATGGGTTAGACGAACTGTGCATAATTAGTTCTGGATTGTTGGATGTATTCTTTGTAGGTGAATTGGAGGATTGAGGTTTCACTGTTGGGGGAAAGCATGGTTTGATGCGATGAGACTGGGAAAATGGACACCGCATCACGCTCGAGGCCTGCATCACAAATACAAAGAAAACAGAAAACCAGGTACAAGAAACAAGTAGGAGAATCACAAAGGAAGAGGAAGAAGCATGGGAATGACAATGAAAGAAAAGGAGAAGAAATAGGTTCAAAACAAGATTAGCAGGATAAAATTGATGAAGAGAAACATTTGGATAGATAGATTGAGGAAAAGAGATAGATAGAGGAAAAGAATAATGAACCGAATGCAAGTGAATTGAAATTTGATAAGGAGAAAGTAAGGTAGAGCTTAATCAATATCACATTTCTTGGTTTCTTTGAATCAAGGAGATGTCTGGCTTTACCTTTAGGAGAAGCTTATGAAGACTGATCATTCTGTCAAATGAGCACAGACCCCTAGCATTCCAAGTAACGATTTTAAATGTCATTGGAAACTGGATTTGCCCACAAATCATCATCAGCTGCCTCCACCACTGCTTGTCCTCTTTCTTCTATTCTTCACAAGATAGCAAGCGTTTCCCGTGGTCTCTCTTCCACTAAAACTACCACCAACGACCCCATCTGGAGATGAAAGACTGCTGAATTCTGTTCTTCCACACTTTGAACACCCAATTCTGAAGTTTCACCATCTTTATCAGCATACTCGAGCAAGGGCGATCTGTCTTGTGGAGTATAACTATCACACTGGACTGGACGCTGAGTTGCCTGTCTGACTAGATCTATTTCAGCCTTGGAGAGAAGCTCCAATTGAGACACAGGAATAACAGTTGATCACTCGGTCCAGACTCTTCTTCTGTTTCGATGAAGATTCATTTTGTTGTTGTTGTTCGTTCGCTGCTGCTTGATTACTAATCATCTCAACTCCATTGGCGGTAGTAGCTCCTGCTGCTGCAGTTGAGGAAGTGTTATGAATTGAATCCATTGTTTTGGCAGCAGAAGCAGAAGGTGCGTCTTCGTTGGGACGTTGAACACCGATCATGGTTGGCGGTGACGTTCCTACCGGCGAAACTCGGAAGACGATTTCACCTTACGACATCACTTCTCTTGATAATCCCGGACTTTCAATTACTCAGGTTCAATTGAAAGGGGAAAATTATGATGAATGGGCTCGTTCGTTTCGAACGGCCTTGAGGGCCCGGAAGAAATTCGGGTTCATTGACGGAACTATCACACAATCTGGAGAGCAGTCACGAGACCTCGAAGACTGGTGGACTATCAACTCGCTTTTGGTGTCCTGGATCCGAAATACCATCGAATCTATGCTACGCTCCACTATCTCTCATGTGGAAATAGCGCAGGATCTCTGGAATGACATCAAGGATCGATTCTCCATCACTAACGGACCGCGGATTCAACAACTGAAATCAGATCTTGCAGATTGCAAACAGAAGGGGCTGACCATAATGGATGGGCGACAATTGGGTAATTTCGAACAATTGCCGACGTGCAAGTGTGGGAAGTGTACCTGCAATCTTGTTTCGATTCTGGAGAAAAAATGGGAGGAAGAAAAAGTACACTTGTTTCTTATGGGTTTGGATGACAATTTGTACGGAACGGTGAGATCCAACATATTGGCTCAAGATCTGTTGCCAAACATGAACAAGGTATACTCAATTCTCATCCAAGAGGAACGAGTAAAGAAAATCGCTCGCGGCAAGGAAGAACGAGGGGAAATTATGGCCCTCGCCACATGAACCCGTCTTGACGAAAGAGATAAATCTAGTACGGTGTGTTCCCACTGTAAAAGGATGGGGCATGAATCTAACAATTGTTTTGCCTTGCACGGATATCCAGAGTGGTGGGGTGACCAACCCCGAAGCGATGGGAAAGGTGCTGGTGCTGGTCGCGGTAGAGGGCAGTCAAGTGTTCGAGGTCATGGTCGAGGAACCAAGGGTACGCATCGTGCCAACGCTGCTCAGACAGGTTCTGCTGGGGCAGGAGTGACCGAGACAGATGCATCTCCACTGCCCGGGCTGAATACCGATCAGTGGCAGACACTTCTCCAAATGCTGGGCGGGTCAAAATCCGCAACGACCGATAAGATGACTGGTAAGCCTTGGATTATTGACACGGGAGCTTCGAATCACATGACTGGCACGATCGGGGATCTCCGTGACTTAAGGGCGATTGCTCAATGTTCCGTGGGATTGCCAGATGGGAGTAGTGCTATCGCCACTAAAGAGGGGACGGTCATTCTTGAAAGAAATTTCTGTTTGAAAAATGTTCTTTATGTGCCAGGGCTAGCTTGCAATTTAATTTCTGTGTCGCAATTGACTGATCACTATAACTGTTTTGTCCAATTCACTAATGATATGTATGTTATACAGGACCGCACTTCGAGGATGCTGATTGGTGCGGGTGAACGACGCGATGGACTCTATTACTTCCGGGGGCTGCCACAGGTTCACGCAATAAAGGCCAATAATGTGGTGTCTCTTGATCTATGGCACCAGCGACTGGGTCATCCATCTCTACAAGTAACAAAGTTAGTTCCCGAAGTAAGTTTTAGTGAAACAAAAAATCGCTTGAATAAAAATTGTGATGTCTGCCAAAGGGCAAAGCAAAGTAGAGATAAGTTTCCTGTTAGTGAACATAAAGCTTCGACTATTTTTTAACTTATTCACACTGATTTATGGGGACCTTATAGAACAACTTCTTCTTGTGGTGCTTCTTATTTTTTGACCATTGTTGATGATTTTTCCCGTGCTGTATGGATTTACGTACTTGTTGATAAGAAAGAGGTCTCTCATTCTCTTCAAATGTTTTTCTCGATAGTTAAGAGACAATTTGATAAAGAGGTAAAAATTTTGCGGAGTGATAACGGCACTGAATTCACTTGCCTGCGACAATATTTTCTTGATCATGGGATTGTTTTTCAAACATCTTGTGTGGGAACACCTCAACAAAATGGGCGGGTTGAACGGAAACACCAACATATTTTGAACGTAGTTCGGGCGCTGCGTTTTCAGGGCTCTTTTCCTATTGAATTTTGGGGAGAATGTGTGTTGACGACTGGATACTTGATAAATAGGACTCCCTCCTTGGTCTTGAATGGGAAAACACCTTATAGTGTCCTATATGGCAGCACACCCACTTACGATCACTTGCGCTTTTTGGGGTCATTGTGTTATGCGCATGTGCAGACGGGGGATAAGTTTGCCAGTAGAAGTCGAAGGTGCGTCTTTGTTGGGTACCCTTATGAAAAAAGGGGTGGCGTTTGTATGACTTGGAGAAACGAGATTTCTTTATTTCTCGTCATGTTGTATTTTCGAAAGGAGTTTTTCCCTTTGCAGATAATTTTAATTTAGACCACGATGGTCTGCCTAATATCGAGGCGGTTCACGAGGACTTTGAGGAGACATCTACGCCTATTTTGAGGGGGGTGCCGAGGAGTTTGTACAGCCGGATGGGGCTGCTGGGCAGCCGGCATGTGCCGAGGAGTTTGTTCAGCCAAATAGGGCTGCTAGGCAATCGGCGTGTGCCGAGGATGGGGCAAATGCTGGTGCCGAGGCATTTGTACAGCCGGATGAGGCTGCTGGGCAGCCGGTTTGTGCGAACTAGGAGGACAACCCGGACGCAAGTCAGGAAGATGTGTTGGGCAGGGGTCAACGCAAAAGGCAAGCCTCGGTACGACTCCGTGATTATGTTACTCATACCATTCGGAAAATGAGTCCATCCGTACCAGCTTTACCCGTACCACGGCATTCCTCAGGTACACCCTATCCTATAGCACATTATGTGAATTGTGATAATTTTTCTATGCGACATAGACATTTTCTTGCAGCCTTGACAGCAAATCGGGAACCTGTGTGCTATTCTGAGGCCGCAAAAGACAACCGCTGGAGGGATGCCATGCGACGAGAAATTGAGGCTCTTGAGATTAATGAAACCTGGGTTGTAGCATAATTGTCATCAGGAAAGAAACCTCTAGGATGCAAGTGAGTATACAAGATCAAGTATAATTCTGATGGTACCATTGAGCGATTGAAGGCTCGGCTGGTTATTCTTGGGAATCATCAAATTGAAGGAATTGATTATACATAGACATTGGCTCCAGTAGCTAAGATGGTTACAGTGAGGGTCTTTCTTGCCGTTGTGGCTGCCATGAATTGGAAAGTCCATCAGATGGATGTTCATAATGCATTTCTACATGGTGACCTTACGGAGGAGGTATACATGAAATTACCACCCGGTTTTCAGGTGGGGACTTCCGGGAAGGTGTGCAAGCTTAGGAAATCATTATATGGGCTGAAGCGGGCACCCCGGTGCTGGTTCGCTAAACTGTCAACTGCTTTGAAGAATTATGGTTTTCAGCAATCTTATTCAGATTATTCTTTGTTTTACTCTACAGAGAGGTGCGGTTCAGCTCAGTGTTATTGTTTATGTCGACGACCTTATCATCTCTGGGCGTAATCCAGTTGATATACATAAATTCAAGGGTTACCTCAGTGCTTGTTTCCACATGAAAGATCTGGGTCCTTTAAAGTATTTCTTGGGGGTAGAAGTGGCACGCGGACTAGATGGGTTTGTACTTTGTCAACGCAAATACGCGCTTGACATCATTTCTGAGGCCAGATTGCTAGGGGCAAGGCCCGCGGCGGTGCCACTGGAACAGAATCACCGACTCGCCTTGTCTACGAGTCAAGAGCTCGCTGATCCGGAGCCTTACCGTCGCTTGGTGGGGCGGCTAATTTATTTGTGTTTTACTCGACCCGAATTATCTTATAGTGTTCATGTTTTATCTCAATTTATGCAACGTCCTCGGGCAGACCACTGGGAAGCTGCTTTGCGGGTGGTCCGGTACTTAAAAGGTAATCCGGGTCAAGGTATACATTTGAGTAGTAAGTGTGACATGCAGTTACATGGGTGGTGTGACGCTGACTGGGCCGGATGCCCATTGACTAGGCGGTCCCTCACTGGGTGGTTAGTGTTTCTTGGGAACTCGCCGGTATCTTGGAAGACGAAGAAGCAACATACAGTATCTCGTTCCTCCGCAGAGGCGGAATACCGGTCTATGGCTATGACTATATGTGAGTTGAAATGGCTAAAAGCTATTTTAGCTAGCCTCGGGATGCCCCATACACGTCCTATGTTTCTTCATTGTGATAGTCAGGCGGCTCTCCATATATCTCAAAATCCCGTATTTCATGAACGGACAAAACACATTGAGGTCGATTGTCACTTTGTCTGTGATGACATTGTTGCCGGAAATATCAATCCCACATTTGTCCCGTCCAATGCGCAACTCGCTGACATTTTCACAAAAGCGTTGGGCAAACGACAATATGAGTATCTACTTCGCAAGTTGGGCATACGGGATCTCCATGCACCAACTTGAGGGGAGGTATTGAGAATATTCTCATGATTATGCTCTCAATTATGCTATTGTGAATATTGTCTTGATTATGTGAATATTGTACTTTAGGCTGATTGCTTTGTATAAGGAAGTTAGCAGATTGTTAGAGTGATTAGGAGTTGCCTATATTGGCAGAATAGCTTGTATATAAACAACAATAGAACAATGAAAAGGGCAGAGCATCATTCTCACTGTTATTTGTCACGGTGTGAGTTTACTTGCAATTGAAACTCAGACAATCATATATCTCATATCAGACAACTCTTATCAGAATACTCTCAAAACTCCCCGGAAAACGTACCAAAAAACTCAACTCCATCCATTCATTCATCATAAACATACAAACAAAAACCCTGTTCCCACTTTGTCATTAAACGTATTAAAGCTAGAGTCAGTGTGTTTTATTTAGTTTCAATTGGTGAGAAAGGACAAAGAATGGAAAAGTAAAGAGAATATAAACTCTACCCTTCAACCTAAAAGAGTAAAGCAATTGGAGCATGCATTCATGAATGATAGATGGATGAGTACTACCCACAAAGTATACACACTCTCATCATGGCTCTTTAAAAACCTCCTCCATACAATTTCATTAGCAATTACTTTGTAAATCTTATCCAATTTAATATCACCACCTTTCCCCCATTGTTCTTGTTTGGTAGCTGCTTCTATCATCCCTTTCCTATCTACTCTTCCACAACCACCTATCTTTCCCTCTCCCAAACTTTACTTCAAACATATACATTTTGCCTAATTTTTTAGTTTTGTTTGCAAATAAATGAATATAATTGAAAATAAATAAAAAATCGCCCATGTTGGTGGGTTCATTTGCTTATGTTAAGTGATCGAGTTTCTATCACATTAATTAGCTTAAAACAGATAGAGATGAGCAACCATGTTTGACTGGGTGCGAGGATTACTTGTTGCATGTTTTGATTTGGATAATGTTCCGAATTCTATGATGATTTTGACCTCCCTACTTTTCAATTCATGAAAGTTCCATACAGGTTGCGTGTTGCGATGGTAATCCGGTTTTGATAGACAAATTTCTTGGAGAAGTTAATATAATTATTGTACTTGTTTGTTTTTCGAAAGACAAGCTTTTTCTTTGGTTCTGGATAGTAGAACTATAACATACATGTCGTGATAGGGTTTGAACCATGGATTGTGATTGCATTCATAGCAAGTTCTTCATTTTTTTTTTCTACTTCTTAAAAGAAAAGAAAACTTTTCATATACCTGAATTTCGATTTGTAGATTCTTGGATATTTGACAATAAACTTTGTGCAACTTTAGGTCTACTTCAAGAAACATAGAAAACTTGAAGCTGAAGAAACAATAATATCCCTTCCCTCCAATGATGTGAATGCCTTGTTATATATAGATAAACAAGGGGGAGATATAAAGAGGAAGAAGTAGAAAATTAGACAAAGGTACAATATGAACAACCAAACAACAGTGATAAATTCTAAACAAATAATTACTCATTGCATGTGATTTACACCTTTATCTACCATTCTTCACCTGCAAAGTTTGCATGAACCAACATACAAAGATCATCATTTTCCTAATTACCCTAATTAGAGGGTTTAACAGAAAATCAATGAAATTGAACATGTCGATCTTATTCAAAGTTATTGTATTATTGTATTTAACGATAATTGACCAATAATGGATCCAGAGTGTCTTCCGGTAATTGTTTTCATCTTAATATCAATTTATTCTAAAAGTAGGGCTGAACAAAAAATCGATCAAACCGACTAAACCGACCGAACCGATCAAAACCGAACCGATTGGTTCGGTTTAAATTCGGTTCGGATCGGTTTTAAAAAATTCAAAACCGAAGTGGTCGGTTCGGTTTTCGGTTTCTATGTGATTTTAACCGACCAAACCGAACCGACCGAATATATATAATAAATAATATATATTTTATATATAAATAATATAATATGTTTAAAATAGTCGGTCGGTTCGGTTTTATTTCGGTTTTGGTTCAATTTTAGTCGGTTCGGTTCGGTTACGGTTTGCATAAATTAGAATCGGTTTCAGTTTCGGATCGGTTTTGTTAATGGTCGGTTCGGTTTCGATTTGAAAATTTTAAAACCGACCTAGGTCGGTTCGGTTCATGGTTTAGGTGAAAAACCGAACCGATGGTTCGGTTTTCAGCCCTATCTAAAAGTTTAAGTTGCTATAAAGGTCGGAACAAATAGCTATGTTTTTTAGGCCTATGGCAATCGAAGTGGTTATGAATCAGGATACACTTATGGTCTCAAGATGCATCTTAGAAATAAGAAAATTTCTTTTCTTCTTTATTTATTTTTTGATAAATTGAGATTATATTTGTCATTTTAACAATTAATACTAATTAAATTCTTTGTTAAGAGCAAAGACTTGCAGTATGATTTTGTTTTTTGCCATGTGTGTAACCGAAAGCATGGGCATGGAATGTTAGATACGAATCACTATAATGCATGAGAGAGAGGAGACAGTGAACTACATTAATTTTAGAAGAGTTGAGGGTTCATTTGAGGTTGTATTCTTCCACACAGGTGGTTTTTGTCCATTCAAGGAGTGCCATTACCATTCTGCACTCTGGACCATCTAATTAATATATAGTTTTTCAATTGTACATTTTTAGTTTTATTTGTATCTAGATGACATGTAATATAACAAATAATGATGGGCAATCATCATGAAATCATTTATGTGTTTAATTTTGATTATTGCAGTATTTTACTATTTTATTATTGTTTTGTGTTCCGTCGTGGTTTAGGGAGCTGCTTTGGTGAACTACAGTGAATTAATGTATCATGAGAGTATAGCCGCAACAACTTAAGTGAACCCTTGGACATGGTCTGGTTATCCAAGAATTTTGATGTAGGCTTCACATTGTCTTGATACCCTTCTTACTGCAAAAACAACTGGACTATTAACCAAAAAAAAAAAAACCCTGTAATGAGTTAAACTTTTGTCATATATGAAAAATATTGATAAAAACATTTTACCGACTATTAATTATGGTGTACGAGTAAAAACTCATACATGAGTTGATCATTTGGACATCTCATGTACACAAAAGAGAAACCGAATTCTTAAAAACTTGACATCAACGCTTAAATATTGATGCGTCCAAAATCCAATCTTTAATATGAGTTGATTGTTTTACCACGACTCTTTTTTTTATGTAACGTTCCTCCCCCTTGAGGGAGAACTTTATCGGGTCTGGATTTGAATCTCTGATTGTGATTTATTTTGACGGGGCCCTGTTTGGGCTTTCACTACTGGATTCATCCTCTTTGGGCTTTACAAATTGAACTGGTCTTGGGATACTTGATCCTCGTGATAGATGATCTCTGCCACGTGTGTGGCTGCCATGACAGTATTATTTGATGTATCATAAGCTACTCCCTCTTTAGTTAGTAAGTAAGCTAATGCGTTCACTAACTTGATGACAGTTGGATTTTCGATTTCGTGGTTGCCTCATTTAATGTCATTGGCAGCTTTTGGTGAGTTGGTATCCCGATCTCTTGTTCGTTCGTTAGTTTTCGTGCATTTTTTGGGATTTCGTGTAGTTATCATAACTCGCACGTTGTCCTATGAACAATCTCTTCGTTGCTCGACTCTATAAAAGGGGCATGATTGAGTTATTTCTCTTTTTACGCTATCTTTGAAATTAGGCTTATTCTTCTTCCATCTTCTTCGTTTTCCATGATCCTTTGTTCCTTTAATTTGTCTGCTGGTGATATACTAGACGACGAGGTGCTTACTACTTGTGAAGCTTATATCTCGCCCAAGAAGGTTTCTCAGTTGACGTTCGATAGTATTCGTTCCGATTATGGCCTGCCATTTGACCTCGAGATCATTCTGCCTAGGCAAAACGATAGTCCTTGTTGTCCAAGGATTGGGTATATTGCGCTCTACTCGTGCATGTTCTCGTCCGACCTTCGATTTCCAATTTCAAAGTTGTTTTGGGAGTATCTGGACCTTTTGGGCATTCCTCCTGGTCAGATGGGTCCTAATGGTTGGAGGGTTATGGTTTCTACTTATGCGAAAGTCATTCTCTCTGGCATTCCCTTAACTGTTAGAATCCTGCATTCGGTGGTTGGTTTGTTGATGACCAAGAACATTTGTTTCCTTCGTTCTCCCACCTGTTTTAGAAATCTCAATGATGACATCAGAGGCTGGTTGAAATTATGGTTTTATGCTTCTGTCAGCTCTGGCTACTTTAGACTGCATTGTCGTTCCGAGTCCGTGACAAACAGAAAGACCTACAACTAACTGTGGAAGAGCCGATCATCAGTGACCGTTTTTTGGAGCTTCTTGTGGTCCCCTTGGAGGTGTTTCTCTTTGGGGATATTATGAGGCATAGTGGTTTATATACTATGAACGAGGTGGAACGGGCTTTGCTTACTGAGTCCCAAGCTGAGGAGATCATTGCTCGTGTTGTTCCTACTGGTATCAGTAATGCTAGCAATGATGGGGAAATGAGCTCAGGTAAACGTGTTACGGATCTCGATGCTCCTGCTAGTATTGGTGTTGCTGGCCCAATTTCCAAGAAGAGGAAACTTCCAAGGCCTGCTAGCCCGTCGAAGCAATTGATGATAAAATCCTGGCCGAGTTCCGAAGAAGAAACAGATTTCCACTCGTGGTACTATTCGGGTTGTTCTCGCCCGAGTTCTTTTGATGAGGTTTTGAAGGAGGATTACTTATTCCTCAAGAAGGTCGAGAAGATGACTTTGGCGATGGAGAGGAGTAAGAAGGAAACTACTCATCCGTTGGACGATAATGAAAAGAGGCTCCTCTCTGCCTATGTTGCGCCCGACGTTGCTGAATGCTCTGATGATGATCATCGAGTTATCGATGATAAGATGCTTCAGCTGGCAGTGAAACAGTCAAAGGAGGTTTGTGACTGTGGTAAAAATCTTGAGGTTATTCCCCCTTGATCTCTTTCCATTCTTGTCGATGATGCGACGGGGTTCTTAGTTTCTTCTCCCGCTCATCTAGATCATTTTGCTCCTATTGCGACCACTTCGCAGCGAGAAGGCAAGAGTGGTTTTTCTATTATCACTGTTGTTCCACCCGCTCTCCTCGCTGTTGGAGTTGGTTCCTTTGTGCTCAACAACTACGACTGACTACTGCTCAACAACAGAATGCATGGCTAGCTTTCTTGATAGACAACTCTTTTTCCAACTTGTCCAATCGCGCACGAACCCCATCAAAATTAACCGTTGAAGTCTCAAGCTCCACAACATACTTATCTCGCGCAACTTCCACTTCCTTTAAAGAGGCTATAACAGCCCTAACTCCCTTTTCCTGCTTCGCGTACTGCGCCTTTAACACGTCAAACTGATGAAGGACGTGATAAAATACCAGCAACACTCTCAAGAGCAGCCACCTGGCCACGACTAGTCTCGTACTCCGACCCCATCACCCGACGATGATTCATCCCATCCATTATCTTCTTAGATCATAGTCGAGATGACCGGTGGGATCCATCACAGGCATTGAAGGCCCTTCTACCGCCCTCCTATGCCATTCATTGACCAACCTACATATACCATCTTGCACGTCAAGCTGAGTGAACCAACAAAACTTCCCATCCGACGATACGGATGTCCTACGGGTTGGGCTCCTTCCAACTAATCTGTGGGTGAAGGACGCGAGGATCCAGAAGACATCCATATCAAGTCGGATGGTAAGTTTTGTTGGTTCACTCACCTTGACGTGTAGGATGGTACACGTAGGTTGGTCAATGAATGACATAGGCAGGTGGTAGAAGGGCATTCAATGCTTGTGCTGGATCCCCGCACTCATCTCGACTATGGTCTCAAGCATATAATGGTGTGCTTGACTGGTCGCTTTATTCGGCTACACAGTATAAAGCATATATCAGCTCTCTAGGTTGTTCCTTTGATCTCGTGTCTGTGTTCGCCTTCTCCTTCCCTTTGGGTTGTTTATTAGGTATCTGACGAATTTGTCGAGTTGTCCTCTTTAAACTCAGTGCTCGAATTCATTTTTCAGGTTGTAGCAGTATTTTGTGTCATGTCTGTGATCCTTGTGGAAAGAGCAGTATTTGCTATTGTCTCGGCCCTCTAGATCTCATCTAATCTAGAGTGGCCAATTGACATCTTCCCATTTCGTCATGTGTTCTGTATGTTCGCTTGGCTGGTCTTCAAGGTCGTATATGATTTGTATGTTTCTTTGACTGAACATTTTCCTCCCGGGGTTTGACGTTTCTCCTTCTTTCCTCCCTCATGTCTTGCCTATTTGAATGAGCTTCCTTTCGGATTCGTTCTTCTTCCTGGCAGCTTTCATCTCCTCGAAAGTGATGTGCTTTTGAGTTGTTTTTAATAGATTCGCCATGTTCTTTGTTGGTTCCAGGTTCAAATCATCGAAAAAAGGGCCCTCTTTTTAGTCTGACGGTGAAGTAGTGGTGGCTGTGTCGTCACTGCATCCGTCAATCATTATTAACTCGTTAGTGAAACGAGTGTCGTACTCCCTGATTGTCTTTTTGGGCTTCTAATTGATGTGAAACAGGTAATGTGGTCCCTTCATCATTAATTGACTATCGATGAACCTCGTGATGAAGGCGGTAGTGAGCGCCTGGAATGAGTCTATCGACATTGGGGGTAGGCTGTTGAACCAGTTCATTGTTGTGGAAGTGAGACTGGTTGGAAACATTCTTCATAATATGGATTTTGTGCTCTCCTTCAACGACATCATGTGGTGAAAGTGTCACAAATGGTCTGTTAGGTCAGTAGTACCGTCATACGTTTCAAACTTTGGCGGGGTGAACTTCTTTGGCATGGGAGTCACCATGAGTGCGTCGGAAAATGACGGTTTGGCTAGTTCGTTCAATATATTAGGATCCATGACTCCGATCTGGAATGAGATTTCAGCAGGGGTCTCGCCGTTCTAGGGTCCCTTTTAAAGTCGTTCGATGCTTTCGAAATTTACCTGTTGAGGTTCTGCAAGAACTTTGTTAGCTGAGTTTTGTTGGGGCGATGCTTGGATGGGGTCGGCGGACTGAGCATCCTCCTGGGTGAACTTTTCCACCGCACTTTGATCATACGCTCCATCTGGACCATGAGTAAGTCTACACGAGGGTCCGTGGTGGCTCCTCTAGACGTTTGGGATGTTTGAGCCACCTTGTGTCGCGACTCTCTGTTGTTGGACATGGTCGTCCCGACATTCATCGCTAGATCTGTAGTGTGCGCTATTGGTGGCACAATTTCTCTGGTGGGAGGATTGTTTTGATTGTTGTCGGATTGAGGGTATGTAGAATGTGCCATTTGTTCTGAAGGCTCTTTAACCGTCGATCATAACTGAGGAAATTTGTTACTATGGATTTTCTTCTTAAAAGGAAAGTTTGTCGTTCCCCAAAAACGATGCCTAACTGATGCATACAAAATCCAGTCTCCAATGAGTAAAACCTGCAAAACAAATGTTAGATTGCTAGATACCATTTTTTTGGTGGCTGAAGACACTTTGATGGTTAAGTTAGTAACTCAGTTGGAGATGGAGATAAAACTGGACAGAACTCGATTAAAATTGCATACCTTTGTCAAATGTTCCATTTACCTTTTATAATGGTCGTAGTTAATTCCCTACGTGACTTAAACATATGAGGCGCAACGAGGTGAGACGTTCTCTGTAACAGTCTCTTCCTTTATGAAGATATGTCCGTGGAGGCGTAACTCCCTCCACGACACTTTTTTCTACGTAACGTTCCTCCCCTTGAGGGAGAACTTTATCGAGCTTGAATTTGGGCTTCTGATTATAATTTATTTTGACGGGCCTTGTTTGGGCTTTCACGACTAAATTCATCCTCTTTGGACTTTACGAATTGACCTGTTCTTAGAATATTTGATCCTCGTGATAGATGATCTCTGCCACTTGTGTGACTGTCATGACAATATTATTTGATGCATCATCAAATATAAATAGACCTTTTTCTTTTCACAAATCATGAACTCATTTTGAAGGAAACATAAACACATGATGAACCTACCCAGTTCTTATTTATAAAAGAGTAATTCTAGACGTCGAGGAAATGGGCGAGGGAGGGTGGGTCGCACGCGCAGAGCTGACGTGGAAAAATTTTTTTTTGGGGGAAATCAAAAATTTTTGGGAGAAGAAGGAGGGAACAGAGCTCCCTCCCCATTTTCTTCCTCTCGCTCTCCCCATTTGCTTCCTCTCGACAGGTCTCCTCCTCCCTCTCCTCCAAACGAAGCTCTCTCTCTCCCTTTCCACCTTCATCGTCATCGACTCAAACGAAGGAGAAGAGAAGAAGGTCAAACGAAGCCAGAGAAAAAGAAGGAGAAGAGAAGAAGAGCCAGAGAAGAAGAAGGAGAAGAGAAAAAGCTCACCCTCGTCCCTTCCCTCTCGCAAAAGCTAAGGTAAGTCTCCCCTTCATTTCTAGATCTAGGGTTTTTAGATCTAGGGTTTCTTTTCGATTTTTTTTCAAGAGGTTTCTATTTTTTTGGGATGTTTTAAGGTCTGATGTTTGTAATCACGTTTTTATTGTGTAATCATCCCCTGATGGTGGTAAAGATGACTCCAAGGTTTCTGATCAGAAGAATGCATGTATAATAAGAAACTAATTATGCTTGAACTTATCTTACTCCTTTGGCTTTGTGACCCATAGTAAAATCTACGCCCTGCTTGGCTTGACTCAAATTACAACTTGTTACAAAAATATGAGCAAGTTTTCTGAAATGTATTGATGCCATCTGATGGGCAGGTACCTTTTGGATATTCAAGGAAGGATGTGTTGTTGATTGGAGTTGGAGTCACTGTGATTGGAGTTGGTTTAAAATGCAGCTTGGAGGTATCCTTATTCTTTATGTTTTATTCACTCCATTCTTTTTATTATCATTATGTGTTTGATTGCAATAGAAAATTTCATTGAAATTCTTTTAGACTTTTGCTTGATTGAACACATAACTATACTCCATATGATAAGCATTATTCATTTGTGAAATCATGAGCATACATTGTTTTCTCACCTTCACAAGACACGTGCAGTTTGTTGGAGTTGATCCTCTGCAAGCTGGAAATGTTGTTCAGCTGGTTCTGGTATTGGGGCTAACAATTGGATGGATTTCTACATACATCTTTAGAGTCTCAAACAAAGAAATGACGTATGCTCAGCAGTTACGCGACTATGAAAGCAAAGTCATGGAGGTTTGTACACTTTCCATATTAGTCATTCACTTGCGTCTACATTACGTGAAGTACTTGCTCAATGTTGGAGTTCCTTAGTATTCTGATTATGCCCAAATTACTTCCTCAGTCTGATTATGCCCAAATTTTTTTTTTCAGTGGAACTATATACTGTCATAATCTTCCTTACTGATTTATTGTTCTTCCATTAGTCAAGTAATGATTAAGAGCAATGGAAAGGGTATTCGGATAATGAATGATTCATCAGAGGATGTCATGACCGAAAATCTCTATGGAGAGGCGGTCGCTACTGAATTTCAGTGGTATAGGCAAATTCTATACCATCTGGGATGTGGGAGATGGTGTAATGTTTAACATGTTGAATGTGTGACTGTGTACGATCCCAGGATTGAATTACTGTTGTACCTACACAAATATCTAAGCAATTAATACGATCCCAGGATTGAATTACTGTTGTACCTACACAAATACAATGTGACGGACATTTTTGGTATAAGAGGCCATTGTTTCTGTTGATTTGAACACTTGAAGTTTCTCATAATAGTGCGTGTACATGTATTTTGTGGGCATATATGTTGTATATAATGTTGTCATCTATAGAAGATCTAGTTTCCATAAAGAAAGTCTAACAGTCGTGTTTAAGTCAGCTCTGGATGATCTCTAATACTCGTTTATGGTAAATTTGTTTTATTTTTATTTTTAGGTTAAGCTTTGTGAACATGACAATGAGGTGTCAAGAAAGCTGATGGGATTATTGAAGAGATTAGGGGCGAGTGACTCTTCCTGCTGTCAGCTGTACCATCTTGTTCGACAAGGTGAACAACCAAGGGAAGGTTCATTGTTTCTCGCGAACCTTATTGAGGATCAGATTGGTGGGGAAATTACTAGCTAATTATAATAAAAGTTTCATGTAAATAATAATGCTTGTACTAAGAGAAATGATTAATAATCTATAACGTTATGTCAAATCCAAGGGGAGGAAATTACTAGCAAATTATAATAAAAGTTTCATGTAAATCAGTGTGTAACAAATAGGCAAAGATCTGTTTTCAGTTCTGAATTTTTTTCATCTATGTTATCTGGAGCAATGAAGTTAAAGTAATGCAAATTGCTTGTTACATTAAAAAAGAGACAAGAGTGTCTTATTCATTGCAGCGAAATGCTTTCTATCAGAAGAGAATCCTATTTCGCTTGATTGCAAACAAAATCTATACACTAATTACCATTTAGCTTGGTAGTTGTCGATTACATCTATTTACACAAATACTACTGTCAATTCTGTCGCAGATGCTTCATAATTGAATCACTCTCATTTCTTTTATCATAAACGCAGATAAAAATGCAGATAAGATGCCAAAGCAGACATGCTCATGTACAATCCTTTAAGGTCGGGCCTGCTTCCTCCAATCTGATCCTCAATAAGGTTCGCGAGAAACAATGAACCTTCCCTTGGTTGTTCACCTTGTCGAACAAGATGGTACAGCTGACAGCAGGAAGAGTCACTCGCCCCTAATCTCTTCAATAATCCCATCAGCTTTCTTGACACCTCATTGTCATGTTCACAAAGCTTAACCTAAAAATAAAAATAAAACAAATTTACCATAAACGAGTATTAGAGATCATCCAGAGCTGACTTAAACACGACTGTTAGACTTTCTTTATGGAAACTAGATCTTCTATAGATGACAACATTATATACAACATATATGCCCACAAAATACATGTACACGCACTATTATGAGAAACTTCAAGTGTTCAAATCAACAGAAACAATGGCCTCTTATACCAAAAATGTCCGTCACATTGTATTTGTGTAGGTACAACAGTAATTCAATCCTGGGATCGTATTAATTGCTTAGATATTTGTGTAGGTACAACAGTAATTCAATCCTGGGATCGTACACAGTCACACATTCAACATGTTAAACATTACACCATCTCCCACATCCCAGATGGTATAGAATTTGCCTATACCACTGAAATTCAGTAGCGACCGCCTCTCCATAGAGATTTTCGGTCATGACATCCTCTGATGAATCATTCATTATCCGAATACCCTTTCCATTGCTCTTAATCATTACTTGACTAATGGAAGAACAATAAATCAGTAAGGAAGATTATGACAGTATATAGTTCCACTGAAAAAAAAAATTTGGGCATAATCAGACTGAGGAAGTAATTTGGGCATAATCAGAATACTAAGGAACTCCAACATTGAGCAAGTACTTCACGTAATGTAGACGCAAGTGAATGACTAATATGGAAAGTGTACAAACCTCCATGACTTTGCTTTCATAGTCGCGTAACTGCTGAGCATACGTCATTTCTTTGTTTGAGACTCTAAAGATGTATGTAGAAATCCATCCAATTGTTAGCCCCAATACCAGAACCAGCTGAACAACATTTCCAGCTTGCAGAGGATCAACTCCAACAAACTGCACGTATCTTGTGAAGGTGAGAAAACAATGTATGCTCATGATTTCACAAATGAATAATGCTTATCATATGGAGTATAGTTATGTGTTCAATCAAGCAAAAGTCTAAAAGAATTTCAATGAAATTTTCTATTGCAATCAAACACATAATGATAATAAAAAGAATGGAGTGAATAAAACATAAAGAAATAAGGATACCTCCAAGCTGCATTTTAAACCAACTCCAATCACAGTGACTCCAACTCCAATCAACAACACATCCTTCCTTGAATATCCAAAAGGTACCTGCCCATCAGATGGCATCAATACATTTCAGAAAACTTGCTCATATTTTTGTAACAAGTTGTAATTTGAGTCAAGCCAAGCAGGGCGTGAATTTTACTATGGGTCACAAAGCCGAAGGAGTAAGATAAGTTCAAGCATAATTAGTTTCTTATTATACATGCATTCTTCTGATCAGAAACCTTGGAGTCATCTTTACCACCATCAGGGGATGATTACACAATAAAAACGTGATTACAAACATCAGACCTTAAAACATCCCAAAAAAATAGAAACCTCTTGAAAAAAAATCGAAAAGAAACCCTAGATCTAAAAACCCTAGATCTAGAAATGAAGGGGAGACTTACCTTAGCTTTTGCGAGAGGGAAGGGACAAGGGTGAGCTTCTTCTCTTCTCCTTCTTCTTCTCTGGATCTTCTTCTCTTCTCCTTCTTTTTCTCTGGCTTCGTTTGACCTTCTTCTCTTCTTCTTCGTTTGAGTCGATGACGATGAAGGTGGAGAGGGAGAGAGAGAGCTTCGTTTGGAGGAGAGGGAGGAGGAGACCTGTCGAGAGGAAGCAAATGGGGAGAGCGAGAGGAAGAAAATGGGGAGGGAGCTTTGTTCCCTCCTTCTTCTCCCAAAAAATTTCGATTTCCCCCCAATTTTTTTTTTCCACGTCAGCTCTGCGCGTGCGACCCACCCTCCCTCGCCCATTTCCTCGACGTCTAGAATTACTCTTTATAAAACTGTCCCGTTTGATTTGCTTTTTGGCAAAGGCAAAGACATTGGTACCAATTAAAAAGTTTTTTTGGTTTGATTTCATAACCCACATAGTAAATGCAAAGTGTATGATAAAATTACTGGAACTATCCTATAATGTGCTTTTTTTCATTAAGTTTGCCATCCTAAAATTGTTTCGCAAGGCCAGTGCCTTTGCCACAAAATCAAAACATTAATTATTGCTAGCTAGTCTGATAGATTACTTTAACAAAAATAACAACCTGATTTTGGCATTAATTCATTCACTCCTCTTACATGCTTCACATAATGTGCAGACATACAACAAGATATTGTACGAATGCACTGCACATACACCATCCTATAGAGACTTTCAGATCAGCTCAGTCTTTTGGGCTTCAGCATGGCTTGGCTAAGGTAAGCAGCTCCCAGACCTTGACCTACATGCAAGGATTGTGATTTTGTTTTTTGAGTTAATTTCGATCAAACGATTTTAAGAAATGTTTCGTTTTGTGTAGAAAAAACGTAAAAATTTCGGTTGAAATTTTGAATTTAACAATATAAATTATGTATTTTAAACTCTTAAATACTACATAAAAAGTCTCACACGACTCATAGTGTCATACAAACTACATATTATATAAGAATCACTCACATAACAAAATTTTAATATTAAAAGAACATTATAGCATGTTCAAATATAGGAGACTAAAATATTTATTTATTTTCTCAAAAAAATTTCGACATATTTCGAGAAATCACATTCCTAGCCTACATGTATAGAATCACAAAAAAGAAGAAAACACAATAAAATCATGAAGAATAACAAAAAAAAATAAAAATGAAATAATGTTTATGCAAGGCTAGTGGTGGTAAACAATTATAGGGTCGACTGGTAGACATCCTTCTAAAGCATGCGCTGTAGCTTTTGTAGCAAAAATATAAAACATGTTCCACAAAAGACATTCTTATACATGTGAAAAACATTAGAGATATTATACATTTTTTTTTACTGCAACGACTACCTACTATGACAAATTCAATTTGTCATCTAGCTGAGATGGAGATTTTTTTCTACTTAGAACGGTGCTCAGTGACTTGTATCATTTACAATTAATTGAGAAAAAAAATTCCAAAAATTCAAAAAGTTTAAATAGTTCACAAAGGAGAATCCAAGTTATGACTTTTTTTTTTTTTTTTTTGGTTAAATTGTAAGATATATTAAAGACTAAAAGGAAATACAAAAACCCCAGCATGAGCCGCTAGGTTATGAGCTTCATTGTTGAGGTTTCTCGAGATACAATACAATACCAAGAAGAGAGAACATAAAGTAGATTCTTAATATTACATATGATAGGCTTCCACATCTAGTGGATATTAGAGTCTTCAGCCTCTACATTAGAGTGCAAAATGGAGTGAAGAGCGCCAGAATCTCCAAGCAAAAGTCATGCCTTCGACTGCTTAGCCTGAACCAAAAGAAGAGCAGCCTCCGCAAGAATATTCCGCCATCGTGCTAACGTACATCCTCCCTTGAATCTTCTGCGTCACTCTAGCACAGATCTTACCCTGAGTGTCAACCGCACAAATTCCAAAAGCACCCTGAGAAGTGGAAGCAACGAAATTGGCATCATAAGTCACAATCATAAAATCCTGATCCAACTCAAGTGAGACTGGATAAGGGGTTCTAGTCATGGAGTTAAGGTGATGGTGTTCTATGGCCAGAAACTGTTGGTGAATGGTGGAAAAGCGAGAAGTTTGGTTGTTAGTAATAGGAGGAGGTGCCAAGGTGTGGCGACTATGAGGAACAGTAT
Organism: Berberis vulgaris; assembly: GCA_963556465.1. Classification (NCBI taxonomy): domain Eukaryota; kingdom Viridiplantae; phylum Streptophyta; class Magnoliopsida; order Ranunculales; family Berberidaceae; genus Berberis; species Berberis vulgaris. The sequence goes on from OY747127.1 coordinate 76,575,161, forward strand.
TGGTCGTGTTGTCAAGGACATGGTGTAGGGAGACCGTATTCACGGTTGAGGAAGAAGACTGCGGTGAATGGAACCATTGTTTCCAAGTTTTGAGGACCAAAAGGAGAAGTTGCGAAGTCGAGAACTGTGATTTCCTAAAGATGATGTCATTCTGATGATACCAAATGGATAGGACAACCATCATGAATTGGGATAACAACTCGTCCTTGGAAGTAGGGTGGGTTGTCGCAGAATCCCACAAGAAAAACAAGAGCGAGAATGGAGACTCCACCCCGACATTAACTTAATTGTAGACAATCGAGACAGGGGTGAGGAGCCAAAACCTACTTATGAAGAAAAGATGGATTACATCCTCTATATGATCTTGGCAAAACACGTAGCAATCATCTATCAACATGTGGGTCCGGGTTAAGTTAGCTAGGGTGGGTAACAAGTTCTGGGACAGTTTCCAAAGAAGGAAAAAGGCGTTTGTTGGGGCTTTGATACGCCAAATTCCTTGAATAATTTTTTTATGCGAAGATCCCAGTGTTAGAAGCAAGGAGGAGGATGGTGCTAGAGAATCCAGGACCAGGGATTTGGTGACACTTTTGACAAAGAAGACCCCCCTTTTGTCAAAAGCCCAGATGAGAGAGTCAGGGGTATCTGAAGGTCTAATTACAATGTCTAGGATGTCTTCAGCAACATGACCTGGAAAGATTGATTCAACAAGAACCGAATTCCAAGTAATCTGTTGTCCCGGATAGGTGACCCAAAGATCAGAAATTTTGTGGAAGTGGTAAGGTGGATAAGAGCTAGTGTTGGGGAGGCAGTCAGCCAAGATAAAGCCTGGTTTAACCCAACAATCCTTCCAGATGTCAATGTCATTGCAGGACTCGATTTGCCATAAAAGATGATTTTTGATGGATTGAAGAGCTATAAATGTGCCTCTCCAGGCAAAGGAGGCCGAAGGTTGTGTTTTGTGAATTTGAAATAAACTCTTATGTCGATAGTAAATGTCTTTGAGCAGAATTGTGAGAGAATGAGAAGGTCGAGAAAGTAAGTGCCATACATTCTTCACCATCAAGGCAACGTTTTCGTGTCTCGCTGAGGGGATGTTCAGACCACCTAAGTGGCGAGGTAGACAAATGCGCTCCCATTTGTAAAAGTGGTGGGCTTTGCAGTCCGTGGTGCCATTCCACCAGAAGTCCCTAGCAAGGTTGTCAATGGTATCAATGATAGCCTTGGGGAGGAGAAAAGTTTGCATGGTGTAGATCGGGATCGAATGGATGACTGATTTGATCATTACACTTCTACCTGCTTGGGACAGAACCTTTGCCTTCCAAGCAGACAATTTAGAGTTAATTTTGTCAGTCAAGAATTGGGAATCCGAGGCTTTCTTCCCAAAGAGTAAAAGAGGCGTGCCAAGATATTTCTCCTTAGGATTAAAAAACTTGGATCCCAATATTCTATTGATCATACGAGCATGTCGTTGATGAACAATGGAGTTGAAGAAAACTGAGACTTTTCAAAGTTGACAACTTGTCCCGAGGCCAAGCAATAAGATGATAAAATATCTTTGACCGCATGGGCTTGTGCAAGGGAAGCTCGGCAGAAAAACATCAAATCATCAGTGTAAAGGAGATGGCTGATAGAACGGGAGTGTCTTCTAAGCTTAATGCCCTTAATTTTATTGTCAGTTTCCGCATGAGCCAATAAGCGCGAAAGAGCTTCAGCAACTATAATAAAGAGGAAGGGCGAAAGTGGGTCGCCTTGGCGAAGACCTCTTGAAGGTTTGATGGCCTCTTGGGGGGGGGGGGGGAGCCATTCAGAAGGACGCGGTGGGAGGTGGAAGAGATACATCGGTTAATCAATTGAATCCATTCCTCCGCAAACCCAAGAGTTGTTAAGATCTTAAGAAGGAAAGACCATTCTACCCGATCAATTTTAGTTATATATCTTTATTCAGGAATGACGAACATTAACAAATGTATGACTTAAGTGTGTTGGACTCAAATAAGTTTTTAAGATTTGAAACTTAATTACACCATGGTAAGGGTGGAAATTTGTGGAACAAGAATGCTATATAATTTCAGGTATTCATGTTTTTCGGATATAATGATTTTTTATGATACATCAAATAGTCCTTCGATCACGGCTGTACACGTGGCAGTGATCATCCATCACGAGGAACAGACACCTCTCACTAAATATGAATAACAAGTCCACTCACTAAAGCCCAAATAAACATTTAGTAATGGACCATGACTAAAGTTAAAGACCCAAATCTAAAGCCAAACGAACCTCTTCCCTTAGAGAAGAGAGACGTTACGAAGTAAAAAAGTCATGACGAGAATCACTTCTCCAATGATGCATCTCGATGAGGGAGGAGACCGTTGTGAGAAACGTTCCCCCTCATTGCGCCCCGCATGCTTAAGTCACACACCGAGTTAATTACTCTAATTATAAAAGGTATAAAAGAGATTCACGAAAGAGATATGCAAACACAATGTAACTATGCTCTGTCCAAGTTCATTCTCTCTTACAATTAACTGACTTAAGCATTGGAGTGCCTTCGGCCACCAAACAAGTGGTCTTCGGCAATCTAACCTTGTTTTGCAGGTCAGATCTCGCGTAGAATGAATTTGGATGCATCAGTTTGGCGTCGTCCGTGGGGAACGACAATTTCCTTTAATAAATCAGAACATAGTTGGTAGTTTCCTTAACACAAATCAGTAATGAAAGATACAGTGCAAATGGAACCTTCTGCAACTTTCAATTTAGCAACGACCAAGACAATCCTTCCACTGGTGAAACTAAATTACCAAGTGGGCGCATCCCAAATCTAGTGTTGAGAGATCCAATTACACAATTTAATGAATTGCCACCACAAAATATGGTGGCCCACACAACTCAGCTGGAACTTTAACAGGCCCCTGCTCTTGGGAGAATGATGATGGATCCTTGTGTGGATAAGCTTTTAGCCCAAATGGCTCATCTGGCTAAAATCATCGAAAAACTCACACAAGAACGTGTCTGACCTGTCGAGCACGTCAGAGTTCCACTTCAGCAAAATTCTGCCAGTCGTCTTTAAGAGAACCAAGAAACTTCTACAGAGCTTCGGACGACGAACTTTGAAAAAAATGAACTGCAAGATGATAGATCCCGGACTGGTGGAGTTCTTCCACATATTCCATTCAGGATTAGAGTCACAAATCCAAATATGTTATAGGAGCTTGCCATGCCACCCTTCTCCGAAAAAAATCATGAAAACCTCTCTACCCAAGAATTTCTTCCCGCCAAAATTTGAAACTTATGATGGTTATACCGATCTGTCATGCCATCTAGGCCATTTTCACCATATGATGGCGCTTAAGGAGAGCTCATACTCTACCATGTGTAGAACTTTCCCAACCAGCCTCATGTCCCCAACGGTAAATTAGCTTAATAGCCTCCCACCAAGGCCGATAGATTCCTTTCAAGCACTGGCCACAACCTTCATCACTAGATTCATCGACAATCAGCGGATGAGAAAAGGCTATCATTATCTGCTTCAAGTAAAACAAAAATCTGACGAGACTCTCAGAGAATAGGTTACACGATTCACTTATGAGTTAATCATGATAGACAAATGTAGTGATAACATAGCTATGACCACCTTCACCACTGAACTCAAAGGAGGGCAACTATATAATTTTCTAACTCTAGAGTCTCCGAAGAGCATGGCAGTCATACTAAAGAGCGCATCGAAAAACATCACTCTTGAAGAGATTTGGGTCGCTGAAAAACAACGAGTCTGACAAGAAATCCTTCCTTACGAATCGGGAAAGAAGGGAAGACAAGAAACAAGATGATAGGCCACGGGCGGACAATGGTCAGCACAAAAAGACACCAAACCGGTAGCAGGTCCAAAAATGGAAATCCAGAGTTTGAAAAAATGCAGTCTGGTAGAGCCAGACACGAAAAGTCAATCTACTAGGTTGTCACAAAGTACAAACCATACATTGTTTTAAAAGAGAATTTGGCAAATGCTCTGAAGACCATAGCGAACTGGAAAAATGTCAAATGACCACTTAAGTTGAAGGGAGATCCAGCCAGACGTGATAAGAACAAATATTGTTCTCTCCGCATGGACCACGAACCTGATACCACAGCCTGAAGAATGAAATCGAGTACTCGGTGAGTTCATTGGAGCGAAAGAAAAACAGTTCAGAGGAAAAAGAAATGTGGACCCTGTTGCAGGACCACATGAGCAGACCAGAGGATTTATATATATGCCCTGCATGGCACAGCCGAAGATTGGGAATAGTCTAACCAATCATGAAAATGATTTGTCAGAGATTTACGTACAAGAATATGACCTAAGTTAAGGAGGAAAAGCAGACAATTCCTTCAACCTAAGTTAAGGAGGAGGAGAAGGAGACTTGGAGCTTTGACCTCAATCAACATCAACCTCATCAAAAGCTGGATTGTATTCAAAGTCATCCAAAAACAGCACCACATTTGGATTCTGGGACTGCTCCATTGCAAGCTGTGTCATCTTATTTAAAATGACACAAGCTTCTTCCAAAATTTTGCTGCGATCAACCACACCAGCAGTAGCAAGGAGGTCCTTCTCGTACTCGCTCAACTAAGCACAAGAGCAGGAAACTTCCACCTTACTCCTCTTCGTTGCCTACTGCATTTCCTCATCTTCTTGAGTAACAAGGCGAGCGTCGTCTTCATCATCCTTCCCAGAAGCAATAAGAGGAAGAGCAGTTCGAACAGTTCTCGGAGCAGAACCTGACCCAACAGACCTCTTCCGTTTTAGAGGTTGCACAGAATCGACCAACTCACCCACAACCTTCCTTTTGGAAGGACTAACCAGCCTTGGAGTTTTCCTCTTCTTCGTAGAAGGACCAACGCCAATAGAGGCATCGAGATCCGTAACTTTCTCTGCGAAAATCACTTTCCCATCAACGCTAGCACCACCAACACTAGCAGAAGCAGTCATATTCTTTGTACCACCAGAACCAACAGGATAAACAAGTCAAACAACTGTAACATCAGACTCACGATCATCAAGAACCAACGATCGTTCCCGAGCATTAAGACTGTCAGGCTGCTCCGATCGATGGCCTCCAACTCGAGAAATTATTCTAGAGGTGCCAAGGGAAGGGCGAGAAACCGATTCTTAATTGACTTCTCCAATTCGGTCAATTGCAGATTAGTCAACCTCTTGGGAGTCTTGAACGACCTCATAATGGGCCTGTTGTCAAGCATGAAATACCTAGATTTCATGGAAACATAAAACAGGTCTTCTGCCCGAACTTGAAATCATCATTTGGTTTGCCCAAGCAAGAAGGTGAAAGAAGAAAGCAAACTCCATTCATGTTAACCTTCAACGTCACCACAGAATGCAAAAAAAATTCGTGCAAATGAAAACCAGCCTGTAGAGCTCTCACCATACTTCCAATCATAACCGTCCGACCATTGAGACCCATCTAAGCAGGAGGAATATCGATCAGATCTAAATAACCCCATAAGATCTCTGAAACTGGAAAACAAAAACTAGTTCTGAACATTTCAGGATAAAGAGCAATGTGAACGGCCTCGGAAGAACAAGGCTTTCCCCTTCTCTTGGCACCACAAGATCCAAATTAGACGAAACAGAAAATGTCTGGTGGACGTAATCCAACGTACCCTGTGTTGCTTGCATGGGCTAAAAAAGTCCTCACATTTGGCCAAATGATCTTCACTAAGAAGTCTATTGGGAGCCATGGCAAAGAGTTTGACAATTCAGAAAAACAAGAACAAAGGCACTCTAAAAATGGACATAGCGTAAAGAAGATAACACAATTCTCCAACGCCCTTTTTTTTAGTCGGGCAACGAAAAGACAACCAATGGGAGATCATGCAGGAAATGATGGCTGCACAAAACCCTAGATCACTCCGAAACGAGCTGATTGATGATGTCGTGGAATAGAATTTGAATCGCGGCTACTGAGTAGATAGTTGTTGGTAGCATTTAATAATACGCAGAAAAACAATGATGAACGAAGAAACCCAACTGTCGAATAGTTAGTGACCACACAAGCGAACCTACTAGCTAGGGGAGTAGTTGATGATATATCAAATAGTCCTTTGATCACGGCCGTATACGTAACAGAGATCATCCATCACGAGGAATAGACACCTCACACTAAATATGGATAACAAGTCCAATCACTAAAACCTAAAGAGGCATTTCGTAACTGACCATGACTAAAGTTAAAGGCCCAATGGACCCCTTCCCTTAGAGAAGAGAGACGTTACAAAAGAAAAAAGTCATGGAGGGAATCACTCCCCAAGGACGCATCTCGATGAAGAAAGAGATCGTTGTGAGAAACCTTTCCCCTCATTGCGCCCGTATGCTTAAGTCATACATTGAGTTAATTACTATCATTATAAAAGGTAAAAGAGATATTCACAAAGGAGGTATGCAAACACAATACAACTATATTTTGTCCAAGTTCAGTCTCTCTTACAGTTAACTGACTTGAGCATCAGAGTGCCTTTGGTCACCAAACAGATGGTCTTTGGTAATCTAACATTGTTTTGTAGGTATTCCTAATAAACGAAAAGTGTTATTAGGTTTACTAGATTCGAAAGATTCTAAGATTGTTGATCTTGTTGTTCCTTGTAATGCTTTTAGTTAGTAGTAGTTGAACCCCCTTACGAGGGGAAATAGCCATCAAACTCGTTGAACTCTGTTACTATCTTTTGTGTGCGATTCCTCGTCTTCTCTTGCAATTTTTAGCATTGGTGTTTGATTATTGTTATTATTGCATTCTAACCTTCCATCCTCGAGGAACAAAGTCTTGGTAAATTTCTAAGCATTTGATAATCAACCACAATAAGTGTTTGAAGAAATTGCACATTGGGCATTTTTACAACTATTTGTACTAGAATTGCAGTAGTTTTACATTAGGCATTTGCTAAATGACACTACCATTTCTGTTGAAAGACACCATCAATGTCCTACTTTCTGAATGACGTCACCACCTACTGAAGGACACCACTAATATAAACCAAAAAAATCTATATCATCTCTCTTTCTATTCTCCATCAATCACCATCACCATCCTATCATTGCCACCTCTCCTTCACCACCACCACCCTGTCACCGCCACCACTTCTCCCTTCTTCTTCTTCTTCTTCTCTCTCTTCCTCTCCTTTTCTCTCTTCTCCATCAAGCACCACCACCACAGTCGGCTAGTGGTGGCAAGGTGTGGCGGTGCGAGGTGGTGGTGGGGCAGGCGGGATGGTGTTACTTCGGTGAAGAGAGAAGAGAAGGTGAGGGTGAGGGTGATGGTGTCCTTCAACCGATTAAAAAAAAAAATACAAAGAGTGGGGTGATGGTGCAAACTATCTCAATTTTTATGTTTTTTCCTTTTATTTTGGTGATGAGCTAGAAAAGTTTGATAACAAGGCTGGCAACATTTATTAGCCTAGAGCCATATTATACAAGGAAAGTAAGAGTGATTAAGAGAAGAGTTCTCTCTGACTCCATGTAGCTAAAAACTGAAAACATGCAGTGACTGACATAAAAACTAAAGCCAAAGCCAGAACCACCAGAAGAGTGTTAGGTCAATAAAACATTTGGAAAGAAGTTTGAACTGAACCGTTTAAAGGCGGGTAAACCTACACAGTTCGCTCGCATTGTCTACAAATATCTAACGGTCAACACCTAATAGCCTTCTTTGCTATTCACTCTCACTCCTTGACTTTACAATTCCCTTCAAGTTCCTTTGTTTTATATCCTTAAATCTATTATACCCCACTCATCACACACACTAGCTCTAGCTCTAAAGACCCTTAAAACCAAAAGCCTCCTCTCCAATCCAAGAAGTAACATGGTTGTCAACATGTCATCAACAAATCATAATTCTAACAACAATCGCACCAAAGACTTGTTTGCTTCTCCAGCTCTTTCTCTCTCCCTCGTAACTCTTCTTATTACTACTTTGAAACAATTCATTCATGTTGTTTTTGTTTCTCTGTCTATAAATTTATTTGAGTTAATTGTTTCTTTTATTTGGGTTTCGAATTAGGCTGGTGTTTTTCGAAATGCTGGGGCACAGGGGACGTCGAGCATGGATGTGGAGGAAGGAGAGGAAGAGATCAATGGAGGAGGAGGTGGTAGAGGAAGAGAAGGGACCGTCGAGATTAGTAGTGAAAACACGGGAACTGGAAGATCGGCCGATGAAGATGAGAACGACGCTCAAGACGATGTGGATGATAATAAGAAGAGGAAGAAGAGAAAGAAGTATCATAGACACACAGCTGATCAGATTAGAGAAATGGAAGCGTAAGATTTTATTGTTTTTAAATAATTCTATTATTATTATTATTATTTACGTTGTCAATTAAGTTGACTCGGAAAAAGATTCTGAGTCAACTTATTTAAAATGATTGGATGAGCGCGCGCATTCATACTGCAATGGCAACAAATACGTTTGACATAGCAGTATGAAACATAATAGCAACAAAAACGAGTTATCGAAAATGTTTTTATTGTTGAAGAAGGAATACTATATTACTTTGGTTTCTTCTGTGGCTAAGAAGAGTATCAAGATACCAGAACATATTAACAATCCAAATTTAAACCAAAATATGATTATCTGTGTTACCCACAGATTTAACACTATCACTTTTTTTTTTTTTCCAGCACTAAGCACTCAGCGGTCGGCACTAGTGCTAAGCACCTCTTTGGTGCTTATTAAATTGTTCTAAATTCAGAACTTATTAAAAAATTCTGATTCTAATTATAAGTAAAAAAATAAACACTCGATCAAAGTGGATAAATCTTACCAATTTATTTACTTTTGCCTATAATCTTAAATTTTCATATACTTTGACATGTTAAATACATCTTGACTAGTTTACCATTCCAAGTGTTCATTGATTTGCATGGGTGTTTTCAGGCTATTCAAGATGTCACCCCATCCTGACGAGAAGCAAAGGCAGCAGTTGAGCAAAAAATTAGGCCTTGCTCCAAGGCAAGTCAAATTCTGGTTTCAAAATCGTCGAACCCAGATCAAGGTACTATCAGATTTTTGTTAATTAATCCGAAATGTCTATAAATCAATCTAAACATATTTAATTAGTACAAACAATAGCCTAATTGAATGGTGATTATTGTTATTATAGGCTGTTCAAGAGCGCCATGAGAATTCGCTATTGAAATCAGAGATGGAGAAACTTCGTGAGGAAAATCAAACAATGAGGGAGAAGATAAAGAATACATCTTGTCCAAATTGTGGATTTGCAACCTCTAGCAGAGACTGTGCCGCGACAACAGAACAACAACTGCGTATTGAAAACGCAAGACTCAAAGCTGAGGTTTCGTATCGTGTCAAACATTCTTATGTCGTTCAGGTAGAATTCAGCACAAGACTCAATCTTACATACTTTTTTCCAATTTTAGGTGGATAAATTACGAGCTGCTTCTGGGAAATACCCAACTAGCACGGGATCACCTAGTTCATCGTGTTCGGCAGGAAATGATCATCAAGAGAATAGAAGCTCAGTAGACCGTTACACTGGACTTTATGGGCTTGAGAGATCAAAAGTCATGGATATAGTTAACCAAGCAATGGAAGAGCTTATAAAGATAGCAACTGTTAATGAGCCAATGTGGATTCGGAGCCTTGAGACTGGTCGTGAGATACTCAATTATGATGAGTACCTTCGTGAATTCTCAACAGAGAAACCGCAAAATGGACAGGTTAGGCGATCCATTAAAGCCTCAAGGGATACGAGTATTGTTTTTGTAGACCTCCCTCGACTAGTACAATCATTCATGGATGTGGTAAGATTTCTAATTTGATAATTATTTATTTATTTGAAAGGTTACAGGATATTTTATGGATTCCATAACTATAACATGCCGTAGCAGGTTCAAACCCAGGACCTGTGATACTATGTGCCACAAGTCTTATTGACTAAATTTAATATGTTTTTCTGTGTATCTTGCAGAACCAATGGAAGGAAATGTTTCCATGCATGATTTCTAAAGCATCTACAATTGATGTAATTTCAAGCGGTGAAGGTACTCTGCCAAGTGGAGCAGTGCAACTTGTAAGTGCTTATCTTTACTTCTACATTTTCAGACAACCTTTTGCTTGAACTGCGATTGATGGAAAACTTTTCTATTCTCTCCATGGAAATGATTTCAGATGTTTGCAGAGCTACAAATGTTAACGCCAATGGTACCCACTAGAGAGGTTTACTTTGTTCGCTTTTGCAAGCAACTAAGCACAGAGCGTTGGGCTATTGTTGATGTCTCGATTGACAAAGTTGAAGACAGTGCAATCGATTCTTCACTATCGAAATGCAGAAAACGGCCTTCTGGCTGCATCATAGAGGATAAATCCAATGGCCATTGCAAAGTATGTATAAAATCTAAATACACATTTTTTAAGGAAAATTTGCTGATTTCTGTTTGATAGAAAATAATGAAAATAAGTTGGTGTTGAAATGCAGGTGATTTGGGTAGAGCACTTGGAATGCCAGAAGAGCACAGTTCACACAATGTATCGATCTATCGTTAACAATGGTTTGGCATTCGGAGCAAGTCACTGGATGGCAACATTGCAACTTCAGTGTGAGAGGCTTGTTTTCTTCATGGCTACTAATGTTCCCACAAAGGATTCAAGCGGTAAGTTTACACTATCATTAGTTATAAAAAACAGATACTAATTCAATTCAGTTTATTGGTGAGGTCTTTGAAATTATTAAAACAGGCCAAACATGATAATAAGTGAATGTCCACTCTAAAACCTCTGAACAAGTTTTTGTATTATGTAATACTATAGATTTAGATGGTCTAAACAACGTAGTAACAACATTGTTGTTGAATTTTAGGGGTAGCCACACTGGCTGGAAGGAAAAGCATTTTGAAGTTAGCACAACGAATGAATTGGAGCTTTTGTCGAGCCGTCGGTGCATCATCTAGTTACAACTCATGGACAAAGCTCTCCACCAAAGGTGGGGATGATCTTAGGGTGGCCACCAGGAAAAGCCTGAATGACCCTGGAGAACCTCTAGGACTCATTCTCTGTGCAGTTTCCTCAGTATGGTTGCCAGTCTCTCCTCACACCCTATTTGATTTCTTGAGAGATGAAGCTAGACGTAGTGATGTAAGCTCGGAAAAAAAAACTTTTGCTTCTATTGTTTGAATCTATAAGTCAATTTATACATGTGATTGCATCTAAGGATGTTTGTGGTAAATTTCAGTGGGACATCATGTTAACTGGAGGTCCAGTCCAAAGTATTGCAAACCTAGCAAAAGGACAAGATCGCGGTAACTCTGTAACAATCCAAGTAAGTAGGCTCTTTTCTCTTCTTGTTCTGTTACTTTCTTTACGACCTTTATTACATGCAATTTCACATAAAAAATTATGTGTGATTGTTGAATCCAGGCAATGAAATCAAAAGAAAGTAATATGTGGATACTCCAAGATAGTTGTACAAACCTCTATGAATCCATGGTGGTCTATGCACCAGTGGAAATTGCAGGCATGCAGTCAGTGATGGCAGGTTGTGATTCCAGTAACATAGCGGTACTACCCTCTGGATTCTCCATTCTTCCAGATGGTCTTGAAACAAGATCACTGGTGATCACAACTAGGCACGAGGAGAAGAGCATGGATGGAGGATCTCTACTCACTATAGCATTCCAAATCTTGGCAAGTACATCTCCAACTGCAAAACTCACCATGGAATCTGTTGAAACTGTCAACACTCTCATATCATGTATACTGCAAAAAATCAAATCAAGTTTGAAATGTGAAGATGGATGATAAGCACTTGTGATACTCCTCCCATGCAGGATTTGTTATATTGAAATTATTATTTTTTTCTAAAATTATTTGCTATATGTACAATGGATAGAGGTGGTTCGATTAGTGAAATCTTTCGATTCTTTTTTACTGGACGTAGATAGTTTGTGTTTTGGAATAAAATTATGTGAATTTAGTAATTGAATTTCCATTTAGTTGATACTGCTTATGTTGCCAGACAAATCAAAGTCTTTTTCTCTTGGAGGTGGCTTGATTTGAGTTTATAAGATTGTTCAACATAGGATAAGAAGACACTCCAAGTGAAACTAACGGGATGTTTGTTTTATTAAGTGCTTAGAAGCGAATTTCTAATTGGAGTTAATTATGAACGAGCTTCTGAATCAAATGAATGACTTATTTTGCTTCTGAATGGGTTGCTAATTAGAAATTGTAAAATTAAAAATGTGTTTTTTTAGTTGTTGACTTGAAGTTTTTTTTACATTTTTGCCAACTCCCACAACCACCACAAACTACTAACATTAACTCCCCTTCTCCACCTGTTTTCTCTCCTCAAAACACATGGAGATCCCCTTCTATTACCCCCAGAAACCACCCTATATCCCTCTTCATTCTTCATACAACCTCAAGAGAAAGAGAAAGAAGAGAAGGAAGAAGTGGAGGAGAGAAGGAGAGGGTGGTGGTGGTGTTGGCAACACTATTCACGTGATAGAGAAAAATGTAGAAAATAGGGGATGGTCGGTGGAGAAGAGGGCTAGAACATTAGTCATTACAAATTTATTGTAAGGTTATTATTGCAATGATTTTTCATTAAACACTTAGTGCTAAGGTGGCGTATGTTTTTTGTTCCAATCAGGACTTTGGTTCTAAATAAGAAGTGATCCACTTTGACCAAGTGTTTGTTTTTACTTCTAATCAGAACTAGAAATTCTTAACAGGTTTTGAAACCAGAACAATTTAATAAGCACCAAGGACGTGCTTAGCACTTAGTGTTGGCCACTAAGTGCTTATAAAAAAACAAACACCCCCTAAGTGACCAGCACAACCCATGGTGCTTACTTCAGTCAAAACTTTAATTTCTAATCAGAACTAAAACAAACACCCTATTTAGAGTGTCCAACTTCTTCAGACTTCTGACTCTATTCAGAACAAAAAATAATCCCCCCTCTAAGAGGCAAAGTTAAACATGATCATTTGAACCATGGACCAAAACTTTTGAGTTGGAATTGGGTTGAACTCGAAATTCAAGTGGGTTGGGCACAAAACTATTAGGATGTTATTTACCACAGCAAAATTCCGGCTATTTGATTGTTTTGTAGATTTTATTGACACCAAACAATATATTTAACTATACTTGTCGTCGAACGCCCGCATGCATTCGCCACAATTGAATGAGAAATTAATTAGGTTAATTGAGAAAAAAAATTACAGTGCGTTTGTTTTGAACGTTGTTTGTACAAATTTTAAATGTGTTAATGATAAAATGAAAAATATAAACTAATTTTATTACAAATATAAAAAGTTTTAAATTTAAATAAAAAAAGACACATGTATAATAAATATATTTAAATACGAACAAAATGGAAAAATGTAACTTAAGTAAGCCAATAAGCCTTCATGGCTTAAGTGGCTAGACTAAGTGTATGGCTTGGCTAAATGGCTTTGTTGGTTTTTAAATTTTAATTATTCTATTGACATTACCTTTTACCCCTCTCTATTACATTTTATTAAATATTCTCACATTGACGAAGGATATTTTGGTAATGTTATCGACTGTGAGGTATTTAAAATTTTCAATATTCACGAGGCTTAGCCTTTTATAATAGTAGATTCGAACATTCACCCGAGGAATAGCGACGGGTGTCCGTTTGTCATGGCCAGATTTTCAGATAAATTGTTTTTTCTAAATATTCATTCCTTAAATGCACGTAGGAACATTTTATTTTCCTCAAATTGGAGACATGAATTTCAAAATCCAAAATAATGAAATTTTTATTACAGTTTTGAAATAAACAAAAGAACGTTTAACAAAAAAAAAAAAAATTTGACGATGATCGCCTAAAAACGAAAACTCTAAGAATGTCGTCTAAAACTCTTTAACCCGAGAAAGGCTAATTAGCTACGATCCAATAAAAACATACACAAAAAGCAAAAGCTCGATTAGATCAGCGACGTAGCTAGTATAAGAAATCTCCATCTCTAATAAAGTAAATAAGTTACATACGATGACATGAAGTTACATACAAAAGAAAATAACACCTCAAAGTGCCAAAGTCTCGCTAATGGCATGACGGCTCAACGGTTATAGCTTGGCGGATGGTACCACTAGGTCATGGGTTCAAACCCAGCTTGCGGCATCTTTATGGGTTCTGAAATCCTATAAAAACCCTACATATATACTAACAAAGTAATAGTACAGAATCATGGTAAAATAAAAAAATTATGTTTCTTTTCTGCCATCACACTCTCCCATGTGTCGAACACGCATCAGCCAAATGTGTCTCACTTGCTTTCGACGTCACTCGAAGCATGCATGTTCCAAATGGGGTGTCACATCGAGGGTTATGCCATCACACTGAGTTCAATCCATGACAAATATATTCTAATCATTATATGTACATCCGAACTCACTTGGAATGAAGTATCTCAATATACTAAAATCATATACCAAGTATACAATTGTATACTAAAATCATATTTTTTTGTCAATCCATTTTTTTCTTTTCACATTTTTTTCGGAGTTATGAAAAGGGGCATAAAAATAATTAAATCTCAAATGCAACTTAGCATGTCAATTTGCATAACAAACAAATTCAAGTTTAAAGTAATATCGTATACAATCTACTTTTTTAAGTCATAATATAATAATGCAAATACCAATTCACATAACAAAACAAATATCCAAATTCATCTCATCAAATGATGAATTCACAAATTAATTAAAATGTAACTAACAACAACTTCGTCTATAAGGTGAAAACGTAGCAAAATCTATATTTGCAAAGGTTATCATTTCATCATGTTTACATCTTTCAATACAAATGTATTGAAGACTGTATTGATATAATTTTTTATTAATATAATCACCAAAATAACCACCGCGCTTCCACTTTGCTCTCATGGAACCCCCTATTCATTAATAGAATCTGAATCAGATGAGATATCACCAAATTTTCTTCTTACCCCAATTTTTTTAATAAATAAATAAAAATGGTCAAGGTATCCTCCTTGTCCGGTATGGTATTAATATGGGAAATTCTTTTTAATTCTCTCTATTTGTTTCCCCAAGAAAAAAAAAATAGTACAAGGCAATAGCTTCCATTAGGGGTGGGTACGGGATGGGATGGGACGAGATATACCCATCCCTATCCCATCCCGTTCATACGGGATCGGGATGGGAAAAACCCCATCCCAAACGGGTTCGGGACGAGATCAGCGTGCTGCCTGTGACTGCTGCAAAGATTATCATCATATAAGAACGTGAAAAAATAACTTTCTTATAATTAGATATAGATGTGGCATGCAAATATAAGGGTAGCCACTAAATCCCCTAACAATGAAGTCGAGTGGGCTGACTTTTAGAAAATGACATGATAAATGGGACCCACTAAGAGTATTGTGTCGCTGTGATGGCCTCCCAACTGATTTTACAATTTCATTACTGTGGGAAACAAAATTCATGGTTCCTTGACAAAATAACATTTCATCTTTTGTTAGGGAAGAAATATAGACCTATTGATGATGCTCTAACATATTCATAATGGTTTACCATCAATACATATATCGTAATTAAAAAAAATATTATTTTTACAGCCTGGGGCATCTCAAATTCTTGGCTCCATCCCTGAATGTTCCCTTCTGAATATGTATTACTCAGTTAATTGTTATTTTTCATCTTCACCTGGGTATTATCAATATTTGAAAGTTAAATAATTGGAGCCACTTTTATTGGAAATCCAAACAACAGTCTGCTATCTTTCTCTTGCTTAATGAATATTTATTTCTTGAAGTAACATTTTTGTTACCACTGCAAACACCATGAGTTTCTGTCAGTCATCTGTAAGTTTATATGAATAAAAATAAATAAATAAATAAAAATATTAAGAATAAATATTAAAAAATTAGCTCGGGACGGGACAAGATTGGCGGGGTTGAAAATCTTCATCCCATCCCATCCCATTCTAGATCGGGACGGGACGGGATTGGGATGAAATTATTCAATCCCATTAAGACCCAGAAAAATCGGGACGGGATTGGAATCGCAGGATGGAATGCCCACCCCTAACTTCCATTGGCATTATGTGTTCAAAAGTGAGATAACATCATACCCACCAATGTTTCAAAACCCACATTGGTTATAAATTTATAATTAAAAATCAGTAAAATCGAGGATGATAATGTCATCTTCCAAATCTTACCAAAAAAAGAAAAAAAGTTGAGGGATGACATTATAAAAATACCTTTATTTGCCAAAATATCTCTATTTAGAAAATTAGGGCATTCCTCCACATTATGAAGACCAATCGTACCAAATCCTAATCACATTCATCCACCCGATACACAATACTTAGTTGTATTCCTTAAAAAAATTCTTGAATGTGCAACTATGGAATCTTCCCAACACCCACAACAAGGCCCATTGACAGACAACCAAAACCCAAACCCAAACCCCATATTTAACCATCACCACTAGGGGTGGGCACGGGACGAGATGGGACG
Organism: Berberis vulgaris; assembly: GCA_963556465.1. Lineage (NCBI taxonomy): Eukaryota > Viridiplantae > Streptophyta > Magnoliopsida > Ranunculales > Berberidaceae > Berberis > Berberis vulgaris. The sequence continues at coordinate 76,591,678 of OY747127.1, forward strand.
AGATATACCCATCCCTATCTCATTCCGTTCATACGGGATCGGGACGGGACGAGATCAGCGTGCTAATCTGGACATATCAAATAGAAGCCTGGAACTGCTGGACTGCTGGAAGCCTACTGCTGCTGCTGGAAGCCTGCTGCTGCTGCTGGAAGCCTGAACATTTTATGCAAATGTTCATAAAATAAATAAATAAGTAAATAAAAATATTAATAATTAATATTAAAAAATTAGTTCGGAACAGGACGAGATTGGCGGGATTGAAAATCTTCATCCCATCCCATCCCATTCTAGATCGGGACGGGACGGGATCGGGATGGAATTATTCAATCCCATTAAAACCCGAAAAAATTGGGACGGGATCGAGACGGGAACGGGATCGCGGGATGGGATGCCTACCCCTAATCACCACTCCCACTGGGTTTTAGATGAACCTAGAAAATGGGATTTTGTTTATATACATTATTATGCACATGGAGACGATTTATATATCAAAACACATTCAAAGTTGTTGCATTATTTTGAGATATTTCAATTACATTTTTAATCAATAAAAATCATTTGGTGGTTAAATTTTCTCGTTTGAAAGCATTAGTTTGTTTTTTACCAAAAAACAAAATTAACTCTTATCAATAAAACTAAATTTCAGTCACGAATTCTTAACTTTCAAATTTACATACAAATATCAAAGATATTCTAACCATCATCACAAGTTCTAAAATAAATATCAAACATTATGGTAGGTTGTTGATTTAGGACTTTGTACGGATAATTCTTATTGTAAATTTTTTAATGTAGAATTCTTGGGTTTGAATTTTTTTTTAATAATTGCAACCATTTATATTTCTTATAATTTATTTATTGTCGCTCCTAAACAAGAAAATTTCATCACCAAATGGTTTTCATTTATTAAAAAAAAAAAGTAAATTGGTGTTACATCTTTTAGGTTGGTGCAACAAAATTGAAACATTTCAAAATGTCGGTGCGATAAAAAGTTGGTACAACCGGGCTAAATAGTCCGGTACACGTAGCAACTTCCCAAGTAAAGTTAGGGAGGGAGAGGAGACAATTATACAGACTATTTAACACCACATCTTCTATTGTCTCATACCACCACCTAATTTTTTCTCTTCCATAGCACCCCTTTTTGTCCCACGGCACCACCTACCACCACCTCTTTTCGACATCACCAAATTCAAACCTGCAAAAAATCTCCATCTCGCTCCCAAATTCATTTCTTCCTCATCTTCTTCCCTCCCACTCAACTGAATCTCCCACTTTCACAACCGTCACTCTCTCTCACATTCTCTCCACAGTTTTCCTCCCAAATTGAAATCATCTTCTTCCGCATTCGTAGTTGCTTTCATTCAAACAAAATGAAGGGTATTGTCTCTAAACACAAGATATTGTCTCTAAAAATAGGGTATTGTCTCTGACTTGGGGCCACTTTATATGCCCAATTGAGACCAATTCTCAAACTCATCCAAACATGAAAATTTTACTACTCTTAGTTATCTAATCAGCACAATCTTAATGAGTTAAAAATGTTTTGAATTGACCAAGTTATTGTCATTTTATTACAATCGCTCAAATCTATCCAGCAAAGAAAACATGATATTGTCCTTGACTTTGAGCCAATTTATACCCTCAATTGAAACTGATTCTCAAGATTATTAAGGCACAAACATTACAGTAATTTGAGTTATCTTATAAACAAAATTTGAATTAGTTAAAAAATGTTGTGAATTGAGCAAATTATGGTCATTTTACTAAAATCACTCAAATTTGTCTAGCAAAAAAAGGGTATTGTCTCTGAATTTGGACCAATTCATACCCTCAATTGATAGTGGTTCTCATGATTATCAAACACACAAACATTATAGTACTCTAAGTTATCTTACAAACAAATTTTGAATCAATTAAAAATTTTATGAATTGAGCAAGTTATGATAATTTTACTAAAGTTACTTAAATTTGTCCAGCAAATACCAAATCACAAAGGATCATGTGAATGTAAGTCTCCCACTCACACGATCTACTGCGAATGTAAGTCTCTCAATTGCATGATCCGCTGTGAAGGCAAGTTTTCTACTCGCAGGTATCGCTGCGAGGGCCAAATTTTTTCGCCTTCTCAAACACTGCCTAGGACACCACGAGGGCGATGAGAAAAAATAACATAAAGGGATAGGAGCGGTGCAACCAGTGACTGCGTTCCGACGAGGTTGGGTGGGAGAAAGAAGATGACAACTGATGATAATGGGAGGGAGAGAGACATCACCGCAAAGGGAAACAGGGTTCTCGCCCTAAATTCGTCGACATCGATTTTTTTTTAACACAAAGAATGTTTGAAATGGTGTGGGTTAGCAGATAAAAAAAATTGGATGTTGTGAGATAGTAGAAGATGTGGTGCGGGATAGTCTAGATTTGTCAACTTGGAACAGCATAAAAATACAATTGAAACAGATTCAAGGGAAACAATTCTTCTCAACTTGGCCCAGCAGAAAAGCCCAGCTGGAACAAATTCAAGGGTAACATTCTGATGAAGAAGAAACCCAATTGGTAGGGTCAACGTGTGCCTTTAATGTCACATTTAGCGTGTAAAAGCCAACACTTAGGGTGTGTTTGGTTGGATAGAATCATATTCCATTGGAATCTATGAGGGGACCCCTACATTTAAGGCTAAATTGATGTAACACTCATTATCCACTATTAGATTTTATGATCAATGGTATGAATGAAAATGTCACGAACATGAGAACCACACTCCTGGTCTCTCCAAAACATGTGATTCTCATACCATATTCATGGGACTTCTATTCTCCCCATTAATCTAAAAATCTAATGGTAGATTTGTGATATTAAATTAGCTTAAATGTAGGTAGTCCCTTTATGGATTCTCATGAAATAGAATTACATTCAACCAAACACACCCTTATTGTGAAGAAATTAACATATGGTGAGAAAGAGCAACTGCAAACATTACATGGTGTAACAACATAGTTGTCCCCTCATACTTCCACATTTTCACCAAACTAATAAAGAATCGACGAACACTGGTATAGAACATTCACAGAATGAGGGAGTCAAAAAGACCTATTGAATTCCCTTATCAAAATCCCAAATAGACTCTTAAATCCTTCTACCCACTAATATTACTATCTAACCATGACATGGACGTGATTTTGTGTATAAAATAGTTATTTAGGGCTTGTAAGAAGTGCATCACAAACTGTGTACTGAAACAACAACAACACAAAATAAATAGATCGAAGAACAACCCAAAATCATGAGTTGAGTATTCAATAGAGTCTAACTCACTTTTTCTGTAAGACTCAAGGTTTTTCATCCTTTTTCTTTTGCATAAAATTTTCTCCTTTTTTTTTTTTTTTTTTTTGTGTGTATAAGAGAATTTCGCTGGGTATTTTAATTTTAGTAAAATTCTTTTATAAGGTTCTATTTTAAGGTTTTCTAATTTTGGTTAAACACTCGTACACACCCACATTTTTTTATTCTACAGACAAAACAATCTTTTACACAACTTATAAAATTTTAATATATATCACAAAATAATAAATAAGTACTATTTATATTTTTAATTCGGTGGGTATTACACTGTCATTGAGTCCTGGGTGAAATTCATGTTTTGCCCTTCTCTATTACATTGAGTACAATCCTTTGCATGAGGGCATAGAGGTAAATCACTGATGGATATAATATATTTACTTTCAAGACGTGGAATCCAAGGTCCCACCATGAACATTTACGGGGGTGTATTGTATATGGATTCTTATGGAATTGATAAATAATTTGAAAAGTCCACGGACTCTTTAAATTGTCCACAGACTCTATAAATTGTCCACGGACTTCTGCTGATTTCTTAAATCCATAGACTTTTGCTACAGACTTTCTAGAGATTTATGAAAATCCATGGACTTTGTATGAACGACTTTTATAGATTTCTAATTATTTGCAAGATAAAAAAGAAGTTGGTAAATAGTGATGAAACAAAAAAACGTCCATAAAATAGAGATACATGTGCTAAAAAAACTAGAAAAAGAAAAGGCCGTTAATTAGCATCTTTAAAATAAGAAGTAAACGTCCATAAAATTGTATTATGATCATTCTTCTCCTTCATGGTCACTTTCTTCATTATCATTGTTAGCAACGTTGATGTTTGCTTGAGCTGTTGCCCACATTTGATTAGCAATACTCATTCTCCATTGATTAGCATTTTCTCTTTGTTGCTATTGGGTTCGAATATCATCTCATTCAAAATTATTTTCATCATTCTCTACCGGATCATTTTTTGGTTCAGGAGAAATTCATCTGAACGACATTCTTGTCGAAGAAAATTATGCAATCCTGCACATGCCAAAACAAGCTCCGCTTGTGTCTTGTAAGGAAATGGTGGTGCTGATTTGAAAATTGTAAACCGTGACTTGAATATTCCAAATATTCTCTCAATTACGTTCCTCAATGAAGCATGACGAAGATTAAATAACTCAATTGCGTTGACAGGATGGTTTCCTGGACCGCCAAAATCTTTGAGATGATATCGAGTGCCACGAAATGGAGCTAAAAATCGACGTCGGTTTGGAAATCCACAGTCTCCAAGGTAATATTTACCTGATCATAAAAAAATGTGCAATTAGTATGTTTATACTTTATACTATATGGTATAAAATTCAATAAGTTTGTTGCATTTTTAATGCATGTAAAATTATACCTGATGGTATTTTGAGTCCATTTCGTCTAGAAATAGCATCATTTACCACTTTCGAATCATGAGCAGAACCCTCCCATCCACTAAGCACATATATGAATTTTAAATCAAAGTTGCAAGCTGCTAAAACATTTTGTGATAGTTTCCCATGACGGTTCCTGAATCTACTGACCTCACGTCCAACAACTGTTGCAGGAATATGTGTGCCATCAATAGCTCCAATACAATCCTGAGAAAAAAGAAAAATAATTACAACATATGTACAAAAAGAAGAAAAGAACCAATATTAAAGCAATACAGTGATATAAATATTTGCTATAAAACTTACATTGCGTACCTTAAAGAAAGGATAAAACTTTGTACTTTCTCTTATGTTAGGTGGTGTGGTATCAGGTAGCGGTGGTTTAGCCATGAACACTGGAGCTATTGTATTCAAGCTCTTCAAGATTTTGTTGAAACTTCTGCTAACAGTGAAATGAGATCGCTCGAATACCATTCGAGGTTCACTATATCGATTGTTTTGACCGACAACTAGTAAAAAGGTCGCAAGCATTTCTTCAACACAAATATATCTAGTACTCCGTATAGGTGTTTTCTCTTGTATGATGACACATAATTTTTGAAACACTTCAGGATACATTCTGTAGACATCCCGAAAGATATGTGGGTCTCCATCCAATAACTTATTCATGTATATGTATCCATTTGATGTCACCGGTCGTCGAGTCAATGGACGTCTAATACGTTCATCACTTATATTGGGCACAAGATTATATAGAACATAAATCACTGCTTGTATTGCCGTTAATAAAATTCTCATGGCCTTGTAAAAATCTTCATCCTGTTCATCAACTCCATACATATCCATTTCACAGATTGCTATCAAAGCAAGTACCTGAACAAGGTCATTATATATTCATAATAATCGCCTATTTGAATGCAATGAATTGTTAAGGACTGAAACTGATGAAGCACCCCTGCTTCCCTAGATACTTAGGTACCTAGAACACATCTCAAATTAAGCTATACAGAGATAGAGACATGGCGTTATCAAAGAATGATCATATCCTCTAACAAACCAAATATATTAGACTTTAGAGAACAAGACATGTATCTGACCAAAAAAAAAAGATAACCATGCAGGTAATGACATGAAAAATCGCAATCCAATATTCAACAAAATCAAATCATTCAACACAACCAAATTAAAAATCATCACTTGCAAAATGAAATCAGCACACAGTATTTAGCCTTATGCATTAAAATCCAAATGGCCTATAGCTTATTAGCTTTATGCATCCCTTTGTGCCCAAGTGATCCAGTCAAGTCTTTGGTCTGGACTCATCTTCAAGAAGGTGTCTTGCTTTGTTTTAGTGTTAAGAAAACTAAGCGCAAAAAACTGAGCACCATTATTCAATCCTGGGATCTCTTGAATAGCAATCCAACATTCGCTATTCGTTGATTCTCTCTTCTCCATTATGCCAAAAATTGTTTTAAAATTGGTGACAATTTCACCAAAGCCACTTGATAAGTTTTCCAGAACTGCAGCTTGAGTAGCTACCCCTTTTGAGTTGCTACGTTGTTCATAATCAGCTCTACTTCTTTTGCCATGAGCTCTGCTTTGTGGTGCATCATTTGCATTTTCAGTTTGCACAAATGCATTGTTGTCTTGATCAAAGACCAAGTCATCCATGCCACCAAATTCCCAAGATCCATTTCCTTCTTCATCATATGTTGTGGCATATGTATCATCACCTAGACCTATTGACTCCATCCCAGTTGCAGTTCCATTACCAACTGCAATCTTCAAATCCTCATAGTCTGCAAAAGTTTTTGACTGAAAGTGCGCATGCGCTGGATGTGACTAAAAAAAAGATTCAAAATATAAAGAAAGTTAATATGTTAAAGAGTCAAAAAAATTTAGTTGTAAAATAGAATAAAAGTTCAAGATATTTAACCCACCTTCAAATAGTCTGCCCATACTTCATCAGGCGCAGTGAATCTCTTTGTGATCGGGTCTCATCCAAACCCAGAATTGTGGCGCATAAGCTGAGAGTAATTGCTGTATTGCTTCTTAAACCATTTCACTCGGCTTTGATATTGGCTATAAGTTATCTCCTTACTAATTTTCTCCTTAAGTTTTGGAAGTAACTTTGCCTCTACGGTTGTTTTACTTATAACACCATTAATATCCCTGAACCCAAGCATGGCGCCTTCAACCATGAGCTGGAACAAAACATTGTTCTCTTCCGCGGTCCAAGTTTTATAATCTTTTCGTTTACCGTTACCTTGTGAATCTCCCATCTATATATTACAACAGGTATTTTATGAAGCAAATATATGCTACTGTATGACACAACTCGAAAGTAGTTTCATTCCTCTATATGATCACTACATGCATGAAGCTAATCTATCATCACTACATGAAGCATGTATGGTTATGCCTATATGCTATATGTCATATCTAATTAGAATTTGATGAACGTTTTATGACTATTGTTTAACCTCTAATGAATTCATGACTATTGTTCAACCTCTAATGAAGACATGCAGTAGGATATTTACTCTAAGACATTACAGTTTATATACAAACATACAATGGTCCAATCATGATCCAAACACATGGAAGTCAAAACCAACTATAAATCTAGTCATACGCAACCAACTATAGCAAAATATCATATATATAGCATATATGATCCAATTAACCATCAAAAACATACCTGAGAAGATAACCGGCGACAAAAACATATATGCAAGGGATTGTAAGCCATAATGATCCAACCAAATATACTATATATATTTAATCCAGCGATTTATAAACCCTAAAATTGAGCTCTTGTTGAGTATGCTAGTTGTAAGATAGCGATTTCATTGATTTTGGAAAAAGTAGTTGGGCAGCTCTTCATTGTACTGGTCATCCTGGCTTGTGTTGTGGAATAAGCTTAAATTGCTTAAGAGTCACCTAAAAAGAAAGAACATGGAGCGCTATGGTAAACTTTAGGTTTGCATTGATAGGCAACAAAGCAGATTGAAAAAGCTTGCCAAGTTAGAAGAATATAGAGACCGAATTGATGGTGAATGAGAAGCTAAATTGCAAGGGAAAAGATAGCTCTCAAGTTTGACCAAGCGAGAATTTATTTGCTGGAAAAATAAGGCCAATATACAATGGGGCGGCATCAGTGAGGATATTTTTGAACTAAACCCTTCCATATAATAGCCATCACAAAAGGTCATAAATAACATTGGCACTCTCCTTGTCAATGACTCCCCTTAGCATGACGAGAGTATCATTGCTGCCCACATTGTTCACCATCTTCAGTTCATGTCTATGGAAACGAAGTATGGAAACCTATTAGCCTCATCCTTCAGTTCCAAACTAACACAACTTCCATATTTATAGACCCTAAAATAATCCAAACCCTAACCCAAAATCATCAACGATGCAACTATGAACATTGTGCAAAGATAGAAAAAGAATCGAGAAAATAAGAGGATGGGAACCAACCTCTTCGCGGCTGGCACAAGGAAGAACTTTGGGAGACTTTTTTTCACGTTGAAATCTTTGATAGGAGGCTGGCAAACTATTGAACTTTGTTATTTATACCTAACACTACAAAGTCCATGAGAATCCATGATTTTCCAAATCCATAAATATGAATGATATTTTGAATACCCTAAAACTTTTGTGGACTTTCTGAAATCCATATTGAATACCCCTAGACTTTGTGGATTTCAGAAAGACTTTTTAAAATCCTGATTGAATACCCCTAGACTTTTGTGGACTTTTTAAAATCCAAATTGAATACACTTGGATTTTCAGAATCCATGGAATTTATTAAATTGCCCACAAAATCCAGATACAATACACCCCCCTTATTTTGAGCATTTTTCTAATGTTGTAATTACTATAATACCCCTATTTGCTTAATATAACTGCCAATTCTTCTGTAATTTCTGAGTCTGACAATGTTTAATCATTCAAAATACCCCTTCAAAATCCCAAGCTTCCACTCCCACACAATGTAATATCGTAATCAAAAAAAAAAAAATCCGATTTTTTCAAGTGACATTATGAGCAACAATCAACATTTCTATTTAGATTTTGAAGATTTTATGATTTTGAGACCTATGAATAATGTGTTTATAATTATTACTATTTTACCTAGAAACCTTTAATTATTTGCACTTATTAAGCTTAAAAAAACCTACTGAATATGCGAAAGCACAATCACATATCAGTGATAATAACAACTATAATAGCAAAATTCTATACTTCATTTGTCAAGCAAGTTACAAAATACATTTTTTAATAAACATCCTTAAAAATCATATTACAATTTCTTACACACTAATTTCCTCCCTCCCCCATTTCATCCATCCACATTTACAACCGTTATTTCCTTCCTCTCTTAGTGTCTTCATCATTTTTATGATACATCAAAATAGACCGATCACCAATGTCATATACATGGCATAAAAACCTATCACGAGAATACAATGCCCAATCTATTGGGTCAGCTCATAAAGCCCAAAAGAAATAAAGCCAACTACAGAGGCCCAGATGGGGCCCGCCATAAAGGAGACATAAACATGGTCCAAATCTAGGTCCAAACGTATCGGAGCCCAAGTCTAGGCCCGACACGAGTTATCTCATAAAGAAAAGAAACGTTGCACCAAAAAAGAGTCGTGGGGGGAGTTACATCTCCACGAACGCATCTCCATTAAGGAGACTGTTACAAGAAACATCTCCTTCCGTTGCTCCTCACATGCTAAAGTCACGCAAAGAGTTAACCACGACCATTATAAAAGATAAAGGGAACATTCGACAAAGGTATGCAACTTAAACTGAGTTTTGTCCAGATTTACTTCATTCTTCCAACAGAGTTACTGATTTAAGCACCGGAGTGCCTTCGGCCATAAAAAAAGGTGGTCTTTGACAGTCTAACAATTGTTTTGCAGGTCAAACTCACAGGAAGACGATTTTTTGACACATTAGTTTGGCACTGTCCGTGGGGAACGAAGAGTTTCATTTTCTAAAAATAAAATTCACTATAACAAAACTCACGCAACCTGATAGAAGATCAATAGAATGCTCTACAAATCTTCAATTTGACGATAATAGATACGACATGTTGCCCAATATTGATCCAAAGATGACCATCAGAATATCATACCTACTGGAAGAGAACCCCAACAAGTAACGGTTCAGACTTGTCTAACATCATGGGGAATCCCCTCAGATCTCCAAGTGGAGATGCTTATGGCTCAGATGAACAACGTGATCGAGACGATAGGCAGAATCATCCGAGACCTGCAGGGCAACAACTTTCAAGAAGAAATCACCCAGCTTAAGAGACATCGGGCTAACAATAGCTCCAAGTGCAATCAGGGTACGCCCGAAAGTCTATAACTGAAGAAGCCCAAATACGGAAGAACATTCTCGACTCTGACAACAAGTCGAAGCGATGGTAGGAAGAGAATATGTCAAATGGCAGCTGAAGATGAGAGGAGATCCGAAAAAGCAGAACAATAGCAGACACTGTCTTTTCCACAACAACTACAGCCACGATACCGAAGATTGTCACAGTCTAAGAGACGAAATTGAATGCCACATCAAAGAAGGGCGACTCAGAGAGTTCGTCGAACTCGAGGGCGAAACAATAATTTCAAATGAGTAAGCAAATGAAACAATCTACGTCTTGCATGGCACGGGCAGGGAAAATTGGCAATCCAATCGATACAGAAAGCGTATAGTCAGAGACTTACGCACAAAGATCAAATTCCAAGAACCATCTACACAGCGTGCAAAAAATAATGCAAAAGACTCTAACCTTCTCAAACGAATATGCTGATGGGGTCAATTTCCCACACAATGATGCTTTAGTGATTTGGTCATAATAGTTAAATGGGAAATCAAAAGCGTATTGATCGACACCGGCAACTCGACCAATCTCTTATACCTAACGACTCTCCGAGGAATGGGGTTCACCACTGAGATGCTCTCACTAAGCGATCAATCTATGGTAGGTTTTAGTAGGGAACAATGTAACCCACTTGGAATAATTCAACTACCGGTTGAAGCAAGAGAGTCAGGAAAGCGGTGAGTATTAATGACAGACTTTCTCGACGTCGACGCTCCTACAACATACAACATTTTACTCAGAATACCATGGATACACAAGATAGACGTAGTCTCCTCCACTATGCACAAATGTGTGAAGTACCATACGGACAATGGCATCGAAAAACTAAAAGGAAACCGACCAGTGGCCCGAGAGTGTCATTTCGCTGCAAAAAAACTCCATAAATAGCAATTGCCGCAACGATTGGAAGAGTCTTCACAACGACTTGATGAAACAAGTTCGAACTCTCCGAACAACAATACAGCCCGAACCAGTCCACAAGATCGACCCAACACCGGACAACCGGAAGAGGAAAAGGTCAAGGTCTACTTAGACAACGAAGTAGAAAGGGCAGTCTGAATCGGCACAAAAATCCAACCTAAACTTGCTAAGGAGCTGATCCAAATGTTGGAAGATAACTAAGATGTTTTTGCATGGACAATAAAGGAAACCAGTTCGATAAAAAAGAAGATAGGTGGATCCGGAGCGCAATCAGACGCTAAACGAAGAAGTGCACCGACTGCTCAACACATGAATGATAAGAGAAACTCATTACCCTGATTGGTTGGTGAACACGATACTAGTAAAGAAGAAGAACGGGAAATGGAGGACGTGCATGGATTACACCGACCTAAATAAAACCTGCCCCAAAGACAACTTGCCACTTCCTCGAATAGATCAAATAGTGGACGCAACTGCTGGACGCAAAATGTTAAGCTTCATGGATGCGTACTCAGAGTATAATCAAGTACAAATGTACCCCCCCCCCCCCCACAACTAGGAAAAACAATATTTCATAATGGAAATGGGTACATACTATTATCGAGTAATGTCATTTGGATTGAAGAACGCGAGAGCAATGTATCAACGGCTAGTAAACAAAATGTTTAGAGATCAGATCGGTAAAACAATGGAAGTTTACATCGACGATATGCTCATCAAAAACTCACACAGAATAGACCATGACACGGATCTCGAACATGCTTTCTCCAAGCTTCGAAAGTACAAGATGAAGCTAAACCCAAATAAATGAACCGTTGGAGTAGAGTCAGGGAAGTTCCTCGGATACATGGTCAACCAATGAGGAATTAAGGCCGACCCAAAGCAGATACAAACGTTCCTCAACATGCAATCGCCGACAAACATAAAAGGTGTTCAAAGTTTTAACAAGAGGATAACAACTCTGAACAAATTTATCTCCAGGTCATCAGACAAGTGTTTGCCTTTCTTCAAAATCTTGAAGGAGAACAAGACATTCGAATGGATGACGAATGCGAAAGAGCATTTCAAAGCCTTAAGACAAACATGGAAAATGTGAAGCTGCTAACAAAACAAAACACAGGAGAAACATTGTATCTGTACCTATCTGTGTCCAACCACGCGATGAGTTCAGCACTGATACGAAAAGAAAAGGGGGTGCAAAAACATGTGTACTACATCAGCAAAACACTTGCAAATGCAGATATCAACTATCCAGCCCTAGAAAAACTGGCATTCACTCTAATCGTGTTGTCAAGAAAATTGCGACCATGCTTCCAAGCACACCTAATCACGGTTATGATCGAACAACCACTTCGGTCGGTATTACACAAACCGAATCTGTCGGGAAGAATGGTGAAGTGGGCGATGAAGCTTGGACAATTTGACATCAGCTATACCCCTAGAACAACTATCAAAGCTCAAGCATTAACGGATTTCATCGCCGAGTTCACAGGAAGCAACAACCAACCCGAGGATAAGGAAAGAAGAACAGAACCCGAACCAATCCCTGAATGATGGATCATCCACTGTGATGGGACATCCAACGAGGCATGAAGCAGAGCTAGATTAGTCTTATACAACTCGGAATGCATAACGTTAGAAAATGCGATAAAATTCACTTTTAAAGTCTCCAATAATGAAGCCGATTATGAAGCTGTGATAACACGGCTGCAGTTAGCAAAACACCTGATAATAAAGGACATTAGTGTCTTTACTGACTCCAAGTTGGTGGTCAATCAAATAAATGGCGAATTCCAAGTAAAAGACACTCGAATGAAAACCTACCACCAAAAAACTACAATGTTGATAGAAGGCTTCCGAAATGCTACCATTCGACAATGTGCATGAACGAAAAACAAAAAGTAGACGAGCTAGCAAAAGAAGCCTCAACAACGAAGGATATTGACAACCTGCTCATCATGACACAAGGAAGCTCCATACTTGAAAATCAATCATAAGAAGCATGCACTGTAAATCAAGGAACCAATTAGACAACTCCAATCTTAACAGATAAAATGGAAGCTAGGAAACTACGGAATCGGGCAGCAAGATACACAATGATCAATGACAATATACAAGAGGTCGGCCAGGAGCCCATTATTATGTGCCTTGCACCAGGAGATGCCGAATACGTTCTCCAAGAAATACACCATGGCACATGCAAAAATCACCTGGGGGGAGATATTGGCCCACAAAGCTATCACGTTAGGTTATTATTGGCCAACGATGCAAGTGGATGCTCAGAAACTAGTTCGTAAATGCGACAAGTGCCAAAGATTTTCCCCATACACTCACATGCCGAGACAAAATGTAATCCCATTGAACAACCCCTAGCCATTCACACAATGGGGAATGGACATCGTAGGATCACTCCCAACATCCGATAAAAAGAAGTTTCTACTCGTTGCAGTAGATTACTTCACCAAATGAGTAGAAATAGAACCCCTCACAAAGATAAGGAAAACATAAGTCGAGAAATTTCTCTGGAGAGACATCATATGCAGATTCGAGATCCCAAGAGTAATCGGCATGGATAAAGGGATACAGTTTGAAGGCAAAAGTTAGGGAGTTGTGTGAGAACCCGAATATCTACAACATTTCTCCGCGCCAGCTCATCCACAAGCAAACGGGCAAGCCGAGGTCACTAACAGGACAATCTTGGAGGCAATCAAAAGAAGACTCGAGGCAGCGAAAGGACTGTGGACATCCGAGTTACCTAGTGTCCTTTGGGCGTACAAAACAACAAAATGAACTCCGACGGAAGAAACACCTTTCGCCCTCGCTTACGGGTCAAAAGCAATGATACCCGTAGTTATCGAAATGCCAACATTCTGAACTGAAAAATTTCACGCCGAAGACAACGTCGAACAATTAAGAGTCGGGTTGGATCTCCTCGAAGAAAAATGAAAAGCAACCTCGATTAAAACAACAGCCTATCAACAGTACTACAACAAGAAGGTGCGGATCTGAACCTTAAGGACCATACCGAGTGTCAGGACTAGTACCATTGGTTAGGGAAATCAAGGTTCAGAGGCCTTTCAAGACTTTCCTAATGGTCTCAAAACTCAATGTTCCCTTTTGAAAAGTGCCCAAATGCTTAGCATCTATATTATAGGGGGAAGGTTTGAGCTCTTGACTGTGAGGACGTGTTGCCTCCATTGCATAGTCGGGCCAGACTGTACCGCTAGCATTTTTATTGTTTTCTTTGCATTGCTTTTCAACTTCAAACTTGTATTTCCATCGATCGATAGCATCGAACTAGTCTTGAGCAACGTCCTTCCGAACGTTCCTCCCCATTGTAATCTATTTAATGTGAATGAGAGCTTTTACTGACTATTGTGCATTGTTATATTGTCTACAGATTGATATTGTGCATTCTCAAGTTAATATTTGTGCCCGTCAAAGTAACTACTCATAGGCTTACTAGTGAATTGGATAGCTAGTGCCGCACGGATTACTAGTCCGTGACAGTTGGTATCAGAGCCAGAGCTTGTTGAATGCAAACCAGGATGCAGGAAGTGAATGAGCGCCTTAGCGCTATGGAGGAACGACAGGCCAGTCGAATGCATAGACTGGAAAGCAGAATGGACCAGTTGAACACTTTGGGAGAACAGATTAGTCGGTTGGATGGACTCTTTTCACTGGCAGACAGAGTGGATTCGCTGGCCGAGCACGTTGATAACTTAGAGGGACGAACAGTCGCAATGGAAGAGTCGCCTCACCCCACAGCTCAGGTGATGAGTGACTTCCAATTACAGTTGGAGGACTTATTTGCAAGGGTTGGCTTGCTTACTAAGGCCACCGGGACGACTGATCACCCCAGGATGAAAGTACCCGAGCCAAAATCATATGCTGGGGCACGAGATGGGAAGGAGTTAGAGAACTTCTTGTTTGATCTGGAGCAGTATTTTCGCGCAGTGAACCCCGAATCAGAAGAAGCCAAGGTTACCATGGCGACCATGTACTTAGCAGGTGATGCGAAACTATGGTGGAGAACCAAATATGCAGATATGGAAGAAGGTCGCATCCTTATTAGAACTTGGGCAGACCTCAAGAAGGAACTCAGAAATCAATTCTTGCCTGAGAACACTGATTTCTTAGCAAGGAGGAAGCTCCACACCATCAAACAAACAGGCAATATTCGAGACTATGTCCGACAATTCTCAACTTGCTTGCTAGATATTCGAGACATGTCTGAGAAGGACAAAGTTTTCTGTTTCATGGAACAAGCTCAGCCGCTTCTACAAGCAGAATTGCAAAGGCAGAAGGTGACAGATATTACAAGTGCTATTGCGGCAGTAGAAAGATTTAGCGATTATATGCCCATGACTGGATCCACTTCGCTCAATCACTCCACAGCTAGAACTGGCAATACCAATTCAAGCTCAGGGTCGAATGCTCGCTCACCTCACCAAAACTGGGGAAACTCAAGTCAGAATCGAGGAAACTATAATTCCCGGCCGTCCAACCAGAATTGGAGTTCCAACAAAAATTGGAATGCCAGCTCTAGCAACTCAAATTACAACAACAAAGGAGGGCAAAACTACTCTGGGCAGTGGAGACCATCTACCCCTGCCCCATGCATTCTTTGCAATAGCAGGGATCACCCAACAGGCAAATGTCCATCCAAACCAGCTCTACACTCATTAATGTCCTTGCTTCAAGCAGAACCTTCTAACCCGACCGCATCGAGCTCGAACCCCACCAACAGTGAGACCTCCCAAATGGGAGCTCTACGCAAGCTCAATGCTGTCAAAGGAGAAATGTATGAGCACCCACACAAGAAGGCTTTACAATACATCGGCATCACTATCAATGGGTTCCCTTCCCAAGCATTGTTGGATTCCGGAGCGACAGACAATTTTATTGCCCCAGATGAAGCTAGACGTGTGGGTCTGAACTTAGAAGGAGATGTGGGTAAGTTGAAAGCTGTCAACTCTGAGGCAATCTCTATTAATGGTATGGCTAGAGCTGTGCCACTACAGGTTGGTCCATGGGAAGGAAGATCAAACTTCTTGGTCATTCCACTTGATGATTTTAAGGTGATTCTTGGCCAAAAATTCTTCCGAGGAGCTGCAGCAGGACCATTACCTTTCATGGACTCCTTGGGGTTTTTCGGACCCAGACTACGCATTGTACCAACCTCAATTCGACCAACAACTCATGATAGAATATTGTCGGCGCTCCAAGTCAAGAGGGGCTTGGCCAAAGGAGAAGATACATACTTAGCTGTGGCAAAGCTAGAGATGGAAGATGATACTAGCAAAATCCCCGAGGAAGTTGCCCAAGTTATTGCTGACTTCAGCGAAGTGATGCCGAATGAATTGCCAAAGAATCTACCTCCCAGAAGGCTCATTGATCACGAAATTGAGTTAGTCCCTGGTGCCAAGCCACCCGCACGTAGTCCATATCGCATGAGCCCTCCAGAGCTGACCGAATTGAGAACACAACTAGATGGCTTGTTGGAGTCAGGATTCATTCGGCCCTCTAAAGCACCTTATGGGGCACCTGTTCTTTTTCAGCGGAAACATGATGGCAGTCTTCGCCTTTGTGTTGATTATAGAGCATTGAACAAAGTCACTATAAAGAACAAATACCCGTTGCCGCTCATTGCAGACTTATTCGACCAACTTGGATCCGCCAGATACTTCACAAAACTCGACTTGAGATCAGGTTACCATCAGGTCCGCATTGCTGCTGGTGACGAACCCAAAACTGCTTGTTCTACTAGATATGGGTCATATGAGTTCCTAGTAATGCCCTTCGGCTTGACCAATGCTCCAGCTACATTTTGCACCCTTATGAATGGCCTGTTCCGTCACCTTCTGGACAAGTCTGTGGTTGTCTATCTTGACGACATTGTGGTTTATAGTGGGACTATAGAAGAACACCTACATCATTTGCGAGAAGTGTTCCAAATCCTTAAAGATAATCATCTCTTTGTCAAGAAGGAAAAGTGCTCATTCGGCCAGACCCAGATCAATTTCTTGGGTCATGTTATTGGCAATGGCAAGATTCGGATGGACATGGAGAAAGTCAAGGCAATCCATGATTGGAACTCTCCTAAGAACGTGTCTCAACAACGTTCTTTCCTTGGACTCGCAAACTATTATCGTCGCTTCATAAGGGACTACTCTAAGAGAGCTGTTGCCCTGACAAATTTGTTGAAACAAGACCGAACATGGGAATGGGATAGGCAGTGTGAAGCTTCATTCCAAGACTTGAAATTGGCCGTAATGAAAGATCCAGTTTTGGCCTTGCCAGACATCACCAAGCCCTTTGAAGTACAAACAGATGCATCTGATTATGCCTTAGGGGGAGTTTTACTTCAAGATGGTCACCCGGTAGCATATGAGAGTCGAAAGTTGAATGATACAGAGTCTCGTTACTCAGCTCAGGAAAAGGAATTGCTAGCCATTGTACATTGTTTACGGGTGTGGAGACACTACCTCTTGGGATCTCAAGTTCTTGTTAAAACGGATAATGCTGCAGCAAGCCATTTCCTTACTCAGAAGATGCTAACCTCCAAGCAATCTCGATGGCAGGAAAAATTAGCAGAATTTGACTTAGTATTGGAATACAAGCCAGGGCGCACTAACAATGTAGCTGATGCACTCAGTAGAAGGGCAGACCTTGCAGTGCTAACCCATACTGGTCCGAGTCACACCATCTTGGAGAAGATCAAAGTAGGCCTACAGACGGATCCACAAGCAAAGGCGATTACAGAGTTGATCAAGCAGGGCAAAACTCGACGGTTCTGGATAAAAGATGGAGCAATAGTCACAACTGGTAATCGCCTCTATGTTCCGAGAACTTCTGGTTTGAGGAAAGAACTTTTGAGAGAATGCCATGACACCCATTGGGCGGGACATCCAGGTTGGAGACGGACACTTGCATTGCTAGAGAGGGGGCACTATTGGCCGCAGATACAGGAGGATGTAATGGCCTATGTTCGAACATGTCTTATTTGCCAGCAAGATAAGGTTGAAAGAGATCGACCAGTAGGCTTACTAGAGCCCCTGCCTGTTCCAACTCGTCCTTGGGAAAGTGTTTCCATGGACTTCATTACTGGGTTACCGAAAGTGGAGGATTTCAGGAGCATCCTTGTAGTTGTTGACCGATTCTCAAAGTATGTGACCTTTGTGCCGACCGGACTAACTTGCACAGCCGAAGATACGGCGCAATTGTTCCTCAAGCATGTAGTGAAGTATTGGGGACTGCCCGAAAACATTGTTAGCGATCGTGATGCTCGATTCACAGGAAAGTTCTGGAAGGAGTTGTTCAAGCTCTTGGGATCCAAACTTAATATGTCGACAAGCCAACATCCCCAATCTGACGGTCAGACTGAGCGCTTTAACTCTATGCTTGAAGAATACCTTCGTCATTTTGTAAGTGCAAACCAGAAAAATTGGGTGGGACTACTTGATGTTGCACAATTCTGTTTCAACTTACAAAAGAGCTCAGCTACTCACTCCAGCCCCTTTCAATTAGTCACTGGTCAGCAACCGTTGACACCACATACAGTGCTGACCGGATACCAAGGACCCAGCCCAAGAGCTCTTGAATTTGTCAAAGCCTGGCAGAAAAACATTGAAGTTGCTCGAGCCTATCTTGAGAAAGCCTCCCGTCACATGAAGAAATGGGCCGACAAGAAACGACGAATCGATCCTTTTGAAGTCGGGGACTTGGTATTGGTGAAGCTAGATATGTTCAACAAGTATAAACGTACAGCTAGAGCACACAACAATCTGTTTCGCAAGTATGAGGGACCGGTACAGATTATTGAGAAAGTAGGCAAAGTCTCCTATCGCGTCAAGTTACCACATTGGCTCCGTTTCACCCATCCTGTCTTCCATGCAAGTAACTTGAAGTTTTACCATGCCGATACCGCTGATCCCACAAGAAATGTATCTACCCGAGCATTGCCTAAGCATCCTACTAAGCCAGATCGAGAAGTGGAAGAAATCTTAGCTGACCGCCTCATCAACAACACAGGCCCGGATAGAGAATATTTGGTCAAGTGGCAGGATGAACCTCCTTCAGAGATCAGTTGGGAGCCAGTCGAGCATCTGCTACCATACCTCTCAAAACTGGAAGAGTACTTGGAAAAGTTCGCTGCGAGGGCGTCAGCGAATTGAGTGTGGGAGAGTGTCAGGACTAGTACCATTGGTTAGGGAAATCAAGGTTCAGAGGCCTTTCAAGACTTTCCTAATGGTCTCAAAACTCAATGTTCCCTTTTGAAAAGTGCCCAAATGCTTAGCATCTATATTATAGGGGGAAGGTTTGAGCTCTTGACTGTGAGGACGTGTTGCCTCCATTGCATAGTCGGGCCAGACTGTACTGCTAGCATTTTTATTGTTTTCTTTGCATTGCTTTTCAACTTCAAACTTGTATTTCCATCGATCGATAGCATCGAACTAGTCTTGAGCAACGTCCTTCCGAACGTTCCTCCCCATTGTAATCTATTTAATGTGAATGAGAGATTTTACTGACTATTGTGCATTGTTATATTGTCTACAGATTGATATTGTGCATTCTCAAGTTAATATTTGTGCCCGTCAAAGTAACTACTCATAGGCTTACTAGTGAATTGGATAGCTAGTGCCGCACGGATTACTAGTCCGTGACAAAGAGGGCGAAATGATACATCGACCATGAAATGTAGAGCACTTGAAAAGATATTATCAATAAAGTCTTTTGTTCTCAATTTCAAAACAGTAAAAATTTAATCAGGACTGAAAGTCAGATTAAAACAAACTCGAGAAGACACTTAACATGGCTAGAGTATCAAGCAAACATAAATACATATGTTGGACGAATGAGTCAGACAAAAAAATAAATAAATAACTTCTGGCTTGATCAACCAGTAAGTAATAAATAAAGAGGACATAAGAGTCGAACTTTTACGTCGACTGTAATGTGTGACATCGTAATCCTAATGAGAAACAAGATTTTGTAAACTACATTTTCTATATGACTAGAATGTCGAGTAATGAAGCCACCCATAAAAATCCAGACAAACAAAGTCGAAAATCTCCCAGAAATGTCATAAATAAAAGCCAACAAACTAGACATATGGAACACAAAAATGCAAACTAATAAATTTTTCATTTATCTTCTAAAAAGGAGATTACAAAAAAGAAGAAGAAAACAACAACTAAGAAGGGAATTAGTGTCGTGAACAACGTCTTCAGGCAGCATAGGATCATCAGACTCCTCGACATGCGGATCACCCACTGAATCCAAAACAACTTCCTCGACATCATCAAATTCCTGCTCAGCAAAGCAACGGTATGGGGACATGTCCAAGCCTTGCGTTTCCAGGAAATCATGGCGACCCTCGACCACCTTCTTAAAATTTGTGGCCTCTACTGCCTTCAGCTTCTCCGTAACAGTCAACAGCTCGGCTTGGGTTGACGCTAACTCTTTGTCAACATCGGAAATTCAGCTCAACGATGCAAACAGTAGCAGCTTAAGCTTGGCAGAAATTCTTCGACAGAACAAACAGCCTCGTCACGTTCGGCATTTCGATCGGACAACTCTTTCTTCGCAACATCCAGACGGGAACACAACCTACCCAGTTCAATCTCGGATGACTCGAGGTGGGAAGCAAACGCATCACGCGTAGCCTTGAGTTCCCTCAACAACACTCGTGCAGAATCCACAACCCTCTCATGCTCCGTGCACTGCGCCTTCAAAAAATTCAATCGGCGGAGAACATGGGAAAGGACCAGAATGTGTCTTGAAAGCTTTCGCTCGACGTGCACAGCCTGGTCATGAAACGCCTTACAATCAGACCCCATGACGGTTGCATAAGTAAGATGCAACATCCCCTCCATAAGGTGTTGGAGGCCATCATCAATATGACGATGTGGTTGTTGCACGAGCATAGGAGTTTTATTAGCCAACAGCCCGTGATAGCCGCCAATAATATTGTGAGTGTTGTCCTACACATCAGCCTCGAAATGCCAGAAGGTATCACCAAGGACAGTAGAAGCGGGGCAAGAAGAAGAAGCAGCAAGAAATCCTGAAGTCTCACCCGCAACTGAAGAAAAAGTAAGCTTGTGATCTCGAGCGTGGGCAACAACTTGATCCTCTACTGACGGATCATACTCGAAGTCATCCAAGGTCTTAGTACCCTTCGAAGAGGAAGCAAGCTTTTTCCTCTTCGAGACACGGCCAGAACTGACGGCCGACATCTTGGAGGGGCTAGGAGGCCTAGGAACTTTCCTTTCTTAACAATTGAAGCAGTGTTCTTAGGTCCTCAAACGGAGACAAAAGCGGGGACTCCTACATCACCAGCGCATGCAACAATAACCTCTAAATCAAGGTCTGTCCTACTCGGTGAAAGCAAACCACCACGGACAATGGCATCTGTAGTAAAAAAGTCTTCCACTGATACTCGGGGAAGATCACAAAACTGACGGCATAACTCCTACTCTTCCAAAGACAATGACAGCTCAACCTTCTTACGCTCCTGGAACGATCGCAGAATTCGATTCCTGCGGAACCTAAAATAGTTAGAAAAAGATAGGCATAAAACTAGGACCTTGATCAGCCCACATACTCCTCTCGCAGGTCCTCAAAGCAGGGAGGAAAACGCAAGCGACTGGTGTAATTAGGGTCCCATTGAACCCTACTAGAGAGTGCAAAACCGTAACTCATAGGGATACGAGCCGAGGCAACTCTCGCTAAGGTTGAAATCATTACCTTCCAACCATTAGGGACCAGTTGAGCCGGAACAATACCAACCAAATCCAAGTACTCCTAAACGATAGTAGGAGCCGAAAGCCTGAAACCATAATGGAACATACCAGGATACAAAGCAATGTATCCATGCCTAGGATGACAAGGATTGTCACCCTCTCCGGAGAGAACAATCTCCAAATCATTTGGTGACGAATGTTGTCCAAAGTCACGTGTATTGCCCTCTTGGGCATAAAGAAAGCTTCGCAAGCATCGAGGGCATCGCCACCCAAAACCTAAAGTTAGACATGACCATAGAACAAATGCAAGGAATCAAAAGGTTAACGATAAGAAAATGAGAAGATGCAGAAGGAAGCAGAGCATACACAAATCTTCTCCATTTTATAGGAATTGACAATGAAATGACCGCTCTTGGAGAACGTGCAAGGTATGACAACCGCACGAAATCCCAGAAATCGTGCCAAAGCAAACAGGCGGATGGAACACTGAAGAAAAAACAACAGCGACAGATAGCAAAAACACTAACCAAACCGTAATGTTGCAATCAAAAAGCAAAACTGCCACACAGTTAGTGGATATAAGAACATACCCACTAACTAAGGGGGGAGTAGCTAATGATACATCAAAATAGACCGATCGTCACGATCGTACACGTGGCATAAAGACCCATCACGAGAATACAGCGCCCAATCTATTGGACTAGCTCATAAAGCCCAAGAGGAATAGAGCCAACTACAGAGGCCTAAACAAGGCCCGCCACAAAGGAGACATAAACAAAGCCTGAATCCAGGCCCAAACGTATCAGAGCCCAAGTCCAGGCCCGACACGAGTTCTCTCATAAAGAAGAAGAACGTTGCACCAAAAAAATAGTCGTGGAAGGAGTTACGCATCCATGAACGCATCTCCATTTAGGAGAAGACTGTTACAAGAAACATTTCCTTCTATTGCACCACACATGCTTAAGTCACGCAAAGAGTTAACCACGACCATTATAAAAGGTAAAGGGAACATTCGACAAAGATATGCAACTTTAACTGAGTTTTGTCCAGATTTTTTTCATTTTTCCAACAGAGTTGCTGACTTAAGCATCGGAGTGCTTTCAACCACAAAAAAGGTGGTCCGTGGCAATCTAACAATTGTTTTGTGGTCAAACTCACAGGAGGACGATTTTTGGTTGCCTCAATCTTCATCACCCTAAACCAAATTAAAATTTCATATATCCATTTCCTCCCCCCCCCCCCCCCCCTCTCGTTTCATTAATCACGATGGCATCTCTTTTGAAAAGAGTTTCTCGATTCCTCTCCTCCACACCTCCATTAAACATACTTCCAATCGATCCTCTCTTCCATATCTATTCATCAAACTCAATTTATCCCTCACCCAAACCTAATAAGATTTTTATCATATATCATAAATCAAACCCACAATAGAATTGTACAAACCACCAAAGGATCAACGCACGAGGGAAGAAACAACTCAGCGATGGCACAACCTACAGTAGAACACAGCCCACAATGGAAGAAGAAGAAGATGGCCCACAAAACATAGCTTTGAATCGTCCTCCATTTTATGGTTGTATCACCACTTTTCAAGCAAACTCTTCACTAATAAAATTATGAGTGCTTTCTTAATCCAGAGCAAGTTTTTCATCATCTTTCTCCTTACGATTTCGATAAAAAAAAAATTCTTACATCGATGGGCAGAAAGATATTTCTCATTATAATTATACAGCATAAACCCTTGGCACGATGACCTTTTATCTCAAGACAATATCTCCAAATCGAAAGTATAGGGTTGTAGTCGTATGATGCATTTCGGGCTTCAAAATCGTGCAAGGCTAATATAGCAACTGTTAAACTTGTCTGAAATCCATCATTAAAACACAATTGAAGATTTAAATTGACACAATCACAATTTTTTATAAAATTAATTAGATTTTCAATAGATTTGTAACGCATTTGTGGTGAAGTCAATGTTTTCTTTAATTTAGAACGGATTTGAACAAGTTTCTAATTTGATCACGAATGAATTTGTTTCTTCAGTTTCATATTTGATTTTAGGAATATGTGGTGTTAACTGTAATCTTGAATTAATTTGATTTCAATCATGAGATTTTGCTTTCAACCATGACATTTGTTTATTCAATTTCATATTTGATTTTTAAAATTAATTTGTGATAAATTTATTTCAATCAGAAAGAAGTGCACAAAAATGGTGAACCTAAGAACTTAGAAAAATAAACGCCATATAAACCATGGGTAAACTTAGCAAAGAAAAACACAAAATATGCTTAATAAAATATCATTAAAATAGTTTTTAAAAAAAAGTGCATGTTAATGTGTCAATCTTTACAGTAACAAAAACTAAAAACAGAAATGAAGGAAATCACAAAGAATATAACATGATAAACAAAAAATATGCAAAAGAAATTTCAAGAAAAAAATGAAAGGTTAAAAGAAAATATCCCAAAAAAAATCCTTAATCAATCAAACAATGTATAACATGTAATGATTACCATATTCCAAAACTAAAAAGTTAACCGATACAAATTTATCAAAGACATTATGAAGTGATTAAAAAAGAATATTAATATTAAAAAATACAAATATCAGAAGAAGAAAAAATTTCATTAAAAGAAAAATCATTTATATTGACAAAAAAAACTTTATTATCTTAGGAACATATGAATAAGTGCCAAAACAGCTTAAAACTTTATGTCATATTAAGGAGAGAAAAAAACACGCTATCAAAATAGAATAAAAAAATACATCAAATAATTGAAAGACCAATTAAAAGAATTGAACAAAAATGGTGAACCTAAGAATTGAGAAAAATAAACGCCACATAAAACCATGGGTAAACTCGGCAAAGTATCAAGAAAAACACAAAAGATGCTTCATAAAAAATCATTAAAATAGTAAAAAAAAATTTGCATGTTAATGTGTCATCTTTATGGTAACAAAAACTAAAAACATAAATGAAGGGAAATCGCAAAGAATATATCATGATAAATAAAGAATATGCAAAAGAAAATGAAAGGTTAAAAGAAAATACCCCTAAAAGAATTCTTAATCAGTCAAACAACGTATACCATATAATGATTACCAAATTCCAAAACTAAAAAGTTAACCGATACAAATTTATCAAACACTTTATGAAATTATTAAAAAATTAATATTAAAACAAAAATAGCAATATTAGAAAACTTTCTTGATTAAAAGAAAAATCATTTCTGTTGACAAAAAAAAACTTTATTACCTTAGGAACAAATGAATAAGCACCAAAACAACTTAAAGCTTTAGGTCATAGTAAGGAAACAAAACACGCTATCTTAATGGAATTAAAAATTCATAAAATAATTGAAAAATCAAATAAAAAAATCGGACAAAAATGGTGAACCTAAGAATTTAGAAAAATAAACGCCACAAAAATCATGGGCAAACTCGACAAAGTATTAAGAAAACACAAAAGATTCTTAATAAAAAAAAATTATTACAATAATTTTAAATAAATTGCACCTTAATGTGTCATCTTTCAGGTAACAAATGCTAAATACACAAATGAAGGGAAATCACAAAGAATATATCATGATAAATAAAAAATATGCAAACGAAATTTCAAGAAGAAAATGAAAGGTTAAAATAAAATACCACAAAAAAATCCTTAATCAATCAAACAACGTATACCATATAATGATTACTATATTCCAAAACTAAAAAATTAACCGATAAAAATTTATCAAAGACATTATGAAATGATTAAATCAAGAAAATTATATTGCAACAAAAATACAAATATCAGAAAACTTTTCTTGATTAAAAGAAAAATCATTTATAGTGACAAAAGAACCTTATTAACATAGGAACAAATGAAAACGCGCAAAAGCAACTTAAAACTTTAGGTCATAGTAAGGAAAAAAGAACACGCTAACATAATGGCATAAAAAATACATAAATATAATTGAAAGATCAAATAAAAGAATTGGACAAAAATGGTGAAGCTAAGAATTTAGAAAAATAAACACCACAAAAACTATGGGCAAACTCGACAAAGTATTAAAAAAAACACAATAGATGCTTAATAAAAAATTATTAAAATAGTAAAAAAAAATGCACGTGTCATATATATGGTAACAAAAACTAAAAATAGATATGAAGGAAAATCGCAAATAATATATCATGATAAACAAAACTTATGCAAAAGAAATTTCAAGAAGAAAATGAAAGGTTATAAGAAAATACCCTAAAAATATTCCTTAATCAATCAAACGACGTATACCATATAATGATTACCATATTCCAAAATTAAAAAGTTAACCGATACAAATTTATCAAAGACATTATGAAATGATTAAAAAAAGAATATTAATATTAAAAAAATACAAATATCAAAAAACTTTTCTTGATTAAAAGAAAAATCATTTATATTGACAAAAAAACGTTACTATCTTAGGAACAAATGAATAAGCGCCAAAACAAATTAAAACGTTAGGTCATAGTAAGGAAAAAAAACACGCTATCTTAATGGAATAAGAAAATACATAAAATAATTAAAAGATCAAATAAAAGAATTGGACAAAAATGGTGAAACTAAGAAATAGGAAAAGTGAAACGCCACATAAAACCATGGACAAACTCGGCAAAGATTAAGAAAAGTACAAAAGATGCTTAATAACAAATCATTAAAATAGTATTAAAATAGTATTAAAAAAGTGCATGTTAACGGTTCACCTTTACGGTAACAAATAATAAAGATAGAAATGAAGGGAAATCGCAAAGAATATATCATGAAAAACAAAAAATATGCAAAAAAAATTCAAGAAGAAAATAAAAGGCTAAAAGAAAAATCGCCAAAGAGAATCATTAATCAATCAAACAACATATACCATATAATGATTACCATATTCCAAAATTAAAAATTTAACTAATACAAAATTATCAAAGACATTACGAAATTATTAAAAAAAAATAATATTACTATTAAAACAAAAATACAAATATCAAAAAACTTTCTTAAAAAAAAAAAGAAAAATCGTTAATGTTGATAAAAAAAAATATAATTATCTTAAGAACAAATGAATAAGTGCAAAACAACTTAATAGTTTAGGTCATAGTAAGGGGCTATCATAATGGAATAAAAAAAATACATAAACTAATTGAAAGACCAAATAAAAGAATTAGACAAAAATGGTGAATCTAAGAGTTTAGAAATTAAACGACACAAACCATAGCCAAACTCGGCAAAGTATTAAGAAAAACACAAAAGATGCTTAATAAAAAAATCATTAAAATAGTATTAAAAAAAAGTGCGTGTGAATGTGTCATCTTCACGGTAACAAAAACATAAAACA
Organism: Berberis vulgaris; assembly: GCA_963556465.1. Taxonomy (NCBI): domain Eukaryota; kingdom Viridiplantae; phylum Streptophyta; class Magnoliopsida; order Ranunculales; family Berberidaceae; genus Berberis; species Berberis vulgaris. Next base: position 76,618,841 of record OY747127.1, read on the forward strand.
TAAATGAAGGGAAATCGCAAAGAATATATCATGATAAGCAAAAATTTGCTAAAACATTTCAAGGAGAAAAGGAAAGGTTAAAATAAAATACCCAAAAAATTTCTTAATCTATCAAACAATGTATACCATATAATAATTACCATATTCCAAAACTAAAAAGTTAACCGATACTAATTTATCAAATACATTATGAAATGATTAAAAAAATTATATTATAACTTAAATATAAATATCAAAAAACTTTTGTTGATTAAAAGAAAAATCAATTATATTGACAGAAAAACCTTATTATCTTCGGAATAAATGAATAAGTGTCAAAACAACTTAAAACTTTAGGTCATAGTAAGTAAAAAAAAAGATGCAATAATAATGAAATAAAATACATAAAATAATTGAAAGACTAAATAAAAGAATTGGACAAAAATAGTGAACCTAAGAATTTAGAAAAATAATCGTCACATAAACCATGGGCAAACTCAGCAAAGTATTAAGAAAAACACAAAAGATACTGAATAATTATTTTTTTTAAGTTTTAAAAAAAATGCATGTTAATGTGTCATCTTTTCAGTAACAAAAACTAAAAACAGAAATGAAGGAAATCGCAAAGAATATATCATGATAAACAAAAAATATGCAAAAAAAATTTTCAAGAATAAAATGAAAAGTTAAAAGAAATTACCCCCAAAAGAATCCTTAATCAATCAACGTATACCATATAATGATTACCATATTCAAAACGAAAAAGTTAACCAATACAAATTTATCAAAGACATTATGAAATGATAAAAAAAAATACAAATATCAGAAAACTTTCTTGATTAAAAGAAAAATCATTTATATTGAAAAAAAAAAACCTTATTATCTTAGGAAAAAATGAATAAGCGCCAAAACAACTTAAAGCTTTAGGTCATAAGGAAACGATATCTTAATGGAATAAAAAATACATAAATTAATTGAAAGATCAAATAAAAGAATTGGACAAAAATGGTAAACCTAAGAATTGAAAAAAGTAAACACCACATAAAACCATGGGCAAACTCAGCAAAGTATTTAAGAAAAACATAAATGATGCTTAATAAAAAAATCATTAAAATAGTAAAAAAAAAAATGCATGTAATGTGTCATCTTTACGGTAACAAAAACTAAAAACAGGAATGAAGAGAAATCGCAAAGAATATATCATGGTAAACAAAAAGTATGCGAAAAAAATTCAAAAAGAAAATGAAAGGTTAAAAGAAAATACCCTAAAAAGAATCTTTAATCAATTAAACAACATATACCATATAATGATAACCATAATCCAAAACTAAAATGCTAACCGATACAAATTTATCATAGACATTATAAAATGATTAATAAAAGAAAATTAAATTATAACATAAATACAAATATCAAAAAACTTTTCTTAATTAAAAGAAAATTCATTTATATTGACAAAAAAAACCTTATTATCTTAGGAACAAATGAATAAACGCCAAAACAACTCAAAACTTTAGGTCATAGTAATGAAAAAAACACGCTATCTTGATGGAATAAAAAATACATAAAATAATTGATAGAACAAGTAAAAGAAATAGACAAAAAGGGTGAACCTAAGAATGTAGAAGGAAAAAATAATGCCACATAAACCATGGGCAAACTCAGCAAAGTATTAAGAAAAACACAAAAGATGCTTAATAAAAAATCATTAAAATAGTAAAAAAATATGCAAGTTAATGTGTCATCTTTACGGTAACAAAAACTAAAAACAGAAATAAAGGGAAAATGTAAAGAATTTATGATGATAAACAAAAAAAATTCTAGAGAAATCTCAAAAAGAAAATGAATGGTTAAAAGAAAATACCCTAAAAAGAATCCGTAGTCAATCAGACAGCGTATACCATATGATGATTATCATATTCCAAAACTAAAAATTTAACCGATACAAATTTATCAAAGACATTATGAAATGATTAAAAAAATAATCCCAAAATGAAAACAATACTATATTCAAAAATACAAAATACCCCAAAAAGAATCCTTAATCAGTCAAACAACGTATACCATATTCCAAAACTAAAAAGTTAACTGATACAAATTTATCAAACACTTTATGAAATGATTAAAAAAAGAATATAAATATTAAAACAAAAATACAAATATCAGATAACTTTCTTGATTAAAGAAAAATCATTTATACTGAAAAAAAAACCTTATTATCTTAGGAACAAATGAATAAGCGCCAAACTAACTTAAAATTTTAAGTCAGTAAGGAAAAAACACGCTATCATAATGGAATAAAAAAATACATAAAATAATTGAAAAATCAAATAAAAGAATTGAACAAAAATGGTGAACCTAAAAATTTGGAAAAATAAACACCACATAAACCATGGGAAAACTCGGCAAAGTATTAAGAAAAACACAAAAAATGCATAATAAATAAATAATTAAAATAGTTTTTAAAAAATTGCATCTTAATGTGTCATCTTTACGGTAACAGATAATACATAAATGAAGGGAAATCACAAAGAATATATCATGATAAACAAAAATTATGCAAAAGAAATTTCAAGAAGAAAATGAAAGGTTAAAATAAAATACCACAAAATGAATCCTTAATCAATCAAACAACGTATACTATAATGATTACCATATTCCAAAACTATAAAGTTATCCGATAAAAATTTATCGAAGACATTATGAAATGATTAAATCAAGAAAATTATATTATAACAAAAATACAAACATCAGAAAACTTTTCTTGATTAAAAGAAAAATCATTTATAGTTACAAAAGAACCTTATTATCATAGGAACAAATGATTACGCGCAAAAGCAACTTAAAACTTTAGGTCATAGTAAGGAAAAAAGAACACGCTAACATAATGGCATAAAAATACATTAAATAATTGAAAGATCAAATAAAATAATTGGACAAAAATGGTGAACCTAAGAAATTTCAAGAAAAAAGAATAAAAGGTTAAAAGAAAAGACCCCAAAAAGAATCCTTAATCAATCAAACAACGTAAATCATATAATGATTACCATATTCCAAAACTAAAAGGATAAACTCATACAAATCTATCAAAGATAATATGAAATGATTAAAAAAAGAATATTAATATTAAATAAATACAAGTATCAGAAAACTTTTCATGATTAAAAGAAAAATAATTTATATTGACAAAAACCTTATTATCTTAGGAGCAATGAATAAGCGCCAAAACAACATAACCTTTAGGTCATGGTAAGGAAAAAAGAACAAGCTATTAATGGAATAAAAAAATATATAAAATAATTAAAAGATCAAATAAAAGAATTGGACAAAAATGGAAGGGAAATCACAAAGAATATATCACGATAACAAAAAAAATTGCAAAAAAATTTAAATAATAAAATGAAAGGTTAAAAGAAAATACCGCCAAAGGAATCCTTAATCAATCAAACAATGTATACCATATAATGATTACCATATTCTAAAACTATAAAGTTAACTGATACAAATTTATCAAAGAGATTATGAAATGATTAAAAAAATTATATATAACAAAAATACAAATATCAGCAAACATTTCTTGATTAAACGAAAAATCATTTATATTGACAGAAAAACCTTATTATCTTCGGAACAAATGAATAAGTGTCAAAACAACTTACAACTTTAAGTCATAGTAAGTAAAAAAAACGCGTTGTCATAATGAAATAAAAAAAATACATAAAATAATTGAAAGAATTTGACAAAAATGGTGAACCAAAGAATTTAGAAAAATAAACGCAACATAAAAGAAAAACATAAAAGATGCTTAACAAAAAATTATTAAAATAGTAAAAATAAAAATAAAGTGCATCCTAATATGTCATCTTTACAATAACAAAAACTAAAAATAGAAATGAAGAAAATATCAAAGAATATATCATGATAAACAAAAAAATATGCACAAGAAATTTCAAGAAGAAAATACCTCAAAAAGAATCCTTAATCAATCAACGTTTACCATTATCAAAGACATTATGAAATAATAATAAAAAGAATATTAATAGTAAAACAAAAATACAAATATCATAAAACTTTCTAGATTAAAAGAAAAATCATTTATATTGACAAAAAAAACCTTGTTATCTTGGGAACAAATGAAAAAGCACCAAAACAAATTAAAGTTATAGGTCATAGTACGGAAAAAAAAAAAAAAAAAACACCATCTTAATGGAAGAAAAAATACATAAAATAATTGAAAGAACAAATAAAAGAATTGGACAAAAATGATAAACCTAAGAATTGAGAAAAGTAAATGCCACATAAAATCATGAGTAAACTCGGGAAAGTATTAAGAAAAAACACAAAAGATGCTTAATAAAAAAATCATTAAAATAGTAAAAAAAAAAAAAGTGTATGTTAACGGGTCATCTTTACGGCAACAAACTAAAAACAGGAATGAAGGGAAATCGCAAAGAATATATCATGATAAACAAAAAATATTCAAAAAAAATTCAAGAAGAAATGAAAGGCTGAAAGAAAATACCTAAAAAAGAATCCTTGATCAATCAGACAACGTATACCATATAATGATTACCATAATCTAAAACTAAAATGCTAACCTATACAAATTTATCAAAGACATTATAAAATTATTAAAAAAAGAATTATATTGTAACAAAAATAAAAATATCAAAAAACTCTTCCTGATTAAAAGAAAAATAATTAATACTGATAAAAAAAACCTTATTTACCTTAGGAACAAATGAATAAGCGCCAAAAGAACTTATTACTTTAAATCATAGTAAGGAAAAAAAACACGCTAACATATTGGAATAAAAAAATACATAAAATAATTGAAAGATCAAATAAAAGAATTGGACAAAAATGGTGAATCTAAGAATTTAGAAAAATAAACGACACAAATCATGGTCAAACTCGGCAAAGTGATAAGAAAAACACAAAAGATGCTTAATAAAAAATCATTAAAATAGTTTTAAGAAAAAAGTGTATGTGAATGTCGCGGTAACAAAAACGAAAAACAAAAATGAAGGGAAATCAAAAAACTATATCTTGATAACCAAAAAACTTGGAAAAAAATGAAAGGTTAAAAGAAAATACCTCCAAAAAAATCCTTATTCAATCAAACAATGTATACTATAGAATGATTACCATATTCAAAAACTAAAAAGTTAACCGATACAAATTTATCAAAGATATTACGAAATGATTAAAAAAAGAAAATTATAGTATAACAAAAATTCAAATATCAGAAAACTTTTCTTGATTAAAAGAAAAATCAATTATATTGACAGAAAAACCTTATTATCTTCGGAACAATTGAATAAGTGTCAAAACAACTTAAAACATTAGGTCATAGTAAGTAAAAAAAAAAAAAGCTATCATAATGGAATAAAAAAATATATAAGATAATTGAAAGACTAAATAAAATAATTGGACAAAATTGGTGAACCTAAGAATTTAGAAAAAAAAAAAAACGTCACATACACCATGGGCAAACTCGGCAAAGTACTAAGAAAAACATAAAAGATGCTCAATCATTAAAATAGTAAAAAAATATATATATACACGTTAATGTGTCTCCTTTACAGTAACAAAAACAGGAATGAAGGAAATCGCAAAGAATATATCATAATAAACAAAAAATATGCAAAAGAAATTTCAAGAAGAAAATGAAAGCTTAAAAGAAAATACCAAAAAAAAAAAAAATTCCTTAATGAATCAACGTATACCATAAAATTATTACTATATTCCAAAACTAAAAAGTTAACCAATACAAATTTATCAAAGACATTATGAAATGATTAAAAAAATATTAATATTAAAACAAAAATACAAATATCAAAAAACTTTTTTGTTTAAAAGAAAAATCATTTATATTGACAAATTAAAAACCTTTTTATCTTAGGAATAAATGAATAAGCGCCAAAACAACTTAAAGCTTTAGATTATAGTAAGGAAAAAAAAACACGCTATCATAATGGAATAAAAAAATCTAAAAAATAATTGAAAGATCAAATCAAAGAATTTGACAAAAATGACGAACATTAGAATTTCAAAAACGAAACCACCTAAACCATGGGGCAAACTCAACAAAGTTTAAAGAACAACACAAAAGATGCTTAATAAAAAATCATTAAAATAGTAAAAAAAAAATGCATGTTAATGTGTCATCTTTACGATAACAAAAACAAAAAACGGGAATGAAAGGAAATCACAAAGAATATATCATGATAGACAAAAAAATGCTAAAAAAACAATTAAGAAGAAAATGAAAGGTTAAAAGGAAAATACCAAAGAAAGAATCCATCAATCAAACAACATATATACCATATTCCAAAACTAAAAAGTTAACTGATACAAATTTATCAAAGACATTATGAAATGATTAAAAATAGAAAATTATAATATAACAAAAATAAAAATATCATAAAATTTTTCTTGATTAAAAGAAAATTCACTTATATTGAAAAAAAAAAACCTTATTATCTTAGGAACAAATGAATAAGTGTCAAAAAAATTTAAAACTTTAGGTCATATAAAGTAAAAACAAATATTGGAATAAAAAAAATACATAAAATATTTGAAATACCAAATAAAAGAATTGGAAAAAAATGGTGAACCTAATAATTTAAAAAAAATAAACACCACATGGAAAAGTATTAAAAAAACACTAAAGATGCTGATTAAAAAATCATTAAAATAGTAAAAAAAAAATATATATGCATGTTAATGTGTCATCTTTACAATAAAAAAAATAAAAACAAAAATAAAGGGAAATCACAAAGAATATACAAAAAAATTTCAAAGAATAAATAAAAGGTAAAAAAAATATACCCCAAAAAGAATCCTTAATCAATCAAACAACTTATACCATATAATGATTATCATAATCCAAAACTAAAAAGTTAACTGATACAAATTTATTAAAGACATTATGAAATGATTAAAACAAGAAAATTATATTATATACCATATAATGATCATCATAATCCAAAACTAAAAAGTTAACCGATACAAATTTATTAAAGACATTATGAAATGATTAAAACAAGAAATTTATATTATAACAAAAATAATAATGTTAGAAAACTTTTCATGATTAAAAGAAAAATTATTTATATTGACAAAAAAAAACTTATTATCTTAGGAACAAATGAATTAGCGCCAAAACAACATAAAACTTTAGGTCATAGTAAGGGGGGAAAAAAAACATGCCATCATAATGGAATAAAAAAATCCATAAAATAATTGAAAGATCAAATAAAAGAATTGAACAAAGAATTTAGAAAAATAAACACCACTTCAACCATGGACAAACTCGGTAAAGTATTACGAAAAACACAAGATGCTTAATAAAAATCATTAAAATCGTAAAAAAAAATGTATGTTAATGTGTCATCTTTACGGTAACAAAAACTAAAAACAAAAATAAAGGGAAATCACAAACAATATATTATGATAAAGGAAAATCATGTAATAGAAATTTCAAGAAGAAAATGAATGGTTAAAAAAAATAGCCCAAAAAGAATCCTTAATCAATACCATATTCCAAAACAAAAAAGTTAACCGATACAAATTTATCAAAGACATTAAGGAATGATTAAAAAAGAAAATTATAATATAACAAAAATACAAATATCAGAAAAAATTTCTTGATTAAAAAAAATCATTTATAATGATAGAAAAACCTTATTATCTTTAGAACAAATGAATAAATGTCAAAACAACTTAAAACTTTAGGTCATAGTACGTAAGAAAAAATTTGCAATCATAATGGAATAAAAAATATATATAAAATAATTGAAAGGGACAAAAATGGTAAACCTAAGAAATTGAAAAAATAAACAGGACATAAACCATGGGCAAACTCAACAAAGTATTCAGAAAAACACAAAAGAAGCATAATAAAAAATCTTTAAAATATTAAAAAAAATAACTCATGTTAATGTGTCATCTTTATAGTAACAAAAACTAAAAACAGAAATGAAGGAAATCGAAAAAGAATATACAAGATAAACAAAAAATATACATTCAAGAATAAAATGAAAGGTTAAAAGAAAATACCCAAAAAGAATCCTTAATCAATCAACGTATAACATATAATTATTACCATATTCCAAAACTAAAAAGTTAACCGATACAAATTTATCAAACACCTTATGAAATGATTAAAAAAAGAATATTAATATCAAAACAAAAATAGAAATATCATAAAACTTTCTTGATTAAAACAAAAAAAACGTTATCATCTTAGGAACAAATGAATAAGCGCCAAAACAACTTAAAACTTTAGGTCACATAGTAACGAAAAAAACAAGCTATCTTAATGGAATAAAATAATACATAAAATAATTAAAATATTAAATAAAAGAATTGGACAAAAATGATGAACTTAATAAATTAGAAAAATAAACACCACATAAACCATGGGCAAACTCAACAAAGTATTAAGAAAAGCTCATTAAAATAGTAAAAAAAATGCATGTTAATGTATCATTTTCACGGTAACAAAAACTAAAAAAAGAAATGAAGGGAAATCGCAAATAATATATCATGATAAACAAAATTTATGCAAAAGAAATTTCAAGAAGAAAATGAAAGATTAAAAGAAAATACCCCAAAAAGAATCATTCATCAATCAAACAACGTATACCATATAATGATTACCATATTCCAAAACTAAAAAGTTAACCGATACAAATTTATCAAAGTCATTATGAAATGATTAAAAAAAGAATATTAGTATTAAAAAATACAAATATCAGAAAACTTTTATTGATTAAAAGACCAATCATTTATATTGACCAAAAAAAACTTATTATCTTAGGAACAAATGAATAAGCGCCAAAACAACTTACAACTTTAGATCATAGTAAGGAAAAAAACACGTTATCTTAATGGAATAAAAAAATATATAAAAGATCAAATAAAAGAATTGGACAAAAATGGTGAACCTAAGTATTGGAAAAAGTAAACGCCACATAAAACCATGGGCAAACTCGACAAAGATTAAGAAAAGCACAAAAGATGCTTAATAAAAGTCATTAGAATAGTATTAGAAAAAAGTGCATGTAAATGAGTCACCTCTACGGTAACAAAAACTAAAAATGGAAATGAAGGGAAATCGCAAAGAATATATCACGATAAACAAAAAAATGCAAAAAAAAATTAATAAAAGAAAATGAAAGGTTAAAAAATTAACCCAAAGAATCCTTAATCAATTAAATAACGTAAAACATATAATGATTACCATATTCCAAAACTGAAAAAGTAACCAATACAAATTTATCAAAGACATTATGAAATGATTAACCCAAGAAAATTATATTATAATAAAAATACAAATATCAGAAGAAAAAAAATTCACGATTAAAAGAAAAAATCATTTATAGTGACATAATAACCTTATTATCTTAGGAACAAATGAATACGCGCAAAAACAACTTAAAACTTTAGGTCATAGTAAGGAAAAAAAAACACCCTGACATAATGGCATAAAAAATAAATAAAATAATTGAAAATCAAATAAAAGAATTGAACAAAATGGTGAACCTAAGAATTTAGAAAAATAAACACCACATAAACCATGGGCAAACTCGACAAAGATTAAGAAAAGCACAAAAGATGCTTAACAAAAAAACATTAAAATAGTATTAAAAAAAGTGCATGTTAATGGATCACCTTTACGATAACAAAATCTAAAAATAGAAATGAAGGGAAATCGCAAAGAATATATCATGATAAACAAAGAAAATGCAAAAAAAAAAAATTCAAGAAGAAAATAAAAGGTTAAAAGAAAATACGCCAAAGAGAATCCTTAATCAATCAAACAATGTATACTATATAATGATTACCATAATCCAAAACTAAAATGCTAACCGATATAAATTTATCAAAGAGATTATGAAATTATTAAAAAAATAATATAACTATTAAAACAAAAATACAAATATCAGAAAACTTTCTAAATTAAAAGAAAAATCATTTATACTGATAAAAAAAAAACCTTAATGGAATAAAAAAAATCGTTTATCTTAAGAACAAATGAATAAAAGCGTAACAACTTAAAACTTTAGATCATAGTAAGGAAAAAAAAAACACTAACATAATGGAATAAAAAATACATAAAATAATTAAAAGACCAAATAAAATAATTGGACAAAAATGATGAATCTAAGAATTTAGAAAAATAAACGACACAAACCATGGCCAAACTCGGCAAAGTATTAAGAAAAACCCAAAAGATGCTTAATAAAAAATCATTAAAATAGTTTTTTAAAAAATTGTTTGTGAATGTGTCATCTTAACGGTAACAAAAACAAAAAACGGAAATAAAGGGATATAACAAAGAATATATCATGATAAGCAAAAAAATTTCAAGAAGAATATGAAAGGTTAAAAGAAAATACACAAAAAGAATCCTTAATCAATCAAACAATGTATACCATGTAATATTACCATATTCCAAAACAAAAAAGTTAACCGATACAAATTTATCAAAAATATTATGAAATGATTAAAAAAAGAAAATTATATTATAACAAAAATACAGATATCAAAAAACTTTTCATGATTAAAAGAAAAGTCATTATATTGATTAAAAAACCTTATTATCTTCGGAACAAATGAATAAGTGTCGAAACTTAAAACTTTAGGTCATAGTAAGTAAAAAAAAACACTAACATGATAGATTTTTTTTTTAAATACATAAAATAATTGAAAGAATAAAAAAGAATTGTACAAAAATGGTGAACCTAAGAATTTAGAAAAATAAACGCCACATAAACCATGGGTAATGCATGTTAATGTCATCATTACGGTAAAAAAAAAACTAAAAACGGAAATAAACAAAATCAAAAGAACATATACTGATAAACAAAAAATATGCAAAAGAAATTTCAAGAATAAAATGAAAGGTTAAAAGAAAATACCCCAAAAAGAATCCTTAATCAATCAACGTATACCATATAATGATTACTATATTCCAAAACTAAAAAGTTAACCAATACAAATTTATCAAATATTATGAAATGATAAAAAAAGAATATTAATATAAAAACAAAAATACAAATATCAGAAAACATTCTTGATTAAAAGAAACATCATTTATATTGATAAAAAAAAAACTTATTATCTTCGGAACAAATGAATAAGCGCCAAAACAACTTAAAGTTTTAGGTCATACTAAGAAAAACAAAATGTAATCTTAATGGAATAAAAAATACTTAAAAAATTGAAATATCAAATAAAAGAATTGGACAAAAATGGTAAACCTAAGAATTGAGAAAAGTAAACGCTAGATAAAACCATAGGCAAACTCGACAAAGTATTAAGAAAAACAAAAAAGATGCTTAATAAAAAATCATTAAAATATTTTTTTTAAATGCATGTCATCTTTACGGTAACAAAAACTAAAAACAAGAATGACGGGAAATCGTAAAGAATATCATGACAAACGAAAAATATGCAAAAATTTTCAAGAAGAAAATGAAAGGTTAAAAGAAAATACCCCAAAAAGAATCCTTAAATCATTCAAACAACGTATACCATATAATGATTACCATAATCCAAAACTAAAATGCTAACTGATACAAATTTATCATAGATATTATAAATTGATTAAAAAAAGAAAATTATATTAGAACAAAAATACAAATTTCAGAAAACCTTTCTTGATTAAAAGAAAAATCATTTATATTGACAAAAAAACTTAATTATATTAGGAACAAATGAATAAGAGCCAAAACTCAAAACTTTAGGTCATAGTAAGGAAAAACAAACACTGTCATAATGGAATAAAAAAATATATAAAATAATTGACAGATCAAATAAAAAAATTTGGACAAAAATGGTGAACCTAAGTATTTAGAAAAATAAATGCCACATAAACCACGGGCAAACTCAGCAAAGTATCAAGAAAAACACAAAAGATGCTTAATAAAAAATCATTAAAATAGTTTTTTTTTTTAAGTGCATGTTAATGTGTCATCTTTACGGTAACAAAAACTAAAAACAAAAATGAAGGGAAATCGCAAAGAATATAACATGATAAACAAAAATTATGCAAAAGAAATTTCAAGAAGAAAAAGAAATGTTAAAAGAAAAACCCCAAAAAGAATCTATAATCAACGTATACCATATTCCAAAACTACAAAGTTATAAAGACATTATGAAATGATTAAAAAAGAAAATTAATATTAAAAAAAAATAGAAATATCAGAAAACTAGTCTCGATTAAAAGAAAAATCATTTATATTGAGGAAAAAACCGTATTATCTTAGGAACATATGAATAAGCACCAAAACAACTTAAAACTTTAGATAATATTAAGGGGAAAAAAAACACGATATCTTAATGGAATACATAAAATAATTGAAAGAACAAATAAAAGAATTGCACAAAAATGGTGAACATAAGAGTTTAGAAAAATAAACGTCACATAAACCATGGAAAAACTCGACAAAGAAAAACACAAAATAAGCTTAATAAAAATCATTAAAATACTAAAACAAAAGAAAGTGCATGTTAATTTATCATCTTTACGATAACAAAAACTAAAAACAGAAATGAAGGAAATCACAAAGAATATATCATGATAAACAAAAAATATGCAAAAGAAATTTAAAGAAGAAAATAAAAAGTTAAAAGAAAATACCCCAAAAGGACCTTAATTAATCAAACAACGTATACCGATTACCATATTCCAAAACAAAAAAAGTTAACCTATAAATTTATCAAAGACACTATGAAATGATTAAAAAAAAAGAATATTAATATTAAAAAAATACAACTATCATAAAACTTTTCTTGATTAAAAGAAAAATCATTTATATTGTCAAAAAAACTTTATTATCTTAGGAACATATGAATAAGCGCCAAAACAACTTAAAACTTTATGTCATATTAAGGGAAAAAAAACATACTATCTTAATGGAATAAAAAATATACATAAAATAATTGAAAGATCAAATAAAAGAATTGAACAAAAATGGTGAACCTAAGAATTGAGAAAAATAAACGCCTCACAAAACCATTGGCAAACTCGGCAAAGTATTAAGAAAAACACAAAAGATGCTTAATAAAAAATCACTAAAATAGTTTTTTTTTAAATGTGCATGTTAATGTGTCATCTTTACGGTAACAAAAGCTAAAAACAGAAATGAAGGAAAATCGCAAAGAATATATCATGATAAATAAAGAATATGCAAAAGAAAATACCCCAAAAAGAATCCTTAATCAGTCAAACAACGTATACCATATAATGATTACCATATTCCAAAACTAAAAAGTTAACCGATACAAATTTATCAAACACTTTATGAAATGATTAAAAAAAATATTAATATTAAAACAAAATACAAATATCTTAAAACTTTTCTTGATCAAAAGAAAAATCATTTATATTAATAATAAAAACTTTATTATCTTAGGAACAAATGAATAAGTGCCAAAACAACTTAAAAATTTAGGTCATAGTAAGGAAAAGGAAAATAAATGGAATAAAAAATACATAAAATAATTGAAAGATCAAATAAAAGAATCGAATAAAAATGGTGAACCTAAGACTTCAAAAAAATAAACGCCCCATAAACCATGGGCAAATTCGGGAAAGTATTAAGAAAAACACGAAAGATGCTTAATAAAAAAATCATCAAAATAGCAAAAAAAAAAAAAAAAAGTGCATGTTAATGTGTCATCTTTACGGTAACAAAATTTAAAAACAGAAATGAAGGGAAATCGCAAAGAATATATCATGATAAGCAAAAAATATGTAAAAGAAATTTCAAGAAAAAATTAAAGGTTAAAGGAAAATACCCAAAAAGAATCCTTAATCAAACAACGTATACCATATAATGACTACCATATTCCAAACTAAAAAGTTAACCGATACAAATTTATCAAAGACATTATGAAATGATTACCATGTGCCAATATTGGGCATGATTCTTTAACCACCATCATCTTTATTCAGCTAGTGACATACATATCCTACAGGCTTGCGAGGGACTTGAGTCCATTTTTATCCTTTTCAACCAAAAGATTTGCTAATCACACTAAAATGGAACTCAGTAATTGAAGATCTTTATCAGCTGAACCACTAAAATCTGTATGCAAGTTATTTATTTCTAAAATAAATGCCTAATGGTGGGTGTTATGGATGAAGGCCAGTAGGATTTGAGGTGTATAAAATCTTATGGCTGGCATACAGACTTCGACAACGGTTCTTTCTCAAGCTGGCTTTAACGATTCATACTCTGTAGTTTATCAATCAAAGTGCTATTACAACATCAGTTATACTTATCAGGCTTTTCTATGATAACATACCTTGTCAGCAAGTGCATAAGCAACAACCAAAGGAGGTGAAGCAAGGTAGTTAGCTCGTGTCAGTGGATGCGCACGATCCTCAAAGTTCCGATTATCGGAGAGCACAGCTACAGCAAGAATGTCTGCTAAAAAGGGGAGGGGGGTGTTGAGGGAAAACTCAATGAAGAACTTTAACCTGCAATAATTGAAGCTTAGAGGATAGTATTATCATTCTCTGTAATTGCAGCAGGAACTGTCATCAACGTCCCAAGAATTTCCAATACATGTGGTTCAACCATATCCGACAATATTGAAGCCTTGTTGGTTCAAATACTTCTGAATGCCACTAGACATCACATCCAGAAAATGCAGCTAGTCAATGATAAATAACTTTTTTTTTTTCGAAAACAAATGAGGAAACATGTCTTCACGGTGTCAGAGTTGCTTCCTAAAAAATAAATAGTACCTTTGTTCCAGATATTTTGTGACCACTCCAGACCCTGAAGCAAGACTTGTTTTAACCCATTGTTTTACCTGATAAAGAATCAATTAAAAGTTCAAGTAAACACATGTCTTAATCTGAAAGTTCAGGAAAAAAAAATACATTAAAGGTCTAGAGAAGTTTCAAACACCGAAAAGGTAAATGACTAAGCTCAGTAGAAATTGCTAAAGGGACTCACCTCCAAACCTAACTCACATGCTTTCTTTGCAACAAGAGCAGCTCCAAGCATGACACTAGGGTTGGAAGTAATAGCAGCAATTACAACGCTACCATGTTTGAGCTCTGCGAGCTGTCTGTGGAACGAAAATTTAGCAACCTTGTCATGTGCTGCTTTTGGTACAGCAAAACCCTAAAAAGTTACACACAAGCATTTAGAAACTCTGGCAAGAATTTAACTAAGATATCCCATACCTTTAGAACAAACCAATAACCGTCTCAGAATGAACTACAGAACACAGATATAGGGACTATCAAATCATAAATGAATAACCTTTTCACACGTATTTTTCTCCAGGTTCAATGGTCACTACTTAGAGCAGTCTTTTCATGAAGGTTAATACTATAGACATAATTAGTCCCACATTAGAGATCAATACTTTATACCTACAGTTGTGGATAGAACATACCTTAAATCCAATTTTGTTATTGAGACAAGACTCCCATTCCGCCTTCATTTCTTTCCAAGGAACCCGATCATGAGGTCTGCCAGAAAAGTGGTAATGCCATGAATATAGGGATAAAACAAAATGCTTCCCTTATCAAACAACACATACCGCTTTGGTCCTGAAATATAAGGTTCAACCTCATCAAGGTCCAATTGTAGAGAGGAAGAATACATTTTTCATGTTGAGGCTGGAACCAAGAAAAATATCAGTCACATCTCGTGTGAGGAATTCTAATTAAGAAATACGCTTCAGAGAAAATAGAGAATCTTATACCTCATTGTAGTCGATGAACATATTGTGTGCACGTAGATAAGATTCAATCATCGCCACCAATACCATTTGACAGAAGAAAATCATGACATGTTAAAAGAATTTCACATTCAGTGTGGCCTTGTAGAAACATTTGGTCTGAGTTGTCATTGATTTCAAAAAAACAGGAGTTTGGTTCATTCGCGAAATTGATACCTATTGTTTGCTGAAAAACTTTGCAAACTTAAAACTTACCTCAAAATATCAATCAAATGTGCTCCTTGCTTCCGATTGCTTAAGAAAGTGCCATGTTAGTCAAGAAAACCCCAAATCAATCCTTTAAGCCCAAGCCCCCTAACCAATTGATTTGTTTGATTGAAAAAACAAAAAAAAAGTCCTTCCTCAGAAATCCAGAGAAAAAGGACGAAGTCCAAAGTGGAAAAAGTGTGAATACTTGAGAGAGAAAGAAAAGTTTGATTTCTTGTAGTTTCTGATTGAAGCAGGAGATAAGAAGGTTATCATCAACCATTTATCTACCGTTTATATCATTTTTTTTTTGCTAAACCACAATTTAAATCATTTTACTGAACTATTAAGCATCATTTCAAAGAAGCAGAAAATCTGCTTACCAACACTACATGCAACTCAACATGAATCAAACCATCTTTTTCATTTTTTCAATCCATTATCCAGCTACTTATGACTGAGAAAATACAAATATTTTAAGACAGAGCGACACCAATCTGTTTCAATAAAAATAACGAAGCAAGCTGTTTCAATAAAAATAACGAAGCAAGCAAGCAAACAAAATCGATCGATTAAAGAAAAAACAAAGAAACAAACACTAATGGAACTCGCATAGATGCTCTCACCTTTGAATTGCTTCGAATGCAGGTACCTCAGTTGATTGAATTCCCTGAATCTAAGAAAAGCAGCAGAGGACGAGAAGTGAAGTGTCGCAAAAGGAACCCCAAAGTTCCAACACCACCACAGTCAGTCAATGAAAGCAAATCATCATCATAATCACCAACACACCCAAACAGCTAATCCCACACATCCCACCAAAAAACCCTAGATTCATCAAAATACCCAAACACTGACATTAAAATCAATCCAAGAATTACTGAAAAACCCAAAACACACAAAGCAATAACATCATAAACCCATATCTAAAAACCCTAGATTCATCAATAAATCAATCAAATTGAACCAAATTTCCAACCCTAAACTACATGAATGAAGACTACATTAAAGCCCAGATATTTTCAATGAATTGGAAGTCTGGAAGCGAAATGCAATCAAAACCCAAACATCCCCTCCTGAAATTCACCGGAAACAGGGGTAGATAACACTATCGAATCCATAAACCAATAACCTTTTTTTTAAAATGACCCAAATGAAAGAAAGAAAGAGATAGGGATGGATCGAAAGAATGAAAGATTGGATCTTGTTACCTTGTGAAGCTGATTTCTTCTTGGAATCGATCAAAATAGAGGATTTTTTCACAAGCGATCTTCGTATCTTTTTTCTTCTCTCTATTAAGTAAAGTAAAGCGAAGAAAAAGCTAGTGAGTTTAACAGACATGGGGATTATAGGACAAACTACACCGTCAGATTTAGACGGTAAGTGCCTTCACCAGATGAGACCCGAGAATTCCGTTGGATTTGACTGACGGTGATGTGATAAGAGAGGTGAGAGAGGTTGTGTGGCCTCTTATGTAAGAGGAGGAGGATCACCTTAAAATATTAATATTAAAAAAAATACAAATATCATAAAACTTTTCTTGATTAAAAGAAAATCCTTTATATTGACAAAAAAACTTTATTATCTTAGGAACATATGAATAAGTGCCAAAACAACTTAAAACTTTAGGTCATATTAGGGAGAAAAAAAAACACGCTATCTTAATGGAATAAAAAAATACATAAAATAATTGAAAAATCAAATAAAAGAATTGAACAAAAATGATGAACCTAAGAATTGAGAAAATAAACGACTCATAAAACCATTGGCAAACTCGGCAAAGTATTAAGAAAAACACAAAAGATGCTTAATAAAAAATCACTAAAATAGTTTTTTTTTAAAAAGTGCATGTTAATGTGTCATTACGGTAACAAAAACTAAAAACAGAAATGAAAGAAAATCACAAAGAATATATCATGATAAATAAAGAATATGCAAAAGAAAGAACCCCAAAAAGAATCCTTAATCATTCAAACAACGTATACCATATATAGATTTCCATATTCCAAAACTAAAAAGTTAACCGATACAAATTTATCAAACACTTTATAAAATGATTAAAAAAAATATCACTATTAAAACAAAAATACCAATATCAGAAAACTTTATTGATTAAAAGAAAAATCATTTATATTGACAAAAAAACCCTTAGAAACAAATGAATAAGCCCCAAAACAACTTAAAGCTTTAGGTCATAGTAAGGAAAAAAAAACATGCTATCTTAATGGAATAAAAATAGATAAAATAATTCAAAGATTAAATAAAAGAATCGGAAAAAAATGGTGAACCTAAGAATTTAGAAAAATAACCGCCACATAAACCATGGGCAAACTCGACAAAGTATTAAGAAAACACAAAGGATGCTTAATAAAAAAAATCATTAAAATAGTTTTTTTTTAAATGCATGTCAATGTATCATCTTTGCGGTAACAAATACTAAATACAGAAATGAAGGGAAATCACAAAGAATATATCATGATAAACAAAAAAATATGCAAAAGAAATTGAAAGGTTACAAGAAAATACCACCAAAAAAATCTTTAATTCATCAAACAACGTATACCATATAGTGATTACCATATTCCAAAACTAAAAAGTTAACCGATACAAATTTATCAAAGACATTATGAAATGATTAAAAAGCGAATATTAATATTAAAAAAAATTATAAATATCAGAAAATTTTTATTGATTAAAAGAAAAAATCATTTATATTGACAAAAAAATCTTATTATCTTAGGAACAAATGAATAAGCGCCAAAACATTTTTAAACTTTAGGTCATAGTAAGGAAAAAAAAAAGGCTATCTTAATGGAATAAAAAATACATAAAATAATTGAAAGATAAAAAAAAAATGGTGAACCTAAGAAATGAGAAAAATAACGCCACATAAACTATGGGAAAACTCGGCAAAGTATTAAGAAAAACATAAAAGATGCTTAATAAAAAATCATTAAAATAGGGAAAAAAAAAAGTGCATGTGTCACCTTTACAGTAACAAAAACTAAAAACAAAAATAAGGAAGATTGCAAATAATATATCACGATAAATAAAAAATATGCAAAAGAAATTTTAAGAAGAAAGTGAAAGGTTAAAAAAATACACCAAAAAGAATTCTTAATCAATCAAACAATGTATACCATATAATGATTACCATATTCCAAAGCTAAAAAGTTAACCGATACAAATTTATCAAAGACATTATTAAATGATTAAAAAAAGAATATTAATATTAAAACAAAAATACAAATATCTGAAAACTTTTCTTGATCAAAGAAAAATCATTTATATTGACAAAAAAATTTATTATCTTAGGAACAAATGAATAAGTGCCAAAACAACTTAAAAATTTAGGTCATAGTAAGGAAAAGGAAAATATGTTATCTTAATGGAATAAAAAAATACATAAAATAATTGAAAGATCAAATAAAAGAATCGAACAAAAATGGTCAACCTAAGACTTTAGAAAAATAAACACCCCATAAACCATGGCCAAACTCAGGAAAGTATTAAGAAAAACACAAAAGATGCTTAATAAAAAATCATCAAAATAGTAAAAATTAAAAAAAAAAAAAAAAAAAAAAAAAAAAGTGCATACGTCTCATCTTTACAGTAACAAATTTTAAAAACAAATTTGATGGGAAATCACAAAGAATATATCATGATAAGCAAAAAATATGCAAAAGAAATTTCAAGAAGAAAATGAAAGGTTAAAAGAAAATACCCCAAAAAGAATCCTTAATCAAACAACGTATACCAAACAATGATTACCATATTCCAACACTAAAAAGTTAACCGATACAAATTTATCAAAGACATTATGAAATGATTACCATATGCCAATATTGGGCATGATTCTTTAGCTAACCAATTGATTTGTTTGATTGAACAAAAAAAAAAGTCCTTCCTCATCCTCCGTCTAAGAGAAATCCAGATAAAAGGGCGAAGTCCAAAGTGGAAAAAGTGTGAATACTTAACAGAGAAATAAAAGTTTGATTTCTTGTAGTTTCTGATCTACGGTTTATATCATTTTTTCTGCTAAACCACAGTTTAGATCATTTTACTGAACTATTAAGCATAATTTCAAAGAAGCAGAAAATCTGTTTACCAACGCAACATGAATCAAACTATCTTTTTCATTTTTTCAATCCATTATCCAGCTACTTATAACTGAGAAAATACAAATATTTTAAGACAAAGCAACACCAATCTGTTTCAATAAAAATAACGAAGCAAGCAAGCAAACAAAATACATCGATTAAAGAAAAAACAAAGAAACAAACACTAATGGAACTCGCTCAGATGCTTTCATCTCTGAATTGCTTCGAATGCAGGTACCTCAGTTGATTGAATTCCCTGAATCTAAGAGAAGCAGCAGAGAACGAGGAGAAGTGAAGTGTCGCAAAAGGAACCCCAAAGTTCCAACACCACCATAGTCAGTCAATGAAAGCAAATCATCATCATAATCACCAACACACCCAAACAGCTAATCCCACACATCCCACCAAAAAACCCTAGATTCATCAAAATACCCAAACATCGACATTAAAATCAATCCAAGAATTACAGAAAAACCCAAAACACACAAAGCAATAACATCATAAACCCATATCTAAAAACCCTAGATTCATCAATAAATCAATCAAATTGAACCAAATTTCCAACCCTAAACTACATGAATGAAGACTACATTAAAGCCCAAATATTTTCAATGAATTGGGAGTCTGGGAGCGAAATGCAATCAAAACCCAAACATCTCCCGAAATTCACTGGAAAGAGGAGTAGATGACACTATCGAATCCATAAACCAATAACTTTTTTTTAAAAGGACCCAAATGAAAGAAAGAGATGGGGATGGATCGAAAGAATGAAACATTGGATCTTATTACCTTGTGAAGCTGATTTCTTCTTGGAATCGATTAAAAGAGAGGATTTTTTCAAAAGCGATCCTCATATCTTTCTTCTTCTCTCTATTAAGTCAAGCAAAGCGAAGAAGCTAGTGAGTTTAACAGACATGGGGATTATAGGGATTATAGGAAAAACTACACCGTCAGATTTAGACGGTAAGTGCCTTCACCAGATGAGACCTGAGAATTCCGTTGGATTTGACTGACAGTGATGTGATAAGAGAGGTAAGAGAGGTTGCGTGACCTCTTATGTAGGAGGATCGCCTTCTTCGTTGAATAGGAAGAGGATTGTCAAGAGAACTGTACATGTGCTTTTTGGTTTGTGGGATAAAGAAGTTATTTCCTCACTTCGGTTTTTTATTTCTTCACTATTGATTGAGCTTTGGATGAAATGTGAGGTGTTAATTTTACTCGCCAAATATATTTCATTTAAGCGCCAATTTTCCCTTTTTGTGTAATGTGACGGTTGCGAAATGTTTATGTAAGGAACTCGTAACCAAAATTTTACTTGAATAAATATGTGACGACACGTCAAATTTCCTTACGTAAACTCAAACTCAGTAACAACTTTCGAAGCATTACATATAAGTTCGCCACCTAATGCCAGATTTCTTGTAGTAACAAATATCATAAAACTTTTCTTGATTAACTAAAAACAGAAATGAAGGAAATCGCAAAGAATTTATCATGATAAACTAAAAATATGCAAAAGAAATTTCAAGAATAAAATGAAAAGTTACAAGAAATTACCCCAAAATGAATCCTTAATCAATCAACGTATACCATATAATAATTACCATATTCAAAACGAAAAAGTTAACCAATACAAATTTATCAAAGACATTACGAAATGATAAAAAAAGAATATTA
Organism: Berberis vulgaris; assembly: GCA_963556465.1. Taxonomy (NCBI): domain Eukaryota; kingdom Viridiplantae; phylum Streptophyta; class Magnoliopsida; order Ranunculales; family Berberidaceae; genus Berberis; species Berberis vulgaris. The sequence goes on from OY747127.1 coordinate 76,640,560, forward strand.
ATATTAAAACAAAAATACAAATATCAGAAAACTTTCTTGTTTACAAGAATAATCATTTATATTGACAAAAAAAAAAAACCTTATTATCTTAGGAACAAATGAATAAGTGCCAAAACAACTTAAAACTTTAGGTCATAGTAAGGAAAAAAAAATGCTATCTTGATGGAATAAAAATAATACATAAACTAATTAAAAGATCAAATAAAAGAATTGGACAAAAATGGTGAAATTAAGAATTTAAAAAAATAAACGCCACATAAACCATGGGCAAACTCGGCAAAGTATTAAGAGAAACACAAAACATGCTCAAAAAAAAATCATTAAAATAGTATAAAAAGTGCATGTTAATGTGTCATACAGATGAAAGATAACCAAATGTCGTACCAAATGAAAGAACACCCATACTACTTTCAATTGTGCAAAGGGAAAAAGAATATGCAAAATAAACAGAAAACAGAAAACTAGCTTTGAGTGAGACACAAATTTGCAAATCTTATAATATTCCATTCACTAAAAATTACGGAATAAAAAAAAGACAACAAAATTAAAAACCCCAAAATAAACCATCAAATTATTTGGAGAAGGTTAAAAAAATTTGAAAGTAAAATAGGAAAGCATCAATAAATCAAAATGAATTATAAAGCCCACAAATAATCAAAGAAATCCATAAACAAATTAAGGATGGATATATGATGAAATTGAAACCTCACTAAGAAAACTACGTAAAGAGAAATAAAACAGTTCTACAATAACTTAAACCAATGAAGTACATTCTTAAACGCATAAATTCTTAATAACGTGTTAGTAATTTAGGGGTGAATTGCATAGTATACCAAAAAATAAAAACCAAGCATAAAAAGTAGTATAAAGGTATATCACTAAATAACTTATTTTGAAAGGGAAAGGTAGAAGAAATAAAATATGGAACCAAAGATCTAAGAACCCAAAAGGTTTAATTTTTGAGATAAGTAAAATCACAACATATCCATCAAACTAAACATGAAAGGAAACAGAAAGAAAGAAAGAAAGAAAGAAAAAAGAAAGAAAAAAAAAAAAAAAAAAAAGGAGTTTAAGACTTGACAAAGCAGAAAGCTAAATCTAGAAAGGAAAAAAGAAGAAGAAAATTTGTTTAAAAAAACATAGATAACAAATATATATTCACAGAAAAAACAAATGTGAAACTTAATCAAATTATATGGAAAATTTACGACCCGAATAAATACATAAGTAAATAAACAAAGAATATCTATATCATGAAGATTGCAATAATTAAAAGCCAACAGATTTAAACCACCTAACCGGACTGCTTGAGCTTTGGGCAATGCCTCAAGGCCACAAGCCACATTATCCAATAAGTAGCTCACAAACAAGGGACTTTTACATGGTGTTCTTGTCTGTCCTTAATCCCCAAAAAGGATACTCCCAAGTCCTAACACATTAAATCCCTACAATAGTGTCCACGCAAACTGAATCATAAATAACTTCCTCATGAAGTCTTCACTCCAAGTCAAGTCATGGAAAAGGTTAGCTCAAATTGAACTCATATCAAATTCAAAAGACCGGACAATGAACATACTATGTTGGATGGAAGTCGTTATTAGTTGACAACTCAACTCCATTGTTCCATCAAATTCATAAGGCTGGACATAATATGTGAGATGAAAGTCGTTAGTAAACAACTCAACTCACTTTTTTTAAGATTTGATGTGTTGGCCTCTTTGTTTTAAGGGGAGCAGAACTGGTTCCTATTTTTAAGACTGTTCATTGATTGGTAACTGAGTTCGTGTTGGCCTTATATACTCAGTTTCAGAGGATTACATTAAATAACTACTTATATACATCATGGCAATATACAAATGGACTAGCCATTACTCAGACTAACCTTACTTTCTTTCAATACCAATTTCCCATCCCTTTTCATCTAAGTGCTCGACTTGTTTCAATTGAAAATCACAATGTTGAATCTCATATAAAGTGTATTTTACAAAAACTGTGATCAAAGTTTCATATAAAGTGTATTTTACAACCCCTTCATACATATCCTTAATGTTATGTCGATATCATTAAGGATATGTATGAAGGGGTTGTAACAAGTGTTCGCTCAGTAGGTGGGATGTCTAGTGAATTTCCAGTGACAGTAGGACTACATCAAGGGTCGGCGTTAAGTCCATATCTCTTTGCTTTGGTCATGGATGAGTTGACGAGACATCTGCAAGAAGATGTACCTTGGTGCATGTTATTTGCAGATGATATTGTCTTAATGGATGAGACTAGTGCAGGTTTAGGTCAGAAATTAGTTAAGTGGCAGGAGGCTTTAGAGAGTAAAGGTTTTAGAATTAGTCGTTCGAAGACGGAGTATCTAGTGTGCAACTTTGGGTGTGAACCAAGAGGGAGAAGTCATGCAATTGAGATCGAAGGTGTCGAGGTCCCAGAGTGTGAGGCTTTTCGATATCTAGGGTCTATAATTCAAAAGAATGGGGCTATTGGAGCAGATGTAGACCACAGGATTAAAGCTGGTTGGTTGAAATGGCGAATGGCGTCAGGAGTATTGTGCGATAGAAGGATGCCTGCAAGGCTAAAAGGGAAATGCTATAAGACAATTGTTCGACCAGCCATGCTATATGGTTCAGAATGTTGGGCTACTACGGGACAACATACGCATAGGATGGCAGTAGCAGAAATGCGTATGTTAAGGTGGATGTGTGGTAAAACTCGTAAGGATAAGATTAGAAATGAAAGAATTAGGAGATACTTAGGTGTAGCGCCCATAGAGGAAAAAATTAGAGAAAGACGTTTAACTTGGTTTGGTCATGTGCGGAGGAGACCGAGCACGGCGCCAATTAGAAAATGTTTAGATTGGCAAGTTAATGGAGGGTGTAGACGGAGGGGACGACCGTTGAAAACTTGGATGAAGACGGTGAATGAAGATATCATTGAGCTTGGATTAGGTGAGGAAATGTGGGAAGATCGCATTGCTTGGAGAACCAAAATTCATGTAGCCGACCCCGAAAATCTCGGGAATGGGCTTTGATGATGATGATGATGATGATGTGATCAAAGTTTCAATTTATATAAGCAAATTCTCAAGAGAACAGAACAGACACATACAGATGGAACCTAAGCAATCAACCAAAGTTTGAATTTTGAAGGCATAAAGGTTGTGTGTTTAAAGCAATCAAGAAACAACAAATTCAATCCAAAAACAGAAACCTAGATTAAATTCAAGAAATGTAAATCGAGCAACAGAAACCTAATAGATATCAAGAAATCATGAAAAGAAGTGAGAGAAATAGAAGAGATGACGAACTTTTGTTGGTTTGAAGACCGGGGACCTTGAGAGAGAAACTTGCAGTAAAAGCCACAAATCGATCTCCAGGAAAACCCTAAAACGAAGTCCAAATAGTTAATCAACCATTTGCGCTGATCAAAACATTAGCAATCAAGAACCTGAAAAGAAGAAGGAAAGAAAGAAATGTAAGATGATTGATTACCTTTGTGGTTCTTGAACCCTAATTTGGCTTGCTTGTGAAGTGGCTCGCACACTTGATCTTCATCTCTCTATGGTTTGGTGAGTTGCGCGAGGTGTGAAAGAAACGAAGCTAGAACAAGTCGAAAATCTTCTTTTGAAATCGAGCGAGAGGAGAGACGTTTAGGCCGTTGGAAACCCACTCATCAACAACAATAAACAATAAATCGAGCGAGAGGAGAGACCGAGGCGGTCGGTAACATTTTTTAAAGATTTTTTATTATAATAAATTGAAAGACATTTAGATAAGTAATATTCATCATCATTTTAATAATTTACATATGTCAATATGTACAAAAGTCATACAACTATTTAGAATTGAAATGGAAACATAATAAAATTGCATAACATAGCAAAAAGATGTACTACATTAGTATATTTAACTTGCCTATCCACTAAATCACTAAAAAATAAACATATAATAAAAACATCAAAGCATAATGTAAACTAGTTCATCAACTTCTCATTGGTTTAACTTTGGAAATTTGAAACAGTGTTTGGAAAATTAATGGTTGAATTTGAAACAGTATTTGAAAAATTGCAATTTGGTGAGGCATCGCCCAGCAGGTCTCATTCGTTTAACTTTGGAAATTTGCACCAAATTTGAATCCATATGCTGAAATATTACGATTCATACACTGAAATATTACTTATTATTGTTTATTGTGAAGAAAAAAAACGCAGCAGAACAGATCATATAAAAAAAAACATAACAGATCATTAAAAAAGGAGTAAAACAGATGATATAAAAAATGAGTAGAACAAATCATATAAAAAAAAAAGAGCAATAGAACGGATCATATAAAAAACACAAGAATGAGAGGGAAGAAGAGGAGGAAGGAGGAAGAAGAAGAGAGGAAACATACCTGATATGAAAGAGGCAACACCTAATTTGAAGGAGTGGATAGGGATGGCAGTGGGGCGGATTTTCACGGATATCCGCCCCACCCAATCCGTTTGGGGCGGTTTTGGATATGCATAAACGGATTTTGGGGCGGATACGGATATCCAAAAAATATCCATTAAATATTCGGGGCGGATACGGATTTGGCCATATCCGCCCCGCGGATATCCGTGTAAGTGTTGATATTACAAAAATACCCTCAATCCTTTAAATGCTAATAAAAAAAAAAAAACCAACCTAAATCTCTGATTCTCTGCCTCTCACCTCTCTCTCAATCACTTACTTGAGTCACTTCATTTTTTCACAAACAGAGGAGCAAAAGCAGAGAGAGCCTCTCGACCAACGCTCGTCTCTCACTCCCGTCTCTCGACCAACGCCCGTCTCTCTCTCGTCTCCAGTCCTTCGTCACAGCGAAGGTCGTCCCTTCGTCTCTTCTTCTCCCTCAAAACAGCGAAGGCCGTCGCGAAGGGGTCCCTTCTCTCTCAAAACAGCGAAGGCCGCGAGTCCCTCCCTTCTTCTCTCTCACAGCGAAGGGTGGCAGAGGACCTCCCTCCTTTCTTCTCTCTCGCCCAACTCCCTTCTTCTCAGATCTGAAATCGAGATCTCAGATCTGAAATCAAGATCTCAGATCTCAGATCTGATATCTTGAGATCGAATTTGTTTTTTTTTAATTTCCAGATCAAGATATCTTTGTAATTTTTTTTAATTTACAGATCAAGATCATTGTAATTTGTTTGTTTTAATTTTCGTAGGATTCATTGTAATTTCAGTAATTTTGGGATGGATGCTTGTATTTTGTAATTTTTGTTATAATTTCTGTTGTTAGATCTGGCAAAACAATCTTGTTATAATATACATCATGCTTCCTGGTCGATTTGAGAATTTTTTTTTTTTTTTTTTTTGAAGATCTGAGATCTGTTTTTTTTTTTTTTCAGATCCTAAGATCTGTTTTTTTTCGGGTTAAATGGGCGGGGCGGATATCCGCCTATTTGTCTGGGTCGGGGATGGTTTGAAAAAAAAATTATAAACGGATATGCGGGGCGGTTTCGGGGACCCGAAATCCCTCGCGGGACGGGGATGGATTTGCTCAAATCCGCCCCAATCCGCCCCGTTGCCATCCCTAGGAGTGGAACCTGATTAGAAGGAGAAGAACACACACACAACAACAACAATAGCCCCCAACGAGTCGTTCTCTTGTCTAAAACTCTAAATACCCCCCTCTTAACCTTAAAAGACAAGTGGGCTGCAATAAGCTTTTGGTTTTTAAGCTGTAAATGGGCTGAGGCGTGAGGCGGTCCAAGGCGGACGCCTCACTTCATCGCTCCGTCTTGCATCATTTTGAGGCGTCTCTTTGCCAAAACGCAGCGAGGCGCGCCTAGGCGTCCGCCTTAACAACACTGGACAGAAATGTGAGCATATATAGTGGTGGCAAATAGGGAAATTGGTGGTATTAAAAGTTGCAGCCTTTAGTAAAATGACCTACCTATTGTTGATGCTATTATAAATATATACCAAATAGGATGCCTAAAATTTGAACTTTTAGTATGATGGATTTAGATTAATGCCAAAAGTGGATTGGTATGCTCCAATGGAATTGTCGAGAATTTGGGAATAGAGAAATTTGTGAAATTCATTTAAACCGACATATTCCTAAGATTTCCACCATTTATATTTCTTCCAACTTCCAACCTTTTTGTTCACATCAGGTTTTATAGAAACGAAAACCACTGCCAAAACTAAAAAGCTAAGTTATTGCTATATTTTTGCTGGAGGATCAGCTCTCCGAACTCTTTGTTAAAGAAGAAATGTTATAGCGGGATAAGTTTGGTACTTCTTGGCTTAACGAAGGAGATACGAATACCAAATTCTTTCGTCTTACCTTTTCTGCTTTGAAGAATAAAAATCTTATTCTGCGTTTCAAGGATGAGGAAAATACATGGCTTTCAGATCAGGAAGCAGTTGGGATTGTTCTCAATAATTATTTCGCAATTATCTTTCAATCTTCTTGCACTATCCCCAGCCCTGAAATTCTTTCCTTGTTCACTCCGGCCATCTCCACAGAGGACAATGAGGTCATTCTGGCCATCCCAAGTGCAACAAACATCCTAGCCATCATTTTGACACGGGCAGCCATAAAGCCCCTAGTCCGAACGGTTTTCATGCATTCTTTTTTCAATACTACTGGGACATTGTGAAGCTTGGCGTGATCGAAGTAGTACAAAACTTCTTCACCACCAAGCAGTTTGACCCCAACCTGATTCCTAAGGTGGGTAACCCCATCAAGCCAGATAAATTTCAACCTATAAGGCTCTGTAATATCATATATCATGATAAACAAAAAATATGCAAAAGAAATTTCAAGAAGAAAATGAAAGGTTAAAATAAAATACCATAAAAAGAATCCTTAATCAATCAAACAACGTATACCATATAATGATTACCATATTCCAAAACTAAAAAGTTAACCAATAAAAATTTAACAAGGACGTTATGAAATGATTAAATCAAGAAAATTATATTATAACAAAAATACAAATATCAGAAAACTTTTCTTGATTAAAAGAAAAATCATTTATAGTGACAAAAGAACCTTATTAACATAGGAACAAATGAATACGCGCAAAAGCAACTTAAAACTTTAGGTCATAGTACGGAAAAAAGAACACGCTAACATAATGGCATAAAAATATATAAAGTAATTGAAGGATCAAATAAAAGAATTGTATTAAAATGGTGAACCTAAGAATTTAGAAAATAAACACCACATAAAGCATGGGCAAATAACTCGACAAAGTAGTAAGAAAAACACAATAAATGCTTAATAAAAAATTTATTAAAATAATAAAAAAAAATGCATGTTAATGTGTCATATTTACGGTAACAAAAACTAAAAATAGAAATGAAGGAAAACCGCAAATAATATATCATGATAAACAAAACTTATGCAAAAGAAATTTCAAGAAGAAAATGAAAGGTTAAAAGAAAATACCCTAAAAAGAATCCTTAATCAAGCAAACAACGTATACCATATAATGATTACCATATTCTAAAACTGAAAAGTTAACCGATACAAATTTATCAAAGACATTATGAAATGATTAAAAAAATATTAATATTAAAAAATTAAAATATCAAAAAACTATTCTTGATTAAAAGAAAAATATTGACAAAAAACGTTATTATCTTAGGAACAAATGAATAAGCGCCAAAACAACTTAAAACGTTAGGTCATAGTACGGAAAAAAACATGCTATCTTAGTGGAATACAAAAATACATAAAATAATTGAAAGATCAAATAAAAGAATTGGAGAAAAATAGTGAACCTAAGAATTGGAAAAAGTAAAATGCCACATAAAGCCATGGGCAAACTTGGCAAAGATTAAGAAAAGCACAAAAGATGCTTACTAAAAAATCATTAAAACGGTATTAAAAAAAGTGCATGTTAACGGTTCACCTTTTAGGTAACAAAAACTAAAAATAGAAATGAAGGGAAATCGCAAAGAATATATCATGAAAACCAAAAAATATGCAAAAAAAAATTCAAGAAGAAAATGAAATGTTAAAAGAAAATTCGCCAAAGAAAATCCTTAATCAATCAAACAACGTATACCATATAATGATTACCATATTCAAAAATAAAACATTTAACTGATACAAATTTATCAAAGACATTATGAAATTATTAAAAAAAATATTACTATTAAAACAAAAATACAAATATCAGAAAACTTTCTAGATTAAAAGAAAAATCGTTTATATTGATAAAAAAAATCTAATTATCTTAAAAACAAATGAATAAGTGCAAAACAACTTAATAGTTTAGGTCATAGTAATGGGCTATCATAATGGAATAAAAAAATTACATAAACTAATTGAAAGACCAAATAAAAGAATTAGACAAAAATGGTGAATCTAAGAATTTAGAAAAATAAACGACACATAAACCATGGCCAAACTTAGCAAAGTATTAAGAAAAACATAAAAGATGCTTAATAAAAATCATTAAAATAGTAAAAATAATAAATAAATAAAATGCATGTGAAGGTGTCATCTTCACGGTATCAAAAACAAAAAACAAGAATGAAGGGAAATCACAAAGAATATATCATGATAACCAAAAATTTGCTAAAACATTTCAAGGAGAAAATGAAAGGTTAAAATAAAATACCCAAAAAGAATCTTTAATTAATCAAACAATGTATACCATAAAATGATTACCATATTCCAAAACTAAAAAGTTAACCGATACAAATTTATCAAAGAAATTATGAAATGATTAAAAAAAGAAGATTATATTATAACAAAAATACAAATCTCAGAAAAATTTTCTTGATTAAAAGAATAATCAATTATATTGACAGAAAAACCTTATTATCTTCGGAACAAATGAACAAGTGTCAAAACAACTTAAAACTTTAGGTCATAGTAAGTAAAAATAAAAAATGCAATCATAATGGAATAAAAAAATACATAAAATAATTGAAAGACTAAAAAAAAGAATTGGACAAAAATGATGTACCTAAGAATTAAAAAAAAAAAACGACACATAAACCCTGGGCAAACTCAGTAAAGTATTAAAAAAACACAAAAGATGTTGAATAATCTTAAAAACTTTAAAAAAAAAATGCATGTTAATGTGTCATCTTTTCGGTAACAAAAACTAAAAACAGAAATGAAGGAAATCGCAAAGAATTTATCATGATAAACTAAAAATATGCAAAAGAAATTTCAAGAATAAAATGAAAAGTTACAAGAAATTACCCCAAAAAGAATCCTTAATCAATCAACGTATACCATATAATAATTACCATATTCAAAACAAAAAAGTTAACCAATACAAATTTATCAAAGACATTATGAAATGATAAAAAAAGAATATTAATATTAAAACAAAAATACAAATATCAGAAAACTTTCTTGTTTAAAGAATAATCATTTATATTGACAAAAAAAAAAAAAAAAAAAAACCCTATTATCTTAGGAACAAATGAATAAGCACCAAAACAACTTAAAGCTTTAGTCATACTAAGGAAACACTATCTTAATGGAATAAAAAATACATAAATTAATTGAAAGATCAAATAAAATAATTGGACAAAAATGGTAAACCTAAGAATTAAAAAAAGTATACACCACATAAAACCATGGGCAAACTCGGCAAAGTATTAAGAAAAACATAATGATGCTTAATAAAAAAAATCATTAAAATAGTTTTAAAAAAAAGTGCATGTAATGTGTCATCTTTACGGTAACAAAAACCAAAAACAGGAATGAAAGGAAATCGCAAAAAATATATCATGACAAACAAAAAATATGCAAAAAATATTCAAAAAGAAAATGAAAGGTTAAAAGAAAATACCCCAAAAAGAATCTTTAATCAATCAAACAACGTATACCGTATAATGATTACCATAATCCAAAACTAAAATGCCAACCGATACAAATTTATCATAGACATATAAAATGACTAATAAAAGAAAATTTTAAATTATAACATGAATACGAATATCAGAAAACTTTTCTTGATTAAAGAAAAATCATTTATATTGACAAAAAAAAAACCTTATTATCTTAGGAACAAATGAATAAGCGCCAAAACAACTCAAAACTTTAGGTCATAGTAAGGAAAAAAACACGCTATCATAATGGAATACAAAATTCATAAAATAATTGAAAGATCAAGTAAAAGAATTGGACAAAAATGGTGAACCTAAGAATTTAGAAAAATAAATGGCACATAAACCATGGGCAAACTCAGCAAAGTATTAGGAAAAACACAAAAGATGCTTAAAAAATCATTAAAATAGTAAAAAAAAAAACACGTTAATGTGTCATCTTTACGATAACAAAAACTAAAAACAGAAATGAAGGGAAATTGTAAAGAATATTAGATGATAAAAAAAAATTTGTAAAAGAAATTTCAAATAGAAAATGAATGGTTAAAAGAAAATACCCCAAAAACAATCCGTCGTCAATCAAACAGTGTATACCATATGATGATTACCATATTCCAAAACTAAAAATTTAACCAATACAAATTTATTAAAGACATTATGAAATGATTAAAAGATTAATCCCAAAATGAAAACAATACTATATACAAAAATACAAAATACATAGAAAATTTTTTGTTATCTTTTCAAATGACTTAACAAAATTAACTTACAAGAGAGGTAAGTTTCTAGGTATGGGCGTAGTCGATTACATAGGGAGATAAGTCCTGCCTTATGCAGAGTTACAAGCTTGCTTATATAGAAAAGAAAAGGTAAGATACAATAATAAAAAGAGAAGGGATAAACCTTCTCGAAGATCCAGTGGAGAGTGGGTGGACATTTGTCCTTTTGTAATCATGAAAAGTTGAATGGAGAAGCTTTGTCATGTTGCTTGTATAATTGGAGTTGGTGCGAATACTATTCGCCTTTGGCGGAGAGACTATTGAAGATGCTTCAACTGTTGACCTTTTGTAAGTGTGAGCACTGTGGATGCACGCGATTGCTTTGTAAAAGAAGATGTTGTCGGTTGGCCGAAAGTAGTTTCGTCTTGTAGTGGATGTGGCAGATGCCTTTGAAATGATTGCTTCTAGGACTCTGTTGAGTCGTAGGCACAATAATGATTGTAGGGTAGGACTTTAAGCTAGTAGCGAAAATATGCCATAGTAGTCATCCTCATTGTCAGGTGCTGTTGGTTCTTCTTCTTCCTCTAAATCTTCTGAACAAATTTTAGACAGAGTTTCCAACAGTTGAGCTTTTGTAGGTTTCCCTGAAAGCTGCTTCTTGATATGTTGTCGAAGAAGTTGAGCCTGGGAAGGAGAATTGATTGGATTTGCCTATGGAATAGGTAAATTACTTTTGCCTGGGAAGAAGCGTAGAACTGCTTCTTTTGTAACATTGGTGTGATCAAACTGAGCCCACCATTTGATTTTGAATCGGCGACAGAACCAAAGAGGAGCTTTAACCGATTGACATGGAGCTGAAAGAGCCGTGACGGTGTAATCCCAACAACAGATCCATGAGAGATTGAATTTGACAAAAAACCAGAGCGACAAAACTTGTTCAGAAACCAGAATTGGCGGATTGAATTTTGTTTTGAAAAGTTGTCATCCCTCATTGACTGGTGGAGGCAAGATGTCTTGTACAGGACCAAAATAATTCCACCAAACATGTTGAAACCATAGTGGAATTGATTTTGGATTGAACTTTTTGCAGAAGAGAAAGAACCATGAATGACCACAGTTCTGGGAAAAGAGATAGAAAGCTTTAAACCGCGCTTGCTTGTAGTCTAGATAATTGTAAGAATGAGGGAGGTAATTGACTAAGAACTTCTTGTGGAAACGAGGATGTTGTTTTCAGTCAACTTCAGTCATGATTTTTAAAATTTGACATTTGGAATGGGTAATCTTCTCAGGATGAGAAAGATCTCTATGATGGGTGATCAATACTGAGTCAGAATCGACTAGTATGAACTCATAGAATTCTTGGGTTTTGAGGATATCTGCTTCTTCAAATTGAGCTTTTGGAGAAATCAATTTTTTTGCAATTGAATGGGTGTATTTTGTAAGGGAATAAAAGACTGGCTCAATCATAGTGATCTATTCCAGACTTGGTCTTGTAATGTATGGATTTGGTGCCGAAGTTTGAGGCTTTGTAAAACTTGTCATTGCAAAGCTTAAATCTTCTGTTTGAGACAAGGGTAGGAAATGATTTGTAAAATCAAGGGCATAAGAAAGAGGAGGCTTTGGTTGCTGTGAAACAGAAGGTTTCATAGCATATTGGGACTTTGTTTGGGGTTTTGGAGAAGAAGAAGAGTTTTGAGAACTCATTTTTGTAAGAATTCTCTTGTCAGAAAGTCTGCAAGAGAATTATCTTCTCCTTTTATATATTCGATATCAAAATCAAAAGCTGACAACAGTCCTTGCCAACGTGCGAAAATTTGTTTAGAAACGAGATTTAAAATATCTTTTGTTAAAATCTCTTTTGCAGATTTACAATCAACACGAAGTAAAAACTTTTGATTAATCAAATCATCTTGAAATTTCATGATGCACAAAACAATCGATAAAATTTCTTTTTTTACTGTTGAGTAATTGATTTGGGCTAAATTCCAAATACCAAAATGGTATCGGACTAATTGTATTTGAGTAGACTCCGGGAGATGATGTTTAAGTATACCACCGTATCCCTGGTTAGACGCATCAGTTTCTACAATCTTGAAAGCAACAATATTTGAGATGCCTAGACAAGGAAGACTCTTGACTTGGGCTTTGACTTGACGAACTATTTGAGAATGGGTTTCAGTCCATGGACCTGGGTTGGACTTAAGTCTTGCAAACAAGGGCTTAAGTAAAACATGGAGGTTTTTGTAAAATTCAGCAACATAATTGAGAGAGCCCAAAAACCTTTGTAATTGGGTTTTGTCTTTGATTTCATCAGGAAATTTATCAGCAAACTCTATTGCCCTAGAGATCGGTGTGATCATCCCATGATAAATTTTATGACCAAGAAAACAGATGTTTGTTTGAAATAAATCAATTTTGGTTGGAGATAAAACCAAACCATTTTCTTTGATAATTTTGTAAAATTGATACAAGTGTTTCCAATGGTCTTCTATAGAATCAAGGAAGATCAGTATATCATCGATATACACAATGGAAATTGGGAAAAATGGGTTAAAATATCATTCATGATATTTTGGAATTCACTTGGTGCGTTCTTAAGGCCAAAAAGCATAACATTCCATTCATAATGACCAAATGGAACATTAAACATTGTTTTGTATCGATCATGAGGATGAATCTGGATTTGCCAAAATCCAGACTTGAGGTCAAATTTAGAAAAGACTCGTGCAGAGTGTAGTCTCTTTGTAAGATCTCTCTTATTAGGTATGGGGTACCTTATCCATTGTAAAACCTTGTTTAAAGGTTTATAATTGATAACAAGTCGAGATGTTCCTCGCTCAATTTCAACAGCTTTACGAACGTAAAAGGCTGCACAACTCCATAGGGATTTGGAAGGATGAATTAGTTGTTTGTCAAGTAAATCAGTAATTTCGTTCTTACATAATTTCATTAATTCGAAATTCATTTGAATGGGACGAGCCTTGGTAGGGATCTGTGAATCACGAAATGAGGAATCATATGGTAAATGGACCATATGTTGCTTTCTATTCCAGAAAGCACTGGGAAGATTTGAACAAAGTTCATAAATCAATCGTTATTTGAAACTAATAATGCGAGTTTGTATGGAGGAATCTTTAAGTTGTTCTTCAACATGCTTATAAGATATTTCTTGTTTTAAAATTTTTTAATGTTGTTGTTTGTGGGAGAGAAAATTGAGAAAGAAATTCTTTATTTTTAAAGAATTAATTTCAACAATTTTTTATTGGAGGAGAAATTTGAAAGTAAGATTGCTGCCAAGAGCACTGGTATGAATACCAGTTTCTGTTACATTAAACGGATAAATTGTAGTTAAGAATGACATTCCAATAATGATCTTTTGAGCCATATATTTGATTAACAAAATTTTTTGTTTAATGCAGATAGAGTCTTGACAAATATGAGCATTTGTAAGTTTATACAGAATTTGTAACTGGCTGTTATCGGCAGAATACAATTTCTGTTTTGTGGTTTTGAAGTATGAAACGGGTATTATTCCTTCAGCAATACAGTTAAGATCTGCTCCAAAATCAACAAGAGCGATGGTATTGACAGTATAACTGTGGTTGATAACCAAAGTTATATTAATATACCATTTGAGAAACTTAACTTTTGTGATTTCGTTAAAAAAAGGAGTAGTACTTGGTTCATTAACTTCAACAGCTATCTGATTAGAAGTGGAAGGAATATCATAAAAAGAGGGAGATACGTCTTTATGAATTTGGGAATTCATAAGTTTGAGTTGAAGCCAAGATTGACCTTGCTTGAGCTGTTGATTGACCTTGCTTGAGCTGTTGAATCTCCTTTTTTATGGTATTAACTTCTGCTTGTAAATTAAATATGGTGATAGGTTGATGAACAGGAGTTTTAAACCTATCAGTGATGTCTTTATGATTTTAAAATGAATTTACAATCTCAGGAATAGGTTTTTTTGTAAGAGTAGTCTTAATATGCTTAAGGTACTCTGTTTTAATAGCAGGGGCTTCAATACGATCAACAAAATCTAGAAGAATACTAGTTTCTTTTTATTTTGAAAGCATATTAACACTGGCTAAGGCATTGCATTGACATGCGTTAACACAGTGATCATGATCAGAATCTTCTGATTGATCTAAGTCAGTGTCGTATCTTAATTGATAGATCTGGAGTTCATCAGATGAATCATATTCCGATTCAGAATTGACCATAACTTTAATAAACATGTTTTTAATGTCTTCAGGAGCATTGAGTTCCTGAATCTTTTGAGTTGTACGACAATTTTTAGCATAATGGCCAGGTTTACCACATCTAAAACAAATGAGCTTTTGAACCACTGGGCCTTTGGATTTATTAAAAGGGTTATAAGCCTTGGGCTTATGAGTGTCATGCCTTTTGGGTTTGGAATAATAGGAATTGAATTGTTTGAGTTGTTTTGGGCCATAAGCCTTTTTAGACTTAAAAGCATGGGCCGGATGGAACCTATATTTTTGGCTAGAAGTTTGTTTATGAGAAGGGGCCTTGAAATCTTCATACCTATATTGTTGACAAAATGATCCAAGTTCACGAGGACTTGAAATATTTTGTTTTTTCAATTGGGCCTTAAGACGCAAATCATTGCTGAGATGTAAGGCTACTTCATTAACAAAAGCAATCAAATCACCAAACGTAAGCTTATCATATGGTGATACTGAGCTTGGAATTTGATTCGAATTGATTCAGCAAAAATGGGTGGTAATCCAGCAAGAAACTTTTGTTTCTAGAACAAATTATTAGCTTCATTTTGATGCATGACCTTTTTCATAAACACATCTTTGTACCATCTAAAATCACCAAGTGTAGGACACCTATGGACCATAAGGAGGTCTCTAGCTTTATCCTGGAATTTTGAAGGATCACCTATAAAATGTTTGAAAATGACAAAAATCAAGGTATTGACAACATCTGAGATGTCTTCACCATTCTCAGATTTTATTGGGTTTCCAGCAATATCTCTCTTAATTGTTGTTAAGATATATTGTTGTTCAGTGGAAGAAAAATAATTATCCCACCATCCTTTCAATTGACCAGAAAAACCAGCTATAATGACCGAAACAATACTTTGATCAGATTTGTGTTCACTGCGATGAGCAACAACCATCATGATCATTTCTTGTGTCTGTTCAATGATATTTTCTTCAGTCAAGCCATCTATATTCCATGTATAGATATTGCCTGTAGAAAATGATCCAAAAGTTTATAAGGGTTTTACTTCATATTGCATGTCTAGAAGTATAGGCCTGGGATAAAAATTCCTAGATGTTGGTAAAGGATTTTGATATTTTTGTTGTCGAGATTGATAACAAGATGCACGAATAGGATTAGCTTACATTTAAAGCTTTTCTAATTCTAACATAGGATCAAACTCTTCTGAGTGGTCAGAGTCATCAGACTCGGCTGGGTTAGACAGAGTGTTAATCTGTTTTGTAGAGGAAGAGGGTTCGTCTTTAATTTGCAAAGACTCAAGCCTTTTGTTGATTTCATCAATGAGATGATGAGAATAAGTCAACACATCTCTTTCAACAGAAAGAGGAGTGAAGAAGGTTACTGGTTTGGGAATATCTGGGGGAGGAAGAGATGAGTCCGATTTATGAACTAAGTTGTCTCCTAATTCATTTAACAAAACATTTGTATAGTTGTTTTGTTCAATGATTTTTTAAATTCTTTTTGAATCATTATGAGAAAAAGGATCTTTCAAAGGAGAAACAACAATAGTTAGTCCTTTAGTTTGAAATTTGATTTCTTTTGATGGTGGCAAGATTGATTCAACAATAGAGTTGCTTGATTTCAAATGCCAAGGTTTAGAAGAAGTTCTGATAACATTAATATTGGGAAGATAAATAGATTCATACCAATATAAGAATGACATGTTTTCTCTAGTATCTTCACAACATTGATAAAACATTTTACCCAATTCATCTATCTGAGAGGGAGTAGTTTGAGCATAAAATGTTTTACGTTTCTCAGAATTGTAATCTCTAGAAAATTCTGCTTTAATCCAATCTTTGTCAAGATCGAAATTTGTAGATATCATATTTAATTGGGAATGGGGATCTTCCATTTCAGATCGAGTGGGAGATGTCTCATTGTGGGGATCAAGATTGTAAATTGGTTGAGGAATTTGAGGATAATGAGGATTAGATCTTAAATGAGCAAGATCTAGATGAGGAAGGACTTCTGGGGTAGGAATCCTAGAAGGAAATTGTGAAGGAGCAGTTCTAAAAGATGATTCAGATCGACGTCCTGATTGAAAATCTAAAGGCTGAAGCCTGGTCTTTCTAGTTTATGAGAACTGTAACTTGACAGTTCCGTCTTTTAGAGTAAGGACATGATTCAGATGACTAGGAGGAGGTTTCCTTGGCTGGGCTTGGACCTGCCAAGTTATAGGAAGAGTTACTTGGTTCCAGTGTATTGTCTTTGGGACAATTACACTAGTCTTGTCTTTGTTAGCCTGAAACAAGATTGTATAACCTTTTTCAAACTCCATTAAAGCTTTAGGACTCAACTGAGTCTTCATAGCTTAAAATGTGATTTTGTAAATAAGGGCGAGGGGTTCAGATCCTGGAAGCATATCGAAACCAGAGGTATGAATATTGAGGGTTAGTGTTTCAAGGACATTTGGGTCCTTAAGGGACACTGAAAAATTGGGGTAACAGTCGAAGTAAACTAGACCCATTGCGAGAGTGGATTCTGCGATTCCAAGCAGAGAATCATGGAATCTGTTGTGCCGACAAGCGCGAAGAGCGATGAGAGCACAAGTGTCAAGACCTGTCCTAGTAAGAGGTTTTATTCCTACTTGGATTAGACCGATATATATATACTTGTATTCTTGATTTTTAAGAAATTCAAGAGTATTTGTAGAAATTAATTGTTTTGATTCTAAAGAACCATCAAGAGGCACTGTCTGTTCAACAATATCAATGAGGTCTTCAGATTTTTTTAGAAAATATAGATTTTGAAATCATAAATCTTTTTGTAAGGGACTTCTGGGATGGACCATTTTTGTAAATCTTGTTCTACTTCTGGGATTCTACATTCCATCCTATTTTGCAAATTTGGGTTTCTTTGTCTAGAGTTAGAAGCTCGGGTAAATTTTGAAAGCAAAGACATTTTGTATGGATTTCAAGAAGTTGGAGGGTCTGGAACACTATACTCGGACCACCTACAGCTGGAACACCAGTATGGGACCACCTAGCCCGACTCAAATGCACTCGTCTTGGCGACTTACAAGGGGCATCCAACGACTGACCAACATACCCTAAGGCTTACCAACAGTACCTTTGAACTCACAGACACTATTTCCCCCAAGAAAAACAGACAACATGGCTCTGATACCAATTTCTCCTTGAAACACTAACCCTCAATATTCAGACCTCTGGTTTCGATATGCTTCCAGGATCTGAACCCCTCGCCCTTATTTACAAAATCACATTTAAAGCTATGAAGACTCAGTTGAGTCCTAAAGCTTTAATGGAGTATGAAAAAGGTTATACAATCTTGTTTCAGGTTTACAAAGACAAGACTAATGTAATTGTCCCAAAAACAATACACCGGAACCAAGTTACTCTTCCTGTAACTTGGCAGGTCCAAGCCCAGCCTAGGAAACCTCCTTCTAGTCATCTGAATCAGGTCCTTACTCTAGAAGACAGAACTGTCGAATTACAGTTCTCAGAAACTAGAAAGATTAGGCTTCAGCCTTTAGATTTTCAATCAGTATGTCGATCTGAATCATCTTTCAGAACTTCTCCTTCACAATTTCCTTAAAACTTTAGGTAATAGTAAGGGGGGGAAAAAACACTATCGTAATGGAATACAAAAAATACATAAATTAATTCAAAGATCAAATAAAAGAAATGCACAAAAATGGTCAACCTAAGAATTTAAAAAAATAATCGCCACATAAACCATGGGCAAACTCGGCAAAGATAAACACAAAATATGCTTAATAAAAAATCATTAATATAGTTTTTAAAAAAAAGTGCATGTTGATGTGTCATCTTTACGGTAACAAAAACTAAAAACAGAAATGAAGGAAATCACAAAGAATATATCATGATAAACAAAAAATATGCAAAAGAAATTTCAAGAAGAAAATGAAAGGTTAAAAGAATCATTAATCAATCAAACAACGTATACCATATAACGATTACCACATTCCAAAACAAAAAGGTTAACCAATAAATTTATCAAAGACATTATGAAATGATTAAAAAAAGAATATTAATATTAATAAAATACAAATATCAGAAAAATTTTCTGGATTAAAAGAAAAGTAATTTATATTGACCAAAACCCTATTATCTTAGGAACATATGAATAAGCGCCAAGGTCATATTAAGGAAAAAAATGATATCTTAATGGAATAAAAAATACATAAAATAATTGAAAGATCAAATAAAAGAATGGAACAAAAATGTTGAATCTAAGAATTGAGAAAATAAATGCCACATAAAACCATGGGCAAACTCGGCAAAGTATTAAGAAAAACACAAAAGATGCTTAATAAAAAAATCACTAAAAAAAGTGCATGTTTTTTTTTTTTGAAAGGCAAGCGCGGGGGTGTAAATGGGCTCCCCAGACCACTGAAAAAAGCTCAAGATTACATTCTGTAGTATTAAATTCCTCTTGCATCATCAAAAATAATTTTCTTAAGGTCCTCTGCAAAAGAGCTTGGAGTGATCTCTAAGAACTCTGCCGTAGGTAAGAGTCCTGCTAGCTTGTCCGCAGCCTTGTTCGTTTCCCTCATGACATGCTCCATGTTGTATTCGTCAAACGCTGCAAGTGCTCTCTTGATTCGGCGCGTAACATGTCTCGCTTCCCATGGGAGAGCTTTATTAGTTGTAAGGTACATAAGAGCGTTGGTTGAGTCCATGCACATGGTAACTCTTCGCAGTCCATATTGTTGTGCTAAAATGATGCCCATTTCTATTCCTTGCAGTTCATGTAAGATCACTGAGTTCGCCTCCCTGGAGCCTGCAGCGGCTGCTATTACTGTACCACTATGATCCCTGATGATAGCCCCATAGCCACCTCGAGTTTCTGTGAGAGACCCATCGGTGTTGAGCATGTACCAATGTTGTGCTGGTCGTGTCCAACTAACCTGTTTAATAGATTTGTGTGTGAATCGGACATGCATACTCCATTTCTCACAGAGCTTCCTAAAAGCATCATTATCGTCTACTTCTAGGTCCATCACAGCAATACGTAGCCTTACATCCTCCACTATCAGAGCAATGACCTCAAGAGAAACTCGACGTTTCAATTGGAATACTCTTCTGTTTCGCTCGTGCCATATGTGGTAAATTGTGGCATTAAAGCACAACTTCTTTATCATTGTGATGGCAGAGTCACCTGTCATGTGCTGAGTGCACCACTGCACCTCTTGCTCCCAATGCAATGGCTGTTTGTTATACCCCATATAGTGCATAATGTAGGACCAAACCATCCGTGAATACTAGCACTCATAGAAGAGATGTTGCTCGTTCTCAGACTCTGTGTTGCACAGACTGCAAGTGGAGTGTTCCAACTTCTTCCACAGTTTCAGCTTCTCTTTCGTCTTCAAGGCTTTGTTCATGACGAGCCAAGTGATGAAGTTGTGTCGAGGTATGCGGCCCTTGAACCAGACCAGTCTTGCCCATGGGATAAGAGTACCTGTCTCGCGGATGGAGTGATAAGCTCCTTTACTAGAGAATTCTCCATTATGTCCTGCCTTCCATACTATCTCATCCTGGTATTCTGCATCTATTTCCACAGCTTGTAAGTCATTGTATATCTCTGGAATTGCTGCTCGCACTTGATTCCGGGCGTCCCACTTGCCATGTCTAATAAGGGCACTCACCCTGGCATTCTTGTGTAACACTGAATCATATCGGAGATGCTGAGGGAACAAGTCCATAAGAATGCCCCTTGGGTGCCAAGGGTCTTTCCATAGATAGGTACTATCTCCATTCCCTATAGAGTGCATAATAAGCTTACTGGCCGTATCTCTACTTGCAAGAATACGCCTCCAGCACCATGAACACTCCTTGGGGACACCCATTAGCCAGAAGTCACGATCTCTAATCAGATTTCGCCGTACCCATTTCACCCACTAGTTGTCTTTGTTAGAGACTATGTTCCAAATGTGTCTCGTCATGGCAGCAGTATTCGAGGTCTCAATGCAGCGAACGCCAAGCCCCCTTCGTTGTATGGTCTGCATATCTTCCGCCATCCCACCAAAGGAGCTCTAGTATAAGTATTTGTGGCTGACCAGAGAAAGTTGCGCATCAATGACTTGAGCTCGTTTACAGTTTCCATGGGAAGAACATAACAGGAAGTCCAAAATATGTGTAAGCTGTTCAGTACAGACTTAATAATAGTGACGCGGCCTGCATATGACAATGCCCTGTTCTTCCATGAGATAATTCTCTTTCGAGCCCTGTCAACTAGAGGAAGACATTCGCTGTGAGAGAGCCTTGTAGTTACAAGTGGGAGCCCTAGATACCGTACAGGTAGCTTACCCACATTGAAGCCCAGCGTGCTGGTTATCAGTTGTAGTTGGTCCTCATGAACTCCCGCAGCGTAAAGATTGCTTTTTGTATAGTTAATATCTAGGCCTGTGCATGCTCGAAACTCAGTTAGCACACTTGCAAGGGCAATGGCCGATTGCTGATCACCATGAAAGAACGCTATGAGGTCATCGGCGAAGCTCATGAAGGGAAATAGAAATTAAAAATAGAAATGAAGGGAAATCGCAAATAATATATCATGATAAATAAAGAATATGCAAAATAAAGAACCACAAAAAGAATCCTTAATCAGACAAACAACGTATACCATATAATGATTACCATATTCTAAAACTTAAAAGTTAACCGATACAAATTTATCAAACACTTTATGAAATGATTAAAAAATAATATAAAAAAATAGAAATGAAGGGAAATTAAAAATAAAAATGAAAGAACTCAGTTAGCACACTTTCATAAAGTGCATGTTAATGTGTCAACTTTACTGTAACAAAAATTAAAAATAGAAATGAAGGGAAATCACAAAGAATATATCATGATAAATAAAGAATATGCAAAATAAAGAACCACAAAAAGAATCCTTAATCAGACAAACAACGTATACCATATAATGATTACCATATTCTAAAACTTAAAAGTTAACCGATAAAAATTTATCAAACACTTTATGAAATGATTAAAAAATAATATAAATATTAAAACAAAAATACAAATATCATAAAACTTTCTTGATTAAAATAATCATTTATATTGACAAAAAAACCCTTATTCTCTTAGGAACAAATGAATAAGCGCCAAAATAACTTAAAATTTTAGGTCATAGAAAGGAAAAAAAAACACACTATCATAATGGAATAAAAAAATACATAAAATAAATGAAAGATCAAATAAAAGAATTGGACAAAAATGGTGAACCTAAGAATTTGGAAAAATAAACACCACATAAACCATGGGCAAACTCGGCAAAGTATTAAGAAAAAACACAAAATATGCTTTATAAAAAAATCATTAAAATAGTATAAAAAAAAGTGCATGTTAATGTGTCATCTTTACGGTAACAAAAACTAACAACAGAAATAAGGGAAATCGCAAAGAATATATCATGATAAATAAAGAATATGCAAAAGCAATTTCAAGAAGAAATTGAAAGATTATAAGAAAATACCCCAAAAAGAATCCTTAATCAATCAACATATACCGTATAATGATTACCATATTCCAAATCTACGAAGTTTTAAAGACATTATGAATTGATTAAAACAGAATATTAATATTAAAATATATATATTTATCAGAAAACTTGTCTTGATTAAAAGAAAAAAACATTTATAGACAAAAAAAACCTAATTATCTTAGGAACAAATGAATAAGCGCCAAAACAACTTAAAGCTTTAGGTCATAGTAAGGAAAAAATGCTATCTCAATGGAATAAAAAATACATAACATAAGAATTTAGAAAAATAAACGCCACATAAACCATGGGCAAACTCGACAAAGTATTAAGAAAACACAAAATACGCTTAATAAAAATCATTAAAATAGTTTAAAAAAAGTTCATGTCAAACAAAAAATACTAAATACAGAAATGAAGGGAAATCGCAAAGAATATATCATGATAAACAAAAAATATGCAAAAGAAATTTCAAGAAGAAAATGAAAAGTTAAAATAAAATACCACAAAAAAATCCTTAATCAATCAAACAACGTATACCATATAATGATTACCATATTTCAAAACTAAAAAGTTAACCAATAAAAATTTATCAAAGACATTGTGAAATGATTAAAAAATGAATATTAATATTTAAAAAATACAAATAGCATAAAACTTTTCTTGATTAAAATAAAAATAATTTATATTGACAAAAAAAAATTTATTATCTTAGGAACAAATTAATAAGCGCCAAAACAACATAAAACTTTAGGTCATAGTAAGGAAAAAAACACGCTATCTTAATGGAATACAAAAAATACATAAAATAATTGAAAGATCAAATAAAATAATTGCACAAAAATGGTGAACCTAAGAAATTAGGAAAATAAACGCCATATAAACCATGGGTAAACTCGGCAAAGAAAAACACAAAATATCCTTAATAAAATATCATTAAAATAGTAAAAAAAAAGTGCATGATAATGTGTCAATCTTTACGGTAACAAAAACTAAAAATAGAAATGAAGGAAATCACAAAGAATATATCATGGTAAACAAAAAAATATGCAAAAGAAATTTCAAGAAAAATATGAAAGGTTAAAAGAAAATATCCCAAAAAGATTCTTTAATCATTAATCCCAAAACTAAAAAGTTAACCGATACAAATTTATTAAAGACATTATGAAATGATTATAAAAAGAATATTAATATTAAAAAAATGCAAATATAGAAAACTTTTCTTCATTAAAAGAAAAATAATTTATATTGACAAAAAACTTTATTATCTTAGGAACATATGAATAAGCACCAAAACAACTTAAAACTTTAGGTCATATTAAGGAAGAAAAAAAACACGCTATCATAATGGAATAAAAAAATACATTAAATAATTGAAAGATCAAATAAAAGAATTGAACAAAAATGGTGAACCTAAGAATTGAGAAAAATAAACGTCACATAAAACCATGGGTAAACTCGACAAAGTATTAAGAAAAACACTAAGATGCTTAATAAAAAATCATTAAAATAGTAAAAAAATTTGCATGTTAATCTGTCATCTTTACCGTAACAAAAATTAAAAACAAAAATGAAGGGAAATCTCAAAGAATATATCATGATAAATAAAAAATGTGCAAAAGAAAATGAAAGGTTAAAATAAAATACTTTAGAAAGAATTCTTAATAATCAAACAACGTATACCATATTCCAAAACTAAAAGTTAACCGATACAAATTTATCAAACACTTTATGAAATTATTAAAATATATATTAATATTAAAACAAAAATACCAATATTAGAAAACTTTCTTGATTAAAAGAAAAATTATTTATGTTGAAAAAAAAAACCTAATTATCTTAGGAACAAATCAATAAGCGCCAAAACAACTTAAAGCTTTAGGTCATAGTAAGGAAAAAACATGCGATCTTAATGGAATAAAAAAATACATAAAATAATTGAAAGATCAAATAAAAGAATCAGACAAAAATGGTGAACCTAAGATTTTAGAAAAATAAACACCACATAAACCATGGGCAAACTCGACAAAATATTAAGAAAACACAAAAATGCTTAATAAAAAAAATTAAATAGTTATAAAAAAGGGGATCTTAATGTGTCATATTTATGGTAACAAATACTAAATACATAAATGAAGGGAAATCACAAAGAATATATCATGATAAACAAAAAATATGTAAAAGAAATTTCAAGATGAAAATGAAAGGTTAAAATAAAATACCCCAAAAAGAATCCTTAATCAATCAAACAACGCATACCATATAATGATTACCATATTCCAATACTAAAAAGTTAACCAATACAAATTTATCAAACACTTTATGAAATTATTAAAAAAATATTAATATTAAAACAAAAATACAAATATTAGAAAACTTTTTTGATTAAAAGAAAAATCATTTATGTTGACAAAAAAAAACCTTATCTTAGGACAAATGAATAAGCGCCAAAACAACTTAAAGCTTTAGGTCATAGTAAGGGAAAAAAACACGCTAACTTCAATCATGTCTATGAATTCATTCTTTTTAATAAAAAAAAATGTTTGTTGTTTATCATTGAAAATTCTTTTATAATTTATTTTGATGGTGATAAACGCTATTTTCCTGCTTTCCAGATGGTGTTTCCAATTGGAGGTGCAGGTGACAAAATGAGCTATAAGACTGTTTCAATTCTATAAAGGTGGGCAGTGTGTCAATTCTATAGGATTTGTCAATTTGCTCATGGCGAAAAGAATTAGTTATACCCCACCCCTTGTTTAAGGATTTTTTTTTTCTTTTTCAAAGCAACGTATGGCTTGTCCCTATTGTTAAAAGTGCCCTAGCATTCATTTTGATTAGGCTCTGAAGACAACGTATGGCTTATCCCTATGGTCTAAATTGTTTGTGGTTTTACAATATAGAAATTCTAAATGGCGAGGAAACGGGCGAGGGGGTGAGTGTGACCACTCATCCCCCTCGAGATGCACAACCTCACGAATCTCGAGGGAAATGAGTGGTAATACCCACCCCTTGTCCCTTTCCTCGACGGCTAGAAGGGATGTTTACAATAGGGGTGGGCATCCCATCCCTCGATCCCAATTCCGTCTCGATCCCGTCTCGATTTTTTCGGGTTTTAATGGGATTGAATAATTTCATCCCGATCCCGTCCCGTCCCGATTTAGAATGGGATGGGATGAAGATTTTCAATCCCGTCCCGTCCCAAGCTAATTTTAATATTTATTATTAATATTTATTATTTATTTATTTTTATTCATATAACTTACAGATGACTGATAGAAACTCATGGTGTTTGCAGTGGTAACAGAAATGTTACTTCAAGAAATAAATATTCATTAAGCAAGAGAAATATAGCAGACCGTTGTTTAGATTCCCAATAAAAGTGGCTCCAATTATTTAACTTCCAAATATTGATAATACCCAGGTGAAGATGAAAAATAACAATTAACTGAGTAATACATATTCAGAAGGGAACATTCAGGGGCGGAGCAAAAAATTTGAACTGCCCCAGGCTGTAATTTTTTTTTTTTAATTACGATATATGTATTGATGGTAAACCATTATGAATATGTTAGAGCATCACCAATAGGTCTATATTTCTTCCCTAACAAAAGATGAAATGTCATTTTGTCAAGGAACCATGAATTTTGTTTCCCACAGTAATGAAATTGTAAAATCAGTTGGGAGGTCATCACAACAACACAATACTCTTAGTGGGTCCCATTATCATGTCATTTTCTAAAAGTCAGCCCACTCGACTTCATTGTTATGGGATTTAGTGGCTACCCTTATATTTGCATGCCACATCTATATCTAATTATAAGAAAGTTATTTTTCACGCTCTTATATGATGATAATTTTCGCAACAGTCACAGGCAGCACGCTGATCTCATTCCGTCCCGACCCGTCCCGAACCCGTTTGGGATGGGATGAGGTTTTTCCCATCACGTCCCGTCCCGATCCCGTATGAACGGGATGTGATAAGGATGGGTATATCTCGTCCCATCCCGTCCCGTGCCCACCCCTAGTTTACAATATCGTTAGTCAATATTGTATAAAACTTTTATCACACTTGGTTTGACAAATGTGTCAGGGTAATCAATATATAGGGATGGCAACGGGTCGCATTTGAAAAAATCCAGCCCCGCCCCATCAGGATTAACGGATCCCCAAATCCGCCCCGCCAATCCGTTTATAAATTTACTTAAAAACCACCTCCGCCCCGCGCAGATTGGCACGGATTGGCATATATCCGCCCCGCGCAAATATCTATTAAAAAAATTTTCTCTGATACAAAAATTACTTCAAAAATTTACTTCTTTCCTACAAAATTCAATCCTAAAAATTACTTCATTCATACAAAAATATAGTAAGAATCACACAGAAATTACAACAGATCTCTGATACAAAAAAAATTTCGATCAAACTTTTTCAGATTTAAACATACAAAAAATAATAAAAATTCAGATATCAGATTATATAAAAAATTACAAAAAAAATAAATTCGATCAAACAAATCTCAGATCTGATCTCGGATCTTTGATCTGATCACAGAGATCTGACCTCAGATCAAAAATCTGGGAAGGCGGGGAAGGGAGGGGAGGAGAAGGCGGGGGAGAGGGAGGCGGCCGGGATGGGGTCGTTCTTTCGAAGCAGAGCAGAGAGATGGAGAGGAGACACCCTTCGAGACTTCGAGTGTCCGTGAGAAGGAGATGACCCAAGGTTCGTGAGAAGGAGAAGAAGGAGACACCGGCCTTCGCTGAAGTGGACGACCGACTTCGCTAAAGAAGACGACCGCCTTCGCTTTGTCGCTGAGTTCGCTGAAGGGGACGACCGGCTTGAAGGCTTCGCTGAAGGAGACGACCGCTGTCTGAAGGAGATGACCAAGGAGACAGAGACTTCGCTCTGTCGCTGAGTTCGTTGTGAGTGAGAAAGGGGAGGCTGATTGTGAGATATTGAGATGAGAGTGAAAGAATACAGTGTAATCCCTTTATATAGTTGGAGGGTAGTTTTATAATTTTACCGGTTAAACGGATATCCGTGGGGCGGATAGGGCTAAATCCGTATCCGCCCCGATTAATAAACGGATACAGATTGAAAATCCGTATCCACCCCAAAATCCAGAGATCATTTACCAAATCCGCCCCAAACGAAGCGAGTGAGGCGAATATCCGAAAAAATCCGCCCCACTACCATCCCTATCAATATATTAGTTTTGTGAGAAAACACATAATGTATAATTGTGGCGTAAGCAACAAAGGCTTCTAAAGGTCATAATTGCATAATGTATAAAATACAACAGTCTAGACTTAATTGAACATTTTTGTCTTCGTGCATATCAGTATGTAATCAATCGTCTGAAAACAACTTCATTAACAATTGTGTGACTCTTACCTTGGAAGATAGTAGCAACAGGTGTGAGATAGGCCACATCTAAACTAACTTCCAGTATCTCCTTAGCTATCTGCTGCAATTTTTGAGGAAAGTAATAATGACAGTCCAACTTAGCAGAAGCACATTTAAGCTTTGCATCCATCAGAGGAATAACCAAGCCTTTTAACTCAATAACTTTAGGTCGAGGAGATCAGCTTGTATCAGCTCATGCTGTTTCGGTTTCCATGGGAGCACGAGGAATTCAATCTGACATAAGGCTGGTTTGGGGCAAAGAACTTTACTTGGTTGGTAATTGGGTTTAGGTTTTCAATGGACCAAGATTTGGTTGAGCTTAGCCTTTGGTCATCATGACTCATGAATAATCCAAACAACCCGAACCCCTAGGCATTCTATCGTCTCCAATGGAAGGTGAAAAATGCACTTGTGCACTTTTTGTACCAGGAAGTAAGCAAGTGCAAAAGCTATGAAGAGGGAAGTCGGGGGGAGGGGGAGATTGAGTGGCATGCCAAAGAAAAAGAAAAAGTGTGTAACCATGCTATGGACATGGATAATATACTAATTGGGTTCATAAGGTGAGGAGTTCTCACGATTATCCTTTGGTAGCAGAAATTATTCAAAATGAATTATGTTCAATGTTTTTTGGACTAAGTAAACACTTAAAATTTTACAAGCACTAGCACCTATGTGCTCGTGTACATGTGTGATCTTTTTTTTAGTCCCGTTCACAATTTTTTTTTTAAATATTGTGATTGAATTATAACAATTTTTTTTTTTTTTTTCACAGTCATTGGTTTTGTAAGTAAACTATACTTTACATTGTTTCCATATGAATGTTGTCAATTTTTTTTTTTTTAAATTCTTACATGTTTTAAATACCCATGAAAGAAAAGTCATGATTTATATCAACGCCTACACAAATCATCAAATAAAGAGACTTTAAATATGTTCTAACTTATATAAATATAACTGATAGAACAAAATAACGATAATAGAAATAAATCGAATAATAATTGAAATAAATTGAATAATTTGAAATAACAACGATAAAATAAAGGGAATATAGGAGAAATAATATATTCTTTCAATCAATCAACTGATTACAATAAACTAACTAAACCAAAGTGGTCAAAGCCATGGTTTTTCACCGCTTAAAGCCAAAAGCCAGGCCAAGCCATGAAATCCCGTTTTGCTTTGGTCAAAGCCGCCGCACTACTCTGAAGCCACAAAAAGCCATGGATTTTTGCCGAAGCCTGAAGCGCCCAAAGTGGTGGCTTCATGTTGCAAAACGTCTCCAATTTTTTTTATTTTTTATTTTTTCAAATTCTCTTACTGATTTTCTCTAATTTTGGTCGGAAAAAATAACAGAAGGGGAGAGGAAAGGAAAAGGAATAGAAAGGAAAAATAGATGATAAGATTTTAGGCGAAGAAACCAGTCGGATTGCTTGGATGCCAGTGGAAGGGGGAGGAGGAAGAGGATGAACAATACGCAATTATCTTACTGATTTTGGTTGGAAAAAAAAAACGGAAAAGGAGAGCAAAGGAATAGGAATAGAAAGGAAGAATAGATGAGATGATTTTAGGCGGAGACCCGCTGGATTGCTTGAACGCAGGCGGAGGAACACGACGAATAGTACATAGGGGAGGAGGAAGACGATGAACAGTACACGCAAGGGGAGGGAAACCTGTTTTAAACTTGGGTGGCTATTCGCACCCACTGCATTTCTGAAGGCATCCCACCTAGAAAATTCAATTACAAATAATTAATTTTTTTAAATCAAATTAACATTAACACTAAGTAATTAATATATAATTAAGAAAATCACGATTTTAATTTTTCATAGCACATTCTTCCATTATGAATTTTTTAAAAATATAACATGAATTGTTTTTTAAGGGTCGTTTCACTTGCGTAAAGCCACCACTTTACGCTTCGCTTTTTGAAAAAAGCCAAGCCATCAGATTTCGCTTCAATTTCACTTCACGCTTTGCTACCTTGACCTAAACTCCTATTTATAAAAAGCAAACCCTGAACCTGATATGAAACAATGTTCTAATTGGAAACCCTATTACAGCTGATGCGTCCAAAAATCGTCCTCCTGTGAGTTTGACCTGCAAAATAAATGTTATACAGCCAAAGACTACCTTTTTGGGTGGCCGAAGGCACTCCGATGCTTAAGTCAACAACTCTGTTTGATTAAGGAAGTAAATCTGGACAAGACTCAGTTAAAGTTGCATACCTTTGTTGAATGTTCCTTTTACCTTTTATAATGGTCGTGGTTAATTCTCTGCATGACTTAAGTATGTGAGGCGCAACATAAGGAGATGTTTCTCGTAACAGTCTCCTCCTTGATGGAGATGCGTCCGTGGAGGCGTAACTCCCTCCACGACTCTTTTTTTGTGCAACGTTCATCTTCTTTATCAGAGAACTCGTGTCGGGCTTGAATTTGGGTTTTGATTCGTTCGGGCTTTGATTATTTCTTCTTATAGTGGGCCTTGTTTGGGCCTCTATGGTTGGCTTTAACCTTTTAGAGTTTTACGAACATGCTCAATAGATGGGATGTCAGATCCTC
Source organism: Berberis vulgaris (assembly GCA_963556465.1). Classification (NCBI taxonomy): domain Eukaryota; kingdom Viridiplantae; phylum Streptophyta; class Magnoliopsida; order Ranunculales; family Berberidaceae; genus Berberis; species Berberis vulgaris. The sequence continues at coordinate 76,670,797 of OY747127.1, forward strand.
GTGATGGGCGCTTTCTACCACGTGTGTGGCATTGGTGAAAGTCTATTTTGATGTATCATCAGCTACTCCCCCTAGTTAGTGGGTACGTTCATGTATCCACTAACTTCGTGGCGGTTAGTATTCCAATTCTATCTTTGTTTTGAACTTAATGTTGTTAGCAATTTTCGATCATCTCGATCATTTCTTTATCCATTCATTTTCGCGCACATTTTTTGGAATTTCGCACGCCATTATATCCCGCACATCTCCCCACGAGCAGTATCTTCATTGCTTGATTGTATAAAGTAGATCGTGACGGGTTTTGTTTCCTTCTTTACGCCATATTTGATATTAGGGTTGTTTTTTCTTTCTATCTTCTTATTTCATCTTTTCTTGCCTATTCGCGATGTCTGCCGGTGATTTACTGGATGGTGAGTAGCTTGCTACTTGCGAAGCTCATTTTCTCCCAAGAAGGCTTCCCAGGCGACCTTAATTGGATGGCGTTTGTTTTGACTACTCTTTGCCTTCTGGCCTTGAGATCATTCTACCTCGTGAGAACGACAGTCCTTGTCGTCTGAGGAATGGGTACATTGCACTTTACCCGCATATGTTTCACTTCGGTTTTTTATTTCCAACTCCAGATTTATTTTGGGCTTATTTAGACCTTTTGGGTATTCATCCTGCTCAGATGGGCCCTAACGGTTGGAAGGTTATGGTTTTCACATATGCAAGGACCATCTTTTCTGGTATTCCTTTGAGTGCTAGAATCTTACACTCGGTGATCGGTCTGTTGGCAACCAAGAGTACTTGTTTTCTTCATTCTCCCACGTGTTTTTGCAATCTTAACGATGACATCAGGGGTTGCTCACTTGATTGGTTATACACTTATGTCCGTTCTGGCTGCTTCAATTTGCAGGGTTGGCAGATAGTGTGGTCTTTTTGAGTTCCCAACAAGTGGAGGAATCTGCAATTGACTACGGATGAACAGATTATCAATGAGTGTTTTTTGCAGCTTCTTGGTGGAGCGCAGCGGTTTGTATAGTATGAATGAAGCCGAGCGGGCTCTGTTAACTGAGAGGCAAACTGCGGAGATTGATGCTCGTGCTACCCTTGTCGATGGTGGTAATGTTGTCGTTGACGGAAAAGTGAGCTTGGATGTTATGGGTCTCGATGCTCCTATTAGCATTAGTGCTACTGGTCCAACTTCCAAAAAGAGAAAAGTTTTGAGGCATGTTAGTCCGTCGAAGCGGTTGTTCCTAAGTTCTTATTGTGTTTCGAAGAGGAAACGACTCCTTAATTCTACTCGTCGCGCTTCTTTTTACTCGAGTTCTGTTGATAGGGAGACTGCGAGGGAGGATCGCTTATCTCTACAATAGGCTGAAGATATGAAGTTGGCATTGGAGAGGTATGAAAAAAGTCCATTTGCTTGCTGGATGAGGGCGAAAAAAGGCTATTCTTTACTTATGGTGGTCCTGACACTGCCAAGTGCTCTAATGAAGATCCTAGGGCCATCGATGATAAGATTGTCCAACTAGCGGTTGTCCAGTTTAAGGAACTTGGTGGTCATGATCGAGTTCCCGAGGCGCAGTCTCCTTGTTCTTTCTCTTCTCTTGTTGACGATGGGGTGGAGGTCCCGCTTTCTTCTGCCCGCTTAGGCTTCTCTATTCTCGTTGGGACTGCCACTCGTTCCGCTTCTGCTGTGGTTACTACGAAACGAGAGGGTGAGGATGGTTCTCCTTGATTTCGGATCCTCGCGTTCTTCATTCACGGATTAGTTGGATGGAACCTACCCCTAACGAGATTTGGGTTAAATTTGACGAAAAGTTTTATTGATTTTCTCGGCTTGACGTGTAGGATGGTGCGAGTAAGTTGATCAACAAATGGCACAGACGGTCGGTGGAGAGGCCTTCGATGCCTGTGTTGGATCTGGGCCTTCATCTTGATGATGGCCTTAGGCATATGATGGATGGGATGAACCATCTTGCCTATACAGGGGTGATGGGTTCGGGTTATCACGCTAGTCGTAATCTGGTGGTTTCTCTGGAAAGGAAGTTCGTTGTGCTGTTGTTGGTGTTCTCCCACATTCTTTATCAATCCTACGTGTTGTGAGCGCGATGCTCAGAATAGGTCAACGCAATCGGAGTTCCTCAAGCCTAGTTGGTCAAAGTAGAGGGTGCACGAGATCAATATGCGATCAAGCTTGAATCTTTAAGAACTGAATTAGACGGTGTTTATGCATGCTTACATGATGTGGAAAATTAGTTGTCCACCGAGAAGGCACTTCATGACGTGGCTGCGTGTGTCGTGATAGAGCACTCTACCAATCGCGACATTGTCGAGAGGAGGGTGGAGCAATTAACGACTGCACTTGATGAGGTCAAGGCAGATATACCTCCGTGATGCTTACTACTGCTGAGGGCCGACTTATTGCGGCTAGGAATAAACTTGCTTCTATTAAGGATAGCCTTCGCATTATGGAAGCGGTGGATTGGCAGTGAATTGTTGATGGACGGACTGAGTTTCTCGACTATATCGGGGGTCTTGGTGTTAACATGTCTCAATATCGTCACTTGGTCTATCAGACCTTTGAGGATGAAGATGGTGTCAAAGACCTTCCGGGTGATCCAACGACTGAGGAGCCATTGCCTTCTCCTCTCGAAGAGCGAGCTCCTGCTAGTGATCTGGTTGCCCTCGTCCGTCAGATGGTGTTGTTGACGATGTTATGGATCCCTTCGCTTGACCTCCTGCTCCTTTAGTTTCTTCCTTGAATGTAATAGAATAGTTTTATTAAATAACAAGAATTTTCTCCTTTACTTTTCTTCGTAGGCGTAGTCCGTCTTGTTGACTTTGTTCGTGTTGCGTGTACCTTTTATAGGTCAGCCATTATTGTCGAAATGATTTGCGCTTCAGCTTTGATTTTTATAGCTATATTTTTTATCCTGCCTGAATTTTGTTGATTTGAATTCTCCTACGCTCCGATACGTCTGTCTTAACCTCGTGTTGGTTATCTCAAAGTTTTTTATGAAAAAGTTGTTTTGCTCGTTTGTCTTTTACTTTGTCGATCTAGCACGTTAGTTGATCTGAGGCTCTCTTGAGTTGTGTTAACTCGTTCCTTCATCTTTTGTTTCGCTGGTTTGATGCTCTAATCAAAACGAAATTTCTTATTTCGAGTTGGCTTATTCACCCAACTCTTATTTCGTTGGTTCGATGATCCAGTCGACCCGAAGTTCATTTCATTCAACTTTCGCTTAATTGGTTCAATGTTTCAGTCGACTCGAAGTTACTTTTATTTAGTTGACTCGTTCGTCCGACTTTTACTTCATTGGTTCAATGTTCTAGTAGACCCGGAGTTGCTTTTTTACTTAGTTTACTCATTCGTCCAACTTTTATTTCATTGGTTTGACATTCTAGTCGACCCGAAGTTGTTTTTACTTAGTTGACTAGTTCCTCCCATTTTTACTTCGTTGGTTCGACATTCTAGTCGACCTGAAGTTGTTTTTACTTAGTTGACTCATTTGTCCAACTTTTACTTCGTTGGTTCGACGTTCTAGTTGATCCGAAGTTGTTTTTACTTAGTTGACTAGTTTGTCCAACTTTTACTTCGTTGGTTCAACGTTCTAGTTGACCCGAAGTTTCTTTTACTTAGTTGACTCGTTCGTCCAACTTTTACTTTGTTGGTTCGACGTGCTAGTCGACCCAAAGTTGTTTTTATTTAGTTGACTTTCATCCAACTTTTACTCCGTTGGTTAATCACACCTGAAGTTTTTTATATGTATCTGATTTGCATCCTGGTTCCTTTTGGCTCTATATGTTGATTGTTTTGCATGGGTGCATTTTGACGTTTTTATCCTTTGTGGGATGATGATTCCAAACTTGTAATTTTATTGATTTTCCTTTTGGATGTTCCAACCGTTCCTAACGGTTGTTTTTCTATAGCACTTACGCTACATTGGGGAGTGATTTGTTTTATCTTCTTGACCATTGCTTGGTTGATGTCTATCCTCGTGTTGGAGGTTCACGCCTTTGTTGTTTTTTCTCATTTAATCTATGTCCTCCGTTGCCTGATCCGTTATTGCTTTTGTTCGTTGTTCATCATTGAAGTTAATTAACTCGAGGTGTTTTTTGATCTGGTAGCCAAGCAACATTGGTTTGACTGATCACGCCCATTTCATTGCCAACTGTCCGATCATGCTCCCGTCATTATGCACCCTAATAGGCCTATTAATAGTTAGGGCATTGGTTTCCAGTTAGGCCTATTTACTATTTTGATGGATTTAGTTGTCGTTAATTTTTTGTTGGTAATTCGAATTGGGTTTGCATCCGTTGGAAGAGTCCTTGAGTTGATTGGTGCAAGTGTCTTCAAAGTGTTAGTTCTCCTACTTCGATATAGATTTGCTCGAACAAAAGGTGTTTCTTTGCTTGAGTGGATGCAGTGTAAGGCATACATTAGTTCCCTAGATTGTTATTTCGATCATGTGGTGGTGGTATCTGGCTCTTTCTTTTCCTTTAAGCTGTTTGTTTGGCATTCCAATGAATTCATCAAGTCGTCCTCTTTGAATCAAAATCTTGATTTCTTCTTTCAGCTTGTAGCAATCCTCGGTATCATGCCCGTAATCCCTGTGGAAGGAACAATATTGGGTGGCCAGTTGATGTTCTTCCAATTTCCATGTACCTCAGGATGTTGGTCCGGCTTGTCTTCAAGGTCATGTATGGTTTGTATGCCTTTTTCATTACGCTGGTTATCCACTCGTGATTGGGTCGTGTCGATTGCGACTTCTTGGATTCCCGCTGGTAGGATTTGGTCCTTCCGCCATTCCTATGTTTCTTTGATTAATCGCTATCTTCTCGTGGTCCATCATCTCGTCTTCTTCTTCATTCCTTTCCCGTTTCCTTGAATGATTTTCCCTTTCCTGTTCATTTTTTCTCCTGACAGCATTCATCTCTTCAAGATAAATGTGTTTTTGGGTTGTTTTCAGCAAGACCGCCATGCTTTTTGGAGGTTCTAAGTTAAGAGCGTAAAACTCTTTTCAACATGCTGGTGAAAGTTACAGCGGCTGTGTTATCGCTGCATCCATCGATCATTGTTAGTTCATTGGTGAAACGAGTGACGTACTCCTATATCGTCTCTTCGGGCTTCTGTTTGACATGGAGGAGGTAGTGTGGTCATTTCCTCATTCGTTGACTTCCGATTAATCTTGTGATAAAGGCAGTGGCTAACACCTGGAAGGGGTCTATTGACCTCAGTGGTAAGCTGTTGAACCAGTTCATTGTCGTGGATGTAAGGCTAGTAAAAATGTTCTACACAAAATCGACTATGTGGTCTCCTTCAATGCAATGCCATCATGTGTTGGAAGTATCTCAGGTGATATGTTGGGTCGATGGTACCATCATATACTTCAAACTTTGGCTAAGTGAATTTTTTCGACATGGGAGTTATCATGAGGGCGTCAGAGAACAACAGTTTGGCTAATTCGTACAATACAATGGGATCAATGACTCTGATTCTGAACGAGATTTCAGCAAGCGTCCCGGCACACTGTGGACTCTTTCCTTGGAGGAGTTTATTTATCTCGAGGTTTCCTTGCTGGGACTTCGTTACTCCCTTGAGTTCGGTTGGTGGAGTTTTGCTAGGGTGGTGCGTGGACGGGATCAACTAGTTGAATGCACTCTAGGGTGATTTTTTCTAGCAGCTTTGTCATGTAATTCATCTGCACCATAAGCAAGTCTAGCCGAGGATCCATGACAGCGTCACCGGATGTCTGGGTTGTCTAGGCTATTGCATGTTGTGGATCTTGATCCTTGGGTGCCATTGGCCTAACGATATTGTTCAATAGCTGCTTGTGATACATTGTCGCCAATTGGAGAGTTATTATTATCGTCACCGGGTTGAGGATCTGTAGGGAGTGTCATTTGTCTGACAACTTGTTGATCGTTTATCAGATTTTGGTGAACTTCATCACTGTGGATCTTTTTTCAGAAAGGAAACTTGTCGTTCCCCACGGACGGCGCCAAACTGATGCGTCCAAAAATTGTCCTCCTGTGAGTTTGACCTGCAAAATAAATGTTAGACTGCCAAGGACCACCTTTTTGGTGGCCGACGGCACTCCAATGCTTAAGTCAACAACTCTTTTTGAAGAAGGAAGTAAATCTTGCAAAATTTAGTTAAAGTTGCATACATTTAAAGGTCGCGGTTAATTCTCTGTGTGACTTAAGCATATGAGGCGGAACGGAATGAGATGTTTCTCGTAAAAGTCTACTCATTGATGGAGATGCGTCTGTGGAGGCGTAACTCCCTCCACGGCTCTTTTTTGGTGCAACGTTCCTCTTATTTATGAGAGAATTCGTGTTGGGCCTGAATTTGGGCCTTGATTAGTTCGGGCCTGGATTCAGGCTTTGATTATATCTTCTTATAGTGGGCATGTTACGATGTCCTCAACTTCCTCAATAAGTTGGATGGACTCTGACAAATAATAGGGTTCATCCCGTTCTTCGCACATCCGGGCAAAGTCATATGCATTCAATAGTGTTTGAAGTTCTCGAATCTTGTTGGTATCTATCTTGCTCAATTCTCAGTGTATTTCTACAATCTCACTCCAAAATGTATCCAAGCATGTCTCAACTGACATCACAGTGGAGGTGGTAGTGGGTGTACATGACTATAGATAAGGGGTGAGGATGTAGGGAAAACTGGTTCAGATGGTAGTGATTTGCTATCATTGGTCACAAGAGAAGGTGCTAAAAGAAAAACGTGTTCAGGTTGGGTGTAAGAGGGGACATAAGTGGTTCGTGGTGGAAAATAATACATTGGAAAAGTGTTAGTGAATCATGAATCATATAGTAAATCAAACGGGGTAAGATTTTGATTTAATCGTAACTCGTAAGATTCATAATATTATAAATGTATTTATTTTAATTAATAAATATCCATGCTTATTTCGAGGGTTTAGTTATTATTTTAATTTTTTATACAAATTTGAAGGTTGAAGGGTTTTTACACTTTCTAATTGTGTATCATACTTAACCTGTATATGAATTTGAGCATCAATAAATGAAATTTCATGAAGATTTCCTTCAATTGGGCTAGCAATCACAAAATGTTTATCTAGGCCCATGCCTTTAAACACATTCAAGCCAAAAGTCTATAAACACATCTAATTGGAGCCAAAATAAGAGAAATATTATTGATGCGTCCAAAAATCGTCCTCCTATGAGTTTGACCTGCAAAACAGATGTTAGACTGCCAATGACCACCTTTTTGGTGGCCGATGGCACTCCGATGCTTAAGTCAGCAACTCTGTTTGAAGAAGGAAGTAAATCTGGACAAAACTCAATTAAAGTTGCATACCTGTGTCGAATGTTCCCTTTACCTTTTATAATGGTCGTGGTTAATTTTCTGCTTGACTTATGCATGTGAGGCGCTACGGAAGAAGATGTTTCTTGTAACAGTCTCCTCCTTAATGGAAATACGTCCGTGGAGGTGTAACTCCCTCCACGACTCTTTTTGGTACAACGTTCCTCTTTTTTATGAGAAAACTCGTGGTGGGCCTGGATTTGTGATATGTTTATGTCTTCTCGTTGACGGGCCATATCTAGGCCTCTATAATTGATTTTGATCTTCTTGGGCTTTATGAGTTGGCCCAATAGATTGGGCACTATATCCTCGTGATTGATGGTCTCTACCACGTGTACGGCCGTGATGATAGGTCTATTTTGATGTATCATCAGCTACTCCCCCCTTTAGTTAGTGGGCATGCTGACGTGGCTACTAACTTCGTGATGGTTTACCTTTCAATTCCATCATTGCCTTGTAGTTAATGTTGTCAGTAACTTTTCGTGGGTTGGTGTCTCGATTATTTGCTTGCCCGTTAGTTTTTGCGCACATTTTTGGGATTTTGCATAGCCATCATATCTCGCTCGTTGTCCCATAAGTCGTCCCTTCATTGCTTGGTTCTATAAAAGGAGATGTGACGAATTCATTGTTTCTCTGTTCTTCAGCGATGTTTGTTGGTGATAAACTAAGTGGTAAGTCGCTAGCTCTGTGTGAGGCTCATTATTCTCCCAATAAAGCTTCTCAGGCGACGGTGAACAATCATCATTCTGACTATAATCTGTCGCCCGACCTCGAGATTATCTTGCCTGGATAGGATGACAATCCTTGTAATCCAAAGGCTGGATACATCGCACTATATTCGTGCATGTTTTTCGCTGGCTTTCGGTTCCCAATTCTGGGAGTATTTGAACTTCTTGGACATTCCGTCTGCCAGATGGGTCCTAAAGGTTGGAAGGTAATGGTTTATTCTTACGTGAGGGCTATTATGTCCGACATTCCTTTGACTGTAAAGGTTTTGCATTCGATGGTTGGTCTGTTAGTGAATATGGATATTTGCTTCCTTCGTTCTCCTGTCTGCTTTGAGAAACTTAACGACGACATCTGCGATTGGTCAAGGTCTTGGTTTTATGCTTCTGTGAACTCTAGCTATTTCCAACTGCGAGGTTGTTTGATTTTTTGATCATTCTGAGTTCCCAATAAATGGAAGAATCTTCAGTTGATTGCACCGGAAAAGAAGATCAGTGCCCACTTCTTGAAGCTTCACCGACTTCCTGTGGAGGCATTCCTTTCCGAGGGCATCCTGAAGCGTAGTGGTTTGTATACTATGAATGAAGCGGAACGAGCTTTATTTACTGAGTCTCGTGTTGAGGCCTTTGCTGCTCGTGCTGGCGTTAGTGATGCTAGCATTGATTGGGAAGTGAGTTCGAATAGGCGTATTACAGATCTCGATGCTCCTGTTAATGTCACAGTTTCTGCTTCCAGAAAAAGAAAGCTTGCGAGGTCCACGAGTCCGTCGAGGCGATTGCCGGTAGATTTTGGTTGGGTTTCATTGAAGAAATGAATTTCTACTCGTGGCTTTACTCAGATTGCGTCCCGTCTGAATCCTGTTCAGGATGTTACGGAGGCTGCTTCTCGCCCAAGTCCTTCCCACGATGATGTTGCAAAAGGGGATCGCAAATCTTTTGAAGAGGCTGTGGAGCTGAGGCTTGGTTGGAGAGGAGCGAGAATGAGACTACTCGTTCGTAGGATGATAATGAAAAGAGGCTTCTTTTTGCTTATGGTGTCTCGGACGCTGCTGAGTTGTCTAATCATGATCCCCGGGTTATCTATGATAAAATGCTTTAGCTAGTGGTGAAGCAGTCTAAAGACATTGGTGGTGGTCAAAGGTTCAAGGTTCACTCTCCTTCTCCTTCTATTGATGTAAGCAAAGCAGTCGGGTTCTTAGTTTCTTTTCTTGTCCATCAAGGTTCTCATGTTCCCATCGCTACCGCTAGTCCTGTTCTCGCCAAGTTGGATGGGGTTTGTACCTGTCAACATGATGTGGAGAAAGAGTTATCCGCCGAGAAGGCAACTTATGATGAAGCTTCTTGTGCTGAAGTTGAGCAATCTGTTATTTGTGATATCGCTGAGAGGTGGGTGGAACAGATAACTGTTGCACTCGACGATGTCAAGGCAGATACTTCCGTTATGATTTCTACCGCTGAGGGCAGTTGTCGCGGCAAAAAATGAACTCGATGCTGCCAAGAATAGACTCCGTATTGTCGAAGTCGAAGATTGGAAGCGAGTTGTTGACGAACAGGTTAAGCTTCTTAACTATATCGGCGAGGATTTGTCCAAGTATCGTCACTTGGTTGATGAAGCTTTTGAGGATGACGATGTTGAATAATTTGCTCCAATAGTTGAGGAGTCATTGCTTCCTTTACCCTCGAACGCCTTAGAGTAATTGCTTTCTCCCTCCTCTGAAGAGAGTCATTCCCTTGTTCCCGTGAGTGACGATCTCGTAGTTGTCTCCATTTCTTTCCCCACTTCTTTATCTCCTTCTCTGGATGTAACATAGTAGTATTATCAATAAAATGAACTTTGTTGTTTCTTTTCGGTTCAGTTGTAGTTGTCATGGATTTTGCTTTGAATTCCTTTGTAGCTGCTTTCGCTCATCATTCGTCTAATGGTGGCCAGCATTGTCCTTCCTAATTTGCTGCAAAGAGTTTGCTTTTGCTTGTAGTTCCTTGAATCATGTTGATTTGTTCCTTTAATTCTGACTTTGTTGATTCGACGTGTCTGTCAACTCGGAGTTTTTGTGTTAAGTCAACTTGTTCGTTGAGCATCTACTTTTTAACTCGATGTTTTCGGTCAACTCAAAGTTTTTGTGTTAAGTTGACTTGTCTATTCAACTTTTACTTCGTTAACTCAACATTTCAGTCGACTCGAAGTTTTTGTGTTGAGTTGACTTGGGTGTCCAACTTCTATTTCGTTAACTCGACATTCCAGTCGATTCAAAGTTTTTGTGTTGAGTCGACTCGGGTGTCCAACCTATACTTCGTTAACTCGACATCTGGATCGACTCAAAGTTTTTGTGTTAAGTTGACTCGGGTGTCCAATTTTTACTTCGTTAACTCGACATTCAAGTCAGTTCGAAGTTCTTGTGTTGAGTTGACTCAGGTGTCTAACCTTCAATTCATTAACTGGACATTCCAGTCGATTCGAAGCTTTTATGTTGAGTTGACTCGAATGTCCAACTTTTAATTCGTTAAAATCTCGGTATACTCGAAGTTTTTGTGTTAAGTTGGCTCGGGTGTTCGACTTTTACTTCGTTAACTTGACATTCTAGTCAATTCGAAGTTGAGTTGATTCGGGTGTTAAACCTTTACTTCATTAACTCGACGTTCCAGTCAATTCGAAGTTTTTGTGTTGAGTCGACTCGGGTGTCCAACATTTACTTCGTTAACTCGACATTCCAGTCAATTCGAAGTTTTTGTGTTGAGTTGACTCGGGTGTCCAACCTTTACTTCGTTAACTTGACATCTCAGTTGACTCAAATTTTTTGTGTTAAGTTGACTCCGGTGTCCAACTTTTACTTCATTAACTCGACATTCCAGTCGATTCAAAAATTTTGTGTTGAGTTGACTCGGGTGTCCAACCTTTACTTTGTTAACTCGATGTTCCAGTCGATTCAAAGTTTTTGTATTGTCGACTCGAATGTCCAACCTTTACTTTGTTAATTCGACATCTCAGTTGACTCAAAGTTTTTGTGTTAAGTTGACTTGGGTGTCCAAAATTTACTTCGTTAACTCGACATTCCAGTCGATTTGAAGTTTTTTGTGCTGAGTTGACTCGGGTGTCCAACCTTTACTTTGTAAACTCGACATTCTACTCGATTTGAAGTTTTTGTTTTAAGTTAACTCGGGTGTCCAACTTTTACTTATTGGTTGATCAGACCGGAAGTTTATATATATCCGACTTTCGTCGTGATTTCTTGTTACTAGATACGTCAATTGCTTTGTATGGCTAATTCTTCGATGTATCTATTTTGTCGTCCAAGCAAAAAATGGGGGTTCTAAAATCGTAATCTTATTGATATTCCCTTTTGGATGTTCTCACCAGCCTTAATTGTTAAAGCATTTACGCTGGTTCGAAGTACGATTTGCTTTGTCTTCCTTTGCTCGATGTTGGTCTTCGTATTAGAGACTGATGTTTTGTTGTTTTGTCTTCCTTTGCTTGATGTTGATCCTCGTATTAGAGATTTATGTTTTTGTTGCTTTGTTTTCCTTTGTTTGACATCGATCCTCTTATGTCATATATGCTATCATGACTAGCAGACTCAGGGTGATTTTCTATTCGATGGTTGGGTAGTGTTGGCTTGTCCGATCATGTTCACGTCGTCATCAAAATGTCCGATCGTGTTTTTGCCAACAATGAACTGTCTGATCATGCTCATGTCAACACCAAACTATCCAGTCATGCTCACATCAACATCAAATTGCAAATCATGTTCACATCAGCACCAAATTGTCCAGTCATGTTGATATTGGCTCCGTGTTTGGTGTCAACCGTCAAGATTCGATCGAGCCCGTTGTTATCAATTTTGTCGTTAGTGATTCGGGTCGAGCTTGCATCTGTCGGTAGAATCTTTGAATCGTAGGGTTGATGCAAACTTCTCCATGTTTTTTGCATTCGTGAAATGCCTTGTCTGGTTTCGTTAGTACTCTTGTTCTGATATAAATCAGTTCGAGTGGAAAGTTTTCCTGGCCACTTCTTCTGTTAGGTTGTGTGTTTTGCTTCCTCCGGCTATGCAGTGTAAGGTGTATATTAGCTCTCTGGGCTGCTCTTTTGATCCCGCAACGCTATCTACTTTATCTTTCCATGTGAGTTATTTTTCTTGGCTCTTCTGAACACAGTGCTCGATTTCGTGTTTTAGATTGTAGCAGTCTTCGGCATCGAACCCATGATCCTTACGAAATGAACAATATTTGCTTTTGTCTCTTCCTTCCGGGTCTCCTCTCATCCTAAGCGGCCAGTTGAGGTTATCCCATTTTGCTATGTGCTTCAGTATATTTGCTCGACTTGTTTTCAGGGTTGTGTATGGCTTGTGTGTATTCTTCATCACACTCGTTACTCATTCGTGTTGAAGCCGCGCTGATTGTAGCTTATCAAATTCTTGTTGTTGTGAATCACTCCTTCCGCCATTTCGATGTTTCTTCGATTGGATGCTACCCTCTCATTGTCCGTCATCTTGTCTCATTTCCTCATTTTTTCCCGATTTCTTGAAAGACTTTCTCTTTTTTGGTCATTTTTCCTTCTGACCGCCTTCATCTCTTCAAGGGAGATGTGTTTTTTTTGTTATTTTCAGCAGGACCGCCGTGCCTTTTGGAAGTTCCAGGTTAAGGGCAACAAAGAAGGGGCATCTCTTCAGTCCGACAACAAAGGTTGCAGCGGCTGTGTCGTCGCTACATCCATCGATAATTGTCAATTCATTGGTAAAACGAGTGACATATTCCTGTATTGTCTCTTTTGGCTTCTGCCTGATATGCAGGAGGTAGTGTGGTCTTTTCCTCATCCGCTAGCTCTCGATGAATCTGGTGATAAAAGCAGTGGCTAAAGCTTGGAAGGAGTCTATCAACCTCGATAGGTTGTTGAACCAATTCATTGTTGTGGAGGTGAGGCTAGTCGGAAATGTCCTGCACAAGATTGACTCCGTGGTTTCCTTTAAAGCCATCATGGAAGTGCCTATGGTGATCAATTGGGTCGGTAGTACCATCATACACTTCAAACTTTGGTCGAGTGAATTTTTTCGGCATCGATGTTTCATGAGGGCGTTGGAGAATGGCGGCTTGGTAATTCATATAATATGTTGGGATCCATGACATCTATTCTGAACGGGATTTCGGCAGGCGTTCTGCTGGGACTTCGTCGCTTCTTTAAGTTTGGTTACCGAAATTTTATCGGGGCGGTGCCTAAACAGGGTCAGCTGGCTGGATGCGCTATTGGGTGATTTTTTCCAGCATCATGTAATGTAGTTCATCTGGGCCATGAGAAGGTCTACCCGAGGACCTATGGCAGCGTTGTCAGATGTTTGGGTTGTCTGGGCTACTGCGTGCTGTGGATTCGTATTCTCAGGTGCCATCGGTCCGATGATCCGGCTGCTTCTTCTTCGTGAGCTGTTAGTTATGCATTGTTGTCAGTAGGAGAGTTGTCGCGATCATTACTGGGTTGAGGATCTGTAGAGTACATTTGCTCTGACGGCTTGTTGATCTTGTATCAGATTATGGTGAGCTTTGTCACTGTGGATCTTGATTTTAAAAAGGATACTCATCGTTCCCCACGGATGGCGCTAAACTGATGCGACCAAAATTTGTCCTCCTATGAGTTTGACTTGCAAAACAGATGTTAGACTGCCAATGACCACCTTTTTGGTGGCCGAAGGCACTCCGATGCTTAAGTCAGCAACTCTGTTTGAATAATGAAGTAAATCTGGACAAAACTCAGTGTCGAATGTTCCTTTTACCTTTTATAATGGTCGCGGTTAATTCTCTACGTAACTTAAGCATATGAGGCGCAACAGAAGGAGATGTTTCACATAACAGTCTCCTCCTTAATGAAGATATGTCCGTGGAGGCGTAACTCCCTCCACAACTCTTTTTGGTGCAACGTTCATCTTCTTCATGAGAGAATTCGTGGTGGGCCTGGATTCAGGCTCTAATCCGTTCGGGTCTGGATTCGGGCCCTGTTTATGTCTTCTCGTTGGCGGGCCTTATCTAGGCTTATGTATTTGGCTTTGTTCTTTTTGGGCTTTATGAACTGGCCCAATAGATTGGGCGTTATATCCTCGTGATGGATGCTCTCTGCCACGTGTACGACCATGATAATCGATCTATTTTGATGTATCATCAATTATGCTTTACACGCATTCTGAATTTTGCATAGATAGAGAGGTAGACAAATAGCTTAGAGAAAATACCAAGAAAATAAATCAAAGATATAGAAAAAATTGTTTTCTCAAGGCCAAAGGTGGTGTCTGATAAGACTCATAAATAATAATAATCTCCTCTTCTTTTTCTTCTTCCACTTCTTGTTCTCTTTTGAAACAGTGAAACGATCTATTGTTGACACAGCTGCACGATTAACTGTCAACAATCACAACAACAGTTTCCTTTTCTTATTTCTTCAGCTTTTTCTTCTTTCTTTTTTTGAAATGAGCTGCAACACAGACTAAAACAGACACAAAATAAACTAAGTTTTGGGTTTGGATTTTGATTCTCAACCATAAAATCACACGATTCTTTTGTGAGTCGCGATTATGCGATACAATACCTCAATCACATATGATTTTGCATGATTTGGTTAAGATGCGATTTTAAAAAAAATTGAGCCATTTGTTGTACGATTCGAGTCAAATCACAATTTTTCAATGATTTGAACAAAACTACATTGGAGGATAATCGTTATAAGACACCATGAGAGAATATACTGAACTTGGGCTATATTGGTATTGGCAATTGATGATACATCAAAATAGACTGGTCATCACGATCGTACACATGGCGTAGGGACTCATCACGAGAATATAACGTCTGATCTATTGGGTCAGCTCGTAAAGCCCAAGAAGAATAAAGCTAACTACTGAAGCCCAGACAAGGCCCGCCAATAAGGAAATGTAAACAGGACTTGAATCTAGACCCAAACGAATAAGAGTCTATTCAGGCCCGACACGAGTTCTCTCATAAAGAAGAGGAACGTTGCACCAAAAAGAGTCGTGGAAGGAGTTACACCTCCCCGAACGCATCTTCATAAAAGATGAGACTGTTACAAGAAACATTTCCTTCGTTGCGCCTCACATGCTTCAGTCACGTAGAGAGTTAACCATGACCATTCTAAAATGTAAAGAAGACATTCAACACAGGTATGCAACTTTAACTGAGTTTTGTCCATATTTACATCCTTCTTCCAACTGAGTTACCTACTTAAGCATTGGAGTGCCTTCAGCCACCAAAAATGTGGTCGTGGTCCGTGGCAGTCTAACATTGTTTTGTAGGTCAAATTCAAAGGCGAACGATTTTTGGACTCATCAGTTTGGCGCCATCCATGGGGAACAACGAGTTTTCCTTTCAAAAATAAGATTCACAGTAACAAAACTCACACAACTCAATAGAAAATCAATGGAATACTCCACAAATCTTCAATCTGACGATGAAAGATAGGACATGCTGTCCAATACTGATCCAAAGACGACCATCAAAATAATTGTACCTACTGGAAAAGAGCTCCAACATGTAGCGATTCAAACATCACGGCGAATCCCCCCGGATCCCCGAGTGGAGATGCTTATGGCTCAAATGAACCACGTGATCTAGATGATAGACATGATCATCCGAGACGTGCAGGGCAGTAGCTCTCAAAAAGAAATCACCCAACTTAAGAAACACTGAACTAACAATAGTTCCAAGTGCAATCAGGGAACATTCGAAAGTCTACAACTGAAGAAGCCCAAATACGGGAGAACATTTTCGACTCTGATAGCGAGTCGAAGCGAGATTCTTGAAGCTATGGCAGGAAAAGTAGATGTCAAATGACCGCCGAAGATGAGAGGAGATTCGGAGAACTGGAATAAGAGCAGACACTGCCTCTTCCACAACGATTACAACCACGATACCGAAGATTGTTGCAGTTTAAATGACGAGATTGAACGACATATCAGAGAAGGACAACTCAGAGAATTCGTTGAACTCGAGGGCGAAACAATCATTTCAAAGGAGCAAACAAAGGAAACAATCTATGTCTTGCATGATAAGGGCGGGGAAAAGAGCAATCCAATCAATCCAGAAAGCGTATAGTCAAAGACTTACGCACAAAGATCAGATTCCAATAACCATCCGCACAACATGCAAAAACAATGCAAAGGACTCTAACCTTCTCAAACTAAGAAGTTGATGGGGTTGATTTCTCAAACAATGATGTTTAGTGATTTCAGTCATGATAACTAAATGGGAAATTAAAAGAGTATTAGTCGACATCGACAGCTTGACCCACCTCTTATACCTAACAACTTTTCGAAAGATGTGGTTTACCACTGAGATGCTCTCACCAAGCGATCAATTTATGGTAGGTTTCAGTGGGGAACAATGTCATCCATTGGGAATGATTCAACTACCAGTTGAAGCGGGAGAGCCAGGAAAGCAGTGAGTATTAATGGCAGACTTTCTCATCGTCGACATTCCTGCTGCATACAACATGCTACTCGGGAGACCGTGGATACACAGTATGGGTGTAGTCTCCTCCACTATGCACCAATGGGTGAAGTACAATACCGACAATAGCATCGAAAGAATAAAAGGCAACCAACCAGTGGCCCAAAAGTGTCATTTTGCTATAATAAAGACTCCCCATAAATAGCAATTACCGCAACGACTGGAAGAGTCTTCACAACAACTTGATGAAATGAGTTTGAACTCTCCGAACGACAATACAACTCCAACTAGTCCACAAGATCGACTTAACACTGGGCAACCGGAAGAAGAAACGATCGAGGTCTACTTAGACAACGAAGCAGAAAAGTCAGTCTGAATCGGCACAAAAATCCAACCAGAACTCGGCAAGGAACTATTCCAACTTATGAAAGATAACCAAGATGTTTTCGCATGGACAATGAAGGACATGGTGGGAATAGATCCATCCATCATCTTCCACAAATTGCAAGTCAATCCAGAAAGGAGACAGGTTCGACAAAAAAGAAGATCGGTATCCCGAGAGCGCAATCGGTGATAAACGAAGAGGTGCACTAACTGCTCAGCGTAAGAATGATAAGAAAGCTCATTACCCATATTGGTTGGCGAACATGGTACTAGTAAAGAAAAAGAACGAGAAATGGAGGGTGTGCGTGGATTACACAGACCTAAATAAAGTCTGCCCCAAAGACAACTTTCCACTTTCACAAATAGATCAAATAGTGGACGCAACCGCTGGACATGAAATGTTGAGCTTCATGGATGTGTATTCCGGGTATAATCATAAACAAATGTCCCCCCCCCCCCCGACCAAGAAAAAACATATTTCATAACGGAAGGGAGTACATATTGTTATCGAGTAATGTTATTCAGATTAAAGAGCGTGGGAGCAACGTATCAATAGTCGTGAGGGTCGGATAGTAGCCCAAAGCGGACAGTATTGGTACAGTGCGGGAGGGGGTCGTCACAGTTTGGTATCAGAGCCTGACCCAGTCGGAAGTATGGCACGTGGAGGTGGGCCCTCGGGCAACATGGACGTTGTGCCTGTGTGGCCAACGAGGACGTTGGGCCTTAAGGGGGTGGATTATGAGACCCTAAGTGGGCGGACCTGAGGTGAGGGTGAGGGTGAGGGTGAGGGTGAGGGTTGGAGCCCAACAGGCCGAG
Source organism: Berberis vulgaris (assembly GCA_963556465.1). Classification (NCBI taxonomy): domain Eukaryota; kingdom Viridiplantae; phylum Streptophyta; class Magnoliopsida; order Ranunculales; family Berberidaceae; genus Berberis; species Berberis vulgaris. Next base: position 76,688,488 of record OY747127.1, read on the forward strand.
AGAGGTTGGACGAGCTACAAGGGGAATCATAGTCCCATATCACCTGGGTAGGGGAGGAGGATGATCCTTATATGTGCGAGGTCTGCTCCCCATTGTATCAACGCGTTTTAAAGCCGTGAGGGCCGGATGGTAGCTCAAAGCAGACAGTATTGGTACAGTGCGGGAGGGGGTCATCACAATATGCTTGTCAAAAGCTCACGCAGAACAGACCACATCACGGACCTTAAACATGCTTTCTCCCTGCTTTGGAAGTACAAGATGAAGCTGAACCCAGATAAATGCACCTTTGGAATGGAGTCGGGGAAGTTCCTCGGGTACATGGTCAAACAACGAGGAATTGAAGTTGATCCAAAGCAGATACAAGCGCTTCTCAACATGCAATCGCCGACAAACATAAAAGGTGTTCAAAGTTTTAACGGGAGGATAACAATTTTGAACAGATTTATCTCCAGATCATTGCCTTTCTTCAAAATCTTGAAGGGGAACAAGACATTCGAATGGAATGACGAATGCGAGAGAGTCTTTCAAAGCCTTAAGACGTACATGGGAAGCACAAAACTACTAACAAAACCGAACACAGGAGAAGCACTGTATTTGTACCTATCTGTGTCCAATCACACGGTGAGTTCAGCATTGATACGAGAAGAAAAAAGAATGCAAAAACCAGTGTACTACATCAGTAAAACACTCGCAGATCTAGAAATCAACTGTTCAGCCTAAGAAAAACTGGCACTCACTCTAATCGTGTCATCAAGAAAATTGCAACCATACTTCCAAGCACACCCGATCACGGTTGTGACTGAACAATCGCTTCGGTCGGTATTAAACAAACCGGACCTGTCAAGAAAAATGGTAAAATAGGCGTTAGAGCTCGGACAATTTGACATCAACCATGCCTTTAAAACCGCTATCAAAGTTCATGCATTAGCAAATTTTATCGCCGAGTTCATAGGAAGCAACAACCAACACAAGGATAAGGAAAACAGAGAAGAACAACCTGAATCAATCCCTAATTGATGGACATTTCACTATGATGGGGCGCCCAATGAGGCAGGAAGGGGAGTTGCATTAGTCTTGTACAACTTCGAAGACATTGCATTAGAAAATGCGATAAAATTCGATTTTAAAGCCTCCAATAATGAAGTCGAGTATGAAGTTGTGATAGCAGGGCTGCAATTAGCAAAACATCTGGGAATAAAATACATTAGCATACTTACTGATTCCAAGCTGGTGGTCAATCAACTAAATGACGAGTTCCAAGTAAAAGCGCCCGAATGAAAGCCTACTACCAGAAAACTACGGAGCTAATAGAAGGCTTTCGAAATGCTACCATTCAAAAATGCGCACGAACAGATAACAAAAGAGCCAACGAACTAGCAAAAGAAGCCTCAACAACGAAGGATAATGACAACCCATTCATCATGACACAAGGAAACTCCATAATCGAAAATCAATCAAAAGAAGCATGCACCGTAAACTAAGAAACCAACTGGACAACTCCAATCCCGACGTATATATTAAATGGAGAACTCCCAACAGATAAGATGGAAGCCAGAAAACTACGGAATCAGGCAGCAAGATACACAATGATCAATGATAAATTGTACAGGAGGTCTGCCACGAACCCGTTACTAAGGTGTCTTGCACCAGGAGATGCCGAATACGTCCTGTAGGAAATACACTACGGCATGTGGAAATCATACAGGAGGAAGAACATTGGCCCACAAAGCTATCACATTAGGTTATTATTGGCCGATGATGCAAGCGGATGCTCAAAAACTAGTCCGTAAATGCGACAAGTGCCAAAGATTCGCCCCATACACCCACATGTCGGGACACAATCTAATCCCAATGAGCAGCCCCTGGCCATTCTCACAATGGGGAACGGACATCGTAGGACCACTCCCAGCGTTCGATTAAAAGAAGTTTCTCCTCGTTGCAGTGGACTACTTCACCAAATGGGTAGAAGTAAAGCTCCTCACAAAGATAGGGGAAGCACAAGATGAGAAATTTCTTTGGAAGGACATCATATGCAGATTCGGGATCCTAAGAGTAATCCTCACATACAAAGGGAGATAGTTTGAAGGCAAAAAAGGTTAGGGAGTTATGTGAGAACCTGAATATCTAGCAACATTTCTCCGCGCCAGCTCATCCGTAAGCAAACGGACAAGCCGATGTCACTTACAGGACAATCTTGGAAACAATCAAAAGAAGACTCAAGGCAACGAAAAGACTATGGACATCCGAGTTACCTGGAGTCCTTTGGGTGTATAGAACAAAAATATGAACTCCGACAGGAAAAACACCTTTCGCCCTCGCTTACGGGTCAGAAGCAAAAATACTAGTGGAGATCGGAAGGCCAACATTATGAACCAAAAAATTTCGTGTTGAAGTCGAAGCATTAAGAGTTGAACTGGATCTCCTCGAAAAAAAAATAAGAAGCAACCTCGATTAAAATAGTATCCTACCAACAATGCATGACGGGGTATTACAACAAGAAGGTGCGAATCCGAACTTTTAACGTCGAATAGTGGGTGTTACGAAAAGTCCAACTAAACATGAAAGAACCCGGCGCAGGAAATTTGAACCCGAAGTGAGAATGACCATACCAGGTAACAAAAATAACAGACCAGGAACATACTGGTTGGCAGACAATGAAGTCGAAATGATACCTCGACCATGGAATGTAGAGCACTTGAAATGTCAATAAAGTCTTTTGCTATCAATTTCGAAAACAACCAAAATTTAATTCGGACAAAAAGTCAGATTTCAAAACCAACTCGAGAAAATACTCAGCATGGCTAGAGTATCAAGCAAAAACAAATACATGTGCTGGACAAATGAGTCGAACATAAAACAATAACTTCTGGCCTGATCAACCACGAAGTAATAAAGTACCAGGACATAAGAGCGAACTTTTGCGTCGATTGTAATGTGCGACATCGTAATCTGAATAAAAAATATGATTTCGTAAACTATAGCTTCTATATGACTAGAACACCGAGAATCGAAATCACCCATAAAGATCCGGACAAACAAGTCGAAAATATCCTAGAAATATCATAAATAAAAGCTAACAAGCTAGACATATGAGACACAAAAATGTAAAATAATAAATTTTACATTTATCTTCTAAAAAAGGAGATTACAGAAAAGAAAAATAAAACAACAACTAAGAAGGGGAATCAGTGTCGTGGGCAGCGTCTTCAGACAACACAGAATCAGAAGGCTCTTCGACATCCTGATCACCCATTGAATCCGGAAAAACTTCCTCGACGTCATCAAATTCTTGCTCAGCAAAGCAACGGTATGGGGACACGTCCAAACCTTGCGTTTCCAGAAAATCCAGGAAATTGTGGTGACCCTCGACCACTTTCTTAAAATATGCGGCCTCCGCTGCCTTCACCTTCTTAGTAACAGTCGACAGCTCAGCTCAAGTTGACGCTAACTCTTTGTCAACATCCGCAAGTTTAGTAGAAACCGCTGATTTAGTCTCTACAAACTCAGACTTCAGTTGAGCGATGCAAACAGTAGCAACCTTGAGCTTGGCAGAACGAACAACGCAGAATCCGCGACCCTCTCATGCTTCGTGCACTGCGCCTTCAACAAATCCAATCGACGGAGAACATGGGAAAAGACCAGAATGTGTCCTGATTGTTTTTGCTCGACGTGTGCAGCTTGATCACGAGACGTCTTACAATCCGACCCCATGACGGCCGCATAAGTAAGATGCGTCATCCACTCCATAAGATGCTGGAGACCATCGTCAATATGACGACATGGTTGTTGCACGAGCATAGGGCTCTGTTAGGCAACCGACCATGGCAACTGTCTTGCACATCAGCCTCCGAGGGCCAGAAGGTCTCACCAAGGACAACAGAAGCGGGGAGAGACGCAGAAGGAACAATAGGAGATCCCGAAGTCTCAGACACAACAGAAGAAACAATAAGCTTGTGATCTCGAGCTCGACAACAACTTGATCCTCTACTAACGGATCATACTCAAAGTAATCCAAGGTCTTAGTACTCTTCGAATTATTCGACAGCCAAACACCTAGCTGAAACATTTTGTTCACAATAACACGCGAATCATCAACCGAATGGCCGACAGAGTCTGGCAAACCATAAAAAACAACAAGCTTTTTCTCATGGTCATCCAGAGGACGAGAAACTTCCTTCTTACATATCTCGAGAACGAAGTTTACCTCCTCATCCTCGCGGGCAGAAGAATCATCCCCCGAACCACGACCTTCTTTCTGGAGAGAAACAAGATGAGAGGGGATCCTCGTGAATTCAAGGACGGAGGCTTTTTCCTCTTCGAGTCGCAGCCAGAACTAACGACCGACATCTTGGAAGGGCTAGGAGGCCTAGGAACTTTCTTTTTCTTAACAACTGAACCAGTATTCCTAGGGCCTCGAGCAGAGACAGAAGTGGTGACTCCTCCATCACTAGCGCATGCAACGGTAACCTTTGAAGCGAGACCTGCCTTTGAAGCGAGACCTGCCCAACCGGTGAAAGCAAACCACCACGGATAATGGCATCCGTAGTGAGAAATTCTTCCACTGATACTCGGGGAAGATCACAAAATCGATGACAAAACTCCTGTTCTTCCAAAGACATTGACAACTTGATCTTCTGAGACTCCTAGAATGATTGCATAATCTAATTCCCGCAGAATCTAAAGTGATTGGAAGAAAGAGAGGCATAGAACCAGGACCCTCGACCATCCCACATACTCCTCTCACAGGTCCTCAAAGCAAGGAGGAAAACGCATGCGACTGGTGTGATTAGGGTTCATGCTAAACCCTACCAGAGAATGCAAAACCTTAACATTCATGGGAATACGAGCCGTGGCAGCCCTCGCTAAGGTTGAAATCATTATTTTCCAACCATTAGGGACCAGTTGAGCTGGAGCAATACCAACCAAATCCAAGTGCTCCCAGACGATAGTGTGAGCTGGAAGTCTGAAATCTGAGTGGAACATACCAGAATACAAAGCAATGTACCCATGCTTAGGACGACAAGGACTGTCACCCTCTCTGGGGAAAACAATTTCCAGATCGGTTGGCAACGAGTAGTCGTGACGAATACTATCCAGGGTCGCGCGTGTTGCCCGCTTGGGCATAAAGAAAGCTTCGCAAGCATTAAGAGCATCGCCACCTAAAACCTTGAAGTTAAAGATGACTACAGAACGAATGCAAGGAATCAAAGGGTTAACAATCAGAAAATGAGGAAATGCAGAAGGAAACAGGGCATACACAAGCTTCTCCTTTTATAGAAATGGGTAATGAAAAGACCGCTCTTGGGAGAACGTTCAAGGTATGACAACCGCACAAAATCCTAGAATAGTACCAAAACAAACAGGCGGATGAACATCGGAGAGATAACAGCACAACAGATAGCAAAAACACTAAATAAGTTGTAATGTTGCAATCAAAAGCAAAACCGCCACACAGTTAGTGGATACATGAACATACCCACTAACTAAGGGGGGAGTAGCTAATGATACATCAAAATAGACTGGTCGTCACGATCGTACACGTGGCATAGAGACTCATCACGAGAATATAGGGTCCGGTCTATTTGGCCAGCTCGTAAAGCCCAAGAAGAATAAAGCTAACTACTGAGGCCCGCTAGTGAGGAAATGTAAACAGGACCTAAATCCAGGCCCAAACGAATCAGAGCCCGGATCCAGGCCCGACACGAGTTCTCTCATAAAGAAGAGAAACATTGCACCAAAAAGAGTCATTGAGGGAGTTACGTCTCTCCGAACTCATCTCCATAAAGAAGGAGATTGTTACAAGAAACATTTCCTTTCGTTGCGCCTCACATGCTTAAGTCACGCAGATAGTTAACCACTACCATTATAAAAGGGAAAGAAAACATTCGACACATGTATGCAACTTTAACTGAGTTTTGTCCAGATTTACATCATTATTTCAACAGAGTTATTGACTTAAGCATCGGAGTGCCTTCGGCCACCAAAAAGGTGGTCATTGGCACTCTAACAATTGTTTTGCAGGTCAAACTCACAGGTGGACAATTTTTGGTCGCATCGGTAATAATACTAAATATCCTAATTACATCAATAACCCAAACAAAAATATCAATATTTTCCTTTCTGATGACAGTATTGTAAAATCGTAGACAATTTTCATTTGAAGCAGAATCTTTTTAGTAGTTAAATATGTTATAGCATTTAGATATGCAAAATACTATATTTATAAAAAGAAAACATATTCATGCTATTTATCCCCAAACGAGTATATGGTTGTGTATGTAGTGATGATATCGATCGACCCACAAAAAACCCCTTATAATAAGTTTTTTTTATTTGGAGAAAAAAAAGCCTCATGAAAAATGCACAACACATTTACTGTAATACCATCTATTTTCAAACTAACAATTCAGTTTAGCTTAAGATAGAATGTAATATCCACGTTGAAGTAAATTTCAAAAAGCTAATTTCTTTTACCAAAAATAATAACATTAAGCAAATAAGTTGTATATAATACATATTGCATAACCTTTACTAGTAGAAGATACCTATTTTAGCATTTCAAAAAGCTAAATATTATGCACCAAAGTGGGTTATCGTTCTTTGGCACCCCCAACAACATGAGTGTTATGTTGAAGGCATGTCAAACAGTCTTATTGAAGGTTGAAAATGAAAACATGGTACATGAAAAAAAGTTAGTAATCGTGCTAAGTGCTTGTACCATGTGGAATATATAACTCCCCTTCCCCAAATGAATAATGAAAAATGTATGTCTTCAACTCAAAATTTTCTTTTCTATTTTGCCCTCGCATCTTCTTAATAATTTGGAATATAAAACTCCCATTCTCCAAATGAATAGTGAAAAGTGTATGTCTTCAACTCAATTTTTTTCTTATTTTGCCCTCGCTTCTTCTTATAATTACATATAAAATCAAAAGACCAATGAATAAACCCAAGGGTACTTATATCTTTTAATTGAAAAATACTATTACATTTTGTTTTACACATTTTGCTCTCCCAAATTCATATTATTTTTAATCAAACCCAACTCTTCTCAATATTCATTAATTACACCTAAGCCCATAATATAATTTACATGAAGCCCTCCAATTATCTATAAATTATAAATATGCCTTTACATCTAACTTTTCCACATTCCATAATTTTTAAATCCAAACCAACCCCTCTTAAACATTGATATATTATATCTAAGCCCTTAACATAATTTATTTCAAGCCCCTCATTATCTTAAATTATAAAAAAAGACCTTACAACTAATTTTTTTATTTTCAATTTAGCCAATCATATTTCATATTTTACAATCAAAACCAATTCTCATAAACATTGATTAACTATACTTAAGCCTCTAATATAATAATTTATTTGAAGTCCTCTAGTTATTTATAAACTATACATTGGCCTTTAATAATTTATTTGAATATCTCTAATTATTTATAAACTATATATATATACCTTTAAAATAAAAAAATATTAAATATCCATGCACGTAGAACATGTCCACCCCTATTAGAATTATGAGTTTGTCTAGGCAACCAGGGTTTAAAGCCATTATTTGGCCAGACTTGGTCATTTTTACACTTTTACCCATTCTCTTTAAAATACAACCACAAACATTATCTATAGAAAGGGTAGAAGTGTAAAATGCCCAAAATCTGACAAAAAAGTGGCTATAAAGCCTGGCTGCCTAGAATTGAGGTAGAATTATAGATCTGATATAGATTCCCCAAACAAGCATGCTTTAGAGCATCTCCAATGGTAAAAGTCAAAATGGGGGATGAAGCATCCCCCATTTTAACCAATAGCTAAATTTAGGGGTTCCCCTATTTTTTTACCACTCCAACCACATCCCCTATTTTAACTTTTTAATCATTATTTTAGTATATCTTCAACTTTTCTACACAAATTTAATTTCAATTCTACTATTCTTAATTTCAACTTAATATAATTATACTAGTTTCAATTATATTATTATAATATTATTAAATATATATTGTTATTAATTTCAACTTTAATATCAGAGCCATGTGTCTTGCTGATTTTTAGGGAGAATAGTAGTCAGTGAGTCCAAGGTAGCGTTGGTAAACCGTTGATAAGGTTGGTCAGCCGTTGGAAACTTTGTGTAAGTCGCGAAGGATAGCGTAGCCTAGGAGGGTTAGGTGGTCTCGTTCTGGTGGTCCACTTGTAGGTGGTCCCGTACAATGTTCCTATCTCATAGTTATCCCAATCAAAACATCAAACACCATGTCTTTGTTTTCAAAGTTTACCCGAGTTTCTAGCTCTAGACAAATAAACCCAGATTTACAAAATAAGTTAGAATGTAGAATTCCAGAAGTAGAACAAAATTTACAAAAATGGTCTGTTCCTGAAGTTCCTTACAAAAATATTTATGAAACTTCAAAATCTAATTTCTCTAAAAAATCTGAAGATCTTATCGATATTGTCGAATAGACAGTACCACTTGATGGATATTTAGAATCTAAACAATTGTTTTTTACTAAAACTCTTCAATTTTTTACAAAATCAGCAATACAAATATCGGTTTAATCAAAACAGGAATCAAGCCTCTTACAAGATCAAGTCTCGACACGTGTGCGCTTATCGCATTACATGACTGTAGACATAACAAATTTGAGGATTCTCTGTTAGGAATAGCAAAGTCTACTCTTGCGATGGGTCCAGTCTATTTTGACTATTACCCCAATTTCTCAGTGTCTCTCAAGGATCCTAATGTCCTTGAAACACTCACGCTGAATATTCAGACCTCTGATTTCAATATGTTACCAGGATCTGAACCCTTAGCATTAATTTACAAAATCACGTTTAAGGCCATGAAGACTTAGTTGAGTCCCAGAGCCTTACACGAGTCTGAAAAATGATATACTATCCTTTTCCAGATAAACAAGGAGAAAACCAGTGCTGTTGTCCCAAAGAGAATCCATTGGAATCAAGTTACTCTTCCAGTAACTTGGCAAGTCCAATTCCAGCCTAGACGACCTTTCCCTAGTCGCCTAAGCCAGATCATGACTCTTGAAGATGGAATTGTTGAATTACAGTTTTCTGAATCAAGATCACTAGATTACAACCTTTAGATTTTCAATCAGGCCGTAGAACTGAATCATCAATCAGAACCGCTCCTACTCAAATCCCTAGAAACCCTACTCTAGTAGTTCTTCCACACTTAGATCTTGCTAATCTAAGACAAAATCCTTCATACCCTCAAATTCCTTAGTCTGTTTATGATTTTCAAGCTAAAACTCAAACTGAGAAATCTCCTACTCAATCTGAGATGGGTGATCCTTCTCAATTGAATGTCATTTCTTCCTCTAATTTTGTTTTAGACAAAACTTGGATTCAGAATGAATTCATGCTTGACAAAAACACAGTTAAAAGACAACAATTTTACAAAAATCATTCTCCTTATCAAAGACAGATATTAGGATATAGGTTTTATAAATTCTGTGAAGAAACACAAGTTAATATACCTTTCTTAGAATGGTATGAACATACGTTTCTTCCTAGTATCAATGTGTTACAAAATACATCCAAAACAGTTTGGAAGTTGAAGAATGATTCTGTTACAGAATCTATTTAACCTCCTTTTGAAACAATCAAATTTCAAACTCAATGAATGACTGTTTCAACATCTCCCTTGAAAGATTCTTCATCTCAAAATGATTTTCATGGAATTTCAAAAATCATTGAGCAAAATAATTATACAAATATTTTGATTCATGAATTAGGTGAAAAGTTGATACAAGATTCAATTGAATCTTAGTCATCTTCAAATCATGAGATTTCAAAACCAGTCACATATTTTACTCCCACAACAATTGAACCCAATATTTTATCATCACCTACGCATCTTATAGATGTGATAAAATGCAAACTTGCAGCCTTAGGATTGCAAGATACTCTTTCTTCTTCAAATCAGGTTAATACCCTGTCCAATCAACCCAAATCTGATGAGTCAGAACAGTCTGACACATCTTTTCCTGCTGAAATAGCCAGACTTCGTGTTGCACGAAAATCTAAGCTTTCGCAACCTCCCTTACCAACAACTAGGAATTTCTATCCTAGACCCATTTTTCTTGATATGTAATATGAGGAAAATCCCTTCAAACTTCGGTTAGTTATGCTAAATATGCTATCTATGATTGGAACATAGATGGTCTCTCTGAACAAAATATTATTGATCTTACTCAAGAAATGGTCATGTTAGCATCTGCTCATCGCAGTGATAACAAAGGTGACCATCACATTGCCCAGATTATCATCGCTGGATTTTCTAGTCAACTCAAAGGATGGTGGGATAATTATCTCACTTCAGAAGAACAACAACAAATATTATTATCTGTTAAGGTCGATTTCAATGGTCAACCTATTAAAACAGAACTAGGTAAACCTATTCCTGATGCTGTGTCAACCTTAGTGTTTGCCATTCTTAAGCATTTTATAGGTAACCCTTCAAATTCCAGGAGAAGTCTAAAGATCTTCTCATGACACTTAGATGTCCTCAACTCAGTGATTTTCGCTGGTACAAGGATGTCTTTCTCAAACGTGTTATGCATCAATCTGAAGCTAACAATCCTTTCTGAAAAAGAAAGTTTCTTTCTAGTCTCCCTACAACATTTGTTGAAAATGTTCGTACCCAATTGCAAGCTGAGCATAATGGAGATATTCCATTTGATAGACTTACATTTGGTGATCTTAGTGCTAAGATCAATGAAGTTGCATTAAATCTATGCAATGACCTTAAACTCAAAACCCAACTCAAGAAACATAGTATATCCAGTCATAAAGAACTTGGATCATTCTGTCAGCGGTATGGTTTTGAGCCCATTAAGGCCCCTTCCAGCAAATCTAGACAAAAATATAGGTCACATCCTGCCCGTGCTTATAAAACCAAGCATCCATATGGCCCAAAGCCATATAAGGCTCATACAAACTTTTACGATAAGCCCAAACGCCATCGTACTCACAAACCATATAAAAAAGCCCATAATGGAGGACCTTCTACAAAGAAGCCCATTTGCTTCAAGTGTGGAAAGCCAGGTCATTATGCTAAAAACTGTAGATTACCTCAAAAAATCCAAGAGCTAAGAGGCCCTCATCTGATATTTTTTATTCCAACTCGAATGAATCATCTGATGACCTACAGGTTTATCAAATGAAACCATCCTCTGATTCTTCTAACTATGAAGAAGATAAAAATCAAGAAATTGTTGCTTGCTTTTGCAATACTATCAATATGTTATCAAAACATAAAGAAGCTAGTCTTTTTTTAGATTTTGTTGATCATATTGATGATCCAAACTTAAACATGAGTATCTCACTCATATTAAACAATCAATCTCTAAAAAAAGAACAAATTGATATTCTTAAACCTTTCTATAATCATAAAGATATTATGAATCGGTTCAAGAATAATCCTCAACAACCTATAACCATTCAGGATGTACAAGCTGAAATTTATATCATGAAGAAAGATATTAATCATCTCAAGCAGAGCCACTCTCGCCTTGAGCATGAAATTGTGACTCTCCAAATTAACAATAATCAAATATCTTCTTCTCCTGATATTCCTTCATCTTCAAATCATGTATCTAAAGAAATTAGACCACAATTTCTTAACCTCATACAACAAATTACTTATCATAAATGGTATATTAATATTTCCCTTGTTATAAATAATTAATACTACTGCATTAGTTGACTCTGAAGCAGATCTCAACTGTGTTTCTGAAAAACTTATTCCTACTAAACACTTTGAGAAAACTAAAGAGAAACTATACGCAACAAATAAACAAGCTTTACAAATTCAATACAAACTGTCAAATGCTCATATTTGTCACAATAAATTATGCATCAAACAAGATTTTCTGTTAGTTAAACACATGGGACAACGGTTAATTCTCGTAACCCCATTTTTAACTGTTATCTACCCTTTTTAGGTAACTAAAAATGGTATTCAAGCCAAAATCCTTGGCAAAGATCTAATCTTCCCCTTCATTCTCAAACCCAATGTTACAGACCTAAATTTTATCAAAAAGAAAAATTTATCTTTTAACTTTCTTGATAGGAAAATCCAACATCTACGTTTTTTAAAAGAAGAAATTCAATATCATCGTATTGATAATCAACTCAAAGATTCCAAAATACAAACCCATATTAGTCAATTTAGAGAAAAATTGATTACAGAACTCTGTTCTGATCTGCCTAATGCCTTTTGGCATCGCAAGCAGCATATGGTTAGATTACCATATGAATCAAATTTTCAGAATCTAATATCCCTACCAAAGCTCGATCAATTCAGATGAATTCTGAGTTGATGGAGTATTGTAAAACTGAAATCTAAGGATTAATTTCTAAGAAATTAATCGCTTCTTTTAAATCCCCATGGAGTTGTTCTGTTTTCTATGTTTGCAAAGCTGCTGAACTAGAATGAGAAACTCCTCGCTTAGTTATTAATTACAAACCTCTTAATGAAACTTTACAATGGATTAGGTATCCAATACCTAACAAACGTGATCTTATTAACAGATTATACCAAGCTAAGGTATTCTTTAAATTTGATCTCAAATCTGGATTCTGGCAAATTCAGATTCATCCCCATGATCGATACAAAACTGCTTTCAATGTCCCTTTTGGCCATTACGAATGGAACGTAATGTCTTTTGGTCTCATGAATGCACCAAGTGAATTCCGGAATATCATGAATGATGTTTTCATTCCATTTACCCAATTTTCGATCGTGTATATCGATGATATACTCATCTTTTCCGAATCCTTAGCCGATAACTGGAAACATTTGTATCAATTTTTCCAAATTATCAAAACTAATGGATTAGTTCTTTCTCCAACCAAAATTGATTTATTTCAAACCAATGTCCGTTTTCTCGGCCACAAAATTCATCATTGTACAATTATACCTATCACTAGGTCAATCGAATTTGCAGATAAATGTTCTGATGAAATCAAAGATAAAAATCAATTGCAACATTTTTTAGATTATTTAAACTATGTTGCAAAATTTTACAAAAATCGTAGAGTTTTATTCAAACCTTTATTTGATAGACTCAAAATCAATCCAAGCCCATGGACATCAGTCCATATTCAAATTGTCAGTCAAGTCAAGAATCTTCTTTGTCTAGGCATCTCAAATCCCAAAGCCTTCAAAATGGTAGAAACAGATGAGTCCAATTTATGATATAGTGGTATTCTAAAACAATGTCTCCCTGATTCTACAACTATTCAATTGGTTCAATACCATTCTAGTATTTGGAACCCTACTCAAACCAGCTATTCCACAGTAAAAAAAGAATTACTTTCAATTTTTTTTATGTATTATGAAATTTCAAGATGATTTGATAAATCAAAATTTTTTATTACATGTTGATTGTGAATCTGCAAAATAAATTTTGCAAAAAGATTTTAATGCAACTTTGTTGATCTTAGCAATAAGATCACCAAATGTAAGTATGTCAAATGGAATATGTCCATTATGCTCAGTTTGCAATTGAGTACGAACATTTTCAGCAAATGTTGTAGGGAGACCAGAAAGAAACTTTCTTTTCCAAAAAGGATTGTTAGCTTCATATTGATGCATAACACGTTTGAGAAAGACATCCTTGTACCAACGAAAATCACTGAGTTGAGGACATCTAAGTGTCATGAGAAGATCTTTAGACTTTTCCTGGAATTTGGAAGGGTTACCTATAAAATGCTTAAGAATGGCAAACACTAAGGTTGACACAACATCATCAAGCTCTACAAAATGACAAAGTAGCTTTTGGCCCCAACCGACAGTTTCTTTTCAAAAGCAATCGCGTGAACCAACAGTTCTCGCACTCAATTAAAGACAAAAGTACAAGCACCCAATCAAAGTCAACCGTTCAAGCACTTCCAAAAGCGAATAGTATTCGCATCTTTTTAATAATGGTTCTTTCCCTTTATCTTGTTTATTAAAAGATGGACTTCTCTTCTTAGGAGAGGCATCCGAAATGAGAGAGAAATGTAACCTTTGTACTCCTTTCTTGTAAGTTTTCTCTATAATCTTTCCTTTTCTTGAATAAAAGTTTTGATATGTATATTCTTCTCTCGAATCTTTTCAAATGAATTTGTCTAAGTTAACTGAATGTGTACCTACCTGTATAACATCTCTAGCGGTGTCCTTAGATGCAACATTGGTCCTCAGTTTAACTTAAATAAAATAATTTGTTTTATTTTAAACTTCTAGTAGTTTTCTTGCTTTGTTTATTCTATTTACTTCTAGTCTTTTATTATTCTAATATATTTTGGTAAATCTCCGTGTCCTAGTCTCAGGTCAAATTCCTGGATACGTTTCTTCCCAGTATCAATGTGTTACAAAATACATCCAAAACAGTTTGGAAGTTGAAGAATGATTCTGTTATAGAATCTATTTTACCTCCTTTTGAAACAATCAAATTCAAATTCAAGGACAGACTGTTTCAACATCTCCCTTTAAAGATTCTTCATCTCAAAATGATTCTCATGGAATTTCAAAAATCATTGAGCAAAATAATTATACAAATATTTTGATTCATGAATTAGGTGAAAAGCTGATACAAGATTCAATTGAATCTCAGTCATCTTCAAATCACGAGATTTCAAAACCAGTCGCATATTTTACTCCGACAACAATTGAACCCAATATTTTATCATCACCTACGCATCTTATAGATGTGATAGAACACAAACTTGTAGCCTTAGGATTGCAAGATACTCATTCTTCAAATCAGGTTAATACCCTGTTCAATCAACCCAAATCTGATGAGTCAGAATAGTCAGACACATCTTTTCCTGCTGAAATAGCCAGACTTCGTGTTGCACGAAGATCTAAGCCTTCGCAGCCTCCCTTACCAACAACTAGGAATTTCTATCCTAGACCCATTTTTCCCGATATGCAATATGAGTTACTATCCGCTTTTGATTTTCAAATCGAATATATAAAAGCAGAATCAAATTCTCTAGCAGATTTCCTGACAAGAGAATTCGTTCAAAAGCCACCATGAGTTCTCAGTCTTCTTCCAATCCTCCCGCTTCACCACAACCACAATCCAAAGCTCAATATGCTATGAAGTCTTATGCTTCAAAGCTCAAATCACCTCTTTTTTATGCCCTTTCCTTTATAAATCCATACACTCCATTATCAAACGCAGAAGAATCAAGCTCCGCAATGACCTCTTTTACAAAGCCAAAATCCTCGAACAAAACTACAAACCATTATATTACAAAATCAAACCTTGATCCAATTACTCTTACAGAACCAATTCTGTATTCTATCTCCAAAGAACCTCATCAAATAGCTAAACAGTATTTTGATCCAATAGCTCATTTGAGGAAGCTGATATCCTCAAAACCCGTGAATTCTATGAGTTCATACTAGTCAATTCTGACTCAGTATTGATTACTTATCACAAAGACTCTACAAATCCCGCCAAAATTACCCAATCCAAATGTCAAATTCTTCAAATTCTGTCTGAATCTGATTGGAAACAAAATCTTCGTTTCCATAAAAGATTTTCAGTCAATTACAATCCCCAATCCTACAATTATTTTGATTACAAACAAGCTTGGTCTCTAGCTTTCTTGCTTGCAACCCCAAACTGTTCTCATTCCTAGTTCTTCTTGTTTTGCTAGAAGTTCTCATCAAAATCAATTCCATTATGGTTCAACATTATTCGTGGAATCATTTTGGTCCAGTACAAGATATTCTTCCTCTTCCAGTTTTTGAAGGATGGCAGATCTTCAAGTCCAAATTTCATCATCCAATTCCGCCTTCAGAGCATGTTCTCTCGCTTTGGCTCTTCATCAAGTTCAATATCGCATGGATTTGTTGTTGGGATTATGTCTCAACAACTCTCTCAACTCCATGTCAATCGGCTTAAGCTCCTATCTGGTTCTGTCACCGATTCAAAGTCAAATAGTGGTCACAATTTGATCACTCAAGTGTTACAAAGTTATTTTCAAACAAGGAACCTTCTCGTACTCCTCAGGTGAATCCTTTACAATCATCTTCTCAGGCAAAGCTCCTCAAGCAACACATAAAAAAACAGCTACAAGGCAAACCTACAAAGGCCCAATTGTTGGAAACTCTTTCTCAGATCTACTCCATGGATGGATCAGACGAAGACGATGAACCAATAGGCTCCGACAATGAGGATGATTGCTTTGGCATATTTTCGCCACTTGCATGATTCTTATCCCTACAATCAGTCATGCGCATCCTCCAACTCTACAGAATGACAAAGTAGCTTTCGGCCCCAACCGACGGTCTCTTTTCAAAAGCAATCGCGTGAACCAACAGTTCTCGCACTCATTTAAAGACAAAAGTCCAAACAATCAATCAAGTATCTTCCAGCTCTACAAAATGACAGTAGTTTTTCGGCCTCAACTGACAGTCTCTTTTCAAAAGCAATCGCGTGAACCAACAGTTCTCGCACTCAATTAAAGGCAAAAGTCCAAGCAATCAATCAAGTATCTTCCAGTTCTACAAAATGACAAAGTAACCTTCGGCCCCAACCGACAATCTCTTTTCAAAAGCAATCGCGTGAACCAACAGTTCTCGCACTCAATTAAAGACAAAAGTACAAGCACCCAATCAAAGTCAACTGTTCAAGCACTTCCAAAAGCGAATAATATTCGCATCTTTTTAATAATGGTTATTTCCCCTCATCTTGTTTATTAAAAGAGAGACTTCTCTTCTTAGGAGAGGCATCCGAAATGAGAGATAAATGTAACCTTTGTTCTGCTTTTTTGTAAGTTTTCTCTGTAATCTTTCATTTTCTTGAATAAAAGTTTTGATATGTATATTCTTCTCTTGAATCTTTTCAAATGAATTTGTCTAAGTTAACTGAATGTGTACTTACCTGTATAACATCTCTGGCAGTGTCCTTAGATACAACATCGGTCCTCAGTTTTACTTAAATAAAATCATTTGTTTTATTTTAAACTTCTTGTAGTTTTCTTGCTTTGTTTATTCTATTTATTTCTAGTCTTTTATTATTCTAATATATTTTGGTAAATCTCTTTGTCATAGTCTCGGGTCAAATTAATTATACTATTATTTGGATACTTTTGTTTTTGTTTTTATTTTTGATTTGTTTTAATTTAGAAAATTAAATATTGAAAATATTTTATTATTATATAAGATATAGGAGATGATTATAGAGGTGAAACTATTATAGGGGATGATTATAGGAAATATTTTCTCTATGAAAAACTATTTTAGGGGATGATTGGAGATGCTCTTAGTCGGCAACAATGACGAGGAGACCGTTCCGAACAAAAATCAACTTATTTTGTGCAAATAATAAGCGCTGTTTGGCTTAAAAAAAGCTAAAAGCACGTCACAAAACCGCACCGCACGTTTGGCGTTAGGTCACAAATCTTTCAACACACGCTCACTCCAAAACCATCTCTTCTCCAATCCCTCTCTCTCTGTCTGCAACCAAACCCTATCTCCTCCTCCGTCTAGGGTTTCCGAAACCCTAAACCACCATCAATGGCGGCCTCCTACGACTACGAAGACGCGTCCGGGTACGACGACCCGACCGGAACCCGGCAGGCACCACAAGACGTAGGGTACGACCCGAACTTCGTCCCGGACTCCGTCAGGACCTTCGTCGTCCACCTCTACCGCCACATCAGAGAGAAGAATGTCTACGAGATCCACCAGATGTACGAGGGTTCTTTCCAGAAGCTCAGCGATCGGATGTTCAAGGAGAGCCCTTGGCCTTCTGTCGAAGCTGTGGCGCCTTATGTCGACCATGACCATGTCTTCTGTTTGCTGTATAAGGAGATGTGGTACCGTCATCTCTATGCGAGGCTGTCGCCGACTCCGAAGCAGAGGATCGATTCGTGGGATAATTATTGTAGCTTGTTTCAGGTTGTGTTACACGGGGTGGTGAATATGCAGTTGCCCAATCAGTGGCTGTGGGATATGGTCGATGAGTTCGTTTATCAGTTTCAGTCCTTCTGTCAGTATCGGGCTAAGATGAAGAACAAGACTGAGCAGGAGATTGATCTCCTCAGGCAATTTGATCAGGTTTGCACTTTTTCATTAAACAGGTTAGATTTAGTTCAGAAATATTCCTACTTTCTTGATTCTGTCTAATAGTTGTAGGCTGTTTGGGCGTGGGGTCAACCCAAATTTAGTTCCTTTAAATTTAATTGTGAAAAGAGTAAAATTTATTGGGGTAGTACTTTCAGAAAGAACAAGCAAAATCGGATTTTTAGAAGTAGGGCATTGAGTTGATGTCAATTTCATTGATCTTCTTAGACAATTTGATCAGGTTTGCACTTTTGATCACCTTTGGTTGATTTAGTGGATAAATATCTGTACTTTTTGTGCTGCTTCATTTGTGTGTTCAATTTCTGTAATAGTTGTAGGCCGTTTGATAGAGTTCTGGGGGTTTACTGCTTTTGGGTGTCTAGTAATGTTGTTTATATTTATTTGAAATTCAACCCAAATTTAGTTGATTTATATTTAATTGTATAAGTAAATAGTGAACGAGTTCAAATTTTTTATTGGGTGTAGTTCTTTCATAAAGGAGCAAAATTTGATATTTACAACTGGGGTATTGAGTCGATGTCTAATTTTCTATCCTTATCCAAGCCTTAGTACATATGGCTATTTATATTGCCTAAGGATATCTTTGAATGCAGCAATTCGTTCTATGTTTCACAATTGTTTATTTATTTATTTATATAAATCTGGGGTGATGGGCTTCGAGCCTTTCTGTCATTTGAAATTGTGTTTGGTATGATGGAATATGTTGGGCCTTTCAAGTGGCTGGAATGTGCCTTTGGCATATAGGTCCTCTCACTATATCTTAGGGGTAGGGGTGTGCAGAAAATCGACTAGACTGACCAAAATTAATCAAACTAAATTTTCAGTTTGGCTCAGGTTGTCATTACTAAAACCCGACCCTCTTTCAGTTCAGTTGTCGGTTTTGAATTTGGAAAACCACAAATAACTGACCTGACCTGATCTGACCTGACATCATTTATATGTGAACTAAAAGTTTAATTATGTAACTGCAAATATACTAATATAATAGGAGGAATTATAAAATAGAAGAAAAGGAGTTATTTGGTTTAGTTATGGCTGGTAGTTAGTATGCAAACTTGGTTTTGGCAAGGAAAATATCACAGTTGGTTTGGTTTAATTTTCCCTCATAGGTTGGTCGATTTCCAGGACACCAACACTGACATTTTGGTTTGGTTACTGATTTTTATGGAAAACCGAGCATTAACCTTTCCGTGCACACCCTTACTCTGATTTGTCTGTCATTTACATTGCTTGATCCCTGAAAACTTGAAATGCATTTTTTTTTTCAACCAGAGAGATGAAAGAAGATGCAATGAGATAGCATGTACTTTCTTTAATTTCTTAGTAGATGGGTATAGTTTGTTTTTCCTTGATTGATTTGGATCAGCTTGTGTTTGATATGATATCTGTTCTTGTTCCTTTACTTTGTATGGATACCATCTTTGAGTGTGGAGTTTGAGCTTTTTAGGGAATAACTGTTATTTATCTGTTCTATTCTTAAACTTTGTAGTGCAATTTACTTAACTTATTTGTATTTATTGGTTATAGGCTTGGAATGTGTATGGTGTGCTTAACTTCCTTCAAGCTCTTGTGGAGAAGTCTACCATCATCCAAATTCTAGAGCAGGAAAAAGAAGGTTTAGAACAGTTCACTGCTACTGATGGTTATGATTATGATGGTGGTAGTAACGTCTTGAAAGTGTTGGGCTACTTCAGTATGGTGGGGCTCCTTCGAGTACATTGTCTTTTGGGTGATTATCACACAGGTTTGAAGTGCTTGCTTCCAATTGACATCAGTCAAAATGGTGTTTTCACTAGTGTCATTGGGAGTCACATTACTACCATCTATCATTACGGATTTGCCAATCTGATGTTGAGGAGGTATGTTGCGATTAGAATTTGTTTATTTGTTTTTTTCAATGTGCATGCACATGCTTGTGTATAAGATCGGGAATTTGGTTAGAAATATCAAGCAAGATGAAGATTGGGATTTTTAGCAAACCTATTGCATTATAATTTATTTAGGGGGAGAGTACTTGAAACCCCTACAAATGTTTTTACTGCCAATGTAAACTTCTACTATTTATTTTTCCTAAATTTTGTGTTAAGATTTCCTTCACCTTCATTGTTACTGTATTTGGGCAGTCTTGGGCTTTGAGTAGGAAGACCGTTTAGCAAGTTAGAATTCTAATGAAAAAATTTGCTAAATTAAAAAAATGAAACTTGGTTATGTGGCACACGAAAGTGCGTCTTGAAGGGGGCCGAAGCCTCCCATAAGGTTCATAGATTGTTCCAACTATACTTCATGGATTCAACGAAGTCTGTCAAGTCAACTTGAAACTCATGAATTGGATTTTAAGAACAGTCCTTATATCGAGCAGAGAGATAATTTTGCAGTATATATCCCCAAGGTGCATGTGTTCAAAATACATCCCCAAGGATGTGAGATGAACATTAAGGGTAGATAGGAATTGTGAATTTTTATGTTGCAAGGAAGGTCAACAGTAGAGCCAAAAACTGAGGAAAGTACCTTTTGTTTTTTGAGGAAGAACGGTCTGATTTTGTAGGGTGGTTTTCCTTGGCGTCGTTTGAACAACCACTGAACCACCCTTAATGGACGGACAGAAAGTAGATATTAATGGAGTTTCTCGCAAGAATTAAATTGAGCTCGAAAAATATAGTTTTTGGTGGCTAAAATGGGTGGAGACTTCTGCTCTTATGCACCAAGAGCTCAGATGGAATGATAAGAGGGATCAAGGAAATGCCATGGGATGATATATTTGCTAACAGCTCAAATAAACCCATATCTCTCAGCAAGTAACAATTTCCACACTCAGGTGAAGCTGTCAAGAATGGCCTGTATCAATTCTGATCAAACTTATGTACAGAATCATGAAGAGGTCGATTAATATTGACAGAAACCACACTATACACCACAGAAACAGATATTCTTTCTTGAATAATTGGTAGTTCAATAAAAATTATGATCTTTTTTCGTTTGTGCCCTTAACCTAAGAAACTCGTTTGGTTAGGTGTTCCTAGTAATTTTAGGTATTCAGCATCCTTTCCTTAGTTGCTTGTGTGTGCATAATGGTTAACTTTGACTAAAGGTATGCTAAAATTTTAACTTTGTTTGAACCTTGATGTTCTGACTTAGAGCAGTAGTTTGGTACCCATACCTTGCACATAATTGTGCTTCAACATAACCATAACTAAACTGATTGTAAAAATAAACTATGAGTGTGTTGGATTAGCTTGCTCCAGATTGTACATCTAATCAAAAGTTCAAAATTAAGTAGAGCTAGTCTACTTGTAGCCAACTAGCCATTAGGAGCAATAAATTCTCGAGTCCGTGTGGCAATGTATATTGCTCATTGGATTCCCAAGAGACTGCCTTGTTGTAACCAAAAGATTAAAGAAGGCAATAATGGTGGATTTCCAAGGTTGCTTGTCTTTATTGACCAAGTTTTCCAAAGCAATTTTTCTAATTGGATCAGCTTAATCGAATCCTGATTTCATCATTGAACTGGCTTAAATTGAGTAGTATTGAGACTAATAGTTAGTTGCTTCTTCCTCTCCTATATTCTAACTATGCAGTTAAATTGGAAAGCGGTCGCAGCGCGGTCCTGGACCGAATTACGATCAAGCAGGATTATTTGGATTTAATCGGTCAATTTTTTTAAAGCATATATTTTTAAAATTAATCACAGTCATAGATTACAAAATAAATATAAATAATTAATCAAAATGGTGTAAATTTGTAATTATATAATTTTACTAATTATCTGCCAAGCTGCTTAAAAAAACTAAAGGTGTGTTTGGTTGCATGGAATCGCATGTCATGGGAATCTATGAGGGGACTACGTAAATCTAAACTAATTTGAGGTTCACTCACCAATCCACCATTGCATTTTGTAATCAATGGTGGGAATAAAAGTCCCATGAACATGAGAATCACATGCTTTGGGGGATCAAGGAGTGTGATTTCCATGCTCATAGGACTTCCATTCTCACCGTTGATCACAAAATGCAATGGTGGATTGATGAGTGAACATCAAATTATCTTAGATTTAGGTGGTCCCCTCATGGATTTCCATGACATAGGATTCCATGCAACTAAACACACCCTAAAAGAAAATTGTAGATTGTTTTAACAGCCAAACTACTAAGACAAACATTCAGAAGCAAAATAGATGCCAAACTTACTCGGAAGAAGCAACCTACCTATCCCACTAACCCATGAAGGTAAAACGTATTACTTTACACCGAAAATATTTCTAGAAGGGTCACTTTGTACAAACAAAAATACTCCACACCCAGAGGATTATGACAATATATTCTCAACCAAAGAATAAAGGAAGTCATGACTGAAGTGCACAAAAATTGTGTCACATAATTACAAACTTCTAAAGAAATTATGAGGTTCAGTTCTTAGTGCTCTTAGTCAGAAGACCAAAAATATCAAATACACAAAAAGATGAGAGTTCAACATCAGCAACATGTTGAATCCAATTTGTTCCGACAACAATCAATTGTTTCACCAAAATTCATATAACTCAAACAACAAGCTTTCCTATTTCATATGAATTCTACACAAGGAGAAGATGGGAAGCCGAGTGGGATGGGGATTGGGAAGAGAGGGAAGAGGGACATTAAGGTTGAAGTGGTAGATTAGGTTTGAAGGAAGGGAGGAAAAGAGAGACTGAGATTGCCAGAGATCTATTTGTCGTCCAGGGATCTTCACCTTCTCTCTTATTTTGCTTTTCTTCTCTGTAGGATCTAGGTTGGGGGAGTTGCGACATGCAAATGAAATAAAAATCGTGAGTTTAGGTTATTTTTAATACATAGCGATAAATCGGCGACTTGGTTGGGCTTATTAATCGGTTACTTGCCAATTTTTCACCGATTAATCGGTGTCTGCTAAACCTCAGCCGTTTTCACCCAATTCGATTCGGTCAAACCCCGAATTGTGATTAATCGATGATTTTTCGCTGCATTAATTACTTAGAATGTCTAAGAAACAATGACGTGGTAACTAGCATGACCAACCATAATTAAATAGCGAATGTGGAGGTATAAGATAGGTTTCGTGCTATGAATGTGGAAAATATGTGCACTCTAAAAGAGGTGTGGGTTTGGGGATACACGCCTTTCATCTTATGAATAAAGCCCGAGTGTAAGTGGTCGTTGTGGAGATATGGTGAAAAAAGAGTTTATTCAGGGAAGTGATTTGGGTAAGCATGATCTGTTGTGTAGTAATTGGCTTTGTAAGCATAGAGATGGGTATCTTCTGAGGCATTGATAGGGCTAGGGTGACAGTGAAATTCTGATAGGAAGTGTGTGTGAGTGATGAACCTCTTAAAAATAGAATTTTAAGGGTGGCATGTGGAACAAATTATGAATAAAGCCTGAGTGTGAGTGGATGTTCTATGAAGTCAGGTTGTACAACAGATTTTGATATTGTTGATAATCATAGTGCTACATGTAATTTTCATCTTCATAGAACAGCTTTATCTTTTGTGGAAAATGGAAGATTATGGCTTTTTTAGCTTTGGTCAAAGACTCCACTTGTGATAGGCGGAAGACACTTTGAGCATGGAAGGATGATATTGTTTTTATTTATTTATTAATTGACATCACAAAGTATAGTTAGTTGGGAAAATGGTCTCCAGCTAGAATTTCTTTCTTCATGTGGACCTTGGCTTGGGATATGATTCTCTACAGAGACATTATTTTCGATAGATAAAGATTGATGTAAATTGTGTCATGTATGTGATGATATCAGATGGTACAAAACACCCTGTTCTTCATTCTTCGTGGGGACATTTTGTGCGTTGTGGCTTTGTTTGGGGTGGAATAAGGTGACACATTGATCAATGTATGTAATCTTGAAATGCTAGAACACTGTTTTAAAAGGTGATTAATACGTTCATTGATTCGAAGTGGCCAAAAATCGCTCAATGCATACAAGTGTATTGATGGTTCTAATGCGCACAATAATTGTTCTTATTCTTTAACACCTAAACTACTTTATGATTGGTTTCATGTTATCTCTTACATTGATGATTATTTCATATATATTTTAATTTATTTATGATTAATTTTTTTTTTCATTACTATTATTGTTTTTTCTGCAATGCGCCGCTTCGCATTGAAAAAAAACCTGCGCCTGGAAATCACATTTTAAAACATATGTTGGAAAGCTCCATCTTTTCTAGTCTTCCAAAGAAAAAGTTCTTATTTTTAGGTGTTCTATATGATATGTTTTGGTTATTGTGGGAAGGACACGAATACTAGGATTTTCAGTAACTAGACACAAATGTGAGCGAAGTTGTTATGAATGTTTTGGTGATGGAATCTTTGAGTCACCATTTAAATTGGGATGTGATAGTCTTTATGTATTAAGACTGGCTAGATGCATACTTCTGGTTGATTTATCAATAAATTTAACCCTTTCCTAAATAAAGAAAGAAGCATTAAAAAAATAATTCGGTGGACTCTCAATACTTCATTTGCTTTATATATAAATTTAACCTTTTTATATATATGTATGTTTGTTCTGGGGATCTCAGCATTTTTCTCGTGATGTTCTGAATTTTATGTCTGTTTTGAGTGTTTTCTATTAAACATTTACATAGGGTTTACAGTTTTCATTTGCATCGCTGATTTATTTTATTGAAAATTTATTGCAGGTATGTGGAGGCAATACGTGAATTTAACAAGATTCTATTGTACATCTTCAAGACCAAACAGTTTCATCAGAAATCTCCCCAGTATGAGCAGATCTTGAAGAAGAATGAGCAGATGTATGCTTTGCTAGCAATTTGTCTTTCTTTATGTCCACAAGTGAAACTTGTTGCAGAGGATGTGAACACTCAATTGAGGGAGAAGTATGGTGAGAAAATGATGAGGATGCAGAGATATGATGACGAGGCATATGCTCTTTATGATGAGCTCTTCTCTTATGCATGCCCGAAGTTTATAACCCCTTCAGCGCCAGTATTTGAGGAGCCACTTGTAAATTACAACCAGGTAATCTTTCCTTTTACAAATTCGTCTTTGCTCCTGTTTTCTCTAGAAAAGAAATATTTTCCTGAGCTTTCCACAGTATCGTTGTGCTAGTGAAGTTGAGTTTTCTAAATTAGTGTGCACAATGTTGTACATATTACTTAAAAAATTAATGCTCTGATAGTTTCACTCAAATTTTCTACTGAACATATTTTACTTTTAATTTATACAAAATTTCAAGAATATCATGGCTTGTGCCCATCATCATCCTGGGAAAAAGGTTCTAAAGCTTTTTTTTCTGATTAATTTCTTGTTTCTATTTTGTACGCTTCTTTTAATTTGAAATAAATTTTTTAATCAACTCTTGGAAGGTATTCAGTTGAAGACATGTTTGTTAACTAGGATTCCCCATTTTATTTGTGTCTGAAACATGCCCTTTCTGAAAAGTGGTTTAGGATTCAATCCTCAAATGTAGATGCATATACTCTCTTTCCTCACTTGGTTAAGCATGGGGACATCTCCAACAAGGGATGTTTTGATGAGAGAAGATATTGAGGTTGAACATAGTTGATACGAGTTATATGATGTCTTGGGTGTCTAGCCTCTCTACTGTCACATTTTTCACCTTTTTGCATTACGATGCTAACCCAAGGTGATTGAGAGTGCAATTGATTATTATTATTATTATTATTATTATTATTATTATTATTTTGTTATTTTGTCTTTCACCTTTTCCCTTATTTGATTCTACACTAGCTTTCAAGTGCGGTGATGCACGTGCTAATTGGCTTTAATTCCCAAAAAAAAATCTCAACAATTTTCTCCTACCTGTTATTTTTAAATTATAAAAAGTATAGCTGAACAATATAATCATTATATATTTTCCTCGTATGTAACCCAAGGTGATTGAGAGTGCAATTGATTATTATTATTATTATTATTATTATTATTATTATTTTGTCTTTCACCTTTTCCCTTATTTAATTCTACACTAGCTTTCAAGTGCGGTGATGCACGTGCTAATCGGCTTTAATTTCCTAAAAAAAATCTCAACAATTTTCTCCTACCTGTTATTTTTTAAATTATAAAAAGTATAGCTGAACAATATAATCATTATATATTTTCCTCGTATATCCTCTTATTACAATCATTAGTTGTGTCCTCGTATACTATGAAAAATTAAGATTGATGTTGATCACAGACTGGTCAAAACATGATATGTTTTTTCCAAAAAAAATATTAAAGAAAAAGTGTGGCAGATTTATCAAAACTTAAAAACATTTTATCTTGTTTGTTTGTTATTTGGGAATACCTGATTTGAAGGCAAGGAGATGAAGACTTGAGTCTCTGACAACAGCAACAAGGAGCAGTAAGTATTACACCAAGAAACATAAAATCCTATTATAGAATGGGTTGTAACCTCATTTGCTGAAACTGGGATGGTTGCAACTATTTTTGGGCTGTAAATGGACGCCTCATTTCACTGCACTGCATTGCCTCACTTTGAGGTGGAATTATGCGAAAACGCCTTGAGGCGCACCTAGGCGGTCGCTTGACTACACTGAATAAACCACAAATCTATGTTAGTCTATGAGTATGAGAGAGTGGTGGTCATATCCTGTGGGAAGGAAAAGTTGGTTACACATCTTAAAGAATTTTACTTGAAACTTATCCAAAAAAAGAAGAGAGAATAAAGAATAAAGAAACCCAAGGTACTCCATTGGATAAGTGGGCATACATCCCAATTTCTTTTGTGTAAACTCTACGATCTGCCAAAACAATCTGAAAGGTAGAGAGGTTAGGGGAAATGTGGAAATATAAACGATATGTTGCCAGTGTTTCAGGGAGGTCTGTTTGGGAAAGCATGGCACTGGTTTGAGACTGTTGTTTTTTTTTGTCTGGCATGATGTGTCCTTTGACATTAATCTCAACCGTTGGGTTTTTTTTTTTTTGTTTTTGTTTTGTCATGGAGATGTTATAATCTGAACCATTTGGTTTAAGATAGATATGTTATAATCTCTGCCGTCCAGAGTTACGTAATATAGATGTTTTAATCTCCGACATCAGTTTTTTTTTTACCAATAGATGTTTTAATCTCAACAATTCTCTTTTGTCACCACTTAATCTGGACTGTTGGTCTACTAAATGAGAGTGGGTGACAGCTATATTCTTACACTGCCTCAAAAATTCTTTCTGGTTTTAATAGTAAGATGTTTCTTATTTATAAATGGCTATTTTTGTGGAAAGCCTCCTGATATTTCAAGCCACTACATAGGTGGTGCTCACTGGTTCTAAAGATACTGTTGTAGGTGGTGCTCACTGGTTCTAAAGATAATGTTGTTGTTATGACACTGTTCAACTGTTTTCATCATATATCTGTGCTACCTTCATAAGTTTTTATTTGTTCTTATCCATGTCGAGAGCCTAGACCCCATTTTTAGTTCGATGGTTCTATCATTGACCTTAGTCTGGTGATGCTTCCATTCAAATAATTGTGGACCATATTCTGAATAGGTCAAAGCACCCCTGGCAATCTTACCATAGTATCTCACTGCCACCTGGAAGCCTATGCCTTTTACTCTGCCCCCCAAGGCTTCCTCTTCTTGTTTTTCCCCCTTACCTCCCTTCCTGGTGGATATGAGAATCGCAACCCTGTTAAAACCCACCGCCTCATGAGGTCTCCATTCGTATTAATACTCCGAAACCTAGCCAGATCGATTTGTGGTCAACTTCAATATTCTTTAGTGCCTCTGACCAGCGACCCAGCCCATAGCCACAGACCCCAACAGGAACGTTCAAAAGTATCAGCACTGGGAGAAGTCCAAAAAACCCTACACAGCCCCGCTATTGGATCTCTGCATTTTATCACTACCTGCAGCCAACAAAGAGTTGTTTGTTAAAATTTAGTTTAGCTACTTATTAATGCATTAAATAGCCAATGGTTGCTAGCGCAGCTTGTAAGGCTTGTGCCAGATGATATCACTAGTCCATGGCTTGAACCCTGCCCAAGGCGACCATCAAAAACCCTGGCCACCCCTTAAAACTTTGATATTTTCACCAAGTTTGAATCATGATCGCATCCCCAATACAATGTGAACCTCATGGCCTCCCTTTCAAAAAACAAATAACCTTAGGCTATGTCTTTAAATTCTCCCTCAACATCATCCGCCTCCCCTTCATGGAATAAGTCCTCATCATCTGAAAGGTTAAAGCTGCTCCATCGGTCTGTGCCCATAGGCGTTATCCTGAGTTGGAAAGTTCAGTTTTTACTTTCTGATAAAAGTTTTTTTTTTTTAAGAAAAACGCTCACCTGATAAAGTATTTTGTAAGAAAAAACCCACCTGAAAAAGTATCAAAGATCAACTAGTTACCCCTACAATTTATTTCTAAATTTACATCTGAAAAAGTCATTTTTCCCACTTTACTGTTATATGAATGTAGAAGGCTTGTGAATTCTGATAACTGCAATGACTATAGTGGCTGTCAATAGGAATAAAATAAACAAAGATAAGAGTTTATAAAGTTATTTTTTTATTATTATTAAATTTCTTTCTGCAAGTCAGTGTTGATACTTAGACAGTCACTTATGCTTCTCATGGTTTTGTAGCATACAGTCCCTTGTACTTTTGTTTGTTCTGGTTGCTTTCCATAACCTTGCAATGTTATGTTTCATACAATCGTGAATGGTTTGGTTTTAAGGAGGCAGCTAATTTGAGCTGGTTCTTATTATTGTTGTCATTGTTCTAAAGAAATGCTTAATTTATTGCAGGATGCTTATAGACTTCAGTTGAAGCTGTTCCTGTATGAAGTGAAGCAGCAACAACTATTATCTGGTGTCAGGACCTTCTTGAAATTGTACTCATCTATCTCAATTGGAAAGCTTGCTACATACATGGAAGTCGATGAACCGACTGTAAGGTTGGTACCTGATTGACTTGGATATATTATCTCAGTCTGTAAACGTTACACTTTCGGAGTTATGATTGTTCTGAGCCATTTGAGCTCTGCATTGCAACAGGTCAATCTTGCTGACTTACAAGCATAAAACACATGCTGTTGACAACGATGGAAAGATCATCTCCAATGCTGATGTTGATTTCTACATTAATGATGTATGTCCTTTGCCTAAACATTTTCATATATTAGTTTTGAGCTACTGAAGCAGAAATGGTACTGCCATAACTTTATTTTTTCAACCCATGAGTTTCTTTGGTTGGATAGTTCAATTGGGAGAATGATTACCACAGGATCCTACATTCATATCTCAATATTAACAAAAAAGTGGAGTATGAGGAAATCACTGTATGTTACGCTATTGAAATAGGAATAAGAATGACAAAATTGCTCAAATGTGATCAGGCATTTCCTTGATATGTATGCACAATGCATGGACTGTTACTTTCTTTTATATTTATGATCTGTCTCTTGATGCAGGATATGATTCATGTTGTTGAATCAAAATCAACGAAGCGATACAGTGATTACTTCATGCGTCAGATTGTCAAGGTACTTGTACTCTTTTATTGTTGATGTTGATTATTCTCTTTGTTTGCATGCTAATCATTTGGCCATTGTCCGGTGGTGTATTTCTGCAGTTTGAAGATATGATCAACAATATGGACAGAATAAAGCTAGACTAATTGTCTCCCGTCATAGTGTCACCTTCTTCTTACATGGGGGGTTGAATTTTGTTAGGTCTGTTTAATCACTCTTGAGTCTGGGTAGTGGAATTCATCAAGGATTAGATATGTATTTTTTGTTTGTCATCTTGTTTTTAACAGGAAGAAATGGGTTTTCTTGAAGTTATGGACTTGAGATATTCAAGCACCTCACATGTATTAGTTGATGAAAATTAATCCTATTTAAATTTTGTAGCACTTCTGTTGTCTGTGCATCATTGAGAGAGTGGACCAAATATTTTTACTTCGGATTAGTGAAACTAGTCACTAGTGCCTCTGAGAGCAGTCTTATACTGTTTTTTGTTGGCCATGTTGCCAGTGTTGTGTATGTGCTCATGCATGAGCAAATCGTCTAGTTTGAGCATTAACAGTTGCTCGCTGAAAAGGTAGAAAGTTCAGACAGTAAGGCATATGGGTAGCACTGTACAATCAAGATGGGTCATGCTCTCTTATCTTCAGATAGTGCCTATTGCAATCAGTTTTTCCATTTTCCATGTGGAAATGCTTTGCATGTATCTCTGAATGGTGCTTGCAAAGAGTTGTACAGCAGCTTGGCTCAAACTTTTTTTATTTTTTTTATTTCTTCAGTCAATTCTCATAAAATCCCCAATGCCTATGTCCAACTAATGGTAATGTGGATGCTCATATGTCCATATGCTGATGTACATGATATGATAAATCTCAAGAGAAACATGGAATTCAAACAACTACCACTGCATTAAGCCCGTATCCACACAATCATCTATCAAGAAACAGATTGACATTTTAGACTTTAGTGAGGGACCCAAACACCCATTTTGGAGCGGAGATTGGCCGCAAAAATTATTTCAAGTGATAGACAAGTAATCAAAACTAAAAGGTTTACACAACATCTGCATAATGGCCTGTACACTGTTAGGTGGCTTTGAGCTGACAGATATCTGGCACTGTCGCTGGCTCACTACCTAGCTAGCTTTCTTTCTTTAACTAACTTTCAAAGCTTCCCTTTTCGCTTTCACCATTTGCCACATTCAAAGTTGTTTCATTTCTCTTGGATTATTGCCCCTTGTTAATTATGCTTAGTCCTTCAGCTTCTCTCATTCAGGTTATTCGACATTCTTCCCTTGACTTATGACTGGCATGGCACGATTCTAATGTTGTGGCACTAGTCCGAGAGCACAATCCTACTCAAAGTTATACACATGTATTTGGTACATTTAAAAAGATACGGTGATGCATTATTGTTTTCATATGAATTTCAGCCTCCAAATATACACATACTTCAAATGGTCCATAGTCACTTGGTTATGTATTTATAACCTAATGTTTGGAGCTTGTCTTATAGTGGTGGTCCTTGGAAAATTAATGTGAAAGAAGTTATTGTCCCCCAATGTGAATTGTTTGAAAGTCATAAATAAATACCAGCTACTAGGTCTGGTTTTAGCATTTCTTTTTTCTAAATCCAATTATTAATATGTAGAATTATATGAGGTGTTGTGCCATTTGACAAAAGACCACTTTCAATAATGCCAAACAAACCAATTTCCAACTTCCCATTCAAAAACCTTCCAATATCCAGGGAATCTCCCTCTGTCTGTCTTTCATGTCAGAATGCATGTCTTCCAAGTAACATATGTTCATTTGTTCAGTAGAATGTATGGAAGGAAATAAGACTGAAGAGCAGTGGGATTTAGAGTGTGCCCAATCAGAGATTCATTTGTTCACATTTATTGGTAGAATGTATGGAAGGAAACAAGACTGAAGAGTAGTGGGAGTTAGAGTGCCCAATCAGAGAGAGATTAGTTGTAGAAACAAGACACAAAGAAATGGTGAGTTGTATAAGGTGTTTCTTGAACCTGTCAGTGAGGATAGTGAACTTGGTGGTGATCTTTTCTGCGATTGGGATGATCATCTACTCTCTTTGGTTGTTGAAAAAATGGATAGATGGTTTTATTCAACTGGCTGCTGTTCCTCCACTCCCTAAACCCTGGTAAATCTTCCATATATCTTGTTCTTGATTCAGCTCTACACATGTTCAATGAGGATTCTATTTTTGTTGGAAAACTTGAAATTGTTGCTCAAATATGAAAATTTCCCATTTCAGGAAATTAGTTTGAAACGTTCCCTTTCAATCTGTGTTTGATAGTTGACTGCCATATACTTTGATTAAACATTTGTATACTCGATGGGAATTCTTCTTCTTCTTGCTTTAGTTTAGCTCTTGAGATGATCAAATGTGGGCTTTTTGATAATTTGAGGGAACTGATTGGTGAAGACATTAGTCAGAACTTGTCCAAAGTTTGGTAAGGATGCAATTTTGTAGAAATAAATATACAATAACTAATATTAGGAAATGAACTATATTGGCATTCACCATTATTTGCTAAAATGGGTATTTTTGTTTCTATTGTAAATTGCGTCGGTTTAATCTTTTTGAGCTGGTACGTTGACAATACCTAAGTGGGGGAGGTGGTTTATACCTATTCTCCATGCTTGCTATCTAAGAGTCGAACCAATAAATGGTGAGGGAATGTTAGAAACTTAGTTGGGATGTTTTAGTTAACAAGAAAACTAAAATATCATGAACGTGAACGATTCAATATTTTGTGTGACAACAAGAACCCTATTTCTCTATCTGCTTCTACTTGGCCGTAAACTTCTTTTTCAAAGATGTTTTCGCACAAAGCTTGATGGTACTAGTGGGCAGTGGCTTGTGTCCCATCTTGGGGATGTTGATTGCCATTTATTCTAAAAGCTCAAGTTGTTAAAATAAATCAAGAGAGGCCCTGTAGAATTCAAGTTGGTAGAACTGTGTCAAACAACATGCTGAAAAGAACACAGTAATTCTGAAGGGGATTCGGAGATCACTGCTCCATGTAACCATGTTATTCAGTTTTCCCTGTATTTCTCATTCAAAATTTTCTTTAATCCCCCCAACCCCATAAAAGTTCATCGAAGTGAAAATAGTATAGTATCATCATTTTAAAAGTAAAAATAAAGAAGTTATGTTATCATGTTGTTAATTTTTATTCAATACACAATCGACTGATACCTAATTTTCTGCTCTACAGGTTCATATACACATGTATGGTCCTGGGCATTGTTGTATGCTTAAGCATGCTCACAGGCCATTCAGTCCTTCATTGCATCACCATTCTTACCGTTACCCTTGTATCCTTTGAAACTAACTTATATGCTATTCAATCAAGTAGATAGTGGCAAGCTCTCAACATTGTAGAATTGTTCCTTCGTTCATCACCATTCTCTATAACATTGAGGCTGGTCCTTTTTTTTTTCTTTCCGGAAGGCCATTGAGGCTGCTCCTTAACCATACTGAAGTACATGTTCACTGTTTTGTGCATTCTTGTGCTTGAAGTTGGGTTGACTCTGTCAATTTTCTTCAAGATGAATTGGCAAGACGTAGGTTCTCTCATACACTTATTGGCTTCCCTTACCACCTGAACAATCTACATCCACTTTATGCTTCATACTGACTTCTTAACATCTCTTATGACAGAAAATTTCCCAGTATGTTGACAGCAAGGATGAGGCATTCGAGGAGTTCCTTTATTTGCATTTCACAGTGTGTCGCGTGATCTCTATTATTATCATAGTTGCACAGGTAAAACATCATTTGCTAGACCAACTTAAGGAATGGCGACACAACTAAAACTTTGAATTCTCAACGCATGTAGAACTTGAAAAACTAATAATGTCTGAGAGGACTTGGATCATATCTGGGTATCAACATTTTAACTTTAAGGCAGATGATCTAATGTTTGAATCAATGAGCTGTCCTGGAATGCAGTTTGAGACCTTTTTGGTCACCAAAGAAACTAAAATGGTATTTTGTTACTTGCAGTTCAAAGCGGTAATGCTTACTGTCATCCTTTGGGCTATAGGACCAGTGCCTACAAACCATTGTCGCCCTTCCGAGGAACCTGAATTCAAGCAATCATTTCTGGTCAGGAATGATTCACCTGTTCACCATAATATGGAACATGGCAATTTTGAAAGAAACTCCTTAAGTGAGGGAGACCACAATAGATCGAGCTTGGACTTGTAACCTGCGAAATAAGGGATCAAGCATACTATCTTCTGTAACAATCAAAATATCCAATATACGTTGGAGATTTTGACTAGCTCGGGCTTTGGTTGTGTTGAAGTCTACGGTGGTCACAGTGGAAGTATATATAAATTAATACACTCTGGTGTTTAGTTCATAATGTTTTGATCTCACACCTTCAATAAATGAACTCGATTTGTATAAAATTACTGCAAAAATACCACATCCAATATTACAGATTGATTGATATGTTTTTTGTTGCCTTTGATCATCTTATTGAAATTCTTGTAGGAATCCAATGTAATTTGACAAGTTGTTTTCTGAGGTTGATCTAGCAGCTCTGTTTCTACATTGAAGAACTTTTGCTTCTTGGTTTTTGATCCTGTCAATTACCACAAATTCCCACGATCAATACAATGGGATGTGTCTATATATCTATCTCTCTTGACTCAAAATGGGAGCAACATTTCTATTGATTAAATTTGTGCACGGATTTCTGTCAAATTTTACTTGACCAATCTACAACTGATTGTGTGTGCCATATCAACGCGTTGATGATTTTGAAATTATAGCCAAGAATGTTGCAGTCGTCCAGTCATCACATTAACAACCCGTTTAAGATGGAGCACGGCAAAGGTGTGGCAGTTTCCTCTGTTGGAAGATATGGAGAAGCTGATGAAATGGAGGTGGATAGGACACTTCCTTCCAAATGTGAAGCTGATTCAATATACTCTGATCTATGATTTCTCATTTATGGACTATAATGAGATCCTTCTATTTAGCAACAACACCTAAGATGGTTGTGACGTTCTCCTTAGGGAATTGGGATCATCTTCACTCAGGGAAAATGTTGTGAAGTCTTTACTCCACAAGGAAATTATATATAGGCTGGCTTGACCGCACATTTCATACTCTTGTTTGAAGTCAATAGCCAGGGCAGAGTGATTCTTAGGTCCGAAAGTTTATAACTTGATGGGTAACTGAACTACCATCCATCTACTCGAGAAGGCAGATCATGAGTATTCAGTTATCAATGCTCCGACACCATAGTAAAATGCCAAAAGCTACAAGACTATTTATCAACTGATCTAGCCCATTGACAATGGGGTGGAATTTTAGCCAACAAAATGCTATATTGGACAGGGGCCGCCCAGTTGATCATATATTGGACAGGGGCCTTTTGGAGAAAACCTTACACCACCTAGGCCCAGATGAAAGGCCCAATATGGCGGTGTTTAAGTTGGGGACAATATCATTGCTATGTATAGTAGATCAAGGGGTATGCGATGCCCCAACAAGTGGTATCAGAGTCGACGGTTCGGCTGGGATTTGGCGAGGTGCAGGCGACACATTGTTTAGGGGATCATGCGCAAGGTAGCGAGCTAGGTGGAGTATCGCAGGTGCGCGGTTCGTCAGATAAATAATCCAAATTAGGTTCCAGATCCTTGCCGAGGTGGTGTCCTACAAGTCCAAACGAAAGTGGAGTTAATTCAGTGGTTGTGACTAAGTGGAGCCAACAACGTCGGGAATAGTCGAACCCGTATACCGAGTGCTACCCACAAGGTCGTGGTTGCCACTTAGGCCTAGATGGAAGGCTGTATATGGTGGTGTTTAAGTTGGGGACAATATTGTTGTTATGTATCTTGGACCAAGAGGTCATGCACGTGTTTAAGTTGGGAACAATATCGCTGCTATGTATCTTGGACCAAGAGGTGCGTGCAGGTGCACGACGCTCCAACAATTCCGCGTAATAGTTGTTGTCGTTGTTGGATTCCACCATGTTTGGCATTTTGGTGAGCTCAAAATGGTTGTAAGGAGAAAAACAAATTTTCAGGAGAAGAAAATGTGGAGTTTGGTTTGGTTTGAGATGGAGAGGTGTTGTTATGATGTATGAGATAAAACACTAGTGTGAAGCGTGCATGATGTTATGTGGGTGAAATCTTCAATAACTGAGACTGAACTAATACCAAGAAAGTGGATTTCAGCTGCTAAGCTGAAAACATTCCATTTTTAAAGAGATCTGAATATAGTTTTTATTTATTTATTTATAAAAACTATTATGTGGCTCATGACTGTTGGGATAGAGTTGGCTTGAATAGTCTTACATCAACTAAGATGGAGCTGTCACTGAGGTTTATAAGGAGTTGTCCACTCCATAATAGCAACAAGGCCTTTTAAGTTAAAACCTCATACCATAGAACCCCATGATGGGGTGGTGTTTAAGTTGGAGACAATATCATTGCTATGTATAATGGACCAAGGTGCGCGCCCGTACCTAATGCCAACAAGTGGTATCAGAGATGGTTCGGCGGGGACTCGGCGAAGCGGAGGTGTAGGTGGTACATTGTTCAGGGGATAAGCGCAAGGGTAGCGAGCCAGGTAAAAATCGCAGGTGTGTGGTTCACCAGATGAATGATCCAGATTGGGTTCCAGATCCTTGCCAAGTGAGTATCCTACAAGTCTAGGATGAAGTGGAGTTAGTGCAGTGGTTGCGACTAGGTGGAGACAACAACGTCTGGAATAGTCGAGCCCGTACATCGAGTGCTACCCACAGGATCGTGGTCACACATGACACTCAAGGAAGAGGTGTACTTCGAGATGTTGTAGACCGGTGGATGGATTATAGGATGTGTAATGATTTGCGCCAAATGTGAACATTGTTGGGATAGTGTTGGCATGAGTAGTCCCACATCAAGTAAGGAAGAATTGTCACAAAGGTTTATAAAGAAATGATCAACTCCCTAATAGCAACGAGACATTTTGGAGAAAACCCCACACCACATAGCCCTTGATTGGGTTGGTGTTTAAGTGGGAGATAATATCGTTGCTATATATAGTGGATCAATGTGCGCGCACATGCCTGGCATGCCAACAAGTGGTATTAGAACCGACAGATCGGCTGGGACTTGACGATGATTTCCTCGAGATGCGGATCCTCGGGATGGTGTAAAACTCGACAAGAGAATTCCTTACAATCTAGATAGAGCTAATACGATTTACAATCTAGGTGGAGTTGATCCAGTGGAAGATCTGTGTTCCTTGGGATGGTTGAAGATCAGTCCGGTGTTCCTCAAAATAGTTGATGATCGGATGGATTGTAAGATGTGACAATTCACGCCAAAGTGGAGATTGTTGGGATAAAGTTGGCTTGAATAGTCCCATATCAACTAAGGTGGAGTTGTTACTGAGGTTTATAAGGAGTTGTCCACTCCCTAATAGCAACGAGTCATTTTAAGTTAAAACCCCACACCATAGAAGTCCATGATGGGGTGGTGTTTAAGTTGGGGACAATATCGTTGTTATGTAAAGTGGACCAAGGTGCGCGCACGTGCCTAGCGCCCAACATGAATCTGTTGAGCCGCCAAAGAAACGACCCCTACGCCATTCATAATCTGATAACAATATCACATTGCTCCCCAAAGAAATAACAATTCTAGGTGTCTTACCATCTACTGAGAACAAGAACTTCATCAGTGCAAAGGCCATTGCACCACCAACCAACAACAACACAAAGAGGTTAAAATCGAACCAAGATGATCAAAATGATGAAAGGGACACCAAGAAGAAGAACAAGTTGATGAAGATGATGGGAAGACCTATAAGTGGTGAAGTTGATGGGGTGTTTGATGTTGGCTACTTGATGTCTGTTAGAATTGGCGGGTCTGATTATATTTATAGAGAGTGGTTATTAGTCCTGGTTTGGTCATTCCACCTTCTGTGCCTGGTTACAAGGTTATGGGACCAAAAGATTTGGGTGATGGGCCAAATGATGAGGATATCAAGCGGCTCAACTGAAGTCTTAAGTGGTTTTCCTATGTTACTTTAGGCAAAGTCTAAGTGCTCTAATGTGATCATGTTATGTTAATGTTGTAATTGTGTGAATAGTAATAGTTATGAAGGAAAATCAAGTTTTCTATCAATGGAGATATGGTTGTGTATTACACTGAACATTTTTAGTTATTTATTTATTTTTATTAAAGCATACTAGGGTGTCGATGCACCCTACGTGCGTGGATATTCAATACTTTTTTTACTTTATTATAACAATTCAATAATAAGAAAAAACATATTAATGAATTTCTAAACAAAATAATTATATATCATTTTAAGGGACGATTTATAGTTTATAAATAAATGATTGGGTTTAAAATAAATTATAATAGGGGCATTTTAAGGGCCTATTTATATTTTTTAAATAAATAAGGGGTTTCAAATAAATTATATTAGGGGTCATCCTGTGGAATTTATAGAATAGGTCGATTGATTCAATTAATGTCTGGCTTGAGCCCAACCCAAACTCTGGCCTAGTCAATTGATGGAGGCCCAAATAACATTAAACCCAACCCGAACTTTAAATGATCAGACAAACATGTAATTATAGAAGTAGATGAGGGCAAAGATAGTTGTTTGCAGGTGTGACTCATTTGTGGCTTTCGAGAGTTTGGAATGAAGAAGAATATTCTTTTTTGGGCACATTGGAAGGGTGTCTGGGGTACGGTGTCAAAAAGCAATTTATGGACCCCCACAATTTATCGCAACTCTTAAAGCCAACCAAACCACGCAGATAGTGGTTTTGAGTGACACAACAATAAAATAGTGATCATTGGATAATGATGACGGGGGTAAAATGGGAAGTTTGTTGGTGTGACACATTTGTGTATACCGACAAACAATTTCTCATTATAGTAGTAGATTACATTGAATTGTTATTTATTTATTTATTTATTTATTTATTTGTGTCGTGGAATCTTCTAGCATATGATGGATGTCCACCTCCTCAACACCTCAATTGATTAAAGCTTGAAGTGGCACCGCTACTCTTTGCATGGGCGTGGATGTCCACCTCTTGCTTATCTCACATGCCTATATAGGAATGTCATCAATTCAATGTAGTATAGATATATGTAAGAAGATAGTTATAGAGAATGAATACAGAGAAAAATCAAATGAAAGTTTACATAGAGACATTTTATATTTAAATTTATTGATGTTTATGAGCAATGGATAATTCGTAATCGATCGGTAAAGTTGATGAGATATTCGTAACTGTTGAAGCTCCGACCAATTAAGTATACAAAGCTTCGACTAATTGAACGATACATGATTATTATATTTCACTTCGATCTAAGGTCATTTGAGCACGAAGCTCGGCTCGAGTAATTTTTCTCCACTTTCATTTTTCAAACTCTTTATTCAAAAGAATTTAGAGGTAAATAATTCAAAAAAGAGTTTTTTTTTTAATGTGATTTTTTCCAAGATATATATTACATCTAGTGGATGTGCCTCACAAGAAAACACAATTTTCATTGCAATGTTTCATTATTGGAATTCAAACATTTTGTAATTCTTAGACACCACATCATAGTATCACACATTTTAGAATAACATTAGAGTCCCCGCTTCGACATATTGGTGTTTGGTAGTACCATTGATGGTGGTGCTAATAATTGGGAAAATTATAGGTTGATTTTCATCATGTATACACTACTCACATAAAGAGAAAAATCCAACCAATTAGAATAACCAAGAAGAGAGAGGCTCAATATTAAGATAACAATCAATACCTTATCGACTTCTTCTTCTCTAAAGCTGAACTCTAGCTTCCGTAGGCAGCATCACCAAGTTTCTCAAGGTCGGAAACCACACCAAGCACGTCAGTGTTGCCGCACCCCATATACATTTTTTCCATGCTCGAGTGTTTTGCAACCGAGGACCTTGCTTATTGTTTCAAATTAATCTATTTGTCATCAAACTATTAGAATATTATTCATTAACATCCAACTCATAAGCTTCTTCACTAGGCCCAACCTCAAATATCTCCAGCATGTTTTCTTTGTTGGAGCTCCCCATCTCTTTGTGTTGTTTATTTTCTTCACTGATTTCTCTTAGAACCTTAAACCTTGTTGCAAATTGGATAAAAAGACCAGACATAGAGAGTTAGGGAGATAAGCATGCCAAACATTAAAGTATGTGGAAGAGACAAACTTGTCTCTGAAACAATGTGTCTTCATGGTGGTTTGGAAAATGAAGCCAATAGAAAATAAAGATGTGTAGTAAGCTAGGTGGTGCTGAGTTAAGCTCATGTGGCTGTGGGTAAGCGTGTCCGTGTGAAATTATTGACCGAGGTGTTAACTATTGTATTATATGCTCTCAATGCGATTTTGGATTTCCTAGGAGAAATTACTTCCTAACTGTGATCAATTTCAATTCATAAAATTATATTGAGGTGCAAGTATAATTGCTTTAACCCTAATTACTTTTACCCAAGTTGGTGTCTATTCTTATCGCTTTGTTGTCAGACATGAATCTTTTGACAAGTATTATTGTTTCGAAGTACGTAAGCAATTAAGCACAATTGTTCTTTGTTTTAATATTTATTGCAATTGGAACTGTTCACAATGTTAAGACTCTTGTGAAGGATACTGAGAATCCTTCTATAGATGATACTTGTCATAGATGTGTTAAACGTGGACATTGGTCACGTGTTTGTCTTGCCTCAAAAAAGGCAATAGAGAAATATGAGCTTCTATTGAAACCGAAGAGACACATTTGATCCAATGGGAAAATACTAGTCATTGTTCCTTTCATTTTTAGAATTTGCTCACATCGTAGCAAAATCGAGAGCCTTACTTTAATTATAGTTTTGAGTTAATGACTTATCTACATATAACAACAAAAAATTCTAGGGATATAAAGAAAAATCACCGTCTCTAAATTTTTTTGTAGTCAATGTCAATTTTCGTTGTCAAAACTGTAGAAGTAGAGCACATGCAAAACATAACTACCCCCAAGTATGAGGCAACTCCAGCATAGGTGGCCATTAGCTAAAGTAATACATATGAACATTCAACAAATATGTGGAAACTCCAAAATCATTAGCCACTAGCCCATGTACTCACTCCAGCAGTGGTTATAACACAATCTTACTCCACGCCTAATATTTTTCTTAGAAACCACCGAAAGTGGTCTATAACACTGGCTATAAAAAATGAACATCTCTTACAAATTTTATCTAAGCTCAAGGATATACATATCATCATTGATGTTACATTGGAATAGTTGCTGCTACTTGTGAAATATATGTAGTATATTATACTTTGATTAGTTTGATTTATTTACTACACACATTTTTTTTACAACATAGTCTATAAATTTCAAATGATTGACAATCATATATGTTTAATCGATAGTGACACAACATAAGCAATATATTGACAAATCCGCACATTTTCTCAACACTGACCTTTCAGATACAAAGGGTGTCTATAATAGCTGGACCTATGCAATTTCTTGATGGCTCCGGTAGTGTAACACCCCTAAATATTTTTAGGACTAAATTATTTAATTTTTTAGTTTTTGGATTAAAAACAATAATTTTAATTTATTAGAATTTTTAGAAACTATATTTTTTTGAATTTTTGATGGGTGCCCTAAGATTTTCAGTAAGGGCAAATAGCCACCCACATTATAAAAGGGGGCTCCTCATATTCTCTCATTCTTCTTCGCCTGTGCAACAGAGAGAGCCTTGCCCTCTTCTTCATATTCTCCGGTGAGGACAACCTGCGTCCGAGCGTTGCCAACCGTTTCTCTACTCCAAACCCTCATTTTTCTCTTCCTTTATCCTTCATTTCTCTTCCCTCTCCTTCCCCTTGAGCTCGAGGGGAAAGCAATGGTGTGAAAGAAGAAAATGGGAAGGTCATGATGGTGAGATGGCATTGCGAGGTGGTGGTGACTGGCAGTGGAGAGATCTCGAGGTGGATGGAAAAGAAGTGGCGATGATGGATCTGGTGAGAGAGGGTGTTATGTTAGGGTTTGTATGCAATTTTTTAAGGGGAAATGACGATGAGGCTGAATCGACAGATTTGTTTTATGTGTCCATGTCTGGTGTTGTTTGGTTGATATAGGCGAGTTCTTTTTCAACCCTCAATATGGGTTTTTTTTTAATCTAATTGTTCTCTTATTTTTATGTATGGATGTCTTGTTTGTTTTTCTATCTGTGGCTTTTAAATCTAGTTTTTTGATATAGTTTATGTTGAATGAAATGGTGAAGGGGGTTGAGAAATTAGGTTTGTTTGAAATAAGTATCCTTTATTTTTCATGGGTTTTTAGTTTGTTAGATCTATTGTTTGTTGGTTCTCATTTTGAATGAATTTGTGTTTCTTGGAGTTTGTAGAAGAAATCAGTGAGTCATATTTCATTGATATGATTGCATTTGAGACTGTTTCAATGTACCAAATGTAGGAAACATGAATCTGTTTCATGGGATTAGTTTAAATCGATTTCGAGTATGAGTACTGTTTGGTTCGTGAGATTTGGTTATCCTTGAACTTTAAAGATTTGGGTTCTTAATTGAATTAATTTTTAGCAGTTGAAGATATCTTGATATTGGATTTGAATCAATTAAATAAGGAACTTTATGTATTATTGAAGATGATCTTTTTGCTGGAGGACGAATCTGTAAAACATGTATTGTTTAACAGAGGTATTGATTATATGGGTCGGTTGGAGAAGATGATTTAATAATGGGCTGGATATTTAAGCCAAAAGTTAAAATTGTTGGGTTGATGTAAGACTGTTTGGGTTGAATTTCTAAGGCTTTGAAAATAAATAAATGGGTACTGTAGCTTGGACTGGGCTTAAGTGTTAAAAATAAAGATGTTTCCTTTGCTTATAAGTTGGTTTGGATAAGATTGTTTGGGCTGGATAAAGATGTTGGGTACTGTTTCAGTCGGGCCTGAAACTTTTGGGCCTGCAACATGTCTTGCTTATAAGTTCTATTTAAATAAGATTTCCTTGGGCTGAGTTTATAGTGTTGAGAATAGAGATGTTGATCACTGAATCGCTTAGGTCGGTTGGGTCTGTTAGGCTTATTGCAACCTTAGTAAATTTCGAAATCATGTTGAATTTACCTGTTAGTCATGATTGAGTTGAATTTTTCCTCCCGATTTTCTTTTAAAATATGCCTTATTGTATTGTTATACATCTTGTCTTGTTAATGTATTATGAAATAAGATATTTGCATGGGTATGCATATTGACTTGTTACAGAATATAAATTCTTATATTGAATGGGCTTGATGGCCGTTTTGTTAGAGAGCTTTTGTTTATGAAAATGTCATATTTCCCCCAAAAATATGGGTGAATTTATAAATGATAAAATGTCATTTTTAAATAAATTTTGATATATCACCATAAGTGATATGGAGCTCTTGGAATTGTTAAATGTTAATAACATTGGAATTGTATCGCTTAGAACTACCTCATATCTTATTGTTTATGTTTTCTTTCTTCTTTAGAGAAACTAAATTACCTTCGGGTTGGGTGTTGCGGAAAGGGTGTGGTTTTGAAATCCCTAAAATAGGTTTGATATTTATCGGTAAAAAATGTGACATAACTTATGCGCATTGATAGCCCCCCC
This sequence comes from Berberis vulgaris, assembly GCA_963556465.1. Taxonomy (NCBI): domain Eukaryota; kingdom Viridiplantae; phylum Streptophyta; class Magnoliopsida; order Ranunculales; family Berberidaceae; genus Berberis; species Berberis vulgaris. The sequence continues at coordinate 76,731,727 of OY747127.1, forward strand.
AAGTATGACTTTTATGTTACTCATATAGTTAGGAGTATCCATTATGTTCATGTTCGTATGTGATGTGTCCCCACTTAGACATGAATGATTGAGAAGTTCTCTTTTATATGAGTTAGGTATACGGGCATGTATGTTCGGCACGGAGGTGGTGCGAATGTGGTATTGTCTAAGTGATCAATTCGTTAAAATTGAGTAATATAATTAAGTCAAATAATGTTTGGACAATTATTTTAATTGATAAAATACCAACTATTTGAGAAGTTATATTCATATCGTTTCTAACCATTTTCACGCAGGGTGGCAAGTCTACTAACATTAATGAATGTCAGACTTGCCATGGTTAACAATTACATAGTAAGTACATGTCAAATAAATATTTAATTTAATAATGATAAGAACTTATTAGGATGACATGATTGCCTCTTTGAAGAACTAAATTATTTGAACTGTGATTTTCTTGCATGACACTTTTGCGTCGTCGAGGAACTAAATTCTTTGAACTGTGAATTTATTGCATGACTCATTTGCCTCATTGAGGAACTACCTGTTTGTGTGATTCATCGGTTATGTTTAATTTTTATGTTATCACTTGCTTGATTCATCGGTTGTGTTTAATTTTTATGTTATTACTTGCTGATGTATTGATTTTGGGATGAAGATTACTCATACCAACTCAATTGCTGACACAAGTGAGTTGTTACTTCTTGGGTACATTCATTTGGGAATGTAGTCGACTAGCTTTGTTTCAGGATTAGGAGTTCCGGCGAGGTTAGAGAAGTGTGTTTCGTGCAGGTTGAGCATTGCTGGGAGTTGCACGCTACTTGAGAGTTTAAGTTCTTTTTATTTACTAGGTAGCAGTTTAATCTTTTGTAGTAGAACTTGGAGTTGCATTTTTATTGGGAGAATTATGTTCATGTTTAGTTGAACTTGTTAGAGTTGCTCTACGAGATTTAATAATAGTTTCCTTCATTTTGATGAGCTATTTAGATCGATTGTTTTATTTATCTCAATTCTGGTAAATTGTGCATTTGATTATTTCTCGTGGATGCCAACTGTTACTTTTGGTGAAAGAATTTCATGTCTTGAATTTCGGGAAAACAAATAATCCTACACGAATATTAGGATTTTATTTTCTAAAAAATTGAGGCGTGATAGTTTGGTATCAGAGAACAATTTACCCTAGGCTAAGGAGAGTCTAGGGGATCCTCGAAATGTGGATATGGGTGAGTAAGAGTGTAAAGGTCTAGTGATAAAGTGCCAAGGGTGAACCTTGAAACTTTGTTACCATTTCTATTTCTTTGTGAATCTAGTGATGAGATTCCTTCGACTTGTGTCTATGCGAGTAATCATATCTTAATTTTTTTTATGTCAATATTTGGTGACATTATTTCGTCTACTTTCCCTTTTAGTGGTTTTGATATCCGTAGTATTCAGTTAGCCCTTCCATTGAATCTCGTCCTTTTTAGGTGTATATATTGTAACACCCGTACTTTTTAAATGATAATAAAAATTTATGTGCCTAAAGTTCATTTAAATTTAATTTTAAAATCTTAGTTCGTTTGCCAAATTGTATTATTCGCAATTCACCTAATTCTCGTACCTTTTGAATCTCGGGACGAGATTCCATTTAACGTGTGTATAATGTAACACCCTTAAATTTTTTTAGGTCTAAATTATTTAATTTTAGATCTTTTAATTAAAAACAATAATTTTAATTTATTAGAATTTAAATGAATTTTTAGAATTTTTTTGGGTGTCCAAAAGATTTTCAGTGGGGGCGAATAGCCACCCACATTATAAAGGGGGCTCCTCTTATTCTCTCCTTCTTTTTCTTCTCCTGTGTAGTAGAGAGAGCCTTGCCCCTCTTTTTCATCTTTTCCGGCGAGGACAACCTGCGTCCGAGCGTTGTTGATCGTTTCTCCGCTCCAAACCATCATTTTTTTCCTTTATTTCTCCTTCATTTCTCTTCCATCTCCTTCCTGTTGAGCTCGAAGGGGACAACAATGATGTGAAATAAGAAAATGGAAAGGTCGAGATGGCATTGCGAGGTGGTTGTGACTAGTAGTGGAGAGATCACGAGGTGGATGGAGAAGAAATCATGTTGAATTTACCTATTAATCATGATTGAGTTGAATTTTTCCTCTCGATTTTCTTTTAAAAGATGTCTTATTGTATTGTTATACATCTTGTCTTGTTAATGTATTATGAAATTGGATATTTGCATAGGTATGCATATTGACTTGTTAAGGAATATAAATTTGTATATTGAATGGGCTTGATGGCCATTTTGTTAGAGAGCTTTTGTTAATGAAAATGTCATATTTCCCCCAAAAATATGGGTGAATTTATGAATGACAAAATGTCATTTTAAAATAAATTTTGATGTTTCACAATGAATGATATGGAGCACTTAGAATTGTTAAATGTCAATAACATTGGAATTGTATTGCTTAGAACTACCACATTTCTTATTGTTTATGTTTTACCTCTCCTATAGAAAAACTAAATTACCTTTGGGTTGAGTCATGCAGAGTAGGGCACCCCTTTCTTATAGAGAAACTAAATTACCATCGGGTTGGGTCTTGCGAAAAGGGTGTGATTTTAAAATGCCTAAAATAAGTTTGATATTTATCCATAAAAAATGTGACGTGACTTATGCGCGTTGATAGTCCAAGTGTGACTTTTATGTTACTCATATAGTTAGGAGTATCCGTTAAGTTCATGTCCATATGTGATGTGTACCGACTTAGACATGAATGATGGAGAAATTCTCCTTTATACGAGAGAAGCATACTGACATGTATGTTCGACACGGAGGTAGTGCGAATGTGGTATCGTCTAAATGATCAATTCATTAAAATTGAGTAATATAATTAAGTCAAATAATTTATGGACACAGTTGTTTTAATTGATTAAATACCAACTATTTGAGAAGTTATATTCATATCGTTTATAACCATTTTCACGCAGGGTGGCAAGTCTACTAACATTATTGCATGTCAGACTTGCCATGGTTAACAATTACAGAGTAAGTATATGTAAAATAAATATTTAATTTAATAATGATAAAAACTTATTAGGATGACATGATTGACTAATTGAGGAACTAAATTATTTGAACTGTGATTTTCTTGCATGACACTTTTGCCTCGTTGCTGAACTAAATTCTTTAAACTTTGAATTTCTTGCATAACACCTTTGCCTCATTGAGAAACTATTTGTTTGTGTGATTCATCATTTATGTTTAATTTTTATGTTATCACTTGCTTGATTAATCGGTTGTGTTTAATTTTTATGTTATCACTTGCTGATGTATTGATTTTGGGATGAAGATTACTCATACCAGCTCAATTGCTGATCCAAGTGAGCTTTTGCTTATTTAGTACATTCATTTGGGAATGTAGTTGACTAGCTTTGTTTCAGTATTAGTAGTTTCGGGCGAGGTTAGAGAAGTTTTCGTGCGATACGAGCATTGCTGAGGACTTGCATACTACTCGAGAGTCTAAGTCCTTTTGTTTGCTAGGTGACAGTTTAATCTTTTATTGTAGAACGCGGAGTTGCATTTTTATTGGGAGAGTTATGTTCATGTTTAGTTGAACTTGTTAGAGTTGGCTCTATAAGATTTAATAATAGTTTCCTTCATTTTGTTGAGCTATTTAGATCAATTGTTTTATTTCTCTTCATTTTGGTAAATTGTGCATTTGATTATTTCTCGTGGATGCCAACTGCTACTTTTAGTGAAGGAGTTTCATGTCCCGAATTTGGGGGAAATAGATAATCCTATGCGGATATTAGGATTTTGTTTTCTCGAAAATCGGGGCGTGAGGTAGAGCCTGCCATTTATTGCTGCAGTTCCTGCAGAAACTTGCTTTATTTCAACATATATGCATCACATCTAATGTTGGAAGCCCGAACTTATGTTAGAAATGTATGCATCAAGCCTAAAACTTCCATTCAAGATATATGCATTACATCTATGTTGGAAGCCTGCAGCTTACGTTAGAGATAATTTTCGTTACCTTATTGAAATTTTACAACTCTTAAAGTTGTAGTATCACATATCATTTTTATGTTGGAAGCTTCTACTGGTAAGCTTTCCGTTATAAGTCTTCATCTTGTTGGAAGATTTTTATTTATATCGTCTAGACTACCCCATATTGTTTGGGAACATTCAATATTTTCTGTTGCGACATTACTTCGATTTATACCAATTATGCAGACTGTTTATTTTATAATACACTATTCCCACCATTAGGGGAGATATGGAAATAAAACGTTGTGGAATACTTCCAATGATAACGGTGGTTTTACTACTAAATTTAATAAGACTATATTCCGACTGTTAGGGGGAAATAAACTAGTTCTTACTGAACAACATTGATATGGAACGGTGTGAATTATTATAAACTATTTCATTCAACTTTGTCTCATATGAAATATGAATTAATTGCTTGATTAATTAATTATGTCACATTGTACCACCTATGAATACACCTGCTCAAATTTGTATCCTCAAAAGACAAAGTTCGAACATGTCAGTCAGTGAATCTACGGAGTGCCAGAAGCGTGGTAGACACTTGCTCGAATTTGTATCACTAAAGGACACACTTCAAACAAGAAAAACTAATAAATTTGTTGTACGCCAGAAGCGTGGCAGACCTATATGTTCCAAAGATTCAACTTCGGAAAAAGGAGAATTAATAAAAATTCATGCCCTAATGCTCCCGAATAAGCAATTATTGAAACTCTCGCAGAAGATGTACATGCTCCAAAAGAAGCTGTACATGAAGTTTTAGTAGCTTACATGACGTTTCAGAAGAGTTCATGCACTTCCAGAAGCAACATTACAGGACACTCTATAAGAAGTCATGAAACTTCGGAAGCAACATTAAATGACGCTTTAGAAGAGGTTATGTTTGAAAATTTCAATTTCTCCATTACCCTAAAAGTGATTATTCATATCCCTGAAGTGATTTAAAACCCCCGAAAAAGCTCAGATACCTAATAATAATGAGATCTCAACATATTAAGGAGAAATGTGGAATCAAATGAAATGGCCATCGATGACACATTCACATAAATGGTAGCTACCAAAATATCAAAGGAAGATGATATAAATAACGATTTTCAACCACGAAACATCTATGAATGTCAACAAATGAAATGATTGGCCAATTGGAAAGATGTTGTCCAAGCGAAATTGGGTTTCTTTGAGAAATGTAGTGGCTTTGGACATACAATGCAAACATTAACGTGTATAAACCCTGTTGGCTTCAAATGAGTGTTTGTAAGAAAACAAAATGAGAAAAATGAGGCTGTCAGATATTAGACAAGACTTGTGGTACAATGGTTCCTGTAGAAACTCGATATTTTAATAAATATATTTCAGGTTATGGATATGATTACATTTCTATTAAATTTTGTAGTTTCTGAAAACTTGATGATGATACATCAAAATAAACCGATCATCATGACCATACACGTGGCAGAGAACATCCATCACGAGGATATGGCATCCCATCTACTGGGCCAAGTCTTAAAACCCAAAAAGAATAAAGTCAGCCATAGAGGCCCAAATAAGACCCACTATAAGAAGATATAATCAAAGCCCTAACCCAGGCTCGAAAAAATCAATGCCTAAATCCAGGCCCGACACAAGTTCTCTCACAAAAGAACGTTGCACCAAAAAAGTCGTAAAGGGAGTTACAACTCCGTGGACGCATCTCCATCAAGGAGGAAACCGTTACGAGAAACATCTCCTTCCGTTGTGCCTTACATGCTTAATCATACAGAGAATTAACCGCGGTCATTTTAAAAAGGTAAAGGGAGCATTCGACACAGGTATGCAACTTTAATTGAGTTTTGTCCAAATTTACTTCATTCTTCAAACATAGTTGTTGACTTAAGCATTATAGTGCCTTCGGTCACCAAACTCACATAAAAAATCAAACAAGAGGATGATTTTTGGTCGCATCAGTTTGGCGCCGTCCGTGGAAAACGACAAGTTTCTTTTCTAAAAAATAAGATTCATAGTGACAAAGCTCACCACAATCTGATAGAAGATCAAAAAGTTGTCAGAACAAATGACACGCCCTACAGATCTCCAACACTGTGATGACAACAATGACTGTACTACTAGCAATGATGCATCACAAACAGCCCACGAACAAGAAACAACTCGAATCATTGGACCGATGGCACCCAAGAATCCGGATCCACAACACGCAATAGCTAACACAACCCAGACATCTGGTGACGCTGCCACGGATCCTCGGGTAGACTTGCTCATGGCCCATATGAACTACATGACAAATATGCTGGAAACAATTACCCATTAGCGCATCCAGCCAGCTGACCATGTTCAAACACCGCCCCAACAAAACTCCGACAATCAAACTCAAAGGAGTGACGAAGTCCCAGCAGAACCCCAACAGGGAAACTTCGAAAGCAATGATCTCCCCCAATGCAAGACTCCACAATGTGATGGAATGCTTGAAGAAATCCTGTTCAGAATAGGAATCACAGAACCAAATGTACTATACGAGTTAGCCAAACTGCTGCCCTCATGAAAACGGCGATGCCAAAAAAGTTCACTCCGTCAAAGTTCAAAGTATATGATGGTACAACCAACCCAACTGATCACCTGAGACACTTCCACCACATGATGGCCCTGAAGGAAACCACGAAGTCGTTCTTATGCAGAACATTTCCGACCAGCCTCACGTCCACAAGGATGAATTGGTTCAATAGCCTACCACCGAGGTCGATAGACTTTTTCCAAGCGTTATCCACCGCTTTTATCACCAGATTCATCGGGAGCCAGCGGATGAGGAAATGACCATACTACCTCCTTCATATCAAGCAAAAGCCCGAGGAAACAATACGGGAATACGCCACTTGTTTCACCAACGAACTGATGATGATCGATGGATGTAGCGACGACACAGCCAATGCGAACTTTATCACCAGACTTAAGAGAGACCCCTTCTTTGATGCCCTTAACTTGGAGCCTCCAAAAGGCATGACAGTCTTATTGAAAATGGCTCAAACACATTTATCTCGAGGAGATGAAGGCGGCTAGGAGGAAAAATGACCAAGAAAGATATAGTCTTTCGAGGAAACGGGAGAGAAAGGAAGAAAGGAGATGGGATGACGGACAATGGGAGGATAACATTCAATTGAAGAAACACCAGAATGGTCAATTGAAGAAACACCGGAATGGCGGAAGGATTGATTCAAATCAACAAGAATATGAGAAGCTACAATTAGCGTGGCCTCGACACGAGCGAATAACAAGTGTGATGAATAAGATATACAAAACCATATACAACCTTGAAAACAAGTCGAGCCAATATACTGAAGCACTTAGAAAAATGGGATAACATCAACTAGCTGCTTAAGATGAGACCCAGAAGGGAGAGACAAAAGCAAATAATGTGCCTTCCATAAGGATCATGGGCACGATACCAATGATTGCTACAATCTAAAAGACGAAATCGAGCATTGGGTTCACAAAATACGATTGACGAGTTCATTGAAATGCCATATAAATAGCTCAAATGGAAGGATAAAGCAGATAACATTGCAGGATCGAAAGAATAGACCAGGGAGCTAATATATGCCCTACACTGCATAACCGTAAGAAGAAAAACATTCAATCTAATAGAATAAGTAGCCAGGAAAACTTCCCACTCAAACTGATTTATATCAGAACAGGAGTACTAACAAAACCAAACAAGCCATTTTACAAACGCATAGAACATGGAGAAGTTTGCACCAATCAACTAATGCGATTCAAAGACCCTACCGACGGATGCAAGTTCGACTCGAATCACCAACGACAAATCTGACAACAACAGACTCGGTCGAATCTCGACAGTTAACACCAAACACAGAACTAGCACAAGCATGATTTGACAATTTGGTGCTGATGTGAGCATGATTTGACAATTCGGTGCTGATGTGAGCATGATTGGAAAGTTTGGTGTGGACATATGCATGATCATACAATTTGGTGTTGAGGAAAGCATGATCGAACAGTTTGGTGATGACGTGAACATGATCGTACAAATCAAGACTACTCAACTACCAAATAAAAAGGCACCATTCGTCTGTTAGCCACGACAACACATACGACGAATGAGGATCGACATCAAGCAAAGAAAGACAAAGCAACAAAAATATCAATCTCTAATACGAGGATCGACATCCAGCAAAGAAAGACAAAACAACAAAAACATCAATTTCTAATACGATGATCGACATCAAGCAAAGGAAGACGAAGCGAATCGCTATTCGAACCAACATAAATGCTTTAACGGTTAGGGCTGGTGAGAGCATTCGAAAGGGAATATCAATAAGATAACAAATTTAGAATCCCCATTTTATGCGCGGATGACAGAATAAACACGTAAAAAAATTTAGCTATATAAAGCAAACGGCGTACCTAGCAGCGAGAAATTAAGACAAAAGTCGGATATGTACAAACTTCTGGTTTGATCAACCACTAAGTAAAAGTTGAATAAACGAGTCAACTTAACATAAAAACTTCAAGTTGACCGAGACATCGAGTTAACGAAGTAAAAATTGGACAAATAAGTAAACTCAACACAAAAACTTCGAGTCGACTAAGACGTCGAGTTAACGAAGTGAGAGTTGGACAAACGAGTTAGCATAACACAAAAAACTTTGAATCGATTGATACATCGAATCAACAAAGTCAGAATTAAAGTAATGAATCAACATGATTCGAGGAACTACAGATCGACCAAGCCAACAAAGCAAAAGTAAACTTTTTTTGTAGTGCATCAAGAAGGATAACGTCGACCCATCTTTAGACGAATGATGAGCCAAAGCGCGAAAAATAGCTATAAAGGAATTCAAAGTAAAATCCAAGACAACTACAACTGGACTAAAAAGGAGAGTAATAACAAAGTTTATTTCATTTACAATGCTACTCTATTACATCCGGAAGAGGAGATGAAGGAGTATGATAAGAAATGGAGGCAACTACAGGGTCATCACCTATGGGGGCAGGCAAAGGCATCTCTTCAGAAGGGGGAGAAAACAATGACTCTTCAACCACTGGGGCGTTCGAGGGTAGAAAAAGCAATGGCTCCTCAACTATTGGAGGAACTTCTTCACCATCATCGTCTTCGAAAGCTTGATCAACCAAGTGACAATACTTGGATAAATCCGTGCCAAACCCTTCGATATAGTCAAGAAGCTCAACCCGCCTATCAACAACTCGCTTCCAATCTTTGGCTTCGATGCAGAGCCTATCATTGGCAGTAGCGAGTTCATTTTGGCCGCGGTAAGCTGTCCCTCAGCGGTGGTAAGCATAACAGAAGTATCTGCCTTGACCTCGTCGAGTGCAAAAATCAATTGTTTCTCCCACCTCTCAGCGATATCACAAAAAACAGATTGCTCAACTTCAACACAAGAAGCTTCATCAAAAGCTGCATTCTCAGCGGATAACTCTTCTTTTACATCACGTAGTCGGGCACGAACCCCATCCAACTTGGCTTTCAAAGACTCAAGCTCAGCAACAAACTTATCCCGCATACTTTCCGCCTCAATCAACTAAGTTCGAGCAACCTTTGTAGTTTTCTCCGACTCTGCGTATTGCACTCTCAACATGTCGAATTGGGAAAAAACGTGAGAAAACACCAACAACAGTGCCGCCAACCTCCTTTTCAAAGAAGTCACTTGATCACGACCAACTCAATAGACCGAGCCCATCACCCCTGTATAGGCAAGATGTTTCATCCCATCCATTATCTGCTCAAGACCATGATTGAGGTGATCAAATGGATCTAGTACGGGCATCGAAAGCCTTTCCACTAATCGCTTGTGCCACTCATTTATCAACCTGTGTGGACCATCTTGCACATCAAGTTGAGTGAACCAGCAAAACTTGCCATCCGACTTGATACAAATATCTTTTGGGCTAGGCTCAGTCCAACCAACCCGTGGATGAAGAACACGAGGATCCGAAAGCATTAAAGAACCACCCCAACAGTCGGAAGGGCGGAAGGAATAGCAGTGACAACAAAAAAGCCGCTTTTACTCTCCCGCCAAGAAGCAAGTGTGGCAGGAGCAGGACTAGTAGTAATGACGAGGGCAGGAGAATCCAGACGAACATGAAAAGAAACTAAGAACCCGGCCGCTTCGCTGATTTCTATAAAAGGAGGAGGAGAGTGAACCTCGAAACTCTGACCACCACTAATACTGTTCCACTACTAACTGAAGCATTTTATCATTGATAACCCGGGGATCATCATTAGACAACTCAACAACATCCAAAACACCATAGGTAGAAAAAAACCTTTTTTCATTATTGTCCAACGGATGAGTAGTCTATTTCTCCCTCCTCTCCAGCGCCAACCTCATTTCCCCAACCTCGAGAGATTGACGATCCCCTTTTACAACATCTTCACAGGAAGGACTTGGGTGAGAAGTAGCCTCCGTAACATCCTGAACAAGATTCAGACGGGATGCAATCCAAGCAGAACCACGAGTAGAAAGTCGTTTCTTCCTTGAAACTCGACCATGATCTATCAGCAGTCGCCTCAATGGACTAGTGGATCTCGCAAACTTTATTTTTTCTAGAAGCCGGATCTATGACATTAACAGGAGCATCGAGATTCGTAACACGTCTGTCCGAACTCACCTCCCAATCAATGTTAGCACCACTAACGCCAACACGAGCAACAACATACTTAACACAAGACTCAGTAAACAAGACTCGCTCCACTTCATTTATAGTGTACAAAAGGAAAGGCCTGGTCTTGAGTCTCCTTTATTTATTTGGTAGGCAATCCAGAGGAAGAACCTGGAGATGAACCAATGCAAGGGGAGCGGCTCATTTTTAACAAGTGTTATGGCAAAGAATGAGCCGGTACTATATCTATTTAGATTTTTTAGGGGGAAGAGCCGTTATTCGACTGGGGAAAACCCTCTTCGTGATCTGATCTTGTGTTGCTCGAGGGCTAGCAGCTCGTCCAACAGACGGTGCCGGGATCGGCCTACTCGATTAGATCCCGTGGGGCGAAGTCCTAAAGATTTTGAACCACTACGCTCCAGGATGTCCTCGAAAAGAAACACCTCCACAAGAAATCGGGAAAGCTCCAAGAATCGATCGCTCATCCTCCTCAACAGTTAATGGAAGATTCTTCTGTCAATTGGGAACTCGAAATGATCGAAAAGTCAGACGATCTCACAATTGGAAGTAGCCAGAGTTCACAGAAGCGTAAATTCAAGTCCTTGACCAATCATGGATGTCATCGTTAAGTTTCTCGAAATAAATAGGAGAACGGAGGAAACAAATATCCTTGCTCACCAGCAGACCAACCACTGAATGCAAAACCCTTACAGTCAAAATAATAACGAACATAATAGCCCTCGCGTAGGAAGAAACCATTACTTTTCAACCATTATGACCTTTTTGGGCAGGAGGAATGCCCAAGAAGTTCAGATATTCCCATAATAGCTCTAGAACTGGAAAGCGAAAGCCAGAAAAAAAAACATGCACGGATACAGTGCGATGTATCCAGGCCTTGGATTACAAGGACTGTCATCCTGTCTAGGCAGGATAATTTTGAGGTCGGGCGGCAGATTATAATCGGAATGAAGACTATCAATGTCAGAGAAAAATGAGCCTCACACATAGCTTGCGACTTACCGCTTAGTTTATCACATCATTAAGGAACAAGAGGAGCAAAAAAAATGAATAAGGCGAAGGAAAGAATGAACCCTAATTTCAAAGATAACGTAAAAAGGGAAAACGAATTCGTCACATCTCCTTTTATAAGCCGAGCAATGAAGGGACTGCTCATGGGACAACGTGTGAGAAATGATGGCTACACGAAATTCCAAAAATGTGCGCAAAAAGAACGGGCAAGCAAAGAATCGAGACACCAACCTGCAAAAAGTTACTGACAGCATTAAATACAAGGCAATGATGGAATTTAAACTGTCAAGAAGTTAGTGGTCACGTCAGCATACCCACTAACTAAAGGGGGGATAGCTGATGATACATCAAAATAGATCAATCATCCCGACCATACACATGGCAGATAACATCCATTACGAGGATATGACGTCCCATCTACTAGACCAACTCGTAAAACCCAAAGAGAATAAAGTCAGCTACAGAGGCCCAAACAAGGCCTGTTATAAGAAGATATAATCAAAGCCCGAACCCAGGCCTGAAATAATCAAAGCCCAAATCCAGGCCCGAAACGAATTCTCTCATAAAGAAGAGGAACATTGCACCAAAAAGAGTCGTGGAGGGAGTTACGCCTCCACGGATGCATCTCCATCAAGGAGGAGACTGTTACGAGAAACATTTCATTCCGTTGCGCTTCACATGCTTAAATCGTGCATAGACTTAACTGCGACCATTATAAAAGGTAAAGGGAACATTTGAGACAGGTATGCAACTTTAATTGAGCTTTGTCCAGATTTACTTCATTCTTCAAACAAAGTTGCTGACTTGAGCATTAGAGTGCCTTCTGCCACAAAAAATGTGGTCATTGGCAGTCTAACATTTGTTTTGCAAGTCAAACTCACAGGATGACAATTTTTGGACACATCACTTGATATGCGATTTACAAATGTCGCAACTACTTATTTATATGGGAATTTACACAAAGATTTAAATCTCTGAAGGATTTACTTTGTTAGACACAAATGTTTACATGAAAATCCCTCAAGGATTTACTTGCCTGAAAAAAAGTCATGTAATAATTACTCAATACAACTAGGACATGCTATCTGAAAATTTGTTTTTCTCCCTACGATCAGTTTGAGCTCACCAAAATGCTAAACATGGTGGAATCCAACAACAACTATTACGCGAAATCTGTTGAGTCGCCAAAGAAACGACCCCTACACCATTTAGAATTTGATGACAATATCACATTGCTACCCAAAGAAATAATAATTCCAGGTGTCTTACCATCTACTGAGACCAAGAACTTCATCTGTGCAAAGGCCATTGTACCACCCAACAACAGTGGAACCAAGATGATCAGAGTGATGAGAGGGATACCAAGAAAAAGAACTAGTTGATGAAGATGATGGGAAGGCCTATGAGTGGTGTAGTTGATGGGGTGTTTGATGCTGGCTACTTGATGCATGTTAGAAACTTAGAATTAGTGGGTTTGATTCCATTTAAATTGGAGTGGTTTTTGGTCCTGGTTTGGTCATTCCACCTTCAGTGCCTGGTTACAAACAAGGTTATGGGCCCAAAATATTTGGGTGATGGGCCAGATGATGAGGATATCGAGCGACTCAATTGAAGTCTTTAAGTGGTTTCCCTATGTTACTCTAGGCAAAGTCAAGTGTTATAATGTGTTCAATCATGTTAATGTTGTAATTGTGTGAATAGTAATAAGTATGAAGGAAAATCAAGTTTTCTATAAATGGAGATATGGTTGTGTATTACACTGAGGGTGTGTTTGGTTGCATGGAATCCTAAGATGGGAATTGGAATCCCATTCCATGGCATTCCATGTCATGGCATTTCATGCCATGAACTTGACCAATTTTGATGTTTGGTTGTCCATGGGAATTGGATTCCAATTCCTATTGTGAGTGCTTGGTTGCCTAAAACTAATCATGGGATTTTTTTTTTTTTTTTTTTTTTTTTTTTTTTTTTTTTTATAAATATGGAGATCCCACAATTCTACTTTATATATAAACTAGAATATGGTTTTGATTTTGGTTCTTAAAAAACATCATTCCAGTATAATTTTGAACTCTTTTTTTTTTTTTTGAAAGGAGAGCATGCCGTTGGTGGGTATAGAACCCAAGATGTGGGGGTTAAACCACCACAAACTCAACCATCCAACAAAGCTGCCATTGGCTATAAATTTGAACTCAATATCTGTTTAAATCTTTTAATAAGAAAGCAAAGTTCAATATCGGTATTCAAGCTAAATCCATTCCGTAACAGAAACATTTATGTGTTCAGTGCATGAATACGTAAATAATTTGAACTCTCTTGAAAGGGTAAAGCCAGACCCCTCATCATTGAAAGGTTTTGATGTGTGCTCAAGTTGTGAGATTGTGCACTGGGTAAAATGCTATAACCTGTATTTCCTTTGGTATCATATATTATATACTGCACCTTAAAAGAAAAATATACTGCACGCTAAAATTTCATTCATCTGGTTTAGATATGAAGACAAATACAATTCCAACAAGTCACACATTAAGCACTTAACAAGCAACTATTGATTCAAGCTAAGCCAAACACTGCCATAGTTGCAAATTAGGAAAGCTGGAAACACGAAGCTACTTCAACAATAATAAGCAGATATTTGTAGTAAACATACCTGAGAATTGAAATATGAAATTTATAAGATAAACCGACTGAAACAGATCCGAAGCAATCATGTATATTTCTCGAACAAACCAATTGTTACAGTAAATATCATCATCTAAAGTCTAGCCATTAAACACAATATTGAAAACTACAACTTGATTATCATTTCATAATTCATTGGCTTCTATAGCAAAATTTTGTTTTACCAAACTCTTGAAATAAATTGAAAAAGCTAGACAATCAAACACTATTTTCAGTTTCTGAAGGAGAGATACGTTTGAATACTACACCAAAAGTTTGTCCCTCATTCCTAGCAACCTTTTGTCCCTCCTCCGTTGCAGAACTCAACAGCTCCACAACCCTGGTTAGAATCAAGTTCTTCCTTTGAGAGAGGTTCAAAGAGAGGGTGATCCTCCAAGCAAGTCTTCATCCACTCTCCAAGTTCTTCCACATCAGTGATTGTATATATAAATCTGCACTAGCCTTCGTTGTCGCTCGATTAAAATTCGCATTGTATAACACTGTAAGAGAATAAATTAAAAGTAGTTGTGGGATGAAACATTAGTGTTTCCATTATAGTTGTAGAATGAGTAAGACATGATATAAATTATATAAAGAGTATAAGCATTACTATATAACCCATTATTTAGCCAAATAATGTATAAGAATGCTCCATAACATAAGCTCATGAAAAAAAAAAGGATACTAGTTACATACTTGTAAAGCATGCTTATACAAGTTACAACCCCCAACAACAACTCATGCAAATCTTGCAATTCAAGCGACAAATGTGAGCAATTCAACATGAAAATTCTCCAAACTAACCAGTTTCCAAGACTAGTGAACAAAAACCATTCCACACCAAAATCAAATATCTTTTACAAACAAGTTCAAGTGAGAACAAAAAGCACCAACCTTTCACACTCAATTACTGAATCCAAATGGCAAAAGGAGAATAAATGAGTGAAAATGCACACAAATGTATTAAACACAACAAATCCCTCTACAAACCACAAAAAACAACACTTTGAGAGATGAAAGATGGAAATTTTTGAGATCAAATAGACTGATTTGAGTTGGTCACCTGTGTGTTGCTTTGAAGTTGGAAGATCTGGACCTAACTGGTTCTTTGATAGAGGAATTGCAAGGGGGGTCAATCCTTTCCTAGCTCCAGGAGAGATAATGGTGTCACCTGCATGAGAAGTAAAAATTAATTGAAGTAAGACACAAGAGTTTTCTTCAGTCTTCACTTATATGTAAAACAAAGAAGTAGAAGCCTGAAAACCAAACTCATGGTCAAGAGCCTGCTACTTATGCCAATACCCGTTTTTCAATGCCTTGGAATGAGTATAAGGCGGGGTATAAAACACAAGCTGAATTTGGTTTTTGGAGAATTTGACAGAGACATGGAACACCTTATTGATGGCACCTCCCACTGCAAAAGAATCTTTGTTTTGCTATTAAACACTTAAGTTGCTACATATCATAAAAATGAATGGAACACCTTATTGATGCACATAACATATGAGGTGTGAAATATGATAAAATTTTTCGATTTAAAGGCCTTCATCCAACAAAAAGTAATAGATTGGTTGGTACCATTTTGACTAGTTCATCTTATACAACATGATAAAACCCATAATGCAGCTGTTTGGGGATTTTCTCTCAAGTAAATCTCCAACTTCCATTTGCATTATCAAGTACCACTTTTTACGTGCAAATCACATAAGATCATTTGTTTCCAACTATACAAATGACATACTTATTGGATTCTACTTAACATTCATTCCTGTTTGATATACAAAACATACATTCTAGTTTTAGTCATACTACTAAAACAATGCAATGTTTGGAGAACCTTGTAGCTTTCAAATCTTCTTAGATACCTGACACTTGTAATCAACCATAGAAGGTGCTCTCATTACTAAATACGAAAGTGCAAATCCAACTTTTTGGAAAGTTTGCGTTGGCTACAATACTCTATATTGCAATTCAAAAGTTGCACCAATATATGCAGCAAATTCAATCTTCCATTAACATGCAACAAAATAGCTTTTGGAATAAAAAAAGAAATGAATCGAACTAACCCGAAAAGCCTCTGTTTCCATTCACCCAAATTTTGTCAAATTCTCCAAAAACCAACCCAAGAGGTGTGAAATATCATAAACTTTTTCGATTTAAAGGCCTTCATCCAACAAAAGTATAAGGTGTTCCATTATTTTCCTTGGTTTTCACTCACTACAATTACCTAATTTCGAAACTATGATTATGCATTTAAGCTCTTAGCATGAAAATTGCATAACCCACAAAACAAAATGAAGAGATTATGTGAACTAGCATAGAAGAAAATTCTAATTATCAAACCAAAAAGGCAAGAAGAATGTTGAATCTACCTCATCAATTTCTTTCCACCAAGGCTTGTTCAAAATCCAAGTCCAAAGTTGCAAACTACTTTACTGCCAACAAAAACAGAACCCAGTGATGATCTAATAGAATGGCAAGAGATCCTATGTTGCACTTATCAAAACATGGTATAAAAAATACCCAAACCCCCAAATTGAAGCCACTATTGAAAATTGAAATAATATTATATAAAATAAAATAATCCATTGAAGAACCAACAAAATAAGCAGTTTCAGAAAGACAGAGATGACGTACTCAATCAGATGGAAACTCGGGAATCAAAGAGCTTTGCTTCCCGATCAATGGATTGGTTCAGCCGTTTCGGCTACGACCCGATCTGTCTCCAATCTGTTCCTACTTGAGCCATGTTTCTCCTAAACATTGACAAAAGGTGTTCCAATCATTTTGGGTTTAGTAATATTGTTAGCTATGATCAGACGCATAAGATGACATACTCAATCAGAGGGTTTGCTTGAACCCTCCAAAGCAAACTACAGAGCCAACTACATCTGCTCTTAACTAGTAGAGATCGAGAAATAGAAAGGGAAGAAGATGAGAGAGGTACCTGGTGGAGGAGAAAGCTTCGAATGGAGTAGAGATCTGTTTCAAGCCTTCAACGATGTGAATAGGAGGGAGCTTCGAGATCCTCTTCAAGCGAAGAGAGAGTCGAGGGAGGAGAGAGCTTCGAATGGAAGAGTTTCGCTTCAGCGTGAAGATAGCTGTGTTGTGAAGAGAGGGGCGAGGGAGGAGGTAAACTTTTCAGTCTCGCGAAAAGTTTTCCTCAGTGAACTGAGGCGTCCAATTCCCACAAACTGGGCATGTGCGACATCAGATGCCTGTGAATTAAAACCTAAACAACCACCTGGAATTCCAATTCCCATGAAATAAGTGCAACCAAACACACCCTGAATTGTTATTTATTTATTTATTTGAAAGTAGTTATACATTGATAATAAAGTTGTATAAGATGCTTAGAATGTGTTGAAATTAACTTGGATTAAAACGCTTGATGCTGCAGTTTAGTGCGTTCCATGAAACACGAACTAGCCAACCAAATGCCAATTCCAACACCCCACCCCACCCCACCCCAGGCTCAACATAATTGAAATTAGGAGTATGTTGATCAATATATAGTTTTGGCCTAACAAAACCTCCATTATGACACCGGGTTGTCGAAGATTTACCCTTACAAAGGTCAAACCTCATGGGCCCAATTTCATCAGGCCCTCAAAGGCTTGGGCTTACTCTAAAACTCACATCACACCCCGGGCTCGGGCCCTTGCATGCTCTTCAAATTTGGTGATGGCAGAGCCCACAAGTTACTTAATTTCCTCCTTAAACTTCGTGCCTTCCGACAAGCAAGCAACAACAGTTTCATCCATCAATCCATCTAGAACCTTTTAAAAACCCTCTGACACGTGGCACACATTTTCCAACAGCCTCGTCCATCTATCCTGACCAAGTGTTGGTGGGCCCTCCCACCCTTCTCTCTCTCTCTCAATCAATTCCACTTCACCCTCTAACAGCCCCTGTCGCTTGCCACATCAGCACACTCCCCCCTCCTTTTATAAAGGTCCGAAACCGAGTACCCAAGTAACGAAAACAAACGCGTACTTTAGCCTCGTTGAATATAATAACGCTAAAATGCACCCACAGGTTCCTTTATCCGGCGCCCACGGTTCTTCTTCACCTACGGATCGGAGATTAAATTCTGTGCTGAGACATCTTGGAGACTCTTCGTCATTTTCATCCATGGAGTCACAAAACACTAACCAAACTATCTCTCCTTCTCCAACTTCGGCTTTCAATGGTGATTCTGTCTTCGCCAACATCGCTCGCGCTCCCGAAGATTCCATTTTGGGGGTAAAGAATCACTCTTCTTCTCTCGTGCTCGCTTGCTTGCGATCTTCTTTACGTTGTTTTTTTTATTTCGCTTTGTAATGATCCTAGTAGACAGAGATTTTGAAATGTTCGACCTAAAATCTGTATCTGATTGTAGGTTACGGTTGCGTATAACAAGGATCATAGCCCAATTAAGTTGAATTTGGGTGTAGGAGCTTATCGAACTGAGGTAAAATTCATTGCTTACATTTCAGGAAACCGTTGCTAGTTACACCATTGCCTTATTGTGTGTTATTTGGTTTGGATTGCTAGGAAGGAAAACCTCTTGTGTTGAATGTGGTGAGGAAAGCAGAGCAGATGATAGTGAATGATAGGTTAGGCTTGTAGAATTTGTTTCTATCTATGCTATTTTTGTTTGAAATGATATTGAAAATTGTGTGAGAGAGGATGCTGAGTTGTGGTCCGTTTGTGTGATAATCAGGTCTCGTGTTAAGGAGTATCTTCCTATCACTGGATTAGCTAATTTCAATAAGTTGAGCGCCAAGCTTATATTTGGTGCTGACAGGTAAGATTATTAGATTGTCGTTAACTCTATGGTGAAATTAATAGGAAATGCCTTTTATGGTGTTAGAATTGATTTTCTTCATTTTTTACATTCTAAACTTGTATGAAGGTTTCCTTATTTGTTCAAGTTGTCTTGCAAGGAAAAACTATTGTCATTTTTTTTTTTTTTAAATTTATTGTAATAATGAGATCCTTGCTTGGTTCTCCCAAGACATTCAAGACACTTGATTTTCTTTTTGGCTGAAAATTTTGAACATTGCTGTGACGATAAAATCTTACTAGCTCTTCGCGTGTGTATGCTTGATGTCTTGACTATCTTCATAATTAGATCGACAAATCTCAATGAAAAACATATATGTATGCTCTAGGATTTTCTGGGTTATTGTTGCTTTGTGCTAGCTGTCAGTTTGGTCCTACTTTTGGTTCATTTTGTTGCTAAAAACAGAGGGGGAAACTCATTTTGTTAACACAGCCAAAATTAGCCCATTCTTATAGTAAAATGAAAATATGAAACTATTTTAATGAATACTTAGACTCAAAAACTGATTTAGTAAGGTATTTTAGTAGCAAGCTAATCTTTGAATATTGTGATCTCTGTACTGAACTGTCAACTGATATCCACGTAGCCTGCACAAACAGATTTTGGTCTATTCGGCAAATCAACTCATGCTGATCTTTTGAAATGTGAAAAAAAAGATGCAGGTCACATTTTTTTTTATTTATAAGACACTAGCGTTTTTGTTTGAGGAGTATGTAACTGAACAATTTTTTCAATCCTTTGAAGCAAGGTGATGTCATCTTGTTCTTAGTTAGTCATTTGAGTTCCAAATCTAGGTAAGAGATCAGTGTTCGAAGAAGGATCCGTTTTTGTTGCTTTGCATTTGAGAAAAAAGTTTCCAAGAAGGATATATTTTTTTTTCATGATCGCACTAAGAAAATTTATCTGTGGTTCATTGTACCATTATATCAGAATTCCTGTTTGGTGAGATTTAATGCAAAGGTTTGTTTCCATTGCAAACAGCCCTGCTATTCAAGAAAATAGGGTGACTACTGTCCAATGCTTGTCTGGTACTGGTTCATTGAGGGTTGGTGGCGAGTTCCTGGCAAAACATTATCCCCAAGTAAGAGGTCACTCATTTAACTTCGTCCATGCATGACACCTATTCAAAGGGATAGGCTGAACCTGTTTTTCTTCTTTCTTTTGCAGCGTGTAATATACATTCCTAAGCCAACATGGGGAAACCATCCAAAAGTTTTTGCTATGGCTGGGTTGTCCGTGGAGTATTATCGCTACTATGACTCAGCAACACGTGGTCTGGACTTCAAAGGTTTGTTAGTATATCCTACCATTAAGTGATATGCATGAACTGCTCACGTTCTTTATCAATGATCCACATTATAGCATCTTGATGATAATATCGAACCCAGTCATCTGCTTGTGTGCTGATGGGTGTTAATGTAACACTCTTTAGTTCATTTTAAACCATTGACTTAGTATAACTGCTTGCCACTGTGGTACACCATTTATGATATTATTTATTTGCTCTTAGTTTTAGTTTTCTCCATGTTAATGGTGTTTTATCTGTGCAAACCAGGTCTGTTAGCAGATCTAAAGTCTGCCCCACGAGGAGCAATAGTGCTTCTTCATGCATGTGCTCATAACCCTACTGGTGTTGATCCCACTATTGACCAGTGGGAGCAGATTAGGCAGTTGATGCGGATGAATGGGTTGATGCCTTTCTTTGATAGTGCTTATCAGGTAACTGCATGTAACAAATGTCGAAATGATTGAAATTCTGAAGTCTTCTATGATCATAAAATGTAGGAGGGTGGCGGTTATTCTAACTTCACATGTCCTAGCAAGAATTGTTTGTCCTTTTGTTTTGTAAGTGCGGGCAGGACATTACTGTTTGTTTAACTACATTGATCTATCAGGGCTTTGCAAGTGGAAGCTTGGATTCAGATGCAAAACCAATTCGGTTATTTGTAGCAGATGGTGGTGAATGCCTTGCGGCACAGAGTTATGCAAAGAACATGGGACTTTACGGAGAACGTGTTGGAGCCCTTAGCATTGTGAGTAACTAAACGAGCACATGCATAGACTGACGTCTGTTTTATATAATACCTAATTACATCCATTCATCGCCTGGTTAACCAGCTTCCATGGGCATGGTTTATAGGTTTGTTTGGAGCCAATGATGATCATGTCTGATTGACACAATTCTGTGCCCTACTTCCCTCTTGTTCAAGTATTTTATACATTGATCAGATCTGATTAAAATGTGACAACACATTCGTGTTCTTTGTTAAGGTCTGGACACTTCTTTATTTGTCCATATAAGACAGAATGACTATGGAGAAACTGTTACCTCAACTAGAAACTTGTTCGTATCTCCAAGTGTGTTGCTGGACTTTTATTTAGTTTAAGGTCTAAACTCATGAGTGTATATGTGGAAGTCCATCATGTTCATGGAGATTTAAAACAGAGGGTACAGCTGAAGCAAGGGGCTTCCTTATGGCATGGGCCGTACCGATAATTCCGCCGCCGGGGGGGGGGGGGGGAGGGGGCGGGTTGTCGATTCTCTGAAAGAAAATTTTATTTATTAAGATGGCTACGTACTCTGACCAGTGCTATTGCCCTCAGAGATAAGAGTCAAATCGGCCAATTCCAGTGTTTCCATGTGTGCGCCAATTTAGATGTGAAACCAATCTAAAAATATCTTGCCAGACACGTTGAAGAAGTGGCTGGTTTGATAATAACTGTTCATGAATTTTATTTTACTTTCTGCTACCTCTAATCTTGTCTTTTCGTACCCTCTTCGTTGATACATTCTAGCTTATTGGAAGTTCTCTTTTCCAATTGAATGATAAGTATTGCCTTCTCAATTGAAAACAGTTACTGAATGACAAGATCACATGTACCCATTGTCTCGTCTTTCACTAGTCTGTTGTTGTGTGATCACCATCGATCATGGGTATAGTTTGATTGTAGGCTTAATCTGAGCAACAGTGATTACAGTTACTTTTTCAATTCTTCTTCCATATATCTGATTGCTGGGAACCACCGAGGGAAGCTGATTAGAATTCAATTAATGTTTGTTTCGAGCAGCATCATGTTAAAATCTACTTTATGTTGTCACCGTTGTCTGTTGCTTCTTTTCTCCAAGTATTGTACCTAAAACCTACACTTATTTGTTTCCTGTTGATATAACCAAAATGTCTTCATTTAACAGGTCTGCAAGACTGTAGATGTGGCCAGCAGAGTCGAGAGCCAGCTGAAACTTGTAATCAGGCCCATGTACTCTAATCCACCTATTCATGGGGCTTCCATTGTTGCTGCTATTCTCGAGGACAGGTATGAATTAAGGGAAGACTTTAAATTTTTGCGAATTTGTTTGGAATGGTTTGCAAAAATAATGGGAATGCACACCTGTAAAACTGTCAGCAAATTTGTAAATCAAAGCAAAATCTATTGGGATAGAGTTCTGGTGTATCGCCATAAAGCCGTAGCATTTTTGGGGGAAAGTCCTTTCTGTTTATGCTACGACTACCTATTCAAAGGAGTTAGCTCTCAGCTTCTAAAATCAAAGATATTATGTTTCTAACTTTGTATTGTCTTGTCCATACCAAGTTGGAAACATGGTATGGTAACAATACCAAGTTGAAAACATGGTATACAAAGGTAGAAATTGCTTCTCCCCATTACTTTAATCAAATTTCCAAGTATTTTGGAGGACCCAACTTTTGTAGAGATGGGTTGATATTTTGATCAAATTCTATATTTGGAAAACTACTATTAAGAGTTTGGCTTTACAATTCAGAATTTGGAAAACCACTATGAATGTGCTCTAAAGGCAGTGGTTTCTTAGTTTCTAATTCCATTCTTGCTTGGTTGCAGGGATTTGTTTAACGAATGGACTATCGAGTTGAAAGCAATGGCTGACAGGATTATTAGCATGCGCCAACAGCTTTTTGATGCATTAAAAGCTAGAGGTAAAGCTGATATTTTTTATTCGAATCTTTTTCACCAGTATTCACTTCCCTCTCCTAACCAAATTTGTCATATGATGATTTAGATGAAGGGATTTTGACATGCTTACAAATGATAAAAGAATAAATGAAAAATAAAAAGTAGAAACAGCAACACATAATATACTTATCTAAATGGTTCTTTAGCATGATATCCTTCAACATGGAGAATACAAAACATAATTCTTTGATGGGTTATGGGTATAAGCAATGGTAGAGTTCCAGACTATGTACATTCCATAGTAATAATCATAATCATATTACTCCTCATTTCACTCGTCTCAGGTGTTCTAAAGGCTATGAAATTAGTGTCTGATGGGCCATTTCATTTGAAATGTTCTTTGCCATCCCATTTTTCCAAAAATGTTGATCATTATTAATGTAAGATTGAATTGACAATTAAATTAAATTGACAGTGTGGATCAAATTAGAAAGTCAGGAGAGAGTTTCTTTGATTTGATGCGTAGTGGAGGGTTTTTGGTATGAAGTTTTCTTTTCGTATTCCACAGGTACTCCTGGGGACTGGAGTCACATTATCAAACAGATCGGGATGTTTACTTTCACGGGATTGAACACACAACAGGTCGCCTTCATGACCAAAGAGTACCACATCTACTTGACATCCGATGGGTAATTATTTCTTTTTGTATTCTGTTATATATTCTCATTTAACACAAATCTATTCTTGGAGGAATGCGTTCTCATGCAGTCCTTCTCTTTGCAGGAGAATCAGCATGGCTGGTCTGAGCTCCAGAACAGTCCCTCACCTTGCAGATGCCATTCATGCAGCAGTTACCCGTATGGGCTGAGTCTGTCACACATAATGCAGTGTTCTCTTTCTTCTTTTATAGGGTTTCGAGTTTTAATATGCTAGAATCGAAGCCTTGAATTTGTATTTTCATTTTCTATGGTGTGATAAGTCAGAACTAGTCCATTGATTATTCACTTGAAATTTGGAGACCAGACATATCAGCATAGCTATGAAATTTTGGGACTAATTCCTACCGAGAATGGATTATATGGTGACTGGTTATTTTTTGAAATATTTCATCCTCAATTCTAGGCAGCTAGGCTTTATAGCCACTTTTTGGACAGGTTTTGAGATTTTAACACTTTTACCCCTTTTATAGATAATGTTTGTAGTTGTGTTTTAAAGAGAAAGGGTAAAAGTGAAAAAGTAGTCTCGCAAAAAAATGGCTTTAAAGCATGGCTGCCTAAACAAACTCATATTTTATTCACCTTTGCATTAGTAAGGGTTGGCAGTTGCTACGTACTTTCACTACTTTCACAGATGGAGGAGATTGTGAAAAAGAGTGATAGTACATCAAAAAATACTCATCACAGCCATACACGTGACATAAATCATCTATCATGAGATCCAGTACATAAAGCTCTGAGAGGACAAAACCAAATATAAAAGCCCAAACAGGGGGCTCATTAAAAGAAATGATATTTAAAGCCTAAATTCAGGCCCGAACGAATTCTTTAATAAAGAAGCGAAACATTGCATAAGAAAATAGTCGTTGAGGGAGTTACGCTTCTACGGACACATCTTCATAAAGGAGACTGTTATGAAGAATGTCTCCTTTCGTTGCACCCTACATGCTTAAGTCACGCAGAGAATTGACCGCGACCATTATACAAGGTAAAGAAAACAATCGATCGAGGTATGCAACTTTAACCGTGATTTGTCCAGATTTACTTTCTTTTTCATACAGAGTTGCTGACTTAAGCATCGGAATGCCTTCGGCTACCAAAAAAGGTGGTATTTGACAGTCTAACATTTGTTTTCCTAGTCAAATTCACAGGATGACGAGACTTGGATGTATTAGTTTGGCGCTATCCGTGGGGAACGACAAGTTTCCTTTTTGAAAAGAAGACCCACAGTAACAAAACTCACTAAGATATCGACCAATGGAATGTTTTATAGACCCTCAATCTGGCAATAATCTACGCAATCTATCTCATGATATCGATCCAGCGACAACCGTCGGACCAACCGCGCCAAAAAGAAGGGAGCCACAACATATAATGATTCAAACGTTTCTGACATCTTGGGGGATCCCCTTGGACCCTCGTGTGAAGATGTTCATGACCCAGATGAACCACATGATTAAAATGGTGGATAAACTCATTCAAGACCTAGAGGACAACAAGTCTCGAGAAGAAAACACCCAGCTTAAAAGACATCTAACCAATAACAATCCTGAATTTAATCAACGAAAGCCTAAAAGGCTACAATTGAAGAGGTCCAAACGTGAACGACCAGCAGGGAAATCGTTCATGACTTTAAAAACAAGTCGAGACGAAATCCTTAAAGCTATGGCAGAATGGGAAGACGTCAAGTGGCCGCCAATTAGAGAAGATCCAGACAGACGAAACAAAAGCAGATATTGTTCCTTCCATGATGACTACGGACATGATACCGAAGATTGTCACAACTTGAGAAACGAGATCGAACGCCATATTAGAGAAGGGTGACTTGGAGAATTCGTTAAGCTGAGAGAGTCTGAATATGAAATAATCATGTCGCAAGGGAAATCAAGGGAGCTAATATACATCTTGCATGGTGCAGCTAGAGAAAATGAGCAATCCAATCGATTCTGGAAGTGAGTAGTCAGAGACTTACAAGCAAAGATTAGATACCAAAAGCCTTCTAAACAACGCGCAAGAATGATGCAGAAGACTCTGACCTTCTCCAACGAAGATGCAGACAGAGTTAACTTCCCACAAAATGAAGCCTTAGTAATTTCAGTGCTGATAACCAGGTGGGAAATTAAGAGAGTGTTGGTCGACACGGGTAGCTCAACCAACCTCTTGTACCTGACAGCGTTTCGAAGGATGTTGTTCACAAACAAGATGCTCTTACCTAGCGATCAACCAATGGTCGGTTTTAGCTGAGAACAATGTCGCCCGTTGGGGATGATCCAATTACCAATCGAAGTAGGAGAACTAGGAAAATAACGAGTGTTATTAACGAACTTCCTTGTTGTCGATTCTCATTCTGCGTACAACATGCTACTCAGAAGGCCCTGGATACACAAAATGGGCGCGGTGTCCTCAACCATGCACTAGTATTTGAAGTACCATACCGACAATGATGTCGGGAGAATCAAAGGAGATCAACTAGCGGCCCGCGAGTGTCATTACGCCATGATAAAAACTCCCCATAAATAGCAATTACTACAACAACTGGAGGAGCTTTCACAACAACCTGGTCAAACAAACCTCGACCTCCCAGATGATAATGCCGCTCGACCAACCCACGGGATCAACCCGAACAGCCGAAAGAAGAAATGGTTGTGGTTTACCTGGATGGTGGAGAAGAGAAAACAGTTCGGATTGGCACAAAAGTTCACCCAGAGCTCGCCGAGAAACTAATCCAATTGCTAAAAGATAATCAAGATGTTTTTGCATGGACGATGAAGGACATGGTGAGAATGGACCCGTCCGTCATTTCCCACAAATTACAAGTGAACCCGAACAAGAAGTCGGTCCGACAAAAAAAGGGTTGATGGCTCCAGAACGTAATCAAACAACAAACAATAAACAAGGAAGTGCACCACCTACTTAATGCAGAGATGATTAGAGAAGCTCACTTCCCGGACCGGTTAGCCAACACAATATTAGTAAAGAAAATGAATGGCAAGTGGAGGGTATGCGTGGACTACACCGATTTGAATAAAGCCTTCCCAGAAGACAACTTCCCACTCCCACGAATATACCAGATAGTGGACTCAACCGCCGGACATGAACTCCTGAGCTTTATGGACACGTACTTTGGGTAAAATCAGATACAGATGTACCCTCCCGACCTAGAAAATACATCTCTTATAAAAGAAAGGGGTACATACTGCTATTGGGTAATACCCTTCAGATTGAAGAACGTGAGAGCCATGTACTAACGGCTGGTGAACAGAGAGCCACGTACTAACGGCTGGTGAACATAATATTCAACTATCAAATCGGCAAGACGATGGAAGTTTACATCGATGATATGCTTGTCAAAAGCTTGCGCCGAACATACCACATCACAAATCTCAAGCAGGCCTTCTCCCAATTACGAAAGTACAAAATGAAACTGAATCCGGAGAAGTGCACATTTGGAGAAGTGGACAGTAGAGCTTGGCCAGTTTGATATTAGATATGCCCCCAAAACTGCGATCAAAGCCCAGGCATTGGCAGATTTCATCACCGAATTTACATGAAACAACGATCAACATGCAGAAAGCAAAAACGAAGGAGGGCAAATCAAACAAACCACCAACGGATGGATTCTCTGTTCTGACAGAGCATCTAACAAGGCGGGAAACAAATATGGGTTGGTCTTGTACAACTCAGAGGGCGTCTTGTTGGAGACAACGATAAAATTCAACTTTAAAGCCTCAAACAACAAAGCCGAGTACGAGGCAGTGATAGCCGGGTTGCAATTAGCAAAACACTTGGGAATAAAAGACATCAGTGTCTTTACTGATTCTAAATTGGTGGTCAATCAATTGAACGTCAAATTCCAAGTCAAAGACGCTCGAATGAAAGCCTACCACCAAAAAATTACTGAACTAATAGAAGGCTTCCAGATTGCAATCATTGAGTGGTACGCAAGGGCGGAGAACGAAAGAGTCGATGAATTGGCAAAGGAAGCATCACAACCTAAAAAGAATGATAATTCATTCTTCATGATGCAAGGAAGTTCCATACTTGAAAACCAGGTGGAAGAAACATGCATCATGAATCAAGAAAACAACTGGACAACTCCAATCTTGACATATATATCAAACGGATAACTCCCGACAGATAAGATGGATGCTCGAAAACTGCAAAATCGGGCAACACGACACTATGATTAATAATGGACTCTACAGAAGATCTGCCACCAATCCGTTACTAAGGTGCCTTTCACTCGAAGATGTTGACTATGTTCTACAAGAAATCCACCACGGCACATGCAAAAATCACTCAGGAAGAAGAACGCTAGCCCATAAAGCACTCACACTAGGATACTACTGGTCAACGATGCAAGCAGATGCTCAAAAAATCGTTCACACATGCGACAAATGCTAAAGATTTCCCCATACACTCACATGTCGGGACAAAACCTGATCTCGATGAATAACCCTGCCCATTTGCGCAATGGGGAATGGATATCATAGGACCACTCCCTGTATCTGACAAAAAGAAGTTTTTCTTCGTGGCAGTAGATTACTTCATCAAGTGGGAAGAAGTAGAGCCCCAAGCAAAGATATGAGAAACCTAATTCGAGAAGTTTCTTTGGAAATACATAATATGTAGATTCAGGATTCCAAGGGTAATTGTCACGGACAACGGGAAACAATTCGAAGGCAGAAAGATATGGAGATATGTGAAAACCTGAACATCCAACAGCACTTCTCGGCACCCGCCCATCCACAGGCGAATGGGAAAATCGAATAACCTTGGAAGCGATCAAAAGAAGGCTTGAAACATCAAAAAGATTATGGACATCCGAGTTACCCGGTGTCATTTGGGCATACAAAACAACAAAAATAACTCCAACAGGGGAATCCTCTTCCGCCCTCGCATACGAGTACAAAGCATGATACCCGTGTAGATCGGTATGTCGACGTTCAGGACCGAAAAATTTCGTGCTAAAGATAACGTCGAGGCATTGAGAGTCAGGTTGGACCTTCTCGAGGAAAAAAGAGAAGTGGCTTCTATCAAAACATCTGCCTGCCAACGGTGTATGGTCGGATATTACAATAAGATGGTAAGAACCCGCACTTTCGACGTCGGTAATTGGGTACTCCGAAAAGTCCAGCTCAACACAAAGGAACCGGGAGTGGGCAAGCTAAACCCAAATTGAGAAGGGTCGTATAAAAATCAATAGACCAAAGACATACTGGTTGGAAAACAAGGAGGGTGAAAAGCTACCACGAGCGTGGAACGTAAAACACTTAAAAATATATTATCAATAAACTTCTTCTCTCAAACCTCCATCTCGAGTTCAAAATAACAAAAGTTTAGTCGGGACAAAGAAGTCAGACTGAAAATCTCACTCGTGAAAACACTCAACACAGCTAGAGTATCGAGCAACAAATAAATATATGTACTAGGACGAACGAATCGAACATGAACATGAAACTTTTGGCCTGATCAACCACGAAGTAATAAAGTACCAGGCATATGAACCAGACTTTTTCTTGTCGATTATAATGTACGACATCGTAATCTAGATATATAATCGGATTCCGTAAAAAAAATCTTCTACACGACTAATATTGTCGAACACTGAAGCCATTCATAAAAATTTGGACGAACAAGTCAGAATTCTGCCAGAAATGTCAAAATAAAAAAGCTAATAAGCTAGACGTATGGACACAACAAATCCAAAATAAAAGTTTCCATTGATCTTATAAAACGAAAAGATTACAAAGGAGCCAAAATGGACGTTTAAGAAGGAACATCGGCATTAGCAGCAGCATCACTAGATGGCGCAAGCTCAGACAAATGATGAGAATGTTCTTTGACAATAGGATCACTCAGCAAATCCGAAACGATTTCCTCCACCTCATCGGATTCTTGCTCGGCGTAGCAATGATATTCGATTAAATCCAAGCCTTGTGTCTCAAGGAAATCCAAAAAGTCACGATGGCCATCGACCACTCTCTTCCAGTCCGCTGCTTTCGCAACCTTTAGCCTTTCGGTAACAAATGAAAGCTCGGCTTGAGTCAACGTCGATTCGTTCTCAACAATCGTAAGTCTGGCGGAAACTGTAGACTTGGCTGCAATAAACTTGAAATTTAGCTGGGCAATTTGCATCACAGAAGCCTTGAGATTGGCAGAAAACTCTTCGACATAACGATTGGTCTCATCACGCTCAGCCATTCGGTCAAACAATTTCTTCTCATGAACATTCAGACGGGACCGCAACCTATCCAGTTCAACTTCGGACGTTTCAAGATCAGGAGCGAACTTGTCCCGAATAGCCTCAACCTCCCTCAACGAGGTCTATGCAGCATCAACAGCTCTTGCATGCTCTATGCACTGCGCTATCAACAAATCAAGTTGGTAAAGAATGTGAGAAAGAACCAAGACAAGCCCCGCCAGCTTCCGCTCGATGAGCACCACCTGATCACGGGCAACCTTACAATCCGACCCATCACGGATGCATAAGTAAGATGGGTCATCCCTTCCATGAGGCGTCGAGGGCCTTATCGATATGACGACGTGGCGAATGCACGGGTATGAGAGTCCTATGAGTCAACCGCCCATGACAACTGGCAATGAGGTTGCGAGCATTGTCTTGCAAATTCAATCTCAGATGGCCAACATAACTTCTCGAACGCAACCAAGATTAGACGAAAAGCGGAGGAAACATTGGGCGATCCCTAGGTCCCAACGACAACAGGAGGAGACATGGGGGTTTGAAGCCTCGGGCTCGAGTAACGACTCGATCTTCCAATGTCGGATCATACTCGAAGTCATCCAAGGTCTTGGTGCTGTTCGGATTCTCAAACTGCTCAAGTCCAAGTTGAGGCATTTTATTTTCAATTGGCGAGAGTCATCAACCATCAGGTCGGCAAAAACAGACAAACCATATGAAGAGATAAGACTCTTCTCACGATCGTCCAAAGGACAAGACATCTCCGTTTTGTTTATCTCAAGAGCTTGATTTATCTCCTCATCGACAAAGTCATCTTCCGCACCACGACCTCCTTTTTTGAGAAACGTAGGAGAGGGAGCCTTAATAGTACCATGAACCGATGTGGCAAGCTTCTTCTTATTCGAGACACGACCAAGACTAATTTCCAGCATCTTAGACATGCTGGGAGGCCTTGGAACTTTGCTCTTTCTAATGATCGAGCTAACACTCCTAGAGTCTCTGACAGCAACAGAAGCAATCCGACCTACAGGTTCCTTAACGGAACTCACTCCGCGGTCGACATTCACATCACCAGCATGGGCAACAGTCACCTACGAAGTATGAACTACAGTAGGCCCCTCGCAACCCACCTCACTCGATGAATACAATCCATTACGGATAATATCATCCCTAGTAAGGAAATCTTCCATCAAGACTTGAGGAAGCTTGTCAAACCTATTATAGAGCTCCTACTCTTCCAATGACAGTGATAACTCGACCCTCTTAGGCTATCGGAATGACCGCCAAATCTGATTTTTGCGCAACTTAAAATAGTCAAAGGCAATTGACGAATAAAACCAAGTCCTCGACCAACCCACCCCCATACTCCTCTCACAGACTCTTGAAACAAGATGGGGAACGAAGATAACAAGTGCGGTTAGCGTTTATACCAAACCCCACCAAGGAATGCAAAACCCTGCATTCATAGGGACACCGGATGCGACAGCCCTTGCTAAGGTTGCAATCATCACCTTCCAACCATTAGGAATCAGTTGGGCAGGAGCAATGCCCACAAAATCTAGGTACTCCTAGACGATTTCAGGAATAGGAAGCCAGAAGCCAGAATGGAACATACCAGGATACATAGCGATATAGTCATGTTTTGGACGACGGGGATTGTCGCCCTCTTCAGGGATAATGATTTCAAGATCGACCGACAATGAATAATTGTGACGAATGTTATCCAAAGTCGCATGTCTCACCCGCTTAGGCGAAAAGAAAGCCTCGCAAACACCAAGAACATCGCCATTCAAAACCCTGAAGCTAGACATGGTTGCAAAACAAAAACAAGGGATAAATGAATCAACAACTGGAAATCAAAAAGCTGTAAAGGGGAAAACTCCGAACTCAACTCCTTCTTCTATAAGGACGAGAAGCGAAAGGTCTGCTCATGGGAGAATGTGCAAAATATGACAATCGCACGAAATCCCAAATATCACGCTAAAACGAGCAGACGGGTGGAACATCGGAGAGACAACAACAGTGACAGCTAGTAACAACATTAAATACGTTGTAATGCTGAAATCGAAAATCCAACCACCACACAGTTAGTGGGTACATGAGCATATCCACTAACTAAGGGGGGAGTAGCTTATGATACATCAAAATAGAACATCACAGCCATACACATGGCAAAAATAATCTATCACGAGGATCAGAAAATCCTTTCTACTGGGCCAGTTCATAAAGCCTGGAGATGGCAAAACCAAGCATAAAAGCCCAAACAGAGCCCATTAAAAAAATCATATTTAAGGCCCAAACGAGTTCTCTCATAGAGAAGAAAAACGTTGCATAAGAAAAGAGTCGTGGATGGAGTAACGCCTCCAATGACACATCTTCATAAAGGAGAAGACTGTTACAAAGAACGTTTCCTTCCATTGTGCCCTACATGTTAAAGTCATACAGAGAATTAACCGCGTACCATTATATAAGGTAAAGAGAACAATCAACCAAGGTATGCAACTTTAATTGAGTTTTGTTCAGATTTACTTCATTCTTTATACAGAGTTGCTGACTTAAGTAGTGGAGTACCTTCGGCCACTAAAAAGGTGGTTTTTGGCAGTCTAACATTTGTTTTGCATGTCAAATTCGTAGGAGGACAAGATTTGGATGTATCAAAGAGCATGAGCAGTACTATGATACTAAAATCATGAAATTAAAAAAAAAATTAAGAATATATATATATATATTTTGCAATGGCCTTGGTAAATTTCTTGGTTGAGCATTAAGCCAACCATCTCATCCAACCCGACGAGATCAATTCGGTTATTGATAGAGGTAATAAAGGCATCAACAGAGTAGGCTAGAAACTAAATCAGATTCTGACACGAGTTATTGACATAGGTAATAAAGGCATCAACTAAGTAGGCTAGCAAATAAATCAGATTCTGACACGTGATTAGCAACCGAGGCTAATTATGAGCAATAGATCTTATATTCAACCAAATAGAACCCCATGCTTAATTTTCAACCCAAAATAATAGACAAGAGCCTAATTGTGACGACCCCCTCCCGCACTGTACCGATACTGTCCGCTTTGGGCTACCATCCGACCCTCACGGCTGTAAAAGGCCTAGATACAATGGGGAGCTGACCCCGCAAATATAAGGATCATCCTCCTCCCCTACCCAGGCGATATGGGACTATGATTCCCCTTGTAGCTCGTCCAACCTCTCTCGGCCTGTTGGGCTCCAACCCTCACCCTCACCTCAGGTCCGCCCACTTAGGGTCTCACAATCCACCCCACCCAAATTAAAACCTTAGCCTAATTTTCAACCAAAAAATAGAACCCAATAGCCTAATTCAACCCAAAGCTCAATTCACCCAAAATTTCGATTCAAACCAAATAGATTCCCAAGCCCATTTGCAACCCAAAAAAAAAGGAACCCAGAGCCCAATTCAATTCAAAATTTGATTCAACCCAAACATTAATCCTCCTCTTTAGCAGTAATTTTTTTTTACATATTTTTTAAAATCCAACATAAAAGGACAAAAATTTGTTGGAGTGATGTCATAAGTTTCAATTTTCATTTAATTGAATTACTGATTTTCAAGGTATGTTTTGTAAACCATATGACAAGAGGTTTGATTTTTTTTTTTTAATGGTAACCCATATTTATTTGGTAATTTAGTGATCTAATTTGAGAGTGTCGAAGGCACAACCGAAGGATTAGGGCAACGCGTCGAAGGCATGACACAATACTCATGCCAACAACACGGGTACACACTAAGTAGAAAGTGTATGAACGTGCCAACAACATGGCTGATACACTAGTATATATCATATTTGAAATCTTTTGTTAACTGTATAGTTGATACTTTAGTTGTTGCATTGGTGTGAGATGAGAATGCATCAACTCTTTCCAAGGCATTCCACACAACATATGAAGTGGAAAGGCCCACGACGTGAACAACTTTTTTCTTAGTGATGAGATGATCAAAGAACGTAGAAGTGTGTCTTTCTTCATCTAGGTCTTACACTCTGGATTTAAGGAGATTTTCTCCTTCCCATCAATAGTGGAGAAGGTATTTTTGGTGGATAGGGCTCGGAGCTAGGGGCGGGCACGGGACGGGATGGGACGAGATGGACATCATCCTTATCCCATCCTGTTTGTTCGGGATAGGGACGGGATAGACCTCATCCCAACGTCGACCCATCCTAAACGGGTTCGGGACGGGACGGGATGAGAATGAACTAAATAGTCCTCCAATAAAGAGTAATAAAAGAATTTCATCTCACATTGCTCAAACACCAATAATGTCAAACTTATGTACATATAACTTTCATCGTAACAATATAAAATTTATGGTCCAATGAACTTACAATTTTTTATGTTGAGCACCCTTTGTGTGATACACTAACCAATAGTTGTACATATAACTCATAGTGCAAAACTAAAACAAATCATCATTTGCCTTTATTTTTCTACAAGAATAATTATTCTATAACCAATTTAAAATGTAAAAACATAAATTTTCATGGGTTCTATTTGATCTAAAATTTTCAAATTAAGGTTTATATTTAAACAAAGAGTACCAAATCAATCTAGTAAATTCTCTAGATGTTTTTATTTAATTTCAACACATAATAAACTTTCCTTTAGAAAATAGTTTGATTAAAATTAATAATAATAAACAATAAATAAATAAGTTCTGAATGAGACGGGATGGGCAAGATTGAAAATCTCTATCCCGATCCCATTCCACTCTAGATCGGGACAGAACGGGACCGAAATGGGATCAGAATCGCGGGACGGAATGCCCACCCCTACTCGGAGCCATCAATGGGCATTCCCTATCGTGGAATTGGAAAACAGGTGTGAACTGTTATTTACATACCATATAGTTCCCATTCTTTAGTTTGACATCAAGGATGATTGTTTAAATGTTTGATTAAACATTTTGTCTGAAAATTCGAAAATTAGTTGTTATTGTCTGAATGAGGTGTTTGGTAATATGTCTAACTAGACATTCACCTCTGCATATCAACCGAGATTTATTTATCTCTTAATACCTCTAGTTAGAGGTTTGGCTCTAGTTAGAGATTAGACATCTAACTCAAACAAACACCCCCTAGTTGATGACATTAAGAGAATGAACAGAAGGTAATGCAAATCGCAATTTGCAAAGAAAACTCGAAATTCCTACAATTAAAATCTACCTTTATTTATAGACCAAAATAAGTCTCCTCCTAAACAGAAATTCAAATCCTACTCGAAATAGAAATTGCATATTGTCTAGCATAAGACATATAATAATTCATAAAACAATTAAATTGCAAAATAAACCAACCTTCCTATAAATATTTAACTCATAACTTTTATAATAAAAAATATCCTAATTTTTATAATTCTTCTGCATCAGGCTCCTCCTCTTAAAAGATTTGAATCCCAACGAGTTGAATCCTTGTTAAATACCAAGACCAAGGTAGTCAAAGCGTTGGAGCGAAGGCGAAGAGATGACCCCTTTTACCATTTTATCGAAAAACGAAAAGTGAAGTGAGCGCTTTAAGAACGTAACAAAAAAATCATAATAAAATTTTATAAAATGTAAATAAATGCATTTTACTTATTAAGGTTTTTAAATAGCAAATTAAAGTTATAAAGTTATAGGAATGATAACGAGTCATGTAATTTCCTATATAATTTACACTATAATAACGGTTAAAATGTCATCTATAATCTTCAATCACCTCATCAAAGTAAGA
The DNA here is from genome assembly GCA_963556465.1 of Berberis vulgaris. Lineage (NCBI taxonomy): Eukaryota > Viridiplantae > Streptophyta > Magnoliopsida > Ranunculales > Berberidaceae > Berberis > Berberis vulgaris. The sequence goes on from OY747127.1 coordinate 76,767,502, forward strand.
AAAAATAAAAAGTAAATAATTTTAAATCTATTTGAAGACATCTAAGTAACTAACAATTAGATATTTACCTATATTAGTACTATGTAGCAAATTAAAAAAGAGTTATATGCTAATACTTGAAAATAACTATTAAAAATAATAAATAAATAAATAAAAAGACAACAAAGATCTTTATGTGGACTTTAGAGTATTTGAAAATTGGACCCAATCTCTATTGTAAAAATATGTAATCATAATAATATATCTCATTCACTAAAATTTCAATTGTAATTTTTTTTTAAAAATCATAAAAATTCAAAAATCTTGTTTTTCCTCGCCTTTTTCGGTTTGTCCAAGGTAAAACATATTGTCACAACTTCGTTTCTCACTTTAAGCGATCGTTTTGGCTTGCTTTTACTACACTGACCAAGACAAACTTACATATGATGAAGCCCGAACGCCTCTTGGACCTTGTATTGCAATCTTTCTATCCAGCGTATCAAATATTTTGAAAACTTTTTGCTTCAAGAAAATGTTGTAAGTTTCTTATTTGTTAATTTCATTGTTAAAGGAATCCAACGTTGAAATTGCAAAGCCAAACTAATACGAAGCTCCTTGACGACACTTAGAACAATTTCAACAACCACCTTTGATAATTCTACTTCTGGTTTGAAAAAAAAAATTACTTCAATCGTATCTTGTGTAGGCTTCTCTTGATACTACATTTTTATGTTCTTTATCCTGAAAAAGTTGATTTTCTTGCTTTGGTGGTTCACTTCAAGGAATAAATTGTTCGTGTACACCTAATAAAATTTCAAGATGTGTTTGAGGAGAATCATGAATATCGATACAAATAATTATATTGTCCAATTTTTTTTTATTAATTGAATGTATATATTTAGTGTTCTTCTCGTCATGGGCAACTAGTTCTTGAAACTCTTCATCCGTCACCATCTTTGTGTCACGCTGTGACTCCAAAAATTTCACATACAAAAAAAAATGATGGAAATCTCAAAGGAGACGGCATGCCACATATTCAACATCAAAGAGCTTGACCATGCACAACGGGACGAGAAAACTGTAAAATAAAAACTTGAACCAATAAAAATATAGAACAGGAGAAAACTATCTATACATTGAAAGTACTGAAACATACAAGTCATCCCGAAAACTTGTTACATATCTAAAAAATATATATACAAACTAATTTATAATTGAAAAGACTAGACATAGTCGCATAGTTAAAGCTAAATCCAAAAATATAAGTAATTAACATGATAACAAGAAGAAAACAAATCTACAACACGGCTTCGCTATCTAGAAAAACAATGTGGGTCAACTAAAGCTAGTATGACTAAACCATAGTTACACAACTATAAGATGCTATGACAATACTATACATACATAAAAATAACAAGGATAATCTAGATGCAACTAATGCATGAAAAGACAACATGCATATGGAAATGATCTCACAACAATTCCAATACAAATCATTTATTATGCAAGGCAACGACTACCTCGCACCACCATTTCCTTTCTCTCACACCACCTATATAAACAAAAACCATTCATTTTTTCCCCTCACCATTCAAATCGACAATGGTTCCTCCCTCCTCCATTTGAAATCTCTTGCAAATCTCTCCCCACACTCAAATCTCTTCACTCTCCCTCGAAAACTCTCAAAATCCCCTTAAAGTTGAAACCTTTAAACCCAAACTCAATAAATATGCATAACTTAACATAATAGAAAAACCCAAACTCAAAACGAAAAAATGAAAAACAGTGTAACTTTCGACTAATTTAAACCCTCAATTGAGACCGATTCTCAATCACATAAAATACTAGTACTCTCAGTTATCTAATAAACACAACTTGAATCACTTGAAAGCGTTTTGAAATTGGCAAGTTATGGTCATTTTCCTGTTCTGCGTGACTTTAGTAAAATGACCATAACTTGCTCATTTCAAAACATTTTCAAGTGATTCAAGTTGTGTTTATTAGATAACTGAGAGTACTATACTACAAATATTTTGCTTATACCAACTTGAGAATCGGTCTCGATCAAGCACATAAGTTGGCCGAAATTCAATAACACTATCCCGTTTTCATTTTTCGGACAGATTTATGCGACTTTAGTAAAATGATCATAACTTGCTCATTTCAAAACATTTTCATGTGATTCAAGTTGTGTTTATTATATAACTCATAATACTACAATTTTTGTGTTTGATGAGCTTGAGAATCGGTCTCAATGAGGGTTTAAATTAGTCAAAAGTTACCCTGTTTTTCATTTTTTTAGTTTTGAATTTGAGTTTCTCTGTTATGTTAAGTTATGCATATTTATTAAGTTTGGGTTTAAGGGTTTCAACTTTTAAAGGATTTTGAGAGTTTTCGATGGAGAGGTATGAGATTTGCAAGCGATTTGAGTGTGGTGAGAGATTTTGAAGAAGATATTTCGAATGGGGGAGGGAGGAACCATTGTCGATTTGAATGGTGAGGGAAAAAAATGAATGATTTTTGTTTATATAAGTGGTGTGAGAAAGTAAAAAAAAAAAAAAAAAAAACTCAATGATGGTGTGAGAAAAAGGATATGGTGGTGCGAGATAGTCGTTCTCGTTATGCAAACCTCACACATGTCTCTTGAGGTAAACCGCTATGCGCAAATATAGTTAGTCGGATTACCTTTCTGCACAAACATTAAACTAATGAGGCCGTCCATAGTCGGCATACCTATCTAACATGTGTCTCGAAGTAGACCGTCACCTGCAAACATAGTTAGCCAATCTACCTCCCTGCAAGGAACAATTATTCAAGACAACAAGCATCGGAAGGCAAATATCTTAAGTTACTTCCATGTCATACCATATTGCATCTCTCATGTGCAAAATATGCCTCACCCCAATAAAATACATCAGCGTCGGAGTATTTATGTATTTCATATGAGCTGTCATCTTTAAGATACACTTTGTACCTCGAACGACATATCACATGGGCTAAACAAATAATCACACAAACATTGCGCGTGCCGAAAGAAGAGCCAAGCTCTCATAACTCTTCCCCTGCCCCCTCAGGAACACTTCTGCACAATGGCTTAGTTTTCTTCTTTTGGGAACTACCCGAGAACACCTCACCATATTACGCGGAAACACACTCTATATGGTGGTTTAGTTTTTCTCGGGGGAGGACGGCTTCACGGGTTGTGCCTCTGAAGACAAATCATAAACTAACTGATAGGGTAGAGTATGCTTGTAAACCTTAAACAAGCTCAAAATAAACATATGCATTCATCTTATTTCATAGTCCACGGTTCTCATTTTCATGAATAATATCACTATTTCATTAATGACCAGTACACACTTTAATCATTTGTTATACATAGTTAATCAACAAGTAAATAATTATTTACTTCTAAACCGGATATCTCGCAATCTATAATGTAAACTTTCAATTGAACATGCTTATTTAACCCATCTTTAATTCTATGACTTAATATGCATTTCTCTGACTTGGTGCATTTCATTATCAACATACCAGATGTTTGTCTATTATCCTCTTACAATTGCATGCAATAATAATTTCTATGTAAAACATAATATAAAGCACATGAAAATCTTTATCTAAACCATAGCACCCCAAATAATAAACATATGTACATATTAACCATGGAAAGAGCTCACCATCAACATGCGTATTTCTTTTTTCATTAACGTATAAATTATTTTATTAGATCTTTGTCATAATCAAGAAATATTCAATCTATCAACTTGTCATACATATTCAGTCATCATGTATCTACTACATGCATCCTAACATAAATATGTCCGCGATTAAAACATACTTAATAACCTCAATGAAGTATAGGCAATCATGCTCAATTTCCGACATCAAAACTAAATAACCTCCATTGCCACAATAAGTGTTACAAGATGCTTAATCACACTACAAATGTCCACATTTTATAATTCCCTAAGTAGGTATAAGGATTGAAGGATCAACTAAGATTCCCAAACAAAACTAAGAAATAATAAAGAAAAAACATCAAATTTGATTTGAATAAGACTTACTTGTAGCACTTTGAAACTCAAATAAAACAACTCCAAACTCAATTCAAAACACTATTAAATTGTACATGATAGTATCTACACTCAAACAAGAACTGGTCCAAATAAACATAACGAATATCATTCGTTTGAGCTACAAAACCCAACTAAATCAACCCCAAACACACCCTGTTTGGTAAGGACAAACTGACATGTTGTTAGTCACATGCGCATAACTCCTACACTAGAACTCAAAATTTAATAAAAAGATATATTATGAAAACTAAAATTGAATACAAAATTAATGGCACACGTCCCATCTACTCAACATTGTTTTAGCAAATTCACTTTTCAAAATGAAATCAAATCGTATCTTGTACGTCAGCAAATTGACACTCAATCACTTTGGAGGCTATAACCCCGTCTACAAAATCAAAATACAATCCGTTAAAAGCTATATAAACTAGACATGATGAGAAATCCTGATTGCTATATGTCATCACCTAGGTCCACCCATCAATTCGGAGATTCAATTACAAAACAAACTATCTGGCTAGAGGAGTATGGAGTCATTTTGAAGTCATTTTTGATATACATAGTAGGAGGCCGGCGGAAATTATCACGATCTTGAGAGTTTGGTTTGGGAAATCCAACAAGAAATCTCAAGTCAATTTACTTTATTTCTTAACACCGATGTTTATCATTTGGGAAATTTGGAAACAGCGATGTCGAGGTGTTTTTGATAATGGCAAGCCAAATGTGGTAATAGTATTCTACTTGTCAGGAGGAGCATTCTTTTGGCGAACTCCTTATTTATTCCTAAGCGGGTGAGTGAGAACAAGACCCCACTTGTAGCCATTGGTTTGCCTATTTCTGCTGTTATCACGAGGAAAAACAAAGTGGTGTATTGGAATGCTCCCCTGGAGGGTTTGGTGTCACTTAATGTGGATGGGTCGTCGAGGAAAAATAAGGCGATAGCTGGTATTATTGTCAGGAATAGTTTGGGAGAGTGTCTGGTGGCAAAACAAGTTTTTCTTGGTGAAGGCTCTAATAATGTTGCAGAGGTTCGAGCAGTTTTGGTGGGGGTACAGTTGTGTAACAGTTTGGAATTTGCTAAAGTGTGCATTCAAACAGATTCTAAAATTGTTTGCAGTTGGTTTTATGAGGACTTTAAAATTCCTTGGCATATGAAAAATGATTGGAGGGAAATTAGGAGATTGGTTTCTCAAATGGAAGTTAGTTGTGCTCACATTTACAAAGAGGCAAATGCGGTAGCAGACGCTTTGGCGAATAGAGCTCAGGAGGAGGGTGTTAGTCGTGTTTTCTATGCGGCGAATCTCCCACGCAGGATTGCCAGTCTAGTTGGTTTGGACAAGGCTCATACAACGTATATTCGCATTCCTAAATGAGAGGTGATATTACATGTTTGTGGTTGATTTAGGCTCTTTGTCTTGTTGGTTGAAGCAATTTGATAGGACTGTTGAAAATCTGGAACCTGTCTCTTAGATAGGTATTTTTTCTAGTTTGTTTTTGTTTGGTTTTTTAATACGGGTAAAGTCGTAATGTACCCCCGTTTAGTTTGTAAATCAATTTATTTGATAAGTAATAAAGGTCTGGCATCCCATAGTTGCCCCTCCCCACCGGAGGTTTAATTAAAAAAAACAGCAAAAATCGTTTGGATCAATATTTTGAACTCCTAATAATTTTTAGAGTTCTCAACTATTGTCAAATCCTCGAAAACGTCTTATACTTACAGTAACAAATAGATAATCATTAATTCATGAAGAATCTCTTTTCAACATGAAAAACACTACAAAAACGACAACAAGTTATAGTATAAATCATCATAAACTATCTTATGAACTTAAATTACAGCACTTGCATCCTTAAACATACATTTCACACTTAAATCACACGGGTGCAATTATGTATAAAGAAGAAGAAAACTCAAACCCAAAAACACTTATGTATAACGCAAATTTTGCCAAATAACACCCATTAGACCCACATGCAACTCCATTAAGGTAAAGACTTCAGAAAATCAAAATTAGTTTTTTTCTTACTTACTTGAATCCACTGAAATTAGTTTGAAAAACTTCCCAATTCATAGTCAAGCTGAATCCTATGCTTCCCACTCAAAATTCCCCTGGAATACTTGCCTATTTGGCTTAGTTTCACCGCGAATTCAAAATGCAAAGGCTGAAATAGTCCTACACCACATCAGGATCAGCGTAAAACAAGTTGAAATTAACTCCTCTTCAAAGAGCCACACCCGAACCACCACGAAAATGCATAAAAAAAACACTTGATGCTTCACATAATCAGATTGCAACCCTCTTGCTCTTACTTGAATAAAGAAGAAGAAAAGATTAGGAAAAAAAAGAAGGAAATAAAAGGGTCAAGTGCTATTTATACTAATCGTCACTTTTTGTTGTTTAAATCGAGAAACACACGTATGTATAATCCACGTGTTCTAACTCATCGAGGACACTATATGAGGGTTCTAAAGCACTGAAAACAATGCTTCTAATCTATTGGGATCCAACGACAACCACCTTAGCGAATGCAGGTCCTATACTTACAAAAAACTCAAAACTACTTATGTTGAGAAAAAATATGCTGAGAATACGAATTAAAAGGAAGGAATGATTGTACCAATTTTGCTTGGGTTGAGTCGCGGACTAGGTCGCTCTCTTTAAGACGTTTCGCGGCTCTGCCCAAAATTGTGCAAGCAGTTTCGTAGCCCCGCCGTCCCCAGGATAAAACAACCCAGAATCTCTGTCTCGTTCAAAAATTGCACAATAATTGAACGGTATACAAATCACCCTTAATCTCCTTATTTGCTCGGAATCACCAGGAAATAAAACAGCAACAAACAAGAAGCATTAACAGAGAAAGCTAGAACTGTTTGCAATAATCTCTGTACGAAAACTGTTTGCTGGAAGCAGAAACTCGAAAAGTTGTTTGCAAGAACTCTTCACAAAGCATAAACTGAAAGCTAAAAATCGTTTGCATAAACTGTATTGTGTTTCTCTTTTTTCTTTTGTATTTTAAACTCTAAACAAAGAGATGGTATTTATAGGTAGAAAACATACAATCGAAAAACGAGATAAAGACTAGATTCATTGGCAAGATCAAGTCGTGGGTCGTGGAGAAGATATGGTGGCGGATTTTTTGCCAAAAATCACGGAGCCAAGACGTGATCTAGAGAGACCGTTTGGACTTAGTCCTCTTCAGAAATTGATTTTTCGTTATTTTAGCAAAAAAATGTTTTGCTTTCTAAATGACCCAACCCAACCCGCCTAACCGACCGGACGGACGGCGGCGGCGGCGGGCGTGAGGGCCTATCTCTCCCCTCCTCATAAAAGAGTGGTACCCCCAAGGGGTCCAAACCCAAGTCCTAACTATCTTCTTATATACTCTACCTCAAAGAGATATATAGTAGATATGGGACTATAAAATAGAGAGTGGTTCAAAGATCAAAATAGGAGAGGGAGGTCCAGGGTTCAAAACCAGGTAAACACACAGATTTGTTTTTATTTTTAAAAAGCCAAATTTGCAACAATCCCCCACTTGGATTTTTAAAAACAATTTTCATCGAGCAATCTTTAAAATATAAGATTGTGCATAAACAAAAGTGTCTTTCGACTTGAACTCTTGCGTAGTGTTCATGCTTTAGAATATACTAGAGTAACTCGTAGTTTTGAACTCTATCTCTAACAGACATTACATGCACAACCTTACCAGGGTGAAGTCTAAAAATCCCGTGCTTTACGGCCATGCACGTATATCCCAGTGTAGTGAAGGCTCTAGGAATTTTGCCCACAAATTCCATAGGAAGCGGCCAAACTTCCACAATCACTTAGGTGAGTCTATCAAGAATACTCCTGTAGCTAGGTACTCCACTCCACATAGAGTATAGACCTCATTAAGAGTTTTTTTTTAACTCATCCTACTATCGCTTCAGGAATTCATGCTTTAATCTAGGAATGGGATTGCTATTTTGTCAGCATGATTCACATCATATCATTCACGACTTGTTATTACCCATTGAACCTATTTCTTGGGATCTCCAGTCTATAGGTTGGGTTACCATCGTGAATAACTCATCAAACTAAGGGCAATAGTCCCATTCCTTTCGAGGTTTTGAAAACCTTCTCTCTAGATAATCCTTTCGTCAAAGGATCAGCCAAGTTCGCATCGGTTCGTACATGATCCACTCTCACAGCACCAGTAGATAGAAACTCTCTAACTGTGCTGTGCTTACGACGTATTTGTCGTTTCTTGCCGTTATAATAACGGTTCTGTATTTTTGCAATAGCCGCGGTACTATCGCAATGGATCAAGACAGCTGGAATCGGTGTTTCCCATAAAGGGATATCTGCTAGCAGGTTTCTCAACCAACCCGCTTCTTCACTAGCCGTGGCTAGTGCTATAATCTCTGACTCCATCGTGGATTGTGCCAAAATGGTCTGTTTCTTTGATTTCCAAGAAACAGCTCCACCAGCTATATTGAAAATATAGCCATTGGTGGCTTTGGAGTCATCTGAAAGGGTGTTCCAATCAGCATCGCTATATCCTTCAAGGACAGCGGAAAACTTCTGATAATGTAATCCGAGGTTCTTTGTCCTCTTCAGGTACCTCATGACCCGTTCAATTGCATGCCAATGCTCTATACTAGGTCTACTTGTAAATCTGCATAGTAATCCAACAGCGTAAGCTATGTCGGGTCTAGTGCAATCGGTAGCATATCTAAGACTACCAATGATGCTCGCATACTCAGATTGTCTAACACCGTTACCGGTGTTCTTGAACAATTTTACACTAGAGTCATAAGGAGTACATGCAGGTTTACAGTCAGAGTAATTATATTTATTTAGGATCTTCTCGATATAGTGAGATTGATCCAAAGAAATTCCCTTTTCAGACCTAGTAATCTTGATACCAAGGATTACACTCGCTTCTCCAAGGTCTTTCATATCAAAGTTTGCACACAATAAAACTTTCACTTTATTCACGGCATGGATATTAGAACCAAAGATAAGTAAGTCATCCACATACAGACATATTATAGTGCAAATGCCATTTTCAGCTTTATAGTAAATGCATTTGTCACTTTCGTTCACTTTAAAGTCATGTGCGATAACAAGATTATCAAATTTTTCATGCCATTGTTTTGGAGCTTGTTTCAAACCGTAAAGTGACTTATCTAGTTTGCAAACTTTATGTTCTTGTCCTGGAATAACAAAACCTTCAGGTTGGTCCATGTAAATTTCTTCTTCCAAATCACCATTAAGAAACGCAGTCTTAACGTCCATTTGGTGCAAAACTAGGTTATGTATTGCAGCAAGAGAAATTAACACTCGAATAGATGTAATCCTGGTTATAGGAGAATATGTATCAAAGAAATCAACATTTTCTCTCTGTCTATACCCTTTGGCTACGAGACGAGCCATGAACTTGTCAACATTACCATCGGGTTTCAATTTCTTCTTAAATACCCATTTACATCCTATTGTCTTACAACCAGGTGGCAAATCAACTAAGTGCCAGGTTCTGTTAGACTCAAGAGAATACATTTCATCATCGATAGCTTCTTCCCAAAAATTGGCATCTATAGAGGATAGAGCCTCTTGAAAACTAAGGGGATCCTCTTCGACTGAAAAGACATAGAAATCGGGGCCAAGGTTTTTAGAAGATCGTTTCCGTTTACTTCTTCTTGGCTCAGATTCTGTGGCTTTAATATTTTCATTAACCCTGAGCAAAGGTACGTTGTTTGATGATGTACCCCCACTATTCCTCGAAATAAAAGGAAATTTATCTTCATAAAAGTCAACGTCGTTTGATTCTATAATAACTTGATCTTTAAGATTATAGAATCTATAAGCTTTGCTATTCATGGCATATCCTATGAATGCACATTCATATGCCCTACTAGCAAGCTTGTTCCTTTTAGGATCAGGAATTCTAACATAAGCTAAACAACCCCAAGTTTTCAAATAGGACAAGTTTGGTTGTCTATTTTTCAGAATTTCATAGGGCGATGTTTTACTTTTCGATTTGGGGACTCTATTTAGCACATAACAGACTGTCAAGATAATTTCTCCCCACCAGTGCGATGCAGCACCGGAGTTAAGCATTATGGCAACAACTAACTCGGTAAGAGTTCTATTTTTCCTTTCAGCTTTGCCATTCATCTCAGGAGAATATGGTGCAGTTGTTTCATGAATAATTCCTTGAGAATTATAGAACTCTATGAAAGTACTGCTATCATATTCAGTGCCTCTATCACTCCTAAGTCTCTTAATCTTTCTATTATATTGATTTTCAACTTCAGTCAAAAATAATTTAAACATGTCAAAGGCATCACTTTTATTTTTCATTAAGTAAACAAAAGTATAATCAGAACAGTCATCAATAAACGTAATAAAATAACGTTTTCCATTTCTAGTCAAGATACCATCAAGTTCACATATATCTGAGTGTATCAAATCTAACGGTTCAGATTCTCTAACTACAGATTTATGTGGTGTTTTGGTTATCTTAGCTTGACTACAATAGTTGCACTTTTCAAAATCATTTAAGGACAATTTTGGAATTAGTCCTAAGTTACTCATGTTTTTAATAATACGTTTATTAACATGACAAAGTCTAGCATACCAGATATTAAAAGTGCACAACATGTAAGCAGAACTAGAAATTTTATTCACTTCAACATTTAACTTAAACATCCCATCAGTAGCATACCCTTTCCTCACAAATACATTATTCTTTGTAATGGTGTATAAATCAGCCCCTATAATTTGAGTAAACCTAGCCTTGTTCAGAAGAAAACCAGATACTAGATTCTTTCTCATCTCTGGAGTATGCAAGACGTCTTTCAGGATAACTGTCTTTCCAGAGGTAAACTTCAGTTCTACTGTTCCAGTTCTAGCAACTATAGTGGAGTGGGAATCACCCAACAACACTTTCTTGTCCTCAGCTTCAGAATAGGACTTGAACATTCCTCGATCATAGCAGACATGTCGAGAAGCACCAGTGTCGACCCACCATCCCTCGGATCCACCAACAAAATTGATCTCAGAGATCATGGCAATAAGTTGGTCTTCGGTTAGGTTCGCCTGAGGTGCAGGGCGAGATCCATTCCGGCAGTTCCTGGCCATATGCCCTGGCCTACCACAGGTGTAGCAAAGGAACAGTGCTGAATCATTCTTGGAGGGATGTTTCTGTCCATTCTGATTTCGCGGAGGATTCTGATTCTGATGGTTGCGGTTCTGATTGTTCCGGTTCTGCTGGTTCCGATTCTGATGGTTCCGGTTTTTATTGTTTTTCTGATTTTTCATTGTCTTTCCATTGGGTTTCAGAGAAACAGGGGTAGACTTCTTATGGTTTGAAATAATCAGAACTTCCTCTTTCTGATCTTGTTTCCTGGCTTCCTCCTCAATACGAAGTCGGGTTATCAGGCTTTCTAGGGAAAACTCTTTAGTTTTATGCCTAAGGACATTCTTAAAATCTTTCCAGCTAGGGGGCAATTTGTCTATCACAACAGCTACTTGAAATTGCTCATCTAAAGTCATTCCCTCAGATATAATTTCATGAGCAATCTTTTGAAGCTCGTGTCATTGGGTTTCCACAGACTTATCATCAGTCATTTGAAATTTTAGATAGCGACTGACAGCATATTTCTTTGTGCCAGCCTCCTCAGTGTCATATTTCTTTCTAAGGGCTTCCCAAATATCTTTTGCAGTTTGTTCAGTACAGTAATAATCATAAAGATCACCAGACAGACCATTCAGGATAAAATTTTTACATAAAAAATCATTTTCAAACCAACGGTCTAATTCTTTAGTTTGGGTTTCAGTAGGTTCAACAGGCAATATTGGTTTTTCAGTATCACAAACATATGCAACCTTTTGTGTTGTAAGAAAAAACAGCATCTTTTGTCTCCATCTTTTAAAGTGTTGGCCCTCAAAACGAAAGGGCCTATTCAGGTCTTTTGCAGCAATTTCAGTAATTGAATTCATGGCAGACATAGAAATTCGTCTTAAAATTGTTGAGAAAAAATATGCTGAGAATACGAATTAAAAGGAAGGAACGATTGTACCAATTTTGCTTGGGTTGAGTCGCGGACTAGGTCGCTCTCTTTAAGACGTTTCGCGGCTCTGCCCAAAATTGTGCAAGCAGTTTCGTAGCCCCGCCGTCCCCAGGATAAAATAGCCCAGAATCTCTGTCTCGTTCAAAAATTGCACAATAATTGAACGGTATACAAATCACCCTTAATCTCCTTATTTGCTCGGAATCACCAGGAAATAAAACAGCAACAAACAAAAAGCATTAACAGATAAAGCTAGAACTGTTTACAATAATCTCTGTACGAAAACTGTTTGCTGGAAGCAGAAACTCGAAAAGCTGTTTGCAAGAACTCTTCACAAAGCATAAACTGAAAGCTAAAAATCGTTTGCATAAACTGTATTGTGTTTCTCTTTTTTCTTTTGTATTTTAAACTCTAAACAAAGAGATGGTATTTATAGGTAGAAAACATACAATCGAAAAACGAGATAAAGACTAGATTCATTGGCAAGATCAAGTCGTGGGTCGTGGAGAAGATATGGTGGCGGATTTTTTGCCAAAAATCACGGAGCCAAGACGTGATCTAGAGAGACCGTTTGGACTTAGTCCTCTTTAGAAATTGATTTTTCGTTTAAATAAAATTTTAGCAAAAAAATGTTTTGCTTTCTAAATGACCCAACCCATCCGACCGGACGGCGGCGGGGGCGGGCGCGAGGGCCTATCTCTCCCCTCCTCATAAAAGAGTGGTACCCCCAAGGGGTCCAAACCCAAGTCCTAACTATCTTCTTATATACTCTACCTCAAAGAGATATATAGTAGATATGGGACTATAAAATAGAGAGTGGTTCAAAGATCAAAATAGGAGAGGGAGGTCCAGGGTTCAAAACCAGTTAAACACACAGATTTGTTTTTATTTTTAAAAAGCCAAATTTGCAACAACTTAAATGCTCGAACAATGCATGATACTCTGAAGGCCCTAAAATATATATAATAAAAACTCTAAAAAATTGTTTTGGCTACCAGGCGCACCTAAAGCCTTGCTCTAAAACCCAGACACATAGAATTATTGATCACCGAGCAAACTGACAAGCAATAATCGGGAAAACTATGAATAAAGAAACACACAACCGAGTTGAAACATCGGTGTTTCACACTTTGGTGGTCTATGCAACAAGTTATCGATGACGATGGTGTTGATGATGAATGATGATGGTTATAAAGGAAATTTTCTACAGTGATGACAAAAACTTCAATTAGAAGCTATGATTGAAGACGATGGTGTTGTTGATGAATAATTAGGATCTACAGTGATAAGGAAATTTTCTACAGTGATCTACAAACGCACTCTGCAAATTGGAAGGGATTTTTTTTGGGTCATTGACCCTTTTATTTATTTATTTATTAATCAAGGCCCGAAGGCTACATGACTGACTATATAGGGTTAACCAAACCAGGCCCGAAGGCTACAATATTGTTGCCACTTAATATACTCGTCACCTCCATCTCGCATAGAGACTTGCTTTTGCTCCGGTCCATCGCCTCCACCTTGCATGAAGACTCGCTTTCGCTTCGCTCCGATCTAGTCCATCTAAGCAGCTGCATTCAATACCTGAAGGCTTATCAACGATGGAGCACATGTGCTCCTAATAATCGGGCGAAAACTCACAAATCCTAACTGGTAAGTCTTGAACTCGCGATCTCTCACAAAGAGAGTGAATGTCAGACCAACTGAGCTGCAATTGGTGGACAAAGAAAAATACAAAATGGCATAAGTCTGCATCGTCTCATTCATCAACCTGATAATTAGGGTAGATCTTTGTTTTGAAGAATGAACCATTTATAAAGTGTAGCCAAACATTCATTGATATAGGGGAGAAATAGATGTGCTTAGGCAGCAAAACAACGATCACAATCAAACTTGAAATGTTAAAACTAAGAATTTCATACTCAATGAACAAAATATCTAAAAGATATTGTAAAGTTTGTTTGAACTTAACTTTTGTGAAACCATCAATTTATCATCAAGAAAACCCAACTCCTCTACAGTTGCTTCTAATTGATCTTTATTCTTGTTATTCAGTTTGCCAATTAATCGTCCCATAAGGAATTTTGTGAATCAGTGATTGAATCTTGAACATGCTAAAACAACTCCTCTTTGTTGAAAAGAGGTGAGGAAGCTTCCACCACCGCCTCTATGCTTATTGATTAAGCAAAGATGAGAAGAAGGTTCTTCATTCTCCTCAAGTTGCTGGTCAACATGAACCAACTCATGACATTTCCCACAATGAGACATCTCATGTTGAGCTGAGTTCATTTGTGTTGAAGTGCCAATTGTTGTTTGTGTTTGCTGCCTCCACATGTGATTCAATAGACTCATTGGGACTTAAGGAAAATCAATCCCTCAAAGTTGGAATTCAATCCTCAGTATTTTGTATGCCCGTTTATATTCGATAATCTTTTTCGAGAAATCTAACATCAGATTAACTCCGTTTTGTTTGGGTCAGATTTTTATCTGTGTATTTGTTTGGGGTTTTGTTTAGATTTACATTTGGGTTTCTTTTGAGAAACCAATATGAGGGGGGATTTATAATTTGTTTGTAGTTTGAATTTGAAACAATAAGAGCTTTTTTTTGTCGTTGATGTAGGCAATTTTGTTAAACCAAGTAAATATTTTTTTCTCTTATTTTATTGTTTTTGTTAGGTTACTTCACAATTCGGTATTTGACAAGCTTTCACATACAACAAATTGGTATCAGAGCCGAAGGTATTTTCTTGAATTCGTTTAAAGGTGTGTAAAAGTGGTGATCATTGTATGAAGGTTTTGAAAAACATGATAGATCTGTCAAATTTGAGTGTTTGTAGGAAAACGTTTATCGCTACAGTGGGAAAGTTTGACGTCAAGAAGTTCAATGGGAAGAATAACTTCGGCATGTGACAATGTGAAGCTCTGAATGTATTGGCAAAGGAAATTTTGGAAGATGCATTGGGAAATAAGCTAGAGACCATGACAAAAGAAGATTGAAACAAACTGAATTAGTGAGCATATGGATTAAAACGATTATGTTTAGTGAAAAACAAAAATACTTCGTTATGAAAGAAATTTTCGCGAAAGTGTTCTGGAAAAAGCTGGAGGATAAGTATATGACGAAGATTATATAAAACAACGAAACAACTTTATAGGATGAATATGAGACTCGAGATTACTTTATATGAGCCCATGTATGAATTCAATGGGCTTAGTGCCAACCTATTGCATTTGGAAGAAGATGTTTCAGAGAATTAAAATGTTTTGTGCCTTAAATTCCCTTCATGAAGAATATGAGCATCTTGTGATACTTTTTTAACAGGAAAAGAATATTTGAAATTATGATGGGGTTGCTCCAATATTGCTCAATTATGAATTTAAGAGGATAAAACTCAAGGTCCATATGGATGCAATTTCTAAAGTATTGATTTCAATGGGAAGGTATTAAAGATAAGAATGTTGGTATTAAAGAAGATCACAATCAAGAGAAAAATCTATGGACATAAGGTTTCTACAAAAAAAGATGAACGTGCCTACTGTCATGCAAAGGGTCATTGAAAGGTTGACTGCGAGAAGTTGAAACTGCAATAAAAAAAGAAAAGTCAGGTGCAAATACAGTGCACAATTTGGATGAAGATGAGGACGATGTGTATTATTTGATTGCAAGTCCAACATTGGCGAGTCATTCAAATGAATGATTTTTTTATTCAGGTTCTAACTATCATATGTATCCTTATAGGGACTGATTCTCTAGAGTTGATGGCAGAGTTGTTCATATGGCAACGATGATAAACGCAAAATTGTTGTGATAGGTAAAATCACGTTGAAGCTGCATAATGGACTTGTTCGGGTTTTTATTGAAGTTTGGTATGCATATTATTTGAAGAACAGTCTCATCTCTGTGAGTGTTTTAGAGTCGAAAGGCTACAAGGTAAACGGTGGAGCTCTAGAGGTCGTTTCTTGTGCACTTGAAGTTTTGAGAGTTGTTCGAAAGGGTAACTCATATTTTTTTGCAAGGAGTATGATTACATATGGTCGAAAAGTTCAATTTGGTGGATCAACTTATGTTATTGATGGCCCAGTGGATGTTGTTTTTAGTGATGTTATTGATAGCTTCAAGGATGTTTGTATGGATGCCTCGAGGGTTTGGTATTTGCCTGTAGGTAGTTAAGGTATTGAAAAAATGTTTGTTAAAATATATGAATATCTGAAATATGGATTTTTGTGCATAGTGTGTTTCTAGAAAGTCTAATTCGAAACTCCATTTTGGCAAATATGGAGTTGGATCTCCTTCAGATGTCTGGCGCCTATGAGTGTGTTTGGAATGGTGATGCCCTTACTTTGGATGATCAATATATATTTTGCTTATGTTTGTTGGGATCGGCTCAGATTTGTGAAATATTCACCGGGGTGAAGAATTATTGAAAAGGAAGTGACGAGGTAGCCGCCTCTAGTTTTAGTGATTAAGCAAAGATGATAGAAGGTGGTAGAAGGTTCTTCCACCTCTCAAGCATGTTAGTCAACATGAACTAGCTCATGTCCCTTAGAATTGGAATTCAATTTTCCTTAAAAGTGACAATTGTTGTTTGTTTTTGTCGCCTCCACACGTTATCGTGAAAAACAATCCCTTAGAATTGGAATTCAATCCTCGGATAGTGAATTCAGTCATTTCTTGACCCGGTTTGTATCCAAAGTTCGATTAAGAAAATTCAATAGTGGCTTAGCTTTGTTTTGTTTGGCTAGGATTACCATTTGTGTACTTGTTTGGGGGTTTTGTTCATATTTTGTATTTGAGATGATTAATTCCAATTCAAGAAACAATAAAATCAATGACAGCAGTACTTGAATCTAAAATTGTATACGAAGTACTTCTCGAAGCTTAATGCTTCTTATTTGCACTAGGAATGGACATGCTCTATGTGCGCTTATATTCAGTAAATTTCATATTTTGGATCCAATCTCAATTCATTGTGCACAAAATTTGCTAGATCCAAATAAGGATTGCCATTTGAGTCGCCAAGTGTAGATCTAATTAGCTCAACCAGACTTTAGGCCAGTGGCTAATTTATTTTTGAATTTGGGCTTTGCTGAGATTAAACTGTATGGACTTGGATCCCAACTAATTTGAGCTCAATGCTAAAAGAAATGAAAAAAACAAGCCTATAGCTATGACTGTAGTTAAGGAAGAGGCATACGGTGGGCGGTTTGTGCATTGGACGGGTGCATTTTTGGGAAATCAAAAGGCATTTCGGATGTGAGAGCATTGTTCCTCCCTTCAATTTTTGTTATAAGTAGTCAGATATATAACCAATGGTAACCTGGTTGGATGGTTAAGGTTGTGGTAGTTTAACCCCCACGTCTTGGGTTATATACCCACTGGCGGCACGCTTGCATTTTGAAAAAGAAAAAAGTAGTCAAATATATGAAGTTTCTTACCGCTTATATGCTTACCAACATTAAGTTGAGCAAATATAATACTATATGGAAAAAATTTCATATGTGAAACATAAAAGTACTTCATAAATAAATCAAAGTGAAAAAGGTTAATTTGGATAGGACAAGACTATATCATAAAGTATCTTTAAGGAGACATGAATTTAGAGTATCTCCATGTATAAACACGTGAATTATCGTGCTTAATATACTCCCAACACTTGCAAAATTTCCATATTGGCACTCATAATTTTGTTATAAATTAATTGATTTTAATTTGGATCATTTTTGTCATCTTAGTTGGTATCGCATATAGTGGGAGATAAATGATTTTATAAAATAGATGCTACTAATGTCACTCTATGTATAGAGTGCTTATTTGTTATTTCATTTGCAGGTCCAAAGAATTGAAGATCATATGGATAACTCTGAAAGATTAGTAGATATAGAAAAATTCAATATGGTATCAAACAAATAAAAAATTGATATCAGACAAATCAAGAATAAAATACCTGAATAATTTTTATTGGCATTAGACAATATCCGATGTCAACATCATGACAAATGGCATCATACTCATTGTTTGATATCGTTAAATGATATATGGGAATTAAACTCTAACATTGAGAGATTGTAATGTGACTTGCAAAATATAAATATTTTGTCATAAGATCACAAAGGGGAGGTTTATTTGAGAACTATGCCAAAACCAATGTAGTCAAAGCCATCCAAAGTAGGGTTGAAGAAATTGACCAAACTTGACCCAACCGAACTAAACCAACAAATTCGGTTCAATTTTTTTTTGCGATTCGGCTTGGTTTCGGTTATTTTATTTTGAATTCAATAAAACCGAATTGGCTGAAATTTTATATATTAATATATAAAATATTGTTAATATTAATCATACTATCAATTTACTAAAGATAATAAATAAAACTACTTTACTTTATTAAAAAAAAAAGTAAATCGGGGATAATGATGACTAAGACTTTAGTGTCAACATCACCCTCCAATCAAACCCAATATTTAATTCCCAATAAAATATGTGAGATGGTGATGTTGCCCAAACTTCTGTCACTCAGTTTTCGTTGCTTTGATGATTTTATTTTATTTTATGATCTAGGTATTCATGAATTTTGGTTATTGAATATGGGTTTTGATTCTTATGATGGAATGTTATTGATTTTTCGCTAAATTAGGTTAATTATTGTGTTGTTTAGATCTTCTTCATATAATGTCGTACCTACCGAAGGATTTCAATTTTATGAATCACGGAAATTATAGTGGCTGGAGAGAGTATGAATCTCAAACTTCAATTTTCCTTAATTATATAATGTTGTACCTACACAAAAGTGGGAGCTTCCAAATACGTACATATTGTTCACAGGTTAGTTGCTTGTGTGATTCTTAGTCAGTTAATATATGGATGTCTCCTGTTGTTGTAGCTTATAGAACCAATGCAATAATTAGTTCCTTTTTAGTAATGAGAATACAAATTTATTGAAGCTAATACATGAAGGAACTTAACCAGTGTGATTCATGGAGGAATAGCATTTGATAAAATGCATTTTATTTGTATAATTCATGTAATAGGGAATTGCATGTCTAGTTATTACAAATATAACATTATAAGTTTGATCTTTGCTATTTAGAAGCTTAGATACAAGCAAAATGCATATATTTGCATTAATACTAAAATCATTTTTTAGGGTCGCTTTACTTGTGTAAAGCCATCACTTTTCATTTAAATCCGTAAAGGATATTTTTGTATTGCTTCACCGCCTTGACTATCTTGGCCAAATATACGATGAAAATATAAATCGTATATCGAGTGATTCGGAATAGCTCTACGCTTTATAAAGATCATTTCAATGTTATCTAACTCATGAAGACCAAGCATACGTCAAAGAGACTTGGTTGTGGTGCATCCCATTGGTGACCGCCAAGGTGGTGGAACATTGATTGATAGTGGAGTTCTCATTTGATCAAGGAATAAAAACTTGAGGCTTGCGAGCTCTTTTCATCGAGGAAGTAATTGGTCGAAGCCAATCAAACTCTTGCTTAGGTGAACCTCATGATATTGGTGTTTTTTGTCTAGTTTGTTTTCTTTTCTCCATGACTCTATTGGTGTTTACTTACATGCTTAGTTCATTTGTCTTTACATTGTTACATTACTTGTATGTCAACTTGCTTGCTTAGGATTTGTTTGGGGGATCTTTCAAAAGTTTTTAATTGGGTGTTCACTTTCAAGTGAATCAATTAAACTTGTGATCCTTTTGGTATTGTTTGTTTTTCAAAACAAATCCATTTTCGAAATGTGACTATTCACCCCCTCTAATCGATATTAGCCTAATACCAATGCATTCTTAGCGAGTATTATGGCACACCCCACACACTACAACAAAAGTCAGCTTTTATAGCATTTCATAATAGCGTTTTTAACACATTTGCTATAAAAGCCAATTTTGGGTTCCTATTGAAATCAGAACACGCTATTAAAATAGGGCGGGAATTTAAAAAGCTGAAAACACTCGCCAATTATTGACATCGCGCCCGATTCTCCGCTCCCTCCAACCTACAAACCTAAAAAACACATCCCTCTCCTGCAATTCTCCTCCTGCACTCTTCAAAAATAGAAAAACACCTTCAACAGCTCTCTCTCTTGCGATCGAGACTCCATAAATGGAGACATCAAGGTAAGCTGACACTGCTCTTCAGATCTCTCACACTTCTTTTCACACACTTTGCTCATCTCCTCATCTCTCAGTGAATCAGTGTTTCTTATTTTTCTTCAAATTATGCAGAACACAACTCAGTCTTGGTTTATGAGAGGTCCGAGCAGCAGCAACAATCAGTAGAAAGGATTGTTCTTTTCGCCGAGATCTGTTCTGCTAATCGTCTCTCAACGAATCAAAAACCAACAAAGCTTTCTCTTTTATATTTCTTCTTCATTTACTTTCTCCAACTTTGTTTCTTCTTCTTCATTTGAAACTTTGATTCTTCTATTGTTCTATTCTTCTCTTGTGCCTCTGCTTGGCTTCAAGTGGATCTAAACACAGTTGAGTGAAAAACCCAAAAGGGATTTCAGTGGATGAGTTGAAGAAGAAGAGTTGGGGGTTTGGGATTTTTGTTAAGATTTGGATCAATTGAAGAAATGGGTTGTTTTCCATGCTTTGATTCAAAGGAAGCTCTTCCAACAGTGAACTCTAATATCTCTAGACTGTCTTCAGGTTTCTTCTTCTACTTAGCTTGTTGATTGCTTAATCTAAGATCTGGGTTCGTTTTATTTTTTTGATTTTAAGTAATGGGTTAGTGTTAGTTTGGAAATTTGACTCAATAATTTGGTTTGTTCCCCTATTTGGGTTATTGGGATGTTGTTTTGTTTTGCTCAAATTTTATTGAATTTTATGGATGATTTGATCATGTATACTTGATAATCATTTCCATTATCTGAAGACAAACTCAGAAATGTATAGCAACATGTCGTTCATAAGGTCAGTCGCAACTATATTCCTTTCCAATATGTTGCACTGAATAGAAACACCTCGTTCATAAGATAAAGAAGATCTAAGCAATTTTTCCTGAACAAGCTTTTAATGGTAGAGAAAGTGTCATCCTGGAATCTAGTTTAGATGATCAGTTTAACTTTGTTGGCATGCCATTTTGTATTCTCTTAGTATATTCTTTTAATTGGTCCCAATTAGCTTATAATTGTTGGTGTTACATTTTACAGTAGCAATTCATTGAGGGAGCAAGTTTTTTGTCTTTTATCTTTCAGGTGATTCCTGGAAATGAGACTCGAGTTATGAAAATGATGAATCAGTTAGCAGAGCTTGGTTCAACAATTGTAAAGGGAAACAACGAGGGGCTGCATACATCTGGTCATGCATATTGCGGAGAGCTGGTAAGTATTTAATTGAATTTTTCCAGTCTTATAATAATATTTAACTGATGGAAGTTTGCACCATATGGGAATTTGGAAAAAAACATTAATTGGCTTGAAACTAAAATGCAGGACCTATAGATGTTTTTGTCATTTTGGCTTGAAACTAAAATGCAGGACTTATACATCTGATTGTGATTGATTAACAGAAATAATGCCAAGTCTGCAGCATGATTGGCCACACAATGTGCAGAATTTGCTCAATCCACATATTTGAGTAGAATTTTGCTTTATAATCAGGAGCAATTAGGGTCCAAACACCTTAATAGGCACCCTATTCTAGGGTGTGATTTGGAGGTCCTAGAGTAGAAAGAGGATTTTGTCAGTTTGTTTTTGGTTTTCTGTATGGGGAAGCCAAGGCATTCACTGGCCTTTATATGTGTATTGTAGAATGACTGAGTTCTTTATAATTGTTTTGAGTATATTAGGGATAGGGTATAGTTATGTACCAAACTACCAATTTTTTATTGTAGCTTTTGTAAAGTTTTTCGTAAGCATACTTTGTATTTGCTGTGCTACTTGATGAAATTGGGCTGAGTGAAGCTCCGGAAATTGGGGATTGTCGGGGTGTAGATGAAATAAAATAAAATCACAGAGCTTATTCATTGACCAGGTAAGGACTAAGTTTCACATAACTGGGGGATGCGTTAGGAGATAATGTGAGTAGTCTCCTTCTGTTGCTTTTGTGCCTCCCTAAAATGAAGTATTTCTCACTTTCGCTATGATCTTCAGAAATGTGTATGAATATATAATTGCCGCACAGAAAGCATCCACATCTGAAGGAGGCACTTGTAGTGATGGGTTTTCAAAATCATCCAAGATGGACCACATGTGTATCTCGTACATGTGTGTACTTATTAGTTGGAATAATGAGTGATAGTGCCTAGCATGGACCACATAGTGATGACATTTGGTCTATAAGTGGTTATTACTGAGGCTGCATATTCTCAAGATCACTGAGGCTTTCCACCTGTCTACAACTAGAATCACTCAACAAAGTTTTAAATTTCAGGGAATCTTACTATTTGGTTTTTGGGTTCCCAGGGAAAGTGAATATGCTGCGTGGACTCTAGTTAATGGCTATGCATTGAACGATGTCACCATATCTACCCATCGGCTAAAATCTCATTAGAAAAACATCAAAAGCCTCAATCAATTCATTGAAGAAAATGGATTCAAATTGAATTCAGAAGGAGGAGTTCTAAAAGGTTCACACAACTCTTATCCAATTATTGAATTCCATTTACACTCTTATTTTGTGTTTATTAGTTTGCCGGAAACATTCAATCATTTAGTTTGTTTTTGTGGTAATATAGGAAGCATACTTATTGCCAAGAATATCCTTTATGTTGTTGATATGGTCTGGTAATTGAACATGCTTTCTTGGTATGGGTATTTATTAAAAGCCAGTTGACTAAGT
Organism: Berberis vulgaris; assembly: GCA_963556465.1. Taxonomy (NCBI): domain Eukaryota; kingdom Viridiplantae; phylum Streptophyta; class Magnoliopsida; order Ranunculales; family Berberidaceae; genus Berberis; species Berberis vulgaris. Next base: position 76,790,415 of record OY747127.1, read on the forward strand.
ACTGTAGTGGTTATTGGTTGCACCATCTCTTCACGTTTTGAATGTGTCACGACTGTTTGCTCAAATACACTTAAGTATGGAATTTAAGACTTGTCTTTCTGCTTAGTTGAGGAAGGTCCCAATACTGTAATACAAAACTCAGTGAATACATTCTTATTCTTATATTAATATCATGTACTGGATGTAGCTCATCTGATTAATGTATTGCTACAGAACCATAAATTCAAATGTTAAATCCTGGCAATCAAAAGATGGGGAATTTTATTTTTCTCAATTTTTAATGCAAAGTGAAAATTTATCCAGTAAAGAAACTCTTATCATTGTCTTGTCAGATGACTTGTATATGTGTTAATGTTTTGCAACTATCATGATTATCTATAAGCAAAAGGAAAGTAGGCTTTCATTGGGAATAAGCTATCCTTGGAGAACTTGCTAGTTTATGGTTTCCAGTTTACTCTTCATAAAACCCATTTGAAACACAAACATCATCTTTTGCACAGGACAGATTCAATTCTGATCGTCATAATTATTGCCTTCTTTGTTTAGAAGTGGTAGTTCAATTTGCTCTTCTACTATCAATAAGCTAACAATTTATGACTTTGTTTCTGCTGTGAAAAGTGAGTCCTGATGGCCTTCTGCAGCAAAGTTCAACAGTTGCTGATTCAACAACTTTCTCTTTTGCTGATGGTATCACCGAATCTGTTCCCCGTTCCTACATTGAATTTGTCGAGCGTCTTGTGCTGCCACAATCTGATTAGATTTGCATGCGTTTGTTTATCCATTTTATGACCCATGTATGATAAGAAATATTGTGTTGTTCTTAGTGGTGGGTGGGTTGTAGTTCTCTTTATTTATTTGCCATCACTAAATCTAAGTTATGCCTTAAATGCTTTGTTTAGTTTCTAGAATCAATAATTTTCTTACTGTCTGTTCCCTTAAATCTTCCAGGCCATAATGGCTGAAGGAAAGCAACACGCTCTTGCAATAGGTTATACAAAGATGTCGGCAAAAGATATGTAGGTAATGCTCTTGGCTTACTTCTTATGTACATTTTTCAGTAGATGATTTTTTGTTTATTTTCAGGGATTGGGGGCTGACTTGGTCATTCTCCTAGGGCGACTGGGTAATCTCAATTTCATCTTTATCCATCTTTTTAGTACAAAATTTCTCAATGGTATGTCTCCATTTTGGGGTGTTTGCATTCAGGTCATTTCTGTCCTGCATTGTCCAAAGCTGTGAAAACAATGAAGAAGGGGGAGAAGGTTATTTCTATCTAGGTTTTCTCATAACTTATTTAAGGGTTTTGGAAGACATCTTGAAAAGGGAGCTAGGGTTTTATCAAAAAATTTGGGGAAATGTATCTCTATGGTGTAAATTTGTGCTACATCTATTGATCCAAATGAATGAATGAGACTTCCATGTACCTTAATTGAATTGGAGCTATTTTAAATGAAATAAATGGTCTCTTCGATGGTTAAGGTGTGGGTGAAGTATTACCGGTTGTTATAGGTTTCTATATCATCGACTAAAGCTTAATTAGATTTTAGGCTTGTTTATGGTGAAATTAAATCTCATTGTTATGGCTGAAATTTGTGAAGTATTAGCATTTGTATGTACTTTGTAGATAATTGAGTCTACCTCAGAGTTTTTGTAGACTGAATATTTCTTTTCAAAATTCAAATTTGAATCTTCTTCCAGAGACAAAGTTGCGCCTCTAATGATTATGCTATAATTGCAAGTTTGTACTTTGCCATGGACTAAACTCTTAAATGCTTGGTCTTTTAAACAGAGCAGCCATATAGTGGCACTCAAAGTGTTGCTCAAGTCTCAGCTCAAGAAATCTCAAGTTGAGCATCAGTTTCGCATGGAGGTGGAGATACAAAGCCATCTCAGGCATCCCAACATTCTCCAACTCTGTGGTAACTTCTATGATCAGTTTTGGATTCCATTCCCCAATACTTTTTGTGAATAAGCCATTACATTTCATCTATTGCAGAAAGTCAGTGAAAGATGGTGATTTAGAGTTCTTTGTTTACATTTTGTTAATCCAGACTCAGGTTTATTTGATATTAGAGTACATAGCGAAGGGGGAGCTTTACAAGGAACTGTAGAAATGCAAATTCTTCAGCAAAAAACGCGTTGTCACTGTGAGTTTTCAGTGCATCGGTTTCTACTTTTGTACTCTATAAGGGGCTGATAGTCAGTTTTTGGTTATGTTTTTACTTCGTTTTGGCAAGAGCTTTAGATCTATGCTTTAGGTCCGTTACCTTCCTACACTTCTTTTGCTTATGTCTTCTTCCTTAATTTCTGGGGAATGGGGGTGGGATAAGACCCTTTCACTTCTTCAGAAACAAAACTGCGAAGATCTTGTATAGTCCATGTCTTTTAAAATCATATCCTTTGTACTCCATGCTTGAACAACTGGCATCTTGAGCTTTCAGGGGTGCAAAACAAAAACCATGTGCTTTTAAGCTTCAAATTTAGCCTCTTATTGATGATGGTATCCTCATTGTCATTAGATCAGATTCTTTCATTTTTTTTCAAACCAGGAAGGGTATTAGTTCTAAATTGGAAGGCCGTTGATGGCTTTCATATTTCAGTTTGATCCTTGGTTATGGATTCATACAATCTTTGCATGTCTGTATATGACTGATATCCTTGAATCAGTTGCATATGAAATTGTCATGCCCAGAATAATAATGAGACTGTCTGTTATACGTGCTAATGATTGCATGGAATACATGGCATTGCAAAAACTGCTTCGATTGGGCAACATCAATGAATCGCCTCCATGAATCTCTCACATGTTACCATAATGTTAATCTCAAATGAACCCACATTTTTATTGTCTAGTGACGGTATGCGGCCTGGATGATGCGGGGAATTGCGGTTGCGACACATCTAAACAGGGGCAGAATTCTGGCAGAGCACTCTGTTGCAAAACAGAGCTGCTCTGTTCTGCGCTGTGTTGCTGTTGCGGATGCTGCTGCTGAGTCGCTGATGCCGCTGCTGCGCTGTTGCTGCTGTGCTGAGGTGCTGCTGTTGCTGCTGCTGCTGCTGCTACGCATTGCTGCTGTTGTTTGCTGCTACGCTGAATTGCTGCTGCTGCTGCGCTGATCTGTCGCACCGTTGGTTGGAACATTTGCACTTTGAGCTGGAACTTGTATTCAAGTAATCAAAACAGTTCTTGTTTAAATTTTACAACCACTATGCCACTTGTAAGTAGTGCAAAATCTCGAATAGTGCATGTAGAATGTGGTTTTATTTCTGTCTTGTTTGGTTTTTACAGGAGTTTAAGGAACTGCAGCTTGCAAGGTCTAGTTCCTGACCTAAGCACCATACCAAAGCTTGGTTATTTGTAAGTTCATTATAAATCAAGAGAAATTGGAGAGCAAGCACTATAAGTTGGCTTTGTTTTGCAAATGGATAGGTAGACAATTTGATTTAGCTTGTTCATGCATCGTCAAATGGTTTTGTTTGGCCTCCACCCTGGCAGGTACTGCCATTTGATACCAATTACCTATCTGCTTCAATTCTTCAGCCATAATCCTTGGACCCCCTGCTCTCCTTTCTTCCTATTTATTGTGGTGTTTGGGTAGACTTAAACTAAAAACCTTCAATCTATTAATCTTTATCTATATAACATAAAAAAGGCCCTTACATATTACAAAAATAAAATGAAATGAGTGTCATACTAAGGGTTGTTCAATAATTAGACACTGAAGAATAATAAATGTGGAATTTCAAGTTTTTCAATTCAATAAAAACGAGTCTTTGATTTTCAAAGTCGTCGTTAAATTTTAACTTTCAATAAAACCTGTGCTGCGTGGTACGCCTTTTAGCACATAAATAGTTTAGCTTTGGTGTGAATAAAATTCTAGTGCTTTATCTGAATAAAATGCTAGTGGTTTGAATGAATAATATGCAAGTACATCAGGTGAATAAATTGCTATTAGTATGGAAGAATAAAATGCTTGTGTTTTGAATCAGTATAAAGTGTGTAAGAAAAGGGATTAAAAGCTTTATCATATTCCTCAACTTCTTTCGTGTCTGGTTAGTGGATGAATCAATTCCATTCTTCTCAGATTAAGAAAAGGGAACAGCTCAAAGTTCTTTTGGATTGTCATAGAAGAATATGTTGTGGTTAGTATGTTCTATAAAGGACTGTAATGAATGATACAACTTGGACACTTAGTATGTTGGGTTTCATATGGAATTTTCATTCCGTTATACGCCTAAAAGACTAATTTGTTTGCCTATATACAGGATGAGTTTGCTATTAGGTCCTCCAGGCTCTGGGAAGACCTCCTTACTGCTAGCTTTGGCAGGGAAGCTTGATTCAAAGCTAGAGGTATATATGGAGACCTTCTCGTCGCCTTTTCTGAGTTTCGTCATTGAAAGCCTACTCAATACTAGCTATTAATTTCATCTTCATATATGATGGTATTAATTTTATTTCTCTAATAACTATAGGTTTCTGGAAAAATTACCTATAATGGGCATGAAATGCATGAATTTGTTCCGAGGAAAACTTCTGCTTATATTAGTCAGAATGATCTTGACATTGGAGAAATGACAGTGAGGGAAACCTTGGATTTCTCTGCTAGATGTCAAGGTGTCGGGACTCAATATGGCAAGTCAAGAAAATTTTCAATTGATGCACATGGCTAAGATTCAAAAAGTTTATGATTTCATCCAAATGCACTAGAACACCGATATAATCGTGGTACTGAAAGTATGTGTTAGTTTTAGGCCAGAACATAAAAAAATTTCAAATTTTGATCATTTTCAGAGATGTTGAAGGAGCTGTCAAGAAGAGAGGTTGCTTGCTGCTGCTGTTGCTGCTTGCTGCTGCTGTTGCTGCTTGCTGCTTGCTGCTGCTGCTGCTATCGTTGCTATCATTGCTTGCTGCTGAGTGTAAGATAACGCTTTTAAATGTCGTTTGATTTTTGTCAAATGCATACATTTCTGATATCAGACAACAAATGAATGAAGCATGCCTACTCTCACTGGCAGTCTTGGTTATCTTGTGTTTTTCTTTCATAATCTTTTAGTTGTTAAGTTTATATCTCAAGTGTCAAAGCATTATTCATCCCTGGAGAAGGAAACTATAGTTATGTAATGCACTTACTAGGTGTTGTTGCCAGTGATTTCACTCTTGATCAAATCTGTAGGCCGTGTACATGTCTGCTAGTGCTTAGCAGTTAGCACTAAATGAAAAACATTAGACAGTATCTACTAACTTAAAGAGGCATTATCTTACTCAAATTGTTTGTACTTTTGTCTGGCACCTTTTTTCTTTGGAAAAGAAAATCCATCTTTAGGTCATTTGCTAACTTTTTAGTTGAGGTAAACGTAGTAATCAATGTTTGGGACTTCTAGTGTTCACTGTTATGTTGCCTCACTATAATGACAAATCAACTTGTGCTATTTGCAACCATTGTTGTTGCTTCCTTTATAAGTGTTGCAATTTTTTGAGAAATCTGTGGTATCCATTGTCCTTGTTCTGTTGTTTTGGCATAACATTGTTATTACTTCCTTTTCAAGTATTGCAACTTTTAAGAAATCTCATGGATCTGTGCCTTGATTCATAAACATACCATACCATCAGCTAGGAGAAGCACCCAGCTCTTCCAAGTGTCAATATTGAATGAATGTCATCATTCAGTGGCTTCATTGGTCAGTTTTTGATGATCTTTTACCCTGTAGGCTGCATGCAAGAATGCTCCCGAGAGTGGTGAAGCTAAAAGAGCAGTTGATTTGCTGTATGATACAACTTTGATCTCTAGTGGATACTCAGTAAGGACTCCCTCTGAAACTTGTTTCTGAACCAAACCTGTTTGATAATTACTTAACTCTATCTTGATAATATTTGCAGCCTGATAGTCCAGCTGATTTGGGTAACAAGATATATGAAATGATGGCAATTGCCCTTGGCGGGAGATGGGGAAGATCAGAAGAGTCTGATGCCACTGAAGAATCTGAAGCTGCTTCAACTGCCGAAGCCTCTGAAACAGAAGTCGTTGAGCCTTCAGAAGTGAGGGCAGAAAATGATCCTTGGAGTGATTGATAATTTTGATAGGTCCAAGTGTCATAAACAGAATTTTGAACTCCCAGACCTTAGAAGCAAAAAAGCCATTTTGTTAGAGAAGCGGGTGGTGTTATTGGCATGATTCTCATTGATCCAATGGGCAAAACCATCGCTTAATTTTCAGTTTGTTATCCCAAGTACCATAATTGTAATACATTATTTTTATTATTTGATAGATTTTGTGACTCGATGTAATACCGTTTATTAATTAATTACATTACTTTGCCTCCATTCATGGAAATGTTTAACTTTGGCACATTTAAATTTTTATTTTCTAGACATAAAACTTATGAGATGTGTAATAAAAAGTCATTTGATAGTAAAAAAAAAATAAAAATAAAAATAAAAAATTTGCTATGTATACTTACCATAGCGTTTTTAAAACGCTATGGTAGAGTCTACCATAGCGGTTTTAGAGTCTACTATAGCGTTTTTAAAACGCTATGGAAGAGGCTACCATAGCGGTTTTGAAACGCTATAAAAGCCAAACTTACCATAGCGTTTTAAAACCGCTATAATATCCCCTGGGTCTATTATAGCGCCGGCTGTCATAGCGGTTACTAAACCGCTATGGTAGCCTACCATAGCGGTTTTTAAACGCTATTAATCACAATTTTTCTTGTAGTGACACCTTCAGATTGGGGAACCTTCTCAGCAGTTTTCTTAGAACTGAAATGCCCACCATAAATTTGATCATGACAAAATGAGAAGACACTCAACTGCTCAACTTTTGGAATACATCTTCAAATAAGATGGCCAGGGCAGTATTTGTACAAACATGGTTCATCTAATAATAATACTTGACCCTAAAAAAACTTGTCATGATCTGGATTAGACCAGTTTGAAGGGAGTTTCTAAGTTAACTAAAAAATTTACAATGTTAGCATGCTAAAGAAGTTTTTGCTCAACCAAAAAAAGTTGTTTATCTCGGAAGTTCTTTTGAATGAGCAAGATACTAGTGGAGTACTCTAGTATTAGCCTAGACAAGTGATCATTGATCGCATTTTTTGTACCTGACTTATCTCATATCTTAAGATCAAGTTCTTGCAGCAAAAGAACTCATCAGAACAAATGAGGCTTGGTGTTCTTTTTATTGAGAATGTATCTAAGGGTTTCAATGTCAGCGTACACAATGGTCACTACATAAAACTATGAAACAAGAACATATTTTGAGTATCTTAGATGATGTCTGGAATAGTTAAGAAACGTGGCAAAATGTGGTGTGGATGATTATTTAGAATGTTAATTATCGTTCCAAAATGGTTTAGGAATGGTTACATTTTCGTCCACATTCGTTCTTTTTCTAGTTGTTCAGCCACATTTTTTTGCTCGTTGGAATGATTATTAATGTACCTAATTGTTCGGTTAACGTGGTTGTTCATTGTTCCTGTGTTTCTTTGTAGGTACATTTATTTGTGTTCCAAAAATCTAGCATTGATTCATATTTTGAATTTTGATACTTATATATATTGTTCTATCATTTATCGAAAAATGTTTGTTTGGCCCATGTGGAACACTTATAACTTTTCCAAATAAAATGATTTTACCAAAAAAATGTTTTTGGCATTGTCAAAAAATTGAAAACGGACCCTAAATGTAGGCAAATAAGAAGACGTACTCATAATCCCATCATGAATTAATTACACATAATCCCATGAAGATGTTAAAGTATGGGATGAGACAATTCATAGAATTGAAGGCATGTTGGGCACTTGGAAAAAGAAAAGTGATGCACTTTGTGTGATTCATGTTTCCGTTTTTTTTTTAATCTCTTAACCCCTCCCACCTTAGATGTCGCCGGCTGGGATTGACCATGTGACCTAGTGATACCATCCACCACTGCTCAACCACTGAGCCATCATAACTTTGGTGATTCATGCTTCAGTTGCTACTAGGATTTGAAGAGTATGAGAGCTTTCCTTTGTGGTTCTTCTCAAAACAACAAAAAAATCCATTTAGTGATTAAAATCAAGTCTGTCAGCCAAGATCAAAAGAGGGTTGGTTCTTAAAAGGATTGGAGAATTCAACAAGGTCCTTCTTCTAAAATGGATTTGACGGTTTGGATTGAAAATTGATGCTTTGTGGAAGAAAATCATTGCTGATAAATATGGGGCTGATGAATATGATTGGTTCACTATCGTTATTTTTATGGTTATTCTTTATGGAAAATCATCTAGAAATTAAAGCAATTAGTGCACCCAAGCATCAATTTGAAGCTCACATTGGAAAAGGATTAATTTATGTTGATCATGAATGGAATGGATAACAGTCCTTGAAGCTGTCTTTTCTTGTTATCTTTAATGTTGCTCAAAACAAACAAGGTAATATTAAAGATTATTGGACAACCTCAATTGCAGTTGGAACTTTCAGCTTAAAAAAAATCTTAATGATTGGGATAGAGTGAGGCTAGGAGGTTTTGCAACTAGGTTCTGTAGCAGGATGATGTGACATCATTAGAGGAGGTTTTCTAAAACCTCGAGATACATATAAACATTTTGGGGATTTTATCATTCTTTCAAGATCACGCCACATCATCATGGTTACAAAACCTGGTTTCCTAGCATTTTCGAATTGGGATATCCCCCAAATGGCCAATCTTTTAGCTCTAACTAGGACTGCAAGTTGGATTGGACAAATCTTGTTTCGAAAAATTTCGAAAGAAAAAATACGATTCTAAATTATCCGAACCGAAATTTTCCAGTTTTCGACAATTCCGAAATTTTTGGAATGGTTTGGAATCTGTTTGAAATATCCGATTCGAAAACTTTTGAAACTTACCGAAAGTGTTCCAATCTAAAAAATTTCAAAAATATTTCAATTATTTCAGTCCAAAGTATTCTAATCCGAAATTTATTGTTTGTTTCAAAGTTTATTAAATAAATAAGAAGTCATTATCATATATTATTATAAGTTATAATTATATATTTCATTTATCATACAAATAAAATAAGATTATGCATTATTATTTATAAGCTATAATAATATTTTGTGCTAATAATACCAATAAAATAAGATCACATACATTATTGAGCCCTAAATTTTAAGAGGTGAGGATAATCTATATTAAAAAGAATTTAATCGTAATTTTTATATAAAATTGAAAATTTTGAAATGTGAAATTCCAATTTTTTTTGGAATTTTAATTAGAATTGAGTTATTATATACTGAGTTACCAAATCGAAAATGGAAATTCCAAAAAATCGAAAAAGTGAAAGTTCAAAAATTTAATCGAGTCCAACCCCATTTTCCAAACATTCAATTCCAAGAAACTTTCAAAAAAAAAAACCCAAAATTTTGAAAAGTGAAAATTTGAAGTTGTTCGAAAATTTGCAAAAAATTTTATTAGAATTTTTTAGATTTCGATTCTGAAATTTTGGAATGGAAATTTGAAACGAATTTCAATCTTGAAATTTTTGAAATGGAATTTGGAACACTTGTTTCTGGTCCGATCCGTCTAAAAAACAACCTTAGCTCTAATTGATAATATGGTCTTACACCTTGAATAGTACAAGTGGTTATGGCATGGCAGGAATACTGATTTTTCAGTCAAAAAATGTTATAAGCACTTGCTCCCTCATTTGGCCTCCTCAATATCTTGGTAGAGTGTCCAAGCTTCAGTCTTTCATTTGGCTAAAAGAAATTCCTGTAGAGCTAATTTCTCGGTGTGGATTGTTTTTCATGGTAAACTCCTTATTATTGACGACATCAACAAGAAAGGCATCATTCTTCCTAATCAGTGTGTGCTTTGTTAGTCTCATGAAGAATCAATTGACCACCTACTAGTGTCTTGCTCGCTTGTCAACCACCTATGGGCTATGGCTTTGTCTGAATTCCATGCTAAAGTTAATTTCTCTAACACTTTCCTAGATTTGTTTGAACATTGGCATTCCCTTTCTCACCCTCCCCCCAAGCTCACTCTTTTTGGCAAACGGATATGGGAGAGACTTGTGCATCCTATGGTATGGATTATTTGGAGAGGAATGAACAATAAAAAATTTCAAGGGCATTCAGAAGGAAGTAAAGAAATTGTGGATTGGTGTCAAGGTGAGTTTGTGGCTTTGAGCTTGCAATTGGGAAAGATTCAGGGATATCAAGTCCTCACTTACGATTGGGCACATTTGTAAATCATTTGTACTAATTAGTGTGTTGCACTAATTTTTTGGCTTCATTATTTTTTTGAAATATAATATCATACTTTTTTTATTAAAAAAATCCTAACACTTTAAAAAAACAATAAACAAAATCTAATGATAAGTCTTCAAGGTTGCATGTTTCAAATTTGCAATATTTGTGTGCGTAAAATATTCAATGTGGATTCAATATAGAAAAAGTAAATTGATTTTAATGTTTGTGCCAAAAAACAAGAATATATAAGCCAAAATGTCGCTAGATTCATTTTGGCACATTTTGTAAAGAATATTAACGATTTGAAATATTCAAAACTTTCTAATATATATACACTAGTTAATTACCCTTGTTGTTGGCATGATAAGAAATGGGTCATGCCATTTGATAAAAATCACATTTCAAAACCGCTACAATAAGTTTTTGCAGGACTTTAATTTTCCAAAATATGGAGGGTCTTTGCTTGAATGTGCCTCAAGATGTTCGTCTTATTCTTTGATAAATATTGAAAATATTTACGATGTGAAATGCATTAGAAATTTTTTCATTTTTATGAAAAATGTGTATGATGTGAAATGCTTGTTTTGAATTATTAAACGTTTGTATTGATCATTGATTTCATACGACACTAAGTTCACCAAAATTAGATAAATAAGAAGATAGTACGGTCATTTTCATTTAAAGATAAATAAAACAAATGTACATTTCTGCCACATGTACATTTCACACTAATTTCACTTTCTATTTCTGCCACATGTACATTTCACACACTTATTTTAAGTTTTATGCTACTTTTTCTTTAGCCCTTCTACATGGTTCATATTTTCAAACATGCCATTATAGAAAATGAATCTCGACCCTCATCATTTTCCTCAACTCTTAATTCTAGCCCTCTTTTATATGCAATTCATTATGAAAAGTAAAACCTCTAGCTAATTTGTAAGATAAATTAGGGTATTTCCCGTGCTGTTGGCACTCTACAAACAATTTTTTTTTTTTGTTAAATATCATGTATTGAACACATCCGACACCATCCCCACTTTCGCCCTCAATCAGATTAGAAGTGAAAGTTTATTTTTAAGGTAAAAATATATACTATAAACTTTATAATTAGACTCAGTCAAAATTTAAATCAGTTTGGGTAAAAAAATTCAAAAGCGAGTTTTTGGCCAAACTTTGAATTCGCCAACACATAGAAGTTCAAGGCTTTTTTTGTCTCAATGTGCATTAAGATGGCAATCTCATTTTTTTTGTTGGTGTGATCTGCCCATCTATATATATATATATATAACATGTATTGATCATTGGTTTTATTGGAAATATCTTTTAAAATGCATTCCAACAGTATCAAGTTTATTAAAATCCAACAATCAAGTAGATAATTATGAAAATTTTAATTTTGAAAAAAAATATATACAAATTATCTTTCCCTGCCACATCCACATTCCATCAAGGTTTTTCACCATTTTTTTTCATTTTCTCTGCCTTTCTATGTGTTTTATATTTACAAATATGCCATTGTAGGAAATGAATTTTAACCCTTAACATATTTTCCAACATTTAGTCATAATCATCTTTTATCTCCAATTCCTTTTGAATAGTGAAACACCTAAATGATTTGGAAGATAGACTACCCGTGTTGGCACGATAGAAAGTGTGTTGTGATATTTGGTCAAAACTGGTCAAAGTTTTATCAGATGAGAAAACAAATTGAAACAGTGGAAATGGAGTTCCGGATATTTATTCAAATATGCCTTGAGAAACCTTTCTATTCCTGTGAAAAATACTCAGCATGAAATGCATTAGGTTTTTTTTTTTTTTTTTTTCTCAAAGTGCATTATATTGTAAATGAATATTTTGTTTTGTATTGATCATTAGTATTTTTAGAAAAATCTTCAAAAATGCATTTTTATTAACTAAGTTTATCAAAATCCGACAAGTAATTAGATAGTTATGATAATTTCATTTCGAGAAAAGAAAACACAGAAAAAATTTATATCTACCACATGTAGATTCCACTCATTTTAAGTTTATGTTCTTTTTCTTTTACCTTTCTACAGACTTTATATCTACAAATATACCATTATATATACCATTATAAAAAAATGAATCTCAATCATCAACATCTTCCTCAACTCTCAATCCTAGCTTTTTTTTCATCTCCAAATCCTTATGAATAGTGAAACAAGGTATTATCCATGTCGTTGGCATGATAGAAAGTAAGTCGTGACATTAGGGTTTTGATTAAAATTTTAAACTATTTGGAAGAAGAAAAAAAAACACATTTTCAAACCGCCACAATGAGTTCACCCCAAAATAAGGAGTTTAGGGTATTTGTTTCCCTTAAGATGTTTGTCTCATTCTTTCAAAAATATTAAAAATACTTTTGAAGTGAATGCATTATTTTTTTAATGTTTACGGCGTGGTTTCAATGGAAATATCTTCAAAAATGTATTTTAACGATATCAAGTTTATCAAAATTCGACAACTACATAGATAGTTACAATAATTTTCATTTCGAGAAAACAAAACACACAAAATTTTATGTCACCCGCATGTACATTCCACTCATTTTAAATTTATGTTCATTTTCTTTGTAAGATAGATATATTTAGTGTATTATCAGTGTCATTGGCACGATAGGAAGCGGGTTGTGACATTAGAGTCAAACTCAAGAAAAAATACATTTTCAAACCGCGGGAGTGAGTTCACTCCAAACTTTAACTTCACTAAAACATGAAAAGTTAGGCATCTTTGTTTGAATGAGCATTAAGATACTTGTTTCGTTCAGTGAAAAATTGAAAATAGCTAAGGCGTAAATGCATTAGATTTTTTTTTAATAAAAATGCATATTTTAAAATTTAAACATCTACATTAATCCTTAGTTTTATAGGAAAGATCTTCGAAAATGCATTTCAACAATATCAAGTTAACTAAAATCCGACAACGACGTATATAGTTATGACAATTTTCATTTTAAGAAAAAAAACAATATTTTCTCTCTGCCACATGTACGTTCCACACACTCATTTTAAGTTTTATGTTTTTTTTTTGCCCTTCTACATGTTTCACATTTACAAGCATGCCACTATAAAGAACGAATCTCAACCCTCTAAAACTTCCCCAACTTTCAATCCCAACCCTCTTTTATCCCCAAATCCTTATGAATAGTAAAAGACTAACTAATTTGTAAGATAGAAAATAGGGTTTGGGTTGGTCCGAGCTAGGCAACTCAATTGCCCATGATCCCTTTTTTCGGGTTGAATAAAATGATGACCATGACCAACCCTAACCCATCCAAACCTCGGGTTGGTTGGGTTAAGCCCGCCCAAGTTGCAACCCTAACGACTACTAACATTTTCATGAACACAAACCCACATTTCATTTCCTGGAATAATCTTTCAAAGGGCTTGCACTATATGTATTTGTACTCAGGTTGTACATCTTTGCTTTAGCTTTTTTCAATCAAAGATACTTGTACGCATTCAATTACTCGATCAATTGATTATGTGAAAAATGATATTTTTTTGTCTTCTAAAAATATAACTGACTAGAGCTATTTCATTTTTATAATTTCAGTTAACGCTAAACATTACCCATTTTGAAATTCAAATGAGCTTAATTGCACAATAAAACTAATCTTAATCACAAGCTCTTCAACCAGTCGCAAACTGAAACAAATTACACCATACCAAAACTATAGAAGATCAAGAGAAGTGAAAATTAGATAACAAAAATTACACATCAAACATCTTTTTAGCTCTCACTCTACTTGCTCAGACTCCAATACCAACCTCTTGCTGCTTCGCAGCTTCTTTAGGCTTGGAACCTTTTTTGGAAGGGGCAGCAACAACAACAAAAGTCTCGGTCTTGTAGTCGATTGCTGAGGAAGCACAATTTGTAGAAATTACGACGATGATTTCTAACACTATGTCCTTCCCCATTCCCCATTAGTTTTTTTGTGGAAGGTCTAAGAGGTTACCATCAGACAAACTGTCACAGTGGCATACTAATCAAGATTCCCCCTAGGGTTGGCAGTGAGGCGGATTTTTACGGATATCCGCCCCACCCAATCCGTATGGGGCGGATTTGGATATGGCTGAATGAGTTTTCGGGTGGTTTTGGGTATCCAAAAAATATTCGTTTACTATTCGGGGCGGATACGGTTTTAGCCATATCCGCCCCGCAGGCCCCGCGGATATCCGTTTAACCAACAAATTTACAAAAGTACCCTTCATCTATATAAAGGGATTAACTCGTTTTTTCACAAATACAATCACTCCCTCACACCAATCGCTCCCTCACTAAGCTCTCCCTCTCACAGAGCGATCTCCCTCACACTGCACACCACCTCGCCCAGTCGCCCTCCCTCACACCGCACACCACCTCGCTCTCCCTCACGCCGCGATCTCTCTCCCTACTCCCTCACGCCGCGAGATCCTCCCTTCTCCCCTCACGCCGCGATCTGCCTCCCTGCTCCTCACAGCGCAAGAGATCTGCCTCCCTCGAGAGATCTGCATCCCTGCTCCCTCGAGAGATCTGCCTCCCTCAAGAAATCTGCCTGACTGCCTCCCTGCTCCCTCGAGAGATCTGCCTCCCTGCTCCCTCACACCGCGAGAGATCTGCCTCCCTGCTCCCTCGCGTCGCGATCTGCCTCCCTCGCAGAGAGATCTCTATTTGAAGCTTGGAGTCTTGGAGATCGAAAGACAAGGGTTTCTTCCTCTCCCCCATCAGAGATCTAGATCAAGATCAAGATCTAGATCAAGATCAGATCTGACACCGAGATCGAATCTGATCAAGATATGATCTGATCAAGATCAAGATCTGATATGATCTGATCAAATTTCAAGATCTGAGATCTGATCTCAGGGATCGAATTTTTTGAATTTGTTGTAATTTTTTTTTTGAATTTGTTGTAATTTTTTTATTTTTTTGTTAATTTTTGTATGGTTTGTAATTTCTGGAATTTTTTCTAATTTCTGTATGATCTCACAAAAACCAAATCTGATATAATCTGTTTTTTTGCGCAATGGTGGTGTGATTCGATATATTATAATCTTTTTTTTTTTTTTTTGATTATATGAGAATCTGTTTTTGATACTTGATATTTGAGAATCTGTTTGTTTTTTTTTTTTTTTTCTCCAGGTATTTTGGGCGGGGCGGATATCCACCAATCCGTCCGGTTCGGGGATGGTTTTTACAAAATATGGTAAACAGATATTCGGGGCGGATTTGGATATTCGTGATCTCCAGTGGGGCGGGGATGGATTTGTCCAAATCCGCCCCGTTGCCATCCCTAATTCCCCCAAATTATTTCAAGTAAATCAAGTGACGTTTAATGTAAAACCTATTATATCCAATCTTTTAGCATTTGCATCCAAGTAAAATAATCAAACAAACAGGTTCATCCATCTAAAAATCAGAAATTGGTTAAGAGCTTTAAACTAACACTAGAAAGTCTTAAGTGAACAAAGTCTATGAGCATGTAGAGGAAAGTCAAGAAACATATAAGCAAAACAGAAACTAGAGAAGCATGGACGTCAAAAACAACATGGTTTCTGCTCACTACACTCTTAAAATGTCAATATGCACAATCATAGATGCAATCCAAGAGACCGACCCAAATGCAATATCTAATTTGCATGTAGAGGGGGCTTGTGAAATCTGTAAGGACGGGTGGATACTGCGAGATAGAGAAAAATAAACGAGAAGTAAAGAGGAGGAAATTAAACACCAAAGATTTAACGTGGTTCGGCAATCCGTGCCTACGTCCACGGAGCAAAGATCATTCTTCCACTATAACCGAATAATGGATATTACGATATCAATCTTACCAAGCCAGACAAGGCTTAACGAATACAAAAGAAACACTCGCTCACACTTGAGTGTGGAACACTCTTCTTCTCACTGTCTACTTGGAGTGGGATGCTTGGCTTCTCTCTGGATTGGATGATCCCAAATGAAGAAGAGCTTTTCTATTTATAGGCATGGAGGAACTCTCTTCATTAAATGAACCATCCACCTGCCAACTACTTCATTAAGTGTATCAACAACTTATTTCGATAGCATCTCTAATCCAATTAACGGATATCAATGTGCTTGGTGCAAGAATGATATGCAGAATTCTTGCTCAAATCAAGAGCACTCTATCACAATAAACAATATAATCATCTTGCTTCAAACCCAACTCTTGGAGGAACCGCTTCATCCACGACAACTCCTTGCATGCTTCTATGGCTGCTATATATTCAGCCTCGGTTGTGGACAAAGCAACACACTTTTGCAACTTGGATTGCCAAGACACTGCTCCCCTGCAAAAGTGAACAAGTACCCAGAGGTGGATTTTCTACCATCAAGGTCACCTCCCATGTCAGCATCTGTAAACCCTTCCAAGATTGGTTTGGAACCACCCAAGCACAAGCACATCTCAGAAGTGCCCTTCAAATATCTAAGAATCCACTTAACAGCTTCCCAGTGGTCTTTCCCTGGATTAGAGAGAAATCTTACTCACGACTCCTACTGCATGAGCAATATTTGGTCGTGTACACACCATAGTATACATAAGACTTCCTACCACCTAAAAGTAGGAAACAACTGCCATCTTCTCCTTTTTTTCATCTGTTTTTGGGCATGACTTCTTGCTCAATTTGAAATGATTGGCTAGAGGTAAACCTACTGGTTTTGCATCTTTCATGTTGAACCTCTCAAGCACCCTCTCAACATACTTTTCTTATAACAACCACAACTTCTTGGATTTTCTATCACGAATAATCTGCATGCCCAAAATCTGTTTGGCTAACCCCGAGTCCTTCATGTCAAAGAACTTGAATAACTCTTCTTTAAGCTTCCCGATCATAGAAGCGTTTTAACCAACGATCAACATATCGTCAACATAAAGCAATAAGATAATGAATTTGCCTTTAGAGAAACGTTTAATATAGACACAAGGATCATCAGTAGTTCTCTGGTACCCATGACTCACCATGAATGAGTGAAACTTCTTATTCCACTGTCTCGGAGCTTGCTTAAGACCGTATAAGTTTTTCTTCAGTTTGCACACCAAATCTTATTTTCCCTTTACTTTAAAGCCTTTTGGTTGCTCCGTGTATATCTCCTCATCTAAATCGCCATGGAGAAAAACAGTTTTAACATCTAACTGCTCAAGCTCAAGATCCATGCTCGCTGCCATACTCAAGATGACTCGGATTGATGTCATCTTCACCACTGGAGAGTAAATCTCATCAAAGTCAACGCCTTTCTCCTGACCAAAGCCTTTGACTACCAAGCAAGCCATATACTTTGATATTGTCATCTCTTTTTAGTTTAAACACCTTATTTTTTTAGTGCTTTTCTACCATCTGGAAGCTTTACCAGCTCATAAGTATCATTCTTTATTAAGGAATCCATCTCTGACTCCATTACCTTCATCCATTTGTCATTGTCATTATGAGCTTGGGCCTCCTCATAAGTTTCAAGCTCTCCATCATCAGTCAACAGAATATACTCTGATAAAGGATATTTAGTAGATGGTCTTCTATTTCTAGCGGATCTTCTGTGTTGCGCTTCACTTTCTTATGGAGTTTGAGGCTCCCCTTGAGTAGGCTCCCCTTGAGTAGGCTCCCCTTGATCAGGCTCCCCCTGAGTAGGCTCCCCTTGATCAGTAGTCTCATGGTCTGGCTCCTCTTGATCAGGCTCCCCCTGATCAGGTGTCTCATTAGCAGATGTTTCAGGCATGTCACCATGACTTTCTTCATCTGAAACTAAGGGATCAACTTATTTGACCGCGACCTCTAGCTACACCTCTTTATAAACTTCCAAATGCAATATCTAATTTACATGTAGAAGGGGCTTGTGAAATCTGTAAGGATCGGGTAGATACTACGAGATAGAGAAAAATCAACAAGAAGTAAATAGGAGGAAATTAAACACCAAAGATTTAACGTGGTTCGGCAATTAGTGCCTACGTCCACTGAGCAAAGATCATTCTTCCACTATAACTGAAAAATGGGTATTACAATATCAATTTTACCAAGCCACGGGCAAGGCTTGACAAATACAAAATAAACACTCACTCACACTTGTGTGGAACACTCTTCTTCTCACTCTCTACTTTGAGTGGGATGCTTGGCTTCTCTCTGGATTGAATGATCCCAAATGAAGAAGAGCTTCTCTATTTATAGGCATGGAGGAACTCTCTTCATTAAGTGAACCATCCACCTGCCAACTACTTCATTAAGTGTATCAGCCAACTTTCCAACTCCCATCAACCAACTACTTCCAACCAAGCTTTAAGCATTTTTCTAGAGAATCTAGAGAACTCTACACTCTTCACCATGGGCTGGAGCATGGTAGTACACCATAATGGATTGGACATTGTATACCCAACATGGACATCAAACACAACATGGTTTCTGCTCATTACACTCTTAAGATGTCAACATGCGCAATCATAGATGCAATCTAAGAGACCGACCCAAATGCAATATCTAATTTGCATGTAGAGGGGGCTTGTGAAATCAAGACAACCTTTAGAACATTCTAGCTAGTATTTTCTTCTCTTTCCTTTTTTCGTTTTTTTTTTTTTTTTTGGCAGGAGGGGGGTGATTTGACGAAGAACTAGATTCAGCTTGATAACTTTACTATGGTACATAAAGGACAATTTCCTACAAAAAATTAGATGAGTCTACAGATAAAGTAGAGTTTTGTCCAAGATGTCAACCCTTCGTGCATATCAAAGCAAACAACAAAAAATTTCAATTTAAGCAATAGAATGAATAATTGGAGGGAGAAACTTAAGTTGGCAAGGTGTTCAGATTGCTTGAATTAGGTGTAACACACTAACACATACCAAAGGACGACATATAAGAATGAAGCTGGAGAGAAGTACGAGACAATATAGATAGCCAAGAATTGTTGTTGGAAGATTAGGTTTTACTAATATTTCCATTCTATTGATGATAACATTGTCACCCAAGATCCCTCCAATTCAGCTTGAATGCAACACGAAATCATTAGCGTGGGATCAAGAAATTTCCACCAAAACGCTGAAAAACTACAATAACATTGACAAGCTTTAAACGCACTTTCTTCGAGAGTACTATGGGTTGTCGTTTCCTAATAATGTGAATATCCAAGAAAGAAATAGATAGAAAAGAGATATTGCACAGAAAATCAAAAGCAATGTAGAAATAGGTTAGTAAACCAAATGATTCTAAAAGGTAGAAACTCTTCAGGTTGAGAATTCACTGAGTGTTCAACAACCAAGCTTTTGCGAGACTGAAATAAGTTCAGAAATATTCGCTCTTTAAATTGGAAATGAGTGTTCAAAAATGATCAAAGAATGTGGATTTGTAACATAGCTACAAAAACGTGTTTCAATTAATCGAAATAACTTTTACAATATAAGCTATAGCTGTGGACAGTCACCAATAGAAGAAAAGGAACGATAAAATAAAAAGGTAAATTAGTCAATAGGAATGGCATCAGCAAAAATGCCCACAGAGATTTCCTCATAATGATCACTAGGATACATCAGGGCTGATCGACCAAAACATCAAAAATGGAGAGTTCAACAGGACCAAAAGAGAAGTATGTATTCAACCATACAGAACCCAAAAGCAAATGTGCTCATACATATAACTCCTGCCATGATCAACAAAGATGAAAAACACATATCCAATTGTAAATGGCAAAGACCATAAACTTAAATCATATGACCTAGCTTATGATCCCTTGGTGGTTTTCGGCCCTCTCGGCAATCCTAAACTGTTCTAAAGATTGATAGTTCTTAAGATTTGGAATAAAGAATCTAGTAACCATCAAAGTGGTTTCCTTGAGGGATCTCAGTACTAACATGCCAAAATGGCATCTTCAACCAGTGACTGTGTCCTACAATTCTGTTTTTTCTTTGGAAGAATGTTGTGATTACTCCAACTCACGGCCGTAGGATGCAACAACAATCAAAGAGAACATACAAGAAAGTAAACCAAAAATCACACAGCCACAATCACAGGTAATGAAACAACATGCTACACCAAACCCATCACCCTCAATCCAAAATCGCAAGAGCAACTGATAGATTGTTGGATATCCACCTAAATAAAATGCTCAAGGATTGCATGGATATGTTAGGCATGTCACTGAAAAACCTCAACTATATCCATAATTTTCTCAAAAAATGACTTCACCAAAGAATAACACCCAATTCAACAAAACAAACCATTCTTCCTCTACATAAAGATCTTATTCTGCTAATCTAGTATGTACTTCTAAAACAATTTCAACTTTCCCTAACAATTAAGAGAGAACCAATTTCACAAAAGATTCAAATGAACCGGATTGCACAAAAAAACTAATCTTAATCATAACAAACACTTCAATTAGTCCTCAAACTTAAAGCAAGTCATACAACACTAAAACTCGACAAGTTCAACAAAAGGGCAATTCAATAACATAAGTTACACATCAAGCAAAGATCTTTAGAATTCTCACTCTACTTGCTGAGACTCCAATGGAATACCAAGCTCTTGCTGCTGCGCGGCTTCTTTGGGCTGGGAACCTTTCCTTGGAGGGACAGCAATGGCAACAAAAGCCTTGGTCTTGCTAATGGGTTTGCTCCTCTCAAGCTGAACCATGTCACCAACTTTGAACTGATTCTCAGGGTCATGAGCTTGGTACTTCTTCTTCTTCCTGACCCTTCTCTTGTACTTGGGGTGAGGTGCAAGTCGAACCACTTCCACTGCAACAGTTTTGTCATTGGTGGAGCAAACAACCCTTCCTTGCAATGTTTTCATGGCTTGAATTTGGGGGAGAAATGATGGGGGAGACAGTGAGAGAGAGGAAGAGGGTTTCTTGAGAATGTGAATTGGTGAAGACCCATTGATGAAATCTGATGAGAGCTTGAGAGATTGTAACGGTGGGAGTTGCAGAAGCAACATTCTGTTGTTGAGGGGAAGGGATAGATGAAGAAGAAGAAGGCCTTCTGCCCCTTTATCCTCTTTGTTGATGTTGATGAGGTTCGGGACTCGCATTTAGTCTGAGTGCACCTACATTTTCTATATGTTCACCCCACTTCACCTTGTGTTGCCACTTCCCAGACACCCAGCCCAACTTCTCCATCTTCTCAAACCATGTTGTGGCATTTGTGGATTTTCAAACATGTCAAATGGAGATCACGAACCGTAAAATATGAAGCAATAACATGTTTGGTAAAGCAACCACTTCAATGCAAGTAACAACCAATGTTATCATTAGAAAAAAAAAAAAAAAAAAACCTTGTGAAAATGCAGTCTCGCCTATATATTGTAACATTGGTGTGCCATTTTGAACAATTTTTTTGGTTGGGTGTTTAAGGTAGTACAGATAAGAGTGGATCTAATAGTATCTGACTTAATTTGTGGACTTGGCTCAAACTTTGGGCCAATTGGGATTAGATCCAATTTCAACACAAAGGTTACTCAAAACTCACCACTTGAGCAGAGGATAGGCTTATCTTCTAACACATGCCACTTGTCATATTCTCAATGTCATTCCCTAAATCTCTCTAGAATTTCCATTTATCCATGTGGTATTTCAGGATCTAATAAGAAAATAAATCCAAAAAATTCTTCTAACTTCTTGAAATTTTGTACAGAAAACAAAACATACTTCATTGAAGCAAATCCATGGCTTCTCTAGCAACTGTTGTTGTAGTTCATCAGCCTGTGGCCATTAAGGGCCTATCAAAGAAATTCCGTGAGTGGCACCAAGCTTTCCATCAAGCCAATTCGCAGAAATGCAAAGCGTACTAACCTCAGGTGACTATCTCATTAGCCTAAACTCAATTAACTCTACATCATATTTTATATTGCTTGATGACAATTTTTTGACATGTGTGATAAAATGACAATAGGTCAGGGACTGTGGTAGCGAAATATGGAGATAAAAGTGTGTACTGTACACTAGAACAAAATTGAAAGGCATTGCAAAATTGCTATGAAAGATGTACCAAGTCATAGTAGCCCATGTTATATTTTCAAAAGTGTGTACTTCGATTTGGAAGACATTGACAACACAACTGGGAAATGGGACTTGTATGGTTCCGATGCTCCATCGCCATACAACCCAGTTCAGGTTGGTTAAAAGTACAACCTACTTATTATCATTTTTGGATAGCCTAGCAGTCAACGTAACGGTGTCTACCGTGTTTAAAATGTCTATCTTTTCATGCTTGATAAACTGAAGGAGTTGTAATTTTGAGTTATACAATAATAATGGAGTTTTTCATATGAATTTGGATATGCAGAGCAAGTTTTATGAGACATTTGCAGCCCCATTCACGAAGATGATATATTACCAATCGAAAAGGGCCCAGAGTTGCCCCCTAAGCTTGGGCCACGCGGAAAGATCTAATTGTGCAACAACCTGTTTTTGTTTTTATTCTTATTCTGTATATATTAGTTTTCAATTTCTATGTAAGATTCTTAGGTAAGATCTTCTTGTTGAAAGTTGAAACTAACAGTCCTTTAATGATGTTACGAGGATTTGCCTTCAAATACGATTCTTATTTTTCTTGCATTTAAATGTTTTTCTTCCTACAATCACAATTCAGAATGTAACAATAGACAACGAAAGCTTTGATCTTTGCTTTAAATTAATTAAGCCGCAGCGAATGATCCTCAACAACAATGAACCGAAGACCATATTGCTAAGTGCTCTTTAGTTGCTGATCTTTCAAGAAGACTATAAAAACCCCAATAATCGATTAGTTTGTTTAAAGAATTAAGTTAGTAGATCACTATAAAAGTGATTCTTGCTGAACATACACCTCAGAACGACAAGGGTTACAAGTCTACAAATTAATGAAACCTACAAATGGAAAATAGAAAGGAAGAACAACGAAACAAATCATAAATGACTGTGTTGTAGTAATATTTACATCCAAGGTTTAATCTCCCTCATCACTCTCCCTACTTGTTTTTTTCTTTTTCTCTCCTATACTCTCCTTCATCTATATTATTCGAGTTCAATGGCGGGCCGTTGGGCTCCTCATTCCACCAAGCTTGTCTATATACGACACTCTCTTGTTGGCAGTGTCGACATTTGCTACTTTGTTCTTTGTTTTTAGATCACCATCATCGTTTAACATATCATTATCAAAGTCAAGGGAGTTTTTATTATTCCCGTTCTCTTCTTGATCCAAATGCCAACCCATAAAATCAGATAATGTCATAGAAGCCGGTGTCTCCATACTATTAAGCTTCGCTATCTCTTCATTAGGGTCTAGTTTTGTCATTGGTGCTAAATCTATTGAAGCCGTTCGTCTTGACTCCGACTTTAGTGATGGGTTTTGAGTAAGGGAGTCTGCGTATAGAACATCTTCGATCCGTGACATGACCGTGTAGGCCAAGCTCTCTAGTATTCTTGAATAGCTCTCCAAAACAGAATGCCCTATATCCTGAACCATTCACAGAAAAAAGTAAGGTCACTGAAGTTACAGAGGATGACAAAGAAAACAACACGAAAAATAGTACTTTTCCTCTACATACTCTGTTGAATTGGATTTTACTTATGTCAAGGGCGGATTGAGGAATGCCTGGAAACCTTTGCTTTAAAAGAAGTAAGATGGTCTCTGCTCTTTCTTCAAATAGTTCTCTCTTTTCCATGCTTACAGCTGAACCCCAAGAAGATTTACATTCTTTGTTGATCATTTTTCTCTTCCATATTATTATTGATGCTTCAATTCGGTTCTTGAGATCAAGTATCTTGTGCTCTGATGAAAGGTCTAGTGTTGACAGGAATTGTTCTGGATCAAAGAACTCAACCGTTATACTCCGGTATATGGAGTCCCCAAGGCTAGCTCTCCCATTCTGAGGAAACAATAACAATAAAAACAATTAACTGAAAAAGTCACCACATGTTATCTGATGAGCCAACAAATGTTCTTACAAAAACAAAAACAAAAACAAAAACAAAAACAAAAACAAAAACAAAAACAAAAAAATTGGATTAGTACCTTTGGGAGGGATTCAATATAATTCTCCGGGATTGCCATTTCAGATAGAACTTGAGAATTTATTGCCATAGCTGCTTTGAGTACTTGGTTTACCGACTCCTTCTGAAAATGCAACCATCTTCTTGAGACTTCTGAGACTCCCTCTGGGGGAACTTTAACAGTGGGTAGCCACCATTTGTCATCTTGTCTATCTGCCTCCTCAGAGTCCCTTGACACGTACCAGAACTCATTCTGGTCCTTAAAATTATCTAAATAGTCCTGTTTATCGCAAAATGCATCAACAGAAAAAAGGTTAATAAAGGCCTCTAAGCTCTGACAAAAAGAAAAAATAAGTTCTGTTCTTACAATGAGCATTGCGTCTAGCTTCCGTAACGCAGGGATGTTCATATGAAGATCAGTACGTTGTTGTGTTGTCATTATCTGTTTCATGAACATGTTTGGCTTGTTAAGTCGATTTATATTGTGAGTTAGGCAAAAACACACAATCTATCAAAACCTAAATTTGTATTTTACCTCCATATTTGTACCATCCTTGGATACTTGTTGTGACGGGACGAATTCAACAATGTGATCAGTCACCGATAAAAGCCAGTCGACTTCTTTTCTCCACCTCACCTTCCTTTCAGGAGACATGGGCTCCAAGCGTGATTGCTCACCGAATACAGAGGCTGCATCGAACCAAAAAATCATAAGATGCTAATTAAAATAGTAGAATCTTTACCACGCTTTATTACCACAATCAAAACGTAAAGAGTTCACTATATGAACACGAAGAATACAATCCCTTGGTTAACATTATACACCTCAAACAATGTTTTCAATTTGAATGTAATACCTGCTAAATTGGTGATAGCGTTGGACAAAGCTAGCGCCGATGACACGCCCTTTCCTCCACCAGACATATCTTCACCCAATAGCAACTTAGCAAACCTTTCTTTCATCAATTCAATATCTAAACCAAAACCAACAAAGGTCATGAGAAAACTACAAGAAATTTAATCTCAAAAAAGGCAAGACAACATTCATCAACAAGAAGTCCTACCTGAAGTTTGGTCCTTGGATTGCAAACCACCATTACTATACTTGGTCAAGCGTGACTTCATATTGGTGTCATTAGACCGATCAAGGGCACAACCTATTATTGAGTTCTCTAATGACATGTTTACGCCGCCGTGACTTCTGAACATTATCCTGTCATCCACTTCTCCAAGATTTCCATTATCCATGATAAGGCTATGCGCCTTCCTCCCAGTTATTTCAAACATGATTCTTGAAAAAGACTTTGATTTCTTGATGGAGTGTGCCAATTCAAATGCTCTAACCATTGATAACAACTCTCTTAAATGTGTAACAAGGGCATGATATGGGGAATTCTAGCTTGTAAAGATTGAAGGAAAGAAGAACCCCTTTGGAGAAAAAAATTGTTGTTAGTATGAGAAGTGAGTCAAGGAGAGAGAGAAAGATGGAGCAAGAGGAGAACCCCACCTCTCAAAATCTACAAAGAGGAGATTGGTTTGATTTGATGATAAAGTTGGAAGAAGAAAAGAAAGAAATAGTGTAAAGGGAGTTTGTTTTCTAGTTTTTTTTTTTCTGTCTATGTTTATGTTTTGTTGTTTGTGTGTTTGAATGAGAGAAAACGTGGGATGCAGTTTGTTTCTATTAAAGGGGTTTTTTAGAACGAATGGTTATTTGTTTATTTGAAGTCAAAGGCTAAGCAAAAAGGCCGGGAAGACATGAAAGGAAAACTACTCATTTTTATCTAATTTTCAGTTTCAGGAGGGAGGCTGCTCTGCCTGGCCGGCTTTTTAGTTTAACACAACATCCATAAATATAGAAAATGTTTTTCAACTAAAATTCGTTGATAAGATCGACTGGTTGTTGTGAAAATAAAGAGAGTGCTCTTAGTTGACTTCGGATGTATTATTGTGAATCCATTCTTCTTAGGTTGAACTTGAATACTAATCTGAATTTCACCACCTGTGGATTAAACAAGGTATGTGAACAGTATTGAATGTCGGATTCACATTTTGCAAAAAATACAAGTTTATCATTAATTATTTATAAATTGAACAAAGTCAATATGAATAAACAAACAAATAAATAAAGTTAAAGGGATGGTATGGTATCCAGATACACGATTTCTAAACCCAAATTCTAAGCCTTTGATTTGATCAATTATGAAGAATAAACACCAGTAGTAACCTTATCTTTTTTTATTTCTTAATAAAACTGCCAAAATACTATTTATGCAAAATATGGTACCCATAAGAAACAAAAGCAAACTTACAAATTATAAGCAATCAACAGGTATTTGATGCTAGATTTCAAGTATAAATATCTCACTTTTTTTGTATTAAAATTAACTCATACCTACATGCAAATGCAATAAAGTAAATGGGTAATTTGCCGTTTGTCTTGCAGTTAATCCCTGGCATAGGATGAAACTCTCACTACATTTGCAAAACATCATTCTACAAAATCCAAATAATCAGTTCTGCAAAATGTTCTACGGTATGCGAAGTCTGACTTTGTTGATGCAATAGAATGTGAATAGAATCTATATTTTGTAAGATCAGCATCAAGAATAATTTTCGGCTTGTAATCAAAATATTTTCCAAAACAAGCTGAAAACTCTATATATCTCATTCTTGAGCATTGCAAAAATTCTGACATTGTTAGCCAGTTGAACTTGAATCAAATATGCAGGACCAACAACAAGAATATAACTCAATTATACATGACATAGTCTCGCATACAAGCCAAAAACTCTACAACACTCGTTCATCAATTGTGTTGACCGGATACACAAACTGTGACCACGGAAGGACAATAAAATAAAAAAGAATGCACACACATTTATATATATTTTGATATTTCAAAAAAAAATAATAATAAGAGAGACATTTATGAATAACCCTTCATCAGTTGGAGGGGTGGATGGACTGGAAAGGCTTACTGTACTAGCAACCCCACATAACTTCTTGATCTCTGCCCCCCAAACATCATAAGGGACAAACCATAGACTATCTGAACACTTTCGTCAAGCTGGAAGGTGGACTAGAGAAGCCAGCTGAGGTGGAACATGCAGATGGTTTCTTGGTATCTGATCCTTTCCCAGGTGTCCCACATCCGCTGAAATCCAGAACACGCCATTCTGTCTGCAGAGGAAGAAAATTAAATCTATGAAATTAACGATCAATTCAGTTAAAGATATCATTTTAGATTGCTAGGTAAAATAAATTTCACAGATCTATAAGCATCAAGGACGTGGATTCTCCTTTGAAAAAACGGAAATAGCAGGGTGCCAAGTCAATCCAAGAACGGCACATCACAAGCTCTAAACTCGTAAACTTCAAAACCATGTGGAAGATTGGACCCACATTAGCAGTTATGATTACAACAGTGTAACTATCTGTCCAACGTGGCAGGATCATGCATGAGAAATAAATGCAATGATGAGGAGGCTGCAGCGGTGAAACACAAAACACCCACCTTCCGGAACTGCACAGGGATACTGTCTTCTAGACTCCTAGCGCAACATCAAGATGCTAAACAGAAGGGCTTATGCCACTACGTAAAGAGACAAGTAGGTCGTATTGCCTTGAGGGCCAAACCTACAGCACTAGTAAAGAGCTCACATATACACCAAAAGACTTGAGCCTGAATTGCTACAGATAACTAACGGCCATCTCTGCACATGCAAGTTTGTATTTTGGGGACATACAATAAGAACAAAATTGGGAAAACAGTTAAAAGTCAATATCGTAAGATTTGTAACCTGAACTCTATGATTCGAACTAAAAGAAATGTGAAATTAGAACAATGTTGACCTATGAGTTGGACGTGATACATGAATATATCAATAAATAAAAAACTTTAAAAATGTTAGAAATTGATGATAAATCCTTATTGCAAATCCTAAATGAACAGTAGGGCTGTGTTTGATTCCCAGGGAAAATCACAAAAAGAAAGAAGAAATAGGAGAGGACATGGGACAAGTTTTCTATCTTGATGATGAAGATGACTCTATTTTTAGTAAAACTTTTCTCTTAGCTCCTCTAAAAAAAATATTTTACACAATAGTGATAATCACAAAATTTGTGTTCTTCATTCTCTTTTCTTTTTCTCCCTTCTTCCTTTTGGCGAATTTTCTTGGGAAAATTTTTCCTTGAAATCAAAGGCACCCTAAAGTATACCCCAAATTATGCATGTGGGTAGATCACAAAGCTTGGTATCCTTCAGCAACACTAAGGTTTTTGTTTAATAGGCAGTCATTTTCCAGGTAAAAAATTATTTTCCGATGCTTGATTAGCAGATGAGTAGGAAACGGGATTCCAAGTCCACTTGGTTTTCCTGATTTTTTTTCCGACCTCCTCCTATAAGAAAATTGTTTTCCAAGTAAGCATGAAAAATATTAAAAAAAAAAAGTTGTTAGAAAAACTCTCAAACTCATATATAATAAACCCTAATTCAAGACTAAGTTTTTTGTAATATGAAATTACCAATATACCCATAAAATATTTTTGAGTCTAATTTTGTGGTTGCAATCAAACATTAGAAAATCATTTTCCTATTAAAGTAATTTTCCTAGAAAATGATTTTTGGGGCTTAAATTAAATGTTGCAAAAGATTTGCTTTTATTGGAAAAAATACACATGCTACCTTCACTTCATTAGCATATAATTATTTTCACTTTTATAAATTATGCTACCCTGAGGACCAACGAAACCCAACTCAATAAGCAAAAACATTGTTATCAAAGATTGGGTAGTACTCATTTAGAAAGAAAAAAAAAAAAAAAAAAATTTAATACACAAGAATGGGCACACGGAATTTCAAGTATGAGTTGTAAATTGTACTTGAACATTTTGCTTAAAATGTGTAACAGGCTAACAGCAGCATCCGATCAGAAATTGACCACTGCTAAATTCTAATATCATGCATATGGCAGGAGTGATCTACACTTGGAAAACTATAATGGATAGTGCTACAGAGCCTAATCAAAAAACTGACAACACGTCAACATGAAGCCCATTGAACCAGAGAGACGTACCGAAATACAAGGAGGCAGGTTCTCCACATCATTCGTTGGATATTCATCATTCATTTTGGATGAAATCCTGGGACACAAGGGTCCTTCAGTCAAGGGAACTTCAGGATCTTCACTTGCTAGAACCTCCTGGGCCTCGGCCAATGCCACTGCAGAATGCTCACTCAACTGTCTCATTAAAGCAAGAGCATCATAGCTCGCATTTCCAGGGCTCATCAGATATCCCATGTCCTGCACATATTTTAGCATAAACAAGTTTATCAAAAGGATCAATCGATTACATAACAAAGTATGGGAAAATCACAGGCGGAGCTAACCCCAATCAGATCGTATGCAGTTACTAATTCACAAACTAGCATGCACAAAATGAACATTTCAGTCTCAATTCAACTGCGTCATTTGTATTCTGACATTTATATAGGCTCTGAAAACCCCCACCTTTTTGAAGCATATGTCTCTCTCTATATCCCTCTAAATAATGAAACTCCCTAATGCCAAGTTCATCCCTCAACCATACCTAGTGGAAGTCAAGGAGTTCCTGTTTCAGGGAAGCAATATTTCCTTATCATGAAATTTTACCAATTTGATAGGTGAGCACCAAGGATGCATGGACACGGAAACGCGTGTCGTGTCGGACACGAACACGACACGGCGCCTCTGCAATTTTCAAAAAATTAGGACTCGGCGACACGGCAAAACGGTCAAACTTTACTTTTTATTAATTTTTATTTTTTTATAACTCATATGAACATAAACAACTTAAAGCTTAAAATTGTTTAAAATTTTTACTTTTGAAGCTAGAAGAGGAGAGCTTAACAAGAAAGATAGAAAAATTTACTGAGATGCTCGGATGGTCAAAATTTATTGGGGAGTGTATCTAATTTACAAATTGTTTCAAAATAATGTGTAATTGTGTATCTAAGAGCAAATTAGTCATCAGAAACAGATAAATCAAATTACAAAGAAATTATATAGCAAAATACCATTTTTTTGTGTATTGTATCTAATTTAGAGCGAGGGAAGAAACGACCTTGATGACGCCTGATGTACCATCAAATGAAAATGTCAGTCAAGAAGCCTCAAATTGAGTACGGCGTGAAGAGGTGCTCTAATTGAAGCAACCCCTCTTCTCGACTGAAGGAATCGAAGAATTGGCAATTGCAATTGAATGCAGTAGAACTGGTGTTTCTTCAAGAACTATTTCTGAAAACTAGCAGAGAAAAATAGGAAAAAATAAAAAAAACTAAGAAAAAATCAAGAAAAACAGGAAAAAAAACATTGGCCATGTCGGAGCCGTGTCCTGGCCGTGTCAGTCTCAGTCAACGTGTCTTGACCGTTGACCGCGTGCCGGACGCTAGTCCGTGTCCGACATGTATCCGACTCTCGAAACGGGGATTTTCCGAAGAGTCTGTGCATCCTTGGTGAGCACTCACAAAGTACTCTTGACTCACCCCTACAACCTTACTTTTCAATAAGTTGGAAAGATCACTTCATAGAACCTCTTCCTAACTTGCCAACTTACTCAAATTAATGTCCTATGTGTTTTCATTTTTTTTTTTGATATATCAGCGCAGCGAATAACATCATGTAAATAGATTAATCAAGATCTGAATGAAAGAAAACGAAACCCTAGTTTATTCATGCAAAGAACCCTAGTTTCTTTAAGTCACAATTCGAACTGAAGAACAATGAACGATCCCTTGCCTTATTTATAATATTCCTAACTTATTTGGCAAGCTAATTAATCTAAACCTAATTGGAAACCAATGCCCTAACTATTATGGGATATTACTAAATAGGCCTAATTACAATATTGCTACACTAACCCACCTATTATAGTAATATACATGCTAAATACCATCATTTTTTTATTTCTTTATATTTTTTTAGGCATAAAAGGTAAAATCCCCAAATACGACATTATGCACCCTAAAACTCCAGAATGTCATGGTCTTATTAATATGTTGGCTAACTACTTTCTAATTGGGAATATATTATTTATGCATATTATCAATGTTGTAGTTTTATATTGTACATAACCTCTTTTCCTTTCTTTTTTTCCTTTATTTTTGCCATTTATGGTGAGTTAATATTTATAGGTAACAACCCCAATATGCATATTTATTAATCTAGTAAATATTACATAGAATGGAGAAAGAAATATAACCGTTCGAGTTATCCCGATTCAACCCCAAGAGGGTGGAGATTAGCGATTTAACTATCCAACTAGAAATTCTAAATGTTCATAACTTTCAAGTCCCCTTCAGTCTTCAAGAATTAGTTAAGCATATCTTCCCATTTGATTGATTAATTGAATAATCATTCATCATCCATGTAATAATCAGTTTACATGTTGATTTAGTGATACTTGTGAAAGTGTCAAGTTAAACCAACAACCGTGTGTTCTTTCCTTTGCTTCTCATTGTAAAAGTCAAACTTATCATGAACACAAGTGAGTAGGTTATCACTTCTCATAGTTAACTCTAATCCAGTAAACAAAATACTCCACTGATCCATCAAATAAGTTCCTTACATACCAAACCAGGATATTAGTCCATTTTACACCTTTAATTGGAACGCTGATAATCTTCTCATAGCCAATGAAGATTACTAACCTTGCCCCTACAACATGTATTAAACTCAACATTTCCAATGGAGTAAAGGTTGACTGACAGGGATGAAATGAAGGGGAATGGGATGGAAGATTGGAACCGCAAGGCTGCCAACACCAGTGATGGATGCAACTGATGCCGATGTGTTGTCAACAACTACTCTGAATGTTAGGGGTTCTGATGAGTTCCACCAAACAGTTGGGAGGTAGGGGAAAGGTAGCAGCAAGTTGGTTCAGGACAGTAGGAGTTGGCTGGAGAAGCAAGGCCCCTATGACTGTGGCAATGATGGTGTTCATCTCCTTCACTTCCTCTGAAACTACTACAACAATGTCACCATTTTTGGATTCCAAAGCTTCCCCCATTACATCGACATTTTGGTCAATTGAAGCGTGGAGTTGTGCTCCAATTCCACATTTCTTGTTGGTAGTTTCAACAAATTAGTTGGAATGAGTCGATGATTTGTCTAATTTTCCATCATCTTCATACCGACCATTAACAAAGAATTTGTATTCTAATACCAATAAGTTTAATGTATACACAAACAACAAATATTAATAATTTTAGCATTCATAACATCAAAATATTTTCCCTATTCACCAAACAGCTCATTACATTCAAGTGTTATTTATAACCTAGAAGTGGTTGTAAATTAGAAGAGAAAACCTCAAAAACATACCAAAGTGGGACAGCAAAATATAACCATAAGCCTAATGATATCTATACCCCTAACATGTATAGGTGTGCACCAATAATTACATAATGGAACCAGTATTCTAAAAAGTGTTAGGCGGCGAGCAGGTGCCTAGCGCTCAGGGGCCTAGGCGGTTTTAGGTTTTGTATTATAACTTTAATAATTTACAAAAGTTAAGCATAATACCTTATCAATTTAATGCCAAAATACATATGCAAAATTTAAAAACATGAAAAATTAACAATCATGAAAAAAATTTATTAAAAGTCAAATGACTGAAGTTGGTCATGATGGGTACTTTATACAAAGTTGAAATTGTGGATAAATATCCATACCTACTATTTATTTTTCTTATGACCTCAGTCATGTTTGATAAAATCCACATTACTAAAATTAGTACCGGCAGATCCTTTGAGAATTCCATTAAGTAATCATCATTTGCTACATTCAGACATATACTGAATAAAAAACAATTAAATTGTTTATTTCCCAAAAAGGGAAAGAAAAATAAAATAAGAACACAATCAGCCTCATTCAAAAAAAAAAAAAAAAACTCGCCCAGACCGCCTAGACCCCACCCAGACCTGCCTAGACCGCCCAGCCATTAATCTGAGCATTTCTCTAACACCTAGGCCGTTTTTCAAAACACTGAATGGAACTAGAGGACAATAGAACAACAAACACTTATCCACAACCCTAAACCATGTAAACTACAACACATTGCCTACTTGGAATATAATGCAAGAAACTTGTGGATGTGCTTGATTCAATCTTACTAAGAGACTAGACAAAATAGACAATTAAAAAACTAATAGTACCTCAATGGTGATGTCTGTATCAAGCCGTGGGCCAGGTAAAAATGCATTTGCAAACCACGGAGATTTCCAAGCAGATGGAGACTCCATCAATCTCCTCATAGAGGGTGTGTCACGAAACCTACATCACAAGGAAAAATATGTATATTAAATAGTATTTAAAAAATATCAGAATGCAAAACTTAAATATATAACCAAGGATTAGTGACGTAGACGTAGTAAGAGGAATGAAAAACATCATATGTTAGTATTAACTGATTTTAGTTGTTCCTTTAAAGATGATACATCACTTTGAAAAGTTAATTGTCGCTGAAGTATTTAACCAAAGTAACAAAACTGGGGATAGACAAAAGAAAAAACTCCTCACGAAGAAAATGAGGTTGTTTCAGAAAATTTCATTTCCATAAAGTTGAGACAGAATTATCTAAATGGGAACTGATAAGTGATGCAAGAAATTTGGTCGCATAACAAATAGTAGTCAGGGAAATACAAAATCTTGCATTCAGATATAAGGATTTGTCATAACAAGATTCAAACAAATCAACTGAGGCCTCTTCAATGACTCAGAAGTTTGGAATCAGGTTATGACTCAGAAATATTGTTCCAACATGCTCAATTGACATGCCAAGGAGCATGTGCAGGACGCTCCTCATCTTTGGGCTGGATTAAGAAGTAGATATATATGGAACCTGTGTTCGGGCCTTACCTAGCAGATAGTCCTGATATGGGTTCAAGTTTTTATCATGAGCCCATAGACAAATTTGAGGACCCAAGGAGAGAGATGTCAGGTTTGAGGTTGGGTTGGTGGGTTTGGAACCTCATACTTCCAGAGCCAACACCAGGTTTCAGAGAGGGATTTCAATCTTAGGAGTGACTCCGCCTGGGAATGCATTCAAACCTACTATTCAGACTTTGTGTTTGAAAGGTAAGGACTGCATTTGACCGAAAAATACTGTTTGGCCGGAAGGCTTGTAGTTAGCTCTCAATTAGGAATTGAATCTTCAACAGAGGGAAGGTCAAGCAAGCTAAGTACAATGTCATTAAGGCCTACAATATGGAAAGTTGATAGGGGATCGAATTCAAAGAAAGCTCAAACCAATCGGGAGGATCTAAAATTTCTATACTAGGGGGTCCGGGGCCAGTTCGATAGTTTAGTGATGGGAGCAAACAGTTTTGGGACCACATGATGGAAGATATGATTTTTCCTCCTAAGAGTCTGACTCTGATTTTCTGATCTAGGCCTCTGGGGAGATTAGTCAGGGTCCTCTTCATATACGGCATCCAATCTCTCCATCGCCCCTATAATAATCTCCCAAGAGGCTTAGATGAGAGAATAGACTGGCGTACACGCTATGAGCATTGGTGTGCAGCTGAGGGTGGGAGATTTTAACGAGGTACAACATAACTAAATTTATGTTCGTCCAGTATGACTTTGTGAGTAAATCTTTCACAATGAAGGTGAACCACTTAAAAGAAAATAAAAGGAATAAATAACACAAACAGTCTCATCGTAATATGATGGCTACATCAAAGCAATAACAATGTTGATGCGAAAAATGGAAGTGATAACTTACATGCTAAAGAATTCATCAGCTGTGTTTCCAGCATTTTCGAAGGTATGTTCGAGTGGACGTGCCAAAGGATCACATTTCGCATACATAAATGGAGTCAAGTCCCTATCATGCTTCCTCTCATCATTGTTAGGAGTAATATATACAGCCGCTGATGACAATTCCGAAAGGCCACTTGGGCCACCTTGGTCTTGTATGGTCTCCAATCGTTTATATAATTGATTTTTAGGAGTCCTAGATCGAATTCTATTTGTAGGGTATCCATCTCGACCAGGAGAGAAGAATAAGTCATTCACATTTTGCTCAACAAGGACTCCAGATGACTTTTGTGCCTGAGAAAAAATGATAATTGGACTATAAGATAAAAGAGACCAATGAGGCTTCAAAAAGTCTTATGTATTTATACCAAAATGTCATTAGTAATTCTGTCAGATGCCTATTCAAACATGCAAATGTGACAACATACACTAACAAAAGGCACCTACAATGCCAAACTATACCCATTCAAACAATAGTCATCAAACTTCAGCAAAGCTGAAAATAGTTGCCAGACAAAAACAACAGAAAGACTGTAGATGAAGGATAATTGCATTTCTGAAAATTAATAACAATGCAATGGGAAAGCAAAGTCTCACCGCTTGGGTTGCACCATCATTATCAACTTGAGTCATAGCATCAATGCTGCTTGTTCCTTGATTCATCTCTCCCTGATTATCCACACTATCACATCCTTTCTCTGAAGACAGTGTTCTGCTACAATGGTTGTTATCTTGAATGGACCCTCCGTCTTTCATTTTCTGGTCATACTTTGGAGAGAGGACAATATCCTCAGCACAAGAAGCATTTTCATCAAAGAAAGCCTCAAGAGATGAGAAATCACTTTTGATTCTTCTGGATGCACAATATAGCTCACTGCTGATATCCATCTCAAGCTTCTTCTCACTTTTCATTTCCTGTAAAGGTGACAACAATTCGCGTTGCCTTTTCCTCAAAATTGATGGTGGACATGTGAAGCTTTTGGCAGCACTCTTCAACAAAAGATCAGGGCTATCATCTCGAGATGGTGAATCCCATAAATTGAATGGACTCGAGCAATTCATTGAAGACATCATCAGTTGCCGAATCCCAAGAGGACTATATGCTTGTTGCATATCACTACCAGATGGTATGAGCTCACAGCTAAAGAATGGAAGATCTAAGCTTGGAAAACGTGGGGGCTCGTAAAACAAAGCTTCAGAATCCTGTTGTTCAGTTGGGACATCGGTGTTCCCAACAGTGCTGGGTAATTCTCTCATTGTATCCAAGGAAACTGAGCCAAAAGTTTCCTCTAGAGATGGTTTTGATGCATCATTTGCTTGATTTGGCCCTTCAGGTCCTACTCTTGAAGCGTCCTCTACCTGATCTAACTTCATTGGCATGCAAGCCTTCTCTTTATCATCATTGTGAGGCAAACTCATTGATCCGTTGGGATAGATAAAGCTATCATGTGAACCAGCAATAAGATCAGAGTTCTGACCTCCACTAGACAAGTCCCTCATCCCATTATACTCGCCACCTAAAGCAAGTTTACCATCAGCAAAAGAAATAAGAAGAGGATCGCCTAACATACTTTGACAACCTGAAGTTCCTAAAACATCAGATCCTAGTGGGTAATAACAGCTTGAAGTTAAATTTCCAGGAGTCCCATCAAATCTAACAAACTCAGCACTTCCGGAACTTCCAGCACCATTCAATCTACAATTATCAGAGGGGTTCAAAGTATTGGCTACTCCGCAGGATATTTCTGAGAATGTAGAATGAAAATTGTTCCCCGGTAAAGTAGAACAGTGACCAAAATCGGAACTGCGAGAACTTCCATCTTCATTTAATGCACAATTTTCAGATGACTGTAAGGAATGAGCTACTTCGCAGGATCTTTCTGAGAATGTAGCGTGAATATTGGAGCCCAGTAAAGCAGAATGTTGACCATAACCTGTACTTGGGCAGCTTGCAGGTTTTTCTAATGGACGCTTTTCAGAGGACTTCAAGGAAGTAGCTACTCCACAGGACATTTCTGAGACTACATGTGTAGCTTCTTCAAGAGATGCACAATTTCGTCTGGAATTTGGTGATGAACTACTAGAACTTGGCCCGTTTTCTTGGTTGCCCTCTATCATTTTAGAATTCTCCCGTGAATGTGCATCGGTTTTACATTCAGATAGAGAGTAACCAATTGCTATTGAACCTTGACTGCATTCTGATATTTCCTCAGCTTCTGCCCCTTCTTTGAGGCTGCTGTTATCTCTAGTATGTTGCATCCTCGAAGATGAAGGAAAACTGTGGTTCGGATTTCCCACATTAGGCAGACCTTGAAATTGGGAAAGTAAACCTGACGCCAAGTATGAATCCAACTTCTTTCTTACAGAGCTGTTCCAGTGATTTTTTATTGCATTGTCTGTCCTGAAGCCACATGAGCAAAAAGTCATTTCAAACACAAGTTCTAATATCCTTATAAATGCACGATCTGCTACTTTTCCATGAAAATGTTAGCCCAGCAGCCTGTAAAAAACAAGGCAAGTGCAATAACAGCAGATGAAATGATGGATGACATATCTTACTATAGGAAATAAATTTGAACTAGTTCCATGGAAATTTTGCATTACAGTAGATATTCTGCCTGGAGTCTGTTACTTCCAGTTCCAGGATATAAACTTTGCTTATTGATTATTACCATTTGATGCTCCCACGGAAAAGCTACAATAAATCCAGAAAACAAGATGTTTATTTTGTTTCACATGGAACACCTAATAAGAAAATGAAATTGGTGGTGCTGGCAAACCAATAACAGTAATGGTTTGGAAGTGGTAGCAGCAGTAGTAGCAACGATACTGCAAGTGAATGTTAACAAATGATGATTGGCATATGCTAGATGAAAGTGGTCAAGGAAGCGCTGCAAAGAATGGTGACAGTAGTGGTGAACTGATTGGACCATTGGTGATCATGCTATTTTGGACAATAGCAGAGATTGTGGCGGTCATGTTGGACATGGTGCTAGTGTAGGTGGTGGAAAGTTACACATGGGGATGGTAGTGCTTCCATTGGTCATGGACACAGAACTGTTATCAAGGTAGATGATGGTACTGGTGGTTGTGATGCTGGCTGTGATCTAGGGTTGTTGCTGGGCACTGGGCAGTAATGCACAACTCAAATGATGCATCTTCCAATGTAGTTTTGGCAGAACTTGCATGCCTGGAAGAAGTGATAAGAGCGATATAGAGAGAAAATGTCATAAAAACATTAATGGAACGTTAACTCATCTTACATTAAACAATCTATTACTATTCCATGTCTTTTGGATTTTTAGACTACCAATCTTTTGCTACATTTATATCAGAAAAGAACACTAAAGCATTTATACCATGGAAATTTTTACATTCCAAACATTGAACCTTCCAAAACTATGAAGGGTCTCAACGGAAATAAGAGTATCACAGGAGATTAAATTTTGGTTCAGCACAATAATATTCAAAAACATTAATTCTTAGCATGACCAAATGTATATACCTCCCAGGCAACAACTTTGCCAGCTCAGCCCATTTGTTCCCATAGATTTGATGAGCACGAATAAGTGCCAACTCCTCTTCCTGAGTCCAGGCCTCCTTGTTTATGGCGGGATTAAGGTGATTGTGCCACCTGAAAACTCATGTTATGTAAGAAAAGAAGTAGAAGACAAACCTATTCGGAAAATATCAAATACAAAATGAATGAACGATATCATGAACAATTAAATAGACGGCCTAATGGCTACTCAAGTTAAACTATATGACAAGCAGATGTTGTAACCCCCGACTACCCTGACCAAGCACAATCTGGTGAACTAGACTAAATTGATCCAGATCAACATTGAGACAACACAACCTTAACTAATAGAACACATACCCAATGGGTTGAACCGGTGAGTACTGAACTAGTATCAAATCAACCTAGTTAGGCCCAACAAAATCTAGAATTTTTTTAAGCTTGAATTCACTCAACTCCTGAACTTAATGCCCAAAATTGGATATAATAATAATAATAATAATAATAATAATAATAATAATAATAATAATAATAATAATAATAATAATAATAATAATAATAATAATAATAATAATAATAATAATAAAACATGTCTATTTTGAAAACATTCATCTCTTCAGAGTAAAATGACAGAGAGCACATACCTCGAGCTGTACTGCCTAGTTTGCTTTGCTATCTACTTATAAAAGGGCCAAACTTCATATCAAATCAGGTGAAAGTAAGGTGAATGCTTATTGTGAAATCCCTAATAGGCTAATATAAATATTTTTGAAAATCAAATACGTGCATTAGTTATTCTATTTACCAAACCTTCTTGCTTCCATTAAGTTTCATACCAAATCTCATTGGGAAATTTTTACATGATGGACAAATGACTACTTGTTTCTATTATTTTCCAGGAACGACTTCAGACTGAAGTCTACTTGTTTCATATCAAATGACTACTTGTTTCTATTATTTTTACATGATGGAAACATGACTGCTTGTTTCTATTATTTAACAGCAAAATCAAATTTGAGAAATATGTATCCCTCAAAGCCTGGGTAAGGTAAAATTTTATTTCGGAAGTATAAATGTGTGATAATTTTATTTCGAAAGTATAAATGTATCCCTTCAACGAAATTGGAAACGTCAGCCGCATGAAAAAGGGAACTTGGTCATTTCTACCTAGAATCCTAAAAAGGCATTGCTTGGGACTTTTCGCTTGGTAGGTAATGACATCTACTAATCTAATTCTAAAACTAACAAACTAAACCTAAGAAAATAAAGATAAATAAACTCAATTCATATTCATCAATCTACCAATTACAAGCAAAGGCCTGTAGATAGTATTTATACTTAACCTAACTTGTAAATCGAGCCATCTAACCCTAAATGCTATTGGAGCCCTAATCTCCACTTATTCTAATTGGCTTACTTAGGCCCGAACCAACAATTAAACTAAATCCTGTTACATCAATAGGGTTGTGATATACTAGGAGATTCGATCGCTTTCCAGACTAATTGAATTGCTTAGAATCCAATTGAATTGCAGATTGATAAGAATGAATGGATTAGGGACAGTAAGACCAGCAAATTCACTGTCAAATGTTGTCATGATTTCTTCTACCGTCTAGTAGTTGAACGCATTGACTAGTGGACGAGCGAATACCGCTAGGAATAGTATCTAAGCCGATCAGTCCTCTCCCATTGCTAATTACTGGTTTAGACCATGAGCACAATTTATAGTAAACAACTTCACTAGGGAGAAGATTTTGATTATCAGTCGCTATTGCCTTGCTAATCACCAAAAATCGATCAAACACACAACTTTTCATGCTCCTCCTCAATGGTATGGAATTCGTTAGTGCAGTTAATGTAGGGCTGCTAAGCCAGTTGCCACTTCCGTTGATCAGTGGATGAATCAATAAAAACACAGAAATTTCAATGCCGTTAGAAATGGGATAAGGGATACTATTCGAACAGTCACCATATGTGACTTGTGGAAGGAACAGAATGTGGATGTTTCATGACAAGAGTAGAGTGTTGATCGGAGGTGCAAAGATAGCAAAGTGTAGTATCGCTCTAGGGGTTGCCAGGGGAAATCTTAATCATATACGTACATCTGATTAAATGAACGATTAAAAGTAAGCCAGGTCCAGTATGCCTATTTAGTCTTCTCTTGTTATCAGTTTCTCACTCGCCTTTTTATTCAGTATACTCTGGTTCTTGTGTGTTACCCATGAAAAAAAAATGTGTAATAAGTCCCAAATATTCAATTCTCATATGAAGTAAGAAACTTCAAATTTTACATGTTCAACTAACAAGAAATAATAAATGAAATAAACCCTACTTTTCCTCGTAACTTTAATCTCCGCAACCAAACATGCATTAAGATTTATGCAGCCATTCTTTAGATGCACACAAAGGAATAAGGAGACAAATATTGAATGGCAAGAGAAATAAGTAAATAAACTACAAGTACAAAACCCAAAAACGGTACTAATGCAAAATGAACCATAATGCTAAGCTATGAGGTTTATGAAGCTAACAAGTAATACCTCTCTCTGCATTGCTTTCCAATACGCCCAGGTAAAGCTTGTGCAATCGTGGACCACTTTTTCGCTCCATATCTATGCACCATGTCAACTATAATCTCATCTTCCTGTATATCCATTGTCGCACTAAATTAAACACTCATTTCGTGAACATCTTCAAGAGGTTACCATCGCCAATAAATAGAACATCTTTTTGAAATTCATTTCAAATTTGAGCATGCAAGTCGTGCAAAACTCCAAAATGGTTCAATCCAATAAAAGCATAATGAGTACCAGACAGAAATATAAATACAAATACACTGGATTTTTCACCTCTTTTGACCAAGGGCCTTTAACAAGTTCTGGATTCAACACCTTCTGCCATCTATGTAAGCACTGGACATCAGTCCTATCCTTGAAGCATTCAGCTGTAACATAATAACAAGGCAATAAAGTGTGATAAGCAATCTCATAAACCTCAACAGAGCTAGCAATTCTGGAGTGTGTAAAACTGATGTTTATCATAGCTATGCTATGCACAAAGTGAGAAACTTCCTTAGAGAACAATAAATCAAGAGAAAAGAAGGGTGTAGTCCTAAACGAAAATACAAATAGAGTATAAAAAAATATAATCTTATATGTATTGAAAGAATTAAACATTACTTGTACGCGATAAATAAAAAGGTAGAATAAATGGACAGGCATACAGCTGAACAAGTGAATTGAGCACAGATTCACAACCTTTCCTATAAAATCCTTCTGAATATGTAATAAATA
Organism: Berberis vulgaris; assembly: GCA_963556465.1. Classification (NCBI taxonomy): domain Eukaryota; kingdom Viridiplantae; phylum Streptophyta; class Magnoliopsida; order Ranunculales; family Berberidaceae; genus Berberis; species Berberis vulgaris. The sequence continues at coordinate 76,832,214 of OY747127.1, forward strand.
TTTGCAATAAAAAACCAGGATGCACACATAACCAAATTGTTACCATGATGCATAAAACACCAAAACGCTTTGTTCCTAGACTAAAATACAACTATCACCATCTCATTTCAAAAGAATAACTTTTTCAAATTTTAGCACTAACTGATATTTAATAGCAATTGAATAAACCACCAAAGAGTAGTACATACATCCTCAAGAAAAGTAAAAAACATTAAAGAAAAAAAGAAGTAAACCAAATAACAAATGCTGGAAATTAAATGAAATCACCAAAATAAACTTAAAACATAAAATATAGTCTCTTCGGAGTTTCAATTCATCAATTCAAGTCCATCTACGAACAATGGCCTATAGGCCTTATTTATAACCTAAACCTAGCTTGCTAATCAGCAACCTAACCCTAGATTATATTGGAGCCCCAATCCCCAATTACTCTAATGAGCGTACTTAGGCCCAACCCATCTAAAAAATAAACAACTTAATTAGAATACACTTATATAATTCTAATTTTCATCAGAGAAACAATTTTCTTTGTCCAATGTAGCTTTGTATGTTGCTTATTCTTCTGCCGATATCTCAAGCTCACAGCCTTTACTGTTCAAAAGACAAATTTGGAGCTTTTCTTTGTCTTAGTCTGGACTTGCATTTGTCAGGTTGTCAAATCTTGTTCAAGATTTGTTTGATCGCTTGATGTCGTCATCAGGGCTGATTGCTCTTCATTTGTTGGCTTCTTCTGTTATGTTTCACTGTCTGTCCAATATTGTTTCGATGCCTTGTGGGTGATCGAGTAAATTTTACTTCTATGATTCAGCTTGTAGCTTAATTGAAAAATGCTAAAGGTCAAACAGTGGGTGTTCCAGCAAGACTCAACTCCTTTTTTGTAGTGACATGATGGGAAAGCAAACTCATGGTTCACTATCTGGAGTTTGAAGAGGGGTGTCAAGATTATGTTAAACTAATATATATGGTTATAATTTATAAGAGTGCATGTGCGTGATGTACATGAGAAAGATAATTAGTAACAGCACAGAAGCAGGAAGAGATAAAACTGTAGTCGCCTAGTCCAAGTCATGTGCTTTGTGAGTTTGGGAAAAGATTTTAGTTGATATTTTCTTTAGATTATCTGAGCTGTCCTGCTGGATAACATTTATATTCTTTTGTTAAGTCCTCTGCATTTTTTTTTTATTATTCTGAGTATAGTTTGATAGGCAATTAATTCCTAGTTTCTATGCAATAGTTTCTAATTTTTGTTTGGTTTACAAGAACTTGTTAGCCTATGTAAAGGATATGGATTGAAAGCATTATGCAATGAAATAATGTTTCTTTCAATTATTTTTCTCTAAAGATCTACACATACAAAAGACATTGCACTCCTCAACACGGGTAATCATAGAATTCCAACAATGATGGACCACCACTCGTATTGTTGATATTTTATTTCAAGTTAAGCAGCAATCAATGTTTTAAAAAGCGCTTTTCAGTACTGAGGTGATTAGAAAAGCAAAGCGGCAGAATGATGAATAAAAATGCATACACTTCAATTTTTCAGGAAAAAATATTAAAAATTATAATAAATTTTTTTTTTAAGAAGTATGAAACATCATCGATGCAAGAGATAACATGAAATCAATGATAAAAGTAGTCAAGGGGTTTAAAAAATAAGAACAATCATCGTGGGCATTATAACCAGCACTCAACGAGTGAACCGGATTTTGGTTGCTCACTTCAATCACCTTTTTAAAACACTGGCTGCAATGAATCAATGTTTTTAGCTTAGCATCCCCACATGTTGAGGCACCATTAGTTTAGTAAAATGTTTGAGCACCATTTCCTTGGGCATATCTTCATTAGTAATCTCTTTTTGGTTTGATCATACAATTATTATATGCTCATTCTTATTTTTTTGAGCCTGTCAATGAATTAGGAACGTATGATATAATTGTAGAACTAAAAAATTGAAAGATGACACGAATAATTTATATGTGTGAAGAGTGTTAGTCGTTACTATTAGTATATCATTTAAGGCTACTGTTGGATAGAAAGAACAATAAGTTCTTCCAGAGTATGATAACCAAAGTGCCATCACCTGTAAATGCATAAACCTTGATTGAGGCATAAATAATTTTGTAACATCCATGGAGGCTCTGTAAAAGTTTGTATGTTCTTGTTATATGAGGCAGTTTGGGGAGCTCGCTGTCAAATCATGCACTTTAGTGTTGTACTAAATACTTATCAAGAGATCGTATCAAACTAATAACTCAGTTTATACGTAAGACATAGCTTTCCTTCCTCAAACGCTCAGCTTCTGAGTCAAATCAAGAGCTGGACTCGGAAGAAATTTTCATTGAACAAACTAGAAAATAACAATGAGAAGTAAAGTGGCAGTTTATTTATTTATAAAATAGAAAATAATGGCAACAAGAGGTAGGATTTAAAAATAAAAAAGAATGGCAGCTTCACTGACCTAAAACTGTTGAGACTATAAACATATGAGTTCTTAATCAGCGCTTCGCATATGGTGGTTCAAAGCTTGTCCCAAATAGATAGAGGCAATCTATTATTGTATCCTACTCAAGGAAGCACTAACACACCGACAAAAGTGTTCAACATGTGGTCAATGAATTGGAGAAATTCGACTGAGAGTCGGACACGTGGTCAACTACTTGGGAAAGTTTGAGTAACTAACTTGGCTTGGACACGGTTTTATAAAAAAAAAATTCTAAATAGGTGCAAATAACCAATACTGGGAGTGTTTACAAGCCATTCAAAAATCAAAGCTTTTTTAGTTAAATGTAGAATGATATCTACGAAGTAATGACCTTTTTTAGTTTTATTGATACTTCTTATGATTTGAGTTAGAAAGTTTTGAGTCGTGTCATGTATTATGTATCATGACTCCCAATGTGTAAGACTTTTGACTTATGATCCACTTTTGAGTTATAACTTATGACTTGGAATGATTACGAATTATGCAGCATGATGAATTGGGATGCTTAACTATGTCAAATGTTTAATGGTTGATATTCAATATGCATCATAAGGTTCAATGTGTCGACATATTGGCGTGTCCTAGTTTTTTGGAAATTGTCGCTCTTGTGTATGTGTCGGGTTAGACGCGACACTCGTGTTCGTGCCTCATCCCTGTAGTTATGGTGAATCATGACACATCTTGCTCATCCACAGCTCCTCACAATCAAAAGAAACACCCTTAATGTGCATCAAAGCTCAATCTGGAACTAAAAACAAAAATCATGTAACTAAGTGACTGGATAATAAAGTTTTATTTCAAACAACTAGTAACCAACAATCAAAAGACTAAAAAGATAAGCGCAAGCAAAACCCGGGGATTTTTTTAAAAACTTTCTTAACTCTACTACTTAACCTCCACAAATTTTAAACTTCTATCGATAATTCAAAGTGTTATTATACGAGGGTACAACAGTTTACAGCTTGTCCACGAACACAAACCTTGTGCAATTTGTCAATGAGTTCAATTTCCTCCGCCAAGGTGAAGTTTGTTCTTAAATTTCTAGACACCTATGTATGGAGTATGGACCATCGCGAAGAGTTTAGACATTAATCAAAATTTACAAATGAACTAATTCAGATATATGTATGAGTATGACAATGCATTCAATAGAAACAGACTGGAACAGAAGGCTAAATTAAGTATTAATAAAAGGCATTTTTACCACAAATTAACACTATATTCAAAACTAATATGTGAATGTGTATATCTAAAGGAATACCTATTTTTTTCCAATTCTTTCCTTTAAATCGTTGAACAGCTCTGCATAGTAGTGCATCCTGCAATAGAAAATAAGATCCACCTCATAAACGAATATGCAAATATGTGCAATACATCTACTAACATCCTATATAAAGGAGAAATGGTAGATAATATGATCTAATTGGGTAATTAGGGTACTAGTTAATATGCTAGTACTTGGGTTGGGCATACTAAGGCCCATATTCAAGTTACGGCACTAGCCATATTAGGGTTAGGTTAGATAGACTACTTGCCAAAGAAGCCAATAGGCTCCATAAATAAATGGAGTTAAGTTTTTAGCTAGCTTTTCATGAAATAAGAAAATTGAGTTGTGTTATTTACCTTTTCTATTGTAGGTTTAATCTTAGTTTTGGTTAGATTACATAATAATAGCTCCAATATACAAAATGAATGTGCAAATTCTAAATACATTAACCAAAAGTCACCTATAATAATAAGCAGATGAATTTGAATCGGCAATAGAGCAAAAGTTACTAAACAAAGAACTTACTCCTCTAGATTATCCGTGGTACCTTTTTAAGTGTAGTCATTTCTTATCGCTATTAACAATTGTTTATCATTACAATCTTCAACATACCCCCCCCCCCCCCCCTCCCCCAAAAGTGGTAATGACACTTTCTGTAACAGCCATTAAGCACAATGCATTTCTTATATATATTATTAAAACAGACATCACAAGCATGATTTATACTGTATATCCGAAAATTATAAGCAAAAGAACTACTTCTATTTCCAAGGACCTTACCTTTTCCTATATGGATCTCAAGTCCTTGATTCCCAAATCATCCCCTCCTCTTTGTGTTCTTTGTTTCTCTCTTATGGTTATCCTCTCTCCCACCACCTTCTATGTCTCTTTGTACTCACTCACTGCCTTTATCTTCTGAGCCTAAGCTCTCCTCAACATCCCCCCCCCCCCCCCCCCCCCCCCCCCCCCCCTAAAGAGTCTTCTAATCTCCACAAGGTGACCTCCCAGAGATCATAATTTAAATACCATACAAAATTGAACAACTATATAATGACATTGTGGCAATATTAGGAATCAGTTTATCAAACTAATGTTGACCACAATCTGAATGCTGCTTGTTCTCATTTGCCAAGGATACAAGAATAAAAATGCCGAAAGAACAAAATATTTATCTACTCTTGTTCGGTTTGATTTAAAACACTTGTTTGCCAAGGAATTTTCAAGGCCTACTACACATGATGAAAAACCATTCTTCAATCAAACTAAAAGGAACAGAGTTCTTTGAGAAAAAAAAAATAGTGTTATACACATAAATACCTCTTCAGGTGTCCACTGACCCTTTGTGGAGCGCCTTGTAGGGCCACTAGTCCTCCTACAAAATCAATGCAAGCTATGAGAATTTTCTCTAAGTGCAATCTAATATTTCATGATGAAGCTTTCTTCGAAAAAGAAGGAAGTTAGCTTCACAGAACCAGGAAAAAGGGAGAGTTTTTTAAAAAAACCAAAAATCTCAAAGGTCAGACCTTGTGAATGAAAACCTCACAAAGCAGTGAAAAGAAAGGCTACATGGGAGTGAGAAAAAAAAAAAAAAAAAAAAAGCATGAAAATTGCTTAAGAGTTAAATATGTCTTTTCTAATAATATCCAAAAGTGGTACATTACATCTCCGCACAGTCAATGAAAAACGATTAGACAATAAATTAACTGAAGCACAAGTATAAGGGAATCCAAAACCAAAAAAAGGAAAAATAAAATAAATTAAATTAAAATGATAAAAGCTCGGTAGAGTACATGTTATAGAAGTTTACCCTTGCAAAGCCTGCACATTTTTAAATCTATCAGTTCCCCCACAATTCCCATCGGAAGCAGCTGCAGGAACTTCAGATCCTGTAGCACCTTGGGTGCTATTGCTTGTCATTGTTCTTAAATTGGCAGGAAATATCATGTACCCAAATATCCACTTGATGGAAGCTATCACTTGAGTGTGCTCCCAAAACCATTATAGACCTCCTAAGAAATCCCAAGAGCTTCCTTTCGCGAGGAAAAAACAAGCAGCTGCAAGGGGAAAACAAATAAAACAGTGCATTAACATTCATCGAAGGACAATCAAAAGTGAGACAGTTCTGCTCAAACAAAGAAAAAGAACGGCAACATGCAAGAAGAAAAAATAAGAATAGTCACAGAGGCATTCTAAATTCCGACTAAAATGAGAAGAGAGAGAGTTAGAAAATCTCAATGCAAAAAAATTGAAAACCACAGCAAGAAAAGAAATGGCTGTTTTGAGATGAAGGTGGGGGAGTAATATTCTATTCATCGGAAAACTCAAGGTCCAACAGAAGATAACGCACAGATGTAACAAAATCATTTGAATGAATTTCTCTCCCCAATGAATATTCAACATATAACTAAATACGAAGTTTCTGAAAAATAAAACAAACGAATAAATCTAATTAAAAAAGAAATTCCTTCATAAGCCTAAATTATTTCTTAATATATTAGAAACATAAACGGAGGACCTCCCTTCTCACTACACAAAGAAAAAATTATACAGTCTTAAAAAAACGTGTTTTATTAAAAAAAACACAGGTACATCAGTCAACTAAGAGTGTCTCCAAATACTCCAAATGACAAGAAGTACTTTGTAACATATAAGAGATTCTTTTCCCTAGAAAAACAAGGTTTCCGCATCCAATAAAACATCCAAATTCAATGTTCCTTAGCGTGTTAAAAACTAGGGTTGAAAACCGAACCGACTTAGGTCGGTTTTAAAATTTTCAAACCGAAACCGAACCGACCATTAACAATACCGATCCGAAACCGAACCGATTTTAATTTATGCAAACTGTAACCGAACCGAACCGACTAAAATCGAATCAAAACCGAAATAAAACCTAACCGACCGACTATTTTAAACATATTGTATTATTTATATATAAAATACATATTATTTATTATATATATTCAGCCGGTTCGGTTTGGTCGGTTAAAATCACATATAAACCAAAAACCGAACCGACCACTTCAGTTTTGAATTTTTTAAAATCGATTTGATTTTTTGTTCAGTCCTATTAAAAACGGTGGGCCACATATCACTTCATTGACCTTCACTTACAATGTCAGAACTTCCATCTTGAGGAATTGTAAGCTAGTTGGCAATTGGAAAATAAGTTTTGTGATGTTTTATTTTCTTGGAGATATATGAATATGACTTCAGTATGTGTATATTTGAGGGAGTTATCTTGCGGAACGGATGGATATAATTTGGAGATCCAGAGTTTCTTATATATTTGGTGTAGACTATATCGTCCATTTACTTTTGTTGTCTTGAACCAATATTTATTATGTGGTTTAAGCGTCTCATGGGCATCCCATAAACTTGTATTGAATCTCTAATTTCAAATCAATAATGGATCAAAATATATACCCACGTCTTCCGAATCCAACGGGTTCGGTTTCAGTATGAGAGAGATGGTTTTGATGATGCTTCCTGTATCACAAAGGCTCAGGTTGAGATCCGGTCGTGGACCTAGTCAATAAGGAAATAATACAATATCCACTCCAGCAAGATACAGCTCAGCCAAAAAGCCTCCTCGCAATCCAACATAGAAAAACTCACATTGGGTTTAGGGATAATCAGGCTCAAACTGATGACTTCCACCACTTCAAGGTGACACTACCGTAGAGGTGAAGCCAAAGGTGGATAACAACAGACTGAACAGGGTGAGAAGCAACATTGTGCAAACAATATTCACTCCCTTAGAGGTATCAGGTACATATGAACAAGAATTTCAGCACCTTCTCTAAGGGTGCCTGAAAGGTATTACGGAGGTTTCACCCTTACACGACATGCAAGTCTATTTGGCTTGAGAGGCATTGTCAATTGTTCCAAGATGTGAAGAAAACACAATTTATATGAAACTTTGCCTCTCCTTGGGCTTCGGCATGGGCATCAGCCAAAATGGATCTTAAAAGGAGTCTAATACTCTAATTAGAACACTCAACAATTTACTGGAAAGAACTGTGCTGCAAGAATAATATCTATTTATTGTTGCTAGCCATTGCTTTCTTCCATCTCATCTCCATGATTACTTTTTAAGAAAGGGTTTTTTTTTTATCAAACAGAAACAAGTTTTCTGGAAATTTAGCAATAATGACACTGTTTATGTCGTTTTAGTGTCGGAATGTCCTCACCCCCCACCCCAACTCAACCTAAAAATTGTAAATTTTGTCACAAGCACAACTTAGAAGTTGATTTATGAGGAAGATGCAAACAACATATTGTGAGGTAAGGAAGCCACGACATATGTATCAATGTGGCAAATTTGCATGATCAATACAATATCAACAGTTTTGATTTACCATGGCAACATTTGGAATTGTAAAGAAAATCCAGCATCATCAAGAACAAACGAAAACCAATAAGATACTACAAATCCATCACTGAACCAACACTCAAATTTCCAGTTCATCACTTCATTTTCGGGAAGAAAAAAAAAAACACTGAAGTGAAACCAAACCTTACCAACCAACATCAGTAAACACCAGTCAATTAATCAAGTACCCAAACAGAAAAACCAAAACAATCACATCTCCCAACCCATAGCTAATTAAAATTACACTTCAGCAGAATCACATTCAAATCAAACATTTAGAAGCGAACTTCTCCGTGCCCCAAGTGAAAATCCAAAATTCCCCCCCATCTGCCTCAAAATTTCATGTTCGAAACCCCAAAAGTACCAAATCTTTGACAAATTCTCCGAAAATTAACCCTAAATGGAAACAACCAACAAGACCACAGAGCCCATTAAGAACTCACCTTGCCGATCATCAAAGTGAAAGAGCCAAAGAATAAGTCGGCGGAGAGATCAAATTGAACAGATCGCTTCGCCACTTGAGTGCACTTGGCAGATCTTGCCCCTCGAAACTCCCCGATTTCGATTCGAAAACTGAGAAGAAGATCTGCAAAGCACTTCGCAGAGAGAGAGTGAGAGCAGAAATAAGAGAGAGAGATGAAACGGTCAGCGTTTTTTAGGCGGAATTCGAAGTTCAAACCCTATTGGGGGGTTAAAGGTCGAACATGTTTTCGAATCGGAAGGTTGAGATTGCGCAGATTGAAATTTGTCAAACAAATGTTGCTTTCGTGTGACTTTACCTTTTGTTTCTCCGCTTTTGCGTTTCAAATCTTCTAACGTCAACGTTCACCGGCTGTAGAAGGTGCTGTCTCGAATAGTCAAGCAACGTCGTTTGTGCTAACATGCCATAATTAGCCGTTTGTATTATTTTTGAAATTTAGAACTACACAATATTTATACAATAGACTAGTATAATACTCATGCCGTTGGTACTCCCACAAATCACATAATTCTTTTTTGTTAAATATCATGTCATGAACACCCCTGCTAACATCCCCACTTTTGTCATCAATCAGATTTCAAATCCAAGCTTATTATAAAGTGATACTATAAACTTTAGGGTTACACTCACTCAAAATTTGAATCAGTTGGGGAAAAAAGTTCAAATGTCAAGAGCGAATTCTCCCATAAACTTTGAATTCGCCAAATATAAAGTTTAGGGTTTTTGTTTAAATATGCATTAAGATGCGCGTTTCAATTTTTTTCCTAGTATATTATTGAAAAATAGTGAAAACCACTAACGTCATGAAATGCATTAGAAGTTTTTTTAATAATAAAAAAATAGACATATTTAAAATTTTAATACTTGTACTGATCATTGGTTTTGTTTGAATTTTAGTTTTTTCTTTGAATGTGCATTGAGAAACCCTTTCATTCCTTTAAAATTTTTGAAAAATATTATCGGCATAAAATGCATTAGACGATTTTTAATAATAAAATATATTTTTTAATTTTATTGCTTGCATTGATCATTAGTTTTGTTGAAAAAAATTTCAAAAATGCATTTCAACGATTCAATGTTTGCCAAAATCCGACAACAACGTTGATAGTTATGATAATTTTTATTTTGAAAAAAAAAATGAAAACATAATATTTTCTCTCTCCTATACATTCCACCAACTTTTTTCATAATATTTTACATTTTTTTTGCTATTATAAATGTTTTATATTTACGAACATGTCATCATAGAAAATGAAGCTCAACCCTCAACACATTTTTCAACTTTCAATCTTAGCCATCTTTTATCTTCAATCCTCAAGTTTGTCCCAGTCAGCAATGAATAGTAAAACACATGTGAATTGTAAGATAGACTGGCATATTACTAGTGTCATTGGCACTCCACATATGTTTATTTTTTTAATTATCATACATTTAACACCCACGTCACCATCCCACCATTGCTCTCAATCAGTTCCATAAAAATATCATATTTTAGAATACTAATTTTTTTTAGAGTCAAATTTGGTTAAAATTAGAATTGATTGATGTTCGGAGTCTTTGTTTGAATGTTCAATAAAATGTTCGTTCATTTCTTTGAAATATATTATACTTAGACATGAAAATCTTAAAAATACTTAATTGTTTTAAAAATAAAATACATATTTTGAAACTTTAAGTGTTTGTATTGATCATTGGTTTTGTTGGAAAGATCTTCAAAATTGCATTTCAATGATACCAAATTTATCAAAATCCGACAACTACTTAAATAATTATGATAGTTTTCATTTTGAAAAAAAAAAAAAAAAAAAAAAAACATAATACTTTCTCTTTCCCCCACATGTACATTTCGCCAACTTTTTCACAGGTTTTTGCCCTTCTACATGTTTAATATTTACAAACATGTTATTATATAGGAGAATGAATCTAAACCCTCAACATCTTCTCAACTTTCAATCCTATCCTTATTTTATCTCCAATTTTCATTTTATGTTTGTCCCAATCATAAATGAATAGTAAAACATCATGCTGATTTGTAATATAGACTAAGGTATTCCCTGTGTCGTTGGCATGATAAAAGTTAATAGAATAAATAAAGTTTATTCTACTTTAATTGTCAAGATAAATAAATATCAAAATGTTGGGTATGAGAATTGAACTCATGCACTCTTGGTGTTTTAAGTTTTATGTGATCCGTTAGATTTTTATATTTTGGTAAATTTTAGTTTTTTTATCTCCAACTTCAAACACCATTCTGATTTGTAAAAACACTAGGGTATAACCTACTCGTTATTTTTAATATTTAAGTTCATAAGAAACTGCACAAATTTTAAGCTCACTACTTTATATGTCATCTGTGTTTATTTTAATTTCTTATAACCTAAAAGTTTAAAGGCCCTGCTAAATAAAACCACTAGTTCCACTAAAGGACACCACCATCACCTTTTTTCTGAATCTACTAAAAGACACCACCACTATATAATAAAATAGATTTTTTTCCTTTTCTCCCAAATCCAACGGCTCCTCATCTCCCACTCGCACGTACCAACCACCTCTCCCAGCATCTTCTCCTCCCAATTTCACTGGAAATATACCCACCAGCCACCATCTTTAGCCTCCATTTTCCCTCTCTTACTCATCTTCATCCTCCCTCTCCCCCCTCTCTATTGCTTTATTTGCTCTTTCTCGTGAGAAAACACATATTCCTCCCTCATTCATTTTCCATCAAAATTGTCTTCCATTCCAAACTCGTCGGATGACCCCAACACCAGTGTCTTTCCCTCTCTTCTACGTCTTTGTTGTCTATCTCTCTCTTCATCTTCCTTTGTTAGGGTTTTGGTGAAGTTTGTATATATGAATGGATGAGTTCAGCGAAAATGAGGTTCATAGGCTTCAAGATGATAATGTGGCAGTTGAGAGTTAACATTGCACTCCATTTATAGGTGTGAATGAAGAAGATGAACATTTTTCAGACGAATAACGACCCACTCCACTCGAGGTATACTCTCAACTTGAGATGAGCCTGCACGGGGTTTTTTTTTTTCATTATCTGAACCCTAAAATTTGCTTATTTGTAGGGTTAGTTCGATCGTTGTTGTTGTTGTTGTTGTTGTTGTTGTTGTTGTTGTTGTTGTTGTTGTTGCTGCTGCTGCTGCTTGTTGTTATTTTGTGCACAACATGTCATCGCCGATCTAATTGATTTTGAGATACTTTCACATAATCTAGAGGACCCGAAGGCACTTAAAGGATATTTGGAAGTAAAAACCTTCTAGAGGTAAACTTCGTCCTTAATGATTTTATTCATTACCTTACTTAATATATGATTAGAATAACAAATATTTTTATTTACTTAATGTAGAAGGATGATGATTATGTTGAAGTGAATGATGAACAAGTAGTAAAAGAAGTAGTTGATGATGACGACTTATTTATGACGGAAGAGGTAGGTTAATTCTTGTATGCATTATTTTTTTATAAGTTTTCTCATCAAACTCGTCCTTTATAGCTTGGTGTCAAGGTGTTGGCAAGAAGAATAACATTATTCTCATTATCACAAAGTCGGAACCTGCTGATAGTAGACGGAAATGAATGGTCAACCTGGGATGTGAGAGAGAAGGGAAGATCAAGAAAAATCAAAAGCAAAAATTGGAGGTTGGTTGATCAACAAGTTCAAAAAAGTGTGGGTGACCATTCCAATTGAGAGGGATGCCACAAGGTAATGATCATTGGAAGCTGTAAGTGACCTATGGAACCCACAATCATCCACGGTCAAAATCTCTTCTTGGCCATTCCTTTGCTGAGAGACTGGATGAAGTTGAGATGGCTTGTTTGCATAACATGTCCACATTTGGTGTAGCCCCTCCGTACATATTGTCTGGTTTGAAAGAGATGTTCCCAAACAATGTCTTATTTGAAGATTGTTTACAATGTCTTCAACAGCTAAAAACACTCCAACTGAAAGGCAAGACAACTTTGCAAGCCACAATGCACTTGTTGAGCGAGAATGGTTATATTGAATCACATACATTAGATGATCAGAATAGAGTCATAAATATTTTCTGGTGTCATCCCGAGTAAATTCTACTAGTTAAGTACTTCCCAACGGTGATGCTTATGGACTGCACATACAAAACCAATCACTACAGGGTGCCGCTATTTGAGGTTGTAGGTGTGACATCAACCGACATGACTTTCAACGTTGGTTGTTGTTTTATGTAGTCTGAAATTTAACAGTCATACACTTGGGCATTAGAAAAGCTACTGGGAGTGTTTGAGCCAACAACTTGCCAAAGGTTTTTGTGATCGATAGAGAGCTTGGGCTGAACAAAGCCATTGAGCGAGTATTTCCATAAGAAATGAGGTTGTTGTGCAGGTGGCACTTAAATACAAATGTGAAAAAGAATTGCAAAAAAATATTTGAGGATAATGAAGGATGGCGGGAGTTTATTGATTCTTTCTAGGACTTGTATAGATCAGCTACAGAGCAAGAATGGAACAAGGGCATTATTGAGTTCGAAAGAAGATGGGCATCACGTCCTAAGTGTTTGAACTATCTGTGGACTGTTTGATATCTGTATAAGGAGTTCTCTGTGAATGCATGGACCGACAATTTTATTCATTTTGGCCAACGGACATCTGGTCGCAATGAAGACGCACACTCTAAGTTGAAGAAAATGTTGGAGAATTCCCAATGGACATTTTATAATGTATGGACGAAAAATGCATGACATGATCTAAGTCCAACTTGTAGAAATTGAAGCATCATTCAGAAAAAGTCTCACGAATGTCAAGAAATAGCATATTGTTCCATTATTTGGAAAACTTCATGGGTCTGTGTCTCATAAGGCTCTTGACTTAAATGAGATACAGAAATTGGTAGGTCTGATGCTGAATTTGTGGGCGCCAACCCAATCAAGTGTCGATGCGTGCTGAGAACCACTCATAGGTTGCCTTGTGCTCATGAAATGGCCTAATATTTCACTCCTAATAGTCGACTTTCACTATCTATGTTACACAAGCAATGGATGCAACTTGGCAAAACACATCTTCATGCAACTGCAAATGTGATTATAGATCTAGTGGTAGACATCGTCAAGCAAAAGTTCTTAGAACCCACTCCTGATCAGTAGTTGGTGTTGAAGAGGAAGTTGTTAGATTTGAGTTGCCATGGTTCATGTGTCATGATTGAACCAACCAAACCTTTAAAGGGCCAGAGGAGACCTAAAAATAAGAAGTTGTCTGAGCATGAGAAGTCCACCAAAAGGGACCTCTCTGGTCATGAGTATGCAAAGATACAAGAGGAGCTTAGAAGTCAAAATAGTGTTTCTAGCAAAACAGAAGGCGTCGAAGTGGAAAATTACATTTATGAAGCAAATTCCTCTATGGATTCGGGATTATTTTGAGGACATTCAGAATGTACTCGCCGATGGCCATTGTGGACAGATGCATAGGCAACTTCTTAGGTTACAATGAAAAGATTGGTAAGAGGCAAGTGAGACATGAGCTATTATTGGAGCTATAAGGTAACCATGATTTGTGGGTTCGAATGTGGAATGACGAAGGGGTGGAGATTGTGAAATATGCTCTAACAATTCCCGAAGGCACTGTATGCATTCCAAGGGAAAATGGTTGATTCAACCAAATATGGTAGAGCTGGCGGCCAACCGTTATCGTTGTGTCTTTGTGTGTTATGGGAACCAGAGCAGTACATGTTTTTCGTATATTTCACTGCCATCAAATTTGAACGATGTAAGAATATGTTTCATGGCGCACCTTCCCCGAAGTGAACACTTTGTCTTGCTTCATATGACACCAAGACCACTACTGCCTTAGATAGTACCGACTTGGCCTTCACGCATGTTCTCAGAAGTAGTATTATGTAAGACTTCATTTGATAGCCAACTGCAGATAGGTGAGGTGATGGTTAAGAAATACAATGCATCAAAAGCAAAGAAGTCGAAAGAGGTTGTTCTACTAGATGTGATTGAGCAATATGTCAACCGTAGAATTGCTGAAGGGCGGGTGGAGCAATTAATAATTTCACTTGATGAAGTTAAGTCGGACATCTCTGCCATGTTGACCATTGCCGAAGGGCAGCTGATTTCTACTAGGAATGAGATTGCTGCAACAAAAGATAGGCTAAAGATTGCTGCAACAAAAGATAGGCTAAAGATTGTTGAGGCGAAGGATTGGAAGAGAGTGGTTGACGGTCAGATCAAGCTTCTTGACTATATTGAAGGGCTTGGCGTTGATTTGTCCGAGTATTATCATTTAGTCGATCAAGTCTTCGAGGATGATGATGGAAGGACAGTACTCTGGATTCTTCAAGAGATCCTGTCGATGAACAACTGTCATTTCCTCAGCCTTCCGTCCTGGCTTCATCGACTACTTTCACTGTTGAGGAGAGAGCCACGTCTCCTCCTGCTATTGATGTTGTTGTTTCTTTTCCATCAAATGTTTTGCCGCATCTACCGTATCTTCTTCGAACTTTCTATTTTCTTCTCCGGATGTTCCATTTCCTTTTCCAGATGTACACTATTCTTCTCCACATGTAACATAGTGATTTTATGAATGAAAATGCCTTTCATTTGGGCAATGTTGTATTGCCTTTTATTTTGTTTTTCATTTCACATGTTTTCTCTTTGAAGTCATGATTCGTCTTGGGTCATTAGTTGTGATTCATTGTATATGATGCATGTGTTATCCTCATCAAGTCATTTGTAGTATAGTGGTAAATATTGGCGATCTAGGCTTATCCATATTTTTGTTTTTGCGCTTGCCTGTCAACCATTCGAAGTTTTTCTTTATTCGTTCTTGTAAATAGAGGGATTTTCCTCATTCAGATCAACAAGTATTCGTGTCGTGGTTGTTGAAGTAAGTCGTATTGTGTATCTCCAGTTTTCGCTTCTTGGTATGATATTTTGGTCGATCAGAGGGCCTCTCCGGCTACATTTTATTTATGTGTTTAACAATCTATAGTAGTAGTAGTCACTCATTTCTCATAAAGTTACGTTATGTTTGTGGAGTCTACAATGTATCTTTCTTACAGTTGCTCAATTTGTTCAACCTTGAGTGGTCTTAACGTTTTATCTGTAACTTATTCCTCCATGGTTCTCTTTAATTTTGTTGTCCATATGTTGTTGTCGTGAGATAGCTAATAAACTCGCAATGCTTCTTGATTGAATCATTGGGTGCGTGCTATTGACAGGTTGGTTCGGACAAATAGAATAGAATGTAGTCCCAAATTGTCTAATCACGCTCACATCAGTACTTGCTGCCAAGGCTTCATTCGTCGATTCATAGAATTTGTTTGCATTGTTACTAATATAGAAGGCATTGTTGGCCTTGTCGTGGATAATGGTCAAGCTTGCAAGCTTTTCGGATTTTGTTAGTTGGTTGGCTTCCATTTGAATTGCCAATTTTCTTTGCTCCTCGTTTGTGAGTTGTCATATTGATTTATCTGATCACGTTTGATAGTGTTGGCGCTTCTAGTTCTATATAGATCAGTTCGAGTAGGAAATGTTATTGGCGGGCTTGGATGTCATTTTATCTGGTTACGTAGTGTAAGGCGTATATCAGCTCTATGGGTTGTTCCTTAATCCCGTGGTGGTGTCCGCCTTCTCCTTCCTTTTGGGCTGTTTATCAGGTAGCCCGACGAATTCGTCAAGTCATCCTCTTTGAACCCAGTGCTCGATTTCATCTTACAGGTTGTCGCAGCATTTTTTGTCGTACCCGTGATCCTTGTGGAAATAGCAGTATTTTCTCGTCCCTCTGGATCTTTTCTCATCTTGAGTGGCCAGTTGACATCTTCCACTTCGTCATGTGTTTCAGTATGTTCGCTCAGCTGGTCTTCATGGTTGTATATGGTTTGTATGTCTTTTTCGCCACGCTTATCACTTGCTCATGTCTGGACCTTTTCGATTGCAGCTTTCAAAATTCTTTCTGTTTGAATTCAGGCCTCCCATTAGTTTGGTGCTTCTTTGACTAAACATTTTCTTCCTGGGGTCTGTCGTCTCTCTTTATTTCTTCCCTCATTTCTCACCTATTTGAATGGGATTATCTTTTGGATTTGTTCTTCTTCCTGGTGGCTATCATTTCCTCAAGAGTGATTTTTTTTGAGCGTTCTTCAATAGAATCGCCATGTTCTTTGGGGGTTCCAGGTTAAAAGCATTGAAAAGGGTCATCTTTTCAGTCTGGCGGTGCAAGTAGCGGTGGTCATGTCATCGCTACATCCGTCAATCATGGTTAACTCGTTAGTGAAACGAGTAACGTACTCCCTTATTGTCTTCTCGGGCTACTATTTTATGTGGAGCAAATAGTGTGGCCTCTTCTTCATCCGTTGACGCTGGTGAACCTCATAATGAAGCCGGTAGCCAACGTCTGGAATGAGTCTATCGACCTTGGTGGTAGGCTATTGAACCAATTCATTGTTGTGGAAGTGAGACTCGTCGAAAACATTCTGCATAGGATGCATTTTGTGCTCTCCTTCAACGACATCATGTGGTGAAAGTGTCATAAATGGTCAGTCGAATCGGTGGTACCATCATAAGCTTCAAACTTTGGTGGGGTGAACTTCTTTGGCATAGGAGTCACCATGAGTGCATCGGAGAATGACGGTCTGGCTAGTTCGTACAATATATTGCGATCTGTGACTACGATCCTGAATGGGATTTCAGCAGGGATTCGTCGCTCTAGGGGCTCCCATTTTGAAGTGGTTTGCTGCTTTCAAGATTCACATGTAGAAGTTCTGCAGGAACTTCGTTGGCTGATATTTGTTGGGGTGGTGCTTGGACGGGGTCAACGGATTGCACATGCTCTTGGGTGAATTTTTCCACCATTTTGATCGTATGATCCATCTGGACCGTGAGTAGGTTTACACGGAGGTCCATGGTGGCGCCTGTTTGGGATGATTGAGCCATAGCGTGTTGTGGTTCTCCGTTGTTAGGCATGATCGACCCAGTATTCGTCGTTGGATTTGAAGTGTGTGCAGTCAGCAGTGCAGCTTCTCTGGTAGGAGGATTGTTTTGATTGTTATCAAGTTGAGGGTATGTAGAGTGTTCCATTTATTATGTGGGCTCTTTAACCGTCGATCGGAACTAAGGAAGTTTGTTACTATGGATTTTCTTCTTAAAAGGAAAACTTGTCGTTCCCCACGGACGGTGCCAAACTAATGCATCCAAAATTCTGTCTCCAATAAGTTAAACCTACAAAACAAATGTTAGATTGTCAAATACCACCTTTTTGGTGGCCGAAGGCACTCTGATGCTTGAGTCAGTAACTCAGTTGGAGATGAAGATAAAACTGGACAGAACTCAATTAAAATTGCATATATACTTTTGTCCAATGTTCACTTTACCTTTTATAATGATTGTTAATTCCCTACGTGACTTAAGCATGTGAGGCGCAACGAGGGGAGACGTTATTTGTAATAGTCTCATTATTTATGAAAATATGTCCGTGGAGGCGTAACTCCCTCCACGACTTTTTTTCTTTGTAATGTTTCTTCCCATAAAGGAGAACTTTATCGGGCCTAGATTTGGGCTTATGATTACGTTTTATTTTGATGGGCCCTATTTGGGCATTCATGACTGGATTCGTCATCTTTAGGGCTTTATGATTTGGCCTGCTTGAGATGTTTGATCCTCGTGATAGACGATCTCTGCCACGTGTGTGGCTGTGACGACGGTCTTATTTGATGTATCATCAGTTAATGTACATTTAAACAATAACCTTAAACTTCATGTTTTGGTGAATTCAAGGTTTTGGGGAGAACTACTCTCGGTGTTTGAAATTTGTTTTCTAACTCATTCAAATTTTGACTGATCTAACCCTAAAGTTTATAGTATATATTTTTACCTTAGAATAAGCTTGCACTTCAAAACTGATTTAGGGCGAAAGTGGAGAAAGTAGCGGAGTTGTTTAGTACCAACAAAAAATATAGAGTGGGGATAGGGAACCAAATTTTACAACCATGTTCTATAACCAGGATGATGATATCATCAGAGAAGGCTTTTTACAACATTGAGATGCACATAAACACTTTATGGATTTCATCATTCTTTCAGGATCACGCCACGTCACCCTGGTTGTAAAACATGGTTGCAAAAACCTAATTCCTAGCAGTTTCGAAAAATGTATGTGAAATTGTGAAGTGCCTACGACACGAGAAATACCCTATAAGAACAAAGAAAATGGAAAAAATGGTGAAAAAAGTTGGTAGAATGTGCATGTGGTGGGGCGAGAAAATTTTGTGTGTTTTTTCTCAAAACTAAAATTGTCATAATTATCTACAAAAAAAAATCAATTATATAATGTATGATTAATGTTTTTTCAACAATTTCCATATGTTTCTATTGGTGTAGTGGTTATAAGTTTAACATGTTTAGTAAACGACCCGAGTTTGATACTCTTTACTTACCTATTTTCAATGCAATTTTATTAATAATTGCAAATCTAAAAAAAAAATTTAGTTTAATAAAATTTTATTTTCGGTCCTCTTGGAGCGTATGATTTTTTTATGGTTATTGACAATATTTTTGTCATTGTGACATGCCCTTACATTTTTGTTTTCAATGCAATTTTATATGTAATTGCAAACATTAAAAAAATGAAATGTTTGTTCACAAGTGGTATAAAACCTATAAAAAAAAATTGAAATAAATATTTAAAATAATAACTATATAATTCAATGAAAATATATACCATTAGTCAACTCATACAAAATTTGAGGCTCATATAAACCATTTTTCTATAAAATTGTATTAGGATCGTATTATGTTTGAAAATTTCATATTTTTTTAAGCTTCAACTAGATACTTATCCTAATTATTTTGTGATTTTAGTTATATATTCTAGTTATTACGCTCATTTTCCCTTGCTAAGGTTATTGATATTGTGATCTTATTTTGGATTAAAATTGGACTACACTGATTCAATTTGGTACATGCAATGTACTTTTGATAGTTGCATCTTTTTATTAGTTACTAGCTCGGGTAGGGAAAAAAATCGGCTCCATAATTGATAACTAACATTATCAACTAATAATTATTTGTCATTTCCCCCTCTCCCAACTAAAATCCTAGGTCCACCATTGATCATAGGCATCCATAAATCACTTGCAATGCATGTGCTAATACACTAGTTTTTTTAATTAATTGTGAAAGGGCCTAAACGAATGATCCCTATTAGTAGAATGGATCAACATCAAATGTATCTTGAAATATATAGCTTAAAGACTATGGTGAACGGTGTTGCATGTCAAAGCTGACTACAAGTAATTCTCCACCACTATTTTTAATTAATTCCCAAAAATTAGATATCAATAAAAGCCTAAAGCAAATCAGAGTTCAGACACAAAGGTCTACAAGTGCTTTGGTTGACTAGATAATATTCCTAAATCTGAGTTTCAAATTCAAACTCCAATTTTTGCTTGAAGGCAGGTCAAGCCAATTATTGGATTGTTCTTAAATGATGCACTTAACTTATATGAAATCTCATTTAGAGCAAAACAATTGATTTGCAACATGTGAAGAAATTCCCCACAACTTGCTAGTTTATCATGCAAATCAATGAAATATCTAAAGCATACACTTCAAAATTTTGGATCGGTATATTTCGGAATTCAATAATTAGAATATTTCGACAATTTTCATATCGAAATACTTTTGGCAAGTTTCAAAATCATTCGGATCAAATATCAAAGTTGTCCTCTAAAATTAAATTGATATGTTAAGCATTGAGATTTTTTAATAAAATATAATAAGAATTAGAAGAAAAAAAACTCAATTTTAGTGGAGATACATAGCTTTTAGGGGTGGGCACGGGATGGGATGGACCTCATCTCGATCCCATTCGGTTACTTTATCTTCGGAACGGGATAAACCTCATTCCGACTTCATCCTATCCCAAACGGGTTTGAGTCGGGACAAAATGAACATGATTGGATTTTTGTGCAGTCTGAACTTATTACTAGGTTATTATACGTGCATATTTAAACGTATAATCCCATAATTATTATAATATCAACCATTCTCATTAGGTCAACTTATTTCAAACTCTAAAAAAAAAAATAGAGGCAAGGCTCAAGTATAGTCTAGACAGCTATACAAGGTCTAAATTTAATAAGAGTGGAGCGACTCCTCGAAGCACACCAGACCAACCCATTCTCACTTTAAGCACATGACATAGTATTTTTGTTCTAGAATATGCTAGGTCTTGTTTTTGCAGGTATCTATTTATGTTCTTAATAGTATATTTTCTATCATCATACATATTAAGGAATTATCTACAAAAGTGTTATTGTTTCAAACTATAAGAAAATTATTTGTGATGTTAAATTCACACAACTTCTCAAATTTCATGTACCATACATAACTTGAAACACAAAATTTTGAATTAATAAATATTAAAGAAATAAGTTTGGGACAGAACGGGATGGGCTGGATTGGAAATCTTCATCCCGATCTCATCTCACTCTAGATTGGGACGAGTTTGATCAAACCAAAAAAAACCCAAAAAAACCCAAAAAAATCAAGATAGAACAGGACGGGATCGGAATGGCAGGATGAGATGCCAACCCCTAGTAGTTTTGGCTATCTTTATTATATTTAAATTGTCATTTTTACACTGATCAAGTTGTCCTTTTGTTCATCATAAACACCCAAAAGTGGACAAAATATGAAATAGTTTACTTTTGAATATTAATATGCTATTATTCTTTCTTCCAGTCTTGAGGCAGGTTCAAATGCTTAAAGATTATTATTCCAACACTAATGGGCTATGCATGATATATATATTTGAACAAGTGAGCCTAAAGTTGTCAATAATGCTTGTTAAGATTTCTGTAAGTGAACCTAATCCGGCTCGTCGGGCACACTTCTAGAACAGTATGCTACAGGTCTAAAACTGTCAACCGCTCCCCGGAGTCATAATAGGTGATCTTAATGCCATCTACGATCCCTTGAAAAAAATTGGGGGAGTGGCACCATTTTTAGCATCGCTCAGTCACCTTAGGCTTTTTGTTGATACTCACCACCTTACGGACCTCCTTTTCGAAAGGTCCTAGTTCACCTGGTCAAATAAGCGTCAAGACGGATATAACATCAAAGCTAAGTTGGAGCGAGTTCTTGTGAACACAGATTGGTTTACTATGTTTCCCTCGGCCACTTGTCGGTCGATTCACGCCCCATCCTCGAATCATAAGGCTATTTTATTACAATTAGTCTATCAGCTCTCTTCGTCCCCGAGACCTTTCAGATTCTTCCACATGTGGGCTCGGGATTCGGGTTGTTGTACTATTATTTCTAAATCATGGAACCACATCCGACAGGGTCTTTCAGCCCATGTTTTTCTTACCAAGGTCAAAAATCTCAGCCATGCTCTTACCAGATGAAACAAATCTGATTTCTGTAACATCCAGACATGTATTCTCGAAACTCGTGCCACCATTGACGCACTTCATAATGATCCTTTATCCAAACTTAATGCTTCGTCTTTGGTTTTTCTAGAGGCAAGTCTAGAGGAACTTTTAACCAGAAAGGAGCTCTTCTGGCGCAATAAATTTGGCATCTCGTGGCTTTCAAAGGGGGACAAAAACACTAAAATTTTCCATATCTCTGCAGTTATGCGCCGCAAATCAAATGTGATTTTGCGTCTCAAAGACCTACATGATTCTTGGCAATCAACTCCCGAAGGGATGGGAAGGGTCATGTCTCAATATTTTTCTGATATTTTTCACACTTCCCACCCTCAGCTGGATCCAGTTATGCTCCAATTGCTCCAACCTATAATCTCAGACCTAGACAACAGAAGCTTGCTGGAAATACCCTCGGGCGAGATCATTCAGGAAACCTTGTTTTCTACTGGAAGCCACAAAGCTCCCGACCTCGATGGCTTTCACGCCTTTTTCTTCCAACATTACTGGGACATTGTGCAAGGTGACGTCATTCGGGTGGTTCAAAATTTCTTCTCTACAAAAATCTTGGACCCAAAACTTAATGAGACATTCATAGCCCTTTTGCCAAAAGTAGGAAACCCTACTACCCCATATAAATTTTGGCCTATCAGTTTGTGTAATGTAATTTACAAAGTCATCTCCAAGATTTTGACAGATAAGCTTAAACCTCTGTTGGATAACATCATCTTCTCTAATCAAGGGGCTTTCCTCAAAGGCAAATCCATCACAGATAATGTATCCATAGCCCATGAGACTTTTTTCCAAATGCAACATTTCAATAGGAAAAAACAAGGTTGGGTGGCTTTTAAAATTATATGGCCAAAGCCTACGATCGGGTTGAATGATCATTTCTTTCTCAAATTTTTCGAATATTGGGTTTCTCGTCGGAATGGGTCTCCTTGGTTGAACAATGTATCTCAACCACTTTCCTTCAGGTTCTTTTGAACGACGCCCCCTTGCCCTCATTTTCTCCCTCCCGTGGTCTCCGGCAAGGTGACCCATTGTCCCATATCTCTTTATCCTAGTTGTTGAAGCTTTCTCTCGCCTTTTGACTAAGACGGAAGACATTGGCATCAAGATTAGAAGACGTTCCCCTTGATAAGGCATCTCCTATACGCAGATGACCTCCTACTCTTTTGTCGGGCTTCTCTAGTCGAAGCCCATGAAGTCAAAGATATCCTTAGTCAATATTGTAATGCCTCTAGTCAAGGTGTCAATTTTGCAAAATTTGCGGTGTTATTCAATTCCAATGTGCATCCCAAACATGCTAAACTGATTTCTAGAATCCTAGGAGCTAAGTCTTTTTCTCATAAAGAAAAATATCTGGGGCCCCCTCTGATCTTTTCCCGGCAAAAATTCTTAGACTTCCAGTTTCTTTTAGACAAGATCTCAACTAGACTGACTTCTTGGAAATCCAAGTTTCTCTTTCAGGCCGGAAGAACGGTAATGATTAAAGTCGTTATCAACTCTATCCTGGTTTACACTATGCAGTCTTTCCTCCTCCCCATTGGGATTACTGATCGTATAGATAATCTGTCCGGCAACTTTTGGTGGAACGGTCAAGACGCTGGTCGCGTAAAACATCTTTACACTTGAGAAAAAATCTCTTCTCCCCGCCATCTGGGCGGTCTTAATATTCCTACTACTAGGAACAAGAATCTAGCCCTCCTTGCTAAGAATGTGTTGAACACTTTCACATCCGCTCACTCCCTTAGGTCTAGTCTGTTCAAATCTATTTACTATCATTCCAAGACCTTCTCACAACTCTCTAACTCTCCTGCCCTTACGTCCTTTGCTTGGAAAGGTACCCTGAAATCTTTCCTACACTGGCAAGTGCTTTCGGGAGACGGGTTGAACCCTTGGATGGAACCTTGCGTCAAACCGAGCCCGCTCCTTGTAGACCGTTTGTCTGATCCCTCGGCAACCAATTTACGATTCTCTGATCTCTAGTCGGTCACCCCTTCCTCTTCTGTCACTTGGAATGAACCTGTTCTTAACTCCTTTATCCTGCCTCCCGTAATGCAAGATATTTTAAATGTCTGTATCCGAGCTACATCTCGCCCAGACCGTCTTATCTGGCGAGGAGATAGGAAATGCCTTTTCTTGGTGAAAAATGCTACTAAGACTTTTGCCTCGCTCAGAGAAGTTAGTTCCTCGTCGACATTGCCCATCCCTTATTTAGAACCCAAAATCTTGCGCCATCTTTGGCATTTAAAGAACCCCCCCAAATGTCATTCTTTTCCTCTGGAAGGTCGGACAGAACTTGTTGCCTACCCTAACTTATCCAGAGTCCATGTTCTTCTGGATAATAAATGCGCTTTCTGCCATAACCAGGAAGAAGACATCCTGCATCTTTTTCTCCTTTGTCCAATCACCAATCGTCTTTGGCTTCTCTCGCCTCTTCCAATTGATTGGCACACTCATTCTCTTCAACTGGCTTCGGTTCCAAGCTTTTTTAAGTTTATGTGGCAATCTGCCAAAACTCATCTCATGTCATCAGAAGAAATGCTTTTGCAATTCTTAGTCATCCTTCTCACTATCTGGAGATTGAAAAACATCATGTTTAATAGATTTAAGTTTAGCACCTCTGAATTCAAGTCCACTTTGTCCAAACTCTGGTCCACTTGGAAAACTCATTGGTTTGATAAACCTCCTCAAACCCAGGATGTGACTCTACTAGTGCATCAAATCTCTCCTCCAATCTCCTTCCATCCATCCACATCCAACTGCGGACCAACATGAGATACATGTAGCCAACAGAGTTAACTTGATCCAGGCTCAAATTCAGTTCACCATGTCTCATAGAGTAAATAGTAGCATCCAAGGTGTTACTCAATGTTTAGATCAACTTGATCCTTATACTGTGATCGTTAACTTTGATACTTGTTTTCTTGACTATGCGAAGCAGGGCTCCGTTGGGATTATTGCCATGAATCTCAGAGGTCAGGTGTTGTCTTCGGTGGCGAGCGTGATCCCTAGTATGGTCATGGACAACACGATGGCAGAATTCTTTGCAAGTGAAGCGACCCTCATGTTAATCTAAGCTCAACGGTGGAAATGTGGGCTTATTTTTTGTGATTTGGCCAACCTACGAGAGGCGCTTTCGTCAGACAGTCGTACATCCTCCTTCGTTTTGGATTGGGCTTGGGAGCCTCTCTTTTGGAATATTAAACGTCTCTTTTTTTGTTGCAAGGTTGACATTATTTGTATATTAGTAGAGACCTCAATAGTGAGGTTCATAACCTCGCTTCCTCCACCAGGGAGACTATGTATGTTCCTTAAGTCCTTAATGCATAATGCTTTTATAAAAAAAATAATAAATAAATTCTGTAAGTGAAAATTTGGACTCTATAATGTTTGAGTGTAGGGTCTGAATTTGAAACCTCAATAATGAAAAATAAACGTAACAAATAATTGAACATATAAGGACAACCATCGATTACCATGTCAAGTTGAATTTGGTACTTTACTTGGTGAGTTTAAACTAGAGGTGGGCACGGGACGGGATGGGACGAGATAGACCCATCCCTATCCCATCCCGTTCATTCGGGATGGGACGGGACGGGACGGAACGAGATCAGCGTGCTCTCATTTTTTGACAAATTACTGCTTACCCAAGACTCAATTTGCTTAGTTGAAAATAGGCAAAGGCAATTTGTTGAACTACACATAAATGATAGCCTTGGATTGAGTATGCAACATCATAATAAACTACCATAAATGATAGCTGAAATTCACCCTGTAATTAAGATTTCTGCAGAGTTTTGAATGACTAAGATGTGGACAGTATAATGGCAATGGTGGACCTGCTCTACTGTTTCGAATAGTGAACAAAAGGATGAGTAGATTTGGGGTGCTAAGAAGAATGTTTCATTATAGCTTTAAAAAAAAACAGTCATTAAATTCATTGTCTTGACACGAAATAAAATCTCCAATGTAGTTAGCAATCCCATTTTGAGTTTTAAAGAGTTTGCAATTAAATAATTCATTTAGAATTCTAGAAATAAACCAATATCAAGTAGTTGCAGATATAGACTAATATCAATTACACTGATTTCAACTAAATTCATTTTTCTTCAATTACACTAATATTGCAATCCTAAAATAAATAAATAAATAATAAATATTAATAATAAATATTAAAAAATTAGTTCGGGACGGGGCGGGATTGCAAATCTTCATCCCATCTCATCCCATTCTAGATCGGGACGGGACGGGATCGGGATGAAATTATTCAATCCCATTAAGACCCGAAAAAATCGGGACGGGAACGGGATCGCGGGATGGGATGCCCACCCCTAGTTTCAACAAATAAATGAGAACTCCAAATTCACTAAATTACTTTTGGAGAAATTTAGATTTGAAATTTTATAGAAAGTTTCAAGGACTTGTTTGTTTACCCAAGAAACTTCACCGCACTTCATTTTAGCTAGAGGTTTCATAATTCATGTGAAATTTGGTGGAAAAGCCCATTGAGGAGAGTGACCCAAATCCTAAGGGTGTGTTTGGTTGCATGAAATATTATGCGCGCCATGAGGATTCTTATATTTTAGGCTAAGTTGATGTAACACTTCACATTCACCATTTGATTTTATGATCAATGGAAGTCTCATGAATATGAAAATCACACTTTTTGGTCATCCAAGGCATGTGATTCTCATATTTTTTAGACTTTCATTTCCACCATTAATTATAAAATCAAATGGTGGATGTAAAGTGATACCTCAAATTAACCTAAAATGTAGGAGTCCCCTTGTAAATTTTCATTACATAGGATTTCATGCAACCAAACACACCCTAAATGGCATGCCCTCCAACTACATGAGATATGCTCCACATGCGAAAATTCTAAATTTTATGTAGGGTTCCAAAGGAGTAAGGCTAGCTGTCGAGGAAGCCAGCCCCCTCGCTGATTTCCTGGCTGGCTTCCTCGACATTTAGAATTGCTGGTTCCCAAGTATTATGTTAGGACATAAAACTGTCACCCCTTGATTCAGACTTTTGTCATATCTATGGCAACAGGAGTGCCCAAAATCATGTTTGGTCAACTTGAATTTTTGCAAGCCAAGATCTTGGACCAAATTTTATTTTATTTTAAATTTTTTTAATGGCGTTGCAAAGTGGTGATGTAGATGACACACGTGACACAATGTGATGGCAATTCATGCTTACACAAAATGTTCTTTCCCTCTCATGAATTCATTCAATCACAAGTGAAAGGAAAAGGGGGAAAGCCCAGGATGAAGTTTCATTGATGCATTTATGATGAAGATGGTGGGGGATGGGAAGTGATAGTGAGATGTTGCAGTGAGAAGGACTCTGTTCATGAGAGACCTGTAACTGCATTTAAGAATCTCATGTGGTAGCTTCACAGGTCTTTACTACTCACAGACGAAACTAACCATCATTGTTGAAACATATCTGACCAAGATGAGAATATTTGGTGGAAGAAATTATGTAAAAGATGGTGCAATTATTAACATGGTCTTTGCAAATAAATAAGAGCATCCCCCACCCCATATCCCAGTGAAGATGCTTTATCTAATAAACAAAAAAAACTAAAAACTATAAACAAGAAAACATGCAAAATTTGTTATGTTTCAATTCAGTCGGTGGCATTTTTATCAGTTTATGGTGTGTTGACCAGTTCTGGGATACTATAATAATCTTGTTTGCCTTAAAAAAAAAAAAACCCAAATTTGTTTATATAATGAAGGCGTAGTTTGGCTCTATTAAAATTTGTGTATTTTTATATTTTTCACAACTATTTTTTCACATTACAATAGAAATATGATCTTAACATTTAAACAAAATTTGCACATTTACGACATTCTAATAAGTTTCTTAGTTCCAAGAGTGAGCGCCATTTGAGATAGCGTATGCTCGCTCACTTTAGAACATCAGGTTATGTTCAAACAACTATACAAAATTTCTTCTACAAAGTGAAACTTAGATTTTTTTTTATTTTTTATTTATTTTGAAGAGCAGATTGAGAAGGCACTCCTCTCTCGATAAATATAATTATAAATTTTTAATTCATATCATAAATATTTATAACTTTTTTTAATTTATCAATACTTTAGATTAATTTTCCATTTACCAAAAGTTGTGCTCTCAAATAATCAAAAGGTATAATTTATATCTATCAGTGCATGGATGGTACATTCATTCTTGATAGTGATGATACATAAAAACGGTCACACCCTTTAGCCGTACACGTGTTATGACGATCTCGAGGAACTACAAGCCCCATCATCAGCCCAATGTTGATCCGGCTCAAGCAGTTCTAAGCCCGCTCACTTCAGTCCGCTAGGCGGACCCAGACTCTCATAGCATGCTAGGCCCACATGTTTCACAGCTATCCTCAATATCCGTAAGCCCTCCTTAGGCAAGTATCTCGATGATCAGTTTCGGATGGGCAACTACAGCTGCTCTCCACTTCCAACTAAGAAACAAACACCAGAGTATCTTCCACACAGGGAAACTCCCTTCTACAGATTGTTCTTGGATTGAAAACTATCTCCCGCATATCTAGGAGCACAGACCTAACAGGGAACTTTCCTCCTACAACACGACTTCTAATTAGAGAGAGATCTCCTCCCTAAACTACGCCTACGATGGCTTGGTTGAACTAGGACTCTTTACACTATAAATAAGACATGAGGTTGGTAAGCTAAGGTACGCTACAAATTCCATGTTACAACATTACACCTTCCTTAGAGTCCTGTTTGACTTTAGTATCGGAGTGCCAACGACCACCACAATGGTGGTCCATGGCTCACGTGTGCTACTTGTGCATGTCAACAGGTCAGCAAGAACTATGTTAGAGCAGGGAGCGAAAAACGACTGCATCAGTTTGGTGCCGCCCTAGGAACAATATACTTCGTAACTTTACACTAAACGTCGTCTCCTTTAAAAAACACAAAGAGATGGTGACCACTAGGTCACGCAACAATGAAGAACAAGGGGACCCATCCAACGCTCAGGTCGTCCCTATACTGCCCCTTTCAGTAGTTCCTGTCATGTTCGGGCATCCAACTCACAGTCTTGTGCCGACAACAACACCATTGAACCCTGAATCAGATGAACGATCTATTTTCATGCACGAAGCTCTGTCTATAATTAAGGTGCTTACATCAGTGAAGAAAAGGCTTGCCGAGACACTAGAGACGTATCTAACCAGCTTTAACAGTGAGTTAACCACCGTCCACACTTGCAATGATACAATGGTTGTTTCAGCCTTCATAAACGAATTGCAGATAGGAAGGTTTTACAACTTTCTGACACTAGACCCTCCAGCGAACATGACAGACCTGACAGAGCAAACACAAAACTTCATCTCCGTGAGAGCGGAACAGAGAAGAATTGAACCCGCGAAGCCATCGGTCAACAGAATAGATGTGTTTCACGGAGCACATGCCAAGTCCGAGCTATCCAATAGGTCCAGAAAAAGGGCTCTACGAGATATGAGGATTCAAGCGATACGTCGCGAACAGTCGACGCAACATGGTCGGAAGCAAGGCCCATTTACGCCTCTGGTATTTACCGAGAAGGATCTCCAAGGCATACAACTCCCGCATGACGACGCCCTAGTGGTGATAATTTCCCTGGCAAGTTGGGAGGTAAAAAGGTCCCTGTTTGATACCGAAAGCTTGATGAACGTCATTTTCCTCCGTAAGCTCCGCAACATGCAATTAGACGAAGCAGCATTAAGTCTTGATGGTCGTCTAGTAACCGACTTTAGTGGCAAAAAATGGTTCCCCGTGGGAAAGATACAACTGACAATAACAACGGGAGAACAACCAACCCGTAAAACGTTCAAGAGTTCGTAGTAATTGACACGCATTCGGCGTACCATGCAGTTTTGGGAAGACCCTGGATACACCAGCTGGAGCGACGGTCTCCACCCTGCACCAGTGCATCAAGTACCCAACTAATCAAACGGTCGATACATTGAGAGGAGATCAGTTGACGCCCAGGGAATGCCAATACATGCCACCCGACAATCCTCAACAAACAACCAATCCAACGGCTAATACTACCCTTTATTCAACCCAAAGCATCGAGGAAGAACGACCGACACTAGATAACAATGCACCGGTAAGCCTGATTACGCCCAAACAGTACACGCGGTCAATTGCAGTAAAGATTGGAGTGTCGATCCCACGAGGAAAAACGATATACAAAACAAGGTCAAGGAAGAAGAACTACGTAAAACTAAATTTATGAAATTCTAGCAATTTTAAATTATGAAATTGAATTTAGTTTAATAAAAATCAAGTTTAAAAAAGTCACAAGGTTCCAAGAATCCCTCCTAGATTTCACGCGCCAACTAATATTGATTCGCTATGATGACTCAATTACGTGTTTCACATCCCAAACAACATAATCGGAAAAATAGTCTTTAATGCACCAATATATTTTAATGTAAATGGATTTTAGATTTCACTTTTTCTAGAAAGCACAAAGGTTGGTCATATGTGATATCCTAAATTTACGATATATCCAGAGACAATAACGTAATAAAAGACGATCGCATATAACTAACCTACCGGAATCAATTGATCCTCAAAAATTCCACACATAAGAAAAGCGTGACTAAACTTATATGGAGAAGAAAAAGACAACCACCGGAATAATAATCTACGAAGAATTTTATGAAATCTTTGTCACTAAAATAACATAAACTCCTATATTAAATAAAAGTGAAAATCATAAACATCATTATTCATCGTGAAAGCATAAAGCGAATCAAATACCAATTAAGTGTGTTACATCTAGGAGTTCACCTCTTCACCTTGCGTGGAGTTTAGTGACACATGGTGAAGGTGATGACAGCAACAACGGTGTGGAGCTTCATCGGCATGGCAGCGCGCGGTGGATTAGCGTCGCACTTTCTGCTCCTGCGCACTCCCTACTCCTGCGTTTCTGCTGCTGCTGGACGGCGTCGCTGTTGCGTCGTCGCTGCTGTTGCATTCTGTAATGCACTCTGCTGTCCTGCGTTTTCCTCTTTTGCGCCCTCTGCTGCTGCATTTTGGCTGTTGTCCTAGACAGCTTGCTCCCTATTTTTCTCCTTGTTGTATTTATGGTAAAGAGAAAACCTTTATTGGGCCCAATTGGAAACTCCCCAATTGGAAATCCAATTTCAATTGTAAACAAAAAGAGTTGCCCTCCTGTATTTGTGTTTCTATTCTTGCATAATTCCTCTCTATTGGTGGATCTCAAGCACAAATACAATTAGAAACCCAAAAACAAAAGGAAACAAAAGGGGTGACCCTTTTGTTTAGATTATGTTTTAATAAAAGGAAATGTGGGTTTGACTATATTCATCCGTATCACTTCTTTGTTCCACCAAAATTCAAAGCTAAATTTCTTTATTTTATTTCTTTGGTTATCTTAATCTTTTGCTTGAGTGTCTCCCGCTCCACTTCATCAATTTGTCTATGAATTTCCAAATTCGCCACGCTAATGCACTTTTGTCATTTAAACTCCAAATCCTACAAAACTACAAAAATAAAATAATTAAACTAAAATATACTATTCAAAACACTAACAAATATAAATTAGGAGGTATATTATGTAATAATTATGTGAACATCAAATACCCCCAAACCTATATTTTGCTAGTCCTCAAGCAAAATAAAATTAAGAATAAAATCCTAACTCACTTTCGTAGGAATCACGGTTACACTTACCTTAATGTGCAACAAGGCTTTAAACCTCTAGATATAGTCTCGTGAAGGTTTTCAGAAATGTTACCCCGAAACATTACTGACTCAATAAAACAAAATCTATTTTCTAAAAACATAATGCAAAAACATGGGCATTCCCCTTTATTTTCCTTAGAGTAATTTTTTGATTGCTTAAAATTCAAGAAAAACAAAAAAACTAAAAATGTCACAAAAGTATATCAATAGAGTACAATAATTTAATAGTATCTAAATGTTAAATAAATTTCATAATCATTCTCAACTCAAAGTATGTGTGTGAGAAGCCTTATCAACATAACTCTTCATCTCATAGTAAAGATGTGACGAGATAGCCTTTAGAAAGGACGCTTCGACTACAATTCTGTCATGTCACTCAGAAATAAAACACTCAGAGATTGGGCACTCAGTTGAAAAAAATATAAATTATGGAAAATGCAAGCATCTCACACATGAAAAACGGAATTTTCAAAGAGTAAAATGAATATGATCTCATGGACAGGAATATTGATTACTTTTGAGAATGTTGAATTAAACACCATAGTTCTTGCCTATTCAATCTCCACATCCACTAAACCAACTTTCACTTAAGATCAATTAGGTCTTTATTAGGTTGTAATGGGGCTTGGATTATAGCAAGCAATAATGGACGAAAAGGATACAAGAATTTCCTGAGAATGGCTACACCCTTGAATAAACACATAGGGCATTGAAGAACAAATCAATGTTGTACACCATTAACTTTTTCTTCATCATTTTCTTCTTCAACATTTTTTTTACATGCTTCTTTTTTTTCTTTTTCTTTTTCTTACATGTTTTTCCCCGTTTATACAATAAAACACTTTTACTTTGAGGGCGCATGAAATATCTATTTTCAACTCTTTCTATTTGCCCATTCCATAAATATATATCACCGTATACATTCTCAGAAAATTGGGTAAAGATAAAATAATATAGGTACTACTCTTTGATTGGAGTAGGTATTGGGAATGGGGTTAACAAAAAGAAGGCTATTTAAAGGCTCAAAGGGTTGCAAATGGATATTTAGCATTGGGCAGGCTAAAAGGCAAAAAAAATGGTTTAAAGAAAGAAATGCCTATATCACTTCATAAATTCTAGTTAGTGCTAGGACATCTCAACTAAATAAAGCAAGAAGTTCTAGTGTAAAAATTCAATTTTTATGTCATTCTTAAAGCAATCAATAAGAAAGTCAAGAATAATGAGATCATCAACGAAATAATGGGGGCTCAAGAAAAATCAGAGTGTAATTAATAACCCTCAAGAAATAAAGAATGGCTCAAAAACTCACAAGGGTTAAGTCTCCACTATTATTCTAAGGTTTTCTAATTCAATATCTTACTAATCAACTTCAAATCATGTTGACTTGGCTTATAGTGCACGAATAGTCGAGTTGAAAAGTTTCACGAAATACATCTAACATAAGGACAATATCAAATATCATATTTTCTACTAATATAACTATGTGACACGTGTTAGTATGTGTTTTCTCAAATTAAAGGCAACAATAATATTCTCTAAAATTAAAAAGACTCAAAACCGTTGTTTTTATTTATTTAGTTTTTTTTTAAATTCACCAAGAGTTCAGATTTCAAATGCATTTTCATAAAGATTTTGCACAATTACTGTAATCATCTAAGTATTCAATGGAGATTGAGTAGAACACATAAAATGACTCGGTTTAATTGTAAAATACGTTTTAATCTCAAAGATTTTGAAAATTGCAAAAAAAAAATAATAGACCACCATCACCCCCAAACCTAAACCAAACATTATCCTCAATGTATAAAATAATAATCATGACAAATGTCCTCACAGTCACCAAAATATAAGAAAATCATACCGACGGGAGAAAGGAACACATGGGATGAGGGTCTCCGAGTGACTCCAGTAGCAACACCTAAAATTCACCAAGAGTTCAGATTTCGAATGCATTTTCATAAAGATTTTGCACAATTACTGTAATCATCTAAGTATTCAATGGAGATTGAGTAGAACACATAAAATGACTCGATTTAATTGTAAAATACGTTTTAAGCTCAAAGATTTTGAAAATTGCAAAATAAAATTAATAGACCACCATCACCCCCAAACCTAAACCAAGCATTGTCTTCAATGTATAAAATAATAATCATGACAAATGTCCTCACAATCACCAAAATATAAGAAAATCATACCGACGGGAGAAAGGAACACATGGGATGAGGGTCTCCGAGTTACTCCAGTAGCAACACCTAAAATAACCTGAAACACTTAAAGAAAAACATAAAAGAAAAAACCTAAACTAAACTAAAAAAATAAAAATAAATAAAAACCTAAACTAAAGATAGGGTGGAGAACATCAAATCAAGTAGACAGGGGCAACCAGAGAGATCTCTTCTGGCACCTTTACTCGCTCCACATAGTGCTTCAAATGTTGCCCATTTACTCTAAATACTCTCCCATCTATTGGATCTTCAATTTCTATGGACCCATTGGGAAAAACTTGTTTTACCATGAATGGGCCCGTCCATCTCGATCTTAGCTTTCCAGGTTGAAGATGAAGTCGTGAGTCATAGAAATAAACTGGTTGGTTGGGCTCGAAATGTTTCCTCAGAATTTGCTTATCATGAGCTGTTTTCAATTTCACCTTCTATATTCAGGAATTGTCATAGGCATCATTCCACAACTCCTCAATTTCAGCTAACTGAAGTTTCCGCTGAATACCTGCATCATTGAGATCAAAGTTAGTGTTTTTTACCGCCCAATAAGCGCGGTGTTCAAACTCAACAGGTAAATGACAGGCTTTTCCATATATAAGCCAATACGGAGACATCCCGAGAATTGACTTATAAGCGGTACGATAAGCCCAAAGTGCATCAGGAAGGCGCAAGGACCAATCCTTCCTATCCGGATTCACCATCTTCTCCAAGATTTGTTTCACTTCTCGATTTGCCAGCTCGGCTTGGCCATTTGTCTGCGGATGATAGGCATTGGCAACCTTGTGATGAACTCCATACCTGCGCATCAAAGCCTCAAAAGAGCGATTACAAAAATGAGTCCCCTGATCACTAATAATGGCTCGTGGTGTACCGAAACGGGATAAAATGTGTTCATTGATAAAGTTGACAACAGTGTTGTTGTCATTGTTCCGGCACGCCACAGCCTCAACCCATTTGGACACATAGTCCACTGCAAGCAAAATATACAAATATCCAAAAGAAGGTGGAAAGGTCCCATAAAATCAATCCCCCAACAATCAAATATCTCAATGACTAAGATGGGGTTAAGGGACATCATGTGTCTCCAGGACAATGCACCTAACTTCTGGCATCTATCACAAGAACGACAATAATTGTTAGTGTCCTTAAATAATGTAGGCCAATATAATCCAGACTGTAAAAATTTTGCAGAGGTCTTTTTCATAGAAAAATGGCATCCACAAGCTGCACTGTGACAAAAATGTAAGACACTTTCAATCTCACCTTCAGGGATACAACGCCTCATGATTTGGTCGGGGAAATACTTATATAGATAAGGATCATCCCAATAAAAATTTCTTACCTCGACAAAAAATTTGCGCTTATCTTGAGTACTCCATGATGATGGAACTTCGCCAGAAAAAAAAGTAATTAACAATCTGTGCATACCATGGTATTTGAGTGGCGGTGAATAGGTGTTCATCAGAAACTATGTGTCCCAGAACAGTTTCTAAATTACCTACAACTATAGTCCAACCTAATGCAGATTTGTGCTCACGTAACATATTAATCAATTCTTCTTCTTGTGAGCTATCAAGCACGAAATAAATAATAACAGGAAATGTATCACCTGGTCCGAGGAATGCATGTTTAAGTCCCTCGGGCAGTGGAGCTAGGTCAACTTTCGGAGTTTTCGCGGTGGATGGTTGTGGTTTCTGTCTTTCCTTTGGCAACTCCTCAAAGCATGGTTGCCATTGTTGTCCTCCTTTATCCTTTAACCCTGAAACAACAAAAATATCAAAAGCATTGTCAGGATAAAGTCAACTCTTAGAATCAGAATTAGAAAGGAGGTACTCTAAGGTTTCAGAGTCTGCGCTCAGGAGCGCCTCCTCTGATATCAGCGTGTCTATCATGTAGGTATGATGACACTCATCATCATCACGTGGTTGCTTGCTAATATTGAATATGTTGACCTCCAGAGTCATGTTCCCAAAAGACAGCTTCATTAGACCGTTCCTGCAATTGATGAGAGCGTTAGCTGTGGCAAGAAAAGGTCTACCTAAAATAATCGGAACTGTAGACTCCATATTAACCGCAGAATGAATATCTAAAATAAGAAAGTCGACGGGATAGTAAAACTTATCAATCTGCAGCAAGACATCCTCGACTATTCCTCTTGGCTTCTTAACTTATCTATCGGCCAATTGTAGTACTACGGATGTGGGTTTAATCTCTCCTAGACCCAGTCGCAAGTAAATAGAATATGGCATTAGATTTACACTTTCTTCTAAATCCAACAAGGCTTGGCCGAACTCATGAGTCCCAATTTGGCAGGTGACTGTAGGACACCCTGGATCTTTGTACTTAGGTGGTGTCCTCTGCTCGATCACCGCACTTACCTATTATGTCAAGAAGGCAGTCTTCTTGACATGATGTTTCCTCTTGATAGTGCATAGATCCTTGATGACCCTCGCATAAATTGGTACCTGTTTAATCACATGCAACAATGGTAAGTTAATTTTAACATGTTTCAAGTGTTCTAGAATCTCACCATGCATTTTCGATTTCTTTCCAGTAAGTTGTAGTGCTTGAGGAAAAGGAATTGGAATGTTCTTGTTGGGCTCATCCTCAGGGATGCTCTCATTTGCACTTGGGGAGGTGCCTATAGTCGTGGACGAGCTTGATCCATCTAAAATCTTACCACTCCGAGTAGTGATGGCATTAACCTCTTTGAAATTCTGAGGGTCTGAAGTAGAGGTTTGTGCCATAAGTTGGCCCTTCGGATATGCTTTAGGCTGTGATGGAAATTGGCCCCGCTCTTGTACTGCTAATGAACATGTCAGCTTGGTTATCTGGCTTTTGATCTCCTTGTTCTCTTCTGCCAACTGTGTCAATGCAACCTCAAATTTTTGATTAGTTTTACCTTGTGCCTCTATAAATGCATGTAATGTGTCTGAAAAAGAACTTCTGTTAGATTGCGCATTGTATGGAGGTGCAGGGTATGACCTAGGTGGTTGTGCTTGTGAGTGTGTAGGTTGGTCTGCTTCGGACCTCTAGCCTAAGTTAGGGTGATCTCTCCAGCCAGAATTGTAAGTGTTAGAGAATGGTGAGTAAGGCTTTTTGTACATCCCTAAAGCGTTACATTGTTCCTCATAAACCTCTCTCATCTCAGTCAAGGTTGGGCAATCCTGTGCGAAGTGTTCAACTCCCCCGCATATAAAACAGGCGTCCTGTAGCTCAACTCTGGCAACAGTATGTGTGGGCCTACCATCCTTGGTCTTAAGTGCCTCTAACTCCCTAGTTACTCTATCCAATTGGGCTCTAAGGTTGTCCTCTTCCCTAAGTTGGTAGACTCCAACTAGGCATGCTCTATCCGTGCTCTCAGTAGCACTTGGACCAGTCCAAGTATGAGCCTTTTCAGCCAAGTCATTCAGGTACTCAATGGCCTCGTCAGGGTCCTTTTGCAAAAACTCTCCATTACACATCATCTCAACGAACTGACGCTCTCTACTGGTGAGCCCCTCATAAAAATAATTGACTAAGCGCCAACTCTCATACCCATGGTGTGGACATGTATTCAAGAGATCCTTGAACCTCTCCCATGCTTGATATAACAATGTCTCGCTATTCTTTTGGGTGAAGGTAGAAATATGTCTCTTTAGACCGTTGGTTTTGTGGTGAGGAAAGTATTTATTAAAAAATGCTTGGGTCATCTCCTCTCATGAACCTATAGACCTTGGTCGCAAAGAGTGTAGCCAACTCTTCGCTTTTTTCTTAAGGGAAAAAGGAAAAAAACCTTAGTCTAACCGAGTCTACAGCCTCAACTTTGTTGTGGAAAGTAGCCACAACTTCCTTGAATTCCCTAATGTGAATATAAGGATTCTCACTCTCTAGGCCATGAAAAGTGAGTAATAATTGTATCATACCCGGCTTAAAATCTAGCTTTAGTGTACTTGGT
The DNA here is from genome assembly GCA_963556465.1 of Berberis vulgaris. Lineage (NCBI taxonomy): Eukaryota > Viridiplantae > Streptophyta > Magnoliopsida > Ranunculales > Berberidaceae > Berberis > Berberis vulgaris. The sequence goes on from OY747127.1 coordinate 76,870,132, forward strand.
GCAAACATGATACATGATGGAGTAGCAGTGCGCGTGGGGTGAAGATAGTCTTTTAGCGACCGAACATGGTCATCTTCATGATTACTCATGGTCTAAATTTGGTCTCAATGTGAATTTGTGGGTGTTCTAAATTTGGGATCTTAAGTGGTCTCTATTCCAACTCACACTCCCCCAATGTCATTTTTTGTTTTTTTGCAATTTTTTTAAGAAATAAAATAAAAAAAATAAAAATAAACTGGACCTAAAACCTAAAAATAAAATAAAACAATAAGCAAGAAAGATAATACCCGAAACCTCCCTTGTAGAATGACGTTTTTCCCCGGCAACGACACCAAAATTTGATTACGCCCAAACAGTACACGCGGTCAATTGCAGTAAAGATTGAGGTGTTGATCCCATGAGGAAAAACAATCTACAAAACAAGGTCAAGGAAGAAGAACTACGCGAAACTAAATTTAAGAAATTCTAGCAATTTTAAATTATGAAATTGAATTTAGTTTAATAAAAATCAAGTTTAGAAAAGTCACAAGGTTCCAAGAATCCCTCCTAGATTTCACGCGCCATCTAGTATTGATTCGCTATGATGACTCAATTACGTGTTTCACATCCCAAACAACATAATCGGAAAAATAGTCTTTAATGCACCAATATATTCTAATGTAAATGGATTTTAGATTTCATTTTTTCTAGAAAGCACAAAGGTTGGTCATATGTGATATCCTAAATTTACGATATATCCGGAGACAATAACGTGATAAAAGACGATCGCATATAACTAACCTACCGGAATCAATTGATCCTAAAAAATTCCACACATAAGAAAAGCGTGACTAAACTTATATGGAGAAGAAAAAGACAACCACCGGAATAATAATCTACGGAGAATTTTATGAAATCTTTGTCACAAAAATAACATAAACTCCTATATTAAATAAATGTGAAAATCATAAACATCATTATTCATCGTGAAAGCATAAAGCGAATCAAATACCAATTAAGTGTGTTAGATCTAGGAGTTCACCTCTTCACCTTGCGTGGAGTTTAGTGACACATGGTGAAGGTGATGACAGCAACAGTGGCGTGGAGCTTCATCGGCATGGCAGCGCGTAGTGGATTAGCGACGCACTCCCTGCTCCTGCGTTTTTGCTGTTGCTGAACGGCGTCACTGCTGCTGTGTTCCCTGCTGGGCTGCTGCGTCGTCTCTGTTGCTTCGTCGCTGCTACTGCGTTCTGTAATGCACTCTGCTTTCCTGCATTTTCCTCTCTTGCATCCTCTACTGCTGCGTTTTGGCTGTTGTCCTGGACAACTTGCTCCCTGTTTTTCTCCTTTCTTGTTGTATTTATGGTAAAGAGAAAACCCTTATTGGGCCCAATTGGAAATCCAATTTCAATTGTAAACAAAAAGAGTTGCCCTCTTGTATTTGTGTTTCTATTCTTGCATAATTCCTCCCTATTGGTGGATCTCAAGCCTAAATACAATTAGAAACCCAAAAACAAAAGGAAACATTTAAATTCTGTTTTAATAAAAGGAAATGTGGGTTTGGCTATATTCATCCGTATCACTTCTTTGTTCCACCATAATTCAAAGCTAAATTTCTTTATTTTATTTCTTTGGTTCTCTTAATCTTTGGCTTGAGTGTCTCCCGCCTCACTTCATCAATTTGTCTATGAATTTCCAAATTTGCCACGCTAATGCACTTTTGTCATTTAAACTCCAAATCCTACAAAAATACAAAAATAAAATAATTAAACTAAAATACACTATTCGAAACACTAACAAATATAAATTAGGAGGTATATTATGTAATAATTATGTGAACATCAAAGCCCTCGAGGCTGACCCAATGCCGGATAACATGAGGAAGAAACTGTTACGGCATACCTCAACAACCCTCAAAACAGCAAGGCCATTCAGATCGATTCCCGCCTAAGCTAGGTAGTGGTGAAGCAATTTACGGAGTTGCTACAACATAACCAGGACATCTTCATCTGCACCATGCGTGATATGGTCGGGATCGATCTGTCGATAATCACTCATCACCTCAAAGTTGACTCTTTGAAAAAAACCGTTAGATAGAAGAAAAAACATGTGGTGCCCGAAAGGAACGCGATCATAAACGAGGAAGTACAATGTTTACTCGATGCAGACATGATCAAGGAAGCGTGATACCTCGACTGGCTGGCAGACACCGTTCTGGTAAAAAAATGGGAAGTGAAGAGTATACATAGACTACACTGATCTAAAAAAATTATGCACAAATGACAACTTCCCACTCCCCCGCATAGATCAGATCGTAGACGCCACTTCGGGACACGACCTACTCAGTTTTATGGACGACTATTCAGGCTACAATCAAATATTGATACACTCCCGATAAAGAAAAAACCTCTTTTGTGATGGAAAGAGGAATATATTTCTATAGGGTAATGCCATTCGGCCTGAAAATGTTGGAGCTACTTACCAACGATTGGTCAACCAAATGTTCAAAGAACAGATCGGTAGAAATATGGAAGTATACATCGATGACATGCTGGTCAAGATCCTTCGCACCCACGGCCACGTACAAGATCTTTCCGAAGCATTTGACCAACACAGGAAATACCGGATGAAACTCAACCCACAAAAGTGCACATTCAGAGTCGGGTCTTGGAAATTCTTAGGCTATATAGTAAACAAAAGGGGAATCGAGGCTAATCCTAAACAGATTCAGACCCTTCTCTCCCCGACCAATATCAGAGACGTTCAGAGCCTGACTGGGAGGGTAACAACACTCAACATATTTATATCAAACAAATGCCTCCCATTCTTCAAGATACTAAGAGGGAGCAAAGGATTTTCATGGAACGAGGAATGTGAACAAGCCTTTTAGAACCTGAAAGCATACATGGAAAATCCAGAGCTACTCTCAAAGCCCACGACAGGTGAAATACTATACTTGTACCTATATGTTTCAAAACACGCTGTCAGTTCGGCCCTCGTATGAGATGACCAAGGAACCCAGAGGTCAGTATACTATCCAGCAAAACTTTCGTAGAAGCGGAAGCACTTTATCCGGACCTGGAAAAGTTGGCTCTGACGCTAGTCGTATCCTCCAAAAAACTGAGGTCTTATTTTCAAGCCCACTCTATAACGGTCCTAACCAAACATCCACTCCGTTCGATATTACATAAACCCAAGCTATCTTGCAAGATAGTGAAATGGTCGGTAGAACTCGGACAGTTCGACTCGCCATCAAAACCCGGGCATTCGCGGACTTCATCGCTGAATTCACTGGCGGAGAAGAATCGAAGATAGACTACCAACTCTCAGAATCATATGTCCCAGCATGGACCCTCCGTTGCGATGAATCTTCAACCGATAGGGCAAGCGGAATACGGATCACACTCCGCTCCCCCAACGGCTTCACACTCGAAAAGGCAGTCAGATTCGGCTTCCCCGCTTCAAATAACAAGGCTGAGTACGAAACACTTCTGTCAAGCCTAAAGCTAGCCTTAAAGATCGGCATATATCGTCTAACAACATACAATGACTCAAGACTAGTAGTCAACCAGGTCAAAGGAGATTTCAATAGCAAAGATCCCCACATGATAACCTACCGCAACAAGGTACTTGGCTTAATGGGCGGATTCAAGAGCTGTTAGCTCACATAGTGCCCCGAGACGACAACAAAAAAACTGACGAGCTAGCAAAAGAAGCCTCGGCCTCCAATGAAGACTTCAGCAACCTCATTGAATATCAAGAGAAATCAAGTCTCGACGAGGAAGAACACAAAGATATCTGCGCTGCGGAAACACAGCCCAATTGGATGACTCTGATACTAGAATATATAGCGACCGGGGCCCTACTAACCGAGAAGGTTGAAGCACGATGACTTAAAAACAGAGCTGCAAGGTACACTCTCATGAACAAAAGGTATATAGGAGGTCTATGACAAGGCCCTTGCTCCGATGTTTATCGCCTTCAGAGGCAAGCTAAGTCTTGGGAGCCATCCACAACGGTATATGTGGGAATCATTCAAGCGGGAGAACCCTCGCCCATTAGGCCCTGACTCTAGGGTAATATTGGCTGACCATGCAGCGAGACTCTAAAGACACCGTCCGCAAGTGCGACAAATGGCAGAGGTTCGCGCCATACACCCATATGCCAGTTCAACCATTAATCCCAATGACTAGTCCATGGCCATTCGCGCAATGGGGAATGAACATCGTCAGGCCGCTTCCGACGTCGACTGGCATAAAATTCCTTCTTGTCGCTGATGATTACTCCATCAAGTGGGTCGAGATCGAGCCCCTATCCAAAATAGGGCAGATCCAGATCGAAAAATTCATATGGGTCACCATCGTCTGTAGATTTGGCATCCCCTGAGTATTGGTCAGTGACAAAGGAACACGGTTTGAAGGTAGCAAGGTCAAATAACTGTGCAAAAGTTTGGGAGTCAAATACCACTTCTCCTCGCTAGGACACCCCCAAGCCAATGGTCAAGCGGAAGTTACCAACCAGACGATCCTATAAGCCATCAAAAGAAAACTCGATGCAGTTAAAGGAAAATGGGTTCCAGAGCTACCTGGAATACTTTGGGCATATCGAACAACTAAAAGAATCCCTAACATACGGGTCAGAAGCTATGGTTCCGATAGAACTCGAGGTGCCAACCTTCCGGACGAAAAACTTCATACCAAATGGTAATGACGAAGCCTTGTGCATGGGACTAGACCTCCTCGACGAAAAAACAGAATCTTGCATCCGCCAAAATAGCCGCCTACCAACAACGAATGGCACAATACTATAACAAGAAAGTCAAGCCGCGCGAATTCAAGGTGTGAGACTGGGTACTCAGGAAGACCTAGCAAAACACCAAAGAAGCCAGAACGGGAAAGCTAAATCCAAAGTGGAAAAACCCTATAGAGTTGCCAAAGTCAACAGACCGGGAACATACTGGCTGAAAGACGCCAACGGCGATGAGCTGAAACGACCATGGAATGTAGAACATCTCAAAAAATATTATCAATAAAATATTTTGTTTTTACCAAATTTTCCACTACCGTCCGCTACAACCCCCACCAGCTCGGCTATTACCAAACTCGAATATCACCCAAAAGCCTAATCCGCATCGCGCGGATCACGATGGCGGAGGAAGTAGGAGTCTAGTCGGCGCTGGTCCGCTGACGACGATGACTCACCAAGGATCATTACTTAGACAGTGATCGCCAAACTTGCCAGGTAAGCCCAGTCAATTCGCGTCTGATGACGGCGACTTCTAGTGCCCAAAGCCCAATCCGCTTCGCGCAGATCACGATGGCGAAGGAAGTGGGAGTCTAGTCAGCGTTGGTCCACTGATGATGATGACTCGCCAAAGGGATCATTACTCTCAATGCAGACAATGATTGTCGAGCTTGCCATTTAAACCCAGTCAGTTCGCGACTGATGATGACAGCTTCTGGTGCCCAAAGCCTAATCCGTTTTGCGCGGATCACGATGGCGGAGGAAGTTGGAGTCTAGTTAGCGCTGGTCCGCTGATGACGACGACTTGCAAATGGATCATTACTCTCAATGCAAACTGTGATCGCCGAACTTGCCAGGTAAGCCCAGTCAGTTCGCAACTGATGACGATGACTTCTGGTGCTCAAAGCTTAATCTGCTTTGCGCGGATCACGATAGTGGATGAAGTGGGAGTCTAGTAAGTGCTAGTCCGCTGACGACGACGACTCGCCAAGGGATCATTACTCTCAATACAGACAATGGTCGTCGAACTTGTCAGGTTAGCCTAGTCAATTGGCAACTGATGACGACGACTTTTGGTGCCCAAAGCCTAGTCCACTTTGCATGGATCACGGTGGCAGAGAAAGTGGGACTCTAGTCAGCGTTGGTCCGTTGACGACGATTACTCGCCGATGGATCATTACTCTCAATGCAGACAGTGATCGTCGAACTTGCCAGGTAAGCCCAGTCAGTTCGCGACTGATGACAATGACTTCTAGTGCCCAAAGCCTAATCCGCTTCCCGCGGATCACGATGGCGGAGAAAGTGGGAGTCTAGTCAATGCTGGTCCCTGATGACGACGATTCGCCAAGGGATCATTACTCTCAATGCAGACAATGATCGCTGAACTTGCCAGGTAAGCCCAGTCAGTTCGCGATTGATGACGACGACTTCTGGTGCCCAAAGCCTAATCCACTTCGCACGGATCACGATGACAGAGGAAGTGGGAGTCTAGTCAGCGTTGGTCCGCTGATGACGATGACTCGCCAAGGGATCATTACTCTCATGCAGATAATGATCGTCGAACTTGTTAGGTAAGCCCAGTCAATTCGCCACTAATGACAACGACTTATGGTACCCAAGATCAGTACCGGGATGCTCCTCCCTAATCAGCTCCAGGAGCTCCAATCTACCACTAACAACCTCGAACGAGATAAAGGGCTTTCTGCTTGACACGTCAAAGTCTACCGTTCCCAACAGGGCTTCATAATGCGAACGCTCATCTACCAGCAATCGTTCCGCCTCCAGAGTGCGGTGAAGCCCCTCATCAACTGCGGCTTCCAACAACTACCTTTTGGTGGCCCATTCCGCCTCCGCTTACTTCCTTTCGGCTCCATGCACTCACAATCAACAATAATGCCAGAAGACTTCAACCTACCTTCCAAGGAGTCTGCCCGGTAAAGAGCGTTCGAATATGAAGTTCGCAGGTCCATGAAGGACTTCTCCAAAGCAAACACCCTTCCATTGGCTTCGGGATGCAACAAGACATTATCATGTAGCTCCGCGGTGTGAGTAATCGTTCCAAGGCCACGACGACGCAAAACCTCGACACGCGCTCCAACCTCCTCCTCAGCTAAGTGAGCAAAAGGAGTCGGAACGCCCAGTGAAAGGTTGCGACCCCCCCAGGGTGTCACCTGTGCAGACCGTGACACAATAGGGGGAGAGGACGCCCTGACAGAAGTATGCCTCTTCCTCGGAACAACAATAGGAGGTATATTCGCCTCCAGTTCAGCGAGCCCGAAAGGATTGGACAAGGCCAGACCTCTCTTTCTCAAGCGACAAACAATTACTCCCTCAGCTGGTGAACCTGACATGGGATGGGAACCATAAGAACACCATAACAGATCGTTGCGTGAAACATTGCCTGGCATTACAACCTCCTCAACGGAAATCGAAAGAAGCTTGAGAAACTCCTCTTCTAGTCGCTTCTCTTCCTCGCTGAGAGACGGAATAACAAACCTCCCTAAAACAAAAAAAAGATGTAAGAACCAGTATCGTAGAAGGGACATACAGAAACACGCATATCCCGACAATAGAAAGACTCACAAAGATCAAACTGGAAGTATCGAGACACTTTACGTCTCTCGAGCTTGAAGTAACCAGAATTCGCCGAAGCAAGGAACCATTGCTTCGCCTAAGATTTGGCGTTGCCCACCGCCAGTTGCAGACAAGGAGGGCACTTCAACACACAGATACCCCTGGAATCCAACTGAGCCTCAATCAGGTGATGAATCACCGACGAAGATAAGCGAATTCCAACGTCATGGGCCCTCAGGAGAAACACGAGCAATATCTTGAACCCGCTCGGCGCCATTTGCGCGGGAGGCATTCAAATATGAGTAAGGAAACACCAAACGTCATCTGGCGATGGAAGCCGGAGCCGGACTCAAACATGCCTCGGTGCAAATCTATGAACCCATAAGGAGGCACAGTCAGACCTAAAACTGAAATGTGGGAACAATTTGTAAATCTTCTGGGAGGCGGTACAAACTACGAAGCCTGGTCAACTCATTTTCATCGACCAAACTATCTTCGAAGAAATTGATAAAAGCAAGAGATAACGGGTTCTTAGAAGAAGATTTAACGTTGTCGACCATTAGAAAATGAAACAAATACTACAATTCAAAAAGATAACGCGAATAACAATGAAGAAATCCTTTTCAAGACAGTGAATATTTATAGGGAAGGCAAATTGCATTTTTCCTCCTTGAGCAGTTGCGTACCCATTAATGTCATGCGTCGTTCAAGACGAACGCTTCGAGTCCAATCATCATGACAGTACAATTGTCTTTTCAAAGACTCAGTGGACCGATTTAACACCCCACTAACCCGGGGAGAGTAGTTGATGATATATAAAAATGGTCACAACCCTGAGTCGTACATGTGTTATGACGATCTCAAGGAACTACAGGCCCCAGCATCAGCTCAATGCTGATCTGGCCCAAGCGATTCTAAGCCCGCTCACTTCAGTCCGCCAAACGGACCCAAACTCTCACAGCATGCTAGACCCACACGTCTTACAACTATCCTCAATACTCGTAAGCCATCCTTAGGCAAGTATCTCGAGGATCAACTTTGGACGGGTAACTACAACTGCTCTCCACTTTCAACTAGGAAGCAAACACCAGAGTATCTTCCACATAGGGAAACTCCCTTCTACGGGTTGCTCTTGGATTGAGAACTATCTCCCACGTATCTAAGAGCACATAGCTAACAAGGAATTTTCCTCCTACAACATGACTCCTAATTAGAGATGGATCTCCATTAAGATCTCTTCCCTAAACTGCACATACATTGGCCTGGTTGAACAGGGACTCTTTACACTATAAATAAGACATGAGGTTGGTAAGCTAAGGTACGCTACAAATTCGTTGTTACAGTATTACACCTTCCTCATAGCCTTGTCTGACTTTAACATCGGAGTGCCATCGGCTATCACAATGGTGGTCCATGGCTCACGTGTACTACTTGTGCAGGTCAACAAGTCAGCAGAAACCATATCAAAGTAGGAAGCGAAAAACGAGTGCATCAGAAAGTGTATAATTAATTGGGTCCCATATCTCACTAACTTCCACCACCTTTATTTTTCCAATCGATGGAACTGAATCAATGAATAGAATATAAAGCTTCCTTGCTTGGTAGTAGGGGTGGGCACGGGACGGGATGGGACGAGATAGACCCATCCCTATCCCATCCTGTTCATACGGGTTCAGGATGGGACGGGATCAGCGTGCTCTGTTTATAATCAGCTGGAATATAATCTGAACATACTAACCTGATTCAGATATACTAACGTAACTAACTCGATTCCTTCAATAAATCAGAGCATACCAATCAATACTAACTTGATTCCTTCAATCAATACTAACCTGATAACTTCAATATAATCAGAGCATAAACATACTAATCAGAGCAAACTAATCAGAACTAATCAATGTACATAATCAGTTGATTCCTTCAATATAATATGAACATAACTCATTCCTTCAATGTAATCAGATTATAGCATAATCAACTAGAATAAATTCTGAACATAATCTGAGCAGTATCATAATTTGCTAGAACATATTACAACATATTCATAATTTACTGCAATTCAATACAACAATCTATTGCTAACATAGGTTGGACAAATGTATTAAATGATCAATGTCCATACATAATCCTAAGCAGAATTTATGCACATCAAGACCCATTGATAAAGATATTGGTTGAAAGAACAGAACTGAACATGAAAATTAATTTCAGGTTGGTAAAATTTTTTGTAGCAACATCCATAACAAATAGAATAGGATTTACTGCTGAAGCCAAGTTCTTTTATCCCCGAGTCATGCAAACTATGATAGTATCATCATATTGAATACCCACTCAAAACAGATTGTAAGCTACTCACATTGAACCAGTTGACATTGTTTCTGATCAACTAATATGATATCGGTTAGGGAGAAAAGAGCGATGAATGAAGTTGTCATCTAAAGTCTAAGCCACGTAATGCCCACTAATCTTTTGTTTGTGATCAACTAGTGATAGTCTAAATTTATCAATCCTAAAATAAATAAATAAATAATAAATATTAATAATAAATATTGAAAAATTAGCTCGAGATTGAAAATCTTCATCTCATCCCATCACATTCTAGATCGAAACGGGACGGGACGAAATCAGGATGAAATTATTCAATCCCATTAAGACCCGGAAAAATCAGAACGGAATCGGGATCGTGGGATGGGATGCCCACCCCTACTTGGTACCCTTACACCGCAAAAGTCATGCACCAGGGCACCACCGACAATAATCAACCAAACTTCCTAGAAAATCAAACACCCAATTTAATTCAACCCCACACGATAATTTACTTCAAAATTCAATTTATTTTGGCCTTCAACACTGAAGTGCTCGAATATATCTGAACGCCACTTACACAAATATTCTTCTTCTTGTCTGGGGATCTACATCTCCACAAAGTTCAAATGGAGGTCACCAGCTTCATGGGTTCTAGTCAATATTAGTTTTTTGTGCTAATTTGGCACTCTGGGTATTTGTTTGTCTCTGGTTTTGAGCACAGAGATGGGCTTTGGTTGGTCAAGCTCACATGCAGGTGAGATATCTGTCAAAAGCATCAATGGGTTGTTTCAATTCAAGTTTGTTTTTGTAGACTTTGATAATTCTTTCATGTTTGGTTTCAGTGTTTGATTTAATATGGAATGTATGTTTATGAGTTTTGTTTATATTTGATTTTGTGCAGAAAGAGTGAGGCTTTTGTTGATGGGAGAGAGGTAGATACACATTTCCAACTGAAACCATCGAAGAAAGCAGAGTTGGAGTAAACTCAAGACCTCAGGTTTGCATTTTCTGAAAAATAAAAATTCAGTGAAAATGTAATTTCCTTGCTGCTTGTCTTTTCCTCTTCAGGCAATTTTCCATTTTAGTTTCAGTAAAAAATGAACAAATAAATAAATAAATTTATCAAAATGAATGACATAGTTAAATCATTACAAACCCAAAAGCTAAATTCTGAAAAAAAAAAAAAAAAAAAAGATCTTCCCATGTGTATGTTTGTATATTTTGAAATTTTTGTTGTTTTGATGCTTTGATGGCCATTGTTTCTCATGTTCTTGTCATTTTCCTAGAACAGACCCTTTGGAATAGATCTTCTTCTATGATAATGTGATGTAATCTCAGTGAATGTTATGGATTTTAAAATTCGACTCCTTCATTTTTTTGGTAATTATCTGACTTTTTCAATGAATTTTTTTTGTCAGAGTATGCCTCAAGACAGCCTGAGATCAGTTGTTTACAGATCACTCGTCCATTGTGATGATCCAAATGGAGTCATTGAGGGTGAGACAATCAGAAAATCCAAGATGGGTTCCCGCAGGAAGGAGCATCAGATCAATAGAAATAATATTCGAAAGGACTCGAGTCGATCTTCTATATATAAGGAAGAGAAGGATGAGAGCAGAAGAGATGGATTATATAACCCATCTTCCTTTCAGCTCTTGGAGGTCTCTAAAGGAGCTGAAAACCTAAACCAGATGATTGATTCATGGTCAAATGGACATAGCAGTTTCGATTGGCAATCGACAGATATTGCAGCAGGTCTGTTGAAAGGTGCTTTGGATCTGCAATAATACTTAGAAATGCTTTGCAAGTTGCAAGAGGCTTCAAAGTACACGGGTCAACTGAAGAGGAAACAAAATCTAGAGTTTCGAGAAGTTGGCGATATGGTTGTTAAGACAAATGAATTGGCACTAGAAGAGAAAATTAACCAGTGGAGAACTCAGAGTGGGCGTCTTTTGGTTGATGGGTCTTCAATGAATCGTATTGAGGAGCTCAAGAAAGTAATTAGTAGCAGTCTTGTAAGGCAAAACTTTTTACCTAATGAAGAAAATGCTTCTTTTCATAGAAAGAAACCGAGGTTTGCTTTGGATGTTCCCTCAACCAGCTCGAATCAGTCTTCAACAATTTACTCAAACGACTCTGCCTCCGTAGATTACTCTGTTTCTTCCACAAACCAAGAGAGGAAGCTGAAAGGACGGAGTGTGATAGCCAAGCTTATGGGTCTGGATGAACTCCCCCCAGAGAGTGAAAAGTGTTTGACTGAAGGCATACCTGGTATGAACATCGAAATGCCAAGTGCAAAGGAGTTATTCATGGATCGAAATGAAGATCATGAAAGGCAGACATTTAAAGGCATCATTGGGACTATGAAACTTGAGGGACTGTTAAAGTTGGATGATGCTGAAAGAGTTGAGACTCATTCCAATCTTTCTCGCAATTCTCATTCAAATTGGAGTCAGCATGAGGATATGCCACCCATTGTACTCATCAAACCAATGCGTGCTCGCTATGAAGAGAAAGAAGGGTTATTCTTGAGACAGTTTAGTTGCAAAACAAGACTGGTGTACCCCAAAGAGAAGCTCATAGAAGCAGACCCGAAAGAGGAGTCACCAAAAAAATGGTCAATCCAAGGAGGTGGACGACAGAAGCTTGAGAAGTTGTTCCGTGATGAGAAAGCATTGAATATGAAGGAGATGACCAAAGATGTGGAAAATAAAACTGAGACTCTAACTAAGAGATCTGTCAAGGAAAAAGAAGCTTCGAACCCAAAAGAAATAAGAAAAAAACAAGAACAAGAAGAAAAAGAAACAAAAAGAAACAATAACTAAGGAACAGGCCTCTGCTAACAGATTGAAGGTTTCTGTTCCTATCAGTCGTAAACCATAACAAAAAGAGACTACTAATGGAAAAGCTGAGAAAGTTCAGAAGGTTTTACCAAATGGAAGAAAAGCAGTGGAGAAGGAGAGTGTGAAATCCTTAACCATGTCAAGGTCTAAGACCCAGGTTGGAGCAACTTCTACCAAGCCAAAGAAGTCTGGGAATACTGAACTAACTGTTACAAAGAATTGCATTCAGCGTCCAAAATTGGCTCGCTCGGTACCACCTATTGTATATAGTTCCAATGGTCAGACAAAGAACAATTTGACAAGAAATTCAAAAGCAGTGACAAAACTGCTGCCAGTTACTTCAATTGCGAGTCACTGAGTCTTCCTTAATTAACTACATTGTTTTACATTTCTTGAGGAAATCTAGAAACTAGACTCATATTCATCTCTAAGATAAGAAGTAATACATGCTGCTTCCAAGTAATAAGAAAACTTATCTCCTATGCAGACAGAAAGTTTACAATGCAAAGACGGCGTCAAGGACAATACTCGTGCAGAAGAAGCAGAGTATGCTTCCACACCAACCACTGCCTTTTCTGATGATAACCAACTCTGCATAAGGGAAGCGGTGCATACTGCTGAAACTGATAATGAAGGTAATTTGCATTTGTTTTCTAATCTGGAAAATGAAATTTGATGATTCAAATTAGCATGGCCCTTAAAGATTTTTTTTTTTTTTGTAGCATGGTCTAATTTTCTTTATCATGGATAGGAAAACTATTAGTAGTTTAAACATATGTTGGAATCATCAATCAATAGAATTTGATTCTCCAACATGTCAAAGAAGCTTCTTATTATTTAAGTTTTAATGTATGATAAATCATTTGCAATCAAGTGAAACTAAATGTTCTTTCTGAGAAAATGCTTCTTCTTTTTTCAAGTTCTAACCCTGTCACTTTTTCTAGGTAGTTATGTAACCATGCGCTGGCGACTGTCTATATAAACAACTTATACATAATTAAGAAGTGTGAATGCATCTCATGTCAATTTGGTGTGTACAATTGCACTCATACTTGTAAGGAGGATTAGATAATGACATTGGTTCAAGTTCAGTTTGTTATGCATCTTCAATGTGCAGGCCTTTGTACCATGAAACTTCATGAAGTTTACAACAAGAAATTGCAATTTCCTGAAGCAATTGATGATGATTTTACTGTGGTACGACTTGATTCTAGACATTTCAGAGGAAATCTTAGTTTAGTATTTCACACAGATAAAAAAAAATGAAGAACTTTAATCTAGTTTACAAATGTCAGAGCAATGTATTAAATTGTCTTCTGAGTATTTTAATATTTTAAAAAGCCAAGACCTGGCCCAAAAGTGGCTACCAAACCTGGCTGTCTAGAATTGTTGAACAAACAGTAATTTTCTTTATCCAAGAAAATTTAGAGGCTCAACCTTTTTTTTTTAACCCTTAACCCTTCCCACCCCATGCCACCGGCCAGGTTCGAACCTGTGACGTGTGATTCCATCCGCCACACCTCTACCAACTCAACTGGTACACCTTTGGCTTTAGAGGCTTAACTAACAATGGGAATCATTAATAAACTCCGCATTCAAACCCAAGAAATATATCTACATTAATATCTTAACTGAAAATTTAACGTGACTCGTGTCTTACAGTACCACTACATTCTTCTTCTTTCCTATCTATCATTATACTTGCAATACGTATATGCAGCCAGACAGGTGCTTAAATGTTTATCCTTCAGATGCCTACTTGTTGCATTCTTGTTCATCTAGCAGTGCAAATTGCTTAGATGTTTATCCATCAGATGCTTACTTGTTGAATTCTTATTCCTTTTGCAGAGCAAATTGCAGTCCAGAAGAGTTCTCTTTGTGAGGTTACGTCACAAATTAGCCAACATGAAAATGGCACCGAATCAGCAGAAGAACTAAAACCACTTGGGGATTGCAAAACCACATCGCAAAAGACAGAATTCAATCTAAAAGGATTGCATTTGACCAGCTCATTGTGCCTTAGTTGTGCAGAAGAACTCTTTGATCTCAACATTAACCAACCCATGGTTTTTGAAACAAATGGGAGTGATGGGACCGAAGATCCCAATGACAGACTCTACTTAGACTATGCAAATGAGTTCATGGAGCGCAAAATGCAACGTACACCATTCATGGGCCATGTACTCTTATCCACCTACATGGATAGTCGAAAGGCCAACATCTCTTTAAACCAGTTGGTTGAAGAAGTATGTGACGGGGTTGACCATTTGAGAAGTTATGCAAAGGTTGACGAAGGTGCTCTTCATACCGATAGTATTTACAAAATGTTGGAAACTGATCTAACATGGAAGGGAGTGATGATTAGTGATGTGTGGGATTTCTCTTGGGGGAATGGATTTTCTTTGAAGGAAGCTGACCAAGTTGTGTGTGAAGTAGAGAAGGATGTGTTGAGTGAACTGATTGAGGAGGTTATTGCAGATTTTCCCAACTCACTGGTAAAGTATTTACAGTTTTAGCAGTAGCATACAACTTGTGATAATGTAAATACTTGAGAGTTCAATACACAAGATTGTAGCTGAATGTTAGTTTTTTTATTGAAAACAAACAGAATAAGAACATTAGGAAATAATATAGGCTAATGCAGCTAGTAGTAGTACATTGTCTAAAATTGGGTAGTGCAAATCAAACTTGATAAAAATTGGAGATGGTCTGGATTGGATTGCGGACTTAGAAACCCAGACAACCAAAAGATACTTGCACATTTGAGTTCTTGACAATGACAAAATATGGATGAGCATTCCTTTTGGATTTAGGGTGTAGGCGGCTAGCCAGAGTTAAACTCCAAACCAGTTTTAGCACCTGAATTGACGTGATCATGCCCAAGTTCGAACTTCGAACTGGGCAGGTTACAGGTTGGTCAGAAGACTCGGAACCAACAATTAGTATTGGGCCTGAGTTGACCTCCTAATCGGGCCATGTTGCATCAAAAGAGATTTAGAAACAACTCTTTGGTGGTGTTTGTGTTTTTAAGTGCTTAGAAGTTATGGAGTAAGAAATTTTTACCGAACTGTTTGTTTTATTATGAATGAGTTGTTGTTTAGAAGTTGTAAAATTAAAGGTGTTCGACTTGAATTTTTTTTGCATTTTTGCCCACCAACACTAATCCCCTTCTTCATCGATTTTCTTCCTTCCAAATATCATTGAGATCCTTTTCCACCACTACCAGAAATCACAGTATATCCCTCTCCATTTCTTATACAATCTTCAATAGAAAAGAAGAGAAAGTGAAAGAAGAATAAGAAGAAGAGGAGGAGGATAAGCCAGGGAGAGTGGTGGCAATGGTGGAGGCACTACTCGCATGATAAATAGGAGGTGGAGAAAATAGTGGATGATTGGTAAAGGATAGGGGTAGCAACAATCATTACAAATTTATTATGAGATTATTATTGAAATATTTTTTTATTAAACACTCAGTGCTAAATTTTTATTAACTCCGTCCGTGGCAACGGCTGGTCCCAAGCATGGATAAAGGAGGATGGTTGGTGTTAGGCTTGTGATAGCCAACTGTAAAAAAAAACCTGTCACATCCATTTTCATGGAATTTGATTCAAAAAGATTAATGCAGAAAGATAGGGTGTCCCCCGTTATAAGCGACACGTTGCACCTACGCTCTAGTGTAGTGACAAATGAGCAAGGTACATTGCAGCGGCGCCCGACTGTAGTGTTAAATAGGCAAGGGTACTCGCACCATTCCGGATGGGGGCGGGTAAAGAAGCTAGTCCAGGTTAGAGCTAGAGATAGAATTATTAGATTAGCCTCTTGAAACATAGGAACCTTGACGGGTAAGTCAATAGAATTAGTGGATGCCCCGCATAGGAGGAAGGTAAACATAGTTTGTCTCTAAGAGACAAAGTGGAAGGGGGGACAAAGCTAAAGATTTAGGAGGAGGGTTTAAACTCTTCTATTCTGGTAAAGATGGAACTAGGAACTGGGTGGGAATAGTGGTAGATAAAGTTTTTAAGGATGCAGTAGTTGACGTTAGGTGGTTTGGAGATAGAATCGTAAGTATTAAATTAGTTTTAGACCTAAAGATAGTGCATGTTATTAGTGCATATGCACCCCAAGTGGGTTTAGACGAGGAGACTAAGAAGAGTTTTTTGGACTCTTTAGATGAGTTAGTTCTTGGAATTCCCTCTTCCGATAGGGTTTTCTAGGTGGGGATTTGAATGGCCATGTTGGCAAGGATAGAGTTGGATATGAGAGGGTACATGGAGGTCAAGGCTTTGGGGATCGAAACACTATAGGGATTTCTATTCTAGATTTTGCTTTAGCTAAGGATTTTGGGATCGTGAATACTTTTTATAAGAAAAGGGAAGATCACTTGGTGACCTTTGCGAGTGGACGCAATAGAAGTCAAATTGATTATTTTCTTGTTAGGAGACACGATTTAGTTAGGTGTAAAAATTGTAAGGTTATACCAGAGGAGTGTCTGACAAACCAACATAGGCTGTTAGTCCTCGATTTTTGTCTTGAGAGTAGGGGTTGTATCGCTAAAGAACATGTTAGACCGATAATTAAGTGGTAGACCTTACAAGGAGATGTGTGCCAAAATTTTAGAAAGAAGATTTTGGGTGGCCAATCAGTTTCAGAGGGTTGAGAGAATCTAGAACCAAATGATAGGACTAGTAGCGCGGATCTTTTTGAACATTTGGTAAACCGAATAAGAATATGTGCGAAGGAAGAGTTAGGAGAGGCCAAAAGAGGAGGTGTATATGATGAGACATGGTAGTGGAACGCTGATGTGCAACAAACCATTGCGGAAAAGAAAATATGCTTTAAGAAGTGGCAAAGAGATAGATGCCTAGAGTCTTATGAGCTTTATAAGCAAACTAAGAAATTGAGTAGTAAAGCAGTATGGGAAGCTAAAAAGAAAGCATATGATGATCTGTATAATAGACTAGGTACAAAGGAAGGGGAGAAATATATTTTCAAGATAGCTAAAGAACGAAAAACTAGGGACTTGAGTCATGTTAAGTGTGTTAAGGATGATGATGAAAGAGTTTTAATGCAGGATAAAACTATTTTAGATAGATGGAATGATTACTTTTGGAACCTACTCAATGGAACACATGTAGGGGAGTTAAACTTGGAGGGGTATGCTTCACAGGAAGGGAGACATCGCGTGTTCCATCGCAGAGTTAGTGCCACAAAAGTGAGAGAAGTTGTAAAAAGAATGAAGATAGGGAAGGCAGTTGGACTGGATGATATACCAATTGAAGCGTGAAAATGTCTGGGAGAAGTTGGGATTCAATGGCTAACTAAACTCTTTAATAGGATTTTGAAAACTAGAAAAACGTCAGATTCATGGAGGCATAGCATTGTGGTACCGATTTATAAGAACAAAGGGGATATTCAGAATTGCTCGAACTATAGAGAGATATAACTTATGAGTCATACGATGAAACTTTGGGAAAGGGTTATAGAATGAAGACTTAGGAGTTTAACCACGGTTTCAAAGAATCAATTTGGATTTATGCAGGGTAGGTCTACTACGGAGGCCATTTTCCTGCTTAGGCAAATTATAGAAAAATATCGAGAGGAACGTAAAAGTTTTCATATGGCTTTTATTGATTTGGAGAAAGCTTACGATAGGGTCCCTAGGGAGTTAATTTGATGGGTGCTTGAAAGGAAAAAAATGTCTCAATGTTATGTCGATATCATTAAGGATATGTATGAAGGGGCTGTAACAAGTGTTCGCTCAGTGGGTGGGATGTCCAGTGAATTTCCATTGTCAGTTGGACTACATCAAGGGTCGGCTTTAAGTCCATATCTCTTTGCTTTGGTCATGGATGAGTTGACGAGACATCTGCAAGAAGATGTACCTTGGTGCATGTTATTTGTAGATGATATTGTCTTAATTAATGAGACTAGTGAATGTTTAGGTCAGAAATTAGATAGGTGGCGGGAGGCTTTAGAGATTGAGGGTTTTAGAATTAGTCGTTCGAAGACGAAGTATCTGGTGTGCAACTTTGGTTGTGAATCACGAGGGAAGAGTAATGCAATTAAGATCGAAAATGTGGAGGTCCCAGAGTGTGAGACTTTTCGATATCTAGGATCTATAATTCAAAAGAATGAGACTATTGGAAAAGATGTAGACCATAGGATTAAAGTTGGTTGACTGAAATGGAAAATGACGTCAGGAGTATAATGCGATAGAAGGATGCCTGCAAGGCTAAAAGGGAAATGCTATAAGACAATTGTTCGACCAGCCATGTTATACGGTTCAGAATGTTGAGCTACTACGGGACAACATACGCATAGGATGGCAGTAGCAGAAATGTGTATGTTAAAATGGATGTGTGGTAAAACCCGTAAAGATAAAATTAGGAATGAAAGAATTAGGAAACACTTAGGTGTAGCGCCCATATAGGACAAAATTAGATAAATGCGTTTAACTTGGTTTGGTAAGGAGACCAAGCATGGCGCCAATTAGAAAATGTCTAGATTGGCAAGTTAATGGAGGGTGTAAACGGAGGGGACGACCGTTGAAAACTTGGATGAAAGTGATGAATGAAATGATCATTGAGCTTGAATTAGGCGAGGATATGTGGGAAGACCGCATTGCTTGGAGAACCAAAATCCATGTAGCCGACCCAAAAAATATCGGAAATGGACTTTGATAATGATGATGATGATGACTTAGTGTTAAATGATCAACACCCCCATGGCACTTGCTCCAATCATACAAAAAATCTAATTGTCAAGGGAATGGGCGAGGAAAACAGCGAGGGAGGGAGAAAGGGAAGAGGGGACCGTTCATCCCCCTCAAGATACGTGCCGTCTTTTTCCTTGCGCACATCCCGAGGGAGTGAACGGTCACTCCCCTCGCTGTTTTCCTCGCCCATTCCCTAGACAATTAGACGGTCTCCCAATCATAACTTCAACTTCTCATTGAAACTATATTTAAACATTTTTTTTAAAAAGAGTGTCTCTCTTCTTACTAACACTTATTCAGAACAAAAAAATACAAACAAACACCTTTATGTTTGCAACCTCACTTTTTTACCATTCTTTTTGTTATAGTTTTTTTTCTTCCTACTTTGTTGAAAAAGAAAGAGTAATATTTCGAGAAATTCGAAGGAAAAACAAACAACCCCCAACTCTCAAACTGTTAGCATACCAGATAGACATCAAGACTAGATTTCATCAACTCTATTGAAATCTAGGATTACAAAGCACTCTATTGTTGACAAAGTAAACCCTTTTAAGATCTAAACTCCCAATAACTCCAATCAAACCACTACATTCAAATTCTAAAGTCCAACATCGGCAAAATGATGACTTCAAAGTCTTCACAGTGAAGGAATCTTTGCCAAACCAGACTAAAGTGAAGCCAATGGAAAAACAAGACTGATTGCTTCATCAAATAAAAGGGACTTTCTATTTAACTATTAAATATGGTGGGATTCATGAAAACCATGAAGAAACTTGAAGACTAACTCTATTTAAACAGCTGGGATAAAGATAAGGTCACCACAACTACTTGTCTAAAATACATAATTCATCAACAACATATATATATACATCCAAACAGAACAGGCTAATTGCTCCACCAAAGCCATTTTTACACTAGTCCTTATCACAACATAAAGGGAATCCAAAAATATCACATGTGAGGCTTGTTTGGATTCGTCTCTCTTTTCCCTTTCTTCCTCATCTTGAATCTTGATCTCTTTAACTACCACTACCACAATTCATGAAACAAGTAAGCAAAAAAAGAAAGAAAGATGGGGAGATTATGTTTTACAACACATAAAAGTTTGTATCAAGAAGAAGCACCTTTGAAGATGAGGAAGTTGAGAGTCTCCAAAGTGAAGTAGATGAAAGTCCCTTGAGAATGAGTGAAGAAGCAACCAAAGTTGGATCCCACCACACATTGCCATCCTGACCCATATATCATGTCAAATTCCTGAAACAAAAAAAAAAAACAAAAAAATATCATGAAAACAATTCCCAAGTAAAATAAAAATCATAAGCAAAATGGAGAAAAACAAATGATGGGATTTTTTCATTTTGGTGAAAAACTAACCTTCTTGATGTGCGCAGCAATAGATTTGCAATCAACGACATCATAGAGATCAAGAGCTTGAGAAGCTGAAGTCATGGCCTGGATCTGCATCTTCACTGGCATGTCTGAGTCCTCTACCAAAGCTTTCCCTTCCAACATCTTCTCTTCTATCTCTTAAAAGTTAAAACCAAGAAAACCCCACTAAGAATTTGGTCACTTTTCTATCTGTCTCTTTAAGACTGATTAAATAAGGAAGGAAGAGAATCTCTCTATGCTTGATTATCACTCAAAATTCAAAGCAACCTGAGAGCATTTTTGGTAACTCTATCAGCGTGCCTACTCAGTGATGACTCACTCTATCTTCCACAGGGAGGGCTGATTTTAATGCAAAGGGCGAGAAGAAGTTTCTGGGTGGCACATAAACCAACCTTTTTGACACTTTTTGTTTTCCTAAATGTGAGGACCTCTACCTTATTATGTAGCACATTTTTCTCTCCTGTCAGCTTCAACTAGATAATGATGTTCAGGATAAAGATACTGAGGTACATATTGAACAGCGGATTTTGTTAGTTTTAAGTGTATTATTTTTTGCAAAAGGTATATTAGCTGAATTGGTAGATTTGTGGTGAATGGTATTACATGTTAATAATTCGAACCTGACCATTAGCATGAGATAGAAAAAAGATGGTACATTCTGATCACTTAAAAACATGTATGTGGATTAACGGTGGCATTAAAAATGTCAATAATGAAACATACCGAAAAGGAAAACATGGGTTTGCCGAGATAATTACATGACTTGCATTACACACATGTGGTTTCTACATTCATTTCTCGACAATTCCCAAGATCAAGTACAAATTATAGAATTCTCAAATAAATATTAAAATAATACTTGATTCTCAACTGAAGCCAATTGCAGCTCAAATGCCTGATTGGACCCTTAGGTGTGGTGAGAAACATAAATCTTGGGCTGGGCGGACAACACACTATTAAATGAAATGCGAAGGGCTTTTTCAAAAACTTGAAAATTTGACAACACACCCTCTTTTGAATTCTCATTATAAAAGTATGGCGAGGTGAGAGGGATAGGATGGGGATAGGGAGTGGTGGCCGATAGTGGTTGAAATCAAAGAGAGGGAGAGGATGGTGAAGGGTTTGTCGATGGTGGTTGGTGAATTGAGTGAAAAATGAGGCAGAGGTGAGGGGTGGTTGGTGGTGGTGGGAGAGATGTCTCTCTATCTGCCGTTGTTGCTGGTGAGATACAACAGAGAGTGAGTGAGAGAGGGTTTGTTAGGAGGCACCGCTTGTTATGGAGAAAGGTGTGGGGTGGGGTGGGGGTGAGACGGAGGAGACTTTATGGTTGAATCAATGGTTGTGAGAATTGTTGAAGCGGTGGAGGGATTTTTCAGGGTTTCGAAAAGTTGTCGGACACCGGACATACTTTCCACTTTTGAATTGCCATTATAGAAGTAGATGAGAATATTATTAAAATAGAATAAGAAAAAAGAAAGAAAAAAAAAATCTTCAAGTTGAAGGTGTTTGGATTACTAACGGCAATGATTGAAATTTCGTTTTTCGAGTTAATTTTGATTTCCTGATTTTAAGAAATATTTCGATGTGTAAAGAAAAAACATAAAAATTTTGAGTATATATAAATTAGTTATATGATAAATTTAAAAGTTTTAAGGAATAAATCCAAACATGCTATTGTAATAACAAGCAAATATACTTGAGCTACCTCATCTTCACTGGCCGGACCCTCATATAGAAAAAGAATCTCAGTATATAAATTATAGGTCATAATGATATGATGTATGGCTGAGGACCATATCAACAGGGTCGATGCAAACCTTATTGTTCTTCAGATCTTTTATGAATTTAGCAAAAGAAAAATCATTTTGACTTTTGCCAATTTTGGTCCTCATTAATTGCAAAATGTTTTGTAACACTTGTCAATCATCTAGTGGTAACATTGCCTTTTGTGAGAGTGCTTGTAAAGAAAATGAGGTGTAGCTCCAGAGAACAGTACGTAGGTTTGCTTTTTTCTTTCTTTCTTTTTTCTTTGTTTGTTTTTGTTTAAACACGAGGAAGACGCAGACCAAATAACATGAATACAACATGTCAGAGAGGAAGACAACATATTAGAGGGGGAAGACGCAAACCAGAAAAGAGGAAGAGGCAGATTGAACGATTTGCATCAAAGAGGAGAAAAACATTAAATCGGAGAGGAGGACACATACCAAAGATGAGGAAAACTCAGGTCGAACAATTTGCATTGAAGAGGAAGAGAGAGCAGGAACATCTAAATTTTTCCATTAAAAACTGGGGCGGATTTGGATATGGGTAAATGGATTTTCGAGTGGTTTCGGAAATCCAAATAGCATCCGTTGAATATTCGGGGCGGATATGGAATATCCGTTTATATAGAAAATTTACTATATTACCCTTACCCTTTAAGCATATATTACTGTAATGTAATCCCTAGATCTACAGTCTACCCTACACTCTGAACCGTCAGATCAAATTTTCTCCTTAAGTCATTTCTCTACTAATTTCTCCCTTCTCTTCTCTCACAATTCAAGGTCAAGGAGGATTTCTTCTTGAAATCCCATTTCAAAACCCTAACCCTAAAACACACTCAACCAAAGGACATGAGAAAGATCATTCCGACAACCAAATCAGAGCCAAGTTTTGGGAAATCATCTGTGCCGAGCACGACATCGATACTCACTCATCACTTTGCTCTTTGCCTCTCTGTTTCCTTAAAGTCTTTTTGTTTTCTGCTTCGTTTCATCATCATCTCTCTCGTCAAAACCTTCCAATCTGAGGTGGTGATAGAGGACGAGGCCGTGGAGGCCAGCCATGGCAAGGTCCTCCGTCTTAGCGAGGCGGTGGTGGCGGTAGAGGCAGCACTCCTCCGTCCGTACAGTCTCCTTCGGAATAACTATGTTTTCGGTCAGATCTATCTGAGATACACCGGAATATACTATGTCGATTGCCAAGCTCAGACAAGTGTATCTCGACAGATCTGAGATCTTGTCTGCGTTGAGCTTGTGAAGAGATCACATATGAACTCCCTCTCAACATATCTCTCGTTTCAGATCTACCACCACCATCATCAATGAAGCCAAACTCCTTTTGATCGCTAAACCATTTCACGATCCCCATAGATCGACCTCCTTTTGCCTCTTTTTCTCAGAGAATGGGGAGTTCATATTGAATGGGGAGTTCAGATAATGGGGAATTCTTCATATTTTTTCTCAAATCTCAGATTTTTTTTTTCCGGGTTAAATGGGGCGGGGCAGATATCCGTCCGGGTCGGGGATGATTTAAAAAAAATTGATAAACGGATATGCGGGGCAGAAATGGGTTTGCTCAAATTTGCCCCGATGCCATCCCTAAATGTAAACAACAGAAAGCCAACAAACTAGATGGATCCGAGTTTTAGTCAGAACACCTGTGTGTCTTAAATCTGGAAAACCCCTAGTTCAAGCCACGTGTAACAAACTGAATGGATACGAGTCTTGGACATAACGATTGGGATTGATAGATCTAGAAAACCCCTCGTTCTACGGCTTTCAATAACAAATCTCAACTTCACCCTCTACCTTCTCCCAACCCCTTCCAATTGGACTCGGACCAAGGTCCACACTGCCTACATTCCAGGGGTGGGCATAAACCGATTTAAATTTGATGAAAAAAATAATGAGTGAAAAGAGAATCATTTAAACCGAACAGAACACCAGTTATAAACGATTTTGAATCGACCAAAAACATTGCTCACAACCCTTTCTCAGTTTCCCTCTTTCACTCTGTTTTCTGATGCAGAAATTCTAAGTGTCGAGGAAATGAGCGAGGAAACGAGCGAAGGAAGTGAGGTGGCGGGGTGAGAGCCGTTCATCCCGCTCGGTATACGTGCGTTGACTTTTTGCCTTGTTCAATTTTTTTTTACAGTTTTTGCCTTGTTCAATTTTGGGCTAAAAATGGGCCAGTCTAAAAAGTGTTTTGAGGCCGAAATTTCAGCCCAACAGAACCAATCTGATATTCAGTCCAACTGATTTTATCTGTTTACAAATAAAAAAAATCAGCTTCGATTTGGGTTTTGGGCAAACCGACATTCCATCATTATAATATTTTTCTCAGACATGCACTTTCATGGAAGCCATGGCTGCCCAATGTAAAAGATGGCAATACATGTGCATCTACGAAAATTAGCATGTTGGAAATATTAAACAAAGTTGGCTGTCAAAAACAGGAAACATCATCATACAAATTCTATTACAAAAAAAGGATACGGAAGCTGCTGCAGTAACAACTAATTATAGTGACGACCCAAAAAATCTCCCTAGTTGAAAGAGCTCAGTTAGTTCTTAAGCTAGTTATACTTTCTGAGCTTTGTTTGGACGCCCACCATGAGAATCATGGTCTCTGGAGCGTCTTCTATTATCAAACTTCCCACCTCTATGGTTTCTACCTCCCCTGCAAAACATAATCGGGTACAACATTTAATCCAACTGAAAACAAAGTGATTTAGGATTATAAGCACATATATCCACACAAAAGGGTTTTGTTATGATAGTGTTAGGACTATGAGCACAGATGACGTGAGTAACCAATCCAGATAATTTTCCATAGAAAAGAGTAGCAGGATACACACTAGGGGTATAGGTTTTCAGTTTGGTTCGGCTCGGCTCGATTTTCATATTTTTCAAATAAAAAATGGAAACCAAACCGAATCAATCGGTTCGGTTTTTTTCTTCTTTTTTAACTCTTTTTCCATCACAGTCTATAGAGAAGAGGCTTTGCTGAGGAAAGAACTCAAAGAAGAAGAAGAAGACGCTGAAGAATAGATTGAGGAAGCTCTTCATCACCACGTTTCTCCATCTCTCTCGTTCTTTTATCCTACAATTTGAGATGTGCATAAAATTCATTCTGAAAAACTTCCTCGGAAAACTTTTATCATCCCAAACTATTAAGGTTAAAAAAATAAAAATAAAATGCCGAGAAATCACTGTAAATGATCCATCTCAAGACCTTCAACCTAAGAAGAGAGAAAGATGGATCATCTTACCAGCTCCACTCAAAGACCAGAGAGAGTATAAGCTACGAAAGGGGAATGTGCTTTGCTGATTCTTCTACTCTTTTATATCAATGAAGAAGAAGACCCTTTTCTTTTGCAATTGAGTCCTTATACAATTAGGACAATTTCCTGATTGGCTGAGAGAGTTATTGGTTTTGTCTCCAAGTCCTTGAATATTGTTTGGGAGGCAGTAAATATTTCGGAATATGATGTACCAATTATTTTGGGTTTTGTCAGAGATTGATGATCGCATGATTTCATTGGCCCATGCTAAACACGTTCTAGTTTTGGCGACACTGTTTGACTAACAAGGTTCCTAATTGGTCACAATAAGTAGAGTTGTCTACTTTGTTGGAAAAGTAAAACACAAATGTAATTAAGAAGAAAGTGTAAATAGTGAAAAAGAAAAAGAATTGAAAAGTGTAGAGATCGAGAAACCATTTTTCTTGAGAAATTAAAAAAAGATCGAGATGTGG
Source organism: Berberis vulgaris (assembly GCA_963556465.1). Taxonomy (NCBI): domain Eukaryota; kingdom Viridiplantae; phylum Streptophyta; class Magnoliopsida; order Ranunculales; family Berberidaceae; genus Berberis; species Berberis vulgaris. Next base: position 76,896,205 of record OY747127.1, read on the forward strand.
GTGATGTCTGTTGTGGGGATGTTGATGTGTGGAGAGTTAGAAAAAGAGAGAAATGAAGAGGGTTGGTGGGGTATTAAAAGGGATTCGGGGGGGGGGGGCCTCCTGCGCACAGGGGGAGGTCCTGCGCGCAAAGCACAGTCGTCGGATCTGATCCGACGGCTCAGAAATGTGCACAGGACCTCCTCCTGTGCTTCCTGCGCGCAGGAGCCCCCCGGATCCTATTAAAAGAGAGAGATGGGAGTGGAGTAGGTGTGGTGATGTTGATGTGTGGAAATGGTTGGAGGGAGAGAGGGAGTTAAAAACAATAGTGGGTCACGTGGCACGTGGGTGGAAAGAGGGAATTAAAAAATAAATAAAAAACAGTGGTCAGTTCGGTGTTTTCGGGTGGGGAAAAATAAATAACCGAATCAATACGGTTCAGTTCGGTTTTTACCATTTAGTTTCGGTTTATTTCGGTTTTAATTCGGTTTGATTTGGCCGGTTTTCAGAAACCAATTAACAGCCCTAATACACACCTTCCTCTGTTGCCTTTGCCATCACGGAGTCTATCCTGACTACCGCGAAATTTGTTCCAGTACTCCCTTTCTGCCTCACCTGAGTGAAAATAAGAGACCATTAATACCAGCTCATTAAAAAAAAAATTCAAAAATTAAAACTAAAATATCCTTTCAGTATATACACATTTGTAAGGACATGTTAGATTCCATGAACACCTGAAAGGCTGAGTCTTCACCAAATGTACATTCAACATATTTTTCATGACATAAAAACTGGAAAGAGTTTGGTACCTCAGAAATTTCCAGATTCTATTTTTGAACGAAGTAAGTCAAATCATATTGCTACATGCATAATGAAAATGGAATGATCACCACAGCACCAATGACTCGTACCATCTACACCATTAGAACTACCACCTCAACCACTTCTATTATTACCCAATAACTATGAATACCCTGTGATCACCAGAATGCCAGCACATTGGCTTGTTCAATTGGTTGGAACAAAGACCCACTGACTCAAGGAAACACATTTCAATAGTTCAGTCTATAGCTAATTCCTACGTAGACACTAATATGGACCTAAGATATAAGACAAGTGAAACCAGATGGCTTCCCACCCCTCTCCAAAAAATTAAAATATTAAAAATTAATATAGTTATTGCTAGAGATAAAACCCTTGTCAGAAAAATCAAGCTGAATATCAAGGACATCGACTACACAATATGTCAGAGTTAGAAAAAAGATTCAGAAATTTCAGAATAAGATGTTCAATCACCGGAACCTTATTCCATCAAACACAAGCTAGTCACATTTTCAAAGAGTCCATAAAACAAGACAATTTTGACTATAATTGGTGAAAATTTGTGCTTCCTCAAGGAGCAGACTGCAAAACGTGAGACTCAAAACATGTAACATGCAAGAGCAGCTATGGAAAAGAGACATACAACAAGTAATGCATTATAAGGAATGCTGGAATGGTGAATACCAGTAACAGGTTCCAAGGTTGCTAAGAAATTCTTCACTTCCAAGCCAGTTTCAACAAGAATAGCTGCAGCACGAGCTTTCTGAGCTGCTTCGGGCTCTTCAAAACGAATGAAGCCTGAATCTTGTCCCATTGAGAAATCAACATACTTCACAAACAAACAACACACAAGATAATGTCAGATTATGACTTTGATGATGAAACACACAAGCAGTACTTGTTTGAGGATAAAAATCACGAACATCATAAATAAAATCATGATCGTAACAAGAAAAAATTTAACTATTAGATAGTTGCGAAAATGCTTAGTTCTTAGCTAATTACAAACAGTGGCATCAATACAAACAATGACAAAAATAGATGGGTCGACCACAGTAACATGCTAGGTATGAGCTGAAGCTGAACAAATAAATTATGAAAATGTAGCATTGTCAGATTGACAATAAAGCATATTTGACAAGATTCAATCTTCTTAAACTTCCCCACTAAAGGAAATAGGATATGGAGGGTGGCACTAGTTCTTCATGCAATTGGTATTCACCAAGAAAATATTACACAACTAAAAAGCACCGCAACCACTGTAACAGCAGAACTCATCCATACAAATGAAATATAATACAAAAATATCTAAGGACTAATGGTTGTGCAAAATATCATAATACCTTGACAATTCCGAATTTTTGGAAGAGTTCTTTTAAGTCCTCACGCAATACTATATCCTTATCCTCTTTGTTAGTCTCATATGAAGATTTTTCTCCATGTGCTGCCTTCTTTTCACTCACATCGCCGGCACCTTCAGGAGATTTTTCTTCATCGGCAGCACCTTCCGTAGATTCTTTAACCTTGCCAGAGCTTTTATCAACAGCTGTTTCTCCATTCTTTTGTTCAACGTTATCTATGGGTTCAACTTCACCTTCTTTGACATTTTCCGAGGCTTCTTGTTTACTCTCCTCAGGAGCCACTTTTGGGGAAACTGCTCCACCATTATCAGTGGTCTCATTAACCCCAATGGTATCTGCAGATGCTCCTGCCGACTTGTGCTTCAGCTTGAAGGCAACAATCAAACCTTTGGGATAACTGGACATGATCAGATAACCAGAAGGTAATCATGTCAAAATATCATCTAAATAATATTTGTTACTCATAAAGAAGACATGATGAAGGAATGACAAAAACAATACACCAAACATAGCAGCAATAACTACATACTCTGCATCGGCTGGACTACTTTTATTGGCTGAACCTTTAGATGAACGAGATCTCTCAAGCTCCATAACAAGTTTTTCTCTTTCAGCATCAAACTCTTTCCTGAACACAAAATTGATATGAGGAAAGCTTTGACGATAATAAAAAATAAATGTATTTTTAGAAAAAAGGTTTAACCACCTTACACTAACTAGTTACCAATCCTCCATACCATGTGCTTGTGCTAACGATACTCTATATATGCTCAATAGTGATAATACTCTATATACAGGAATAACCTCCATCTAGTCATAAAAAAAATTATGGTCCCGATTTGGGCCAGATATAAAGAGAAATAAACTCCACATTATAATAAGTTATAATATTTTTAAATCCTGTTATAAGAAATTTGCCTCCATATAGTGATAATTGTCAATAAGAAAAAAAAAATGTAATGTCTCAATAAAATTTAAGATGAAATAAAATATTTCACTAAAGTTGTCTGGAACAATGATTTATTATTTAGGTTCTTAGCATTATTTCCATCCAGTCATCCTCCGTATTATCTCTTACCCCTTTTTGCCTAATTGCAAGAGTGATTTCTTCTTCTGTTAAAGCGTATACTACTTTGATGATTGAAATTATATAAATATCCATTGGATTAATGTACAAAACTTATCAAATTCTTCAATGACTCAACCATTCTCTTGATCCACTTCATTTGTAACTTGCAATTCATGACATCAAAAGTCCTAATTTTACAGTGAAATAATTTTTTTACACATCCATTAAGTTATAACTTCCTTCTAGTAATAAATTTATTGGGTCCCAACATTATTACTATAGAGTGGTTTTACTATAAGTTGGTGTAAGTGTATCAAAATTTTTTAATCACATATATACACATGATAAGAGGTATGTTCAATAATTCTGCAATGCAAGTATTATAAAGAAAGATATTAAGGCAACACCAACACAGATGTAGTTAAATTGTTAATTGGACCTAATAAATTAAGAAACAATATGAGATTAATCAAGATTAATCAAAATTAATCGGAATTAACTGGCCTATATTTTATAAACATATTTTCTTTATCTTTGTAAGTAATATATTTACTTTAAAAAAAAATTTAATGTGTATTGAAAAAGTAAACATAACTTGTCACAATTTAAGGCAAATTATAACAAAAGTAATTCAATGTCAAATAAAGGTGTGACTACATACTCTTTAGTTTTGCTTATCATTCATTTGATCATTCTCTTTGTTCTTCGTATATACGCTTGCTCGAAAGACGGAGCGAACGCATTGAGCAATATACTACAAAAGTAAAGGTTCCAATACCAGTACCGTACTTCAAGTAGGCGATGGCATTGCTCGTATTCATGGTTTTGATTAAGTAATGTCAAAATCGCAGGCATTGCTCGTATTCATGGTATTCATGGTATTCATGGTTTTGATTAAGTACCGTACTTCGTATTCATAGACAAAGACCAATTGTTCCAGAGAAGAAGGTAAGAGCAGGCTATTGCGCTCGCAACACTTCAGCTATGATCGAACAAAGAGAGAACTGAGAGAAGAAGAGATTAGCAAACTAATGGAAGAAGAAAGAACTGAAACGAGCAAGCTTCAATCAGACCTTAAATCGCTCGAAATCCAAGTGAGTCTTCATCAACCTTTCATCACTTGTTGATTTTCACAAATCGCTCGAAAACTATAGACTTTTCTGCTACTCCATGTTTTGTTTCACTTCTGTTCATTTCAGCTTGCTTCACTTAGTTCATTTCAGCTACAGGGATCAATTCAATTAGAAATTGAAGCAAACAACCCTCACATACTTTTCAACAACTCTCCAGGGGAGTCTTCGTCAACCTTTCATCACTTTTCTGTGAAAATCACTTGAAAACTCTATGATTTTCTACTTCTACATGTTTTATTTTGCTTATTACAGCCTCTTGGTACGGGAAAGATCACCACTGCCCTTGCGGCCTTGCCATTGCTCATTAGCTATTTGGAATTAATTTGTAAAACATATAATTTCACATTTGAAATTAATTTTTGCCTTTAACTTTATATACCAATTTGATTGTCCCCTATATATTTATGTTTTGGACTCCTACAACGTAGCTTGTTGGATCCATTTTCTTCCTCATTTATGTATTGATCAAATAAAAAAAATTAACTATGATTCACCACGTTGTCCCCTTCACCAAAAATCTTGGCTATGTCGCTGCCCTTTTGCCACACCAAATCAATATTCATAAGACTCATATCCTTATCCTTAGGAAAATTGTAAGCCTCTCTACTTGAAACGCAACTGTAAATGAACTCAGAAATATGGGAAGACCATCTAGACCAGACGATAACAGTTGGGACCGAATAATTCGATGGGGGTAATTGCCGAACCATACCACATAGTTCCGGCAAAATATCACTAGAAATGGATGGCCTTCAAGATACATCCTCTTTGAAGCTATTTGCAAAGTAATCCACCATGTAAGTCTCATTTTGTGTTCTCATCCTCCACCTCAGTAAGGGTCATTGATCATGGCGTGGAAATTTTAGCATCCTACCCATAGGCACAACCACTTGATTCTAACCATGCAACTCCACTTTGATTCCTCCAACCATAGGATCCTTTCGATTTCACACTTCTAAGTCGTTTTTATCTATAACCTGATTTGATATTCCTCCATAAGGAAAAAGTCCCACAGTTATATTTCCACATAAATGTATTCATCAAACAACAGCATCTCAGCAATGCAAACACCTCAAACTAGTGTTTCATCAACATCAAGTGTCTATCAAACCAAAACAAGTTTCTATGAGCACCAATTTGCTATAGTTGACAAACTTCATCATCCAAAAGGCAAATCACCAAAAGATCATGATAACTTCAAATTATATATTCTCAATCCACAAGCATAATCTCAACCTCACCAACCAACAGTTCAAACCATAGGAAATTCACATGGCAGTACATAATAATTTTATCTTCAATATTTTGTAAATGAGATCTTTCAAAAATCAAGCAGTCAGCTCACACGTATTCCAAAAATCCAAATGCAACAAGAACTTGGACATAAATATTAAAGAAAATAACCACCTGATTGTAAAATAAACTTCTGTATAAAATAATTCATAGTTTATGTATCACCACACTAAATGAAGATAATCTTTAGTAAACACCATCAACTAGTATAGCATGTAATTTTTTTGATTTCTCATAAGTGAATCACAGTTTCTATTGATTCACTGAGGAAAAAATATCAACTGAAGTAGATAATATGGCTCCAAGGATTAGCTTATCCTACAAAAATGAATTAGGCAGAACTAGGACAGGACACTGTTACAGTGATAACATAAAGCTTATATGCATGCCAACTTTAATTTTTATGGCAATCAATAAAATATGGTCACTAACAACTAAAACTAGTAGCTTACTTTGGTTTCAGTTCCAACTCAGTACCGGCATACGTCAGACTTTGCTTCAAAAGACTGGCAGCTTCTTCCTCTGTTGAAAACTCAATCAGAGCAGTGCCACAGAAAAATCTTTTGTCTGCAACATGACGAGGAAGGCGTACACTAGTCACCTGAAGCACATACACCAAGAGATGCACAAAATTAAACTTCCACAGTGAAAATTTTATTTCAGTAAATTCAAAAAGTACACCCGATTATTACTCTTTTATTCCTTTTGGATTGTCTAAGCAACACGTGAAGCATATAAGCTTCAAAATCCGCAATAGATAAGCATACTTACAGATTTAAAAATTAAAATAAATGACACTTAAACAACAAAAGGAACATCCCTCGATTCACATGTCATCCAGTTACTTCATGACAACTATAAGTCTATAAGTGAATTATGCTTGGGGGCATTGTATTTTTTGTTTATTTTTTCACTACGGCAGTTATGTATACAAGCTTTTGTAATAACTAAAATCTATTAATTCTTTTAGCCAATCAAATAAATTTCTAATTTGGGTTCCACCATATAGATTTCAAGTGTGATTCTTGAAGAATAAAAGAATAAGTACTATCCAACTTAAAACAGAATTTACCAATATCCAAAAATTATTCATTTTTACATGATTTCAGTCAAAACTCTTGTATAAACATGATTGTAACTGAAACCAGACAAGTACCTTGGCATGTTGATTAAAGAATAACTCCACAGCTTCGCGGGTAATGTCATGCTCAAGGGGCGATGCTGCGATCGTCCTTGCATCCAACTGCTCAATCACCTCCTCTGGCTTCAAAAGAGCAGTAGTCCTACCAATTCTAGTCCCTGCAAAATAGAAAAACAATCCAAACATGTACCCAACCCAACAAAAACAAAACTTACATAGAGTTAACCACAAACACACTAAAACCCACCATCTTCAGAGATCTTAAGAACAGAAGAAGTCCTAAGGGTCTCAGCCACAGCTTTCAAAGTATCCTCTGTAACATCCTCTGGCTTCACATCTGCTTCTAAACCCAAATGACTCCTCATCCGAGAGAAAGAGCAAATCAAAGCCAAACTCACCACTAAACATTACAGTCAAGATCAACCAATCATAAAAGTTCAACTTTAACTAAAAACACAAGACATTGAACTCAAACCCAAAATCAAGGATACTTCCATCTTCACTCTCCTCGATCGATTTCCTGAGAAACCCATCTCTGGGGAGATTGCTATCACTGAAATAAAACTCAACCTGGAACAAAGAACAAGTTTTGAACCTAACAAACACGAGAAAACGTGGTTCTAGTGTTGAAAAGAAGAGAAAGGGTGGGATTTTTTTTATACCTGACGGATGACTTTCTTCACTGTTTCTTCGTCTAGAGAAGGAGTCATTCTTGTGCAGTGATGAAGCTCGACTAACGAAAGGGAAGTATGGGAAGTTAGGGTTTTAAATTCAGGGACTTTGAAACATGAAAGATTTCACTGCTGCCCTGCCAAACCAAGGGTGAGGAGAAAGTGGGTAAACTGCCTCCGGTTTCTAGGGCTGAGTGCTATGCCTCCACTCCTGGCACTTCAGTGATAAAGGACTGTATTACCCTTACGGTATTATCAATACTCCCAAGTATGAAACTAACCGATTAGTTCACACCACCAAATGTAATGTACTATGTAACTTCACCATGAACATTTTTTTTTTCATAGTAACCCACGCCACGGTTGAATAGGTTTTTATTTTTTCATGTTCTCTTCTCTCCATCTCCTCTACTTTCTCTTCTTCAAGGAAGAACACCACCCACCACCGGCTGCACCACTATTTCCCCACCTTCATTATCCCTTCCCATCTCATCTCTTCTCATGCACAACCCCTTCCCGCCTTCTTTATCTCGTTCCCTCTTCTCCTTTCTTCTCGTGCTATTCCATCATAATAATTCCTCAAATTTCCTACTCATTCATTATGTTAATTCATACAAGTATCGTTCAAATGTGTATGACTAATTTCATGCATATAACAAGAATTAAGTGTAGAGATGAAAAATTTATGGTTCCCCATCTTTTCACCAACCCACATTGTCTCACAATGTCATTTACCATACAATAAACAAGACTTGCGAGTGAAAAATGAGAGGGAAGTTGAACATGGCTAACAACCTCAACAAAAACGACATAAATCAGAACTTCAAAACTAAAAATTTGAAGGAAAAAATTTGGACATAATATGCGTTTTCACGCATTTGCATGGGACAATGCAAGTGGAAGTCTCACATTGACATAGGGCTGGGCGAATATGGGACTCACATTTGCATTGGTCTGGGCGAATTTGAGACTCTCATTCGCATTGTACGATGTTAATGGGTGAAAACACAGTATTTATTTTCTGGACAGATTTGCGCGACTTTAGTAAAAAGTCCATAACTTGCTCATTTCAAAACATTTTCAAGTGATTCAAATTGTGTTCATTAAATAACTTAGAGTACTACATTGTTTGTGTTTTGATGAGCTTAAGAATCGATCTCCATCAATCATATAAGTTGGCCGAAAGTTAGTAACACTACCCTATTTTCTTTACTTGACAGATTTGAGTGACTTTAGTAAAGTAACAATAACTTGCTTATTTCAAAACATTTTGAACTGATTTAAATTGTGTTTATTAGATAACTCTAAGTACTACAATTTTTTCATGTTGTGATGAGTTTGAGAATCGGTCTCAATTGAGCAATATATGATCATTTTACGACAATTACTCAAAACTGTCTAAAAAAAAAATAGGGTATTGTCCCTCACTTTCGGCCAATTGATACGCTCAATTGAGACCAATTATCAAGCTCATCATACATGAACAATATAGTACTCTGAATTACCTAATAAACACAATTTTAATCAATTGAAAATGTTTTGAAATGAGCAAGTTATGGTCATTTTACTAAAGTCGCTCAAATCTGTCCAGTAAACAAAACATGGTAATGTCCTTGACTTTCGGCCAACTTACATGATCGATGGAGACCGATTTTCAAGCTCATCAAATAAAAAATGTAGTGCCCTGAGTTATCTAATAAACACAATTTGAATCACTTGAAAATGTTTTGAAATGAGCAAGTTATGGTCTTTTTATTAAAGTCGCGCAAATTTGTCTAGAAAATAAAGAGTGTGTTTTCACCCATTCACATTGAATGGGAGTATCAAATTCGCCCAGTCCTATGCGAGTGTGAGACTTCAACTCGCATTATCTCATGCGAATGCGTGAAAACGCGTATCTTGTCCAAATTTTTTTCTTCAGATTTTGAGTTTTGAAGTTTGTTTAAATTTTACATTGAAGAATATTGTTGTCATTGTTTATTGATCCATATTTTAGAGTTTGGTTTGGAGTTCAATTTAGTATTTCATGTAGTGTTTGAAATTACATGTTGGAGAGATCGCACACAGTCGATCTTTGGAGAATTTTCAAGTGAACCCTTTGGAACAATGGAAACCTGTTGAGAGAATGAGGGAGATAGGGACGAGTATGGGAGGAAAGACGAAGACTATGAGAGAGTGAGTGAAGTGGGAGGGAAGAAGATGTTCAAAATTTGGGGAACAATAATTGAAAGAGTGAGGGAGAAATTGGCAAGGAAGAAGATGATTTAGGGGGAGATGGTTTGAATTTGGGGAAATCAATGGAATGGTGAGTCGATTGGGAGGGAAGGAAATGATTTGGAGGAGAGAGTGGAGTGTTGAGTCGTATGGGAGGGAACAAAATCGAATTTGGGGGAGAGCAGTGACTAGTGAGTATGGGAGGGAAGCAATCAAATTTGGGGGGAGAGAAGTATGGGAGGGAAGCCTATTTATATTTGTGGTGTGGGAGAGCAGTGGTGGTGTGGGAAATAAAGTAGGTGATGTTGGAGAGTATGGTGGTGTGAAACAGTCGCTGCAAAAAATAAATGGCTATTTACCTTTTTGACGCCCATTAGGACCTGCTGTGTATTCCTCTTTGGGTGCTATTGACTAGAGGAAAATATCCAAACTTTCATGAAGTAAAAAATGTCATTCATTAAGGATCACTCCCACTTGTTTATCTCTTTCATTTCTTAATCCCTTGAAGAAGATAATATTTTGAAGAAGAACATATCAAACAAAGCTAATATCAGGGCAAATTATGGTGATCTTTACAATTTCCAGGTACCGTTTAGTTTTTGCTTTTCTTGCCCATGCTTATCTTCTTCTTATTTTTTGCAGCAAACACCACATCCATTGCCCCCACCACCCCACTCTTCCTCTCCATGAGACAAATACCCTCTCTCCCTCGCCAATTAATAACCTTTCTAGCTTGGCCAATATCCCTTTGTCCCTCCAGCAATCTCTCTTAGTCGATCGTAGATGCGATCAAAGTAAAACAATCAATGTGTTGCTTAGGGTTAGGTAAAAAAGGGTTTCGATCGTAGCCATTGATCTATTACATATCAACGACACATGTAAGGTTCAATTTCTCGCATGTGCAAGGCACATGCCGTGTTTTGGGTGATGATCCTCACGTGAGGTATTTAAGACATTTCAAATGTTTTTAAACATTTCCATTAGTCAAAGGCATTGACTTAACATTCAATACTCAAAATGGGGCGGAATTTCAAGAACAAATGACACCCATGGAGGAATAAGCAATAACTAAGGGAGGCCAAAAGGTAAATAACTCAAAAATAAACACAGAGAAATTGAATTTTATTTGTTGGATAAATTTGAATTTTTTGAAGATTAAAGGTTGAAAGCTCAGGAGAATAACTTAATTTCATCACTATTATTTCTTTTTTGTACACTTTTTTGCTATTTCTATTCTTATTGTTCAATCATAATGGAACTTACACATAAGAAAAGTAGATAGTGATGCATGAGGTGGTGATGCCACATCACAACCTCATGACACCTAGCTCTCATGATGACACCTCAAAAACATGAGGTGGACATCCACAAACATCTACAACATTACCCTTTGGATGTTCACAATCATGTTGCCTCATGAAAACCTAGCTAGTAAATCCAAGGGGGGAAACTGGATGAAAAGAAAAATATAATATTCTTCAAGAATGCACATAATGTTGCCTCGTTAAAACTTTGATAGGAAAACCTAGTATGATAAAACCATGTCAGATGAAAAAAAAAAATACAACCACCAATTTTGCATACTTCAAGATGCTCCATGTGCATAATGTTGCATCACTAAAACCTTGACAGGAAAAACCTTGTCGAAGAAATAAAATAAAACATGCATAAATCAAATATAACATACTGTTAAATGATCTTGTAGCATACTTCTGGATGTTTTCATAGTATGCTTCTAGATGATTTAGTAGCATACTATGCATCGGCGGTATACTTTTGGATACTTCCCCTAATGATAGTAAATTTGTAATGATTTTGATGATTAAGTCGACACATGTTTATCTCGTAAACCAATTTCTAAAATGAAGTGTTTTGATGAAAAGATTTGCAAGATTGACACTAGACTTATTCTGTTTGACTTCAATCACATGGTTTTTTTAAGCTCATGTGGGTAGAAAAACTTTACTAGAACGTGTTTCATTTGATCCCATTTCATAAAATCTTCTTGCATTTGAACGATACATAAAACATTATCTTCATATATCGTAGTCGGCTGATCAATAAATTATTTAATAGATTGTCAAGAAATAATTGCATTGCAACTCATGAATACATAACCTATCTTTGAGCGACTCTTATGAGGGTAAAAAAGATGGTTTGAATCTATATAACCAACTAGGTCGGAATTGTTAGATAAATCACAAAATAAAACAAATTCACATCAATTCTCCCACAAAGATATCTAAATATGTGTTTAACAACACTCCAGTGTCTACAAGTAGGTGCATGATTATAACTTGTTAATAGATTCATAGAAAAAATTAAAAAAGCTATGTCGGGTCTTGTACATTGTGTCAAGTATAACAACGCACCAATCACACTAAAAACGACACTTCGTGATAGATTCGAACTAGAAAAAAACGAAATTGCAATGAAAATAAACAAAGTTCAATATAAGACAAGCAATCACTAAGTAAACACAAGGCATAAGGCACAAGCAGAAAGTGACCTCAAAATTTTCCTTTGTAATTGCTTGCAACATGAACAATCAAATCAAGAATGCAGTTAAAAAAATAATGTATATAGTGAACCACCTGTTGCACAAGAAATCATGAGTTGAATATTTCACACGAATTTGTCACCAAATTTTTTCATAAAATAGACCCAAATTGGATCGTCCATATCGTTTTACAGTGGTACAAATCCATATGTGCGACTGCAAATAGGTTGATCAGTATCATATGGTGCTACTAAGTGAATGTGTTGGGGCAAATGACCGGGCTTAAATAAAAATTGAAAATCATGGTCTGAACTGAAAATAGGATAAGGGACAAAGTTGAAAATTTGATATTTTTCTTCAACATTACGAACTGAAAAATGAGGGAAGAGAAGGGGATGCGATTGGACGAGGCAGTATGGTTGAACAAAAATCGAAAAAACTGATTAAACCGACCGAACCGATCAAAACCGAAACGATCGGTTCAATTTAGAATTAGTTTTGGGACAGTTCGGTTTCAAAAAATTCAAAACCAATATAATCGGTTTGGTTTTTGATTCTTAAGAGATTTAATCGAAAAACCGAATCGACCGATGCCTATATATATAGATATTTCAAAATATTATTATTTTATTCTTACTCTAGTCTCTCTCCCCTTACTTTACTTTTTCCAATTTACAATTTGATTTACTCTGGAAACGAAAAAGGCAAGCTTTGTCTGATGTCTCTCTCTCATGTAGTGCAAACGTGCAACGAATAAAGATGTTTGAAGTTTGAACAACAAAACCTTCAAGCTCAAAGGCTCAAACCCTTCACCTTCATCAACTTCTCAAGCTCTATTTTTATCTGCATATTCAACCTTTATGAAGAAGAAGCAAATTGCTAAAAGGTGGGGTTTTCAATCTGCAACTAGAGTGTTCCCTCTCTAAGCCCATTCTCTCGAACCCTTCTAGTTCTCAAGCACTACACTACCGAATCTGTCCGACTATGCTCTGCAAATGTAGGCGAATCCACTGTGAATGTCCAATAGCAGTTCGTGGTTGACAATATCGTTCATTTGATTCGGAAGTTATTGTTTTGAAAAATCCAACAATCGATTGAGAGAGAATATTTCAAGATTGGGAGCACCCAATCTAGCAGGCAAAATTAATTTTTCTTTCAATTTCGAGGTAAGCCTAAAACGCATCTACTTTTCTTCTTCTTCTTCTTCTTCTTCTTTATGTATAGACTTCATCAGGAGGTAAAGGACATTCTTCCGAGATTAAGAAAAGTGGACTCATATTTTATTTTACTGTTTGTATTTGTATGAAGGAACTGCCCTAGCTTTCATGAAGTAGGGGAATGAAAAATGAATAAATAAAATAAAATAAAATAACAATAGATTCATCACAATGACAAGGGCCCTTGTCTATAAATGAAACTGAAATCAATCCTCCTTGATGCAATAATTAAACAATTGGAATAACATCTTCCAACTTTAGCACTGGCCAAATAACATGTTTTCTGTTTTTTGTGGTTAGTAGTTGTTTGGGATCAACAAGGACAGGACTTCCGCTTCCAAACATAGCAAGCAATGCCAATGAAATAACAAAATAAAAAGAACAAAAAGAGGAAAAAAGCTTAGCCATGATTATAAAACTTAGAGCTTATACAACAGATGATCCAATTTGTAAATTAGCTTCACATACAATCTGTGAATTCTACTGTGTATATTGGTGTGGGTTTGGGGGACTAATAGTTGTTTTTTTTTTGTAGGGTTGACTCCTCATTGACTCTGTCGATCTTTAGTGTCCGTTCAGATTGAAAAACCAACTAGTTTCTAGAACTTAGTTTACAAACTACAAAGGTCAGTGCTTAGAATTTTTTTATTTTAGTGTTGTATGCAGAAAGTAAATGAAATGCACCATTTAATCATTTTTATTTTTTTGCTAGATGGCTTCTACAAACGACCGTCCAAATGAAGAAAAACAAATGATCCCAAGTGTACCACTGAAGCTACTAAAGATAACCCACTCCCACCCATTGAAGGTAAAAAAACGAAAACTTTCACTTGTTTGGGATCATTTTACATTAGTACTTGGTTGTCCAAAAGACAAACCTAGGGCTACATGTAAGCACCGTGGAAAGGAGTATGCATGTGCTTCTAAAGGAAATGGAACTAGTAACATGTTAAGTCACATACGAATAGAGGGAAAATGTAAGAAATATCCCTATAGGAAACAAGACCCCAAGCAAAATATCTTAGCGAAGATGAATTCAAATGTGTTTGTGCCTGTTAGTTTTAGCCAGGAAGCTTGTAGAAAAGTACTTGCTAGAATGGTGATAGTTGGTGAGTTTCCTTTTAGGCATGTAGATGGTGAGGGGTTTAAGTATTATAATAATATTTTATAACTAAGGTTCAAAATCCCTTCCCGTATTACAGTTGCTAGGAGTGTCTACAAATTCTTTTTTGAAGAAAAAAAAAGTTGAAAAGTGTTTTGAAAGGAAAGAGAGTTTGCATGACCATATTTACGTGGACTTGTAATCAAAATTTAAATTACATGTGCATCACAGTTCATTTTATTGATAATGATTGGGTACTATAGAAAAGAATCATAAGCCTCTCTCTAGTACCTAATCATAAAGGTGAGACTATTGGGAAGATGGTGGAGAAGTGCATGATAGAATGGGGGTGTAGATATTGTTTTCACACTTACACTTGATAATGCTAGTTCTAATAGTGGTGTCATCGACTATTTGAAAAGAAAGACTAAGCATTGGAAAGAGACCATTTTAGGATTTGAACACTTACACATGAGATGTTGTGCACATATTTTAAATCTTATTGTTTGTGATGGTTTGAAAGATTTGCACGATTCGATCATTAAAGCATGCAATGTGGTGAGGTACGCCTGGTCATCTCCCTTTAGGTTGGCTACATTAAAAAATTTTATTGTGCCTAGAATTGCCTACTAGATGGAATTCAATTTATATGATGTTAGATGCCGCGGAGAAGTTTCAAAAGACACTTGAGTGTTTAGAGGATGAAGACATACATTACACTCCTTACTTTGGAGAGGAGGAAGGAGGTGGAAGAAACTTGGGACCACCAACTGATTGTGATTGGAATTATGCAAGAATGTTTGTGAAGTATTTGAAGGTACTTTATAATGCAACATTGAGGCTTTTCAGGATCTTTATATGTGATTTTTAATTTTTTTTAATCAATTTTTTCTTATCCAGAACAAATTAGCTCAATTTGCACGTAACGATGATGAATGCCTACAAGAGATGGCAAAGGAAATTAAAGCAAAATATGACAAATATTGGAATGTTGATAAGATAAACATTTTGTTGTATCTTGCAGTGGTTCTTGATCTTAGGTACAAGATGAACTTTCTTGTATTTTCCTTTGAAAAAATGTATGATTATTGTGTGGCAAATAACTTGAAGGACAAGGTTAATGGTGCTTTGACTCGTTTGTTTGAGTTAGGGTTGAACAAAAAACCGACCATACCTATTAAACTGACCGAAACGATCGATTTGGTTTAAGTTCGGTTTGGTTCAGTTTCGATTTTAAAAAATTCAAAATCGAAGTGGCCGGTTTGATTTTCGGTTTCTATGTGATTTTAACACACAAAATCGAACCGACCGAATATATATAATAAATAATATATATTTTATATAGAAATAATATAATAGGTTTAAAATACTCGGTCGGTTCGATTTTATTTCGGTTCGGTTACGATTTGCATAAATTAGAATCGGTTCGGTTTTGTTAATGGTCGGTTCGGTTTGAAAATTTTGAAACCAACAAAAGTCGATTCGGTTCACGCTTTAGGTGAAAAATCGAACTGTCGGTTCGGTTTTCAACCCTAGCTTGAGTGGTATATTAAGCATTACTTGACTTCCACTTCTCAATCACATGATATTACCGGATCAAAAGAAATGGAAATTGATGATGATGGAGAAAATGATAGTGTGATGTTGGCTTTTCAATATCAAAAGCATATGGAGGAGTCGATGAACAAATCAAGGTTGAAAAATATTTGAGAGAAAGTGTTGAAGCTTCTTGTGATAAGTTTGATGTCTTGAATTGGTGGAAGAACAACTCAGTAAGGTATCAAATCCTTTCCGTTAGCGATTCTTGTATCATCGGATGCTTCTGAGTCTGCCAGCAGGAGGGGTACTTGATCCATTACGTAGTCCTTTGTCTCCTAGCACTGTTGAGGCCCTTATTTGTGCCCAAGATTAGCTTCGTTCTCCATCAGTCTCAATCAATCTTCGTGAGTTAATGGATGAGTTGGAAAAATATGATAGTATTGATGCAGGTAATATTCACTTCATTGGTTTGTTTTTGTTATACATATTTGAATTTGCTTTTGTCATGTATATTGATATTTTTTTGCTTTAGTTTTTTTAGAGGCGTTTGGATCTGTTTCACTGTCATAACAACGCGAAATAATGATTACAAACTATGTTAATTTTGGTAAGGATTTTTTTGTCTTTTTACTTTAATTTTTTCAATTTGTTATTATCATTTTTTTGTAATCAAGTGATTGGGCCTCTTATTCAGATCTTTGGACTTTTGTTGAAGCTAACATATTGCATTTCAACTTTCAAAATGAGAACAAAGAAGATATATACATTGGGTGTGTGTGAATACGATTCCGAAAAAAATAGGTGTGGTTTTAATCTCTTTGCTTCCATATCAAGATTTTCAGATTCTTGGACATCGAACATTGAAAAACTAAAACTGACAAAGCAAAATAAGAAATGAATCTTATAACAACATTCACTGATCAGAAATCACGGTTCATTCACTTTTGTTATAATCCATTCAATCACATTTCATTTCACTTTGTTATAATTCATAAACAGGCTATCATCATGGCAACCAAAAGAAACAGATTTCCATTGAATGACAGGCATGACAGTTCATTTCACGTTGTTATAATTCATAAACAGTTCATGATAGTAATCGTTAATACATGCAAACAGATTTCCACAGGTGTGATCTTCTTTTTCATTCCAGTGCACATCATTATCGTTTTTTCATGCTGACAATGATGTGTGACTTTGTGGATTTGTACTTGGATTATAAATATGAGAAAAGAAACTCAAATGAATGTCAACAAAGTTGTCTTTAAACATGGTAAAGGGAGCCCAACTATGTTAGAAAGATTGAAGCTGTGCTACTTGCATCGTTATATAATTATGATCCTCAGGTTGTATTATGCAGACATATTGCTTCTTTATGCGCAAACATTGTTTGTTTGTTTTGCTTGATAGTTGTGTTGCAAGTTTCATTTATGACATTTTAAAGTCATGATTTTAGGTCTTATAGTGAAGTTTCCAATTATGGATGGTCGGTCAGGATCATAGTTGCAACACAACTTTTGTTCATCCTACTAGCAAACTTACCACTAGCTTTAGCGGGATCATAATGTCGAGCTAGATGGAGTTTAGTTTTAGGCATTGTATTGTGCTTCAAGGTACTTTCCATTGCCACTCCACGCACTGCTGAAAGAGTTGCTTCAAAACTAGCTGATTTAAATACTTTCATTCCTAACCATAAAAACCATAGAATTGTTGTTATCGGTAGTGCTTTGGTTGCCATAATGATAGCATTGTTTATGAATACAGAAGAAGTAGAAAACTTCTAGTCATATCTAGTCATTTTATAAAATTAAAGGATCAGTTGGCTCAAGCTGTGTAATTTCTTGCAACTTGTAATGGTCCTAATGGTTGTTTTGTAAATGGCCAATTTAACCATTTCAGTATGAAGGCAGGAGGGAGCAAAGGCATATGTTGCTTTTCAAAATTTCATTTCCCAATGTGTATACTGCACTTATCAGAAATCACAGTTCATTTCACTTTTGTTATAATGTGGTTCTAATATGTTAGATTACTCAATTGTACGATGTTATACTTTGCAATTGTATGGTTTATTTTGCATATTGTACTTGAATGTCATTTATTTTCATTGTTACAAATATTATGATTTTTTATGATCATATGTGGTGAATGTTGGACGACCGTTGAAAACTTGGATGAAGGCGGTGAATGAAGATATCATTGAGCTTGAATTAGGCGAGGATATGTGGAAAGACGACATTGCTTGGAGAACCAAAATCCATGTAGCCGACCCTGAAAATATCGGGAATGGGCTATGATGATGATGATGATGATATGTGGTGAATGTTGATTCTTTGGACATGTCTGAAATTGGCTTGAACCTTCCGCTACAAATATGTGTTAATAGAATAGCAAAGCTGGAATACCTAGCTTACTGGCATATGTCTTGAACAATAGGTTGAAGTTAGGAAACATGACATGGAAATTAGCAAGTGAAGTTCAATACTTTATTTTTGCAAGTGATAGTTTATGGAGTCTTGTGATGAATTTGTATACTCTTTAAGTGATTAATGATAGAGTCTATGTTTTGTAATTTATTTAAGTGTGAATAGTGGCACGCATCTTTGATTTTTATAATGTAAAAGAATGTGATTAATTGATATTTATGGATAAACTAATTATTATATGACTTAGAAGGGAAAAATAAATAAATAAATAGATGATCACTTGGTCGGTTCGGTTTTACTAACATTTTAGTTGGTTTGATTTACATAAATTAAGAGCGGACGGTTTCGACTTAGTTTTTCATATGGTCGGTTCGGTTTCGGTTGAAATGTTTTGAAATCGATAATAGTCGTTTTGATTTTCAACCCTACAAGGCAGAGGACGTGCGATAGAATGCGGCAGCAATGGAGAGGGGGCTGCGATAGAAGAGGTCATGGGAGTTGATGGTAGTTCGATTGAGGGGGAGGTTTCGAAGGTGAACGATCAATGCAATGGTGGGGGAAACGGGCAAATGATGGTTGGGGAAACCGATTTACAAACTGATAAGTCGATTGATCGACGACACAATAGGGGCGAAAGCAATGTTCTAAAAAGCGCTAGGCGGTGGGCGGGCGGCTAGCAAGTGCCTAGCGCCCAAGGGCCTAGGTGGTCTTAGATTTTGTATTATAACTTTAATAATTTACAAAAGTTAAGCATAATACCTTATCAATTACATCCAATTTAATGTAGCGAGGGGAGGTTGTGGGTCTATCCGAGGTCGATCAGTCGATTAGGGGTTTCGATTGATCGTTGAAAGGGGAGAATTTAGCGATGGATCGACTATTGAGGGTGGTTGTCGATCGATGCAGGGGCGATGGTATGTTGGGTTGCGATTCTGCCGTCGACGGTACTGGGCGTGGGCCTCTGCGGCAATGTTGGTGGCGATGTTGATGCTTGTGTCTGTCCCACAACCGTTGTGGTGCGTGACAGGTATTTCTTGAAATTCTGATCCATCATCTCACACTCTCTATCAAAAATTAGATCCATCATCTCCATTAACGTTCTTTCAATTGCTTTTTCGAGCTGCTGGAGTCTTGCTTCTTCTATCATTTTTTTTGTTTTTTGTTTTTCAAATCACATGAAGTAGAATTGTTCGGTTCTGATACCAATAGATAGATTCATACTAGAAAATAAACGAAATTGCAATGAAAATAAACAAAGTGCAATAAATAGAAATAACTTTTATTCAATCAACCAACTAACAATGGGCAACCTATGCCTTACTTATAGCTAACCTATCTTCCAAATCAAACTATAAACCTAACATAAAACTAATGTGATAACCTTAATTGGAATCGTTATTACAAGAATAATAGAATTGTCTACTATTATAAAAAATATTATTATTCCAAATACTAATAAATATGTTAATTCTGTCACTTCAGAACCAAGCGTCCCTTCATTTTCTTCCTTTGTTCGATATGAATATTTATTTAAATTTAAAGATCGAACAACTATTGGCATTCAAAGTGGGTGAGATTTGTACATATTAAGGTGTTTAAAGATTTTCAGTATATATTGAGTAATGGACTAATATTTCACTAGTATTTTGCTCGATTTGCAGGTGGAGACAAAATTTTGTTTTCCAATATCTTCCATTTGAAATGTTCTCTTTAAATAGTTACCAGCATTTTCAAAGTCTTCAGTAGATCCAATAAGATTTATATCCTTTACATAAATTGCTACTAGGACAAAACCAGTAATAAATTTCTTTATAATTAAAGACACATGAGCAAATGAGATTATTTATATAACTTTTTCAACACACTTGTTCACTAAAGATTATTATGCCACATCTTTTCGGATTGTTTCAAACCATATAAAGCATGTCTTAGTTTGATTTAGTAAGTATTTCTTGACTTTAGTTTAGGCAAAGTAAATCCTTCAGGGATTTTCATGTAATATCTACCTCAAACTAAATAAATCATTCAGGGGATTTTCATGTAAATATTTTTTCTAAATCCCCATATGAATAAGCAATTACAACATTCATAAGTCGCTTATTAAGTTTTTAAAAACTACAAGGCTTATTAAATATTGGAATGTAGTCATATCCATAACCCGATTAATATTTTTCATCAAAAATCAAATGTCGAGTTTCGGGTCGGTAGGAACTCTTGTGCTACGAATTTTGTCTTATATCTAACAATTTTATTTTTCTCATTTTGTTTTCTTACAAACATTCATTTGAAACCAACAGGGTTTACATGTATAGATGTTTGTACTATAGGTCCAACTATGTCACGTTTTTTAAGAGACACCAATTCCACTTGAAAAGTATCTTTCCATTTGGCCAATCATTTCTTTGTCATAATTGATTTGATATTATTTATGTCATCGCCCTTTGATATTAATTTCGGTAGTTACTATATATGTGAATATGTCATCGATGATCATTTCATTTGATTCCACACTTCTCTTAATATTTTGAGATCTCATTATCATCACGTACTTGAGCTTCTTCAAGGGTTTTTAAGTCATTTTAAGGACTTCCATCGCCATTATAGAGACATGGACAGGTACGTCTGGGGTTGTGGAGAGAGTAGGTTTTGTGAAACATAACATCTTCAGGAGCGTCATGTAATGCTATTGTTGGAGCTTCATGTACAACTTTTTCTTGAGCTTATTCAACTTCTACAGGAGTTTCAAGAATTGCTTCTTTGGGAGCATTAGGGCATGAATATTTACTAATTTCCTTTTTCAAAAAATGAAATCTTTGGAACATATAGGTCTGCCACGATTCTGGCAAGTAACAGATTCCTTAACTACCTTATTCGAACTTTGTCCTTCAGGGATAAAAATTTGAGCAGGTATCTATCACGCTTCTAGTGTGTTGTAGATTTACTGGCTAGCTTATTCGAACATTGTCCTCTAGGGATATAAATTCAAGCATGTCTATTCATAGCTGGCACATGTGATTTTGTTACTTTATTTGCATCGTTAAATGCATTAGGTAATAGATTCGCAGTTGTCTGCGGATGTAACATTTTCCTTATCATTGGGATGTTTTCAGGTCTAGATGAGACAAAGTTGAAGTATTTCATGATAATTCACACTGTTCTTTCTCCATATATTGTTCTCTGAGAATTTATTTATCTCCTCTAACAGAGAAATATAGTGTCATAAAACTGACAGTTTAGAAATCTAGTAGTAAAAGTCACCAGTTATGTAATGGGTCTAAGGCGAAACAAGTTCGCATTATGCAAGACTGCGTTTCCATGGGGTAATCTAAACTGTATAAATAAAATTCTTCCAACAAGGTGAAGATATGTAACTAAAATTTGCACTAAACCATTTTGTTCATGCGGGACGAGACTCTTCAACAACAGTCATATTGATGAGCAAAAAACAATTGAAAACTGGAAAGTAAACTCAACTGGATTGTTAAATCAGATAAAATTGATGCAGGGGACGGAAATTGTACGCTAAACAAAATAACGTATTACATGAAACATATATGAAACCATTTAGTGAATGCATATAATAATATTGTGCAATATCTAAAAAGTCTCATAGCATAGTGAACTGGACTAGAAATGTCACCGTGTATTATCTATAAGAACAACAATGATTCAGACGGGATCTAGTAGTAAGGTTACTAGATGACCAAGGAGTACATAAGTACTTATAACTTGAATGTGTGCTAATGGTGACTTATTGTAATCTTCTGACATAAACAACATGTGATACAACAACTTCGAGAGTTGTATAATCCCATAAGTTAACGAAAAATATCTCTAATGTAAGTTGTCGGCTTCCAACATTAGATGTGGTGCATATATTTAATAAATTAAGAAAGTTTCTTCAGGTACTACAAAAATATAACACATGTTGGACAAATAAATGTGTGTCATTTAATATTAAATTGTAGGCTCTTTCGGAGCCTTCAATAAATTTTATAGGTCTAACTATGATAGACATCCTTTGTATCTTAAAGGGCAATGTTGAGAAAACGTTTTAACTTGTCAATATATTATGGGTAGTGGCACTATTAATATAATTGTTTATCATTTGTAGTTTATAAACCATACTTTCAAAGAAAAATATGTGCAGTAAACAAATAAATTAAATAAATATTTCAATGCAACATCATCTTTGATATGTATCTTTGAGCTTAACTAAAATTTGAAAGAGATTCTCATTTTCTGTAACAGGTCTTCTAGACGACTTAAGGTGGATTCTAAAATAAGTATTAGACATGTGGTAATATTGTGGTAACCTCCTCTACTGGGGGATTACTTTCGCTAGTGGTTATTTCTACTAGAGTTGCTTTATACTCGGGGGTATGTATATTTTGCATGTTCTCTACCTTTATATTTTTTACAGCTAGAATTGACATTTATTTTTAAAAATATCAGGGGTCATGATTTTTCATTAGATCCTTAGCATTGTATGTTTCTATAAGTATATAAGTCATTAACTAAAAACTATGAGTAAAGTAAGGCTCTCGATTTTTGCTACAAGCAAGTTCAAATAATGAAAGTAACAATGACTATTATATTTCTATTTCATCCCATTTTTCTCTTTGGTTTAATGAAATCTCGATACTCTACTACCTCTTTTGGTGCATGACAAACACGTGACCAATGTCCGCGTTTACCACATCTATGACAAGTATCATCTATATCCCTGACATGAGCTTTGAACCATTTATTGTAAGTGCTGTGACTACCTCTACTAGGGTGACCATCTCTGCTAGATTAATTATTGTGGCTACTTTTTTCGGAGTAATCACATATTCTAGAGTATTTATTCCTGCTACGTCCCCTGCCTTGACCTCTTTGAGAGCTATAGTTGGCATTTTCTTCTAGAAATGTCTTGCCATTATGATTTTTCATTACAACTTTAGCAATTTCTTCTGCTACAAGGAGACAAGTCACTAATTGAGAATAATTAGTAAAGTGATGTTATTGATATTGCTGTTGCAGGACACACTTGATGCATGAAATGTAGATAAAGTTTTCTCAATCAATTGAGCATCTGTCAAATTTTTTCCACAAAACTTAAGACGAGAAATAATCTTGAACAATACAGATTATATCTGACACCGTCTTAAAATCTTGAAATTTCAATTTAACCATTCATTTTGGACAAGAAGGTGTATGATCGCCTTTGGATGGTCATATTTGTTCTTTAGGGACTTCTATAGAACTAAGGGGTCTTCCTCAGTTAGATATTCATGTTCTAGCTAATTTTGGAGATAGTTGAAACTCCAATAATACATATAAAGTCAATCAAAGATTTAAAAACTCATTGTGATTTGATTTGTGTGTCAAACAAAAAATATTAAAATTTACCCCTAAATAAGTTTCTATGAAACAAATACAAAACACACCATGTATTGTTCCTCAATTGAGAAAATGAAATAAACAATAGAATTTAAATGTAAACGGTATCTATTGACTCTATAAAACCTCATTTAATCTTTGTACTATCTCCATGCAAATCCATGCATAAATCACATGCAAACATTAAAGTCAAATACATGTAAACTTTGCATATAGTGATAGTAGATTTACAATGATATCATACAAATCAGAATGAATAATTGAACTAATTATCAAATTGATCGATTACGAGAGTTTAATAAATTAATTCAATTAAGAAATACTGACATCCAACGATTACATTGGTGAAAAAACACAAGTAATTAAGAACAATACTCCAGTGATTAGAACGTCACGCGGATAACATTTTGAATATTAAATGTTGAAAGCTCAGGATAATAACTTATTCATATCAATTTCTTCAAACTATCTCTTTATCTCTACACTTCTATGTTCCTTCTATTGTTACCGTTCCATCATAATAGACCTTAAACATATATATAAACACGAGAAAATGAGATAGTGATGCATGAGGTGATGATACCACATTACCACCTCATGACACCTAGCTCTCATGATGCCACCTCAAAAGCATGATGTGGACATACACAAACTTCTACAACAAAATTGTTTATTTATTAAAATAATTCATTTTTATAATAATTAAAAAAATCTTTGAAAGTAAAACCACTATTTTTTATATAACTCATCAAAGGTGTTGGTGGTGGGTTAAATTCAAACTTTTGAAAAATGATAGGGTTATTTACCTTTTAGCCTCCACTGATTTATGCAAAGCCCTAGACGAGTGCTATTTGTTCTTGAAATTTTGTCTAACACCCATTTTGTGTATTGACTATTAAGTCAATGTGTTTGACTATAACAAAACATTACAAATTTTAAAATATCTAAATACCTTCACATGATGGGTACCAGACAGTAATTGCTAGAATATTGTGGGTGCCAAATGATAAAATTTGACTTCTAAACATGACTATTAAGTTGATTTTCTTTTTGATTATTAGTGTTCTCATATGCAATACTGGCGCAAGAAACTTCTTGAGCAAGGATGGATATGAAGAGGAGAAGACGTTCCAATACAATGACGGTGGCTTTGGAGGTGGAGGCACTGATGGGTTTGGAAGAGAGGCTGGAACTGGCGTTGGTGGGGGTGGGGGTGATGGTGATGGACTAGGAAGTAGGGGAGGATTCAGTGGTGATGGTGGAGGATTTGGAGGTGGTGATGGAGGGGGCTTTGGGGGAGGAATAGGTAGTGGTTCTGGATTCAGTGGTGGTGGACTTGGTGGTGAATCTGGTGTTGGATATGGAGATGGAGCTAGGGAAGCGTATGGAGGTGGGCTACATTATTTCTGCAAGGGTATGGAGCTAGGGAAGGGTATCGAGCCATTATTTTTGCATTTCCCCTCCCCTCGCAATCGCCAGCCGTCCCCAACCCATCATCATCCACCTATAAGTGAATGCCAAATCTCTCGTTTTAATGTCCACTAGGTGGTGCATGACTTGGAGGTGGCAGCAGTGTTGGGGGTGGTGGCAGAAGAGGTGGACTAGGTGGTAGATCTGGAGGTGGAGTTGGTGGAGGAGTCGGAGGTGGTCTGCCTTAATTTTTTTTAGTATTAATACATTTATAGTTTGGCACCCACAATAATCTAGCAATTACTATTTGATACCCATCACGTGAGTAGCACATGAGGATATTTCAGACATTTCAAAATTGTAATATTTTTCGGTAATAAAACCCATTGACTTAACAATTAATACACAAAAATGGGATTATACGAAATTTTAAGAACAAATGGCACATATCTAGGGTGTCACCTAAACTAGTGAGGCTAAAAGGTAAATAGCCCAAAGTGATAAGATTTCATCTAATTTTGTAATGAATTGAGCGGATGAACAATACTCGCGCGTCTTTCATGCACACATGTTGGCTTCCAAAAAACACCATTGCCCAGTTTTATAATTACAAGAACAGAAATTCTAAATGTCGAGGTTTTGGGCGAGGAAACCAGCGAGGGAAATGAGGTGGAGGGGTAGAAGCTGTTCAATTTCCTCAAGATGCGTGCATTGACTTTCCGCGCGCGCATCTCGAGGGAGGTGAACGGCTCCCACCCCGCCACCTCCCTCCCCTCGCTCATTTCCTCGCCCAAAACCTCGACAGCAAGAATTACTCTTACAAGAACTTTGTAACAAAAATTGAACGAATGAACAATACTCTCGAGTCTGTCATGCACACATTTTGACTTTTCGAAATGCCCTTGCCCCCTTTCATAATTAAAAGATATGCCATTTGTTCCTAAACAATACCCTTTTATAATTACAGGCTATGCCATTGGGCCCAAAACAAAGAATATGTAATGCCATTCTATACTCAAATAACCAACTTAACCTTTGCCATTATATAACTTTTAACCATATTGTTAAAATTTATGATTTTACAATTATTTGACCCATATTTGATCCAATTTTTAACCTATAAATTTTTTTACCCATGCTCAATTAGGATATCTATAATTAATAGCATAAATTTATTTATTTATAAAAACAAAAATTGATCCATGCAACAACTGATTTCATAAATTCCCTTCACTTTTTAAATTATAATAAAATGCAAACAACAAATATTCATGAGTAAATTGTTCCACGCAGGCGCATAATCTAAACTTTATAACGAAAATTGGGTCAATAAACAGTGACGCATCTGTCATGCACAACTTTTAAATTTTCTAAAATTCCCTCACCAAAATTCTAATTTCCTAGCATATCTCTTCCCTTTTCTCTCTCATTGTTTCAACACTACCGTCTCCCTCCAAACTGAAACCCCACAACACTACCATCTTCCCCCCCCCCCCCCCCCCTTTCATCCTCTTCGATCGCATGAACTGCGTTCTTTCCTTCTCCCTTCACTCTCTCGCCATCGACGTCATTGTTGACAGAGGTGGTGGAGATGCAGATTTAGAAGCTGAGAAGGGATATATGGGAAGAAGAAGAAAGAATCACAAAACAAGAAACCCCACTGATTGATCCATCCTCAAAACACAAATTGATGCACATAGAAGGGTTTAAGCACATGGTTTCCAAACCCTCACCCACCACTCCTTCACAACTCTCGCTACCACAAAATGGCTCAATTGTGGCGGATTATAAGTGCCACGTATAACAGCAGATGTGGCGGAAAAAGAACTTAATCTGCCAGATAAACAATGCAACGGCGGATTAAAAAACCGCCACATTTGTAAGTGCTACAAAGGGTATTTTTGGCAGATAATTTTCTTAATCCGCCA
The DNA here is from genome assembly GCA_963556465.1 of Berberis vulgaris. Classification (NCBI taxonomy): domain Eukaryota; kingdom Viridiplantae; phylum Streptophyta; class Magnoliopsida; order Ranunculales; family Berberidaceae; genus Berberis; species Berberis vulgaris. The sequence goes on from OY747127.1 coordinate 76,923,392, forward strand.
AATATACTTAAAAGTAAAATCCATTGTTCTAGCTGATATGACCGCCAGTTTTGAATATCTGCCGAATTTGATTCAAATCTGGCACTTAAATCCGCCGGCAATTTTTATTCGCCAAATTTGATAATTTTTTTAAAAAAATATTCCGCCCCATCTGAATCATTTTATTTTTTGTAATTTTTAATAAAAATTAATAATTATTCCACACTAATTTTTGATAAAAATTATAAATTCTATAATTATTCGCCAGAAATGTCTATTAAAATTAATAATTATTCTAAACCATTTCCACTGTCAGTCAACTTCAACTTGGGCAGTTCTGACATTTTCAACAATAACTGATACTCCAACCATGGATAGTGGATCCGTCTAAAAGTACAAGGCAAGGCATGAAAAGCAAAAACTACATTAATTGGTAAACCATTCACTGTCTGAGAAGCTGCAGTACCAGCAATACAATACAGAAAGCTATATATAATTTCTGATCAAAACTCAGACAAAATAAACAATGCAGGTTTATGATAAACAATTATCTCACTGGGCAATAGGAAAAATGAAACAATATAAAGAAGCCATAACTAAACAATTGTTATTGAGCAAAACTTACTCTGCAGTTTGAAACAAAGGACACAAAATTTGATTACTTGTGTTGTACACTTTGATAAATAAATCATTGGGACTTGAATTATAAGCATATCATACAGAGTAGAATTGACATCATTAATGCTTTCTCCTAATCTTAATATTCTGATATCACTATTCATTAGCTTCCCATTAAAATGATACCCTGAACCCAAATGTTTCTCCTCCTGATTTCAGTATACAAAGGCCTGAGCTGTAATCTTTGTCTACCAATGGAAGCTATTGGTGGTGAAGCCTGTTTCACCAATTTAGGTACAAAAGTCTCTTTAATGTGTGGAATACTTATTAATTCCACAACTAAAACAATGGCCGAAATCAAATTACACGACTGCTTCGTGTCCGGAAATCCTTGGAAATGGCAGATGGGGCACCTAAAATGAAATTGGAAACTGATGATCAAACAAAAAGCAACTCAAACGATCCAATTTTGAAATCATGTAAATGGGTGATAGAAGTTGTTCTTACATCCATTTTCCAGAAGGTGATATCACTGTGGCAAAGAGAAGTACATAGTATTTTGATCCTAACTTCCCAAGCTTTAGGTGGAGCTACTTCAATCTCCTCTATCACTAGACTCTCCCCTGCCTTTTTGCAAATTGCACCTGTTTTTGCATTTTCATTATTAAAAAAAAAAAAAAAAAAAAAAGTCAAGAACAGTACAAGATTAGAATGATCAAAAAGAAAAGTTTTAAGTTAGACCTTTGCATAGAAAGGGCTTTCCTTAAGTCTTCTCCATAGTTGGTGAGACTTTGGAAACAAATGGTTCTCCAAAACAAAATAAGAGAAACCGAGAGTGAGAGAGAGTTGAATCTTGTTTAATTCTATATGTATACGATTTGTGAGAACGTGGATGGATGGATGGATGCATGATACCAGGAAGGTAAGACACAATAGTCAGTCTTTACTACCAAATAAACAATGTTTAAGCCAATCAAATTAGAGAGGGAAAAGTGGACAATCCATAATGAAGGAAAAATTCTAACTATCGAGGGAAATGGCGAGGAAAACAGCGAGGGACCCCACAAGGGGGGGGGGGGGGGTGGGGAGAGCCGACCATCCCCCCGGGATGCGCGTTTGAACCTTTGGGATGCATGTATTGAAAAGTCAAACGCACATCCGGGGAAGATGGACGGCTCCCCCCTCCCCCCTGGTGGGGTCCCTCGCTGTTTTCCTCGACAATTAGACGGGTTCATAATGAAGATACCTTATGGACAATCCATTCTGGGATAACCCAATTCAAATCCCCAGCTATCCTGTAGTGTATCTGGTTGTTCTGAAATTGATAGTTCAATGGTAATTTGGAACATTAATGCTGCAGACTAATAAGGTCATCATCTTCATCTATAGAAGATATAGCTTTTAAGGATCATCCTGTTTGTAAAACAGTAGCTAATGAACTATACTAACTATATTATTGGAAACTAATAAAACAAAATGGGATTCCAGAGATTTGGGGAGCTTAGGTGTATCGTGTGTGCATCACAGTGTACAAACATCAGGCAGTACATGTCCCTCTGTTATCTGTTATTGATTGCCAATGATGCTTGGGGAGCATTTAAGGAGGAAAATAAGAGAATATGCATGAGCCACATCTACGAGGATGAATGCTCCTACCTACTGTTTCCCTTAAACCTCAACCTGCCATATATGGATTTAAATTTCCTGTCTGCAAAACAGCACCATTACTTACAGGAACCCCCATTTGCATTCAAAGGGCTATTGGAGCCAACCCCAGTTTTGATAACATGCACATTGCTCCAATGCTGCCACTTCAAACTGCATAAATGCACTAATAACACTAGCAAAAGTAAAGCAATTGGGACTAACATCACTCCGCAACATCTCTTTAAACAATTGCAAAGCCTCTCTTCCATGCCCATTTTGAGCAAGTCCACGACACATGATCATGATCTTTCATGCTATGGAAAACCTTCCTAGCATCACCCATGGCATCACATTTTGCATATAAATCAACAAGTGCACTATTAAGAAACAGATTCACCTCACATCCAACCCGAATGATCTGCACGTGAATTTGAGAACCTATATGACAATTAAGCACTTTCGTGCAAGAATTGAGTATTGTACAAAGGGCGAACTTTGTGAGCTTAACTCCGCTGTTGTTTATCTGTCGAAATGACAGCTAGCTTATAAAATGGAGAGTGCTTGTTGCTTAAAAGGATGAATTGGCGGTGGACCCAAAAGGGAGGGACAATATGCTCAAAATCGGAAAGACAGTATTGAAGTCAGTCCACACCATACTACTATAATATGTGAAAGCTAGCCAACAACCTTAGATGGGTTGATGTACCTTTAGCACACATTGCTCCTTTATCCAATGAGTAGTTATTGTCTGAATTGTTGGCATGTGTAACAGAAAAATTGTAGTCAATGTGAATCAACTGATGAATTTGGGACCAACATCAACTTCAATGTTCACTTCAGACTTGACCCTAATTTTGCGATATAAGTGGTGACCAACCTCTAAACAACCCTTGAAAAAATTGAAAGAGATACTTGAAAGTAAATCTCAAATCCTAATATAAAACACAAAGACAGTAACACACCTAAAGTTCAAAACACTAATGGAATAAAATAAATTCCCCAAACTTGCACTTTGACATATGCATTTCATTGAAAAGGTTATTTTAAATTTGATCTATTGGATCAGATAAACTTTTGAGCACACTACAAAGCTAAATCAAATTTAGAACAATACTTGTAACATAACCCAAGCAATGACGCACTAAAATGAGATAAACAATAAATATCAAACCTTCTCAAGAAAGAAAAATAACAAAAGACAAATTATAATCAGGCAGCCTTGAAGAGTCATCATTCCCTGCAATAACATGTGTGTATCTCTTGGCTAATCTCATTTTGTACATAGATACAGATATCAATAGCATCTTTATATAAGAAGACGTTCCATCATTTTAATGTGTGCTCATACAAATGAACAAAGAAAACCTAAATCATAAAGAATCAACTTACAGCAATTGTTGCTATCTGGCTGTGATCTCCCCACTCTGCTAAAAAGGTTAAAATAAAAGACTGCATGGCATAAAAAAAAAAGTGGGTAAATGGTAAAAGAGAGGACATATGGAAATGATGACAATCATTTACTTAAGTTTATAAGATTCAGACTGCATTTTGGAAATGCAAATTAAATTTATCCCACAGAATAACTAGTGCTACAAGAGCAACCAAAACTTTAGTTCAAGTTAGTTTAAAAGCCGAACTGGTTTTATTCTTTAAAAGAAGGTGAAACTAAGAAAAAAGAAGCCTCAGCAAGGAGGCCATCCTGACTCAGTTCTTTATGGAGTAATTGAGGAAAGCCAAACCACAGAAAATGCATTCAAAAGAAACAACAAAAGCTACATAAACCCCACCTACCAAAAGAGGCACTAATTAAAACTCATTCTGATTAGTTATCCTCCCGATCCTCTAACTTGTACTCTAAGTCCAAGCATTGGGCCCTCACAGACGATTCCCACTTTCCAAACACTCATTGCCCAATCTAATAGAATAAGTCTGCCCCGAACCATAATCTGGACTCTACTAAATAGTTAGCTATTAAGCAGCCAAAAAGTATGAAATACAACCTTAGATGGGTTGATGTACCTTTAGCACACATTGCTCCTTTGTTCATCACACATGACTTGCAATATATCATAAGGTATTATCACTTCAGATTTACATTTGTAAAAGCCTTGATTAATGAAACAACCATTATCAAACTCACACCTTAAACTCAAACTACTAATGACATATTAGGGAGGCCTAATTGATCTCATAAGTTGAACACATATGACTTGCAATATATCATAAGATATTATCACTTAAGATTTACAAAACTGTAAAAGCCTTGATTAATGCAACAGCCATATGAATCAATATAGTTTTTATGTTGTAAGCTAAGCTATTTAATCACCACTTCAATTTGGATCTCTTGAAACGATCATAGAGTTGGAATTAGAGGATAATGTAGATATGAAAAGAAACAGGGAATCAACTCAAAGCAATCTTCTTCATTCAAATTGAAAAGGAGAGATGGAAAAAGCAAATCAAGACGGAAACAATAGCTCTACTGATGAGATGAGATGAGATGAGATGAGTTGAGAGAATGGGTGGTTAGCTGGATTAATGCAAAATGAAACGATAAAACAATGAGATCAAAAGAGTAGTAGGAGGAAGTAGAAACACTTGTTCACTTCAAATGCAAGAAAACAAAACATTAGCATCCAGTATGATCGAAATGGGGGAAAACAGCATTTGAAATGAACTTTAAAATTAACCTGATCTTGTTTACAAAAATGAAAATACTAATTCTAAAATGTGAAGAAATAAGAATTACAACAAATTAGTTAAATCCTAAAAATATGCTCAAAACAAGACATAAGAATGTATAAAATGTTTTGAGTGGTTCTCTTCGTCTTCTTCTTCTTCAGAAATCGAGCTGGAGAAAAGAAGAAAGTGAGATCTAGGGTTTCTGAGAGATGGAGAAAAATAAAAATAAAAATTGTGAAAGTCGAAGATGAGTTACCTCACCACTACCACTGCCGATTAAGGAGGCAACAGAACCTTTCAATGAAGTAAATCTCAGCAGAACTCTGTTTTGTTCTCAGATCCTTTCAATGAAGTAATCTCTGGAAGTTAGAATAAAACCTTCAGATCTGAGAGAATGATGAAGAGCTAAGAAGTTGAAGCGAAGATCTGAGGAGAATGTTGAGCAAGGTGGAGTGAAATTGAGGGGAGAGGGAGAGAAATCGAGCGAAATGGAGGAAAGTTTTGCTTCAACGGAGGGAGGGCAGAGCGATGACTCGAAAAGGGACCGAGCGATGGAGTTCCTTTTACAAAACTTGTTTGGGGAGTCTTCTGGTTTTGAGACAGACATGATGAAAGGAGGAAGCACAGAGTCTGACAAAGCACGTACGTGGTTTTAGATTCAAATGTGGCGGATCGGATTAAGAACATATCTGGCAGATGATGTGTCCGTCACAAAATTTGACTCAAATGTGACGGAAAATTTAATCCGCCCCTATTATAAATAACTCCGCCACAAATTAGCCATTTGGTGGTGGTAGTGTTTGGACCTCCATTGGTCAAGCCGCATTTGGATTTGGTGCACATACTCAGCCAACATATTCTCATTCCCTCCTAAAATTGGCTCGAGGAAAAATGACGCGCCCATCATGCTCATTTTTTTTGTTTTCCTCTCCCAAAAGATATTAACTATTAAATTGGAATGAATATATTTACCCTCATGTCGGATATAACTATTTCATAAGTTTATGATAATAATAAATAGATTGAGACAAAAATAAATAAGTACACATGTGTACAAGCACGTATGGGACTAATAAATTTAAAAGTCAAATCCCTAAAATTTTAATTTACACTTAGGGTATGTTTGGTTAGCCATTTTTTCTTGGAAATGGAATCCATTTTCCTTGTTATGCATATTTTCCACTGTTTGGTTGTCTACTTACTGATAGGATATCGATTCTTCATAAATTTGTTTTCCCACTACTCATGGAAATCTAAGTCCAAAAGGGGAGGCCTCGGAATCGAATTCACAAAAACACTTTCAATTTCCACGTCTATTGTTCATGCAACCAAACTGACCCTTATAGATTTTTAAAATAAAAAATATATTGAATATATGCGCACATAGAGCAAGTCCTCCCTCTAGCACCGTTCTGAAAATAAAATCTTATATAGTACATAATAGTCTTTTAAATCTTATAAAACAAAATGTGACCTAGAAATTCTAAAAAAAATTAATGAGCCACACTCTAAGGGATCTTCGTTTATGTATAGTAGACATTCTTTGTCTCTTAATGATGACATGGTCATTATTTACAAAAATATTCAACTTAGATACAATATGATCCTAATCAAACACGAGATCACATGGATCATTTGGATGTGGCTCGTGCCTTTCATTGGTGTAGAGAGCACCTTATTGAAGTTAGTCTTTGATTGTTTCTTATTTTGAAAATATTATCAATCCTAGTAGTAGGTTTTGTTATATTCCTAGGCAGTATAATTTGAATGCCCACGATTTGCAAACTTGGTTTTTGAGTAGTAAATGGCAAAGTCGATAAAAAAAGAGTAAACTTTTGTGCAAGATGAAGGACCTTCTTCATTGTTTATTTATTTAAGAAAGTAAAACTGTCTAGCAAACATCCATGACCTCGAAATATTTTTACTACACGAGAAACACTTTGTTAGTCTCCCTACACGTGAAACACACATGTTAACTCTCACCCATTTCAGAAATACTTTTACTTGTTCCTTAGTTTCCTCTCAAAATGACATATATATAAAGTGTTTGGTTACCTATCATTGCAAACTCTAATTTAAAAATGGGTGGGTGAATGCTTTTATTTATATTTTAAAACATTGTAAAAAAACAATTCTTAAGAGCCAGACCCCCTAGGTCCAGATCGACGCTAAGGGAGCCTCAAGAACGTGATGAAGATGAAGAACAGAAGAAGAAGAACAACAAATGAAGAACAGAAAAAGAAGAATAAAAAATGAAGAAAATATGATGATAGAAGGTCTTGAGGCTCCCCTGGCGCTAAGGGTTTGGCTCTTAATAATTGTTGCATTGTAAATGAATGAAATGGTTTCTCACAATAAATATATATGATATTAGTGTGTGGGTCACTATTGAAAAAAGAGAGTGTTTTGTATAATTAAGGTATTTTCTGAATGGACTATTTACATTCTCCTCACCACCGCACACACGCCAATATTTAGACATTAATATTCCAACTTAGGATGAATAGTAACTTTGACCGACCATATTGTTGCAAAATGTTGACACTTGAAATATGCCAAAAGTTTATTTTTTGTACAATTATGATTTGTATGGCTGGAGACATGTGCATCTATAGGCACCACTAATGCCACTATATATATTAGTGTGTCGACGCACTCTACATGCGCGTAGATTTTGGGTTTTATTTTTTTAGATATAATGATTTGATACGTGCAAATTAAAAAAAATGACATCGATAAGTGCAAATTAAAAAATTAGAGAATTTGGATAGTGGTTTTTTTTACTGAAATTAAAAAAGAATTATAAGTTAAAAAATTGGACAACACAATAGTTTTTTATAAAATTATTAAGTCGCTCGCTCACACCTACAATGCAATTTGCAAATTTGAAAAATAAAAATATACGCAACAAATATTTAAAAAAAAATTATTTACAAATTTTTTTTTCTTTAGCGGTTTGCTAAAATTAGAGCCTAGGCCCAATAGTTATCTTTAGGGTTATATTTGGGTTTTATCAAATTTGAGGGGCAGATTCAAAATATCATGTAATATCAGTCTGAAGGGTCGATTTGAAAATTATTAAGATTTATGGGGACATGAGTAATTGATTGTTTAACTAGCTTTGGACTAAATCTGAAGAAAAAAAAAATACCGATCAAATTTTGTCATTTTCTAGGTAAGATAGTAAAATGAAGAATTTGGTAGGGGCATGTTTGGTAAGGTTATATATATATATAGGGTGGGATCCGGGGACAAACATTTGTGACAAAGAAATTGACACGCGATTTATACCGTTGGATGACATATTATCAAACGGTTTAGATTTAGTCCTAATAACTAACTAAATTTAGAGGTTTAAAGTCCTATTATATAAGGAAATTAATAGATTCTCTCTTCCCCTATTTTCTCTGTCCCCATATTTTCTCTCAACTATTTTTATTACGGTAAAAAAAAAACATAATTTTCTAAAAAAATCAAATATCTAACCCAATTTCCAAGAAAATCAAAAATCAAAATAATAATGAGATAAAACGTGGTGTTTTTAATCCCAGAAACAAATACAGAACAAGGCTAAAACAACCCAACACGTTTAATCTTATTATTTATAGCCTAGTCCCCTATAGTCTCCTATTTATTTTTGGGATGAAAAACACAACACGTTTAATCTCATTATTAATTTGAATTTGGTTAGATAGTAGATTTTTTTGAAAACTCTATATTAATTTTTTTACCGTAATAAAATATTTGAGAGAACCAAAATCCATGTAGCCGACCTCAAAAATATCGGGAATGGGCTTTGATGATGATGATGAATAAAATATTTGAGAGAAAATATGACGTGAAATTGGGATGAAAAATACAACACGTTTAATCTCATTATTAATTTGATTTTTGATTATTTTTGGAAACTCTGTATTAGATTTTTTACTGTAATAAAATATTTGTGAGAAAATATGACGTGAAATTGGGATGAAAAACACAACATGTTTAATCTCAATATTTATTTGATTTTTCTTTTTTTGGAAATTGGGTTAGATATTTTTTTTGGAAACAGTGTATTAAATTTTTTTATGTAATAAAAATAGTTGAGAGAAAATATGGGGGAGGGGGGATAAGAGGATAGAATCTATTAGTTTCCTTATAAAATATGACTTTAAACCTCTACAATTACTTAGTTATTAGGACTAAATCTAAACCGTTAGATAGTATGTCATCCGACGGTATAGATATGTGTCAATTTCTTTGTCACAAATGTTTGTTTCCGGATCCCACCCATATATATAGTGTATAGTATATAGTTTCACCACAAGATGGTGCAAACTGCATGTGACCCAAATTTAAAGAATCCCAAAGTAAGATCTCACTCTCTTACCACTCGACCAATAATGGATTTTTTTTTGTGAAGATTATGAATCAAACAAAAGTAGCTTTATGTGCTTATATCCAGTGGTTGATCCAGGATTCATTACATGTGGGGCACTCTATTAAATGTCTTAAAAACAAATTAGCAGAAAATATGCTTGGAAAAAAATTTAAATAAAACTACTATGATTTAGGGGTGGGCATCCCATCACGCGATCCCGATCGTCTTGTCCCGTTCCGATTTTTTTTTATTTATTAGGATTGATCAATCTCATCTCGATCTCGTCCCGACTAGAATGTGATGAAATTGGGATGAATATTTTCAATTCCGCCCATCCCGTCCCGAACTGATTTTTTTAATATTTAGTATGAACTATGTAGTATGAAACTATTTGTTGACATGACTATTTTATTTGTTGTTTTATTTATTGACATGACTATTTTATTCTCACAAGCTTCCATGTGACTCACCTAGATTATAAATCTAACTCAAACCCTTTTTTTTTTCCCTCTTCCTAACTCTTGACAACAATGTGTGTTCTTCGAAGTTTTTAAATGACAAACTCATTGATCATTTTCGTTAACAATGTACAAAAAAATGACTATCTTCAATAGTGGTTTTAAAAAAAAGAGCAAAAGCTAATGAAATGGAAAAATAATAATCAATGGCTTAAAGTTATATGGTTGTTCTTAGAGTTGTGTGTTTGGTAAATCCAAAATTTTCAATCTTGCATATTAAATTTTCAATCCAAAATTTAATACATGCTCATCCCATTCCATCCCGAACCCATTTGGGACGGAATGAGGTCTATTATGTCCCGTCCCGATCCCGAACAAACGGGATGGGATAGCAATGAGGTTCATCTCGTCCCATCCCGTGCCCACCCCTACGTATGATTTATAACTCACATATAATAATAATAATAATAATAATAATAATAATAATTACAAGCTAGTCCAATTGTCACGGCGTGATCTCTTATTTTGATAACGTCGCATTATAAGGCCTAGCCTAATACCATTCATCATCTTTGAGATACGCATCTCTAAGATGATGGACAGTATTGGACCCGGCCTGGCTCTCTAGAAAAATTCTTTCAGTACAAGAAAATCATCTTTCTTAGTGTCTTGTCCTTCTATTTGGGGCATTTTGACACTTGGCATGCGTGACACCAAGCTTCCAAGGGGTCAAGATCAAACCTCCAATGATGACTTTGACAAGCTTATATGGATTCCCGTGACCCATATCCCCCCTTAGACCCACTAAAAAAACTTAAACTCAGATATCCCCGTACCATCATTCAACATTAAAATTTTCAACAAGTATAATAAAGTTTGCAAATTTATAAGGCCAAAACACCCCATCCAACAAATAAATTTGAAATTAGCTAAAGGCAGTAGGTACTAGGTACAAGGATGGGGAGGTGAGGACTGAGGAGTGAAGTTGGATTGGAAAAGATGGAGTTTAAAGAAAGAAGATAAGTGGGCACTCTAGGATCCGCTGCCAGCTAAGACACAGGTTGAGTGTATGGTGAAACACTAGCAGATGATTACTGAGTTGCTACACAGCTTAGCAAACAGTAACTCAGCACATCATTACCACATACACCAATCTTGCGTTGGTACGTTAATAGAATCCAACAAGAACATTCGTCTAATTTAAATGGGACAAACAAAAATATCAAACATCAACGCATTCATAGAATAAACAAACACCATACCAATACATAAGGTTGGCAAAACCACAATGCTGTCAAATCTATAGATAAGTTTCATCTTCTCGTTTGAGAAGGCATGTTCCTCTTGTCATCAAACACTTAAAGGAGGAAGCAAATCCAATTCAGTACGGATTCATTCATTAGAGAACAAATGTTGAGACTGAAAATTGAAATAACTGCCTGTGTATCACACATTTTTTTTCCTTCCCGAGTAATAATTCCCTGCATGTGATACTTCTCTTTCAAGGGATATTTCTTTTCCCTTCCTGACAACGCAATGAGCAGGTAAGTTTTGCAAAACAATGCTTTCCACCAAAAACTGGTTGATCATGTGGTGGTGGCATCACATGAAGTCCTCTTCCAGTTCCTGCAAAGACTTATTTGCCGATCCTATCTGTTTGTTTGAGGTCATGTTTTCCACAACCATTAGACCCTTGTAGCTCCGAATTTCTGCCTGTTTCTCCTTTTCAAGCCTCTCCATCTCCTCACGCCGTTTCTGTAACATTGACATATTTCTGTTAACAGACTTACCTAAATATTTAAAGCTTCATGAACAACTTGCCCCAATGTTAGTATGTTATTAGGGTAATTTAATCAGATCAAGTACACGCAATATATAATAAACATCGCTATGCTAGCAACTTGGCCTAAAGAAATAACCACGAGTGTTGCCACCAAGGCAATCAGGCTGATTGACAAATATTTGTTTTCCCCATCACTAAGGAAACATCTGGATGATTGGAAGCAACATCTGAAAGAGAGATGATCTTCTAATGCAGACCAAATGCAAGCTACCAGAAACATTCCACAAGAGTTCCTATCTCGAATCCTAATATCATCATGCAACTTGGATAAATGACAAATCTATCTGGCCTGAATAAATAACAAAGATGTGATTTCAGATTTCTAATCTTATGCAGTATGATAATGGAAGTAGAATAAAGAGATTAAAGAACAAACCCAATTAAATAATCTTCTACATATTGAACAAGCAGTTTTTCAACAAGAATAACAAAAAAATTAAATAAATAAAGAATTCTAACAATACAAAATCAGAATCTAAGATGTATGCATGAAGGAAATGGATGACCACATTTTATTACAGAAATGTCCTCTCATTCTCAATTATTTTTTAGCAAAGATTATGGCCTCAAGAACATCACGTTGCTATGAAAGTTTCCCCTATGTAATAAAAGTTTGGATGATATGGAAGTGTCTCAACATCTATCAATTCTATAGGTTTAGATGTTCCACAACCAAATGATCTGTCTTTACGATGATTTACAAACCTGGAGAACTTGACCCAAAAAATTTACATCCCTAGTCTCCTCTTCACAAGGGCATTCAATAAGAATGTTTACATAACCTGCAACATACTAGCCAATAACTCTTGAGCACTGAACTTTTAAATACCTGCCTATAACTCTTGATCTTCATAGAACAAGTACAAATGTTAATTTAAAAGGACAGCTATCCCTTTTTCCAATATATTATAATGGTTGAAGCTTTGAGTAAATTAGTTTCCAAGGTTCAAAGTACGGGGGCTCTGTCCACTTCTATGGTCCCTAAAAAAGCTCCAAATAACACGTCCCTGCAATATGCAAATGACACAATACTATTCCTGAACAATAAAACGCTTTACGTTCTGACCTTCTTTACCCAGATTCAAGGCTATACATTCACATTACAAATAGGTGCACTTCAAGAGATGGCTCATATGCTTGGGGTGTCAGATTGATCATCTTTTTTCTCTATACCTTGGGCTGCCACCGGGAGCTCGATGCTTAAACAAGGATTTTTGCAATCATGTGACAGAAGCAATACGCAGAAGACTTACCACCTGAAGGGGGTTAGCCTTCTTTCACAATTATCTTGGTCAAAGTGAATTGAAAGGGACGCTTCTTCTCGCTAGCTTCAAGGCTGTATGCTTCCAAGATGTACAGTAAATTTGGAGCGTACGTTGTTTATTGAATAATTCCTCATTATTGTAGTTGGTGGCTAATGGCCATGTTTTCTTCATGCTCCTCATTAATAGAGTATGAATCTCCTTTCAGAAAAGAAAAAAGAGGCAATGGCTAACATTCTGATTCATTTTTGCCGTTTCCTCCTCTGAAAGTCCATGGCTGGTTAATACATCAGCACAAATGTCGAGTATTTCCTACGGTACGTTTATGATAAGGCTAATAATTACCACGCTCTTCAGTGGGAGATGTACCAACTCCCCAAGACATTAGTAAAAAAATGGATGAGGTGTTACGGTATTAGGAAGTGATTGTGGAGATATTTAAAGAACTAGGCTGCGTTTAAAAGGTCGCTGAAGCAAATTACGCCCAAGGGGTGACACCTGCCTTGTCCTACTTACTTTTTTGGGATGAGCTTTAAGCATTTCCAATACTTTTTATAACTCCTCGAAAGGGGTTCACACATGTGTTTGAGATGGGGGATATAACCAAGTTTGTGGGACAAATGTGCTTAAGATTTCTTAGACTTGTGGGGTTTCTTAGAAAGACAGGCTAGGGCAGCAAAGATTTTATGGAAAGAGGCAAGGATGGTACTTTCAGACCTCCGCTTGGTAAAGCTCTAAACTATGTAGTTAAAACGGATAACGGATCCATAACGGTCCAAGAGCGTTATAACATAATATATTGGGATATAACTGTATATAACGAAATAATTTTTTAAATATATTTTTAATATCCCCACAAAGTATTAATGTATTATAGAGTAAAAAAAGTAAATCATTTTCATAACATTAAAATCAAAAATAATAATAAAAAATATTTTCCCTTCGTATGAGTCTATGAGAGTGAGATTGCAACAAAGAGAGCAATCGACTCTTCGTCTTCTTCCCTTATTCTTCTCTCGTTCTCTGTCAAACGGTAGGTATGATTCTTTGTCGATTAGCGACAACGAACTCTGATCCTTCTTTCCTATGAGTCTAGGGTTCTGGTTCGATCAAGAATGAAATGAGTTTTTTTTTTTTATCTATTAGATCAAAACGTTAAAACGGTGTTATTAAAAAAAACGTTATCTCAATAACGGCCATATAACGCCACTATATCGGAGCTGTGATAATATCATAACGTAACGGCTCACCTGCGTTAAGCATTATATCGGAGTTATATCGGCATTATAATGCCGTTTTAACTGCACAGGCTCTAAATGAAGAAAAGTTTGAATATGGGGGTGGTCTTATGGAGGTTTTGCTATGTCAGTAATTTCATGATTGGAGATGCACTTGTCAGCATTCCATTAGGCTCCAATGGCGTCATGACTTCTTAGGTTATAATCTTTGATGAAGGGTGTGCCAATTATGATGAGGCTCTTGGATCCAGAAACCAGCTGTTACTGTTAGGCATATTAGCACAAGATATATGGTATAGTTTCTTGAAAAGGCCTGAGATAGGTGTTTCTAAAATCCATCATGGAGATCAGAGGGGGAACAAATAGGTGCAACAATGACATACGCTATCATTCAGGTTATGTAACAAACAATGAACAAATGAATCTTCGAAGGTGTGATCTGTGATTCAACTTCCACATAGGGTTAGGGCTTCTCTTTTGAACGTATTTGTGCTATCTCATTCTATTGGGTTTCCTTTGTTGTTTAAATTATGTACGATGACAACTTGAATGAAACATTTGATTCATGGGCATCTATTTCTTCACGTAACTTAGCATCAATGATCATCATGGCATTCAAGGGGGGAGGAGGGGTCAATTTTGGCAATTTGCTTGTAAATCAGGAATACTTGTGTAATTGAGCAGTAACTTTTCGTTGTTTAGTGGGGTTTTGCGACGTGTGAGCTTTCATTTTTTTCACAATATGATTGAAATTTTGGAAAAAAATTTCCCAATTAAAATGTTCATTTCAGAGGTTCTTTTAATATAAATATAAAACTAAAGATAAAAGAGATTAAGCTAAGACGCCATACCTTATCTCTCATCTGAAGTTTTTTCTCAGCTCTCTCTGCGGCATTAACTGCCTCGCGTTCAGCTGTAATAATCAGAAATATATGAGGCCTTATATAACACTTGAGGTGGAACGAGAGAACCAAATATGTTATTAGGCCCGGGCTTTTTCACTAGGTAAAAACAAAACTTAAGATCGTAAAGCTACCTTTCAAATCGGGCTTCCTTTCCACCTTACTTTTGTTCAATCTATTAACAATTTCATTGATGCGTTTCTCTACTCTCACAGTGCGAACCTACAAAAAGCACGACAACTATCAGTTAGAGTACAATGCGTACTTCAATGGTCATTGCATGTTGAAATGCAAAAGGATAGATGTTGCAAACACGACACACTTGATTACATAATATTAAAATGGCACAAGCACAATACTAACCATCTTAGAGTTGTGAAAACCAACTTGCCCGACATCCATTGAAGGAGTCTTCTTCAAATTGTACCAAGGCGTATAAACAACATCGACGTTATTCACCTTGTTGCCTGTCAAATACGCATCGTTGTTAGATAAGATACCCACTTATAGCACAGCTTACAATGTCAAAAAACTAAGAGAAAGAAACCAATCTTACTGAAGGTATACTTCCTAACAGATGCAACACTTGCATGGCCGACACACTAACACCCTAGCTGATTGTTCCGACGTTAAAGGGTTAAAAACTACAAGTGTTTACTGTTTAGTTATTAGTTCATCTAACTATTAAGATTTAACTTGTTTTTAATACTCCCGCTCTACTCCCCATTATCCTTAAAGATCTCATCTACCTCTCCTGTATTTCCGTGTGGCTTTTATTTAGGATTTCTCTTATCAAGAAACAATGCAAAAAACAAATGAAAAGGGAAAGTAAAAGTAAAAGTAAAAGAAAACAAAGAAATTAAAAAAATAAATGAAGAAATAACTTCTTTATGACTTATAAAAAATGTCTAGACTCCGTCATCACTATGAACTACCTGCCAAACCAAAATATGAAACAATGAAGTAAATAAAATAGTTCGAAACAATATATAATTAGAGAGCATATTAATTTGCCTTGAATGGAATTTGCTTTGACAAGCTGAGCACAATCTTCCAGCAAACCCTCACTAATATCATCGATTGTCTGGCCCTTGTTTAGTCTCACATAAACATGAGCAGAGGACATTTTATCCACATGGAACCTGCAATAATAGACAGTTAACACAGCTTGTCGAAGAAGTTCGATGAAAACAAAAGTTGCATACAATAAAGAAGATCCAATAATTAAAAGAATACAAAGATTATGAATTTTTGAATGGTTTGTTGTACTCGAGAAGAGAAAACAAAGTGAATAACTCTGAGAAATGTAAGATCAGCATGTCCATAAGTTCAAAATTTTCGTTATATATAATCCTCTAACAATGTTTTGTCCAGATGCTAAAATTCCTTTGTCTACACTCAAAAGGTTTCATATAAAAGTATCATCTCAAGAAAAAGAACTAAGATCAACTATTTCTTAATGAAGGTGGGCAGGCACTTAAATCCATGAGTAGAAGAGTTCACTCAGAATGGCACATCATAGTTCATCTCATACAGTACAAGTTCAAAGGAACCCTGATCTGATTGACTCCATTTGAAGTCATTGCCCAGGTATTTAAGCAGTGAAACTCCTTGAACTCATAATAGTTCCAACCAAAAGTCTAATCAATAAGCTTATCAGAAATCAAACAACCATCCTTAGTCTCACGTTTGTTGTGTGGCGAATAAAAAATGTGGCAGGCCTACAAAAACTTATTGCATATATAAGAATCCCCAAAACGCATATTAACGTCATAGCTAATCGCTGAGTATTACTCGCTCATAGGCCTTGGAATTTTACCATGTACTGGCTCCTAATTAATAGGAGCATAAGAGACAACCACAAAAGAAGGCTAGGTGTTCAAGGTTAGGGATGGTAACGGGGCGGATTTGGGCAAATCCATCCCCGCCATGCCAAGGATCGTGGATCTCCGAATCTGCCTCGAATAACCGATTATTATTATTATTATTATTATTATTATTATTATTATTATTATTATTATTATTATTATTATTATTATTATTATTATTTGTTAAAATCATCCTCGCTCTGTTACGGATGGCAGATATCTGCCCTGATTAACCATTAAAAAAATGGCCTCTTCACCTTTTGATGGGTTAAGGGGAGATGTGAAAAAAGGAAAAAGATTGGACAACCAAGAGAGATTGGTGGTTGTTAAGAGTTCAGAGACTACTCGTTCTTATTCTACAGTATAGTGGGATAATCATAGGGTTTCAGGTTCCATTTTTTAATCTTTTTGACCTCAGAGACTACTCGTTGTTCTTATTCTACAGTATAGTGGGATCATCATGGGGTTTTAGCTTCCATTTTTTAATCTTTTTGACCTCAGTTGCTCAAATCTCAACAACACCTATATAGCTTGTTGTTTCAAAGGACCTCTTTAACTCACACTGTGTAATCTGAATTTTCAATCATCACGAAGAGGTTGAATAGTTCAGACTCCCATCCCCATCCCCCTCTCCCTTTCGCTTCAAATTTGAGAGCCTGGCGACAATCAGGCCATCATTCGCCGGCTACCACCTCTTATACCCCCTCCTCTGATCCTCTCCTTCCGCTTCGATTTGAGAACATAAAAGAAGAAAAAGAAGAGACAATGGTGGCTGGAGCAGATACACGTGCAGGAACAGAGACGATGGTGGGCAGCGGAAGAGGCAACCGTGGCTGGTGGTGGTCTCGGTGGAGGTGTGGTGCGGCGGAGGCGAGGGATTCTATGTGTGATGCGATGGAGAGAATGGAGGGAACTTGAGAGTGGAGTTAGGGATATGATTTATGGTTTTTATATTATAAGGGTATTTTAGCAATAACCTATATAAACGGATATCCGCAGGGCGGATATGGCCAAATTTGAATCCGCTCTGGATTCGTGACGGATACAATTTGGATCCCAAAC
Organism: Berberis vulgaris; assembly: GCA_963556465.1. Classification (NCBI taxonomy): domain Eukaryota; kingdom Viridiplantae; phylum Streptophyta; class Magnoliopsida; order Ranunculales; family Berberidaceae; genus Berberis; species Berberis vulgaris. The sequence continues at coordinate 76,941,317 of OY747127.1, forward strand.
CCGCTCCGAAATTCGTTAAGGCAAACACAAATCCTTTCCTTTCGGGGCGGAGCAGAGCGATTATCCATGTAAGTTCGTTAGGCGCTAGTGACACAAGATCAAATAACCTTTGCATCACTATGTTGGCAAGGTTGCACATCATGCCTAGGCTAATGTCTTTGATGTCTGATATCACAGGTTATGATTCGCAATAGCCCTCAACCAAGAACATGAATACGGTGGCAAAATAGGATTCGAGAACTAGTCATGCTCTTGTTCCCCAAGCTTTTATGCAATAATGAATTGCCACGGCGCCTAACATTACACCCTGAATTGCCACCACCACTTGACAAGAAGTGATTGATTGAAGACTTTAAGTGGCCATATGACCAATCCTCCCTTTTGAGGTTATACATTGTCGATCATTTAATAAAGTGGAAATTGCTCTTTGACTCTGATGTGACCCACACAAATCAAAGCAATAAACTTCATCTACGTTTTTAATTGTGATGGATGACATGAGATATTGGAATGCTACTAAGACTACTAACAAAAGTTAATCTACGCGCCTTCTAGATATACTTTCATGTCCACAACACGAGACAACTTCTCACCCTATCAATCACATTATACCAAGCATGGAGGTCTTTGAAATTGAAACCCAATAGTATACCCATGTAAATAATAGAAAGGAGGGCTTATTTGCAATCAAGAGAAGATGCCAGCTGCTCAAGACCGACGGTTAGAACTAACGCTCAAGACTGACGGTTAGAACTAACACCGCTCAAAGCAAAAACGGTCTTTAACGCCTTAGACTTGATCAAAGCAAGGATCGAGAAAAATAATGGTTCAATCTGCAAATTCTAGAATAAGAAGAGAAGTGCTTGATCTGCAAACTCAAAAACCCTTAATGAGAATCATATTGATGAGAGCTTGAGCTTACATGGGAGAAAAATCATAGGTGAGAGGGGTGTCCTTGTTAAATACCCTGGAAGCCTGAAAACCCAACAAGGATTGCCATGATTCAAAAGGAAGGAGTTTTAATAAGAATTGTAATCCATCTCATTTACAAGTTACTACAAACCTAAAACAAAATAGCACATACTTTACAAACGAATCTAGTTTGTAAATTAGTGTTACCTGCCCCGACTTGAATGAATGAGTTCAATGGCTATAAGAGGGTCATCAATCAATTAGCAAGGCCTTCAAAATGATCTGCTAACCGACAAAATCAAACTAATGAGACGATGCTCTTGAATTGTTGAGGCACCTTTGACCTCTGGAATACGGGTGATTAATATAGAGTGCAATATGTAATCCAAGATTGCGTAGCCATTAAAGTCTTCCATCACATTCAACAAGTCAAACAAATCCCAACACTTCGCAAAGAATTTCAACAAAAAAAAATCAAAATTCGTTGCGACAACACTATCCAAGTGAGAAATCAGGCCTCAGATATATATGGACTTGAAGGTTAGGCCATCAAGCTTGGCGTATCATTGATCCTTTTCAGAAAATAAATCTTTTTAGTATGACACAATGTGACTAGGAATATTGTCTTTTTGGAGGATACTTCATTGTCCACTACCACGAGTCAGTTGAATTCACAATCTTGCATTGGTTAGCTAATTTGTGAGAAAGTTTCGAACACACGTCCCTTTGGCTCCCTGAGAAACTCAGAAGTACATCAAACAAAATTTATTCTAATCCCCCATGGAATGATGTACAAGAGAAAGTTGTGTGACTAGAAAGAAGAAAGCACCGACTCTTTCTTCATGGGGTTGTTTTGGCTTTCCTTTTGTTTGTGTTTCTCACATTTACTTTTAAGGAGTCTGGTATTGAGAGCAATTATATGGAGCCTTCTAGTTTTGCTTTTTAGTTTTTCTCATGAATAAATTTTGAATCTTCAAAAAAGGAAAAAAATGTCATGCATACCAAGATTGATGATGCATAGGGCAGAAAATAAAGAAGTTAAAAAAAAAAAAAAAAAGCTTTATTCTCAAATTACAATTATATTGTTTGGCATTCTAGGGATTTTGTTTGTCATCAACATAGCATATCAAATAGCCCTCAAACCAATTCTCTCAATATTCACCCTGATTATCGCATGGTTACTAACTATTCATTGGAAATTTCATATTCACTGCATACATACTGTTCCGAAATACTTGGCTACTTAATCTATGAGAGAACCTTATGTGGTTAAAGTTTTCTAATGCCTTTTGCATATCATTTAAATCTCTTGCTTTAATGACTTGGCAAAGTGGCTGATCATTTGAGACAAATCGGTGATTGTAAATCTAGAGCTAGACAACTGATGGAGCTTCAAATTTTGATTCTAATCTTCATCTCATTGAGCTCCCGATATTGGGATCTAAATTTGCTCGAGCGACTAGGGAGAGAGGTGTCAGAATCTATCGTTTTTTGTTTTTTGTCTGAGTCTTTCTACTTTCCCTATATCATTAGAGACAAATCCATCTTGATTATGACATATCTGGATCATACACCATACATACACCATAGAGCTAAACACATTGTTCAATAAGCTTTGTAGTAAACACTCGGAGAGGGCCTTCGGCCAATGTTAGGCTTTCTTATCAACATGCTAGAGGAAAGATGTGAGTTTAGGAAAAAGTCCGAGTCTTTCTAAGGTTTTCTAAGGCTTTTTCAAAATACGAAGAAAAACAAATGAGGTTGAATTGCTTTTCAAGTTGGATACTGCAATGACCTATGGTCAAGTTGAATGGTCCTTTTTCATAAAAATCGTGAGAAAGTTAGGTTTCTCACGGGGTTGGCTCAATCTCCTTCATCAATATCTTTTTCTTAAGGTAAAAAATTATTGTTCCTTTGAAAATCCATACAAAGAAAGGTCACCTTGAGGATCCCACTCATAGTTATTGATACAGTCGTTTTTCGCTCCCTGCTTTGACCTAGTCCTGCTGATCCACACAAGTAACGTACGTGAGCCACGGACCACCATTGTGGTGGTCGATGGCACTTCGATGTTAAAGTCAGACAGGGATCTGAGGAAGGTGTAATGTTGTAAGCATGGAATTTGTAGCGTACTTTAGCTTACCAACCTCATGTCTTATTTATAGTGTAGGAGTCCTGACTCAACCAGACCATTGATGGCATAGTTTAGGAAGAAGATCTTTGTAGAGATCCTTCTCTAATTAGGAGTCGTGTTGTAGGAGGGAAGTTCCATGTTAGCCTTATGCTCCTAGATACACAGGAGATAGTTCCCTATCTGAGGGTATTCCGCAAGAGGAAGTTTCCCTGTGTGATATATACTCTGGTATCTGCTTCCAAGACTACTGTAGTTGCCTGTCCAAAGCTGGTCCTTGAGATACTTGCCTTAGTAGGGTTTACAGGTATTGAGGATAGATGTAAGACATATTAGCCTAGCAGTCTGTAAGAATTCGGGTCCGTCTGACGGACTGTATTGGGCGGGCTTGAAACCGCTTGGGCCGGATCAGTGCTGAGCTGACGTTGGGGTCCGTAATTCCTTGAAATCATCATGACACGTGTATGGCTCAGGGATGTGACTGTTTTGGTGTATCATTAGCTACTCCCCTGAGTTAGTAGGTCGTCACATGTCGGTTTGCTAAATCATCTTTTGAAAAGATACGCCGCTCATGATTATTGAGTCTGAATCATTTGCTTGAGCCGCGCGCTGCATTTATTGAACGTGCATTGGTTCAACGAAAAAGAGGCGGGAACCCAATCCCTATTTAGGTCATCCGTTGTGCGGAATCTGACTATTCTATTTTCTTTGCTTTGGAAGATTGTTCATCTTCCTCATGGCTCAACAAAACCTTCTTATCGATGCAACCTTGTTCAGGGGCCTAGAGTTTTTCGAAGACAGGTTGCTTTCTGAGTCTGGCCTTGCTGAAATCCGTACGAAGTTTGGGTCCCTGAGGACCTGCTGTTGTTTGTCCTTAAGGGTAACTAGATGCCAATGTCGCCACCGGCGGGGTTCATCTACTTGCACCGTGGGATGCTTCAAACTGGAGTGCATTTTCCCGTTCTGGACGTGTTTGGAAATTCTTGGACCTCCTTGGGATTCCTCCGACGTCGTTGGAGCCTAATGGATATAGGATTATCCTTCTCATTCTGATTATGACGAAGGAGGCTGGCGTCCACGTGACTCCGCGAGTAATCCAATTGTTGACTTCTCCTCGGCTAAAAAGTAACGTCGTCTGCAAGATGATGTCACAGGCTTACTTTGCGAATTTGCTCGATGACTTCAAGTTTTGGCAAAAGTATTGCTTCTTAGCCCTTGTGGATTCAAAGTACTTCTGATTCAAGGGTCGTTCTCTCGAGTGGGAGTTCAAACCACTTCGTAAGTGCAGATTTTCTCTTTGGTTTCGCTGCGCTTGATTGCGTGCCAATCATTGCTATTTTTTTTTTCAGGAAGGTTTCCCACTACTCTTACCCTAGAGGAGCAAAACACTATGGAGACGTTTCGCGGCTTGTCAACGAGGAACTTGGTGGATGTCATATGCATCCCCAACTTCATCCGTCGCGGGTCAAGCCTGAAGATGGAGCCTCTTCCAGGAAGAGGAAGGCTGCTGAGGCCAAAGCTCCTGTTTTGTCCGACACGGAGGAGCTGTCTAAGACGTTTGGCTCTTTTGTGAGTTTGAAGAAGTCCCGTATCAGAACTGGGTTGTCTTCAGCACGACCCGCGCGAGTCTGATTGGCCGGTCAGAGCAAAGACTGGTGTATCCGGCTGGGAGAAAGACTACCTGCGGTTTGGAGGGGTTGAACACAGGTCGAACCTTAGTGATGTGCAGGCCGAAGCTTTGAGTGAGCGACTGATGCGGGTTGCAATGGCGACTTTTGCCGGTGCTGATTTGCTCGAGACTGTTCCAATAGAAGGTTCTTGTGAATATTCGTCTTGTGAATATCCGTCTGAGGTTGTAGAATTTGATCGTCCCATTGGTGTGCTGTCTGATAGTGGTCGTGGTAACACAAGCCAAGTTTCTTATAGCTCGCATTGTTCACCGTCTCGTTCCAGACCACAACTCGAGGTGTTAGAAGGCTCTTTGGATAATTCGCTTCCTCCCCTTCCTTCGGATCCTGTTGAGTCGTCACGTAGTAAAGGGTCGGCTGCTCGTAAAAAGGGAAAAGTTGTGGAGGAAAGCTTGGGAACAGTGGTGACTGCGAAGGGTGGTGTCGGCATGATCCCTGACCTAGGAAAGCTTCATCCGGATGTGCGGATAAGCCTGTTTGCACCGGATTTGGCAAGGATGAGCACTCAGGTCTGGCACCAGGAGGTTGACGTGGAATATGCTTCAAGGAAGCACATTAGCAGACGTCATAGCTGGCTGATGGATTTCGTTCCAAAAGCCAATGAGGATATGCTAGAGGGGCGTATGGATTAGGGCTTAAAGTACCTTATGTTGGGTATGTCTCACTTGAGCCAGGTGATCGTTGCTGGGACAGAAGTCGAGGCGGCTCGTGAGAGGGTATACACCATGGAGTGTCTTCTGGCATATGTAAGCGTTGCATTTTGACGCGCTTTATGAAATTGAGCGGCTATAGAAACTGGCTGAGGAGAAGAGGCTAGAGCAATCAGTCGTGGCTGCTGCGACTCATAGGGCACGTCTGGAGGCTTTTGAGCGTAATCTGGCGGAAGCGGCATCTAAAAGAGACAAACTCAAGCAGTAGTTGGGCAGGACTCGCCAAGATTTGGAGGTCGCGCAGAAAGCTGCGACTGAGGCAAGCACTGCACTGCGGTCTTTCACTGAAGAGAGTGCTTTGAAGGAGGCCGACTAGGCCGCTCAGAAGCAGCAACTAGAGGCCGATGTGGAGTTCAACGCTCGGGAGGTTGAGGACCGGCTCGAACTGGAAAAACATGACTCGGTGCTATGAAGAGCAGTTTGGCTACAGAGCAGTCTCAGATTAACGCGCAGATTGGCAGGCTGGAGCGTGAACTGACTGATGTGAAGGAGCGAGAGGAATAGCTTCTACAGGAACAAGGCAAGTGCGAGCTCCGCTGAGTCGTAGGCTCGAATTGCTAGCGCTGATGAAAAAGGAGCATCCGGAATGGGATCTTGGCCGATATAAGATTTCATACGAAGACTTGTCCGTTGCTTTTGCGTCCTCGGACGAGGAGGGCGGTTCAGACCCTGATGCTCAGGTCGTGGCGCGTGTAGATGCGACCCCTGCTCCTTCCTCCAGAAAGCTTAGTTCTCCTGTCTCTGTACCTTCTCATGATAAGGAGTAAACCTTGTATACTTGTAATATTTTTGTTCCGACCATTAACGAAAACAGTTTTATCCGTTTTGTGCTCGTCTCTATTGTATGATTTTCGTTCCGCCTTATCGTCTTGCTTTAGCATAGGCTGTTTGAATCAATAGAACGTCGAGTGGTCTGTCTGCAATAGAGAGTTTGATCGCTTGCGTTGTGAATGACTCGAGATCATTGTTGTGCAGTATGTCCGATAGTGGGCATGTCGCGAACAGTTTAGCCAAGGGTAAGGCTTCCGAGTTGTACATCGTCCTCAAGGTAAGCTGTTGGAGGCTTACCTTGCTTGTTTGATTGGTCGGCTGCAGTGCTGCTATGGGCGAGTTGCGATAGCCGAGCGTACGCATCAGAGCGTTTGTACCGAGTCGGGTGTCGTAAGCTCGGGTTGACACACTATGTAGCATTTATCCGGGCACTGGCCGGACAATCTATGTGTCGGAGTAAGTGGCCTTTGTTGATAATAGAATGTTAGTCCGTTTGAGCGTGAGGACACTGACTCAGCTGAGATTCATCTTTGCGGTCGTTGTTTCGAAAGAGAGCGGTGGTCGTGTGGCGAGTTGCTTGGGGCTTCCACCTTCCGAACCATCTATGTCCAAACAATGTGGACTACAGGTTCGGGGAGCAAGGATTTGGTGACTACGCTGAAGAGCGTTAGTCTCGTGGCGAACCGTCGACATCAATCAGGGACTGACTAGTCTCCCACCTTTCAAACCATCTATACCCGTGCAGTGAGGGCTACAAGTTCGAGACGAAAGAATTTGGCGACCAAACTGAAAAGCAAAAAGCAATGGCTCTGCGGCGAGCCGTCAGAATCAGTTCAGGACTGACTAGGCTTCCACCTTCCAAATCATCTACACTCGTGCGCATCAAGCTACAAACTTGGGGTTTTTCGGCGGCCATGCTGAAGAGCAGTGGTCCTATGGCAAGCCGTCAAAATCAGTTTGTGACTGACTAGGCTCCCACTTCTAAACTATCTACACCCGCGCAATGTGGGCTACAAGTCCAGGGTTGGTAATTCGGCGGCCACGTTGAAAAGCAGTGATCCCGTGGCAAGCCGTCGAAATCAGTTCGGGACTGACTAGGCTTCCACCTTCTAAACTATCTACACCCGTGCAATGGGAGCTACAAGTCCAGAGTCACCGCCAAAAAGCAGTAGTCCCGTGGCGAGCCGTCGAAATCAGTTCAGGACTAAGCTCCCACCTTCTAAACTATCTACACACAATGGGGGCTACAAGTCCAGGGTTGGTAATTCAGCGGCCACGCTGAAAAGCAGTGGTCCCAAGGCGAGCCGTCATAATCAGTTCGGGATTGACTAGGCTCCCACCTTCTAAACTATCTACACCCGCGCAATGGGGGCTACAGGTATGGGCTTTGATCAGAAGTTTTCGTTGTCAATCGTCACCAGCTAGGCTTACCTGATCGGGTTCAGCAATCATTGACCACGAAGGGGGCAACGATCCCTAGCGAGTCGTCATCACCAGGCGTGATAGCGCTGATTAGACTCCTACTCCTAAACCATCGATATTCACACTGAGCAGACTAGGTGTCGGGACGTACCAGAAGCCGTCGTCATCAGTCTTGGCTGACTAAGTTTGCCCGATTGAATAGAGGTTCCGCCTATTTGAGGGCGTGCGAACCCATGTCTGCTAGCGTCGTGCACTGTGGACAATTACATTAAATTAAGTAGCGATTCGTAGGTACGATCCGTGCGTCAGAGCTGACTTGGATTTCTTGTACTCGTGCCAAGCATGTAGCAGAATATTGTTTGAATAGTGGGTCGAGGCTATGGGTCCGCAGAGAAAAAGCTAGGGTTTCCTGCACGGTTGCGCTACGTGTACGGCGTAGGCTGTGGGACGGTTGAGTATCAGTTACTCCCCCTCAATTGATGGGGTTGCGCGCAACGCCATTAATTGGACGAACGTGGTCTGCACAGTTTCCTCGAAAACCGTCGTTTCCTCGTTTTCCATACGGTATTTAATGTTTGACAGTTAATGTTGGAGCGCCCAATTGATGGACCATCACGTATATATAATGGTGTTCTTCAATCATTGTAGGCATTATCTTTTGCAGAGCGTATCTCCTGTAATGTTCTTGCTTGAAGAAAATGCTTTGGATTTTTCAAAGGCTGAAGGGGGATCTTCCTCTTTGGAGTCATCGAATGTTCTGACATTTACAGACACAATCATAATCGTTGTTATGCATGGTCACTTGTTCTAGATGGGCACGTAGTTGATGATCTGCTGAGATCTCGTAAAATTCTCATATTGTCAAGTACGACTTTTCTACCAAGGGAGATGTCTTGGTGTTACTTCATGCCGCTTGTGTTCGCATGTATGCAGTTTCTTCTGCTAATTTATGGCTGATCAAAGTGTTAGTGGATGCGCGGTGCTTCGGAGGGTGGTAGCTCTCAATCACCCCGGGTACCGCGCATGGGAAAAGTGTCCTCGCTTGGCAGCACTGTGAGACCTTGACTGCTTTGTCGCTTGCGGCCATCCTCATATGCCTTCTATCCTCTTTGGGAGGTCGAAAACCGTTTGAGTAAGTCTGCAAGGGGGTAGGATGTCTTTCGAGGAACTCAGCCATCCGTTGTAAGGTCTGCATCGCTGTTGGCAGGTCGCTTTCCTGGGGTGGTTCGACGGAGCAATCAAACGCTCCGTCCTTTCAATTCCCTCTGACACCTTGTCCTTTATCTTGGGAAAGGATCGAACAAAGTCCATTTGAATATCTTTGTTGTCACTTGCAGATAGCTTGTATGGCCTTTTTCGGATACCTTACGTAGTTGGATCGTCTAAGCGAGTATTTACTTCATGTCGTACTGGATTCAGATGCTTGTAGTTTGTAGTCTTTTGTATCCGCCTCAAGGCGCTTGTTGTTACATCTTTCCAGTAATCAATAGAGTTTGTTTTCGTAATTCTTTCTTTATTTCTTAAATGACTGCAAATCACATAAGTGTTTAAAAACCAAAACTCTACATTGACTATGGAAAGGGAAATAAACAATTGAAAAAGACTAATTGTTGACGGAAGAGATTGATCCTGGTCCTGATGTGAATTCGGATAGCCCTTGTGGATCGTTAGTGTTCTCAACGGCCTGTTTGGCTTTGCTGGCGTTACAGAGGTTACTGAAGAATAAACCTTGTGGGGGTTAATATCCGCATCGACGGAAGGTCGGGGGCTTGCGTGTGTTTGCCTTGACCTCTTTGTTCCGCTTGGCTGAAGAGCAAATTGCTTCTGTACCGCTTGCTTGTGATGCTTCTGTCATCGTTCGACCCAACACTGGTTCAGGTTGCTCCGTAGGACTCAGTTGGATCTGAGAGCACTATTTGTTTCAGTGCGGTGTAATGGAGCCTCGTGCCGTAGGTTGGTCTCCACGTATTGTTCCTTCAAAGTGGTTAACGGTGTACTTAACGCACTGGTGAAGGATGAAGACTACTGTTTCCATCTGTTGGAGCCATGGTCTTCCCAAGATAAGGTTGTAGGTAGACGGTGTATCTACTACCATGAAGTCCAGAAAGAAGACTTCTCAGTTGCGGCTCTCCTGCCACTACTACTAATCTTATCTTTCCGATCGGGAAGCACTTCTCTCCGCTAAATCCAATCAGCAGGTAGTCTGTAGACGACAAGCTCTCATCTTTGAAGTCCATATTGCGAAACGCGTTGTAGAATAGGACGTTGAGTGAGCTTCATGTGTCCACCAGAGCACTCTGTACTTCTCACCTTGCAATGGATACCGATATGACTAAGGCGTCATTATGCGATGCTCGGACTCTTTCGAGGTCCTTGTCTGTGAAGGTTAAGGTGGGAATGAGGCTTTGAACCATTGAGTAGCAAATGCGTCTATCCTCGTCCGCATCTCCAACAAGGTCTGCTTGCGGGACTTGTACGACTTGTCTTCATTCAGTCCGACTCCATGAAAGACATAGATTATGCCCGGAGTCTCCTTCTCTATCTTCTTAACTGACTCCCCCGAATTCCTGATTCGTTTTGGTCGCTTCTCCGAGTTCAGTTCTTTTAGTATGCCCATGTGGATCCAGTACTCAATCTCATACCTCAAACTCTTGTAGTCATTGGTATCATGACCGCCTTCTTTGTGGTACGCGCAGTAATTGTCGTCACGCTTGAAGGGGTTTTTGCGCTGCTTTGGAGGCCACTTCAGATCTTCCCAGTTTTTCATGGAGTTTAGTACGTCCAACAGGCTAGAATTGAGGAGTGTCACGCTTTGGATCCAACATAGTTTGAGGCTTTCTCTGGCCTGGACCGACTAGGGCTTGGCTTGTTCTCACTGCGCTTTCTCTTGCTCATTTCTTCATCCTTGCGTCTCTTTCTTGTCCTTGGGAGGGGAGGGTTTCTTCTCGCCTTCGGTTTTCCTCTTTACGGTCCTCAACTCTTCTAAGGTAATGTATTTCTGGGCGCTCTTAAGGAGCTCCATCATGTCCAGCAGAGAGCTCCAAGGTGAGGTCTTCGTAGAGTTTTCTCTCCTTTTGGCCCGCAGTGTCCTGTCGCAGCTGTGTCGTCACTGCATCCGTCAATGAGTGTCAGCTCGTTATTGAAGAGCGTGACATACTCTCTGAGTGTCTCATTGAACCTCTGCTTTAGAGAAAATATGTAGTGTGGGCCTTTTCGAAAACGCGAGCTCCCAACGAAGTGCGTCAGATATTTATTTGCCAGCGTCTTAAAGGAGTTTATCGACCTCGGCAGGAGGCTGTGGAACTTCAAGCTTGTGTAAAAGTTTTGCACATCATCGATTCAAATCCTTCTTTGAGAGTCATTACGTGTTGGTAATAGTGCAGGTGGTCAAATGGGTCGGTGGTTCAGTCGTAGAAGTCGAGCTTCAGAGGAGTGAACTTCTTCGAAAGGGCATCATTCATGATTCGATCCACGAATGGTGGGACAGAGAGACGGTACAACACGTCTGGGATGTGTGCCCCTCTGCGGAGGGGGTTCTATGGGCCGAGAGCCACTCCGCCTTGGCGGCGGGCTCCGCTTTAGCCGCGCACCTCCTCTAGTCCAATGAGAATTAACAGGTGGAGGATTTTGTCGTGCGAGAGCCTCCACCGCTTTGGCGATCTGCTGTATTTGAGATGAAGGCATATCTATCCTGGGGTTCGTCGTTGCGGCGCAGGGGTGTGAGGTTGCTGCCCGTGCATAATCGAAATCGTAGAGCGGTGGTACAGTGCCAGCCTGAGCGTATGACATGTCCCCCTGTTATCCGTTATTGCGTGATCTAGTGGTCACCATCTCTCTGTGTTTCGAAGGAAGACGGTGCTAGTGAAAGGTTATGAACTTTGTCGTCCCCACGGATGGCGCCAAACTGATGCAGTTATTTTCCGCTTCTTACATTGGCCTAGTCCTGCTGACCTGCACAAGTAACGCACGTGAGCCACAGACCACCATTGTGGTGGCCGATGGAACTCTGATGCTAAAATCATACAGGAATCTGATAAAGGTGTAATGCTGTAAACAGAGAATTTGTAGCGTACCTTAACTTACCAATATCATGTCTTATTTATAGTGCAGGAGTCCTGATTCGACCAGGCCATCGATGGCGTAGTTTAGGAATAAGATCAGATCCTTCTCTAATTAGGAGTCGTGTTGTACGAGGAAAGTTCCATGTTAGCCATGTGTTCCTAAATACACGGCAAATAGTTCCCTATCTGAGGGTATTCCATAAGAGGAAGTTTCATTGTGTGATATGTACTCTGGTATTTGCTTTCTAGTTGGAAGTAGAGAGTTGTTGTAATTGCCTATCCAAAGTTGATCCTCGAAATACTTGCCTTAGTAGGGCTTATGGGTATTGAAGGTAGTTGTGAGACATATGGGCTTAGCAGGCTGTAAAAATTTGAGTCTGTCTGGCGGACTGCATTGGGCGGGCTTGGAACCGCTTGGGCCGGATCAGTGTTGGGCTGACGCTGGGCCCGTAATTCCTTGAGATCATCATGAAACGTGTATGGCTCAGGGATGTGACCGTTTTGGTGTATCATCAGTTATGAAACCATTTATTGTATTAGATATTGGAAACCTATTTTCATGATACATGTATCGTACCATATCATGTATATATAGTGTCAAAATCAATATATATATATTACAATTTAGTATGGTGTTTTACTATTCATTGCTAACTGGGACAAACATGAGGATTGAAGATAAAAGATGTCTAGGATTGAAAGTTGAAAACTGGGTCGAGATTCATTTCCTATGATACATGTTCGTAAATATAACATGTATAAGGGCAAAGAAAATGAAAAAAGTTGATGGAATTATGTTTTCATATTTTTAAAATGAAAATTATATAACTATCAACTTTGTTGTCAAATTTTGGTAAACTTTGTATCGTTGAAATGCATTTTTGAAGATATTTTCAACAAAACCAATAATCAATACAAGTGATAAAATTAAAAAAATATATTTTATTATTAACAAAAGTCTAATGGATTTCATGCACATTAAAAAAGAAAACTCAATTTATATTACAATTCATAGTGGTGTTTTACTATTCATTGTTGAATGGGACAAACTTGAGGATTGGAGATAAAAGATGGCTAGGATTGAAAGATGAAAAATGTGTTGAGGGTTGAGATTCATTTCTTATGATGGCACGTTCGTAAATATAAAACATGTATAAGGGTAAAGAAAATGAAAAAAATTGCAAAAAAAATTGGTGGAATGTACATGTGGCGGATAAAGTATCATGTTTTCATTTTTTTTCAAAATGAAAATTATCATAACTATCAACGTTGTTGCCGGATTTTGGTAAACTTTGTATTGTTGAAATGCATTTTTGGAGACATTTCCAACAAAACTAATGATCAATACAAACAATAAAATTTAAAAATATATTTTATTATTAAAAAAATTCAAATGCATTTCACGCCGTTAATATTTTTCAAATGAATGAAAAGGGTTTCTCAATGCACATTAAAAAAAAAATTTCAAATTCAAACAAAACCAATGATTAGCACAATTTTTAAAATTTTAAATATAATATTATTTAAAAAACTTCTAATGCATTTCACAACATTAGTATCATTTAATAACATACCAGGAAAAAAATTGAGTTGTGCATCTTAATGCACATTTAAACAAAAACCCTAAACTTTATGTTTTGACGAATTCAAAGTTTACGGGAGAACTCGCTCTCGACGTTTGAACTCTTTTCCCCAACTGATTCAAATTTTAACCCTAAAGTTTGTATTATTACCTTATAATAGGTTTGGACTTCAAATCTGATTGATGACAAAAGTGAGGATGTTGGTGGGGGTGTTCAGGAGATGATATTTAGCAAAACAAAATTATGTGATTGGCGGGAGTGCCAACGGCACAGGTAAAAGACAAATAAAACTTATTCATGCGCCTAAAAACACTTCCAAATATATATATATATATATATGACTTGTGTAACACATATTAGCAAAGCTAGTAGTTATCATCCAAAATCTTTCCAACACGTGATACCAAATAGCATTGACTAGAAGCACCAGCGAGAAGAGAAGCCAATTAACAGGTTGGGAGCTTCATAATAGAGAATACAGATCACTGTCTATCTAGGTTTTCTAGTTAGTTTTTTCAAAATGGAAATTCATTAATCAATGAGCAAATAAGAAAATGGTATCTAAAAGCACACCATGATGACTTGGATATCAAAACTACCATTGATTTCCATCTTAATACTGCCTAAATCAACCATAATTGCCCAATTGTATTGACAAATCCATCAAAGATGAAGAACCATACCCAATTCATGAAAATACATAAAATCTGGATAACCACAAAAGGAGTAAACTTTACGCAATCGAAAGACGAAAAGAACAAGAGAGAGAGAGGGGGGGGGGGGGGGGGGGAGATTTACCAGATGTCTTCGGGAAAACCGTATTTGATGAGCTCCTCGTTGTCGTGCTTGTCCAAGCCCATGAAGATGGTGTAATCTCCAGCCTCTGGTCGAGATTTGAAGTAGAACACCATCCTTTGATTCTCCTCTCCTCTCAAAACCAGAAAGAAAAAAAAAACCACCTAGGGTTTTGAGAACAGAGACAGGGATTTGAACGAACTGGAAGGAATAAATAAATAAAATTTGGAATCGGAGAGGAAAGGCTTTGAGATTGAGAGAGGATATGTTCTCTCCTCTTCTCTACAGCCAAGTCATAGGGCTAACTTGCGCTAGGGCTAACTTTCTAACTGTCGAAGACCCCTCGCTGGTTTCCTCGCCCCTTTCCTCGCCATTTAGATTTCTGGGTGTGGTGTGGTGTGGTGTGGTGCGAGTTGGTTAGGTTGTGCATTGTTCCCTCTTTGGGTTATCGCGTGTTATGATTGCCCGGGTATTCTGGGCTGCTGGGGACCCACTGTCGGGAAGATCCACTAACCAAGCAAGCGCTTAAACCCCATTTTTTAAATCTCTCTATTTTCTATTTTTATCGAATTTTATACTTAGGGCATGCATAACCGAAAGTAACCTTTATGTGCTCAGTACGTCGTGGTTATGCATAACATAAAGTAACCTTTATAACTTAGCAAGACCTTGAAATATATGATGAAGCATTATTCTCAAGATACACATTGATGTGATAAATGTAATTGATGAGACATCGAACAATCACTCGATCACAACCGTACACATGGCATAGACTAACCCTAGGACAAGAAAGCCTTCAGCACGATCCCTAGCGAACCCATGCATAAATTGTTGTTCAGCTCATAAGTTAAATGCCCAAGCCTAAGTCGCGTCAACCCAAAAGGCACGGGCTTTGGGGTTTGGCCCAGGACAATAAGGCCCGAATATAAATCTCAAAGCTGTAATAGACCCAAAATCCACTCGCACAAAATCAGCTTTTAGCCCAATTAAGCATTAGGTCCTAAACAGAGTCAATTGCTAAAGAGACTTAATCATGCTTAGGTAAGATCTTGGGCGAGATCTCCTCCCTCCATCACACCAACAATATCAGGGACAGTTGAGGAGGGAACACTTGCTACTTAAGATGAGAAAAGGGAAAAAGAAAAGTGCGTATACACTTTACAATTTACTTCCAGTCTTTACTCTTTCTTGCGTCGATATCTGGCTTAAGCAACTATTAACACGCTAGCGTGTTTTTTTTTACTTAGCGTAAGTAGGGCAATTGCCAAAATTCATACAGATCACCCCAATAACACTTGGTACTAATCCATATGTTTGCACATCATATTTCAGTTAGAACACCCAGTACAATTGATAGCCAGACTTGTCAGACTTCATATAAAACTGGGAGAAACAGTAATCCAAAATGGTTGAAGTCAAATTTCTTGAAAGAGAATACAATGTATTCTTTAAAGATGGTACCATTTATTCTTTAAATTTGCTAAATGAATAAGGTTCTTGTACGAATTACACTTTTGGCGAGTGATAAACACAAAAAAATCATTAAAAAAATATTATCCCAATTTATCTCTTATTAGTCCCTATAAATATTTATAGATAATAAATTTTACTTTAATTTGATTAATCTCATGTTTTTGTGGGAAATCAATGAAATATTCAAGGCATTTGAGCATATTCACGGCGCATGTGGATCAACAGTTTCATTTCAAGTGCATATTATGAAAGTCAATGTTTGATTCCAATTATTGGTGATTTATAATGGAGACATGAGACAAGTTTTGAGATAAGAACTTCAAGTGTAGAGCATGCAATCATCAAGGCAAATTAATAAAGCATCCACTCAAAACATATTCTAAGGTAAATAAAACATCAAATCAAAGTATATTCTATTGCCTTTGAGTTTTGCCTCACAATGCACACATGTGCAAATGTATCTACCTTCCATTAGGACTCTCTTGATGCATCGATTCCTAATTGTAACTCCTTTGATTTTATATAATGTGATTTGGAGCATAATCAAGGGATTTGTGAAATTTTTTTTTCCATTTCTAGCTTTGGAGGAGAACATTATAAATATGTCCTCAAACTCTTGGAGAATGACATCTCAGACATCTTTAAAATTTATCACGTCTTAGCGTAACTTAGATTAGTTCTTGTCTTTCATTCAATTTTTGAAGTTTTAATTCAAATCAAGGTTATTAAGTGTAAGTTCTTAGTTTTGAATGCAATAAAAGTTTTTATTATTATTTTCATTGTCTTTATTTTATGCATTAGTTTAATTTTCAATTTATTTAGTTTATTTATTCTCTCTCTTCCTAGTTTTACATATTATTCTTACAATAATTCATCACAATGACAGTGGTATGCTAAACATCTCATCTCAAGGAGAGGAGATGAAACATATTTGAATGATATAGAGATTTTTTTAACATGCAAAAAATAAATAAATTTTGTATAATTTATATTAATAATAGATTCAACTAATAAATCAAAGTTGTCAAATCGAACGATGGACAAGAAGGATTTGCAAAATGAATATAAAGACTTAGAAACAATAATTATATTTATTTTTCATAGTTCTTTAATTCTTCGTAAACTATAACCATTATTGAAAAACTGCTATCGAAAGAGGGGTTGATTAATGATAATCATAAAGTTTATTTTATCATCAAAAGAGGTAAGTGAAATTCTATTATAGATTTTTTTTTTTTTTTTTTTTAGCATTGGTCTTGAATTAAAATTAAAGGAATTTATGCAAGTGTTAAAAAATATTAAATTGTGTTAAAAATTAATATCTACAAGGCTAATATGTGGATTTTCCAATCTTGGAGACCTTTCTTTTAAGTGGTTTGCATTTGTTGAGTGATTTTCACTATCATCAAAATTTTGTTTTGAAGAATAAAAATATATCATCTCCCTTTCTCCAAATCTTAGTTTTACCATTTTCCTTTTTTTCCACCATTATCTATTTTATTTATTTTTCTAAAGTATTTTTGAAATTTTGAGTTTGATATCTTTTTAACTTGGTGAGTACAATGATATCCCCTATGAATCACTTTCAACAAACAAAAAAAAAGTATCGATTTGCCTTGAGTTTTAGGTGAGAAGAATTTCGTGCAAATCAACATGAAATTGACTCCAACAATTATAGTCCTTGCCAAACTGATTCAATCCAATCTATACATATATAAATTTTTCTACAACTACAGGTACAACATCTAACCTTACTGTTTGCAAACTGGACGTAATACTAAGGGCAAATATTAAATATTAATAAAAAGTTGCTTATTTAGAAAATAAACACATTATCCGTAAAGGGATTTCATATGATAAGTGGTGCTAAGTAATAACATTTGGAATAAAAGACATTCTTCTGAATTTTTCCTTCAAAAATTGAGTATAATTAACTGTTTGAATTATAGGCATTTTTCTGATAATTTTTCTTCAAGAGTACTTATATGTAACATAATCTTCCATGATTTCATATGATTAGTTGTGCTAAGCAACAACACTTGGAATGATAAACATTTTTGACCTTTTTCGTTCAAGCGTATTTTAAAATAGACATATTCTTCCCTTATTTCACATTCGTGAATATATACATATTGTCAGGAAACTCGACGCATTCCTATGGTTTATTTAAGAATATTTATCATTTAATAAGAAATTTAATTGATTAGCATGATAAAACTTTTAAATTGTTTGATTGAGGACACCTTGTGAGTTTTAAGATGATACTTTTTTGAGTTAGTGGTTTCAAAAATAATAATAATATAGTATATTTTTGTTGTTTATTATACCCTATTATTATTATTGGTTCACGTTTTTATAACCTAGTACGTGGACCCCATGTCATAAAAAAGCTTATGGTCTCTTAGTTATAACTATTTGGGTTTCTAGGCAATGTAAACTTATCTTTCTCTTCATGCTCCTTTACATCTCCATCACTTTAAACAATCACAAGGACAACAACAAATTATCCAAATTGTTTTAAGATCGAAAGCCATGAAACCAATCATCTTAAAAGTTGAAACACATCAATATCTGATAGGAGAAAATTTTGAATATTAAACACAGTCATATAAAAGAAAACAACGACAATAATTTTATATTGTTAATTTGTAACAAATTGTTATGTTACCTAGAAAAGTTTAATCATGCTAAATGTTATTGGTTGTTTGTCATGCTCCAATTTTTGGAAAACAAATAAAATATTATCTAAATACTTGACTTTTCACAAAGGCTCTGACTGTTTGACACCACCAATTCTGCTGAAAGAGACCACTACCCCCACTTTCTGAAGACATCACCACCTTTCTGAAGCACACCACCATCTTCTGAAGGACACCACCAATATAAACTCTCAAATCTCAAAATTTCTCTTCATCCCTCTCCCACGAATGGTTATCTCCCCCTAATTTCAATATTTGCCCCATTACTCTACCATTTCTCCCTCTACTCGCTACTATTTCTCCCACTACTCTCACTACACTCTCCCACAACTCTATTTCTCTATTCATTGTGCGATACAAAACAAGGGTGTGAAGCTGCGGTTTGGTGTGCGATTAGATGTGCCATTTTGGGGGCGATTTGGTGCGTGATTTGGTTATATTTTGTGTGACTGTTGTTGTGCGAATAAGTGCATCTTCATATTCTTTGTTTGTTTGTGTTTGATTGTGGTTGTGGCAGTGCGTCTTCATCTTCATCACTTGTGTGCATACAACCAAACCACAAACTCATGTAATTTTGAACCCTAATTCTCCAATGAACCCTAAATTTTGCCCTCATTTTGAGCGATTTGATTTGTTCCCTCATTATGGCCAAAGTGATGAATTATCATGCCTCATTTTTGTGAATAAATTTAATTTATATTTTTTGAAGAATTAATTTGATAATGAATTATTTATATAAGTTTAACTGTATCATTTTTTAAATATTTAGTATGGTAAAGACAAACAAAGACGTTGTGTCATCTTTGGTTAGTGGTAATGGTGGTGGTAGTTTTAGCGGGGATCATCCAGCTGATAGATAACCATTGAAGGCGTCCAATTAAAAGGTCATTATAGTAAATAATAAATAAAAGACAAAAGAGAGAAAAATAATGTCAGAACAGAGGGGGGAAATAAGAGAATAGAAGAAGATAATGGATGAAACTGTGAGTAATTTGATTGAGGCGGATGAAACAACAAGACTCCTAATCAAATCGCCAAGTCAAGTCTAATCACAAAATCAAGGTGGTGTGGTTGGTAAGAGTGTTGCACATGAGGGTGAGGAGGTGGAAGGGGGTGTAGGGCATGAGGAGGCTAGGATGACGGGGAGGCTGAGGGGGATGAGGATGATGGGGAGGTTAGAGTTGATGATGAGGGTCAAAATGAAGAGGAACCAATTATTTTTGTTGAACCTGTTTTCGATGAAGATGAAGAACATAAGAGTTTCGTATCCTGGGGTCCCAAAGATGGCTCCATATTAGAGGATTACGATGGCCAAGTTTATTGATCCATTTGGGATGGCGATGAGGTAATTATAATATTCTTATTGCTTGTTATATTTAGGAATTAGGCGAATTGAGATGTCGGCATTAATATAAGAACTTTTTAGTTTGGAAGTTGAGTTAGAAATCGAGAGAAGTAAAATCAATGGTCTATAAGAGTTGTCTACGTTCCTTGATCGACTACTGTAAGGATCATGTCGATAGGGTGACCATTTGTGCTTTCGTCGAGCGTTGCCAACTTGAGACCAATATATAGAAAATTATCTTAAGACAATCTTAAATATAAGAATTATCTCAAGACGGATAATACATTTTTGTTGAGGGTATAACAATATATATAGAAAATTGTCTCAAGATGATCTTATTCAAAAGATTGTACTAGTACAATAGTCCGAGACATCATACAATTTATCATAGTCAAGATATACTATACTAGAATATTACACTATAACCCTACCAATTGTATGTCCAACTCCGTCCAAGGTTGTGAACTCATAACTTATATTCTACAAGTACCCCACAATCTTATCTTTTGTGTGTTAGCCGAACTATACACTATATCATCTAAAATGTCAAATAAAATATACACTTGTACAATTAAAAAAAACTATTTTTCCTACAAAAATTCTCATTAAATTAAGAACATAATGATTTTATTAACCAACTGCGTTCTAAATACATATAAAGTAAATTCTAATATAAACTTAAACTAAGTTTTACTATGGAAATGAAGAAAAACGACTTTTAGTATGTATTGTTATCAGGTCGAGAATATGACATTTGATGGAGTTTGAATCATTAATGAAGCAGAGAAAAAAAAATGCATAACATTTTCTATTTAGGTAGACTATATTAATTATAGGCAAAATATAATTTCTAAAATCTATAAAGTATGTTTTTTAAATTATAGATAACTCATAAAATGAAAAATGTTGCCTTGTGATTGGCTAGACAGCTTGACACCAAATTTCCATAACAAAATCGAACTCCAATATAATGCTTGAAGTTTAGTAATGTCTACTCTGCAAGTCCTCCATGGTAAAATTAGCTCAATCTTTATTTTATTTTAATTTAATTTGGTTGTGTTATTTTGTTGTGAGTTAATCATGTGAAAAAGGAAGGCATGAGGTGCCCTCACATAAGAGAGATTTGTCCATGTTGGAACCCTAAATGGAATTACATTTAATATTCTCATTTTACAAACATTAGATCCTACTGTCAAGACTTTTATCCAACTGATCATACTATAAGAAATGTAGTTGTTAGTCATTCTTATTAAAAATAAAGTTCTAAGGTTTATGATTTTAATCGCAGTAATGAGCACTTCTTATAAAACCTTAGATTTTATTTAAATAAAAAATGTTTACATGTAATTGTTAGAGTAAATTTTAATTGTGATTAAAAGCATAGTCATCATAGTAATTCATCATGGTAATGTGTATTATGCATCACCATTTTGAAGAGTGAACAAGGTTTAATGACCCTCGGACCTTTTTATTTAACAATTTTATTTATTTATCAAATACTGAATACAAAATAAATGATAATATCTCATGCATAACCTTTTTCAGCTTACATCATATTCTCAATATGTCCATCATTTGCTTATTAGTAAGAAGGCATGAAATTAGGTTGGGTTAGGCCGAGTTGCCAAAATTTAAAATTTTGACATTTTTTAGACTTCATTTCCCACGTTTAATAGTTATTTTTCATATATGCAATGATAAATTTTTTGCTCACACAAACCATATCAGAATCGAGATAGTTTATTAATTCAAGAGACATGATCAAACTAAAAACCAATTATTAATTTCAATCGGGGCAACATGAGTACCTATTTGGTTTGGGCCAACATTTCTGATGATACATCAAATAAGGCTGTCATCACAGCCATACACGTGGCAAAAATCATCCATCACAAGCATCTAGTATCCCAAGACCAAGCCAAATCATAAAGCCCAAAGAGGACGAATTCGGTCATGAAAACCAAACAGGGCACGCCAGAATAAATCATAGCCAGAGGCGCAAATCCAGGCCTGATAAAGTTCCCCCTTAAGATGGAGGAACGTTATAAAGAAAAAGAGTCGTGGAGAGAATTACGCCTCCACGGACGCATCTTCATAAAAAAGGAGACTGTTACAAATAACGTCTCCCCTCATTGCGTCTCACATGCTTAAGTCACGCAGGAAATTAACGACGACCATTATAAGCTAAATGGAACATTCGACAAAGGTATGCAACTTTAACTAAATTTGTTCAGATTTATCTCCGTCTCCAGCTGAGTTACTGACTTAAAGCATCAGAGTGCTTTCGGCCACAAAAAATGTTGTTTTTCGCAATCTAACATTTGTTTTGCAGGTCTTACTTATTTGTTTTGCATCAGTTTGGCACCGTCTGTGGCAAACTCATTCAACTCTTATTGACGATTGAGAAACCCTCAAAACAGATGGAACATTCTACAGACCTTCAGCCCGACGACAATCAAAATAATCTTCCCACCGGTGAAGTTGCGCTATCGGTAGTGCACACTTCAAACCCAGCAACAAACATCAGACCGATCATGCTCGACAACGAAGAGCCACAACACACGATCGCCCAAACACAGACATCTAGCGATGCAACCATAGACCCTCGTGTAGATCTACTCATCAGTCAAATGGACTATAAGATCAAAATGGTAGAAAAATTCACCCAAGAGCGTGCTCAGTCCGTTGATCCCGTCCAAGCGCCACCCCAACAAAATTCTGCCAACGAAATTCCTGCAAAACCTCAATAGGTGAACCTCGAAAGTAGCGAACCACATAAAAATGGAACCCCCTAAGCGATAGGACACTTGCTGAAATCCCATTAAAGATCGGAGTGTCAAATCCTAATGTACTGTATGAACTAGCCAAACCACCATTTTTCAACGCACTCATGGTGAGTTCTATGCTAAAGAAGTTCGTCCCACCAATGCTTAAAGCATATGATAGCACCACCGATCCGACAGATCATCTACGATACTTTCACCACATGATGACATTGAAGGAATGCACAAAATCCATCTTGTACAAAACGTTCTCAACCAGTCTCACCTCCATGACAATGAATTGGTTCAACAGACTACCACCAAGACAATAGACTCATTCCATGCGCTAGCTACCGCCTTTATCACGAGGTTCATCGACAGTCAACGGATGAGGAAGGGACCACCCTAC
The DNA here is from genome assembly GCA_963556465.1 of Berberis vulgaris. Taxonomy (NCBI): domain Eukaryota; kingdom Viridiplantae; phylum Streptophyta; class Magnoliopsida; order Ranunculales; family Berberidaceae; genus Berberis; species Berberis vulgaris. The sequence goes on from OY747127.1 coordinate 76,964,081, forward strand.
TTGCTTCATATCAAACAATAAAGGAGTACATTGCTCGTTTTACTAATGAGTTGACAATGATTGACGAATGCAGCGACGACACGATCATCACTACTTTCACCGCCGGGTAGGGATTGCAATGGGATGAATTTTCACGAATATCCGCCCCGTCTGCCCCGAATGGGGTGGATTTGGTTGTTTCTAAACGGATTTCGGGGCGGTTTTGGGGATTCAAACGGTATCCGATAAATATTCGGGGTGGATATGGATTTGGCCATATTCGCCCCACGGATATCCGATTAGATGCATATATTACTAAAATACCCTTGTAATATTAAATCAAATCCCTAACCCGAAGTCCCTACTTTAGCTCCTTTTTTATTTTTCTCTCCATCCCCAAAGAAAACACTCTGTAGCTCAATGCCTCCACCAGAACATCAGTTCAGGTGTTCACGCCTCCACCAAAGCCCTCTTCAAAGCCTCCACCGGAACATCAGGTGAGGTGTTCATGCCTCCACCAGAACCCTCTGTAGCTCAACGCCTCCACCAGAACATCAGGTCAGGTGTGCACACCTCCACCGGAACCCTTTTCATCGAACCTCATCTCTGTCGTGCTGAGATGCAAGCAAGCAAACATCATCTCGTGTTGAGATGCAAGCGAACATTGTTTGGTATCCAAAGTTTCATATCTGCTCCTCTTTTCTTCATTGATTGGGATCCAAAGTTTCAGATCTGATAGGTAATTGTTTTTCCTCACTGCTTCTCTCTTCCACACCTGTCTCCCTCTCCTCTTATTCGAATGGAAGATTTTGAAATCTGATTGGGTTTACATAAAGAGAATCAATGGAAAATTGAGGTTTGTGAATTGGAGGTGTTTGAAGTAAATGGGGAAGATAAAGAGTTATGAAGAGGTGATGTGGATTCACTGTGATGTATTTGATGAAGTTTATTTTGGGGAAGATATCTAAGGGAATGGGGGAAATGGTGTAATTATGTTAATTTGAGATTTTCTTACAAGAGATTTGCATTTTTAAAACATATTTGATTACAAATCTGTGCTTATGCTTTCTTTTTCTCAGCTTTTACTGAAACTCTGAAATTTGTAAAGTGGAAAGGATGATTAAAGAATTCTTAAAGTTTAGTATTTTTTTTAGGTTCATCGGGGCAGGCGGATATCCGCCATCCGTCACGGATCGAGGATGGTTTTAACAAAACAAAACAATCGGTTATTCGGAGCTGATTTGGGGATCTGCGATCCCTGGCGGGATGGGGACGAATTAGCCCAAATCTACCCCGTTGCCATCCCTACGGCCGGGTTGAAAATAAGACCTTTTTTCCGATGCTTTGAACCTAGAACCCTAAAAAAGCATGGCAATCATATTAAAGACTACTCAAAAGTACATCACTCTCGAATAGATGATAGCCACCAGGAAGAAAAACAAATTCGAGAGAGAAGCCCACTTGAAGAAGCGTGAAATGAGCGAGGAAAGAATAAGAGACAAAAGACCCTGGGAGGAAAACGTTCAATCAAAAAGACACCAAACCAAAGGCATGCCCGAATTCAACCAACAAGAATCTGGAAAGCCACAGTTGACAAGGCCCAAGCATGAGCGGGTACAAGTGTGGTGAAAAAAGCATACAAACCATACACGACCCTGAAAACAAGCCACGAACATACTGAAATTCATGGTGAAATGGGAAAATGTCAACTAGCCATTCAAGATGAGAGGAGACCCAGAAGGGTGAGACAATAGCAAATACTGCTCTTTCCACAAGGATCACAAACATGACACTGACTGCTACAACCTGAAAGATGAAATCGAGCACTGGATTCAAAGAGGATGACTCGATGAATTAATCGGGTTACCTGATAAACAACACAAATGGAATGAACAGGTAGACACCACTATGGGATCAAAAGAACAACCCAGAAAGCTGACATATGCCTTACACTGAGCAACTGGAGAAAGCGAACAATCAAGCAAACCGAAGAGACAGTCAATAACATCTCCTACTCGAGCTGATCTATATCGAAGTAGGAGTGCCAACACCATCAAATGAGACCAGATAAATCAATACGACAACTCAAAATGAGGAACACAGAAAAAGTTGGCAATTGAAATGGGGGCCAACTGGCATAATCCGAAGAGCTTACAAGCTTGACTCTCATTATCCACGACAATGCCAACAATGCCTCCTATATTATCGACAACGAATATGACATAAACAAATTCTATAAATCGACGAATGAAGCCTCGACATCAGGTACTGATGTGAGCATGATTGGAAAATTCGTGGCTACGTCTAAACCAATGACAATCAAAACAATTCGTGGCAGCATGTACTGATGTGAGCATGATTGAACATTCTACAGACCTTCAGCTCGACGACAATCAAAACAATCTTTAACAATTACGACGGACCTAAAAATAAAAAGGTACGAGTCAAGTCACTCACAAAACCATCCAAATCCAGCCAATATTTTAGAACACGGAACACTTTGGTGTACAGTAAATCTCTTGGAGTAACCAACACACCTGACCACAAAATGAATACTCGAGGATCTGAACGAGGAAAATCCCTCGATTGACAAGAACAAACAAAAAACTTCAGATGGTCGACAAGCAAGCGCAAAAATAGAAATACGGATAAGCCTAGTTCACCAATACTTACCACTATACTACGACAACTTGAACACCCATATCATATACAATGAGTCAACACACACGACACAAGACGAGTCACGAATTCAAAGAGAAAGCACGCGAAGCGGAAAATAAATAAAATGCAATACAACATTGTCAAAAGGAAATGTGTTTTCATTAATAAAATCATTTTGTTACATTCGGAGAAGAAGATTGTACATCTGGAGAAGGAGATGGAACATTCGGAGAATAAAATAGAAAATTTGAAGAAGACACTACAACACAAATGCTCATTGATAGCATATGCCAATAGCGTTTTTTATAAATGTGCTATAAAAAGTAAAATTTGAATGACTTAGAAAATGAAAAATAACGCTATAGAAATCTGGCGGGCGTTTTGGCGCTCTCCCAAATGTTTTTTTTGTACTTCGCGACTTTCTCTCCTCTCCCCCATTCACTACACTAAACCACAGAGCTCGCCTCTCATCTCCTTCTCTCTCGCCTCTCTCTGCTCGACCTCTTGCTCGTCTCCTTCTTGCTATTGTTATTGCCCTAAAACATAGCAAAATCGAAATAACACAACAATCCTTCACTCCATCTTCTTCTGCAAGCAACATACCATCCTTCACTCCAAGAGACGGAGATTGCGAATTCACTCTCATTCGTCTCATTTCCTTCCATCTTTCCTTTCTCTATCTCTAAGCCAAACGAAACCAAACCATACGAAAGAAACCCTAGAGAGAGCTTTTATTTCTTTTTTCAATTTGCAAATGGGTTCGGATGATCTTGCCTTGCCAACACCGCTGGAACAGAGCAGCAATGTTAATGTTTGCATCCAAATCAAGAGGTGAGCTTCGTTTCGTTTTCTCTCTGAATTTCCGTATCTACATTCACGACGTCTTGATCTGATCTTGGGAGGGTTAGGGCTCAGTTCTTGATAAAATTTCATTTCGAGAGAGGGATTTCAAGATTCTGCAAAATGGGGTTTTATAAATCCGAAACCCTAGACTGATTGACTGATTCCATTTAGGTTGGGTAGGTTTTGTTTTCTTTGGATCAACTGTTTCTTTGTTTTAATCTTATCAAAAGGGTTTGGGTTTTGGGTTTTGGGTTCAAGGGTTAGGGTTCCAGAACCAACGCTACTCTCTCGTCTACAGACCCAATCGATTGAGCTTCTTCATTCAGATTCAGTGAATTCAATCAACCCAGTTGTTGCAATCGATGCATTCAATCTTAAATATTGCTGCTCTGTTCTAAATTTTGGACCAAAAAGAGATGACAAGTTAGTGATTGCAAAATGGTTTTACCTCGAGAAAGAAATCTTAAATATTGCTGCTCTGTTCTAAATTTTTCTGGGATGGGATGGCCTGGTAATAAGATAATATGTTGTTTGTTGCAGACGTTTCCCAAGCTTCAAGAGGAAATAGTTTTCTGATGAAGGAAAGAATTGATTTGAACACGGTATGCTCTCATGTGTTTTTTTGTTCTATAAGAATTTATCTTATTACATCGTTTAATTAGGGATGATTGGACTGTTTCCTTCCATTTTATTTCAAATATGAGTTTGCCAAACTACTCAGAACATACGAGTAAATGAAGATAAAAAATGAAGCTTGATGAGATTTGAGGTGCCTAATGTGTTCTATCACTCTAAATCTTTCAAGACTCGAGGCTGGATTCTTTTGTGTCAGAACTGTAATCTATACTGTAGTGCAGCACACACTTATCTTGATGCAGATAAAAAGCAGTTTCTTCCTCATGTATGAAAACGTCAGATTGCTTGTCCCTCGTTTCACATGAAAATGTGAAGTTTGAACATAGTAGTTATAGAAATCAAAATTTTTGAGTTTATTCTGGAATTGTAGTTTGAACATTGTATCGACCTAATTTCTTTCCCTACTCATTTTTTCATTCACGTGTTTGTAATTGTTTTGAATAATCTTATGTTCTGTAAGAATTTTAAATGTTCCTTAGAAAGGTTTGCTCCTGCCACACCATTCTTAGCTTCAAGAGGAAGATAGATTTCTGATGAAAGAAAAAAATTGATTTGAATACGGTATGCTCTCATGCGTTTCTTTGCTCTATAAGAATTTATCTTATTACATTGTCTAATTAGGGATAATTGGACTGTTTCCTTCCATTTTATTTCAAATACGAGTTTGCCAAACTACTCAGAATATACGAGTAAATGAAGACAAATGAAAGCTTGATGAGATTTGAGGTGCCTAATGTGTTCTATCAGTCTAAATCTTTCAAGACTCGAGACTGGATTCTTTTGTGTCAGACCTGAAATCTGTATTGTAGTGCAGCACACACTTATCCTGACCCAGATAACAATCAGTTTCTTCCTTATATATGAAAAAGCAGATTGTTTGTCCCTCATTTCACCTGGAAAATGTGAAGTTTGAACATAGTAGTTATAGAGATCAAAATTTTTGAGTTTATTCTGGAATAGTAGTTTAAACATTGTATTGACCTAATTTCTTTCCCCACTTATTTTTTCATTCATGTGTCTGCAGTTGTTCTGAATAATCTTAAGTTCTATAAGAATTTTAAATGTTCCTTAGAAAGGTTTTCTCCCGCCACCCCATTCCTAGCTTTCTGTCTTATGCGTGGCAATACAGTTATTGTTTGGTCAATTTGGAATAGGCCCATAAATTTCTCTAGAATTTAATGCTCACGAAGATCATTAGGGGTGTATTCGAATGAAGTATGATAATCATAACCAATCAACGAAACATAACTATTGTATTTTATAGGAGTGACTGAAGAAACTACTGTCAACGGCCTTAATAGTGTCAATAGATGGTCATTTGGATTTGTTGATAGAAAGATTATTGTTATTTGCATTAAAGTTTCATGATTCATCTGAGTTATATTTGTTTTCTGCATACTCTTTCAATTTTAGCATTTTTCATTTTGTTTTCATTAGCTAAATTGTTAGCTTATTAATTCTTTCTATTAAGCAAATGTCATTCTCCCCCACTCTCCTCCTTATACTATGTCTAAACCATTGCTATCTTACTCTCTGTCCCTGCTTTACTATATATAGATCTGAAATGTCATTTAAGTTACTAATTTCCATTTTCAGGGAAACACATACATTGGATAGGATGCCTGCTTCACAACAGACTTAATCGAAGTCAATATGCAATAGAGGATCGAAGGGGAGACACATACCTTTATGGAGAGATGCTCTCGTTTAATAAGGAAAAAGGTGAGTTTGTAGTTTTATGTTTTTATAGCTTTACTAGGCCAATTCTTCTGGACAAAACTGTTTTCATGTGCTATATGCATATGAAACAAACAAATGCCATGTTAGATTTGCTTTGGCTTGTTAATTTAATTTAAAGCCCCATATATGAATTTGCATTTACGATGGAGATGGTAAAGATATCATTACGTCTTATCTTTTCATTTTAATACTGCTGTGATGCTTGTATCCCCAACTGATGGCACTGACGAGATTGCAAATCCCTTTATCCAGCCAGATGGGGCTTAGGGTTGTGCATTGCTCATCACTTGGATTAACTGAGTGTGTAAAACATTTCCATCTTTGTCAAATCCTGCAACTAGTTTGGTAATGTTTACTTAGTTAACTATGATTCTAGCTTTTTGTAAGGATTAAAACTGGATTATCTGGAATTCAAAGAGTTGGAGTTGTTGGGTTCAAAAAGCTTATTGATGATGCACACAAAAAACTGAGTCAAATTTTTTTAACCAAGAAATTGACTGTCCTTTATAGTTACTTTGTCGTGCACTAGCATGTTAAAAGGGCACATTTTGAGTTTGAACCAATTTTTACTACTTCGATCTTACTGCAAAAGCTTAACTATTAATGCATAACACTCTTTTGGATTGTCAAAAAAAATAAAAATAAACTTTTCTTTCATTCCAATATATGATTCATTTGGATAGAACATCTTATTGCCATTGTTCATAGATAAGGAGATCATCTATATGCGATAGAGATTGGCTTGCTTGTGGATGATGGGGATGATGGCAATGATTCTGGAGAGGACAAAGAGGATAAATCTGCATCTGGTAAATATGCCGGTGTTTAAGTTAGATTGTAGTAGTTGATTTCGTTTGCTTTTGTGTTATTAGAAAGTTAGGAACTTGATTATTGTTGTTGTATGAGAGCTCGTCCTCTCTGATTATGCTCTGAATTTGTTTTGCAGCAGTGAAGAAGAGGAGGTCAAGTGTCACAATGGTGTTCTCATGCACTTCCAAAGAAGGTAAGAGTTCTCTTTAATGGTGTTCTTTGTTTCTTATATGTCTAATGGACATGAATGGTTTGGCTGTCAAAATCGGCATTAGAAATCATAGTGTTGAATTTGATAGTCTATTGTTCCAAGTGCTGAAATTTTCTTCTTATTAGTGTACTGTTTTGCTAGACATTAATGGTTTTGCTGTCAAAATCGGCATTAACCATAGTGCTGAATTTGATTTTTGCTGTCAAGGATGCATTAGTTTAAGCAGGAGGCCTTTTGGTTTCTTCATCTAGGTCTGCTTGTCAGCATAGGTTCATTCAGCAGGAGGCCTTTTGGTTAGATTTCTTTCCATTGTGTATGACCATGTTATAAACCCTGGGCATTGGACTGAGGACATGTGATATTACTCAGATTGGTTTCTTCAAAACCGACTCTTTTATATATGTACAAGCATGTGAATTATAACCTTATTAAGAAAAAAAAAGTTATGACTATATTGATAGGGGTTAAATTAATATTTGAATGTGCCACATCTTCACCATGTTATGGACCTTGTGTCTACCTAGCTATTTGTTGAATTTTATTATCACTTCTTCAGTTTGCAAAAGCGTGGGAGGTAGTCCTGCATCCACTTCTATTAAAATAGAAAAGGAAGATTTTGAGAACTCTAGGAAACGCATGAAACAAGTATGTGTTTCTTTATTTCCATAACTGTTATCCTGTTGTTGCAAGGCAAGATTGTTTATTTCCATGGATAACATCTTTTTTCTGTTACTAGATGGAAAGTGAGGAAGGCCAAGTGAGTGATGGAGCTGTTGAAGAGGCTGCTGAAGGAGAGACCGAAATGACACATGTGGGATCTGAAGAGGTGGAACACCAGATCGCTGCCATCCAAGGAAAGGTTCAATATATTGGAAAGAGAATGTAAGACATTGAGAGATGAAAGAGCTTCTTTGATGAATAAACTCTCCATATCATCCCAAAAACTTGCTTCAGTCACTGACCAAAAAGAGAAGATAACAAGTGATTTGAACATGGAAGTACAGAGGAGGAAAGATCTCGAAGAAGAGGTGAAACAGTTCAGCTTAGCTTTTGCTATTCGTCAGAAATCATTCATGTCCTTCACTAGTGAGTTTAAGTCAAAAATCGAGAACTTGAGAGCCATGAGTCCAATTCAATACCCAAGCCTCATGAGTGTTGAAGAGTAACGACTTGTTGCCTGTTCTGTTCTGTTCAGTTCAAGGGCCGGAACTTCTCAGTTAAAGGATCCCTGCTTCAAAATGTATTAAACAGTTGTGTAATCTTTACGCATTGAAATTAAGTTATATCAGAAGTTCTGTGTGCATCTTTGTCATGACCTGCAGAAATTGTTGATCAGCTTTATCTGTAGTTAGCTTTCTTCATTGTTTATGATTCTCTTTCTCTTGAACTTGTTCAAATTGTTTAGCTTCTATGGTTAAAGAAATTAGTGTTTCTGAAATTTCAAATTGATAGCAAATGAAATTAAAAAAAAAAAAAAAAAAAAAAAAAAAAAAAAAAAAAATTTGCAATGCATACCTACCATAGCGTTTTTGAAACGCTATGGTAGACTCTATCATAGCGTTTCTGAAACGCTATAAAAGGATCTACCATAGCGTTTTAAAAACGCTATAACAGGGTAAATTTCTATAGCGGTTTTAAACCGCTATAATAGACCCTGGGTCTATTATAGCGCCGGCAAACATAGCGTTTACTAAAACGCTATGATATCCTACCATAGCGGTTTTGAACCGCTATTAAAGGGCATTTTTTTTGTAGTGAGATATAGTAGAGGCGACAAGAGCTAGCATCTGATGGAAGAGAGGCAACAACGCCAGTGACGGTAGGAAATTGGGGCTTTCTCTTCAACAACGAGATTAGATGACGAAGCCAGGACGGAAGGACGAGGAAATGACAGTTCTTCATCTACATGATCGTTTGGAGGATCTAGAATACTATCCTCACCATCGTCATCCTTGAAGACTTGATCGACCAAATGACGACACTCAGACAAATCAACGCCAAACCCTTCAATATACGAGAAGCTCGACCCGCCTGTCAACCACTCTTTTCCAATCCTCCGCTTCCGCAATTTTTAGCTTGTCTTTCGTTGCAGCAAGCTCATTCCTAGTGGCAATAAGCTTCCCTTTGGCAGTGGTCGACATGGTAGAGATGTCTGATTTAACTTCATCAAAGTTATTAATAGTTCTACCCGCCCTTCAGGAATTCTATGGCTGAGAGATTGCTCAATCATAGAATACAAAGCCTCATCATGGGTGGCTTTCTCAACAGATAACTCATTTTCCAACTCGTCTAGTTGTGCGTGAACCCCGTTTAAAACAGTCATTGAAGACTCTAGCTCCGCATCAGACCAATCTCGCACAAATTTCAGTTCCCTTAGAGAGGCCAGTGCAAGCTCAGTAGCCCTTTCTTGCTCTGCACATCGCGTTTTCACTACGTTAAACTGGCGAAGGACGTGAGAAAACACCAACGACAACGTCGCCAACTTCCTCTTAAGAGCAGCCACTTGGCCACGACAAACCCTGTACTCTGACCCCATCACCCTAGCATAAGTGAGATCATTCATCCCGTCCATTATCTGTTTAAGACCATAATCGAGATGAATGCTAGGATCCAGCACTGGCATCGAAGGTCATTTTACCGCCCGCCTGTGCCATTCATTGATCAACCCGTGCGCACCATACTGCACGTCAAGCTGAGTAAACCAACAAAACTTCCCATCTGATTTGATACGGATGTCTTCCGGGTTGGTCTCCTTCCAACTAATCCATGGATGAAGGGCACGGGGATCCAAAAGCACAGAAGAACCACCCTCAATGACCAGAATAACAGGCGAAACAACAGTGACAACAAAAACACCACTATTGCCTTCTTGATGCGGAGTGGTCGTAGCGGGAATAAAACAAGTAATAGCGGCGATAGGAGCAGAAGAATCCAAACGAGTGGGAGAAGAAGCCAAAAAACCCTGCCACATCATCGATATGAATGGAAGGAGATCGAGGAGGAAGAACCTCAAAACTCTAACCACGGTTAGTGACCTCTTTAGACTGCTCCATCGCTAACTGGAACATCTTGTCATCAATGGCTCGAGGGTCATCGTTCGACCATTCAACAACGTTGGGCACACCATATGGGGAAAAAGCCTATTTTCATTATCGTTTAAAAGACGAGTAATTTCCTTCTTGCTCCTCTCTAGTGCCAAGTTCATCTCCTCGACCTCCTCGAGGGATAAACGATCCTCTTTCACAACATCCTTATCAAAAGAACTTGGACGAGATGCAGTTCGAGCAGTACCATGAGTAGAAAGTCGTTTCTTCTTCGAAACATGACCAAGGCTTATCAACAGTTGCTTCGACGGGCTAGCAGACCTTGGAAGCTTCTTCCTGAAAGTTGAGCCAACAACACCAATGCTAACAAGAGCATTTAGATTCGTAGCATCCCTGCCCGAGCTCACTTCCTCATCAATGCTAGCATCACTAACACCAATAGGAGCAATACAGGCAACAATCTCTTCAACTCGGGACTCAATAAGCAAAGTCTGCTCCTCATCGTTCATAATGTACAAGCCACTACACTTCAGGATGTCCTTAGAGAGAAATGCCTCCACGGGAAACACATGAAGCTTAAAAAATCGGTCATTGATAATTCACTCCTCCGCAATTAACTGCAGATTCTTCTGTTTGTTAGGGATTCAGAATGACCTCGCAATCTGAAGTATCCAGAGATGACAGAAGCATAAAACCTGAATATCGACCAATTTATGATGTCATCATTGAGCTTTCCAATACAGTTAGGATAATAAAGGAAGCAAATGTCCTTGGTCACCAACAAACCAACCATCGAATGCAGAACCCTAACAGTCAAGGGAATGTCAGAGAGAATGACTCTCGCATAAGTAGAAATCATAACCCTTCATCCGTTAGGACCCATTTGAGCAAGAGGGATGCCCAAAAAATCTAGATATTCCCAAAACTGCTCTAAAACTAGGAATCGAAGGCCGAAAAGTAACATGCATGGATAGAGTGCAATATACCTAGATCTTGGACGACAAGGACTATCCTTCTGCATAGGCAGAATGATCTCGAGGTCGATGGAAAATTATAATCAGAACGAATATTGTCCAACGTCGCAAAGAGATAAACCCTATCACAAGCAGCAAACACCTCACCATCTAGTATATCGCCAACAAATATCGTTAAGGAATGAAAAATCAAGGGAAACGAAGAAGGAAAAAAAGAATAAACCCTAATTTTAAAGATAGCATAAAGAGATAAACAAATCAATCACGCCTCTTTTTATAGAGCCGAACAACGAATAGACTGCTCATAGGACGATGTGCGAGATATGATGACTACACAAAATTCAAAAATACGCACGGAAAACAAACAAACAAACAAACAAACAAGATATCGGGATACCAACTCACCAAAAGCTGCTAACAACATCAAATGCGAGTCAATGATGGAATTGAAAGTTCAACCGTCACCAAGTTAGTGGCTACGCAACATACCCTACTAACTAAAGTGGGGAGTAGCTGATGATACATCAAATGAGACTGTCATCACATCCATACACGTGGCAAAGATCATCTATCACGAGGATCAAGTATCCCAATACCATGCCAAATCATAAAGCCCAAAGAGGATGAATTCGATCACGAAAGCCCAAACAGGGCCCGCCAGAATAAATCATAGCCAGAGGCCAAAATCCAGGTTCGATAAAGTTCTCCCTTAAGAGGGAAGAACGTTATAAAGAAAAAGAGTCGTGGAGGGAGTTACGCCTCCACAGATGTATCTTCATAAAGGAGACCGTTACAAAGAATGTCTCCTCTCGTTGCACCTCACATACTTAAGTCATGCTGGGAATTAAAGACGACCATTAAAAAAGCTAAAGGGAACATTCGCCAAAAGTATGCAACTTTAATTGTCCAAATTTATCTCCATCTCCAACTGAGTTACTGACTTAAGCATCGGAGTGCCTTCAGCCACAAAAAAATGGTATTTGACAATCTAACATTTGTTTCGCAGGTCTTACTTATTGGAAACTGGATTTTGGACGCATCAATTTCCATGCCTATTATTTCAATTAGGGCGGGCGGTATACGATAACATGCGAACTATTATTCATTCAATCTTGCTTGTAATTCTTATACATAGGATTCCATTTACCAAATAAATTAATGAAGCAAGTGATTTTACAATTTTGTTATTGCGCGTGGGAAACTTATTTTTAGATTTTTTTGCAAAATCGAAATGGAGAACAGAGAAATAGAGTAAATCAAACTTCGACTTAAGTAAACCTCGTTATATTTGTGTGTGATTGGTATTGTTTCTCTCTCTCTTTACTTTACTTATTCATGTTTGTTATATAGTATTTATGATTTTTTTATTTGCTTAAGTTTTAGAAATCAAAGTTAACTGACATGATTTTGTACCAAGTTTTGTATATTCTTTACAAAAATACCTTCAATTAATCTTTGGAGTAAAAAAAAAAGAGTTACAATAGTGTAGATAATGTAGTAGAACCTTGATAATAATAAGATAATTTAATTCTAACTTGGACATAGCGTGCTAAACTTATAATTTATAAGATAATACATTATAAAAAACAATTCATACAGGTCATGTAATACATAAATTAATAATTTTCTGTGACAATGTTTGTGAGAAGCCTATGTTGTATGTATGATGTGTTGTGTTACTATGATTTTTCTATTAAAATAAGTTTTTTCTTGGTTTAAATGCTAATAAATGAAATTGTGTAGTATTTTGAACAATGTACAATTTGTTATTGGGAAAAATAAGTAGATTCGTGAATTTTACTTGGTTAAATAAATACATAAAATTGTTAGTTTGTAAAATGAGAAACTAAATATATAACATTTAAAAAAATCAGTGTTTTAAAAAGCGCTAGGTAGTGGGCGGGTGGCGAGCAGGTGCCTAGCAATTAAGGGCCTAGGCGATTTTAGGTTTTGTATTATAACTTTAATAATTTACAAAAGTTAAGCATAATACCTTATCAATTACATCCAATTTAATGCCAAGATACATATGCAAAATTCATAAACATGAAAAATTAACAATCATGAACAAAATTTATTAAAACTCAAAATTTATTAAAACTCAAAGACCCCGTCTAGACCCACCCAGAACCCATCTAGGTGCCTAGCCAATTTTCACCCTGCCCAGCCATTAGTCTGGGCGTTTCTCTAGCGCCTAGGCCGTTATTTAGAAATCTGAAAAAAATAATGAATACCTTGATAAATTAATAAGTTATTAATTAATTGATAAATTAATAAGTTATTAATTAATTGATAAATTAATAAATTAAAATTTTATTAATTGTTTAATATTGACTAAATTAATAGATTTTCCTTGGTCTCATGGTTATTAATTTATGACGATGACTGTTTGACACCACCATTTAGACTCTTTGACACCAACGCCTGAATTTTTTGTGCATTTTTTAGACCTACTACCTTTATTTTTATTTCTTCCCTTTTTTTTTTCTTTTTTTTGTCCATCTCTCTTCCCTCTCTCCTCCTCATCTTTCTTTTTCTCCTTTCAACTCAAGAACAATAACACGAAATTGATCGAGTCCCTTAGTACTCAGATTTGGATTACAATGTTAATGAAAACTTTTCATTGCTATGACTATCCATACCTAGTAGCATTGTTGATCAAATTCAACTAGAAACATGGTTTGAGGAGCTCAGTCTAAGTAGAAACAGATGTTAAAAACATTACCTTAAAGTGACAAATAAATAACTTTATGTATTTATCAAACTTTGGAGACTAATCTTAAAAACTAAAGTGATGTATAAACAAACATATGGACCCCTATCCTCTTCTTGTTATTTCGATTTGCCAAAAAACAATATGTTTTGGTTGTTTTAACGGTTTCGCAGCAATTACAACAAACAAAAGAGGTTATCATGCACGCCATTTTGTGATAAGACTTCAATATCTCACAATAGTTTATGCGTTTTGCATTTTTTGAAACCAGGGGTAAATCCAGGCTCGCACATATAGTTGCTAAAAAATAATGCCATCTCACAATAGAAGTTGCAACTGCAATTTTTTTTTTAAGTATTCTCGCAAGCGGAGCTACGAAATTTTTTAATTTTCTCGCACAGTGGTCTGCGAAGTTACTTAGAATCTCGCAACCGCGAGTTTTTATTCATACTTGTGCAGCCTATCTTATGAAGTCACTAAAAAATCTCGCATCCTTGTTTTCTTACTGGGCATATTTGAGTGACTATAGTAAAATGATCATAATTTGCTCAACTCAAAACATTTTCAACTGATTAAAATTGTGTTGATTAGATAACTCGGAGTAGTACATTTTCATGTTTTGATGAACGTGATAATCGGTCTCAATTGAGCTTCTAAATTGGCCCAAAATCAAAGACACTACCTTGTTTTTTCTACTGGACAAATTTGAGTGATATGATAAAATGACCATAACTTGCTTTTTATTTAATTAAACTATGGGAGGGAGGGGCAACTATGGGATACCAGACCTTTATTAATTGATCAAAAGATTTAACACAAGTCGGGGGTACATTACGACTTTACCTGAAATCTAAACAAGAATCTAGGATCTAGGCCTAAAACAACAAGAAAAACTTAGGAAAAAAAAATAAAGACCTTAGGCTTAATTACCAAAGATCTTAGGCCTCAAGAAGAAATTACTTCACAAAGTTATACCTTACTCTCCAAGTGAAATCCAACTCAAAAGACTCAAATTCCAATCAACCAGAAAATGCAACTGCAAATTAGCATCACCAAGGCCTGTTGTTCCCTAACACAACAGATTCTTGGACTGCTTCAAGATCATGACCCTGCGAAATCACGTCCCTGCATACATAGTCAACTATCCCTACACTAGAATCTATATCTAAAAACACTGCTTCCCAGAAATAGTTTTCCAGTTGTCACAAGCTCCTAACCTTTTTGCTTCCAAGTCCCTTTCTTGCATAGGGCCACCAAGACCCAATCACCAGCTACCAAGAAAATGCCTACTCACTGCTACCAATAACCCAGCAAAATAGCTCTTGAGTTCCCAACTGCCACATAACCACATCCAAGAAATTGCTATACTGCTGCCATCCAGCCGAGAATTCCCTGTAACAGTCATAACAATAACAGACCTTAACAAACCCACCACCCTAGGCCTTGTCATTTAGCAACATGAAAGTAGGGAGTCTATCTCCTATCCAAGGGCACCAAGCCGACAATTCTGTTAGGGAGATCTGAATGCCCGAACTCTCGAGTCAATCCCTCCTTCTGGGCTCTATCCGCAAGCGCATCCGCCACCGCGTTGGCTTCCCTAAATATATGCACACACCTAATCACCATGTCTTCTTCTAACCTTCTAATTTCTTGCCAGACATTCTCAAAGTACCACGAAATTTTATAGTCCTTATAAAACCAGCCACGTACAATTTTAGAGGCCGTTTGAATAATCACTTTTCTGCACCCCAGCCTATTACACATCCGCATCCCCTCATAAACCTCTAAAACCTCAGCACTATTATTAGAACATGTTCCAAGAATAATTTGCTTAGCCGCAATACAAATACCCAAATTATTTCTAATAATAATGCCAGCAGTCGCCTTATTACTCCTCGACGAGTCGTCCACATTGAGGGAAACAAAATCTTTCGGGGGGAAGCTCCAATAAACAATTCTATTACCCCTATTAACAATTGGTGAAGTAGGCAGACCCAAGGCCAATATCGGCTCCTTCCTTTCACTAATCCGCTTGGGATATATGAAGGAGTTTGCCAACCGTAAACCCCTCCGAACCAACAAAATAATTGTCATCGCACTAGGCTTGTCATTCTCATACACTCCTCTACACCGATGTTTCCAGATCTTCCATATTATAAACATAGGGGGTTAAGAAATAAAGAATCCCAACTTGTGTGTTCTTGTTAGCCCTCCTAAACCACACTGTCAACACCGTAGAAATTTGTGTTGGTCTTCTCACATGGACATCAAAAATAATTTCAAAATGTTTCCAAACATCCGCTGCCAAACTGCCATCTAAGAAATAAAGTCTCTACATTCGGCGCTACACAACAATAACACCTAGAGACTAAACTAAAATCGCAACGGTGTAGTTCCCCATCGACTCAAACTCCCCTCAATAACATCTTCTAAACAAAAACTGAGATTCTGGAAGGCAAAAAAGACAACCAAATCTTGTTAAATAATAAGGATTTTTCTCTCTTGTTGCGAAGCAACACATAGGCCAAACGAGTTCTAAATAAATCATTCGGATCAGGAGTCCAAATACAAGTATCACTACACTGATCACCACTCTGGATTCAGTCATCATAAAGTACCCTTGCTAAATCCCTAATTGTCGGGCTCACCAATTCAAAATCTCCACTTTGAACCTCATAGACTGTAGGCCAAACACCTTGCTCCACTAACTCCTCCGACCTTATAAAACCGTCATAAGGTTCCAGTTTGCTGCAAAAAAACTCGAATTCTCATTGCCAATGCGCCAAACACAGTTGCTAACAAAAACCAATTTTAACTTCATAATTTCTTTCATAATCGGCGAAGCTCCCTGTTTCTCCACCTGGTAAATCAAAGGAACCCCTGCCTTCCAATATTTGCCTCTCATAAAATTAGCCCACAAAGAGTTGGCATTTAGCAGATTCCACAAAGCTTTGATTCAAAAAGCTCTTGTGACAGTTACAAGACTTCTAACCCCCAAACCTCCTTCCTCCCAAGGAAAACAAATATTGTCCCAAGATACCCATTTTTTCTTCAACTTGCCTTCATAATCCCCCAGAAAAAATCTGTCAGCAATTTCTGAATTCTAGAGATGACGTTCTGAGGCACGAACTTAACACTTAAAGTATATACTGGAATGGAGCTTAGCACATGCCTGATTAGAACCAGTCTCCCACCAGGCAATACAACTTTGCCTTCTAGCCACTAATTCTCTTCTGAATCTTACTCACCAGCTCATCAAAAAAGATACTTTTGCATTTTCCCTGAAAAATAGGGACACCCAAGTATTTCAAAGGGGACCCTCTAAATTGAAATCCTGTGTACGTCTTAATAGCAACCAATTGCTCAGTTGAGGCTTTTTCCTCCACCATAAAAGAACTTTTACCTGCATTAATCTTCTGACCTGAGGCCCTGACATATCTTTCCAAGAATTTCACACAGCCTATGACCGAAGACTTCCTCCCATTGAGAAAAATCAGTATACCATCTGCATACAAAATGTGCGTAATGGGCGAGCAATGTCTGGGAGTATAATAAAAACAAATATCCCCTTTATTAAAAGTAACCTTCATCCCTATGTTAAGGACCTCCGTTGCAATGATGAACAACATAGGAGAAAGTGGATCACCTTGCCTCAACCCCCTAGAGGATTTAAAATACCCATTGTACACTCCTTGCAACATAACCGAAAATCCACAGTGAGCGATACAATTAGTAAAAAGATGATAGACTCTATTCGAGAAGCCAAACCTCTTAAGCATCGCCAAAAGGAAAGACCATTCCAAACAGCCATAGGCCCTTTCCATGTCAATCTTCAGAACCACATTTCCTCCTGTGACCTTTTTATTAATATCTCTCACCATTTCCTGAGCCAAACCAATATTTTCCACAATAGATCTACCCCTTACAAAGGCACCCTGCTCCTGAGCCACCATTTCTGGCAACACTAAAGCTAGTCTATTGCAAAGTAATTTACTGAAAATTTTATATATGAAGTTGCAAAGACTAATAGGACAAAAGTCAGAGAAAGAACCTGGCGAATCCACCTTAGGAATCAAGGCAATAAAGTTCGCTGAAAAAGCCGACGGTAGAGCCTCGCCCTCAAAGAACTGAATGGCCGATTTCCAAATGTCAATCCCAACAATCTCCCAGCAAGACTGAAAGAAACCAACAGTAAACCCGTCTGGCTCTGGAGCACTATTCTTCGGGATACCAAACGTCGTATGTCTCACCTCTTCCAATGTCGAACTACTGACTAACTGATCGCAATCCAAACCAGAGATAACTGATGGAATACAATTCAACATCTCCGGGTCGTGTTCACGAACATCCTGAGCAGTAAGAAGACGATGAAAATATAGGTGACTCACATCTCCGGTCGTGTTCACCACAACTTGTTTATTTTAAAACATTTTCAACTCATTCAAATTTTGTTTATGAGATACGTCAATGTACTATAATGTTTATGTTTTGATAATCTTGAGAATCGGTCTAAATCACACCCAAAATTGAAGCCAAAAGGCCTTTGTGAGATTAAGTTAAGTTGCTTTGTTTTGGTTGAATGAGAGCAATTACCAATTAGGGATGACAACGGGGTGGATTTTTCCATATTCGTCCCTGCTCCTCCATAAAAAACCATCCCTGCATCCACTCCGTTCAACCATCTATTTGTTACAAAATCCGCCTACTCCTCGCAACAAATTGCGAATCCCCGCCCCACTCCTTTTATACCCCGTGTGCTTCTAACGGATTGGAGATCCCCGCCCCAAAAGATGTCATTCTGGTAGCTACCAACATGCCCGCTTTCCTATATTGGCAAATCCGTCCATTTTGCTAGCTCAATGAGGTTTAAAGGGCTAAAAATCCATAGAAAACTTCAAGTGTTTAAGCTAGTTTTTAAAAGCAAACACACAACATGGTTGACTTTTATGTGATGTGGGACTATATTTTAACATAAATTTGAGTTTTGGCTGAGTAACATGAAACTTGAATTTTATGTGATGTGGACTATGATTTGTTAATGAACAATTTAAATGTATGAAACTTAATTTTGGTTAATAGTATTTGGTTTGGAAATTCCTTGTTGAACCTTACTTTATCTTATTAGTTTTACTCTATCTCGTTAGTTGGTGGTGATGATGGCATTGGTTGTGATATTGTGATGAAAGTGGTGGTGATTCTGGATATAGTTGTGGGTGGTGGAGAAGATGACAATGGTTGTGGTTGTGATATGATGGTTAATGATACATCAAAATAAACCGTCATCACAACCATACTCGTGGCAGAAAACATCCATCACGAGGATCAAGTACCCCACCTACCAGGCCAGCTCATAAATCCCAAGAAGGCAAAACCAATCATAAAAGTTCAAACAGAGCCCATCAGAAGAAGTCATAATTAAGGCCCAATTCTTAGCCCGCGTGAGTTCTCTCATAAAGAAGAGAAAAATTATATAAGAAAAAAGTCGTGGATGGAGTTACGCCTCTACGAACACATCTTCATAAATGATGAGATTGTTACGAGGAACGTCTCCTTCCGTTGTGCTTCCCATGATTAAGTAACGCAAAGAATTAACCGCGACTATTATATAAGGTAAAGGGAACGATCGACCATGGTATGCAACTTTAATTGAGCTTGGTCCAGATTTATTTCCTTCTTCAAATAAAGTTGTTGACTTAAGCATCAGAGTGCCTTCAATCACCAAAAAGGTGGTCTTTGGCAGTCGAACATCTGTTTTGCAGGTCAAATCTACAGGAGGACGAGATTTGGACGCATCATTTTGCTCCGTCCATGAGGAACGACAAGTTTCCTTTATAAAAAGAAGATCCACAGTAACAAAATTCACTAATATCTGATCAACGATCGACAGACTATCAGAATATATGGAACATTGTACAGACCCTCAACCCAACGACAATCACAGTAACCCTCCTATTGGCAACACTATATTGCTAGCGGTTCATGATCGAGATCCAGCAGTGACCATCGGGCCAATTGCACCCAACAGTCAAGATCCACAACATGCAGTAGCTCAGACAACCCATACATCCGGCAACGCTGCTATTGACCCTCAGGTAGATCTGCTTATGATCTAGATGAATCACATGTCGAAGATGCTGGAAAAACTCATTCAAGAGCGCATTCATTCAGCCTAGCCTATCCAAGCGCTGCCCCAACAAAACTGTACCAATCGAACCAGAGAAAGTGACAAAGTTCCTGCAGAACCTCAACAGAGAAATCTCAAAGCAATGAACTTTCCTAGGATAAGACTCCACAAAGCGACGGAACACCTACTGAAATCCCATTTAGGATCGGAGTCACAGATTCCAATGTATTATATGAGCTAGCCAAGC
Organism: Berberis vulgaris; assembly: GCA_963556465.1. Taxonomy (NCBI): domain Eukaryota; kingdom Viridiplantae; phylum Streptophyta; class Magnoliopsida; order Ranunculales; family Berberidaceae; genus Berberis; species Berberis vulgaris. The sequence goes on from OY747127.1 coordinate 76,984,063, forward strand.
CACCATTTTCTGACTTCCTCATGATAACTCCCATGCCAAACAAGTTCACCCCATCAAAGTTCGAAGCATATGATGGCACCACCGACCCAACATACTATTTGTGACATTTTCGCCACATCATGGCGTTAAAGGAGACTACTGAGTCAATCTTATGCAGAACATTTTCGACTAGTTTTACCTCTACAGAAATGAACTGGTTCAACATCACCGAGGTCAATAGACTCCTTACATGCACTAGCCACCGCCTTTATCACAAGATTCATCGGAAGTCATCGAATGAAGAAAAGACCACACTAGCTCCTTCACATCAAACAAAAGCCTGAGGAGACGATAATGGAATACGTCACTTGTTTCACTAACAAGCTGACAATGATCGATGGATGCAGCGATGACACAACCACTACTACTTTCACCGTTGGGCTTAAAAGAAGACCATTTTTTATGTTCTCAAGTCTCAACCTCGAACCCCCAAAAAACATGGTGACCCTGTTGCAAACCGTCCAAAACACATTTTTCTAGAGGAGATGAAAGCTGACAGTAAGAAAAATGGCCAAAAAAGAGAAAACCACTCAAAGAAGTGGGAAATGAGGAAGGAAAGAAAAAGAGACGACGACCCCGGGAGGATAACATTTAGTCGAAGAGGCATTAGAATAATGGGATGCCAAAATCCAACCAGCAAGAGTCCGAAAAGCTGCAGTCGGCAAGGCCCAGACACGAGCGGGTAACAAGTGTAATGAAAAATACATACAAATTGTACACAACCTTGAAAACGAGCCGGGCCAATATACTGAAACATGTAGCAAAATTGGAAGACTTCAACTGGCCACTTAGAATGAGAGGAGACCCAAAAAGAAGAGACAAAAACACATATTGTTCCTTCCACAAGGATCTCGGGCACAATACCGAATACTGCTACAATCTGAAAGATGAAATTAAGCATTAGGTTCAGAGAGGACGATTCGACAAATTCATCGAAATGCCACAAATAGCTCAAAGGAAAAAAAAAAAGTAGATACCACTACGGGATTAAAAGAACAGCCTAGGGAACTAACATACGTTCTATACTACATGGCCGTAAAGAATAAAACGATCAACCCAACTGAAGAAGCAGCCGGAAACACTTCCCACTCGAGTTGATCTATATCGAAGTAGGAGTGCTAACGCCAAACGAAACCAGACAACCCATTTTACGGCTTCATAGTAAAAGAACATGGAGAAGTTTGCACCAATCAACTAACAGAATTCAAGGACCCTACTGACGGATGCAAGCCCAACCTGAATTACCAACGACAAAACTGACGACAACAGACTCGATTAAACCTTGACAGTTGGTGTTGATGCAAGCATGATTGAACAATTCAGTGCTGATGTGAGCATGATTGGACAATTTGGCGCCGATGTGAGCATGATTGGACAACTTGGCGCTGATGTGAGCATGATTGGACGATTCAACATTGCTCAGTTACCGAGTTATAAAGCACCCCGAGTTTGTTAGCTACAACATATCCAACAAACGACGAAACATGACCAATAGCAAATCCGGCGACTTGAAGACATAGGCGATGCGAGACAAAACAACAAAGAAATAAATCTCTAACAACACGAGGATCGACATCAACCAAGCAAAGGCTAGGAGGACAAAGCAAACCACTCTACAATCTAGCGTAATGTTTAAAGAAGAACAACCGCTAGGGTTGGTCAGAACATCGAGAAAGGAATATCAATAAAATTACAAGTTCGGAACCCTCATCTTACGCATGGGCAATAGAATAAAGGCATCAAAACTTGACAATACAAAGTAATCGACATATCAAGCCAAAAAAAATCAGGACACGAGTCAGATATATATAATAAACTTCTGGTCTGATCAACCACGAAGTAAAAGTTGAATGAACGGGTCAACTTAATTCAAAAAGCTTCAGGTCAACTAATATGTTGAACCAACGAAGTGAAAGTTGGACAACTTCGGAGTGACTAGTACGTCAAACCAACGAAGTGAAAGTCAACTTAGTTAAAAACAACTTCGGGTTGACTAGTACGTCAAACCAACGAAGTTAGAGTTGGACGAACGAGTCAACTTAATTCAAAGAGCTTCAGGTCAACTAGTACGTCGAACCAACAAAGTGAAAATTGGACAAACAAGTCAACTTAGTTAAAAAACAACTTCGATTGACTAGTACGTCAAACCAACAAAGTAAGAGTTGGACGAATGATTCAACTTAATTCAAATAGCTTCGGGTCAACTAGTACATCAAACTAACAAAGTGAAAGTTGGACAAACAAGTCAATTTAGTTAAAAACAACTTCGGGTTGACTAGTACGTCAAACCAACAAAGTAAGAGTTGGACGAATGAGTCAACTTAATTCAAAGAGCTTCGGGTCGACTAGCACGTCGAATCAACGAAGTAAAAGTTGGACAAACAAGTCAACTTAGTTAAAAAGCAACTTCGAGTTGACTAGTACGTCAAACCAACAAAGTAAAAGTTGGACGAAGCGAGTCAACTTAAATAATGAACTACGGGTCAACTAGTACGTCAAACTAACTAAGTAAAATTTGGACAAACGAGTCAACTTACCCAAACAAATAACCTCAGGTGGACTAGTACGTCGAACCAACGAAGTAAAAATTGGATGAACGGGTCAACCTGATTAAAAAAGAGTTTTAGGTCGACTAGCGCGTCGAACAAATGAAGTAAAAGTTGGATGAACAAGACAACTTTCTCATAAAAGGTTCGGGATAATCAATACGAAGTAAAAGTCGACTTGCTCGAATAAGCTCCAACACATCAGGAAGAAAGGATAGAGTCAACCCACTTTGAGGCAACCAATGCTTCAAAGCATAAAAGTAGCCATAAAGAAATTCAGACAAGATAAAAAATGTAGCCGTAAAGGCCCCCTGGTCAGTCGAAAAAATCAAACTGGAGATGCGCAGTACAACTTACTTCGACTGACAAAAAAAAGATATAATCAACATGCAACGAGTCAACAAAACAAATTACGACTACGATGAAAAACATACAAATAAGAATACCAAGAAGAAGAGTTCTTTTCATTGAAAACTATTTTGTTACATCCGGGGAAGAAGATAAAGGAGTAGGAGATGAAACAGAGGCAACCACAACATTGTTGGCGACATCATATGCATGAGGGGGCGAAGCTATCTGATATTCACATAATTATTACATAATATACCTCCTAATTTATATTTGTTAGTGTTTCAAATAGTGTATTTTAGTTTAATTATTTTATTTTTGTAGGATTTGGAGTTTAAATGACAAAAGTGCATTAGCGTGGCGAATTTGAAAATTCATAGACAAATTGACGAAGTGGAGCGGGAGACACTCAAGCCAAAGATTAATAAAGAGAACCAAAGAAAAAATAAAGAAAATTAGTTTTGAATTTTTGTGGAACAAATGAGCAATATGGATGAACATAGCCAAACCCACCTTTCCTGTTATTAGAACATAATCTAAACAAAGGGGTGGGACCCCTTTGTTTCCTTTTGTTTTTTATTTGGTTTACAATTTGTATTTGGTTTCCAATTGTATTTGGTTTCCAATAAGGAGTTGTTTCTTTCTACTATAAATACAGCAACACGCAGGAAAACAGGGACACACACAACGCATCAACAACCGAGTATGCATCGCTAATCCACCATGCGCTACCATGAAGCTCCACACCGCTATTGCTGTCATCACCTTCACCATGTGTCACTAAACTCCACACAAGACGAATAGATGAACTCCTAGACTTTCATCAACTTCTTCATAGATTATTATTATTCCGGTGGTTGTCTTTTTCTTCTCCATGTAAGTCTAGTCATGCTTTTCTTATGTGTGGAATTTTAAAGATCAATTAATTCCGATAGGTTAGTTATATGTGATTGTCTTTTATTACGTTATTGTCTCCGGATATATCATAAATTTAGGATACCATATATGACCAATCTTTGTGCTTTCTAGAAAAAGTGAAATCTAAAATCCATTTACATTATAATATATTGGTGCATTAAAGACTATTTTTCGGATTATGTTGTTTGGAAGTTTAAACACGTAATTGAGTAATCATAGCGAATCAATACTAGTTGGCGCATGAAATCTAGGAGGGGTTCTTGGAACCTTGTGATTTTTCTAAACTTGATTTTTATTATACTAAATTCAATTTAATATTTTAAAATTGCTAGAATTTCTTAAATTTAGTTTCGCATAGTTCTTCTTCTTTGACCTTGTTTTGTAGATCACTTTTCCTCGTGGGATCGACACCCCAATCTTTACTGCAATTGACCGCGTGTATTGTTTGGGCGTAATCACTATCTTTTAAAAAAGATAAAGAAGCAATGGTTCTTCAACCACTGGAGCGCTTGAAGGGTCCGAGACACCTTCTTCATCGTCATCATCTTCGAAAGCTTGATCAACCAAGTGGCAATACTTAGACAAATCCACACCAAGCCCCTCGATATAATCAAGAAGCTCAATTCGCCCATCGGCAACTCGCTTCCAATCTTAAGCCTCCGCAATACGAAGCTTGTCTTTGGCTGTAACAAGTTTGTTTTTGGCTGCAGCAAGCCATCCCTCAGCGGTTGTAAGCATGGCGGAAGTGTCTGCCTTGACCTCGTCAAACGCAGCTGTCAACTGCTCCACCCGTTTCTCAGCAATATCACGATTAATAGATTGCTCAATCAGAACAACACATGCGGCCTCCTCATAAGCTGCCTTCTCGTCAGATAGCTCCTTCTCCACATCACGCATACAGGCACAGACCCCATCCAACTTGGTTCTCAAGGACTTGAGCTCAACTGCAGACTTATCCCACACACCTTTCGCTTCAATCAACGAGGCCCAAGCAACTCTGGCAATTTTCTCCAACTCTGCGCATCGCGCTTTCAATATGTTGAATTGGGAAAATATGTGAAAAACTACCAGCAACAACGCTGCCAACTTTCTTTCCAAAGAAACCCCTTGATCAAAACCAACCTAATAAACCGAGCCCATCACCCCTGCATAAGTTAGACCCGTCCATTATCTGCTTAAGGTCGTAATCAATATAAGCGCTCAGATCCAATACGGGCATCAAAGGTCTTTCCATTGACCGCCTATGCCATTCATTTATAAACCTGAACGTACCTTCTTGCACGTCAAACTGAGTAAACCAGCAAAACTTTCTATCTGACTTGATATAGATATCTTCCGAGCTAGGCTCGGTCCAGCTAACTCGTGGATGAAGAACACGGGGATTTGAAAGTACAGAGGAACCACCCGCAATAGCTGGAAGGGCAGACAGAACGACGGTGACAACAAAAAAACCACTCTTGCCTTCCCGACACGGAGCAACCATAGCAGGAGCGGAAATAGTAGTGGTAGCAGGAGTAGAAGAGTCCAAACGAGTGGGAGAAAAAAGGGAGATGAGGTGGAAATGAACGAGAAAAAAGCCTTTTTTCATTATCGTCCAACGGACGAGTAGTCTTTTTCTCGTTCATCTCCTCAACCTCGTCAAGGGATGCGCGATCCTCTTTCGTAACATCTTTACCGGAAGAACTCGGATGAGATGCGGTTTCCATAACATCCTTGCCAGAAGGACTCAGAAGAGATGCAGTCCGAGCAGCACCACGAGTAGAGAGTAATTTCTTCTTCAGAACCCGACCAAGGTCCACCAACAATCACTAACGCGCCTGTCCAAACTCACTTCCCAATCAGTGCTAGTACCATTAACGCCAGTAAGAGTAGCGTGAGTGACAATTTCCTCAGCACGGGATTCAGTAAGCAAGGCCCGCTCCGCTTCGTTCATAGTGTACAAACCGCTACGCTCTAAGATGTCCTCGGAGAGAAATGCCTCCACAGGGAACTCGAGAAGCCTAAAAAATGTGTCACTGACACTCCGCTCATTGGCAATCAACTGTAGATCATTCCATTTGTTAGGAACTCGAAACGACGGCAAAACCAGACAACCTCGCAATTGGAAGTAGCCAGAGTTAGCATATCATAAGACCAGGACCTCGACCAATCTTGGATCTCATCATTAAGCTTCACAAAATAGGCAGGGGAATATAGGAAGTAGATATCCTTGGTCAACATCAAACCAATCACCGAATGCATAAATTTAACAAACAAACGAATGCCAGATAGAATAGCCTTCACATAAGAAGAAACCATAACCCTCCAACTATTAGGACCCATTTGGGTAGGAGGAATGACAAAAAAATCCAGATACTCCCAAAATAGCTCTGTAATTGGGAATCGAATGCCAGAAGAAAACATGCATGGATATAGTGCAATGTACCCGGACCTTGGGCAACAAAGACTATCGTTCTGTCTAGAAAAAATAATCTCGAGGTCGGGTGGCAAATTATAGTCAGAATGAAGGTTGTCCAACATCGCTTGATAAACTTTTTTGGGAGAAAAATAAGTTTCGCAAGTAGATAGCATATTACCGCTTAGTTTATCGCCATTAGACATCGCTAGAAAACGGAGAAGCAAAGATAATGAAGAGGACGGGGGAAGAAAAAAACCCTAATTTCAAAGATAGCGTAAAGAGGGAAAACAAGCCCATCACGCCTTCTTTTATAGAGCCAAGCAATAAAGGGACTGTTCATGGGACAACGTGCGAGATATCATGGCTACGCTAATCCAAAAAATGTGCGCAAAAACGAACGAGTAAAACAAGAAATCGAGACACCCACCAAAAGCTGCTGACAACATTAAATACGAGGCAATGATGGAATTGAAAGACCAATCGTCACGAAGTTAGTAGCCACGTCAGCATATCCACTAACTAAGGGGGGAGTAGCTGATGATACATCAAAATAGACTGTCATCACAGCCATACACGTGGCAGAAAACATCCATCACAAGGATCAAGTACCTTACCTACCGGCCTAGCTCATAAACCCAAGAAGGTAAAACCAATCATAAAAGCCCAAACAGGGCCCATCAGAAGAAGTCATAATTAATGTCAAAATCCGGCCCGCATGAGTTATCTCATAAAAAAGAAAAATGTTTAATAAGAAAAAAATCGTGGAGGGAGTTACGCCTCCACGGACACATCTTCATAAAGGAGGTGATTGTTACGAGAAATGTCTCCTTCCGTTGCGCCTCACATGCTTAAGTAACGCAGAGAATTAACCATGACCATTATATAAGGTAAACGAAATTATCGACCAAGGTGCAACTTTAACGTAGTTGAGAATGGGGGGAGAAATCGTTGAGAGTGATAGAGGAGATGAGAGAAAAAAATTGAGAATTTAGAGCTTTTGTTTAAATTGATACTGCCAAAAAAGAAGTGGTAGCGTGGGATAAAAAAAAGGCCCCTGCTAAATAACACTACCACTTCTACTGATGGACACCACCACCCACTTTTTTTATCTACTGAAGGACACCACCACCATATAAAAAAAAAATACCCTAACACCTCATCTTCTTCTTCCTCTTCCAATTTTTTTTTTCTTCATTCACCACCATTACCACGTCGTCGCCACCGCCATTTCTTATCCTCTTCCTCCCATATTCTTCCCACCTCCTCCCTCTTCTTTTTCATATCTGTTTTTTTTATTCTCCCCCTGTGGCATGGTGATGGCGGTGGTCTCCTCCTCATTTTTTTTTGTCCTTGTGGCGAGGTCGTGGTGAAGGGGAGGAGGAAAGGTGGCGGTGGCCTCCTTGATTTTCCCTTTTGTGGCATGATAGTGGTGGTGAAGGGGAGGAGTAAGAGGAGAGGTGGAGGTGGCCTCCTCCTCATTTTTTCCCTATGGCGTGGTGGCGGTAAAAGGGGAGGAGAAGGATAGGTGGCAGTGGTGGGGTTGATGGAGAATAAATGGAGAGATGAGAGGAGAATAGAGGTAGAGATGAGAATAGGGATTAAGGTTTTTTTTTATTAGTGGCGGTCCTTTAGCAGGTGGTGGTGTTCTTCTGAAATATGGTAGTGTCCTTCATAAAGTAAAGGGTTGGTGGTGTTCTTCAATAGAAATGGTGGTGTTATTTGGCAGGGGCCTAAAAAATAATGGTGTTAGGCAAAAATAGCGGGTAGACTAGTAATTGAATCGCAAATTCAACCCCAATTAGAAGGGCAAACATGTCAGAGTGGTGAGGGTGTTGGATATGAAGATGATGAGTTAGAAGAGGGTGACAATGTGCCTGTGAATGATGAGGAAACAACAGAAGATAAGGAAACATCAGTAGAGGAGGGTAAAGAAAAAGGAGATGGTAGATATTCTTATCCGGGTGATCCCAAGGATTGTTCCACATTATACGATTACCATGGACATATTTCTCGTGCCATTTGGGATGGTGAGCAGGTAAGTTAATATATATATTTTTTTAATATTTTTAGCCAAAGGGGCCGTGGTTGAGTGGTTAAGGCGCTGTGGACTTGATCCACAGATCCTTGCTTCGAGACCCGCTGGAGGCATCTTTATTTCGGGATGATGTTAGACCGGTTGGTCGCATCTCGGGTGTAGGTTACGGACCCTATTAAAAAAAACCGGCTCAACTTCCAAAAAAAAAAAAAAAAAAAAAAAGTTAATATTTTTAGTTGGTTAAATTATATAAACTTATTATATATATATTTGGACATTGAATTACTTAATGTATATGTTTCTTGTATTTAGGAACGAGGCGCATTGCGATGTCGGCATCAATATAGGAACTCATTAGATTGGAAGTTGAAACATGAGCCGAAAGAAGTTAAGAGAACGATCTATAATAGTGGTTTGTATCCCTTGATTCAATATTGTAAGGATCGTCTTGATAAGGTGACCATTTGTGCTTTCGTGGAGCGTTGGCAACCTGAGACCAACACATTTCACATACCTTTAGGAGAGATGAACATCACCCTGAACGACGTCTACCGTATAATTCATTTACTGATTTAAGCCGGTAAGAACGTCGATGAAGATGAATGCAGATGAATGTGTTACATTATTGGTGAAGGGTTTGGACATTGAAAATAAAGAAGCAAAGGACCATGTCAAAAAGAATGGCATATCTGTGGAAATGAAGTTTATTCAGGACAAGTGTTGTAGAAAAGCTACGAAAACTGATTCTCTTCAAAGGAAAGAACAAGTGTGTAAGGGTTACTTATTATTTCTTCTGGGTATGACTATATTTGCTGATAAAATTGGAACAAAGGTTCAGATTTAATATTTGAAAATGCTGATGAAGGTGGATGATGTTCAAAATATGCATGGGGTGCAAAAGCTTTGGCATTCTTGTTTCGTCAGTTGGGTGGTGTTAGCAGAGAGGGTACGAAGCAAATTTTTGGATATTTGCATCTTTTAGAGGTATATTTCGAATTTTATATTTTATTAATTACCTTCATAATATATAATAATTTCTTAATATTATTTATGTTATTTTCATTTATAGGCATGGATATATGATCACTTAAGACTTTGGGGTAATGCAAGTCTGAAGTGGGATGCTAGACTCCCCACCATGGCTAAGTGGGAATCCCCACAAATTGTAAGGGTTTTGGACGAACAAATCATAACACTTATAGAGCATCTCGATGGCATGTCTCCAGAAAAGGTAAATATGCATCGTTAAGCTCAATAAAATTTATTGTATGATGTGTTATATATTAATAAGTTACAATTTTTATAGTTCGCACGTACTTTGGAACCCTTACGTGGAGTCCAAGCGAATCACTCCCCTTCATGGCATCACATGGTTCACAGGATGTTTGTTATGCCTCGACGTATAATAACCCTATCACCCCGATAAAGTTATGAGACAAATGGGAAATGTACAAATCATCCCAAATCCCCCAATTCGAGCAAAATTCAAGAATAGAACTCGATCTGGCAAGCACTATTCCGTGAAGTATGGGGTTTTGTCTTCGTTTGCTGAAAGGTGGGAGTATCATCTCGTGTCAACTGACCAACAAGGCGCACCCGTGAAACTTCCATGGGATTGTAGGGAGGATTACTTGGACTGGTTTCACGATATTAGTCATCCTTTCGTACAACCACTTAACAATAGGATAACTCACCCCCTAAGAAGACATGTGTTTTTTTCAAACAAGAGGGTAATTATAAACATTTTACACTTATGGAAGATCTAAAATTTACATGGTTTGTACTAACATCAATTGTTTCCCTGCAGAATATTGAGGGTTGTTCTTGCTCTTAAGATGCTCAACGCATCTATTGAAGGGGGGAATGTTGACAGGGTTACGTTACTCTTACAACAAAATAGAGTACGAGATTTGCTAGAATAAATGCCTATGCCCGTTACCTTGGAACAAGAGGAAGAATAACTTGTCCTACACCCTAGTGTTGACAGTGGTGAAATTGGTGGTGGAGGAAGTGAGCGTAGAAGCAAATCAAGGCATGAACAAAGTTACTATGTTCGGAGGCAAAGATAAATGTGCTCATTTATGGTGGCTTATCCTACAATTGGAAGTTCTTCAGTATTGATTGTATCTTCTTCTTCTGTTGTAGAAGTTGTTTGTTCTATTTGCTATGTTCATGGAATGTTCCATTTGTTAACAATTGGTAAACTTCAGCAAATTATTCAGAAAATTTTGTTAACAAGCTAGAAGTTGTTTGCTCTCTTCACTATTGAACGTTCCATTTGTTAACATTTTGTAAACTTCAACAAATTTTCAAGAAGTTAACAATGTTAACTTCAACAAATATGTTAACAAGCTTTAAAAAAGGATCATTTAATGCGACAATGCTAAATTTTCAGAAAAACAAAGTAATTTCATGGAAACTTCATAAAGTTTTTGTTTATGGTTATGTTTTAAAAAATGATCTATTTAGTTCGAGTTTTTGTTTATGTTTGTGTTTGATAACAAAAAAGGATCATTTAATGTGACAATGCGATATCAAAGAACAAAGTAAACTTTAGAAAAATAAACTTAACTTCAGAAAAAATTTCCCAAAAAACTATTGTTCACCTAAGACAATGCGAGGTTTTCGAAAAACCTCGTATTGATTTGGGCGAATAGTAAAAATGTTTGCTGAAAAATCTTGTGTTCGCCAAGAACAATGCGAGATTTTTCAAAAACCTCGCATTGCTCCAGGTGACATTTTTTACTGTTCGCATTGATCCAGGCGAGGTTTTGCAAAAAGCTCGCTTGTTGGTCTGGGTGAACAGTAAATTTTTTTGCAATTTTTTTTACTATTTGCCTTGATCAATGTGAGGTTTTGCAAAAAACTCACATTGTCTCAGGCAAACAGTAGTTTTTTCTGAAGTTAAGTTTGTGTTTTCTAAAAAAATTTCTGATGTTTACTTTGGTTTTTGATTTCGCATTGTCGCATAAAATGATCATTTTTGGTCAGCAAACATAAACATATACAAAAAGTCAAACTAAATAGATCATTTTTTGAAACATAAACAAAAACTTTCTGAAGTTTCCATGAGATTACTTTGATTTTTTCTGAAATTTTTTGAAAACAGTAACATAAACAATGTTAACTTCTTGAAAATTTGCTGAAGTTAGCAAAAACATCTCATTTCGCATTAAATGATCATTTTTGGTCATCAAACATAAATAAAAACTCGAACTAAATAAAGTCAATAATATATAATATATTAACAAAAACTCGAACCATACAAGTCTTCCGTAAATATAAAAACGGTGACTTTTCTAACAAAAGTATGGTTCCTATGTCAACAAAAAATTATAATTGCCATTTACGTTTTTTTCATCCTTATAATTGTTAGCAAAAAACAATATGTGAATCAATCCAATATGGTTACGACCTCGTTCGCCTTTTTTACACTCTTCTCATTGAACTTCTTCACCATTACAACACTAATTCCGAGTTGGGCATCGAAACTACTCTTCCACGAGATTGCTTCAGGAAATATGCGGTAAGGCCAAGTTGGTACTATCGGAGGCAATGATGGTTTGAGTTGCTTATGAAGCAAGACATAGTGACTACTCTGTGCAAGGTGTGCAATGAAACATACTGGTATGTCGTGAAACTATGATGCTGGGTAAAGGTACAAAAAACGGGTCGTGTTTTAGCTCCCATAACAAACAAAGACACACTGGTAACGGTTCGCTACGAGCTCTAACATATCGGGGCCCATAAACCAATTTTTCTTGTCTATCCGCACCTGGTCTTCTGGAATTGGCAAAACATCCTTGACAACCTTGACCCTTGACTCGTGCCACATTCCAATCCACTGTTAATTACTTTCAAGCTCCATTAGTAGGTATTTCCGTACCTGTTTCCAACCACTTTCGATGTCGTAACGTAGGAATTTGGCTATGCATCAAAATCTACAATTTCCACCGCCTAGAACGTTCTCAAGGTTGTCAATATAATCCTGTATCCAAGGCGAAATTTGACTCATCAATCTAGTGTTACAATTTCTTGGCTTCTCATTTTTGTTAGACAACTTCTTAGTTTTGCCTTTTAGTTCCTCTCGAGTCATGGTGTATTCGTGCCCCGATGGATCCCTTTTTGTCGACCTCTCGTGCTTAGACAACTTCTTCTTTTTAGGTCTCTCCTTGCCAACCACAAGTGCTAATGGTTCAATCATCACAATTGAACTCAGACAACTCAATTCTAGAAGCTTCCTTTTCAACATCAACTTTTAATCATGAGTTGAATCATTAAACGTATGCATAAGTGCGTCGACCACTGGATCTATAATCACATCCCCATGTTCATGAATATGTGTTGTGCCAAGTTGAAGCCAATACTTGTCTATGGTGCGTAATGAAATTTGTCCTGTGGGAATTAGATAACTTATAAGTTCACGAACACAAGGTAATCCATGAGTGGTTCGAAGCACACATCCACACTTGATAATGTCATTGCTCACATTTTCACACATCTGAATTTTTAATAGAATCAAATCAAGAGCTTTGTACGCCACCGACCCATGAAGTTTGCCAAATAAACTGGACACATGCTCATTCTTCACCTTCGTCAGACTTTGTTGAAATGACGATTTTATCTCTAGCAGTTAGATTTGGATCATATCATGCATCTTTGTCCATACATTCAGGAATGTACCTTGTGAATTTTCCAACAAGTTCTTCAATTTCAAGTGTGCCCCTTCAACACGATCGGTTGTCTGTTGGCTAAAATGCATAAATGTATCGATTCATGCACTGACAAAATACTCCTTCTGCGGATACCAAACCGTCCTTACATATTCCAACCACTTCAGGTGTGATGCCCATCTTCTATCAAAGTCAACTGTTGCCTTGTTTCATTCTCCTCTGTATTTGATTTATACAAATCTGAAAAAGAATCTATAAACTCGTACCACCCGTCATTATCCTCAAAGAGGTTTTTGTAATTCTTCTCAACATTTGTGTTTATGTGCCATGTGCACAATAATCTCATTTTCTTGGGAAAAACTTGCTCAATTGCTTTGATTAAACCCAATTCTCTATCAGTCACAAACACGCTTGGCAAGTTGTCTGGCTCGAAAATTCCTACAAGTTTTTCCAATGCCCAAGCATATGACTCTTCCTTCTCATAACACATAAAACAAAATGCAACATTGAAGGTCTTTCTGATCGACGTCACACCAACGATCTCAAACAACTACATTCTATAGTGATTCGTTTTATATGTGCAATCCATAAGCATTACTTGTGGAAAACACTTTGCTAATTGAATAGATTCAGGATGCGCCCAAAAAAGGTTGATGACTCTATTCCCATCATCAACAATATTTCAATATATGTAATTATGCTCCTTCAACAAGTGTAGAATATGTTGCAAAGTCATCCAGCCTTTTTGTGATTGTCTTTATCCGATAAATTACATTGTAAATATTCTTCAAATTCAAGATATTATTCGGATACATCTCTTTCAACCGAAAAAAGATGTGGCGAGGGTTCACACCCGACTTCGCCATATTCTACACATATATCATCTCCCCTTCATTCAATTTACCGGCAAATGAATGACCAACAAGTGAGTTTGATCGAAGATGATTGTGGGTTCCATATGTCACTTGCAACATCCAATGGTCATTTTCTAGTGGGATCTCTCTCAACTGAAATGTGCAGCCACATTTCTTTGTATTGCTTGATCGAACATAATTCTTTAACATTTTGTCGGGTTTCCCTCCCCTTTCACAACCAAAATAGATTATTCCCATCCATTTGTGATTAGCAGTTTTCGATTTAGTGATAATAACTACTATGTTATTATCCCTACTGATGCCTTGGACCCAAGCTATCAACGCAGACCTTGATGAGAGTACCTAAAAAAATATAAAACTTGTTAATAACAACATATTTATAACAATATCGCATGAAAACTGATGAAAACGAACACACGTAAACTATCTTACCTCGTCCGTAATAAATAAGTGACCATCATCAAGTAACAGTTTCATTGATTTTTCTTCACTGTTAATGTCACCACTTCCATTATCGAATAACTTGCCATCAACATTACCATCATCATTCTGCATAATGATTTATTTTATAATTAGTTTCATATATTAATTAAAATTTTAATTTATTTAACAACAAAATAACAATTACCTCTAAATGGTTTGTCTCTGGGTTCTCAACATCGTTTATAGGCATGTCCATATTCAGTACATCAATTAGAAATGCCATGCACCAATGCATCATACAATAATCAAACAATTATCTTAAAAAAATAAATAAAAAAATAGATGCAAATTAGATGAAATATTTTTTATGCAAATTACCTCGATTAGAATGGATTGTTCTTGATCTTTAATTTGATCATCTTCTTCACTCTCATGTTCACCCTTAAAACCTTTATTTCTAATATCATCAACTTCACTAAACCCTTTCATTTTCATATAATAAAATTTAGATAAATTCCTTCAAGGGAAATGTAGTGAAATGCGAGGAAGAAATATGAGAATGCAACCGAGGATGGAGAGATAGGGGAGAGAAGGAGGACGAGGACGAGGAAACCAATGGGTTTTGCGATTTTCCTTTGCGATTTTGGGGTTTTTGTGAAGAGGAAGAGATAGGGAAAAAAATGAGGACAAAGCTGTAAGGAAGTGGAGTTTGCTTGCCGAGCTTTGAACGAGACACAACAAGGAGTGCGAGGAGATTGAGGGAGACGAGTTTCTTTCTTGCGATTTTGGGTTTAGGTTTTGCATATTTATTTGGGTGGTGTAAGTAAGTAAGAACAAAAAAAAAATTAAATGATGATATGAGACAATACTTTTGGTGGTGTAAAGTAGTCATTGTCTAAGCAGAGGTTTATCTCTAGTATAAACGAAACGGAAAATGGATCCAAGACGAAGAAGAAAATTGGGTGCCAGTAACCCGGAATGCAGAGAGGAGAGAGAGAGCGTAGCTGTACACTCCATTAACAGGGTCAAAGAGACGAATCTCTCTATACTATCTTCTTCTTCTTCTTTTTTTTTTTTTTTTTTTTTTTTTTTTTTTTTTTTTATATACTCTCTTTTGTTCGCATGTGTTCGCGTATTCTCATCATATACGATACGAACAGATAAAAGTCGTCACTCCGTCTTCTCTATTCTCTTCTTCTATTAGCTGATTATTTTGAATTTTCTCTCTCTTCTCTTCTCTTGGTAGAGAGGTTTACGAAGCCACGAAGAAGAAGAAGAAGGAGTGAATCATTCATCAAATCAAATCTGATGGGCGATGAGAAATCACAGAGTGTAATGGCGAGTAGAGATCGAGAGCTTCTCATACCAGTTGCGGATTCCAACGATGACGCCTCCTCTTCCAAACCCTCTTCTTCCTCTGCATCCTCTGCTCATCACACCGGTAGAGAGGTCAGCAGCTCAATCTCTCTCTCTTTCTCTTTTATGTTTGAAACTGTAGATGCGACGGTGATCTCGGCAGAACCCATGGTTTCCTTTTTGGGTAATTTTGTGTTTCAATGAGTTTTGAAGAACCCCTTTGCTTTATTTTATGTAATTTTGAGGACGCTATCTTCAATAGTTGTTCTGTTTGTGTGCGATTTGGCTTCTAGGTCTTGTTAAGAACCTACTGTGTAGCCAATGGTGTTATGGTCGAGTGGTTAGGGCTGTGTGGCTTTATCCCCCACGTCCTTGGTTCGAGTTGATAGGTTACGGGATCCTATAAAAACCCAGTGTGATCAAACTTTCTTAATTAGGTTTACTTGGAAATTGATTGCAGTGCGTTAGGAGATAGTTCTTAGTGTGTCAGTGGATTTAGTTATAAAATTGAGTTCTTCCATGCTTTCTGGTGTCTCTGACACTCTTGCAAAAGCCTTTTAGATGGGTTACATTCCATATAGTTGGATACATGCACTGAAACACACCTTAATTCAATGGTTTCTCATTGCAAGTCTTAGACACAAAAGTAAGGTATCATGTACAAGTTTTCAATAGCTTATAGTTAGTTACATCATGTATCTCAGATACATTTGGTGATAATTTTTTAAGTGCTTTCGCGTAGCACTGGAGTTGACTAAAAGCTGTACGGCAACATAATAGCAAGGGTAAAAGGAAACCACCCTGCAACCTAAACACAATCCACCGTGGTGTCAATGTACCTATTGGCGATTGCCACCCCATTTAGATTTTTGATTACCCTAGGTACTAACAAATAAAAGGAGAGACGGTTGGCTTTATGGGCAGAGCCAAATAGGGGGTGGCCTGGAGTTGCTAATACTTATTTTTCGGCAACCATAGATCACTAAGTAATGTGTCTAAAGATTTTTCAAAAAGAAGCTTCCTTCCTTTATTTGCCCTTCCTGTTGCTCTATAACAATTTACATGTACACTGATGATTTTTGGAAACATTTTGACTCTCTCTTTTTCCCTAATATTCTTCGAATGACCATGCCTTGAAACCGATTTCTCTAGGAAGACGGTGACTCAATACTCTTTGGTTGCCTAACTCTCTTCCCTTCTCACTTAAGTGGTGTTTGTTTTTGGCATAATGTGAAATATGGTTCTGAAAGTGAATCAGTCAACTTGTGTTTGTTTTTTGTTTCTGATTACAAGCAGAAATGAAACAAATTTCATTGCCTCGGTACTGGTCACAGACTGTGCACTTTGTGCTAATCATTCTCAATGACTCAAGACCACATTCAAAAGAGAAAGAGAGTCCTTGTCAATGCTTGATTGCTTGTGCATTTTGCCTTTCTGACAAGGAATCTATTGACCACATTTTTTTTTTCATTGTCCTTTTTTCAAGGTATGGAATTCCTTTATGGATGATTTGGGATGAGTAGGGTACTTTCTTGCCAGGCAATGGGGCTCTTCTTCTCTTGGAGAAGGAAACCCATCATATTACTTCAGTAATGGAAACTTTATTTGGTACCTTGTCCCTTTACTTTGTTACGGGGAAATTGGTTGGAGCAATGGGTCGATGTTGATTGAACGGATCCTTCTCAAGAGTGGAGTGATGGCATATTACCTATCAAGCAATATGAAAGTTTTCCCGCATCAAATTTCCTTCCTCCATCACCTTGCATTCTGCATGAGCATTTGACCCAATCCAGCATCAATAATACAAAGGAAATATTTGTGGTTATGCTAAGTACCGTTTTATGTTTCCATACTCTTATGCCTTCCATCATTTTAATCATGGAGATGTCTTTGAGAAACAACTCCATTTTGATTGTCAACCTTGCTACGTAAGAGCGCGATCTTGGAATATCTTGAAATAGCTAGGAGTATTTAAAAACCTATATTAGAATGAGCCTCTATAGAGGGAAAACTAAAGCATAGTCACATTGACTATCTGCATATCTTAGGTTGCTATCCCTGGTAATCAACTAGCCTTTTGATTGGAGAACAGACAAATTCACACCTTTAGACAACATCAGGATGGTTCTTCATGCAATCATGCTACATATCATTCAGCTGAAATTCTCTTTTCACTTGTGGTTAGCCATGACATTGAAGTGCCTTTTGCCTTGTAAGGTTCTGGGGTGTTGTTCAATTTCTTTTGATTGATGGCATAGCTCTTGCTCTTGTTCCTTGCATTAGACAACTGAACAAAGGGCCCTCTTCATTTTGAATGGCGAGCTTACTGATTTTTTTGAATGAAAAGCTCCAGAAGACCAGTCCTTTCTTCAATTGTTATCCGTTCAAAAGGATATTTCTATATGCTTAACATATGATAATTTTTTTTTTTTTAATTTTTTAACATTGTATTAAATAAAAAAGAGCAAC
This sequence comes from Berberis vulgaris, assembly GCA_963556465.1. NCBI lineage: Eukaryota > Viridiplantae > Streptophyta > Magnoliopsida > Ranunculales > Berberidaceae > Berberis > Berberis vulgaris. The sequence continues at coordinate 77,002,143 of OY747127.1, forward strand.
CACAGTGATAGAGTTGTTCACTGTTGATGCCCAAACTAATCAGATTATGCACACTAAGGAGTTTGTCCTCAAGTAGTCTTCTAATCCTTTCTCCCTAAAGTCTCCAATATATATATATGTTCAAAGTCTTCTGAGCATGTCACGGATACAAATTGTGTTTTGCGTTATTTCTGTTGTTATCCTCTCTTTCTTCTCCGTCAATGGATTTTAATAAGTGTGGGCTTTTTCCCTTCACCACCACACACAAAAGAAAAAAATAAAATAAATAGAAGGAATAGGATCAGTTGTGAAGCCAAGTATGATTAGTTGAATGGGAAGCAACCTCAATGCTAAAACTGGAAACATGCAATAGAAGACTTTACTGTTGACTATTCATTTGAACGAGGATAGAAAATAGATGTGTGACCATGAGTTACTTTAGTTTTTGTTCTTTTCATGCATATATGGATGATCGATCTATGTCATGGCTCATCGCCACAAGTCACTTGATTATCAACAAATATCTAAACTCTTGCGCAAAAGAAAATTCTAAACAAAGAAAATTAATTATGTTTTTGTTCATTTCGTCAATATACATAAAGGAGTATGAGTTCAGCATGATCTTTCAGCTCATTCCAAAGGGTAATCTTTCCTAGTTAAATAAATTTTATCAAGTTAAAGAAGAAGTACGTTAGCCTTGAAAAATGGCATAGTGTATTAAGGGCTTTGCTGTGCATGGTTCAATAATATAAGGGTAAGAAAGAATTTTTTGCGATTCAGGAGGTAGAAAACAAAACAAAACCAAACACCAAGTTCTCTATGCAGTTACTTTTTTGTTCTTTAGTACAGTGAAGTGCTTCTTTTATTTATTTATTTTACAACAGTCTCAATATTCATTCAGGACCGATATACTACCCTTTCCCTTGATGGGGTATCAAACTATTCATCAATTTTTTCTTCTTGCCATTCATCAATTTGCATGTTTCATGTTTCATTTGATTAATTTCTAGACATGTTCTTATTTGTTCAACTCCGTGAAGGAGCTGTTCATAAAAAAAACCTCCATGAAGGAGCTTAGTACTTAATTGAACTGTTTCATTTTTTTTTTTGCAGGCCTTTTACAAAGTGGTTCGTAGTTGGGCATCTAAAAAGTTCATGACTGGATGGTTAGCATTCCTTTCGAGTTTCTGCACACTGCATTTTTTTTGTCCTGACAACTATTTGAAAGTCTCAAAGAAACACTTGCTTATGTTACAAGCTAGTAGATAGTTTTAAATGTGAATGTTCTATATAACATTGAATAGCTAAGTTGCTATCTGACTAGGTTATGGGGTGTCAGCATCTCAATTAAAAAGAGTGCTAAAATGGGGACACACGCATACTTACAATATGTTTTCTTTCCATTTATAAATTTCATTTATCAAGTCAATTTTGTTCATTCATTGGTCAAAATTGCAATTTTGTATGTATACACCTTTAGAGAGTGACCTACATGTCCATGAAACAATTCATATTCAACAAAAAACTCCAAATACCTCTATCAATGCATTGTGTTGGTAATGTAAGTCCAAATATACTGAAATAGGGGAAATTAATTTTTATTTTTTACACCCAGGTAAGGAAGCCACTTGATTAATAATATTACTGTAACTAATCCCAATTCTCGCACTCTTTACAAAACTAATGGTAAGCCCTGATATTTCCCCAAATAAAGAGAAACCATGCTTTGTGCTTTCCACATGATCCTCCCATTTGTCAAGAAAATAATATTGTGCATGTTTCAGGAGCACCTTTCTCCACAATGAAACAATCCCTTGAGGTTTGCTACTCCACTAAGCTTAACTCCTCCACCATACTAGTGAAAAGGAAAGGGGCAATAGGATCAAAAGCCTGTATTTGAAAAAACCACAAAACCCCACCAGAGCCTCATTGTGAACCCTGGACAAATGCACACCTGTTCATCACACTAATCTCTCCCAAAAACCCATTATGCACAATGAATGAAGCAATGGAAGAGGTGGTTCCAGTCAATTACTTAATTATAAATCAACACGCTGCCCATTGTTTGTCTCTCTTCCACAAATGGCCCTTGAAGTCGGAGATTATACTGTTCATAGACATTTTCATTACTAGGATAATTATTTTGATCCTTGATCTAAATAGTAGGGGTGGCAATCCTATTTGGCGATCCTGTCCCGTCCCGATGTTTTTGGGTCCTTTTGCGATTGATCAAACCCATCTCGATTCCGTCTCGTCCTGATCTAGAGTGGATGGGGCCGGGATGGAGATTTTCAATCCCGCTCATCCCGAACTTATTTATTTATTTATTATTATTAATTTAAATATATTTTAATTAACTATGATTTAGTCACCAGGTTAGAGTCTATGACTCTGTGGACATCGATTATGTCGATTCTTCCCCTTCCTATTGAAACTCCTCCAACGACGCAAACTTCTCGACATCTCCTCTTCCCCACTCTGGATCATGTAACTTTGTTGTAATGTAGTTGTAGAGTAGTATTAATATTAAGTGAAATAGTTCTCAGACTTGATTCTTGATGTTGTTGATGATCATGTACTTGTAGTATTAACTATTCCAGATTTGGTTATTGATGTAGTTGATGTGAGGCTTGAATTATGCAATGTTTTATAAAGCTTGTTTCAGTACTGAGGCGGTTTTTTCTCAATGAAAGAGATAACATAAAACCAGTCATAAAAGTAGTTGAGATGTTTAAGAATAAGAACAATCGTCGTGTGCATTATAACCAACATTCAACTCGTATGCACTGAAGCGATTTTTGGCTGCTACGCATCAATCACCTTTTAAAACAATAGAATCATTTAGTATTATGTTGTTTAATTGTGTTTGGTGTGATTTTTAGACTTGAATAAACTTGTTGCATGGAATTGTTTTAGTACCATATAGTCCGCCCCGAACCCGTTTGGGATTAGATGAGGTCTTGTCCCGATCCCGTCCCAAAGATAAAGCAACGGGATGGGATCCGTCCCCTGCCCACCCCTACTAAATAGGGTGAAGTAGCACAAAAATGAAAAGAAAACAAAATAATATGTAGTAACTATTTATTTTGATCCTCGTTATGTACTAAATTTTCAAATAAAATAAAATGTAAATTTCAAAATCATAGAACTGAGAAAGGAAAAGAGTTTTGGTAAAGAATAATGATCCTTATTATCTGCTATTTTTTCTGATAGATATGAAAAGGGTGTGGTGGGTTTTAACTTTTGGTGGCCTTGTGCTTTCTCATATGAAAACGGTGTAGAGTTTTCAACTTCTTTACGTTTGGATTTAAATGTATCTGTCTCACCTGCTGTTCTCCCTTTGCCCTTATTCCTAATTTATTTTGCGTAATGCAGTGTCATCCTATTCCCAATCGCAATCACTTTCTATATTACTTGGTGGTTTATTCATTTCGTGGATGGCTTTTTCTCTCCAATCTATGCACAACTTGGGATAAACATATTTGGTATGTTTCCTTGCCTTGAAACACCTCATTCACCATTCTTTTGCTATATGATAAGGTCATGGTGCATAAAATGAAGTATCCACTTGTTTGTCCCCAGTTCTTTCCATGGAAAAAATGTAACTGAAATCAATAAGTAAACTTGAACTTATGACCTTGTAAAAATATAGTTAGATTCTAGCCGTTGAAGCAATAATTTTTTGTTTAATTGGCAGCGCTTTAACAACAAAATTTTAAACATTCTTACTAAGAATAACCTTACGAATTGAAATGGGGGACTTTGGATGTGGTGGCTCTATGTAGTCGCACTAGTTGCATTGCTCCAGATACGGGCCTAGAATGTCCAATGGACTGGAAACTGAGGATCCCTACTAACATTATAAGGTAGACTTTCTGAGATACTTATGTAGCTAAAGATAATCATCTACTTGTTCCTGACATCTTATTGAGCACATTATCTTGTTGCACAAGCTTCTCCTTGCCAAAATACGGAGTATTAGGAAAGAAAAAAAAATGATGTTTAGCCTTGGGCCTTGTCTTTCCATCAGAAACACTACTAACAACCTCCCTCCCAGTCGTTGTGAATGCGAGCCTTAAAACACTTATAACCTCTATCATTGTCTTCCTAGTGTCCAAGATGTTCATTCCTAATCACTAACTATCCATTCTAGAAACCCCAACCATGTTACCCCTATTTACTGAAAAAGGACATTTTCTAATTTTGATTTTTTAAAAGATGTCTTGACCAAGTTTTCTTTTCATTTTCTGAAATTCTTATATTTCCCTTGTAAAACCAGGTCGTGCTAGCAGACCATCACCTCTAAGCGAGGGGTTTTTGTGTCAATTTTAGTATAGTCAAACTCAGGGAGTTTCTAGACCATGAAAATTTGATTGTCCTTTTTCATGCACTCATTTTCTTGTGCAAGGACTTTTGAGCAATTCTCCACTTAATACCTCCACATTAGGTACCAACTTTTGCACAAGCTTTCAGGTGTTCCCCCACGAAGTGAGTTTTTTTCCAACTTTTGCAAAGCCTAATTAGTTTTTATCACGAAACCCCCAGCGAGTGAGGTAGGGATTCCACTCTTTGAGACAATGTTTCAAAAGGAAGTATATAATGGTCTCATCTCCATTTTTGCATTCCAAGTACATACCCTCTGCTTCCATGATATTTCTTTTGCACCAGCTATGCTACTAATCCGCTTCCCGAATGAACGTCATCATGAAGCATTCGTAGACTCTGAATCTGATTTTGATAATGTCTTTTCTGTTACCATGTGCTTTTGGTCAATTCTTATTCTTTTCTCATGATATTAAAATTCTTGAAAGGAAATCACCTCAATATGAAATCTTCCTACACTTGGATGAAAATTTTGACTATCGAACCATAGAGCCTGAATCTCATGAACTGGCAGCAGTGCAAAGATTTTTACCCAGGACCAACTTAAAATGAACAAAGCCTTCCAACCGTAAATCTCATGTTAACATGTTTACCTCAAGAAAGAAACCTGATTTACCTTATCCTACCCTCAGCAATCATGTAGAGGAGCAAATTGGCGTTCCTTTGCCAATGTTAGGTATGCGCCATGCTTATATGGTACTTCCTGATTCATGGATTTTGTTAATTGTGTAGTGCGACAGTTGCATTAATGCTCATCATGGAGATGTTTCCATTTTATGAAATATGTTTTGATTTACATAATGTCCCATCGTTGTTGTTGTTGGTGCGCCTGTGTGTGCGTGCGTGCCTGTTTCCTTTTCTGTATCCCATTTTACCGTTTTGTAATTTACTCTTATTATCTCAACAAAATTTCTTTCATTGCAACATTTTCTATGTTCTCTAATTTTCCTCTCAATCAGGTCTTGGGTTCATAACTTCCATAACATTCATTTTCTTGGTTGGGGTGTTCATGTCTTCATGGCTGGGCGCTTCGGTTCTGGGCCTTGGAGAGTGGTTTATCAAAAGGATGCCATTAGTTCGCCATATCTACAATGCATCCAAACAAATTAGTGCTGCCATATCACCTGGTATTTCCTGCTATCTATTGAGGCTATGATGCCACAAGTTCAGGCTGGCTTCTAATGTAGCTGTTTGGCTTTACAGATCAAAATTCACAGGCCTTCAAGGACGTCGCCATTATCAGGCATCCACGTATTGGTGAATATGCGTTTGGGTTCATCACTTCTTCAGTTGTTCTTCAGGTATCTTTTATTGTTGCAGTTTTTGTTTTAATTTGTTTTTATTTTATTTGGTGTTTTACTTTTTTTTGTGGTGTGTGGGGGGTGGGGCTGATGAGCAAGAATTGCTGCAATTCTTGCATTGTGACGTATCGTTTTTTTTTTTTTTGCCTAACTAGATTATTGTAAGTATTGCTTGCAGAAAAGAAGTGTTCCATTAAACTTTTTTTATTTTTTTTATAATGGTTTACTTTTGTAAAGCAGTAGTGTTTTTATATCCAGATATGACATCAACGACTATTGTGAAATCTTTTTGTCATTTGTAAGTTTTGGTCCTTAGTGTAGGAAATCGGCTTAGAGGTTTCGTAAACTTAGATAAATAAAATCATACCAGATTTATGAAGAGAGACTTCTAATTTTTGGATTCTGTTAGGCTTTAGGGGCACAGTTAATGCATTCAGGATCATATTGTGATCGGTCTAATTATTATGCATATGTTCGAAATAATGTAGAATCATGGTAAAGTTTATCTATTTGTTTTATACCCCCGCATTATTTTTTCTATTTAACTTCTTTTTGTTGGTTGGAGCTTATTTGTTTGTTGCTATACTTTCTGAAAAAATCAAAGAAGATGTTTGCCGTTGTTTTGACCTTGAGATGTTCCTCGAACAAGTGAAAGTCCATAAGGCAGTTAGTTGGATAACAGAGGGAAAAATGTAAAGGTTTCCATGCATTAGTTTGAACTGGTGGTTGCTTTTGCTGGAATTCAAGGTCACCGGCCCAGTTCAATGTATTTCTTGGTTCTGGACTTAATGGTTACTTGGTACAGGTTGTTGACGTGTTGGAAGGACAAATCATCATGCATTTGTTTATGTTTGATATTCTTAAAAGTGTTATAGTTTCTTTATAAATTGTTGGTTACTTTTGAGTTTGAAGGCCACTAGGTTAAATTCAACGATTTTCTCTAGTTCTGGTAACTTAGTTTAGATGTTGAAACCTTTTAAGGCAAACTGATTCATCAACCAGAGAAAACCTTGGCGGAACTATTGAACAATTATATGCTTACAGCCTCAAATATGAACTTGTCAACCCAGAGCTATTCAGGAGATGAGGAGCTTTTCTGCGTCTATGTTCCCACGAACCATCTTTACATTGGGGACGTATTCTTGATCAACTCCAGAGACGTCATCAGACCAAATTTATCAGTTCGTGAAGGCATTGGTAAGTGCTACTTAATTTATTTATATGGAATACTTGGATCATGGCTAGCTATCCCGTGCATGTGATGAACCCTAAACACTAGCTGAGGTTTCTTCAATCTTTTTCATCAACTGTCATTGAATATTGATTTTGACACAGCTTATATCATGTAATGCAGAGATTGTTGTTTCTGGGGGTATGTCAATGCCCCAGATCTTATCTACCCTGGAGACGCATCCAATTCCAGTGGAGAGAATAAAATCTAGTAGAAGCTAAGGACAACTACACACTTATCACTAATTATTCTCTCATCCAAGGGTGCGCTGAAAAGGACAACTACGCCCTCTGTTTGTACAACTTTTCAGGTAGCTGAAGTTTGAACACTCTCTATTGGTTGAAACATTGGAATCCATTGGCAAATTTGTAATATTCCTCGCATTAGTTTTTGAGAATCCAATGTAAACATATAGAAGTAGCAGTGTGAAAATGTGGGTTTGCTTTGCTTTTAGTTGTATTTCTTTTGTTTTTTTCTTTCTGCAAACGAGGTATGCTTTTTTGATCCGAGTTGTTTATTTATCTATCATGTATTGGTTACCAATACCACCTCTCGCATCATACTGTATTTTTCAGCGGAGAGCCTCTGTTGATTGTCCGAAAAATACAAACTTAAGAGATGCACTCGACATTAACACCAAAAGAACTCTCCAAGTATGGTGTTGGACCGACAAGGTAGACCAGCTGCTATAATAAATGACTTGTAATGTGTACAAAGACAATCGTCAGGGGATGCAACCTAGAGTATCTCCCCTACATGATGCTCCACAAAATTGTTGATTTCAGCAGTTGCTTGGGTTTAACAGATTTTTCAAGGAGGTTCTATAAAAAGTATAAAAGAAAAATAAAAAAACAGGGGATTAGGTCAGATTCCCTTTCTTTAGGTCGGTAAGAACATTGGATTGGTTCCCAACACCCCAATGATTGGACAGGTTAAAGTAAATGTTCATGCTTGGAATCTTGGGTTCAGTTAAGTTATTTTCAATATCAAGTGTAATGCCTTTCCAATGGATAATCGATTTTCATGAATGAAATGGACATCTGCAAGGAAGGAATGGTAATGGCGTTTGTGGCAAACTGAACCCAAGATTGGACAAAGGAAAGAAAGTTATTTGAATTAGCAAGTTAATACAAAACATGCTTAATCATTTTGAGGAAGTTTAAACATTATGGTAGCGCCGAAAACAAAACCCGTGTACAAGCTAATTTTCTTCTTAATTTTTTTTTTGATAAATCCTCAGGCAAGAAATATTAAATAATATTAAGGTCTATTACATAGATGTCGCCCTGTGATTGTTGCTAAGTTATGAGCCTCCACATTGAGGTCCCTACTCACATATTTACAAGTCCAAAAAGGACTAATATTTGTAATAATCGGCCACCAGACCAAATTCATAGCAAAGAGGGTTGATTGTCTTTATCGTAGATGAGCTCAATAAGGATTGCCGAATCTCCAAAAAGGGCACCAATCTTCCATTGTTGTGCGAGGATAAGATTCAAAGTTGCCTCTATCACATATCATTCTGCCATCGTACTATCCAGGACTGTACCAACAATCGGGTACGCAACAGTCGAAAGGATCTATCCATACAAGTCCATTGCCGAGACACCTAAAGCACCCTGATTTGAAGTGGCAAAGAAATATGCGTAAAAAATTAAAAATTCACAAAGATCATATCAGGGTCCAGGGAAGTGGGAATAGGCCGAATTCGATTAGATATAAGGTTAATGTTGTGGTATAGCTGACTGGATCAACGCAACTCTGGATGAAGCAATCACTGATAGGGGAGCCAACCTGGTATTGTGGTGAGAGGTGAGAGAAGGAGGAGCAACTTGACTGTCGATTTTGGTTGTTTCGAAGATTTAAGGTACAAAAAGGTTGGTGGAGGCGGGCGCCCCAAGAAAGGAGACCCCTCGTGATGTGGGACATGTACTAGTAGTAAACCAGTTTTTGTGCCAAGGCTTCCAGTTATTAAGGAGAGTACGGAGAAAGAATTGAGCACAAAAATTAGTCTTTTCAAAGATAGTTTTATTGTGAATTTGCCAAATAGTGAGAAGGACAGCCGCAAACTGGGACAACGTTTCGTCTTTATCTTGGAATGGGCCTTGGCAGTGATCCATATAAAATTTAAAAAGCCCAAAATAGAGGAAGAGGTAAGATTGGTGTTGCTCCAATATATAAGAAGGAAAGAACAAGTGAGTAACGTCCTCTGTATGATTTTTGCAGGAGATGTAGCAGTCGTCAATCGGAGTGCGAAGTCTCACAAGATTGGTCATTGTAGGCTGAATATTTTAACTTATCCTCCAAAGAAGAAAGAGAACGCCCTGAGGGGCTTTTATCCTCCACAATTCCCAGAGAAACTGGGTCCAAAAGAAGGTTATGGGGAAGTAGAAGAGGAGTTATCTATAAGTTCTGTAGTAAAAGTCTTAGTGGAATTTTTGACCGAGAACTCACATTTTTTATTATTATTATTTTTTTCTCCTAGCCATAGGAGCCTATCAGGGTAATCTAATCATCTAATCACTATATCCTTAATCACTTTGGCTACAGGAACCGATAAGAGGGAATTGATCAAGTTCAGGTGAGATGCTGGGTAGGTCCATAAGTCCTGAATAGAAATAGGCAGGTGAGAATTGAAGGGAATAAAAAGACATTCTCCCAGCAGAAAATCGACTTTAACCCAGCAGTTTTTCCAAATATCAATATTATTCTCCAAAAGCACTTGCCAAATCAGGTACCGCTTCATTTTATTCAGAGCTGCAAGATTACCTCTCCAATCAAAAGAAGCTATGGAAGGGGGTTTGGATATTTGGAAAATGCTCGTCGTGTTGAAGTAGCTAGATTTGAGTTAAAGGGTCCTGGTGTGGTGAGGCTGCTTTATAGCTTGCCAAATGCTTTTTGCCAGAAGGGCGAGATTTTTTTTTTATTGGAAGGAATATTGAGAGGCTGTTAAAATTTATTCTTCTTCTTTTGCTATATTTGAATCGGTTCTAAAATCCTTCCATCAAATCATGTTTTCAATTAAAAAAGCATGCCTCTCTTTGAAATGTTTGGTTTACAAAACTGAGTTAGGCAAATTACAAAAAAAAAATTGATTTTTTTTCTATGAAGTTGCAAATAAGATTGACACCCTGTTACATATAAAATCATAACTTTTTCTTCAAAGCTCCAAATACAAAATCGTTTAGCGTTTTAGAAACTAAACTCATAACGCTTCCAACCATATATGACAACTACATTGGAATGCTTCCAACCAAATCATTTTTGACTTCAAAGTTGATACATTTGCAAACATTATCATATTGATACCCTGTTACAAATAAAATTATAACTCGTCCTCCGAAGCTTCAAATAAAAAACAGTTTGATGTTTTAAAAACTAGATTTGATAACGCTTCCAACCATAGATAGCAAGTACATTGGAGTACTACCAAACAAATCAATTTTGATTTCAAAGTTGACGCATTCGCAGTCATTATCAAATTAATATTCAGTTACAAATAAAATCATAACTTTTCCTACGAAGCTTCAAATAAGAAATTGTTTAGTGCCCAAGACATTAGGCTCGATAACCCTTCCAACCATATCACATTGGAGTGCTCTCAAACAAATCTGTTTTGACTTTAAAGTTGACGTATTCGCAGACATTATCATATTGACACTTTGTTATAAATAAAATCATAACTTTTCTTAGGAAGCTCCAAATAGAAAATCGTTTAGTGTTCTAGAAACTTCACTTTGACAAAGATTATGTGGATACGAGGCAAAACTATTAGAGCCTAAAAAATTAAATCAGATTTAGCTTTGAATTCAGAGCATCTACTAATGCACCTACAAGTACCCCTAAAACTCAACTAAAATTAATATTTTTCATAAAAATCAGTATTATTAAAAAAAAAATGTATTTAAGAACTTAATTCATCATCCATTGAAGAATTACATAAAAAAAACACATTTAGAGAAAGAGGGGCGAAGAAGAAATTCAGGGTGATAAAAATACATAGATAGATGAGAGAGAGAGAGAGAATGGGCGGGGAGAACTTAGGCTGAAAAAATTAAAAGGAAGTAGAGAATATGATGAACATTGGATGAAGAGTTGAAAAAGGTACGGAGTTTAAGATGAAGATGAAGGTGAAAATAATAGGGAAGATGGAAATTTGTGTGAGCAAATTCAATTATAACATAATCACATGATCACTTCAGATCCTTCTAATATCTAGAAGGATATCCTAAATGGATGACTAATTCATCAAAATTATTTTCCAGAAAATTCTATGGACTAGCTTACTTAAATAGGTGCTCTCGTCGAAGGCTCTGATTCATATCGTGGATGTCATTATTAGTACCCTTTCTTTACTCCAAGCACTATCGTCAATTACTCCAAGTAGTGAATCAAACATCAATTCTCATTGGTTACAAGTGATGATCTTGATGACTTGCAAGAAGGAACAAAGCCCACACCCCTAATGTCCATTTTAGACTTTTGAGATCACACATGAAAAACAAATTTTCTGGAGAGCCAAGCCCGCGCCAGGCCAAACCCAATACCATCCATCATTCTTGAGATGCGCATATCTAGGATGATGGATGATATTGGGCTTGGCCTGACTCTCTAGGAAAGTTGCATGAAAAGTCTGTTTGGTGGATTAGGTTGGGGACAACATGGTTAATTTGTTCTTACTAGTTTTGTGTTGTATAAGAATCAAAATAAAGAATTACATGAAGAGTTTGAGCAAAACATATTCCAGATCAAAAAATCTAGAAAGCCAGGCATCATCCTAGAGATGCGCATCTCAAGGATGATGGATGGTATTTGGCCTGGCCTAGCTGAATGTAAAATTTGCGGAAATGAATTCAGATAAAAAAAGCAACCCCAATTTTAGACAACCAGACCAGTGAGCCACTTTTTGGTCAGGTTTGGGTCAATTTACAATTTTACCCATTTTGTGGCTGTGTTTTAAAGGGAGAATTTTTAAGTGCACCGGTTAAGTGCCTGGTATCTTACCTGATGGCTACCGTAAGATTGCATCGAAATAAGTGTTATCTCAATGCAAGATACCAGTGCATTGAGTAGCACCAGGGAAAATATCAGTGCAAATTCTAGGGGTCGAGGGAGGGAACGAGGGAGGGAGCGAGGGATGGGTGGTAGCCACCCATCCGCCCCGAGATAAGTGCAATCGCGCATCTCCAATCCGATGCGCTTATCTCGAGGCGGATGGATGGTTACCACCCATCCCTCGCCGCTTTCCCTCGCTCCCTCCCTCGCTCTGTAGCAAAGCTCTACTCGTTTTAAAGAGTAAAATTGTAAAAAAACCTAATCTTGGCCAAAATAGCCAGGCTGCCTGGTCTTACTGAAAGTGCAATGAATGTTTACAGGTGGGTTTTCCAAGTGGCCAGCTGGCAAAAGAGCTGCCGACACTCACTCACGCGAGCCTAACTTAGCTGTGAGACTGTGGACTCTGCCTCGGATCTCAGCTTCGGCTCCCGAGCCCGAGCCTGCGTTCCTTTCTACATACAAAATAAAACAGTTGAGTTGCACTTGGAACTTGGAAGAATCTCTCTCGTTTTGTTCCTCTGTTTCCATGCGCACACACACAGTGACAGAGACAGAGACACAATTCAGAGAGAAAGTTAGATAGAGAGAAACCTTCAAAAGCCGTCGGAGAGAGAAACACTGAGTGACTTGTGCTTTTTCTTCAAACACTTGTGGGGATTTCAAGTGAGTAGTGGAGACTTGACTCCTCAACACAAACTCAATTTCATTCCGCCCGCTAACTCCGACTCTCCATTGTTGCAATTCGTTACCCCATCTCTTCAAAACCCTTTTCCTTCAATTCAATTATTGTTTACTCATCTTGAAAGCTTCCATCGTCCTCTCCCTTCTTTTCTGCTTCAATTCCGGAAATTCCAACTTTTTGCACAAATAACTCGTTTTCAAGGATACGATTGAGTTTCTGAATTCTATATCTCAGTTTGCAATTTGGGGGAATTCGAGAGTACCCTTTGTAATTCTCACCAATTAGAAGTTGAGTAGAAACAAAGATGTTGAAGCTTTGATTCATCTTCATCTTATGTAGGTGTGTAGTTTGATCATTTTTGCGAGTTTCCAAGATGCTGCACACAAAGTCTGAATCGGATGTAACGAGCTTGGCATCATCATCCCCATCAAGGTCTCCAAAGAGGCCTGTCTACTATGTGCAGAGTCCATCAAGAGACTCTCGAGATGACGATAAGTCATCTTCAATGCAGGCGACTCCAGTGTACAACAGCCCAATGGACTCGCCTTTGCACCCTTCTTCCGGGCGCCATTCAAGGTCGTCATCTGCTAGTAGGTTCTCCGGTCCATTTCGGTCATCTTCTGGAAGGAAAGGGAGCAAGAAGAGGAATGAGAAGGGGTGGCCGGAGTGCGGTGTAATTCAGGAAGAAGGGTCCTATGATGACCTTGATGGTGATAAGGGGCTTTCGAGGCGGTGCCAGGCTTTGATGGCGCTCTTGGCATTTATTTTGCTCTTCACTCTCTTCTCACTTATTCTCTGGGGTGCTAGCAGGCCTTATAGAGCTGACATTCTTGTCAAGGTATATCAAACTTAACTGTTTTTGGTTATTGTTTTATTTCGTACGTTTTCATTAATTTTGATCATCTCATCTGGAAATTATAGTACTAGAGAATGTCAATTAGAAGTAAAATTTGACAATTGTATGCCGCATATTGTAGAAATAGTTAAATGCAGTGTGAACCACTCGTAAATGCAACCTGCTTCATTAGGGAAACGAGTTCACAATTCCGTAAATATGAAGCTTTACTAACTGTCTAGGGCCACTCTACCTGTTTGAGATAATCTAATGGAGGTAGGTAGTATATGATTCTTCTACCATAAGGTGATTGATTAGATAACATAGGAATTTTAATAAGGTCCAGGGCAGTTCATGGTGTTTTACAACTTACAGAGTTCTCTTCGTAAAAAAAAAAAAATGATGCATGGCTCTTAAAAATGTTTTGGTATACATGAAATAAGTATCATCACAGAAAGGAAAATAAAGGCAGTGGATAGCTGTAATCTAAAAGTGAGATGTTGTATGTGATCTATTTGAGTTTTATTGATCTTCAATGTGCTTATCTATTTTCATGTTTAGATAGAAAGGCTACATGCAAATTGTAGTACTAGGAATAGGATTCCCAATTTTAGTACAGAGAAGCAGCAATTTTCATTTACAACTTTGGGTGAATTTTAGATTGATCAAGATGTTTGATAGAAATTTTGGAGTCTGGTCTGGGGGAAAAAAAGATCTCTTAGCAATGAAAGGTATACATTATTTTCATTGTATTTTGGTACATTAGAAGTAGAAAGGATCACAGAAAATTTGAAGGAAAACACTTTGTTAGAGTTTTTTCCGTTCATGGATATTTTTCACAGCTCTGTAACCCTTTTACTGCTCTTGTTATGTGGAATCTCATATGAAAGAGCAAGAGATGTTTTCAGGCAAAATAAGACTTGTGTATTGGTTGACAGTTTATGCTTCATTCATACTACAGCTATAAGCTAATCTGTACCCTATTGTATTTTGTTGGTTGTACTATTATATTTATAAAGTGAGGTAACTTGCTTGTATTTGTTTGGGTAGAGTTTGAGTATGAATATGGTAGAGTATGACTATAAATATGACTTATTTATCAGTTGTCTTCCCCTTGAAGATTGTATTCTTTTTATGAACATGGTAAAGTTTAATAAATTCATTTTCTTATGGATTTCTGGCTCTTAATATGGTATGAGTTTTTATCTTTCAAAAGACAAAAGTTGCTCTAGTTCTATCCAAGTAAAAGAGATTTTTTGCAATTTTTGTACACACATTTTCTTTAAGTAATCAAAACTTGGAATTTTATTTGAGATTGCCTAACTCAGTGGACTTCATAAAGTTCCAGAATAATCACAACACTCCACAGTTCTACCTGCATTTCTTTCAATGGCTTTCAAAATTTTTTGAATGAGTTTCTGTGTTGTGTATGTTCTGATCAAAATTTTCTGCTTGAGGGAAACAAATTTCCACATAAGTACTATATCTAGTTCTTAATGTAAATGATAAAAAGTAAAACTAATCTTGTGCTTTTCTAATTGTGGGTCCTTCTCTGTTTGAGAATCTTCTTATTTAAAATATGTGCACTTCATTTCTCATGCAGTTTCGACATTTACTCAAGTTGATTGCGTTAATTGCAGAGCTTGACGGTAGACAATTTCTATTTTGGAGAAGGATCGGACTTCTCAGGAGTCCCAACCAAGATGTTGACAGTCAACTGCTCATTGAAAATAAGTGTGTATAACCCAGCAACATTTTTTGGTATTCATGTTGGCTCCACACCTATCAATCTCATGTACTCAGAGATTGCAGTTGCTACTGGTCAGGTAAGGTTTCACTCTCCCATCATCTATGTTGTGTAAATTATTGTTCATAACGTGGATCTACTTTTAAGTTTAGAAAATGAAACAGAGAGTTGCCATCTTTGAATTAAATGTTTCGTTATACTATACTTTCTGGCACCACTTAAATCAGCGACCAGAGTCCACTGGGTTCTGGCTAAGTAAATGTCTCTTCCAATTCTATGTCAAGTTCATTGAATTAAATTTTTATGTTCTATTGTACTTTCTGGCATCACTTCAATTGGCTACCAAAATTTACCGGGTTCTGGTCTATAAATGTCTCTTCCAATAATTTGTCAAGTTTTGGGTGCAATGGCCCATAACTCGTTTCATGTTTATGATTGCAGGTGAAGAAATATTATCAACCTAGAAAAAGCCGTCGAACTGTATCTGTGATCTTAGAAGGAAATAAGGTTCCTCTGTATGGAGCTGGGGCGAGTGTTGCTGTATCAGACAGCTTGGGAGGTGTTCCATTGAGGTTGGAGTTTGGCATCCGCACACGAGGTAATGTGGTGGGGAAGCTGGTGAAAACAAAGCATAAAATGCACATCACTTGCCCAATAGTCATCAGTTCTATCAAAACCAAAGCTATCAAGCTCAAAAAGGACTCATGTACATATGATTGAATTTACTAGGTTCACTTGGACAAAAAAATTTCCATCTTGCAAGGATAATCACATTGTCAGAGCAACCAACATGATTGAGTCTCCTCTATAGGGCACTCCATTCCAATGTTCAGTCAGTCCATGACTTGTTGGTACCATAATAGAGCAGGCTCAACTCATGCCTCTCCATGACCTTGTTTGATTGGTGTGATCAAGCTGTAAAGAGAACATTTATATCCATCCATTGTAAGCTTCAATAAGCATGTTTGCTATATGTTAGCGTGGTATGAACACTTCTTT
The DNA here is from genome assembly GCA_963556465.1 of Berberis vulgaris. NCBI lineage: Eukaryota > Viridiplantae > Streptophyta > Magnoliopsida > Ranunculales > Berberidaceae > Berberis > Berberis vulgaris. The sequence continues at coordinate 77,018,355 of OY747127.1, forward strand.
GCAAGTGAAATAAGTGTTCTCCTTTTTTTTGTTTTGTTTTTTTAGCTCATGGCAGTCTTCCTCTGTCAATGCTTACAAAAGTGTTTTTTTAAGGTTTCCAATGACAGTTTGAAAAACATGATGAATTTTTATAATTAAGAACTCCATGTCCATAATCGGTTAGACTTGTTTGTACATTCGTGGAATCTCATGCAAGTTTGTGATGATGATTTACTTGCTAAACTGATAATACCCATTAAATGTGGCATTAAATTTACAGCAATATCAAAGCTCTCTCAAACTTTGTTGTTCTGATCTATATGGTAAACATGTCATGTGCATATAACAAAATTAAAATGACGTTTTGCAATAAATGTAGCATCACAATGTAGTTGATCTCATCAAGTTGTGCTTGTGTCTATTACAATGGTTCAAACAAAAATTCAACTGATGGTTTGCAATAAATGTAGCATCACAATGTAGTTGATATCATCAAGTTGTGTTCATTACAATGGTTCAAATATTTGGTGCAATGCGATCAATATTGTTGAATGATTTGATGTCTAGTTTTTTTTTTTTTCTTTCTTAGGCAGCTGTGGGATAAATTGGTACTAGCGTACAACATCTCTTCAGGAGAATTCAAAAGAGATTGTCCCTACTCACAGAAAACTTCCAAGTCATAATTTCATGAACTCCAATCTGTTCTTACCATTCAGGCCAGTAGAAGCAATATGCCTCGTGTATTCTTCGAAGCTTTGTCTTATAATGCTCTATAATATTTCCCTTTCACAAGATCTTGGAGAGGGCTACTTTTGAAGTTTTGGTTGTGAAATGCAGAAATCTAGGGGCGGTGCTTCTTTGGATCGACAATGGCCCTATGTTCGATGCTCTTGTATTTTCCATTGCTCATTATCTAACATGATGTTTATGAACACCTGTGAACATAATTTGCATTTGTGTATACAAAAAAATTACCTCCAGCTTGTCGCGCCGATGTTTCCAGTAAAAGTGCCTGAAATGGGTTTAACATGCAGCCAATTCCCATTTTTCTTAATCTGCAATCCTTCAACATCATCATTAACTTGTGCGAGTAGCGTAAGGGCAGCACTATCAGAGTTGGGAGAAAGGCCTAAACCCATGTGTGCATGCGAAGATGGTGGATAGTAATTCATTCTCATAGCTTGCATACCATTCTCAAACACTTGAGTCAACTTTTCTTGTTCAATCCCCAAGTTTTTGGCCATCAAACCAATGAGACATTGCAATTCTAATGAATATTTTTCCATTGTTTCCCTGAAATGACGAAGGGAAGATAACATCACAATTCACTGCTTTGGGAGGCAAGCAGGGCAAGACCATAAGACAGTTTTTTGAATCATACATTTAAACATATTGTAACTCTACAATATGTTTTAAGGATCCATTAAAAGCTTTGTCCTAGGCATAAATATGGTTCAAGAATCCATTTAAAAAAATCGCATTTTTTGCCTGAAAGAAGTACGGTTGCTAGGTCAGAACCTGAAGTTTCTTTGCTTGACTGGTAGAGACAAAAAAGGAAAATTATGTCTGCCCAATCAAGTTTTTGCTCTTCAGAAAATACAAAGGCTTTACCATAGCCTTCAAACTGTTGTAGGTCAATTTTCATTCTTTCTATCACTTCCTCTGGTGCTCCATGATTGATCAACTACATGCATGGTTAACACAATGAAGAATAAATGGCATATATTGTTCAATTCATAATAGAGTCTCATTGTAAGTAATCAAGCAAGCATACATGAAACACTGACCTGAAAGAAGCCCATTCTTCATAAGAAGAGTGTAACTTAGAGAGCTGATTACTTCAGACGAAGTACCATTCTATTTCAAGTTTTCACTTCTCAGATGAGCAAGACATACAAAAGGCCTTAGAAGGAGGAAATGTCTATACTTGAAGGGAAAAAAGAAAAGTTTTGTAAAGTTCCAATCTGGGTAAGTTCCACAAACTTCCTAAACAATTTTGGTCACCTAAAGGCTTGAGCTATATAGTAAGTTATGTCAGAGTTCCAATATGCATGGACAAAGTTACTGAGGAGCTGGTGTTTGCAAATATTTGTGTAGAGATTGAGGACACTAAAGAGTTTTCAGGATCCCTGAAGTTGGCTACAGAAGATGGAGAATGATTCGAAGTCTTGTTGGAATACCCATAGAAGCCTCAAAGGTGTTTGAAGTGTTGCCAATTTGGAAAAGAAACCAACCATCAAAATATGCTGGAACAAGAAAAGTATGTCCCAAATGGTGAATAACAAAAACCCTCATGAAAGCACAGTGAGAAATAAAGAAAATGAACCAATGAGAGGAAAACACTAAGGGGCAATGGAAGCTTGTTATAGCAAGAGAGACAACACCATGACCAAGACAACCAAGCAAATTAGCTTGCTAGCTCATCTAAACTCTAAACTGATAAGCAAAAGGCACGACGTTTGGAAACATGAAGGCAGATCAAAGTAATATCAATATTCAAACAAGTGGAAATGGATGAAGAAGTGAATGGAACCCATCAAGACGCCATTAATACTATGACCCAAAAGGAAAGCATTAATGGTAGCAACAAGGTTATAAAAACGAGTGAATGAAGGAAATAACAGTATAAGATAGGAAAACCCATGAAAACAATTGGCAGTGTAGTAGAATCTCATGCAACTGAAAGCGATGGGAAGGAGATGATGAGAATGAGAATGTGAATTATGAAATGAAATGAAATGAAAGTGAAAGTGACGTTGAGGAAGGAGCAAGCAACACTAAGGTTGTAGCCATGGAAGATAAAATGACCTCGACAAAGATAAGCATGTTGAGAATAGAGTGAACAATACTAAGGTTGTAAAAGAAGTGGACGATGAAGATGAAAATGATGGCAAAAGCGATGAGAATGAAGAAGAGGAAATCAATGATGATGATTCAGACTCTAACCCACTTCAGCATGTGGATACTTGGATTCGAGCTCAGTTACAAAAAAAGGTGCAATCAAGCCTTCGTAGGTCAAACAGATTGAGGAAGTGAAATGCTAAATTCATTGACTACAAAGACTTTCGACCAACCGCACGAGAAAGGTAACCTTGGATAGCGCATGAAATGACTTGGCATAGTCGAGCAAAATCGTCGTCAGATATTATGCATCATCCAATTGATTCATCGTCATGGAGTATGGTAAATTGTAAATAGCCTCAGTGGCTTGGGTTAGCTCGGATGGATTTAACCCATTCGGTATTCAAAGCAATGCGTTCAGTTGTTGGCCAGTGATCATAGTTCCTTATAATCTTCCACCTTCAACGTGCATGAAAAAGGAGTTTACCATGTTGTCTTTGTTGATACTTTCTAATGATACACCAAACCGTCCTCTGATCAGCACCGTACATGTGTCATGATAATCCTGTCAACATAACAAAGCATGCCCGATTGCATGCTTAATACAGCGAGGCCTAGACGACATTAAACCCACTATTAGCAAATTCCAGAATGTTGGACCCGACTTGTTGCGCCTCAATAAGCCCATGCGTCACATGGTCAAGCCCAATACTAGTAAGCCCCGATAAGGCAAGTATATGGGGGATTAGTCCAAGATAGGCAGGCCAATAATACATTGGTTCCAACAATGAAACAAATACTAGAGTATAAGTCAGACAAAGAAATTTCTTTGCATGAACAATACTCAGAAATGAAAACTTCTCCCGTAGATTTAGGAGCACAAGTCATGTAGGGAAACTACCCTACATGGACAACTCCCAAACATGAAAGATCTCCATCAATATCTCTTTCCCTAAACTACGCCACTAAAGACCTAGCCGAATAATGACTCCCACACTATAAAAGGGAGATACGGTTGATGAACTAAGGTACGCTACAGAAACTCAGTTTACAGTTTTAAGCATCTCCTAAGCCTTATCTAACTTAAGCATCGGAGTGCCATCGGCCATCACATGGTGGTCTTTGGCTCACGTGTGCTACTTATGCATGTCTAGGAAAAGGCAAGGAAGAAGAACATGAATCGACTACTTTAGTTTGGCGTCGTTCGTGAGAAACGACATAGTTCCTCAGAAGAAACAGTAGTACCACCTTTCCCAGAGAGCCAGAAAGATGGTGACAACAATGTCTCACAACAATGGAAATACTGCAGAACCTTTGAATGTTCGAACTAGTAGAGCGTCGTTCGCTACGGTGCCAACCAACAACGTGAGAGGAACTCTCTCAGACCCCCGCGCCGGTGGCAGCCACGACGGGCCCAAGGGTGGATATACTGTCAACCCAGATGCAACAAATCATACGAACGATGAAGATACTCAAATCCCTAAAATAGAAGTCGAACGAGACATTGAGGGAGTACGTCACGTGTTTAAACAACGAGTTGACCCTCATCGACGATTGTAGTGATGAAACTGTCGTCGCGGCCATCACCTCGGGTCTAAGGATAGGCAGGTTCTATAATTTCCTTACTTTAGACCCCCGACCAGCCATGCTATACAGTTCAAAATGTTGGGCTAGTACGGGACAACATACGCATAGGATGACAGCAGCAGAAATGCGTATGTTAAGGTGAATGTGTGGTAAAACCCGTAAGGATAAAATTAGGAATGAAAGAATTAGGAGATACTTAGGTGTAGCGCCCATATAGGACAAAATTAGAGAAAAGCGTTTAACTTGGTTTGGTCACGTGCGGAGGAGATCAAGCATGCCAATTAGAAAATGTCTAGATTGGCAAGTTAATGGAGGGTATCGACGAAGGGGACGACTGTTGAAAACTTGGATGAAGACGATGAATGAAGACATCATTAAGCTTGGATTAAGCGAGGATATGTGGGAATACCACATTGCTTGGAGAACCAAAATCCATGTAGCCGACCCCGAAAATATTGGGAATGGGCTTTGATGATTGATTGATTGAGACCCCCCCCCCCCCCCCCCGGACCAATATGGCAGACCTACTGAAAGAAGCCCAAAATTATATCGTTCTAGATGAGAAGCTGGCCGCCAAGAAGGAGGCGGAATCCAAGAAGAAACCCTCTGTCTTCAGGAACAAGAAAGAGGAAAATAACGAGAAGCACGACGATGAAGTGTGCATCCTGCATGGAGTAAGCTCGGAGACTAAACAGTCCAACCGGTCCCGAAAAAGGTTTGCTCCACGAATTGTGGACCAAGTCAGCCTACGAGGACCAACGGATGCAGCACATTCGCTCTCAGAGCCCGATCCTACCCCTGGCTTTCACAGATAGGGACCTCCAGGGCGTCCGTACTCCACATAACGATGCCCTAGTAATATTAGTCTCCATAGCAAACTGGGAAGTGAGGAAGTCTTTAGTAGACTCCGAAAGGTGTTCGAATGAACTGTTCCTCAACACGTTCCGCAACATGCAGCTGAAGGAAGAGAACCTAAGCTAGGGGTGGGCACGGTCCGGATCGGTTCCAAATTTGGAGGAACCTAACTCGAACCGTTTAAAATTAACGGATCCGGTCCGGTCCGGATCCCCTCATTTTGAACATTGGAACCGAACCTAACTCGAACCGTTTGGAACGGTCCGGTTCCTACGGTTCCAAACGGTTCCAAATCTAGGAAGCTTTTGACATAATCAATTGTGCTTGTAGCAACATTAGAAACAAAGAAGATAGGATAAGACATATGACTTTGTGCCCAGTGTTGCAGTTTGTACAAGGTTATAGCCTTTTAGAATTTGTAAAATGTTAACCAGTAGGGAATGACTAGAATAAAGTTAATACTTGGAAACCTGACCTGCTCCAATATCAAAATAAGTTCCAAAACCCTCCCTGTTGTATCAACAGGAAGTAGTATGTTCCCATCTGCCCTCAAGGTCTTCATAATTGCATCTGGAAGGAACATATAATTGTGAACCAAATTAATATTCATCACCTTACAAAATGTTAACAACATGAATATTTATGAAGAATCTCAAGTTCAGGATCATAAAAAACCAAAATCAAAATGTTGATTAGTGCAATTTCATACAAATGAACAATTTTTTTTTTCAGATCTCACTAATTAGACAGGAAACAAATCTCACTAATTTTTTTTCCAGATCTAACCATCAAACCCAACCTTCTCAACTTCATACAAAATAAAAGAAAAAAAAGAATGAGGAGGCAGAGTTCAGACGAACCTTCTTCTTCTTCAGATCAGTTCTTCAAGAAATCAGAGCAGACCGGAGAGGATGCGGGCTGTGCGGCTACAGAAAATAGAGGGGAAGAGAAGAAGACCAGAAGACCGAAACCACCATTCGCCGCTAATCATCCCATCAGAAGACCGAAACCACGAGATCGCAGTGAAATCGAACGATTTTGCACAAAAGTTTGAAGAACAGAGTGAGAGATCGAAAATGGGAGTGAATAGATTAGCCGCAGGTGCGGAGGATGCGAGAGAAGAATTGGAGAGGAGGTGAAGAGGATTCGAGTGAGGAGAACTCCTTGAGCTTGCGATTGTGTATGGCGTTGGAGACCCGGCTTTCGTCCAAAACCCTAGCTATCTTCACTGTCAATTCTTGTTGCATCTCCTCTTCTTCCTTTTCGAAACCTGCAAGTCTTGCTGCCAGAAGCCGAAGCGACGAGAAGGAAGCGCATGAAGTTATCAAAGAAAAAGGCATCAGAATCTGAATCATCGTCACGACTTGGGTCAACACAACAACAAGCAGCGAATGTAGCAACAAAGCTAACGATCCGCTCGGCGAAGGAAGTTCGTCGCTGGAAATCGAAGAGAGGAATTAGGGCTTTGGAGAAGGCGGGGAAGAATTGGAGAGGAGGTGAAGAGGATTCGAGTGAGGAGAGATCCTTGAGCTTGCGATTGTGTATGGCGTTGGAGACTCGGCTTTCGTCCAAAACCCTAACTTCCTATTTAGGTTAGGTTTAGTGTAATGTAATGCAAATTGTAAGGGAAATTGTAATTGTGATTTGAAACGGGTCCAACCCTGACCGTTTCTTTTTTAAAAATAGGAACCGGGACCGGACCGTTTTATAATGGACCCGGACCGATCCGAATCGTATCTAAAAACACATAATTAAAATCCGGACCGTTTAGAGCAAAACGGTCCGGTTCGAGTTGAACCCGCGGATCCTCGACCCGTTTGCCCACCCCTAACCTAAGCCTCTCAACAAATCCCCTGGTTGGACACAACAAGGAGAAGTACTTCCCTATAGGGAAGATCAAATTAACAACAGTGACGGGTGAACCACGACTCCAGAAAAATAATTCGTTAGGAGTTCATGGTGGTCGGTGTGCTGTCCACCTACAACATCATCCCGGGGAAGCCCTGGCTTCATCAGATGGAGTCAGCGGTCTCCACTTTACAGCAATGTATCAAATACCCTGTCAATCAGACAGTAGGCACAATACGAGGAAATTAGCTGGCTGCTAGAGATTGCCACTACGCAGCACCGAAGTGGTTTGACGACCATCAACTGCAGATTGAGCCCACGACTGATGCGCCCCTAAGCTCCGATCAGGAGTTGAGGGATGACTATCTCCTCCCAAAGAATGAGGCCCTTGTCAACCCGAGGGGAGACCCAACGTCGGACGACCCGAGGAGGAACCTGTGACTATGTATCTGGACAGCCCTAGTGACAACAGAGCCATCCAGATAGGTTCCCGCCTAAGCAAAGAATTTGTTGAACAGCTGATAACATTGCTATGAAAAAATCAAGATATCTTCGCCTGGACAATGCAGGACATGGTGGGAATAGAACCCTCCATAATCACCCATCGACTGGCTGTAGACCCAACACGAAAACTGGTCAGACAAAGAAAAACACATGTGGCCTTGAGAGGAACCAGATCATAAACGAAGAAGTGCAGAGACTACTTAATGTCAACATGATCAAAGAGGCACGGTACCTAGATTGGTTGGCGAGCCCCGTCTTGGTTAAAAAACAGAAAGTGGAGAGTGCGTGAACTACACCGACTTGAACAAGGCATGTCCGAAGGACAACTTTCCGCTTCCCCGCATCGATCAAATTGTAGATGCCACATCTGGACACGACCTCCTGAAATTCATAGACAGGTATAACTAGATGCAGATGCACCCCCAGACCAAGAGAAAACCTCTTTCATAATCGAAAGAGGAATATACTGTTATCGGGTGACGTAGTTCAACCTCAAGAACGCCGGTGCAACATATCAACGACTAGTGAATCGGATGTTTGAAAACCAAATTAAAAGGAACATGGAGATCTACATAGACGACATGCTGGTCAAGAGCCTCCACAGCCCAAATTACATATCCGATTTTTCCGAAGCATTCGGCCAGCTCTGCAAGTATCGGATGAAGTTCAACCCACAAAAATGTGCATTTGTGATTGAGTCAGGCAAGTTCCTAGTTTACATAGTGAACCAGAGAGGAATAGAAGCAAATCCGAAGCAGATCCAGGCTCTTCTCGATATGAAGTCCTTGACTTCCATCAGGGAAGTTCAGAGCTTAACTGGGAAGGTGGTAGCACTCAATAGGGTTATCTCCAAATCATCAGACAAGTGCCTCCCTTTCTTCAAGATTCTCAGAGGAAACAAGGACTTCAACTGGGACCGAGAGTGCGAGCAGGCCTTCCAAAACCTAAAGTCATACATGGGGAGTACCGAGCTACTCTTGAAACCAACCCCGAAAAAGACGTTTTATTTATATCTAGCCGTCTCGAATCATGCCGACAGTTCAGCTTTTGTACGGAATGATAAGGGGGTACAAAGACCAGTGTATTAGGCCAAAAAAACTTTCGTGGAAGTAGAAGCAAACTATCCGGATCTAGAGAAGTTGGTTCTGGCGTTGGTCATCTCTTCCAGGAAGTTGTGGCCCTACTTTCAGGCCCATTCTATCACATTTCTGATAGAACATCCACTTCGCATAGTGTTGCACAAACCAGAATTATCTAGCAGGATGGTTAAATGGTCGGTGGAACTAGGGCAGTTCGACATCATCTACGCTCCAAGAACAATCATCAAAACCCAAACATTGGCAGACTTCATCGTCAAATTTACCGGTAGTGGGGAACATGTGCCAGACAACAAAGAGCAGAGACCAGATGAACAAGGGAGGATTTTGTGCCTGCAACGGGTCATCCACACTAAAAGGAAGCGAAGCCGATATCACACTCCACTCTCCGGGCGGCATCACTTTGGAAAAAGGTAGCCAGGTTCGGTTCCTAGCCTCAAACAGCGAAGTAAAATACGACGCCTTCTTGTTCAGCGTGAAGCTAGCAAAGGAATTCAAGGTAACTGAGCTAATCGTATACATTGACTCACATCTGGTAGTCAACCAAGTTAAAGGCGAGTTCAACAGCAAAGATCCAAAGATGATAGCCTATCGCGATAACGTTAATAACGCAACAGGCCAATTCAAAAGATTTGAACTCCTGCAGTGTCCATGAGAGGACAACGAAAAAGTCGACGCACTAGCTAGGCATGCCTCAGCTACTGTAGAGATCGCTAATGGGCTCATGGAACTCCAAAAGCAGTCATGTCTGGAGGAAGATGAGTCAATGATCTCTATGCAATGGAAGCAGACTCAAGCTGGATGAATCCCATTATTGAGTACATCGAGAATAGGGCCCTCCTGGCCGAAAAGACAGAGGCCAAGAAGTTGAAAAATAGGGCAGCGCGGTACACCCTCCTGAACGAAAAGCTCTATAGAAGGTCAGCCATGGGTCCTTTGCTCAGATGCCTAACCTCCTCAGAGGCAAACCACATCATTTGAGAAATCCATGACGGCATATGTGGGAACCACCCAGGCGAGAAGCCTTGGCCGACAAGGCTCTAACTCTAGGGTACTACTGGCCACAAATGCAGCAGGATGCCAAATACACCATCTGCAAGTGCGACAAGTGTTAGAGGTTCACACCATATACTCACATGCCTGCTCAACCATTGATTCTGATGACCAGCCCATAGCCATTTGCATAGTAAGGGATGGACATCGTCGGACTGCACCCGGCCTCAGACACTAAGAAGTTCCTCCTTGTAACAGTGGATTACTTCACTAAATGGGTCAAAGTTGAGCCTCTGTCCAAGATAGGCCACGATCAAATTGAGAAAATCATATGGGCGTCCATCGTCTACAGGTTCAGCATCCCAAGAACACTAGTCAGCGATAACAGAACTCAATTTGAAGGCGGCAAGGTTGAGAAACTATGCAAAGACCTCGACATCAACCACCATTTCTCCTCGCCAGGGCATCCGCAAGCCAATGGCTAGGCAGAAGTCACCAATAGAACAATTTTGGAAGCACTCAAAAGGAAACTTGACGCGACCAAAGGAAAATGGGTCTCAACACTACTCGGGATACTCTGGGCGTATCCGACCACCAAAAGGACATCCACCGGAGAAACATCTTTCGCCCTAGCCTACGGGTCTGAGCAATGGTCTTGGTAGAGCTCAGAATACTGACTTTTCGGACAGAGGAATTCAGACCAGAAGACAACGATGAAACCCTACGCGTCAGTTTACACCTCCTCGAAGAAAGGAGAAATTAGGTATCTACCATAATAGCAGCCTACCAACAAAAGATGACTCAATACTACAACAAGAAAGTCAAGCTATGTGAATTCAAAGTGGGAGTCTGGGTGCTTAGAAAAACTTAGTAGAACACTAAAAAATTGGGAGCAGGAAAACTGAACCCGAATTGGGAGGGCTTCTACAAAGTGATAGAGTTCAATAGGTCAGGGATGTATAGGTTGGAAGATGTGGAAGGTAGAAGCCTTATGCGTCCATGGAATGTAGAACACCTTAAAAAGTATTATCAATAAAGGACATTTTCTTTTTCTAAAATTTTACTACTATCAATCAGTCTTTCATTACCTGACTCCCACCCACTCAGTGAATTAGATAGGCCAGGACACCGGAGTCAGGCTTATCAGACTTACAGGTGTTAATTGGTTACTGAAAATCGACCGAACCGGCCAAACCAAACCGAAATATAACCGAAAAAGTCTGAGAAAAACCAAAACCGAACATTAGAAAATCGAACCGAACCGAGTTGGTTTGGTTCGATTTTGGTTTTTGTTTTTCACACATCCGAAACAATCGAACCAAACCGAACCCTTTCCCTTATCTTGTTTTTAATCCCCTAATCTTCTCTCTCTTATTTAATCCCCCACCAATCCACTCTTATTTAAATTCTCACCACATTCCAATGTACCCCACGTCCCCACCCTCAATGTCTTTTTTTTTCTCTTTTTTAACTCTCTCTCTCTCTCTCTATCCAACCACTTGCAAGTTGAGGTATAGAGACAGAGTTTGACTCAATCTTGTTGACAAAAATCAAACTGTTCACTTGCTTGCTTGCAGCAAAGATGAGCAATGGTGATGGCGACAACTTCGACACTTCTGATTTGATAAAAAAACTTATTGCAGGATGAAATTACGAGACTTATGAAATCGTCATAGAAGGTTTCAGTCTTGTTTAGATCATCACATGGGTGTGGTGGAGATAGATTAAGATGCAAACAATGTAGTTATGGTTATAGTTTTTTGTATGATGTTATAGTATTGTGTATATGAGAGACAGAGCAAAAAAAAATTTAATCTTATGGAATTATCAAGAAAAATAGGCAAGAAAAAATTGAAAGAATTCTCTATAAATGAATAGTCGGAGCCTTGAAATTATCTGTGTTCATCTGGCATTTGTTTTTCCTTTACTGCTTCCCCTTATCTTTCTCTTTTATTTTATTTGTACTTTCTCTGTCTCTGGGTTTTCCTCATTTGCAAACCAAGCTTCATTTCCTTATTTCCATTCTTTGTAGCTTTGACTTATTCTTTTTGTGCTAGAGCCAACTCGGTTGTATGTAGCAGCGGAAAATAAATAAAATAAAAAGAATAAAAGGAAAAAAACCGAACCGATCGGTTTGGTTAATTATTTGATAAATGTGAAAACCGAACCGAGAACCGAATTCTTGGTTTGGTTTGGTTTTTGTCCAACTTTGAACCGACCAAACCGATTAACACCCCTAAGACTTGACCAGAGCCTAGTCAGCTTTGGCTGACGGCGCTTGTAACGACCCGCTCTCACATGACACCATATTGTCCGCTTTGGGCTACCAACCGGCCCGCACGGCTTTAAAACGCGTGATATCATGTAGAGCGACCTCGCACACTTAAAGCACATCCCCTCCCGCACCCAGGCGATATGGGACTATGATTCCCCTTGTAGCTCGTCCAACCCTTCTTGGCTTGTTGGGCCCTCTACCCTCACCCTCACCCTCACCTCAGGTCCGCCCACTCAAGGTCTCACAGTCCACCCCCCTTAAGGCCAAACGTCCTCGTTGGCCACACAGGCACAACGTCCACGTCGCCAGAGGGCCCACCAACACCGTGGCATACTTCCGGCTGGGTCAGGCTCTGATACCAACTGTAACGACCCGCTCCCACATGACACCATATTATCCGCTTTGGGCTACCAACCGGCCCGCACAGCTTTAAAACGCGTGATATCATGTAGAGCGACCTCGCACACTTAAAGCACATCCCCCTCCCGCACCCAGGCGATATGGGACTATGATTCCCCTTGTAGCTCGTCCAACCCTTCTTGGCCTGTTGGGCCCTCTACCCTCACCCTCACCCTCACCTCAGGTCCGCCCACTCAAGGTCTCACAGCGCTGGCCTTGAGTTCTCTCTAACGCCCAGTCCGTTAAACGGGTGTCAACGATTTAGAGAGTGGCAACTTAGTTAGCGCTTTAATGCCTGATTGAGACGACTCGCCAGGGATCGTTGTCTGAATATGGATAACGATCACCAAACCCGACCAAAGCTTAGATGGTGACGATCGATGATGATAGCTTATGGTCCGCTCGAAGCCTAGTCCGAATAGAACGAGCGATGATGACCTAGAAAGTGCGAGCTTAGTCAGTGCTCATGTAGCCTGGTGAAGATGGCTTGCCAGGGATCATTGTCCAACTGCAGTTAATGATCGCGAAACTTATCGTTCGAAGCCTAGTCCGAATAGAATGGGCGACGACGGCTTAGAAAATGGGAGCTTAGTCAGTGCTCATGTAGCCTGGTGAGGAGGCTTGCCAGGGATCATTGTCCAACTATAGATAATGATCACTGAACTTATCGCTAGAAGCTTAGTCCGTATAGAATGGACGACGACCGAGAAAGTGGGAGCTTAGTCAGTGCTCATGTAATCTGGTGAAGATGGCTTGCCAGTGATCCTTATCCAACTATAGATAATGATCGCCAAACTTATCGCTCGAAGCCTAGTCCGAATAGAACGGGTGACGACAACTTAGAAAATGGGAGCTTAGTCAGTGCTCATGTAGCCCGGTGAAGACGGCTTGCCAGGGATCATTGTCCAACTATAGATAATGATCACCGAACTAATCGCTCAAAGCCTAATCCGAATAGAACGGGAGATGATGGCCGAGAAAGTGGGAGCTTAGTCAGTGCTCATATAGCCTGGTAAAGACAGCTTGCCAGGGATCATTGTCCTTCTGCAAACAATGATCGCCGAACCTTATCACTCTAACACCTAGTCTGCGAATAACAGACGACGATAGGCTAGAAAATGGGAGATTAATCAGCACTCATGAAGCCTGAAAAAAATGGGTCGCCAGGTTCATTGTACTTCTGCAAGCAATGATTGTCGAACCTGATCAAAGCTTAGTTAGCTTTGGCTGATAATGATGGATCAAGACCCAAGCTACGGCACAGTTCGACATACGAAAGTTAAAAGGGTCGAAGAAAAAGAAGTACAAGCACTTTAGAATCTATTATGCATGTAATAAACTGGCACAATGGCATGATAACTCAGATAAGCTATAGAAGGTACATATACAAAAAGCTACTTGACAAACTTTCTTTAAGTCATATTTCAAAAGTTACAACTGCTTTGGAGAGCTCACTGAGGCCGAAGAGCCAGTTACATTAGAAGGAACTGCGGGAGATAACACAACATTGTTTGAATCCAGTCTTTAGTTGCTAGACAGGGACGCATGGTCAGAGACTTCTACCTCGTCAATATTCCAGAAAGCAGCCTTCCTGTATCGATCATAGTCACGCTCCAGGTGGGGGTTCTCTTCTTCAATCAGTCCAAGCAATTCTAGCCTACCTCAGGTGATATCAGGAGACTCTAAAGTTACACGCTGAGCCTTGGACTCCGCTAAACTTGCCTCCGCCTTCGATAGTCTATGTGAGAGCGTAGCCATATGAGATTCCTCTTCCACCAGTCGTTATCTTAACGAATTTAGCTCAGCCAGCGCGGACGCAACCCGAGCCTCCGCTTCATGGATATGATGTCGCCTGTCAGCCAGCTCAGATTTAAACTCCCGGCGCAAAGCAGCCAACTAAGACTCAGCTCTTTCTTCTTCAGTGATTTGGGATCGCATATCATCCTGTTCCTTTTCTGTCACTTCTCCTAGTTGCTCGCTTAAGAGATCCGACCGATAGAACGCATCTGAGTACGACTTACAAAGCTCAGCAAAAGCCTTTTCCAAAGCATGAGTTGTACTACGAGCATCAGGGTGCGGCTCACCCCGAACCAACGACGCCAATCCAAAAGGACCTTTGGGAGACACCAACTCCACACCCAAAACCTTCTCTACTGAAAGATCAGCCCGACGCTCAGCATCAGACTCATGGGGCGAGAGAGAAGATCTGCTTCCCAGAATAGGAGCCTCAACAGGCCAGAAATCATCAATGAAAACAGTGACTTTGTCGGCATCCGCCGACTCTGAACAATTCCCTTCCAATACAACTAGTGGATCAAAAGGCTCCAGACAGACACTTTGTTCCCCCACTACCATCTCTTGAGCAGACTGATTGGGCCTAGAGTCCACTACTGTTACTTCTTGCTTTAGTGGGATCAGTTTAGAGGAATAATCGGTTTTGCTGCCAGCTCGCTTCCTATTGGGGCGACCAATGGGCGGCACGGCCGCCTCAAACTCAGCCTGCCTTGAAGGGCTTGGTATCGTGAGCTTCATTTTGTTGGAATGACTGCCACCAGAATCCCTTGGAGACATCCTATGCACAAAAGGACCTACGTGGAAGTATTTGAATAGCCCACTCCACACGACGTTGTCCGAAGCTATGACCTTCTCAATAACGATAAAAGGAAGCTCATTAAACGCCATTCTCATTAATTCCTCCTCCTCAGTAAGAGTTGGAGTCACAAACTTGCCTGCACATAATAACAAGACAACATGTCAGTTTCTGCGAAGGGACACAAAAGGAAAAAAGGAGAAGGGACATTATACTTACTAAGATCGAATTTGAAGTATCTGACAAGTGACCACCCCTCCACCTTGAAGTACGGAGTTAGAAGAAGCCAGAAAGAAATGCTTCTGCCAAAACTTGAAATCATCAGACAGGGAGCCCAAATACTTTGGAGTACTCAACCAACAGATCCCGTGACCATTTAGCCGAGGAGAAGTCAACAGGTGGATCACTTGCGGAGTTAACCAAAGGTCGACGTCCTTCCCCCTTATAAGGATAACAATCAAGGTCCTAAATCCGTTAGACACCATTTGAGCCGGGGGAATGTGAAGGTGCGCCAGGAAGCTCCAAATATCATTCGGAACTAGAAAACAAAGTCCGACCTGGAACATGCTTTTGTGCAAAGCTATGAACCCTTGCGAAGGCATCAATAGACTGTGAGTAGCATCCAATGGGATAACTCCCAGGTATTCAGGAATCCGATAGTCGTTTCGAAGTTGAGACAAATCGGATCCCTTCTGTTCTCGGTAAAAATTATTGCAGACATAGAACAGATTATGTCCAGGAGTAAGTTCGACGTTGTCCGCCATGGAGAGAAAGTTTTAACTTTCAAAAAGAGTTGCAGCAAAAGATACGAAAGTAAAGAGATTCCCTCTCGCAGAGGTAGCAACTTATATAAGCACCAGGCAGTCGCACCCCATTTCTTATTGAGCGGTCACAAACTCATTTAATGATATGCGCCGCTCGAGATGGCGTTTCGGGTTCAATCATCACGACTGTACAGATTCTATCAAAGCGACTTAGTGGACCGACATGATAGCCTATTAACTCGGGGGGAGCAGCTGATGATACACAAAATTGTCCTCTGATAAGCATCGTACATGTGTCATGATAATCCCATCAACACAGCAAAGCAGACCCGATTGCATGCTCAATCCAGCGAGACCCAGACGACATTAAGCCCACTATTAGCAGATTCGAGAATGTTGGACCCGACTTGTTGTGCCTTAATAAGCCCATGCGTTACGTGGTCAAGCCCAATATTAATAAGCTATAATAAGGAAAGTATATGGGGGATCGACCCAAGACAGGCAGGCCAACAATACATTGGTTCCAACTAGAAAACAAATACTAAAGTATAAGTCGGGCAAGAAAACTTCCTTGCATGGACAACACTCAGAAAGGGAAACTTCTCCTACAAATCTAGGTGCACAAGTCATGTAGGGAAGTTACCCTACATGGATAACTCCCAAACAAGAAAGGATCTCCAGTAAGATATCTTTTCCTAAACTACGCCACCAAAGGCCTAGCCGAACAAGGACTCCCACACTATAAAAGGGAGATAAGGTCGATAAACTACGGTACACTACAAAAACCCAGTTTACAGTTTTAAGCCTCTCTAAGCCTTGCCATCGGCTGTCACACGGTGGTCTTTGGTTCACGTGTGCAAGTATAGGAAAAGGCGAGGAATGAGAGCTGGATTCGACTACTTCACCTTCTAAAATTCGATTAGGTGGGTTACTTTGATTTTCATTATGCTTTTGTTATTCTGAAAATTAAGCATTCTTAAGTTCAAACAATAGTAGGTCTCTTACAGACTGTTTCAAGTCATTTTTGCATAGCTAATGATAGGACAAGGTTGTATGCAAGCTTTTAAAGTTCATGGGTTCAACATTTTAGTTATTTGTACGTGGTGCGCATGTTTTTTACAGTGTCAGGAGTTAGTATTACTCCTATGTGTGAGTGGTTCTCTTTTCCCAGAAATTCAAATTTAAGGGTTGAATCAATCTCAAAGATGTTGATTGTTACGCAAAAGGCACATTTAAGTTGATTTTAGCTTTCGCAGACAAAATAGTGTGTAGGGCGGGGCAAAAGGTTGAACATAATTAGTGTTTGTATTAAGGAAAATCAGTTAATAGAAGGTAGAGAATGATCCTTTTGTTTGTTTCCCAAGAAATCCGCTTTCATTATGCAAACTAATTGCAGAGGAACTTTTGTTAATGGAATAAGGGTAGATAGCAGACTGCTGCTAGGTGCAATTTTTCACGTATTCATTATTCAACTAGCTCATTCCAGGGTCGACATACTCGGTGAAAATTTTGGCATATTTTATGCTTCAACGACAGCTTCTATAAAATACAAAGTCACGCTTAAGCAAGTTCTTTCTGGATATATAACCTGTTGCACAACAGAACTTGATTCCTGTTAATTTTCTGTGCAATTGGAATTAATAGACCATCCATACTAACTCTGCTTTTGGCAGTAGAAACTTAAGAATAGGTTGTTTAAGATGTTCCATACGTATTTCATTTCATCTCATCTCATATAACTAGCTATCTTGGTTGCTCATCCACACCTCCGTTGCTTCGATTTTACCCTATCAAGTTTCTGTGCAGAGTGGAGGCGAATCACCATCTCTACATTTATTTCAGTTATGAATTGAGCAAATTGTGTTCAGTTTTTGCATAACACTTGCATTTTAGTGCTTGCATAATTTGTCTGTGATTTGTTTTCTTATTTTTAGTGTGAAAGTCACATGGTGACTTGCTTTGAGCACGTCTCTTAGGTGCAATGCCATGCTCATGATTTGATAAAAATTCTTTCAGTGAATATATGCTTTAAAAACAAATGAAGGATAAACCATCATTAGAGGCTTGTCTCCTTAGAGGCTTCAAGATAATCTCTATTTCAAGTGGGGGTGGGATGTTAAGAAACTACTATTAATAAATTTTGTTCTAGAATACTTGCTGCAGGTGCTAGTTCAACATGCATTTCCAAAAATAAATATGTTCGTCAGGTCTTACTCATCTACATTTTTGTTTTTTAGGTCACCGTAGTTGTATTTGTTGACGGCAGCTAGCATTATTTACTCATCAAAAATTTAAATCTTTTGATGTGATAGTATTACCATGGCATGCAGCTAGCATTTTTGCTAACATAAAATACAAGAGCTCTTACTAATAGTGATTACTATCAGGTAAATGTTAAAGAAGCTTTCCCACCTCTCTTTCTTGCATACTCAATTAAACCATTTATTAATGGCACAAGATCTAAATAGTGAGTATTTGGATCTCTTACTGTATCCCATTTTTGTGGGTACATAGGTCATATCATACATGAAACCACTGTAAAGAAACCACTGTAAATAGTGATTAGTTTACTACATTTTGCTACCTTCCCTAGCCAGCACTACGATTTACTGCGTAGTATCTTCAGTCTGTTCTTATCATCAAGGCTAGTAGAAGCAACATGCCTTGTGTAATCTTCAAAGTTTACGGTCTTATAATGTTCTGTAATATTTCCCTTTACATGTTCTGGGAAAGGGCCAATTGTTGTTTTGAAGTTTTGGTTGTGAAATGCACCAATCTAGAGGCGTTCCTTCTTTGGATCAATAACAGCCCTATGCTCAATGCTCTTGTATATTCCATTGCTCATTATCTATACACAAACAACATAATAAACATAAACACAGTGAACATAAGCTGCAACATTCTATGTAAAATGACAATTTTGATTACCTCAATTGCGTCACCAGTAATGACGATAAAAGCACCTGAAATGGGTTTAATAGGCATCCAATAACCATTTTTCTTAATTTGCAACCCTTCAACATCATCATTGACTTGAGTGAGCACAGTAAGGGCAGCACTATCAGAGTGGGGAGAAAGGCCTAAAACCTTGTGTGCATCTGGACATGGTGGATAGTAATTCATCCTGACAGCTCGCATGCCATTCTCAAACATTTTAGTAAGCTTTTCTGGTTCAATTCCCAAATTATTGGCAATAAAACCTAAGAGAAATATTGAAACTCTATGCACCTCTAGTGAACACTTTTCCATTGTTTCTTTGAAATCACAAAGGAAGATAAACATTTCCATTAGTTAAGCAACAAAGTTTGACATGGGTCTTCTCCTATGTGGTTTGTATGGGGTTTATCTCAATCATCCTAGTCATAAAATAGTTTTTAGTTATTGAGTCTGATGATATATCAAAAAAAACCTATCATCGCAGCCATACACATGGCAGAGAACATCCATCATGAGGATCTGGAGTCCTCATAAAATCCAAGAAAATTAAAAGCCAACCAGAGAGGCTCAAACAAGGCCCATTATAAGAAGACATAAACAAAGCCCAAATCCAGGCCCGACACGAGTTCTCTCATAAAGAAGATGAACGTTGCACAAAAAAGAGTCGTGGAGTGAGTTGCGCCTCCATGGTCGCATCTCCATCAAGGAGAAGACTGTTACGAGAAACATTTCATTCCGTTACGCCTCACATGCTTAAGTCAAGAAGAGAACATTATAAAAGGTAAATGGAACGTTCGACAAAGGTATGCAACTTAGTTTTACCCAGATATTAAAGGTATACATCCAGATATAAAAGGTATGCAACTTAGTTTTGTCCAGATATAAAAGATAAAGGGAACATTCGACAAAGGTATGCAACTTAGTTTTGTCCAAATTTACTTCCTTCTTCAAGCAGAGTTGTTGATTTAAGCATCGGAGTGCCTTCAACAAAAAAAAAGGTGGTCATTGGCAGTTTAACATTTGTTTTGCAGGTCAAACTCACAGGAGAATGATTTTTGGACGCATCAATTTGGCACCGTCTGTGGGAAATGACAAGTTTCCTTTTTAAAAAAGAAGATCCACAGTGACAAAGTTCACCATAATCTGATAAATGATCAACAAGTTGTCAGAACAAATGATACACCATACATATCCTCAACCCGATGACGATAACAATAACTCTCCTATTGGCGACAATGTATCACAAGCAGCTTGCGAACAAGATGTAGCTCAAATCATCGGGCCAATGGCACTCGACAATCAAGATCCACAACATGCAATAGCCTAAATAACCCAGACATCCGGTGACGCTGCCACGGATCCTCGAGTAAACCTGCTTATGGTCCAGATGAACTACATGACGAAGATGCTAGAAAAACTCACCCAGGAGCGCATCCAGCCAGCTGATCCTGTCCAAGCACTGCTCCAACAAAAATCCACCAACCAAACTGAAGGGAGTGACAAAATTCAAAGGGAGTGACAAAATTCCAACAGAACCCCAACAGGGAAACCTCAAGAGCAATGAACTCCTCCAAGGCAAGACTCCACAGTGTGACAAAATGTTTGCTGGAATCCTATTCAGAATTGGGGTCACTAATCTCAACGTATTGTATGAATTAGCCAAACCGCCATTCTTTGACACCCTCATGATAACTCCCATGCCGAAAAAGTTCACTCCGCTAAAAATCGAAGTATAAGATGGTACCACCGACCCAACATATCACCTGAGACGCTTCCACCACATGACGACATTGAAGGAGACCACAAAGTCGATCTTGTGCAGAACATTTCCGACTAGCTTTACCTCCATAGCAATGAATTGGTTCAACAGCCTACCGCCAAGGTCAATAGACTCTTTCCAAGCGTTAGCCACCGCTTTTATCACCAAATTCATCGGAAGCCAGCCGATGAGGAAAGGATCACACTACCTTCTCCATATCAAGCAAAAGTCCGAAGAGACAATACGAGAATACGTCACTCGTTTCACCAATGAACTGACAATGATCGATGGATGCAGCGATGACACAGCGGTCGCAACTTTCATCACCGGACTGAAGAGAGGTCCCTTTTTTATGTTCTTAACCTGGAACCTCCAAAAGGCATGGCGGTCTTATTAAAAATAGCCCCAAAACACATTTATCTTGAGGAGATGAAAGCAGCCAGGAGGAAAAATAACCAAGAAATAGAAATTCATTCGAAGAGGCATTGAAATGGCGGATGAACCGATTCAAACCAGCAAGAGTCCGAGAAGCTGCAGTCAGCACGACCCCGACACGAGCGAGTAACAAGCATGATGAAGAAGACATACAAACCATATACAACCTTGAAAACAAGTCAGGCCAATATACTGAAGCACATAGCAAAATGGGATGACATCAACTAGCCACTCATGAGACTCGGAAGAAATAGACAAAAGCAAAATGAGACTCGGAAGAAATAGACAAAAGCAAATATTGTTCCTTCCATAAGGACCATAGGTACGATACCGAAGACTGCTACAATCTAAAGGACGAAATAGAGCATTGGGTTTAGATCGAATTTGGATTGTATTCAGATTGGAGCACAAGTAATTCGGATTTGAATTTGTAATATTCAACGAAAATTTGGAGTGGATCGGATTTGGATTTCATGTGTTTCTATCGGATTTGGAGTCGGATTTTAGACAATCCGTCTGAATTCGAACCATTTACAGCCCTAACTAAAATGAATGCCACAACCTCTAGTCAACATTTTCTGGCTTGACGATTTATTTATTTATTGATAGATGGGTCTTTTGCATTTCTTTAGATGTTTTTATTAGGTTGGAAGTATTCAACTAATGTTTGTTCCAGAAAGGGTATTTAGACTTTAGTTGTCATCATCTATACCAATACCAATAGAGGAATTTTGGTCCTCGCTTGTTCATATTAGAGTCTGGGTCCTTAATCACATTTACTGTCCCTAACTATTATTTAATTAAAAGTATTATTAAATATAAAAAAAACATGTCGCCTCCTCATTTGACTAAGTCAACTTATTCCAAGGGTAAATTTGTTTTTTTGAAATAACGGAAGATGGATGCATCTTCAATTCAACATGGTCAAGAGACCCAAACTCTTAGAGCTTATCTACCCACAGGGTGGAAATGAAAAAATATTGATTTCCATCCTCACATTGCACTTCACCAATGGGATGGAAATGGTTTTTTTTCATCCACACATGTGGTGGGGATGAATACACCTAGGATGAAATTTTTTTCTACTATCTTTCTTTTAAAAAAGGGACTTGTTATGTGTACCCGGCTATTTGGCTCGGTTGCACCGACTATTTGGCTTGTTTGCACTGACATTTTGGGATGTTTCGACTTTATCGCACTAAACATATAACACTGAGTTATCATTTTTTTTATCGATAAAAATTATTTGGTGGTGAAATTTTCTTGTTTCGGAGCATCAATTAAAAGAAAGAACAATAGTAACTATTATCTTTAAACTATAATTCATCACACATTTTTTGAATTTCAAATCTTCTCAGAAACATCAAGACATAACAATCTTCATAAGTGTTATAATAGATAGTATACACTATGGTATTTTCTTTTTAATAAGAGCAAATGGAGTTTTTAAAGGTCCCCAAACCTTAACCCTATTATAGTGTGCGTAAACAATAAATACACATCAAAAGTCTATTTGTTTGCCACTTATACTCACATGAATACAATGTTTCATCAACAATAGAGGAGCTAGTGAAACTATTATATCATATGTGAAAAAATTGCATACCGACAACACAAAATGTACATCTAAAAATTTATAGTAAGAATTTTTCATACAACATCACAAATCAATCTCCTTTCGCAAGTAAAAGACTAGTTTTGTTTTAGGGGCCTCTTAAAGGCATACCTCATTTGAATTATGCAAACCCTTAACATGTGTTTAAAAAAAATCATTTGAGAAATATTCCTTTTGTTTGGATTAAGGCACCCCCATTGACCCTATATGAATTATTGATTTCCATATTTACCCTTTATTCAACCCTTCTTCTCCAACTCTTTTTTTCTCTCCCCTATTTTATTTCCTCCATTAAACTTCAATCATTTTTTTTATATTTTTCTTCCTTTCACACAACTGTCGTCTTTTCTCCACCATGGTTATGTTTGGTTATCCATTTTCCTTGAGAAATGGAATATGTTTTCCTTGTTATGCAGATTTTCGCTGTTTGGTTATCTATTTACTGACAGGAAATAGATTTTTCATAAGATTGTTTTCTCACTACTCATGGGAATCCAACTCCAAGGGGGAGGCCTCAGAACCGGATTCACGGAAACATTTTCAATTTACATGTCTATTTCCGAGCAACCAAACAGACCCTATGTTCATTTCCTCCATTCAACTCTCGCCACTCTTTCTAATTCTCAAATTTCTCTCTATTTTATTTTTCTTCATCTCCCCACTATTTTCATTTCCTCCATTAAACACTCCATATTCTCCAAAATCTCAAGTCATTTTCTCATTTTCTCCTCACCTCATTCATTTTCTCTATTAAACCCAACTCCCTCGTTTCCTTACCACTCATATACTCCTCACTCTCATCAAATCAATTCCTTACAACGAGAATTTTATTTGAGTTTATTTCTCTGCACAACTTACCCAAACCAAAAACAATGTTTTTGAAAATTTGTTGCCAGTTCACATGGTTGGCTCAAATCATGAAAAATAAATTTTCACGACTATGCCAACCAAACTACCTTCAAAATCACGGTGTGAGCTAACCATGTGGTTGCAATAAAATCTCTAGAAAGAAAGTTCTCGAAATAATTGTTGTCAGATCTCATGGTTGGCTCAAACCATAAGGATTCAAGTTTCACGATTAGGCCAAACGTAAAATGTATAAATTCACCATTCAGCTAATTGTAACGATCCAAAAAAGGACCTTAGTGGGTCCCCCACAATAACTAATTTTAATAATAAATTGGTGGTATGAAAGATAATATGGATATCAAAATAATCTTATTTTATTAGACATTTCTGCAAATTCTTTCTTTATTTATAACCACTTATTTACATTTAGATTTATTGGTTCGGTGTAAAAATAGACTATAATACGTGGTGTAAAAATGGATAATCTATTCCCCTTTTCCTCAAACTTATCTTGGAGATTTTGTAATGGTTACCTAGAAGTACTAAAATTTATATTTGACTCCGTTATTGGGGTTCGACAAAATTATATTTTATTAACGTCATAATAATACCATTATGATTTATTTTAATCGGAAATAAATTAGTAATCTAGTGGTAGCTAGAAATTTATTAGCTACATATTGCATCTTTATTATTTCAAATGTCTATTTTTATTAGTTATTTTGTTATGGGTTTAAAAAATAATAAAAATTGGGTGCAATTATATTGATGAAACCCTTGTAATTATGGCTTTGCTCATATTTACATTTGGTTAATGGCGGCTCAAGGAGGTCATATTTGGGGGAAGGGGGTAACCAATTAAAGTGGAGAAAAAGGGGGAAGAGGAGTGTTCTAAAAGAGAGAAGTGGAAAAGGAAGAATGAATAAAAAGAAAAAAGAAAAAAAATGAGAGAAGTTGATAAGGGAGAATGAAAAAAATGATAAATCAAAAAGAGAGATAATTTGGTTGTTTGGGGTTGCAATGGAGAAGGCGACAGTGTAGTCAAGGCGACCGCCTAGGAGCGCCTGAGGCGCACCTCAAGGCGTTTTTACAAAATTTTGCCTCAAAGTGAGGCAATGCGGTGCGGTGAAATGAGGCGTCTGCCTCGCCCTGCCTCACCGCCTCACTACCTCAATCGCCTCAGCCCAAAACTGATTGTAGCCAGCCCAATTACAACCCATTTTCAGCCCATTTGTAGCCCAATTGTAGCAAAAAGATGTTGCAACCCACTCTATAATAAGATTTATGTTTCTTGGTGTAATATTTGATCAATTTGATAGAAAAAAAAACAAGATAAAACGTTTTTGAGTTTTGATAAATTTGTCATACTTTTTATATTATTATTTGGAGAAAACATATCATGTTTTGATCAATATGTGATCAAAATCAATCTTGATTTTTCATAGCTTAGTTAAATGATTTTTATGTTTTTGAAATACAAATAGTGATTATACTTGTGGATTTTTACCAACAATTTCTTCTAACAAATGTTCAATATTTTCAAGTTTCTATTATTTCAAGATTATTGATTTTTAATGATTTAGTGGATGGTTTGCAAGTTACTTGACACTTATGTAGTGCATTTTTCGCTATGCTATGCAATTTTATTATATTTTTATTTTGATTCTAGGTAGTTGTGTCACTTTTTGTACATATTTACTTATGATACTTATCAAAATGATGATATATACTATTATGCTGATATGTTTCAATTTATTACAAAAAAAATCTTAAAAAAATATTTTGATTCTAGGTAGTTGTGTCACTTTTTGTGCATATTTGCTTATGATACTTATCAAAATGATGATACTTATCATATTTTCTTATGATACTTTTTGTGCATATTCTAGGTAGTTGTGTCCCCTCACGCCTGAGGCATTTTCAGGCCTGTCCGCCTCAACGCCTTAACTACAATGGGAGGTGAATAAGCCATTACTAGAGATGGAGGCGCAAAAATGAGTCAAGAGTCGACGCTACTCTATCACTGCATTTAGAATGGATTTTCTATCCAAACTGCCCCGCAAAGTCAAATCTAGGGTCGACCCATAGAACCCCTCATAGTTTTTTTTTTTGGTAAATGACTTAGCATATTATAAGATAGAGTAATTAAGATTACATAGTTTTTGTCCAGCAATAGAAGCTAACTCATGTGCTTCACAGTTATGCTCTTTGGGAATAAAATTACAAGTCCAGTCAGAAAGAGCAGAGATAAGAGATCTAATACTAGAAACTAAAGGTCACCACATCCACCGTAGATCGTCCTACTGATCCCCCAAGTCAGAGTACAAAAGTGTGTGTAATGCATCGGAGTCGCCCAAAATCAATCCTCGTGGTCAGTGCTGAGCGTGAACAAGCAAAAGCGTGGCTTCAGCAGCAAAGTATTCAACCATAGTACCGTCGAAAACCCGGCATGGGATCGTGTCCACCAGTCTTGCACGAACTCGTCCAAAAGCGTCTACCGCTAAGACTCCAAAAACTCTTTGTTGCGAGGAGGCAAAGAAACATGCATCATAAGTGACCAGAATCATCTCAGAGGAAAACAAAGTGGGAATTGTTCTAGGGTTACTGGGTTGGGTGTTAAGTCTGTGGTTTCTAGCTGCCAAAAGTTGGTTTTGGATTGTTAATAACCTCGAGGTTTGCATAAGTGACAATGGGTATAGAGTAGGGACAAGGTCGATACGATTATTGGCATATTGATGATGGGTAACTACAGTTGTTCTAGGCAGTGGTGTAGTGATGTTGGATTGGCCATGGTCGAGCTGGCAGGGTAAGGAGTCGCAAACCATGTTTTTTTTTTCCATATGGCCCAGGTATGGTTAACCCATTGAAGGAAGTGTTGGATCGATAGTTTGCCTCAGTGAAAAAATGATCTCATTTCGAGTCTGCCATATACAGAGGATAACAATAGTGAATTGAGAGAGCATTTCATCACGAGAAAGAGGATGCCCAATGGCAAAGTCCCATATAAAATTGAAACAGTCATGAACATTTTGATGTGAAAGGGCAACTATGCTCCAGTTGATGGGGAGTGGGGAGATCAGCCATAGTCTCTGGATTATAGGATAGAGGAAGACAAGTTGTAATACATCATCTTTGTGATTGTGGCAAAATACGCAACTATCTTCTATGGGCATATGGATTCTTGTGAGATTAGACATCATAGGCATGATGTTTTGGGAAATTTTATAGAGAAGAAGAATTGCATTGGTTGGGGCTTTGATTTTCCACATTTCACAGGAGATTTTTGGTTTGAGATGTCCAGAGCTCCGGTTGGAAGATGAAGATTCCAAATCGTCAAAAAGAAATGTTTTGGTTGCACTTTTAACTGAGAAGATTCCTCTTTTATCAAATTTCCAGATAAGCGTATCCTGGACATTGGTGGGTCGGATCACTATATCTAGGATAAATTTGACTACGGGTTGTGAGAACAGCTCGGAGATTGGGTCACTATTCCAAGTTGGTTCCCGACCTCCTTGGTCTTCTTGATCAAGCCAAATGTCGCGAACAATATGTAGTGCATTGGACAAGGTTTGGAAGATGTCACATTCTGCCAGAATGAAGTTTGGTTTTAGCCAGCAGTCATTCCAGATATGAGCATCATTACAAGATCAAATTTGCCAAATAATGTGACGACTCAGCTTAGAGAGGGCAGAGAGATTTCCTTGCCATGCAACGGAAGCCACCGAGGGTGGTTTAGTAAGTTCGAATATACTTTTGTTGCGGAAGTATATTGCCTTAATTTGCACATTGCAAGGGTTGAGGGGTTTGGAGATCACATTCCACATGCTTTTAGCTGCTTTTAGCTTTAAAGGCAAGATTTTTGTTTCTAGCTATGGGAATGTTCAACCCCCCAATTGTTTCGGGAGGGTTACTTTATCCCAAGTGCAAAGGTGTTTTGTTTTCCCTTCATCCGTCCCGTTCCACCAAAAGTTTCGGGCTAGCACATCGATTTTGTTAGTAATCGATCGGGGGAGTAGGAAGGTTTGCATAGTATTCACAGGGATGGATTAAATCACTGCTTTGATCATCACAGCTCTATCGGCTTGAGATAAAACTTTTGCCTTCCAAGAAGATAATTTGTGGTTGATTTTATCAACTAGAGCTGGAAGTCAGAAGCCTTCTTTTTGGATAGTAGTAAAGGCGTACCAAGATATTTATCCTTTGGGTTGTACAACCTTGAGCCCAGGATTCTAGTTATCATTTTCCCATGTCTGGGATGGACATTGGCGTTGTAGTAAACTGAAGACTTGTTGTAGTTTACCGCTTGTCCTGATGCTTCACAATATGTTGCAAGTAGATCTTTGATAGAGTGTGCCTCCGCAAGATAGGCTCTACAAAAGACCATGAGATCATCTGCATATAGGAGATGGCTTATGGAATGTGCATTGCGGCGGATAATCAAACCTTTCAAGGAATTATTAGATTCATTTTTTGAAAGCAAGCGGGAAAGTGCCTCGGCACTAAGATAAACAAGTAAGGTGATTGCGAGTCACCTTGTCGGATACCTTTGGAGGGTTATGCTATCCAAGGGGATCCATTGTGTAGGACTCTAATGGAGGAAGTGGCGATGCATTGTTGGATCAAAGTTACCCAGTTTTCAGTGAAACCTAGTTGCCGAAGGATCTGTAATAGAAAAGTCCACTCAACTCGGTCATACGCCTTGGCCATATCAATTTTTATAGTATCCAACCCTGTTTTTTGACGGTTTTGTTTCATCTGAAAAAGGGAGCAAGGTTGACATTATCCGAGATGGATCAACCTTTGAGAAACGTTCCCTGGTTCGGGGAGATAATTGTGTCAAGAAGAGGTTTTCATGCGAGTTGCAAGGATCTTGGAAATGACTTTGTAAATGACATTGCAAAGACCGATTAGCCGGAATTTGTCCAGAGTGATGGGGTTAGAAACTTTGGGGATTAAAGTAAAGAAGGTTTCATTAAGCTTTGGATCCATTGTTTTGGAGGTGAAGAAGTTTGTAACCACGACCAGCACATCCTGTTTAACTATTTCCGAATAATGTTGTAGGAAGAAAACATGGTAGCCATCCGGACCAAGGGCTTTATGGCTACCGATATCGAAGACCGTGGATATAATTTCCTCTCCATCTAGGACTTTCAGTAGGTGTTTATTATCCAAGTCCGACACAACAGGATGGAATAGAGAGAGGATCTCCATGTTTGGCTTTGGATCTGAAGAGCTGAAAATATTTGCAAAGTATGAATTGAGGATATGGCCAATCGAGGACTGAAAGGTGTGCCAATTGTTATCCTAATCATGGAGACGGAGAATGTGGTTCTGTTTACGAGGAATCAGAGAAGAAAGGTGGAAGAATTTGGTATTTCTATTACCATCTTGAAGCCATGATTCGCCTGACTTATTCCTCCAAAAAAGTTATTCCCTGTAGTGAAGCTAAGACAACATATCCTCCAAAATTAAAATAATTGAAACATTATTACAAAAAGGGGGCAAATTTTGGAGGTTGTCTAGTTCTTGCTGGGTGTCTTCAATACTTTGGTTAATATTGCGAAAGACTTCCTTGTTCCATTTAGACTGTTTAAAGCTGAGCCATTTAGTCTTGAAAGAAAACTTTTGGGCAGGGCTCTGAGTGGGAATGGAAGTGTGATTCCAAGATGATTGGACAAGATGTTTACAGCTGGGGTCCCTGGTCCACATGTGAAAAAACCAAAAAGGCTTCGAGCCAGAACTAATTTTCGACTCCACTAGCAAGGAGATCACCCGATGATCCGAGGAAGAGGCATGAATAGATCGGGCTAAGGCCGAAGGAAAGATTTCTAACTAGTCAGTGGACACTAAAACCCTATCTAATTTAGCTTTAATACCATGGGAATCTTTCCTTTTGTTATTCCATGTGAACTGAGAACCATTAAGTGGAAAATCAATAAGATTAAAACAGTCAAGAAACCTTTTATGATGTTTAACAATAGAGGTCCTGACTTTCCTACCACTTAACTTGTCCTCTTGAGATGCAATGGCATTAAGGTCGCCAATGACAATAAATGGGGTATGAACCAGTGATACCAAATTTGTGAGTGTGTCCACAAGGATTTCCTCAATAAGGGATTAGGCTCTTCATAAATAAAAATAATAGACCAGGTAGACTGAGAATAGAAATTATCTACAGTGTAGTAAATATACTAAATATAGTGTAGTAAATATAGTAAATACAGTGTAGTAAATATAATAAAAATAATAGACCAGGTAAACTGAGAATATAAATTATCTACAGTGTAGTAAATATAGTATTTACAAGATGAATAATATGTACATGCATACCTTCTCTCTAGAACATAGCAAGACCACCTGATAGACTAGTAGCTGGTACCGAAGCTCTATGTTTGTAGCCCAGTCTCGTGCGTATGCGATCCATTTTAGGTGAAGATGATTTTGTCTCAGAGATGAAATAACATTGGGATTAGACTGTCATGAGAGGACCGCAAGGTTCTGAATGCTCAGGGTGACCCCATGCCCCTTGCATTCCAACGGAGTATCATGGCACCTTGGGCGACCCTTTAAAGGCGGTCCCATCTTCCTCAATAGTGTCTTCCATGTTAATAGAAGACTGGTTGGAGGACCTCGGCTGACTAGAGTTGGAGTAACATGTCTTGGTTCTATGGATGATGTCTGCATCGATCAGAATGGGTAGCTTTGGTGGAGCAGGATGGGGTAGATCAACCTCATTTTGAGTTGGATTTGCTAAGTTCTCAGTAAGAAAGGAGGCGTTCAAATTCCTTTGCATATCTGTCCCATCTGAAGAATCGGGCCAAGAAGCATTATTGGCTGACTAGAATGCATGTTCCCTTTGTCTGAAGGAGATTCATGGGCGTTTACCCATCACCATGAACCCCCCTTTCTGAGTAGATTCCATCATTGCCCTGTCATATAACTTTCTATTCCCTTTCCCTTTGGTAGCTTTGTTATTTGAGGGCTGCTTGTTGGAGATACCGGAGGTGGTGTTTATGTTGAGATTTGGTGGATCCGTTGGCGATGAAGAGTTCGGGAGCTTCAATTCATGCATCTCGCCCTCATTTTAAGAATAGTCCTTCGGCGATTTGCTTTGAGTTGAGCAGCAAGGTCAACCCAGGGGCAGAGCCAGGATTGCAGACAAAGGGGGGCAAAAAAATAAATCACAGATAATTTAATTCTTAAAATAAATAAATATGATTAAAATAAAGTTTCAAAAGTAGTACAAGAGAAACATACTTTATGTGTCAATGTTGTTGCACATTGGATTTTAGTAAAAACTCTTTGCGAGTTCTCATGTTCATAGGGTTTACCAAACCAGACTCGATTGCTACAATATTGTTGCCACTTAATATCCTCTGCGTTGTAATCCATGCTCGAAGGCTATATAAATGACCCTATAGGGTTTACCAAATCAGGCCCGAAGGCTACAATATTGTTGCCACTTAATATCCTCGTCGCCTCTATCTCGCAGGGAGACTTGCTTTTGCTCCGGTTCTTTGTCTCCACCTTGCATGAAGACGGCTTATCCACGGCGAAGCACATGTGCTTCTAATAATCAAGTGAAAACTCACAAAATCTTAACTGATGAGTCTCGAACCTGCGACCTCTTAAAAGGAGAGTTGATGTCTGATCAACTAAGCTTCAATTGGTGGGCAAATGTTAATATTAAGAATGTTACCGTCAAATTGCTTAGCTGAAGCAAGCTACTGTGAAGACTGAAGAGTGTCGATGATGAACAAACAAGCAAGAGAGAAAGTAAGACCACCTCCATAAATCAATCTATGTCTAATCGAAATCTTATTGTGTGATTGGAGAAATCAATCTCCGTTGAAATCGTCTTGTGCGATTGGAGGAGATTGGAGAAAATCGATCTTTGTCAAAATCATTTTGGGCAATTGAGAAGGCGGAGAGGTGAACTTGCGAAGGTTTGCGAACTTGCGAAGGGTTTGCGATTTTGTGTATATTTGTATTTTATTATCTATGAGAGGGGGCAATCTAAAATTTTAAAGGGGGGCAAAATTACAAATATTGTTAGTTTGGTGAAGTTTCTTCAAAAGCTAAGGGAGGCAATTGCCCCCCTTAGCTACAAGGTAGATCCGCCCATGGGTCGACCTGGTCATGGTTATCAGTTCCTTGCAGGTCGTGGATTGGAGCTTGGGGCATTACCGGCTATAACTAAGTCACCTGAGACACCAGGGGGCAAGAGGAAAATTTTGGTTCCAAGGATCCTTCCACCACAACATTGTGATCATCATACTATTCCAAAGATGATGGATCAGGAAGCCAAAATCGCATTTACCGTCGGTGAGGGCAGACCAAATATTTGCTCTGTGATTGACTGTGATACATTAAGACAGAAACCTTGGTGTCTTTGAATACTAATAATCGGGTCGCCACCGGTGGGGGATGTCGTCACCAAGGTCGGGACCAGAGGTGAGGTATGTCCTTGATATTGTTGTTGAGAAGGATGAAAAAGAGAAGCAACATTGTTGGATATTGTTGAGGAGACCAAGAGACACTCAAAGAGACATAGAAGGAAATCTGGACATTGAGCCGAGGGACGACGAACTGAAGAGCCTAAGCGATGGGTATAGGGAAGTAGAGTCTGGGTTTGCTGAGTAAGTGAAACCCAGAAGCTCTTAGACCTAAACACTTTGAGAACCCCTCGGAGTTTAATCTCTCCAAAGCCGATTGGTTGATTGATGATGAGGTTTTTTATCCAACCCCACTTTTTTTTCCTATCAATTGTTTGAAACAAGTTTTGCTACTATGTTATATGTTAGTGTTAATTATTATTGTTTATATTTTAAATCTCACGGTGGATGGGAGCAGCAGACCCAGGATTTCAGTCAAGGAAGGGCGAAATGGTAAGGGATCGTGAATATGACTTATCAGGGGCAAAGCTAGAAATTTTGAAATCTGGACCAAGGATTACGATGTCGTGAAATTTTGTGAAATATTTCTTTTTCTGAGGTTTCGAAATTTAAAGTGTCGAAAAGAATAATATGTTACCTCAATGAGTTATTTTGATATATTCCGTGTTTTCTTTATAAATTTCGACATATTCATTTAAAATCCAAAAAAAAAAAATGAAGGCAATTACGTTTTTTCGATCAAAATATTTCGTCACTTTTCATAGATATTTTGATATTTTCATGTAAAACCGAGAAAATTATGAAGCAATTTACATTTATAGGGGTACTTAAGTATTTATGCTTCATTTTATGTCTTTAATGTATTTATTAGGTAATTTACTTGTATCATACTTGTGAATATATTTATATATGTCTGATATACCCTCAAAATTTTTACATTTTTTCTCTATACAATGAAATATTTCTTAAAATCAAAATACTAAAATTACTTTGAAAAACGATATCATAATCTTTGCTCCGAACTAATAATTTGACAACAAATTTCTACTAACATCTACCGTAACACACTAAAATAAAAATATAATTCTAGTTGTATTCTTCAAAAATTTAATCTAATACTGAGCATTTATATGTACAACTATAAAAGCACGTTGCATATATCAAACTGAATTGGGTATAATATTTTAAGCCTAATTGTCAAGTCGACAATTTAACAAATGCAAACAAGCTAATAACTAGAATACATGATTAAAATTGTATTATAATTAAGATAAATACGTAAATTTACTAGAGAAATTTGAAATGTGCGAACATAAAAAGATTATAATTACAAGTTTATAGAAAAAAATATATATATATTGGGGGAGGGGGTTTAAGATTCAATCCAACTCCCAAATTTTATATGAGTTGAATAATGATATATATTTTCATTGAGTTCTATAGTTTGTTATCTTAGATTTTAATTACAAGTTTTTATTTATTTATTTATTATGCATTGTTTTTTGTTTGGATTTCATACTACTTAGTGAACAAACAAGCCTTTAGAAAACTATAATTTTTTTTCATTTAATGTATTCATTACATAAAACATCTTATGAATTTTTTTTCAGGGATGGTAATATCAGAGAGAATAAAAAAAACTCTATATATGTTAAAAAAAAATTACATTCCAAGGGAATCGAACTTGGGTAATTGGTAATGAAATTTTAAAGATCAACATTGTACCAAAGAATTGATACATCCTTCATTGAATAACGTATTCCATTTTAATTTCTCAATGACCAATGATCAAATGAGACATAACTTTTATAGTTCAGAGCCTCTTGGTAAAAAAATTGGTAAAAAAAAGGAGAGATTTCTTGATTATTCAGGACCCGTGTCTTTACATTTATATAAAAAATTCAAAATTCATACGTATAAGACAAAGTTAGGTTTTCTTTCCAAACACAGAGGAACCTGCAACTTTTATCACCCAGCTGCAGCATCCGCTGCGTTTGGACAAAAAACCTAAGTGTCATTTTTTTTTCAAATTTTTTTGTTTGAGTTTTTTTTTTAATGGTTTATATGGTTTATATACACTCTGAACAAATTGTTTTTATTGCAAAAAAAAAAAAAAAAACATTTGACGATATTGAGTCAAAAACTCGACTTCGAAGGTCTTGAAATATGGATGTTTGAAGACAATTGCCAAAACATGTTTTGAGAATATATTTTATTTGTTAAGTGTATTTAAATCATGAAAATTTCAAAACATTAAAAAAGGCTAAAACAAAAATTTTCAAAAAATTGATAGTCAGGTTTTGCCCAAATATTGCGGATCATGCAAATGGGATCCTTAGGCTTGCAGGACCGCCGTGTTTGGACAAAAACTAGCTTTGTCCAATTTTCAAACAAACTCAGCAGATCGTGCGAGCCTAAGTATCCCTTTCGCGTGATCCGCTTCGAATGGGATTATTGGGCTTGTAGGATCCATTGCATTTGGGTTGTTTTGGTCGTCATCGCATGGTTAGTGTACTTATTTTGCATCGAGTTTTTGTTGGGTCACTTTACTTCTTGGAGATGAATCAATGAGTTATTGTTGGGTCATTTTGGTAAATTTTTATGTATTAAATGCAACAAAAAGAAAGTATGACATTTCATTACTTTATTAGCTGATTCATTTAGTATTTTAAAAGGTAATTAGTGTTTTAAAACAAAAGGAAAAAAAATGCATGACTCGTACGAGTCGACTCGTCCTGATGCGTACGAGTCATTTCGATCATGAAAGATCTAACGTCTGTAGTCAATCCCCAAATGGAAACCTAATTAAATTTACCCCGTTTGTGTTGCAGACTGTAGATTTCGTTCGATTCAGAGAAGAAGAAGGGGAACTGGGGTAGAAAAGAAGAATAAACGAAGAAGAAGAACAAGTCGACTTGCGATCGATTCGTTTCAGATTCAGAAACGAAGAAGAAGAAGAAGAACTGAACCTACCTGTTACCTCCTCGTGCTGCTCATCCCTCATCAGGTAACTTCAACTCTTCTCTGTTTCTTCTCCAGTCTTCCACTTCTTCTTCTTCACTGAAACTCCGCTCTGTATCTGTTCATATTAGTTACCTGCATACTGCATCATGTTTAGATCACTGAGCTTAGAAGTAAAGCATACAAGGAAGAGATAAATGGTTAAAGACTTGAAGGATAAAAATAGTACATACAAGGAATAAGGAAGTTTAGGAGAATGGACAGTTTTTGGAATCTTTAAACAAGACTTATCTTAATTCTGAAAAAAATTGAAGCATGGTTGGAGGTAGATTGGAATTGAAGCTTCAATTTTCAGAATCCCTCTTCTTAGGGTGTGTTTGGTTGCATGGAATTCTAATATGGGAATTGGAATCCCTAGTCTCATTGTCAAGCTATAAATTTCACTTCCTAATCAACAAGTCTTTTGAATGTTATTAACACCACAAGCACCACCATAACCATTGATGTTGTATAACTGTCCCAAGCATTTTTTTTTTTTTATAGTATAGAGCATGCAGTAAATAATTCCGGACCATTTTTTTTAGCAGCCAAAGAAAAACAAAATATCCCTAATAAAAGCTCAAAGAAAACCCTTTTGCTTGTTCTTCAATCTGCATACCCTTGAATCCATGTAGTTCTTGCTGCTATCAAAATGAAAACAACAACATGACTTCATATCCCAAATTTTGATAAAGCAAATGGTTATGTTGTGATAGAGATGGAGTGGATATCCAGTGAAGCTAACAACAAGATTAGATCACATAAGGATTATTGTGTATTTCATCCAAAAGTTCTCTGCAGTCCTTCTCTCAATTAGATTAGCACTCATGCTTGTGGTACTGAGACTCTACACTGCAAATCCATATCCCAAACTACTAGTAAACACTTGTGAGGTATGTTATAGACATGACTTCATGCTCACAAATCGCTTTAATGTACAATCTTTGCCGCCATCCCAAAGACTTCACCAAGCTAATCACAATTGTGGCAATCTGTTTGTGATCTTATGTACTCACAATATCCTTTTCATTAATTCAAACATTTAGAACGCATGTTAAGTTGGGCACATCTACTTCAAATGCAATCTGGGTCACTGATGAACTACACTTTTTCTCCCATCTGATTCATTTCCAAGCGGGATATAAGCCCAAAATAAAAAACCAAATTTTGTTACAACTAATTGCTACTAGTATTAGTGTCCAAGGTCCAAACTTTAAAAGAAATGCAATAATGACTCTTCTTCACCTCAAGCGATGTATCAGTTCTGAACATATCAGATCCTACTCTCATCTTTACCACCCTTCCAGTGAGGTTTTCCCATTAAAATCCACTGAATCATCAATACTACATGCACCTCATCTATCCTTTAATTCCGATATGTTACACCTACCAGTCTACCACTCATCGCAAAAAAAAGCTTTGAATTGTTCAAGTCTCACCCTAGGTTATTTATGTGGCGATTTAGTGTAAATTGAAGGTAGACCGATCCGAACTAGGTATTTAGTGGTTGGGTTTAGCAGTTACCGATTAATCTGTGAGTCACCAAGAAATTAGTGAGAAATTGGGATTGTTTTGTTGGGTGTTGGGTGGTGGTTGTTGCTCTATAATGTGTGATGTTTTGGACATGATTACATAATTTGCTCTATAATATGACTTTTGTTGCTCTATTATACTTGTCTTATTAATCTTTATTATCAAGATATGTTGATTATTATAATTTGTATTAGTGAAATTATAAAAATGTATACTTTGAAAAAGTAGACCGATTAAATTCGATTATCTCCGATTAATCTTCTTAATCTTAAATTGGTCTTGGACCGTGAATGGTCCATTATCCGCATTTACTACATAGGTCTAATCCACCCTAACAATTTTTTAGTGTTGCTTCCAAACACACGTAACATCATTTCATGTATCTCTGCTAGGAAGTTTACATTCTATTTGTTTATTTAACTACGATCATATTCAAAGGGTTGATTATTACTCTACCCATTTACACCTCATTCAAATTACTTCCAAATCACAAGAACACCATAAACTTTAACCAGACTAATGTTTCCAAAGCTAATATAAACCTCTTTATCTAAATACACAACCTTAGGGGTGGGCACGGAACGGGATGGGACGGGATGGACCTCATCCCTATCCCATCCCGTTCATTCGAGATCGAGACGGGATTGACCTCATCCCGACCTCGTCCCATCCCAAACGGGTTCAGGACGGGACGGGATCAACATGCTCCATCTCCTGATCAAATATTGTGAAAATCTAATAGGGATAAAGTTGTATTTTGACACAATTTTTGGTTTGATCAAGTACTATAAACTCACATTCCATGCAACATAGTAGAATGCTAGACAAATAAAAAAACAAGGCTTTCTACCCAATACATTTAAGTACTATAACATTCTAAACAAACTTAACATTTAAATACTGTAACATTTAAGTACAACATACTAAACAAATAAAATCAACTACGCAAGAGATTACGTGTACTACCAATTGAGCTGGAACAAAGTGAACAAATATATATTCTACATATATGAGAAACATCTAAAAAGAAAGTGTCATAAAGCAGTAAGATAATATGAAAGCAAATTAAATAAACTTAGGCCACTATTATAGAAGTGGTGAACAAGGCACTATTATTGAAGTGGGACGGAAAGGGACCATTAATGGAAGTACATTATTAGAACAAAATATGATCCCTTGAGATCTAATTGGCTTCCTAAGCACCCAATATGTCCTCATTGTTCTTGTACATAAGGATATGTTTTGAATTATAAATAATCAATTCGGGACGGGACGGGATTGGTGGGATTGAAAATCTTCATCCCATCCCACTCTAGATCGGGATGTGATTGATCAACTCCAACAAGACACGAGAAAAATCGGGATGGGACGAGATCGAGATGGGATCGAGGTCGCGGGATGGGATGCCCATCCTTACACAACCACAACCAAGCCCCAAATATCAAAAACTCATATAATCAACCACCAAATCATGTAAACCGATCATTGGCGCTTCTTACAAATTCAAATCCAACTCAGTCTCACTGTTACTGTTGCTTATCCGTTATAGTCAAATGAAACAAAATCTTAACAACCCCACTAGTTAAAGTGCACACACAATCAAACAAACAGCTTACACACCCATTGTCTCTAATTGTACATATTAAAATTTTCATTTTTAGTTCCATATCATCCTTGGCTTGAAATTTTTCCTGAACACACACAAACACACATATCAAATTTTTTGTTTTTAATTCCATCGTATCATAACTTAACAATTCTAACTCAAATCGAAGACCCAATCTACAACTATCAAAGCCCTACCAACAAAATCAGTCAAATCTCAAGCCCCAAATTCCAAATCAACCCAAACTCATTAATCAACACCTCGAACACAAAATCCCCATCCCAAACCAACAAAACAAAATGAAGAAACAAATCAAAAGGTGCTTGACAGAAAAAAAAAAAAACCTAGTTCACTAAGGAGCTACTGTGTTTCCTGATGGAAAACAAGAGAAGCCAAGTTATTAGATATCAAAATTAAAAATGAAACAAATAAAGTAAAACCCGAATCGAGAAAGAAGAATTGTATTGTTGGTTTGGATCGATGAGTGAAAGAGAAAACTGAGAGAGGGATCGAAAACAAACCTTGATGATTCGTCGAGGGAGATTGTTGTTTGCCATTAGATGAGATGATTCAGATTGAGAAGCTAAACAAGGTCTTAGTCGAATAAGAAGAGGGGTTAACAAACCTAGAGAGGAGAGATCGTGGAGACCGTCAAGTGCGAGTGAAAGAGGGAATCGCACAGAGGAGAGGAGATCTTTGAGGGATGAGAGATCGCACAAGGGGATGTGAGACGCAAGGTGGAAAAAGGCGCAGGAGGAGAGAACGAGAGACTCACGAATTGTTTTCTCAGAAGATGGGAGGCCTCAGATTCCCATCAATGGTGGGAATATGTGGCACATGTCGACATCCCATACCCATGATTAAAATCCCAAATAAATCCCTCAAGTCTTATTTCAATAGTGGGAATAAGATTCCTATTCCCATAAAATGGGTGCAACCAAACACACCCTTAGTTTTTGCTAATATAGTCTTAATCATTTTTTTTTCTAATGGGATGACAAACTAGGATTTTGTAGGGCATATTTGGTATTAGTGTTTTTTTTGGCGTAAGTGCTAAAGACTACTTGTTAGTCATGATGTTGTTAGTGTTTTTACTGATAAATTTTATTAGTGGTATTTTAACATGAACTTAAAGTGCTAATGCCAAAGATACATTAGTGAGTTTTTTTTATTTGTTTGTAATTTTTTTTCTTATGAAAAAAATGCCTCACTACACCCTGAACAAAAGCTTGACCGCCTCGAGGCTGAAAAACATTTTTTAAAACATTGCATCCATTACATCCTTTGAGCATATCCTCCAATTGTACAGTTGATGTCCTAATCCTATTATTTTGACCTACATTCAAACATATATAATTGATGCACTGGACATGGGAAAAGAAGAGGAATAGAGAAAAGAAAAGATTTTTTGCCTTTTTGATTTATATTGGTGGTGTTTTTCAGTAGGTGGTTGTGTGCTTCAGAAAGTAGGGGAATTGTGTCAATGGTGTTATGGCCTAGTGGTTAGGGCTGTGTGGATTTGTTCCCCACGTCCTAGCTTCGAATCTCACCTGCGGCATGGTTACTTTCTAATGGGTGTTGACCTATAGGTCGCCCAGTTGATAGGTTATGGGATCCTTAAAAACCCAGCTCGCATTCCAAAAAAAAAAAAAGTAGGGAAATTGTAGTGTCCTTGCAAAAGTGGTGGTGTCAAAAAGTGGGAGCCTTTTGAAAAACCAAAAAAATTGTTTCGGTTCAATTAGGCTTGGTTAGGTTGTTAAAGATAAGCCATCTTATGTTATTTTTGTTCCGTTCACTCACGCCACCAACCCTAACCCTAGAAACAATTTTTTTAACCACACTAGCAACACAAGCCGAATACATCACCAATTTCTGATCCGCCACTTCTCTTCTTCCTCTACTTATCTTCTTTCTGGTGTCTCTGCTTGTAAGGTCTCTTATCAATCTTGTTTTTGATGTTTAGTTTCGTTTTTGTGAAGTTAGTATCAGTTTGATAGATAGATTAGATGGAAAAGAGGACTTTGTGATTGGATGAGTATGATGATTGTGAAAGGTCTCATTCATCTGAATGGCTGGAACCAAATTTCGTCCTTGACGACCACTCTATATATCACCACTCATAATCTGAGTCTTTTCTCCCCAACCCAACTCATATCACCACTCATAATGTTGGGTTTGATTTTTATTTTGATTCAATGATTATCATAATAATTAAGACAAGCATATGTCTGAAGTAGTTCCTCCGGTTGAATTTCATTTAAAGATGGTTACTTGGAGTGAGAATTTAAAATTGATAAATGTTGGTCTTCTTAATTCTTAGTTATTCTTGATTGATCCATTTTCAATTGGTTCATTCAGTCTAGAATTGTCTCACATAGAATGCTACGAAGTTACGGCAGATGGGAAACAAAAACAAGAAAACCAATTGAATGGAAACAATCAAAATGATAACTGTCCAGTAATCTATTGAATTTAACATTCTACATTGTCGATATTGACTATCCAGCAATACGCTTTGTGGCTGTTCAATATATCAATTTTTACAATTCGAAGAGTTTTCAGTATATTCGAATGTTAGAAAGGAAAGTAATGGTTTTTGTTTGGTGTTAATATGGTTGTTTCCTGTGAACTTGGTTCAACTGTAAAATTTATGAATAACTTGGCTGGATATTCTAAAGAAGAAAACCATAGTAGGGATTTAAAACTTTAAGCACCTTTTTTCAGTGTCACATGATGACTGTTGAAGGCTTCTGGTTTATCTTGTGCAGGCAACAACCCGGGTTTCCGGTCTAAAGTCCGTTTCACTCTCGTTTCAAAAGAGAAGTTTCACATCCCTCAATTCACCCATTCACCTTCAAGTTTCTTGCACTGTGAGTTTCTCCAACTGGTATGACTGCTTTATATTTTTGTTTAAAACTCAGGTTGCGAGGTAGAGTTACAAAGATATACATTTTCATGCATTTCCCATTTTACGCATGAAGTAAGCCTATGCGCATGTGATTAACTAATAACTCCAGAAGATTGTTATCATTTTTTGAATCATGCGCCCCATATATAAATTAGAATGGTTCTACGATTATAAGAAGAATGTTTGAAATTGGGTTGAGAATAGCTAGAGAGTTTTACTTTAAGGCACAATACGTTTTTCTTGAAGTGATATTTGTCCCCACTCAAGAATGAGTTTGCTATTAGGTTTTGGATAAATCACTTCGATACAATAAAGATTGAAATCTTAGTTTAGCAACAGCTAAACTTCCTTAGAATTTTGAAAGAAATTGCAGGAATTGAGAAGGAGATATGTAATCAAGGATATTTTTAGATGGTTTTGGGACAAATCCCTTGGTGGGTTTATATAGAAAGTTGATTTCAAATGAATAGATGCATCTAATTCAAGATTCAATGATAGGATGCAACTTTCAATCCCATTTCTCAAATGACCAACCAATTTGCTCTTCTCTTTTATTTTGAATTGTAAATCCGCAAATTGTAATTAAAGCTTATTTAGAATGAATTCAGTAACAAAGCTTATCCAATAATATGCGGGCATCGTCAACCTAAAAACACAAATAATAAACTAATTTGTGGCAAATTATGCAATCACAGCTAGTAAATAAAGCCTAAATTTTTTTTCTAGAATCTGTCATCAATCCCAATTGAAACCATATAGTATAAAAACTCAATCGAAACCCCTAAAAACCAAAATCAAACCTCTAGAGGTATTAAACAGTAACCAACCAAGTGATAGGTGGTAAGAACATACCTCAATAAAGTTTTTCTTCTTTTGCTTCTTCTTCTTGGAGGGAGAGTGAAAAGCAAGTGGAGAGGAGAGCAAGCAGAGAGAGAGAAATGCACATGCAAGAGAATTGGTATGAAGTGAGGCATCCTCCACTATATGCATCATTCACTATATGATTCACAACTATATGCATCCTCTACTTTCACTTTGTGCCATCAGGCATGTCCAATTTTTTTTTTACTAAAATTTAATGAAATCGATGGCCTTGAAATTATTTCTTGAGATAAAGGTCAATTATGTTGGGATATGAATATTTGCCTCGTAATAAAAGAGATGCTAGAGTGAGTTTAACTTTTAATTTCTAAAATTTTAGGTAGTTATCTCAAATTACATATTTGCAAGAGCAAGTATTAATAAGTCCACTATTATTTTTGAATTTTGATTTTGGTGGTGGTCGAACCTTTAGCAACAAAAAAATTGGACAATGCCTGGTGACACAAAGTGGAAGTAGAGGATGCATATAGTTATGAGTCATTAGATTTTGTAATAGAGAGTTGAAAAAGCTATTTTCACTTCATACCATTATGTGTTTCTCTCTCCGCTTGCTCTCCTCTTCACTTGTTATGCGCTTTCTCTCCAAGAAGAAGCAAAAGAAGAACTTTATTGAGGTATGTTCTTATCGTCTGTCACTTGGTTGGTTAAAGTCTAATACCTCTAGACGTTTGATTTTGGGTTTCGATTGGGCTTTTATATTATAGTGTTTCAGTTGGGATTCTAGATTTTTTAAGACTTTATTTACTAGTTGGGATTGCATACTTTGACACAAATGTGAGTTTATTGTTAGTGTTCTTAAGTTGATGATGCCCGAATATTATTGGATAAGTTTTGTTACTGAATTCTTTATAAACGAGTTTTCTATTCCAATTTATGGGTTTACATTGTGTTATGTCACGCGGTAGGCAATAAATCATTCTTTTTCAAAATTTGTAGTTTCTTTCTACAAAATTCTTAGAAAGTTTTAGTTATTGCTAGACTAAAATTTTAATCTTTGTTGTATCCTAAAAGTGATTTGTCCAAGACCTAATAACAAACTCATTCTTGAGTGAGGGACAAATATCTAAACGTATCATACATGCCTCAAAGTCAAACTCTCTATCTATTCTCAACCCAATTTCTAACAGTGTTAGTCATGTCATGTAGTAGGCAATTATTGTTTGAGAATATGTGAATTTCATGCTTGTATGTTTGATGAAATGCTTGCGGGAGCCGTTAAAACTGATGCATATGCTTGAGTTTGCAAGTTCTTCTTTAGTCTGAGATTAAGTAATTCAATCACGAGATTTTAAGCTCTCAATACAATAACTTTGGCTATACTAAAAATATCAAATCCTTTGCCATTTTGCAAATCTAGTCTCAAGAGGTTATTGTTTACTTACTTTTCTATTAACCAAGTCTATTTCATCCCCAATTAATTGCTTCTCGCTAGTAAATCGTTGCGCTTTTTTAATTATTTGTTTGAATAATCTTTGATTGATTAATCGGCGAGAAACGATAATTTCTCGTTGAGTTGCCGATAAATCACTTTTAAATTCACCGATTTAACGGTCCATGACCATATGTTATAAAATAACGAGAAAATAATTTTTTTATTTGCCCTAACCTCATCAATACTCTACTCCAGCAATATCAAGAGTGTGTATAAAGGCTACAGAAAGATCAAAGAGAATATAAAAGAAGAGAGAAAAACAAAGGAAAATAATTAGCATCATCATCAAACCTCGTTCCCGATAAAAGGAAAATAATTAGCCAAACTAAATAATATTGAAAGTCGTACCTTTATGTGACATTGAATTTTTTTATTTTGCTAATTTTGTCTTAAATTGTGGCATGTTACTCTTTAATATACATTCGTAGTAAACATTACTTAAAAGATAGATAAAATGTTTATAAAAATACAAAATATAGGCCGGTTAATTTCGATTAACTGTAATAATTACTGCTTAATCTCATAACTCTAATTAATCTTATAACTCTCCTAAAATGATTAGGGTTAGGGTCAGATTAACAATTTAACTACATAGCTATTAACTTTTTTGTAGTCATATGCACTCCAGTTAGAGCCACAGTGTAGGGAAGGAGTAAACTTGTGAACGAAATTGGAAATGACTACATGGAATTATATCTTGTTAAACATCTTACCTTAAACCCATTTCCTGATCTCCTTAGCTTCAGTTCTCTTAGTATCTGCTGAAATATGTTACGATTTCTAGATCGTTGCTTCATCCATGCCTAAAAAGATCGCTTCAGAAATATCACCTCCACGGAGGGAGGAAGCGTTTACAGAGAAGAAAAAGAAGCCTGACGCAGAACCGGTGGAGAAGCTGAAAGAAGATACAAATACAAAGCCAAAGAAGGTGAAGAAAAAGAAGGGTATGAAGAGAAAGAAGGAAACCATTTCCGAAACAGAGACATCACCACTTGTAATGGAGGAAACCATTTCCGAACAGAAGGAAAACCCCATTGTGGGACAGAAGAAATCAGGTGCGGAGATTGATGAAATTTTCTCTGGTATGAAGAGAAAGAAGCCTGAAGCAAAACTGTCTGAGAAGCGAAAGAATGATACAAGTGCAAAGCCTATGAAACTGAAGAAAAGGAAGAGTGAACATCGCGAAAGGGATGGTTTTGTCGATCCTCCTTGTCGATCTAGGAAGAAGACAGAAGATGGACTTACCATCTATACCGAAGAAGAGTTGGGAATTGGAAAGGACAGTGGAGGTACCCCTCTCTGTCCTTTTGATTGTGATTGTTGCTGCTAACAGCACCCATTTGCTTTTTGGGGATTTCAGTTACTTCTTAGAGTTGCC
Organism: Berberis vulgaris; assembly: GCA_963556465.1. NCBI lineage: Eukaryota > Viridiplantae > Streptophyta > Magnoliopsida > Ranunculales > Berberidaceae > Berberis > Berberis vulgaris. The sequence goes on from OY747127.1 coordinate 77,062,817, forward strand.
ATTTCCATATTTGGATGTTGTCTGAATGAAAAAAAAAAAAAAAAATGAAAAAAAGAGAGGAGAATGATTTCAAGTTTTGAAACAATTCGTTTTTTTTTTTTAAAGTTGTCTTATCCATGTACACCACAACCCTCTCTCTCTCTCTCTCGCTGGTTAAACCATATCATGACTTTGACATATCTATAATCCCGGATGTTCTGATGTAACTTTACTGCCATTTGCTTATCTATCATTTGTTTTGTTACGGTGGTTGTTGAATGAAACAAATGAGGGGAATGATTTCAAGCTTTTTGAACAATTCATTTTTCTGGAGTGGTGCATGTACTTTCAATACACTCAACTAGGAGTTCAGGCAGGCAAATATGTTAATATATTGGATTTGAATTAAACCTAGGTTCAATTTTACATTGTTTTGAAAACAAATCTATAGAGCCTCTGTACTTGGGGAGGGTCACGTGACACACGATGTGGCACATTTGTTGTGTTTGAATAAGGTCATTGTTAACCTTTTCAATTAGGGCTTCTACTTCCCCAAACAGTTTTTGCTCCATCCATTTCAACAAATCGACAGGGAAAAAATAACTTCCCCTTCCCCGTCTCCTTCCATCTTCGACCAATTGGTGCCCGAGCCCATCTTGCACTTCCTCAACTGATAAGAAATCTAAATCCTCGTCCTCCTCAAGGGACTCATCTTTTGCATTCAAATTCCTCCATGGACTTCTAATTTGGTAGACTCCCTTCTTCTACCAACAACCATTTTAGTCTCCTTCACAGATGATTAGAGCCCGATCACTTTTTCTTTGTTAGGGTTGAATGGTTTCAATTGGGGGATTCAAGAAGTGGGGTCTGGTAACAACAACATTGCTTCTTCAATAGTGTTTGAGCTCTATAAACCAAGATTTGCCCTGGAAACTTCAGCAACAAAGACTTGCTATGATTATGGGAGGAGGAGACCTTCAGAACCAGAATCGGAAAGAAAGCATTAATGGTAGTGTTTCAGAATCTGGAAATTTCAAAATCAGGTGCTAACGCTGTTGGTAGTACCAAGGATTGTGATTTTGTTTTTCAAGTTAATTTGAGTCTCTCGATTTTAAGAAATACTTCAGCGTGTAAAGAAAAAATGTACAAATTTCAAGGATATATTAAATATATATAATGAATTTCGAAAGTATATGAAATACGTGGAAAAAAAAATGCAAGTAAATAAATATATTAAACACATTAAATGAAGCCTAAATACCAAGAAATAATATAAACATGAAATCTATATATAATTAGAAAATCAGTATACAAGTATAAAAAATGATAATTAGAAAATCAGGGGTGATGAAGTGGTTTCAAAAATAAAAAAATGATAATTAGAAAAAACCTCAAAATTATCATTTATCAAAAAACCTCAAAATTTACAAAAAAAAAACCCGTGAAATAATGTAAAATTACATTTCGTCACATTTCTTTTCAAAAATAACGAAATTTTGGGAGATTTTGTAAAATCTCATTCCTTGGTTGAGAAGACTAATCATGGCAACCCGCTGCAGAGTGGTTTTTTGAGAACTCCCTTTCAACTCATCAAACAACAAGAGAAAAACACATCAAATCAAGGAATAGAGTTCAAGTTTGGTCTTACAGTGGGTAGCCTCAATAGCGAGGTCGAGATTAAAAAAAATTTAACACATCAAATCCAATATTTGAATATGAAGTTTTAACACATCAATCCAATCTTTAATTGAGATTAAAATGTTAGAAATGCTCTTTTTTTGTTGTTGTCATTTTATAGTCAAATAATGGCATTTAATTTAGTTATTCGTATTTTTTTTTTCCAGAAAATGAACCAAATTTTGATAGAATTAGTTAACACCGTGAACGTATACCGGAAATGTATATCTCTTCATTACTAGAGAAATAAAACCCCTCTCAGTTGATTCAACAGTTTGAAGGCAATAGTTAACACACAGGATCCCAAAGCTTCACATGTTTGAATGCATGGAGAAATTGCCTTTTCAAATGTGTGTAGAACAAACAGACCATTAGAACATTGCAGTTAAGAATAGTTGATAGAATATATATGTTGGAAAGAAAAAGAGACGGACAATGAGGGAGGTAGTATACCTTTAGCCGAGCTGTAGTTGCTCTCACAATCGGGGGCGGAGTCAGGATTGTAAATAAAGGAGGGCAAAAAAATAAATCACAGATAATTTAATTCTTAAAATAAATAAATAAATATTATTAAAACAAAGTTTCAAAAGTAGTACAAGAGAAACATATTTTATGTGTCAATGTTGTTGCACATTGGATTTTAGTAAAAATTCTCTGCGAGTTCTCATGTTCATAGGGTTTACCAAATCAGACTCGATTGCTACAATATTGTTGCCACTTAATATCCTCTGCGTTGTAATTCATGCCCGAAGGCTATATAACTGATCCTATAGGGTTTACCAAATCAGGCCCGAAGGCTACAATATTGTTGTCATTTAATATCCTCGTCGCCTCTATCTCGCAGGGAGACTTGCTTTTGCTCCGGTCCGTTGTCTCCACCTTGCATGAAGACGGCTTATCCACGGCGAAGCACATGTGCTTCTAATAATCAGGTGAAAACTCACATAATCTTAACTGATGAGTCTTGAACCTGCGACCTCTTAAAAGAAGAGTTGATGTCCGATCAACTGAGCTTCAATTGGTGGACAAATGTTAATATTAAGAATGTTACCATCCAACTGCTTAGCTGAAGCAGACTACTGTGAAGACTGAAGAGTGTCGATGATGAGCAAACAAGCAAGAGAGAAAGTAAGACCACCTCCATAAATCAATCTATGTCTAATCAAAATCTTATTGTGTGATTGGAGAAATAAATCTCCGTTGAAATCGTCTTGTGCGATGGGAGGAGATTGGAGAAAATCGATCTTTGTCAAAATCATTTTGGGCAATTGAGAAGGTGGAGAGGTGAACTTGCGAAAGGTTTGCGATTTTGTGTATATTTGTATTTTATTATCTATAAGAAGGGACAATCTAAAATTTTAAAAAATGACAAAATTACAAATATTGTTAGTTTGATGAAGTTTCTTAAAAAGCTAAGGAGGGCAAGGTAGATCCGCCCATGCTCACAATACAACCGTCCTTTTGTTGGCCAAAAGATTTCGGGTTGATATACTTGATTGGGTGTCTTTGTACTACTGCTACTATCACCACTACCTGTAAAACCCCGTACTGACAATAAGGTTAAAGAGCTATTAAAGGAGCTAATGTGCCACGTGAGTGACACCCTCCCCAGGTTGTGACATTAGGTTGTTGTTTTGATTGCCTTTGTTATGATATTGTTATCAAGGTAGTTTATTGGAACTTGGAACTACTCGCAGGACAATCAAATCTCCTGCAATAGACATCCTTGCATTTGCAAATATGAAACTTAGGATTGTATAGGCTGTTTCTGGGCATTCTATCCTGAAAAGCAAGAGATGCATTTCTGAGATCTTGGGAATTAGAAATATAAGTTGAAGATTGAAGGTCTAGAACACTTGTAGCATTGAGTGTTTAAGGGAAAAATTGTTACTTTCGGCTAAATATTTAATTCAACGCTTGACAATAATTCACTTCAAAGTTAGACACATTAACAAACACAACTTGATCGATAGGATAAAAAGTGAGTTGCTTGATCTACCCCAATAAATCCTTTGTCTATCCCATTACTTAGTTTACCAACAAAATCTTACAATTACTCGCGAAATGGGGTAAACTTTTCTTTCTTTTGCTAAAAGCAAATCTCGAGTCCGAGATCTCAAATGCGAGACCTATACACCAAATCTTGGATCCGAAAGCAACTTTTCTTGTAAATTAAATTTTATTTACTTTCTTTTCTTTAATATTTTGCAATTACGCAATCAATTTTGTGCGGACGAGTAGATCACAACCCTCCTCTTCTCAATTTTGTTTGCATCTTTTGCTTCTTTTGTTCACCTTCCCCTTTGTTCATTATCCTTTACCTTTTTTACACGTTTTCTCTATTGCCATTTGATTGATGCAAAAAACTGACATGAATGTTGTTGCATGATTTTCGACATCAATAAAAGAAATAACTATTATTTTTGTTTATTTTTTTCTTCAACCTGCAATACACTTCAACAAAGCATAATGGAAGTAAAGGTTATCGACTACTTCACGTGGATTAGAAGACAAATCTGATTTTCAATTTAAATAATTAAGAGAAGAGTAAAATAATGGATGGTGAGAATAAACTAAAAGTTAAAGGAGAAAGAAAAACAATTGAAAAAGAGAAACAAAGATAAAACTTACTTCTTCAATGAAATTAAAATGTAGTACATGCATTTCTCTACCAAGCAAAAATATAAAGTCAAGAACTACAACTAAAAAAAAATTCTCTAAAAAAAACTATCATTTATGAATTTCATGTATGAGGTATGTTTATAAGTAAAAAGGGTTTGAGTGAAATAAGGAAACATGGTTGAGTGAAACGAGGAAACATGGTTTGAATTAAACCAGGAAACAGGTTGAATGAAACAATGAATGGTGTTGGAGTTGAATAAAGAAAGTAGAGATTGTTATATGATAAAGTTGTCCATGTGGACGTCCTAAATTTTATATTGATTTTCTCGAGATCCGTAGTTATTGTTGCTTTGTGGATTTGACTTTATGGGTATTGAGATTGAAATTCTTTAATCCTTATGAATACATTTGAACTCCCATTGAGGTTTCTAGTTGTTGAATTTAGCCTTATTGTGACACTTTATGCATGATTTGAGATTTTGTGCTTGAATTCCTACAAAATGTACAAAATATACGTAATGAGATATTTTTATTTGATAATTGGACTTAACAATTACATATTTATGGGTGTAAAAATCGATGTTTTGGTGCTTATCAGTGGGGTTGGTGGCGTTAAATAATGCTTGCCAAACTAGAAAGAGTGGGTGGGTTTTTGGGGAAAAAAAAGAATTTCGGTTGGGAAAATCACAGGGGTAAATTTGTCTTTTTAAAATAATTGAATGAAATTTATTAGTTAAAATGTTTAAACAAATGATCATGGGTGTTAGACTGGAATACAAAAAGAAATGAGGGTCAAACAAGAATAGACATAAATAAATGGAAGCCAAATGAAAAATGACCCTTTTATAATCAAAACAACGATATCAGCCCATGAGTGGAGCAATGTGAATCAGTTTTTCTAGGTATCGAGGGAGGGAGCGAGGATCCTCCCTCACATGTGAGATTTTGGCTCATTTTGGGAGGGAAGTTAAAAACCCAAAATTTTGGGGGAAGTAAAAAACCCTAGATCTAAAAACGAAAATTGGTGCTCTTTCTCTTTCAGTCTCTCCCACCAACCCTAGATCTAAAATATTTCACTCTCATTCTCTCTCAGTCTCTCCCACCAACCCTAGATCTAAGAAAATTTCACATTCGGCTGTGCTCTGTTCTCACTCATTCTCTCCCAGTCTCTCCCACCCCAAAAATTGAAGAATTACACAGAGAAGAAAACCAGAAGAAGGGACCAGATCGTGTTCAAAGAGCTCACCGGTCTCCATCGAAACGGTTCAAATCCTCGAAGAAAAGGTAAGTCCCTCTGGTTTTCACGAAGTCCTTCTTTGATTTCTATATCTAGGGTTTCCTCTTTCAAATCTTGTTGATGCTTTCTAGATCTAGGGTTTTTTCTTTCATTTCGGGTGGATTTCATGTGGTTTGGAAAACTGGCGGGTGGGTCTCTATAAGATTAAATTTCGGGTGGGTCTCTATATGAAACTGGCGATAGCAGCAGCAGCTACGAGTTATGTTGTGACAATAATGGTTCTGGCAGCTACGAAGATGATGTGTGCTCTGTCAGTGATGCTGATCAGGTGTATGGTTGGGAGGGAATTGTGTTGGTGAGGAAAATGAGGGAGTTGGGATGGTATGGTAGCCAAGACTTAAAGGTTTTTGACGACAGTGTTGTTAGGTTATGGGAGGGTGTCAAGAAGAGGAATTCTTCATGCTTATTAGGTGGTAGTTTATGTAGGTAGGACTTGTAGCTAGCTAGTAATTAGGAGGAGGCAGGAAAATTGTATTTTTCAACTCTGAAAAATTGTATATACATGCTTGTTGGAGTTTTTGGTTGGTGTTAGAAGAAGAAAACAAGATCCATAATCATGCACTCAAGTAGTATAACACAAGTGCTTGTCCTATTTCAATGAAATGAAATGATAATTGGGTTTTGTTCATCTTAATTTTTTTTTTTCGGAAGGCTGTTCATCTTAATTTTACACCCGTTCAATCTTAAATTACATTTGATATATAGCTAGAGCACATATATCCATTAATGGTCTGCTTCAAACCACAAATGAGGAATGAGATCCGCACCATAATCTCCAACTCTAGAGAACCCTTAAGCCAAGGGCTGAAACAATCATGATTGAGATCGAGCTTGTTTTGGCAGTATTTATTTTTTACACATTTTTAACATTTGGGAGGCTTTTGCATGGAGATAACCTAGATGTAACTACAAGCATGAATTCAGTTTTGTAGATCCTCAAGCTCAAATGCCTTCAATCTTCCAATGCCTAAACACAAATTTCACATATGAATGATTTTGTTCATGTTTCATTGATATGGCTGCCTATTATGCAGCTTATTTTCGATAGATTAGATTTCCGCAACATAACTTTATATTTTTATCTATTGCAAGTTTTTATATACTGCTTTAAGTCCTTGTAGCTCATCAAAGTATATATAGGAAAAGGGTAGGATTCATACCTTGATTCAGTGAAAGAAGGTCTTGATATTATTTTTTTGTCAACGCAGGAATGACATACGAAGCTTACGTTGATTATCGTGGGCATGTTTCTGGTGTTTATGTTACTTGGCCAAGTTGCACACTACAAATAAACGGGTACAAGGGTGTTGTCTACAAGGGTTTCAATTTAATTGAAGAAGCCTATGAAGATTATGAAATGTGGAAGGAGCACGAGGCGAGAAGAGAACACCAGTCAAGAACAAACACTGAAGATGTAGTGGACCAACCAAATAATGCTCCTGAGGGTCGTGGCGATCAAGCTCATGAAACCCAAGTCAACGATCCTTGGGCTTTTACAAAGGACCTAATCAACAGTATATTAGTGGTAGTTTTATTGATTCTTGTACTTTTGTTTTTTAAGATTTTGGATGGTATGTGAGATGTAAATGAATTTGTTCAGAAATGTAAATGATTTTGGATGGTATATAATCTGTTTTGCTTATAGTTATCTGTTATGAAATGAATTGCTTCAAGAAAATTGAGTAAATTAAAATGATTCAAAAAATTTTGAGTAAACAGGAAGGCTGCTATGGAATTGCTTCAAGTTTTGTTTGTTTTATGGAATTGCAAAGATTGACCGACAGCTTATACAAAGGCCAATGGTGTTATGGCCTAGTAGTTAGGGCTGTGTGGGTTTGTCCCCCACGTCCTAGCTTTGAATCCCATCTGCGGCATGGTTACTTTCTAATGGGTGTTGACTTACAGGTCGCCCAGTTGATAGGTTATGGGATCCTTAAAAACCCAGCTCGCCTTTCAAAAAAAAAAAAAAAAAAACTTATGCAAAGATTGAGTAAAAGAATTGCTTCAAGAAAATTTGAGTAAACAGGAAGGTTGCTCTGGAATTGCTTCAAGTTTTGTTTGTTTTCTAGAATTGCAAAGATTGACTGACAGAAATAAAACATATTCATTGACTTCCATATGCTACTATTTGGAATTACATATGCAAAGATTGCTCTGGAATTCAATAGTGCAAGCAGTAAGCAGTAAGCTAGTGCTTTGTCAGACTGAATTTGCAGTAAGCTAGTGCTCTGTCAAACTGAATTACTAAGTCAGAAAAATTGATACAAAGTCATTACAACTTGAATACAAACAACCTGAATTACCAACATATCTCAAACAAACACATCTCAAAAAGACTGTCAAACCTTGTACACAGCACCATTATCATACAAAACACATCTTCCAGGTCATAACGCATCTCAAACAAACAAACACAGTGTTTTGAATATAAAGACTGACATTCAAAACACATATCAAAACACTGCTCAAACAAACAAACCTGGCCATAAAGACCATTTCTTCTACGGTTGAATATAAAGACCATTTCTTCCACAGACCATTTCTTCCACAGTTGAATATAAAGACCATTTCTTCCACAGAGCCACAGACCATTTCTGCCTTCCTACCTGATCATCTTCAAAGGTATTTATAGTCCATTGCGTTGGTTGAACCTGACGGCTGCAAAAATTAATAATAAATATTAAAAAAAATAATAGGATGCATACAAAACACATATCAAACAAACAAACCCTACAAAGGACAAACATACAAAACACACATTACAAAATATGTACTTGTGACACTAGCGAGTACAAAAGATCAATTCTTCAGGTTGTAAATAGGCTGACCCCGTATTATCATCCTTAACGACGAAAAACACATAAATCATAAGTGGGCAAGCATACTCACTAATTCATACCTTGTAAATATAACAATCAAATCTGTGTATTGCTTTGAAGAGACATCGCATTGTTTTCACGAGGCATAACACAAGGCATACACTGTAAATCCTACAAAAGACATTTGTAAATATAAGTCACTAATCACTATTCTTGACTTAAGAAAATATACATTCATAAAACACATTGCAAAACATACCAGATTAGTCTCAATGGCCTGATCCTTTTGCATGTCTTTCTTTTTTTTCTTTTGTATCCTTTTACATATCTTCTCGACGGAGGATTTCATCCTTGAATTAGACCGCCGTCCTTTGCTACGAACCGCTAATGGACTATGAATTTGGATGACAGAACTAGCAGTAGTGGTGGTCACTTCCAAATACCCCTGTGAATCAACATGATCATCACCATCACTCCTTGTAAGTTGCATCATCTTCAAAGTAAATCCATTCTTGAATTTGGCATGTCTTTTTTTCATCCTCAGCGGCGAAGTCAGCCATTACATAGAAGGCATTGCACATCTTTTCAAATCGCGCATTTTCAGGCTTCATTCCCCAATCTGAATAAATAATCTTCACCTTTGTATGAGCCCTCTTAACATCTTTCCTCCACCTCCGAATAACATATTTATCAGGTATATCATGAATCCCTTTTTCAAACAAGATTTTCAATACATGTTTGCATAAGATCCCCTTGAATTCAAACAATTGACAATTACACTTGATGGCGAAGTCGGCAGCATTAAAAGAGACTATAAAATTGACTGATCGTTGCCTATCATTTATCACCATGTCTTGTGTAATAGTGTACAACTGAAAGTCACTCCCATCCATAGCTTCACCGACAATTCTACAACATAGATTCTCGGCTATCTCTTCTTGGAACTCCCTAAATTTATTTGTAGCGTAGGCATCCCGAAATTTTATCTCTATTGCATTCGGAGTAATGCAAGGAATCCTTCGGCTATAACATTTGAAGTCCTCTTCAGATTCCTTTTGGACCTTACTACGTAGTGCATTCTCATATTGTTCTACAAATTGCTTTAAAGTGGTCTTCGAATTCACATAACCATCAAAAAAAACATTCATGCTTTCACTCCTTTGAGTTGAAGACATCACGCCCAAAAAGTATTTCGTTGAAATGATGACACCCAATGCATCCTTTCATAGTATAATCCACTCAACCAATCATTTTCATCCAAATTATATTTATCAATAAACCGATGCCAATTTTCTTCAAACTCTTCATGAGACAGGGAATCATAAACTGCTCTTTGCATTGCAAACTTGATCGCCTCATATTCATTACAACCTGACAGCTTTTCGGGCAACTTCTTCATAATATGCCACAAGCACCATCTGTGTCGTGTGTTGGGAAATACAATTTGAATGGCCTTCTTCATTGCCCTATCTTGATCAGTGATTATAGCAGACGGAGTATTGCCATTCATACACATGAGCCAAGTTTGAAAAAGCCAAACAAATTCTTCAACCGTCTCACCACATATCAATCCACATCCCAAAAGAATTGAGTGACCGTGATGATTCACCCCAACAAAAGGAGCAAAAGGCATCTCATACTTATTTGTTAAGTATGTAGTGTCAAAAGTAACAACATCCCCAAACTCCTTGTAAGCTGCTATGCTCCATGCGTCAGCCCAAAAAACATTTCTCAACCTACCTTCATCATCCAAATCCATCATATAAAAAATATCAACATTATTAGCTTGCATTTTTTGGAAGTAGTTATGAAGTGCCATCGCATCCCCCTCACCAAGTCTCAACTTCTTCATTTTGTCCAAATAATTATAACAGTCTTTTTGGGAAAATGGCAAAATATCATGCCCACCAGCTTCAACCACACATGCCAAATAACTCTTATTTGGTATAATACTTGCCCTATCATTAAATTCAAGCTTCTTCTTGACATACAAGCTCATATATAGTTCTATTCTTTGGAAAAAAATTGATTTACTAGGGCTTAACTGATGATTGTGATCAACTGTAACTCTATTCACTACAACTGTTCCATCAAGCCGTATATGAGCTCTAATCTTAACCAGACAACCACATTTGCTCGACCCACGCAAACCCAAGACATTTTTTGCTCTACTTTTTGGTTTCCCAGCCTGACCACATGAAAGCTGAATGAATATAGGTTTTCCATCTTTTTCAGTAGTCAGTACTTTCACTGAAAATCCCTTTTTATTACCATATTCATGATAATAACGTTGGAACTCATCAAGGTTGATGAATTCCATCCCTTCTGTAGGTTCCTTCGTCTCTTCTGAATTTTCTTCCAACAACATACATTCATTATCCTACTACTATCCATTCCTGAAATATGTTTATAATATACAACATCGGTTAAAACATAGAAGCATAGATAAAAATCCTACTACTGTAACTCCTAGCATACAATCATTTACAAAACAAAGGATGTCTAGGCTAGCAAGACCCCGAGTCAGCCAGATTAGCGAGATTACTCTTGTAATCAAGGATAAAAAAAAGTAAGTCTCCCTTGTTGAAGACATCTTTACACAACCCATCAACACAACCAAAATTTGGTCCAAAAGCTATAATTTTGCTATTGATTAATGATTTTTTTTTTAAAGTAAATAAATTGACCAACCAACAAAATTATGTATGAGCATTTAACAAGAAAAGGGAAAACATCTTTGCATCACCTGAGCTCGATGGAAGTTGATTTCTATTATGCAACTGGAGTTTTGTTCAATAATTTAACAAATGAATGGAAGCTGCATTGTGCCAATCCTTAATATTTTTAATATCATCATGGGGTGAATCATTGAGATAGTGGTTCAATCTGCCCTGTGGTTTAGACATATGTTAGGGAGAAATGTGATTTGTTGGTATCTTTGAGTGAGCACATGACACAACTAGGGTCTTGAAAGTATAGGAATGTACTGATGTGTCCCATTTCATGGCCTAATTAGTGCTTATGATAGTATTATGCAAAAAACTGATGATTTTTTTATTTATTTATAAATTGCAGCTCATTTGGCAAGATAATGTTGATCCAGACAATATGACTTATGAGGCACTATATTCTCTTAATTCTTGCACCATTAGGATATGTGTGTATCTCCTATAGTTTTTAGTTAATAATGTTATAAAGGGCTGGGAGTTCTCATTGTAGATAATGCATGTTCTTACATCCTGATGAGAAAGTACCAGTTCTGTATTGACATACTGACAGGTTCCTAAGGTTACTACAGATGTTTTCATAACTGAACCATGTCTTGGTTGCAGTATGAAGTGGCTTATCATTGTTTATGTTTGTGTACTTACATGCAAATTTTGGGTAAAAGCACAGAGAACTTGTTTACTCTATTATTGTTTGTGTTTTGTCCTAGGCTTTCATGTCGATGCATTTTGTTGGTAGTACTCGCAAAAAGTTTCAACCCAATCGGAGCAATTACCTTGTATAAAAGACCAAGGGATCAACTTGAGATCCAAAACCAGATCTAGTTTAATCATAAAAGACATGAAATTAAACGTATAAAAGAGTAGTTTTCATGAACTTACTGTTCGATTTCAGGGTGGAGAGAAAATGGCAGATCTCTTCGACTTCGCCGGAGTTAATGCTCTTCGACTTTGCCTGATTTCAACGCCGTCGTCTCGGTCTTCGATTTCTTCGATTCAGGGTGGATAGATATCGTCTTCGATTCAGAGATAAAGAGATGCTCTGTTTTTTGGGGGAGAGTAATCTCTTAAGCTGCCATTGGAGGAAAAAAAATTTCATTTTGGAGCCAAAATCTCACGTGCGAGGGAGGATCCTCGCTCCCTCCCTCATTCCCTAGAAAAACTGAACGTGAATAGAAATAGAAAAATAATGATGGAAAACCCTCTTTTGCATTTTCGTTTCCACCCCATGGGTGGAGATGCTCTAACATTGACAAATGGAGGACCTAAATCCTTTATTAGTTCAAATAACAATACCTAGATTCAAAATTTCCTTTCAACAAACATGTTCGGCCCTACAATAGGACATAGGGGTGAAAGTTGGGTCAAATTTGGTGGTTTGGTGGCACACTACTTGAATCCAACTAAGCGGTAGTGAACATCAACCATAACCCTAGCCCAATCCTTCTCACGGTGAGATTCGTCTATCCATGCCCAATTGGGTTGGTCAAGTTTGATGTTTTGATTTTGATTTTTTGATTTATACTTTTTATTTTTTATTTTTATGGAAGAATGTGAAAGATTTATACCAGTAGAAGGTTTAGGTACAAATTTCACATTTTTTTTAACCCTTAACCCCTCCCCACTCCATGTCGCTAGTTGGGTTCGAATCCGTGACGTGTGATTCCATCTGCCACGTATATTAACTCAGTTGGTACATCTTTGGCTACAAATTTCCTCCACTTGACTAAACTGATCCGAGCATTTCGAAAAAAAAAAAAAAAAAAAAACTTGTTTCGGTTCAATTAGGCTTGGTTGGATTGTTACGTCTATTTACTATGTTTGTGGCTTTTGGCAATTATGCAATCACACAACTAAAATATAACGTGGGTTAGGCGTGGGCTTTGAGTTAGTTCATTAGGCAATCTCTCAAAACAATTAACCTGGGCCATGGATCTAATTAAAGACGAGCCCATTGTATGTTATGTTTCGTTCGGCTCATTCAGGCGTAAGCCCTAACCCTAGAAAAAATCTTTTATAAACCACGCTAGCGACCCAAAGCTAACACATCACCTATTTCTGCCTCTGCTACCTCTCTTCTTCCTGTCGTCTCTGCTCGTAAGGTCTCTGATCCATCTCCTTTTTCTTTTGTTTAGTTGTCTTTGTGAAGTTGTTACAAGTTTGATCGATAGATAGATAGATGCAAAGGAAGACGCCGTGATTGGTTTGACTATGATGATTGTGAAAGGTCTCGTTCGTCTGAATGGATGGAACCAAATTCCGTCCTTGACGACCACTCTATATATCACCACCCATAATCTGAGTCTTTTTTCTCCAACCCAACTCTTCTTGCTTTTGATTTAAAGTTTTGATTTTTATGGCCAATGATTATACTAAAAATTATGACAAGCATATGTCTGAATTTTTCTCTGTGGAACAACCTAATCTTCTCTATGAGGCCAGTTTACCAATTTTTGTTTAATTTTATTTTTATTTTTATTTTTATTTTTAAAGAGTCAATGATGAGACATAGTACAAAAAATTGTCACAAATGAATTGTATAGTGATTATATAATTACTACTGCCTTCCTTCTGAGACTCAGTTTGTTGTGTTCTTCAAAAAGTTTGATATTGAGAGGGTCAGATGATGATCAGTTGCATAGTTCAAATGAGATTTCTAAATAAATCTCTGATTACAATTATCTATTTAGTCTTTCGCTCCTATCTGATGGCCTGGCCATGTTATAAAAAACATCAGTTCTCTTTATGTCAAAGGGGTTATCTTGATTTATCTATGAAGCATTGATCCATAATGCTTTGTGCAAAGAGCCCCTAACAAGGATTAAGTGGCATTTAAAGCCTTAATTTGTCAAGATTTTCCAGAGATTAGGGTTACGCTTGCCTCTATATTATGATCTATTTTGGTATTAAATATGTTTATTTAAAGTGGTGGTTGCAGTGATTATAAAAAATTCCTCGTTCTGAATGCTCTAATGCAATTGCATGACAGACACTTATACACCCATAGAATATGAGCTTCACCACTTAAAACGAATTTGTTTTCAATTTTTAAATGTTTATTAATTTTCAATATTTTGCACTAATGAATACGACGACAATTTTGATATGATGATATTATGTGGCGGCTATCCTCCATTCTTTCCTTGAAGATGTTAGTTTTTGTAAATGGGGATTTGTTGGAATTAGGCCATACATACACAATGCATCAATTGTGAATTAATTTGGTATTGGAACTTTCTGTTTCAAATGGGTGCTCAAATTAATTTTCAGAATCTCTGCCAAAGAATGCCATCACATAATCGAATTTTTGCTTAATTGTCTAATTCCCGTGGTGATGCGTCCAACTATTCATCTTCTAAACAGTGGTGTGGAAAAGGCAAGTATATTGCAAGTTTTGCTAAAGTAGTTTTTTCTCTGGTGGACATCAATTTTCATGATGAATTCAAAATTAAGGGGCATATATCAAGTTTTGTTAAAGGGATTTGTCGTAATCATGTGAAATTCTCATGATTCATTGAAGTTTTTAGGGAGTGGAACTGTTTTCTTGTTTTTGAAGCTGGTGGGGAGTATCTTAAGAGACCAAACTAGACGGTTGTAGCTTGCGGCATCTTTATCAGTTTATGGTGTGTTGATCAGTTTTGGTTTTTAATGAGTTCCGGGATCCTATTAAACCCCTTTGTACCAGGCTTGAAGCTATATGGTATGTTAGGAAGAAAGGATTGTATTTTGAATCAGTATGGTATGTGGAACTTAGAAAACATTCATACTTTATCTAGTAAAGTAGACAATAATTAGTGGTTATTGTGTTTGATTGTGTACCTGGGTCAGAGAAAAATTGAGAGTTTGGTTGATGTTAGGGGTTAACTCTTACTGGATGATGTTATGAAAGGAAAGAATAATCTTTAAAATCTAATTGGAGTAATTACAATTTAATGAATTCCTTAATGCTTCACTAATGGAAGGCATTGTGAAGACTTAACTAATGCTTTAAACTGTAAAGACCCATTTGCAGATTGGGTTGGTTGGCTTTGTGAAACAGTCCCGAGCCCTCTGGTATAATTTTGAAAAAGCCAATGCTGGCACACTACCGTTCAGTTTACAGAGCTTTCCAGGAGAATGCTTGATTCCGGCTGTTGGAAGTCACATGGAAGACCAAATTATCTGTCCATGCAAAATCTTTCATGGTGCAAAACTCACAATTAGGTTCTAGAGGTTCAATGTTTGATTGATTTTTCTAAGGGGAATTCTAATTGTCGAGGAAACCAGCTAGGAAAACAGCGCTTGAAACAAAGAATAAAACAGATTTGAGAAAGACGCAATAATTGAGAAAATTCTCTTCTTTCCATTATCTCTTCTTCTCCCTAAACTATCCAACCAACCTTTGAATTGAACACCCCCCTAAACCTCTAGCACTACCATTGTTTTTAACTACAGAAATTCTAAATGTCGAGGAAGTGGGCGAGGAAACCAGCGAGGGGAAGGAGGTGGCAGGGGGTGAACCGTTCACCCTTCTCGGGATGTGTGTCCACTTTTTTGGTGCGCGCATCCCGAGGGGGGTGAATGGTTCACCCCCTGCCACCTCCCTTTCCTCGCTGGTTTCCTCGTCATGTAGAATCACTCTTTTAACTATAATGACTTGCGAGAGTTCAAAATAGGTGTGCTTAGTAGGGGCGGCCACGGTTCGGGATTGGGTTGATCTCGATCACAGCCTCGATTTTACAATAACAGGATGGAATGGTCTTGGATTATGGATTTTTTAGGACAGAACCGGTTACTTCGGACTAATTCGAACTGGGATGAAACCATTCCATCTCGCGGACCAGTTTGAACCGGGACGAAACCATTTCATCCCGAAGAAGAAGTGGTGGACAGTGATGGCGGTATGGTCGTGTTGCTGGAGGTCTGGAGGTGAGGGAGAAGCAGAACCTGATAGGTTTGGGTAGTGGATGAATCTCTATGGGATTGGGGTTCTTTGTAGGAGGAGTGTGATTGTGAGAGTGAGTCTCATTCGAAGGCTTGAGCTTCATACATGCAGATTGGGATTTGGATGAATACATACGAATAGGGACTTGGAAGATTTGGTTTGATGAAAGCTGGAAACAAAGTATAAGTAAATAGCGTATGAACTAGGGGTGGGCACGGGAAGGGACTAGATATACTTATTTCTATTCCTATTCCATTCCGTTCATACGGGATCGGGACGGGATGCGAAGATTATCATCATATAAGCGTAAAAAATAACTTTCTTATAATTAGATATAGACGTGGCATGCAAATATAAGGGTAGTCACTAAAACAATGTAGTCGAGTGGGTTGATTTTTAGAAAATGACATGATAAATGGGACCCACTAAGAGTATTGTGTCGCTGTGATGGCCTCTCAACTGATTTTACAATTTCATTACTGTGGGAAACAAAATTCATGGTTCCTTGACAAAATGACATTCATCTTTTGTTAGAAAAGAAATATAGGCCTATTGGTGATGCTCTAACATATTCATAATGGTTTACCATCAATACATATATCGTAATTAAAAACAATTATTTTTACAGCCCGGGGCATCTCAAATTCTTGGCTCCGCTCCTGAATATTTCCTTCTGAATATGTATTACTCAGTTAATTGTTATTTTTCATATTCACCTGGGTATTATCAATATTTAGAAGTTAAATAATTAGAGCCACTTTTATTGGGAATCCAAGCAATGTTATCTTTCTATTGCTTAATGAATATTTATTTATGTTACCACTGCAAACACCATGAGTTTCTGTCAGCCATTTGTAAGTTTATATTAATAAAAATAAATAAATAAAGAAAATATTAATAATAAATATTAAAAAATTAGCTCGGGACGGGACGTGATTGGTGGGATTGAAAATCTTCATCCCATCCCATTCTAGATCGGGACTGGATCGGAATGAAATTATTTAATTCCATTAAGACCCGAAAAAAATCGGGATGAGATCGGGACGGGATTGGGATCGCGGGATGGGATGCCCACCCCTAGTATGAACCAAGCCAAATCCATCACTCTATTTCTTTGTTTTCTATTTGGTGTAAGAAAGCAAATTAATGAAAGAAACCATAGAGGATCTCACTAGCTTTTGGTTATTCTATTCATCAACATCATCATTCACAGTAAACACATTGGCTCTTGAAAAGATATAAAACCAAAACGCCCAAGTCTGATCTAAACATAACATCCATGGATAGGTCAATCGAATCGATCGAAAGCCTCCATAAACACTGACGATGCCTTTGCATCCTTGCACTAGAAACCAACATCACAAAAAAAAATTTCTAACATAGAGAGAACCAAAAAACCTCTCTTTGGTTTTCGCAAGTCATCATTGTTAATCGAAACTTGAAGAGAGAGAGACTTGATGATGAAGAATAAGAATTTAGTGACCTTTGATCGAATTGAAGAAGATGGAAGAAGTGAAAAATGTTTGATTTTTAGGGTTTCTTGCAAGTTGCAACAATCAGCTTTTGGTTTTAGTGGGTTTTCCAAGCAACAACAACGCAACATTTGAGAGAGAGGAATCGGTCAAATCAAAGAGACCTTATTCTTTTCCAACTTCTTTGTCTTGGAGCTTTGTGCTTTCGATATTAGGGCCTTAGAGATTAGTTTACATAAACGGGACTGTTCGGGATGAATCGGGATTGGATTTGTGGAATCGATTTTGTTCCGATTTCAACCGGTCCGGGATTGGGACCTGGATGAAAATATCTGAAATTGTTTTGGCATGGTTTGAAACGGTTCGGAACCATACCGATTTGGATCGGGATTCTTGCCAAGTAGTGTGTTGTTTATAACAACATGATAGAAGTAGGGGTGGGCATCCCATCCTGCGATCCTGTCCACTCCCAATTTTTTTGGGTCCTATTGGGATTGATCTCGATCTCGTCTTGTACCGATCTAGAGTGGGATGGGATCGGGATGAAGATTTTCAATCCCGTCTATCTCGTCCCGAACCGATTTTTTCTATATTTAATATAAAACTATTTGTTGAAATGACTTTTATTTGTTGTTTTATTTATTGATATAACTATTTTATTCTCACAAACTTTCATGCCACTCACCTAGATAATGTATCTAACTCAAAACCTTTCATTTTTTTTTCCTTCCTAACTCTTGACAACAACAATATGTGCTCATCGTAATTTTTAAATGACAAACGCATTGATAATTTTCGTTAGCAATGTACAAATAAATGATCTTCAATAGTGGTTTAAAAAACCCGGAGTAAAAGCTAATGAAATGTGTAGATAATAATCAATGGCTTAATGTTATATAGTTGTTCTTAGAGTGTGTGTTTGGTAAACCCAAAATTTTTAATTTTGCATGTTAAATTTTTAATCCAAAATTTAGTACATGTTCATCTCGTCCCGTCTCGAACCTGTTTGGTATGGGACGAGGTCGAGATGAGGTCTATCCCGTCCCAATCCCGAACAAATGGGATGGGATAGGGATGAGGTCCATCCCGTCCCATTTTGTCCCCTGCCCACCTCTAAATAGAAGAGCCGGCCGGGACGAATCCAGAGGCGGGGATGTTACCAAAGATGATAGGAGCGACAACTATGCCATTACTAGTCAGAAAAGAAAAAAAATGAGTCCAAACCAAACCCAAAGCATCAACCCGAAGAAACCTAAGTGAAGGCACAAATTGACGACAATGGCTTCCTCTGCCTTTGCATTACCACCAAACTCAAAACTCAAAACACACAACCAAAGTGGGTGTCTATCTGTCTTGCACAAACCCTCTTCCACCCTCCATTAGCCACTATTCACGTTTTTCAACCAAACCCTCCATCATCTCTGCTGATGAAAAACCCTTGCAAAGTTCATGTGTAGTCGCTAAAGCCATCAAATCTAAGACCATCCGAGCTTTCAACTTAACAGGTAAAATTGTCTTCAATCCGTGAAAATTCGCCCAACTGCCATCCGTAAGTGGGCGCAGGAAATTTTGTATTGAAAGCAAGCAAGTCTACGACTTATTCACACTTTATTAAAAGTTTGGATTTTGAATTTATTGACTCATTGTGTGTTTGCGTGTTTCACGCGAAAGGTCACTCATCAACACCTTGTAATTTTGAATATTTGATTGCTTCACATGCATCATCATCAAAACCCATTCCCGATACCTTTGGGTTCGGGGATTGGGTTGACTTAATTATAGTCATGCATATTGGGTTGTGAATGAACGATGAAATTAGATCATTACAATGCGATCGTGAAGACTCAACCAAAGGCCATGTTGAATGAAGATGAAATCAAACAAGACCCAATCAAAGTCAACCAATGATGAAGTAATTTTCAGAAATCGAAGTCAAAGATATGAAAATTGGTCAAACAATGTCAAAGCTTCAAGAATACAAATCCAAGATGGTCGAAGTCCAAAAAAGTGGACTATGTCAAGTGGCATTTGAAGATAAGGCAAAAATTACTTATGAATAGTCAAATTTCAAAGGAAGTGCTAAAAGCTATTTGGAGGAAAAAAAATATGTGGGGACCAAATTTAAAGTTTGAATTTGGAACATCTTCTTACATGAGAATGAATATTTTCTTGAGTATTCCATCACTTTGGACGTGCCCATGTGTTTAAAGGAGAAGCATGTCGTCATATACCATGACATGTGACCAAGAGAAAGCTTTTGTTTAAAAAAAGATGTTTGGATAGAGCAAAGTTGACTTCACCCCTGAAGTGTCACTACAGCAGACGACCATTTTGATAAAGCATACAGAAAGCAACTTTCCCTTCGGTAGTAGCTCTATCTGCTCCTTAGTCGTAGCAGTTAGGGTAGCGACTCTTGCTAGTTCAATCTGTTAGTAGCTTTAGTTAGAGCTCTCTTTTTAGTAACCCTCTCCTTTCGGTTAGAGCTGTTTATTTGTTCCGATCCTTTTTTCCAGTGCAACTTATTAAGATAGCCTCTAGGTAGGTAGACGGGTTGCGGAGACTTGGGATCTACACTATGCTTTTCTTCAAAAGGTTTACTCAACTAGGAGAAGACCATGTTACAATAGAGAAGGGAAAGCCCACTTTGGAAGCCATTTGACCATGAGTTCACAACTTAAGATCAGAAAGAAAAAAAAAAGACTCCATCTCGTCTTTAAAGCAATGGTCTATGACTCCGCAGTTTGCTTAGGTTAGGAGAGCTCCTTTGTTATTTTTGTTCTACCATTAAAAGAAGGATCACAAGCCCTAGACCCAAGCTAAATAGCATATTCATCTACACCTGAAAGGAAAGGGATGAAGTGAGCAATAGCTTATTTTATTTAATCAACAAAATCCATTCTTTGTCCTGCGGATCTTCCTCCAACAAAATCAATGACATCGAATCTAATTCAACTCCCTCCCTTTCCAGATTAGCCTACCGCTCCATGGGCTTCTATCCCCTTGGTCGTCTTCAAAGGATATTTCAAGAGTAAAAATATCTCTCCCCTTCTTCTGGCATCACAACCTATTCTATTCTCTATCAGCTTCTGAAACAAGTTCTACTACCAAGCTAGTGGGATCAATCTCTTCTACTAATTTTTTTCCCTTTGAATCTTGATAACCTTACCTCGAAACAATGCCATTAAGCTTCCCTAGTCCCAACATGACTGACTAGGCAAGGAAAAACAACGGATGCAACCTCCACTCGGATCAACTACCTTTACTTTAGAGATGAGAAAGGAGTAAAATATGCTAGCCATTTCCCCTGAGCCAGGCGAGGATGAAATTCATGCCTTTAGAATACCCTACCCACTAAGACCTATTGCCCTTACTCCAACAGATTCAAAGCAGGTAGACCTTTAGATTAGACAATTCCTACTGCTATGCTAAAGGCTAGAGAGGCAAAAATAAGGTCATCTCTTCCTTAATTTTATTATTCCTATCCCTTTGAATAGCAAAGTACCCCAAACAAGGGCATCAAGGCTTTCCTTTCCTTTTGAAATGCATGTTCTCCGATGCAAATGAAGAAGATGGTGGTATAAAAGTAAGTTAAAAGGCATCAGTTTACTCTATTGAAAGGTAAGAAGGGATGTGACTTTCACTATTGAAAATATGCTCTGGGACGGAAAGGAATAAAATGAGCTCTTTTCGTAATTGAATCGGCTGTGAGGGATTTACTGACCTAATGTGCCCAGAAAAGGATGCTAGAGGCAATGGAATTTTTTTTGTACGAGGAAGGGGACATGCAGGAAGATGGGGATGAATAACAAATAGGCTGTTAGCTCCATCAGGGATTTCCTTCTTAAGGCGGGAAGGAAAGGCAAATGCCTTCTTCTCAAAGCCCGCCCTTGATCCTATTGTTATTGCTTTTGATTCACCAAATAAATTAGCCCTTTCGCCGCTTTGCTGTTACAAAATCCACTTAACATTCAAAAGGGCGGTGATTGGCCTAATAAGAGTCAGTAAGGTTTAGGCTTGACTAGCAGGCACAAGCAACTCGAAAAAATCTCTTCGTGGAGAATTCGGATGCTCGGAAATGTGTGTTTTCTATTTGCGTTGCCCCACCAAATCCAATTCTATTTGGGTAGGTGAAGGGAATACAATTGCTCTACTGATAGTTAAGTTGGAACTCAATCTGGCTTTTGGCTCCTATTCCCGCCGCCGTTATCAGTAACAAAAACAACTATATTTGGACTATCAAGGGGGGATTGACGTTCTCCCTGCGCATGCAGTTACTAAAATGGAAGCCTTTCCCACCATCTGAGGATTCAACAAGAATTGGAGACCCATGGCCAATGTTTAGGACCTAGGTATTTTTGCATCTGGGTACAAAAATGACATTAAGTGTTTTAGTGGTGTTTATTTAAATAACCAGTATGATTTTACAAGCAAGGATGATGTTCCTTTTGCTCGAGTGTCAAAAGCTTAGCGTACTCTTTGCAGAGGAGGTAGTTGCATAATCGAGTGGGCTAACACAGGACCCATTTTGACTCACCTTGACCCCTTTTGACTACTTTCTATGTAATGCCATCATGTTTTATAGTGTAATGACATGATCTTGACTACTTTGTTGTGTGTGGGCTGTGTTTCCTTGCTTTCTAAGGTATCGACTTGCTGGGCTGACTCGTGAAGCTATAGAGATGAGTAGTTCAACTGTGAGTGTTTTCGGTGCGGATAGGATAGTTCAGTCCAATATAGGTGGGAAATCACTATTAGCGTATATAATATCAATCTGCAAAATGTCTATTGCTTTCTTTTTTTGCTTACTAAAATTCTATTACTTTTTCTGCCCCTGCCAAATGTTCCAAGCACGCCTTTCTTTTACTTTTTTGCTTGCTTTCTTTTCATTTGTTTGTGACCAAATTCCCAATGATTTGCTCCGGTTAAACTGGGTTGCCTCTAAAAAAAGTGAAAGCTAATGGAGTCACGTAACTTCGCTTTTCAGAAATAGATAGGAAGGCCTTCTTTAATGATGTTTGGAAGGCGGAGGAATCATGCCCAATTTGTAAAAAAGAATGAAAGGGCTTTCTTTTTTACAATAGAATGAAAGCGTTCCTATCTTTATTAAAGAAAGCCTTCCTATCTATTGTAAAGAAATCCACTTACCAGGCGGAGGAATCATGCCCAATTTGTAAACAAGAATGAAACAATTGCAAATGGGGCTCAAAGTTGCTTTTTGGGACAACTTGTACGCTCATTCCGGAAGATAATGAAGTCGACTTCACTTTTCCAAGACCAGTCTATAAATAACTACATCTTCATTTGCCTTCATCAACTTTGGGAGTATAAGAAAATTTTGTTAAGAGCTATTCAAGAGTAGCAAATCCAGCAAAAAAAAGTGCAAATTTTTTGCCATTGTTTAAGAGTAAATATCTCCATCTGTCCATAATATCTTTAAGTGATCTTAAAATGAAAAGCGAGAGATCTAGAGCTTTAGGATTGAGCTTAACCTAGACTAAACAATTTTTTTTGTTTTAGATCTAAATGCCCTAGAGAAAAACCTTTCATTTTAACCAAAACCTTAATGTTTATAAGGGTGAACCTCACTTCACTTTATAAAAGAAGTGAAAGATTCGAGCTTAAAATTTATCTCATCTGTCTATTTGAGATACATTTTTGGAGAAACCTCTTTGAGTGTTAGCTTGCCTAAACTCAACCAACCCCATGTGGGTTCTTGAATCCATGGAGTGGATTCATACGATTAAGTGTCACGAGAGATCTCAAGCAAGCAGGTGACGAGCCTTGGTTGTGTTGCATTCCATGATGGTGTGATTTCGTCTATTAGATAAGTCTCATGGAGCACAAACATGAGACCATATAGTATCTCTGGAATCTAAAGCATATGTCTGCAAGACTTAGTTGGGTTGCATCCCACGTGACTGCCAAGGTATTCGTAAGACTCGCGGAGTAGAATACTTGGTTTGTGTTTGTAAGTCTCAAATGAGCATGACGACTTGACCTTTTGTGGAGCGCTATTTGAGAGTGTTGTTCTCTTTTAATCAAGATGATAAAAGTTTGAGGCATGTGAGCCCTTTTCCATCGTGGAAGTAACCAAGGTAGTAAAAGTGTTGTAGGTGTAGGCGAAACAAGACCCCCTTTTTACATCTTTAAGTGAAAAAACGAGGCGAGCGATTTACGAACGCATTAAAAAATCACAATTAAATTTTAGAAAATACAAATAAATTCATTTTAATTTTATTTAGGCATTTAATAACAAATTGAACTTATAATGATATATTATTGATAACTAGTCATGTAAATTTTTTTTTTACATAATTTTTACTATAATAATGATTAAAATTTCATATATTTTCAATCAATTCAATCACCTAATTATAGTGAGAAGAAAAATCTAAATAATTTTAAATTTATTTCAAGATATCCAAGTAACTAACAATTTTAATAAAGATTTTCCTATATTAGTATACTATATAGCAAATTAGAAATTTAGTTGTATGCTAATTCTTTGAAAATAATTACTATAAACAAATAAATAAATAGACAATGAAGATGTTTGTATGGACTTTAGTATATTTGAAAATTGGAACCAGTCTCTGTGTAAAAATATGTAATTAATTTCTATTGTAAAAATAAATAAATAAATAAATAAATAAATAAATCTCTTTTTTTCGCTTTATTGACCAAAGCGTGTTGCCACCGGTTCGCCTCACTTTTCACTTTAAGATGTCATTTTGGCTATCCGTAGCTACATTGGAGGTAACTGATCAGGGCCAATCAAAACTCGACTTAGGTGAACTTCGTTATATCTATGTGGTATTGTCTCTTCCTCTCTCTTAACATACTTATGAATGTCTGTTTATCTTACTATCTTTGATATCTTATGTGGCATGTTTTAAGTTGTATTGTTTTTCAAAATTAAAGTTTAACTCGCTGATATGTGCATCAAGTCTTGGATCTACTTTGCAAAAGTATTTCCATATAATCGACTTTTAGATTCCAAGAACAAAAGGTAAATCATTTCATTCATTCCATATCCTTAATTGTTTTATTGGTGCTAAGGTACATGAGATTATTTTGGATAAGGATTTTATATCCTACTAACCTTTCATTCTTTCACATTTTTTTTCCAAAGAAATGATTTCCTTAAAAAAAAAAAGAATATTCACTCCCTTAGTCTTGATCATCATATCTTACAGTACACATGAGTGGTACTTTAGAGTTACCACAACACTTTCAATAGTTACATACATTGATTTGAATGGTGCATTGGTAGCTCCAATAGGTGTGTGAAAAGAAATGGACCGACCATCTTTTCCCTAGGAAAGCATCCCAGGTCTCCACTCTTCTTTCCTAATGGGCATCTAAAAATTTTGAAGCAACTTGCATATGTAAAAGTGGATGAGAATAAGTGTGATATATATTTGCAAAAAAAAAATTAAAAGTAAAATTCATTTCCATTATAGTGTTCTTTCCCATAAATTTATTTATTTTTCATTATTTCTTTCTTGTCAATCTATATGCTTTTCATACATAGATTTCAAAATAGCTTTGGTGATTCAAGAACTTGTTAAAGCTTCAAAATCAAAATCAAAATATTAATAAAATCAAAATGTATAACATTAAATAGGCAATTTTTATGGCCATATTATCCAATACTATTAGAAAAAAAATTTGTAATCGTCAATGTGCATGGATATCACTCAGCCTCAACACCCACGATGAATTTACTCTTGACCAATACGGAGCAACGGGATGGTTGCCAATGATACAAGTCTGAGAAAACAACGAATAACCCAAATATGGTTGCTACACTGCCACATGAGATGATCCCGCAACTTTTTCAATGATCATAACAAGAGTCCCTAGTACTAATCCAATGGTTAAGGCGAAAAGGAATGAGGAGCATACAAAAAGTAGTATGGGAAATAGGGCAGAGTTGTTTCTACGAAGACCTTTTTCGAAGGTGCTAAATTTTAAAAACACTACTAGCATAGCTAATGAAGTGACCTCGAAGATGAAATTGAGGCTTTGATGAAAGCAAGTAACATCACATTCATTGATCACGGGTTTAACAACCCTTTTATCTAGAACTACTAAAATTTATATTTAACCTCCGTGTTTGGGGTTTGACAAAATTTATATTTAATTGATGTAATAATAATACCATAATAGTTAATTTTAATTGAACATTTCTTTTTACCTAATTTATGAATGGGAAAATTAGTACTCTAATGGCAGCTAAATATTTAGTAGCTAAATTGTTGCATTTTATTTCTTTATCTCTTATTTTGTTAGTTATTTTTATTAGTTTATTAGGAAAAATAAATAAAATAGGCCCCAATATAATTTGATAAAAAAAAAAAAAAAACCCCTAATATTTACATTCTCACTTTTTTTCTCTCCACCTCCTCCCCTTCTTAACAGCCACTGTCACATCAATCCCACAACAAAAACAACAACTCTGTTGCTTTAGATCCTGCATGAACCAATTAGGAATTTCTCACAAGTATTGATTTCAATCTCACAAGCAATGATCTTAGTGGGAAGGTTGGACAAATTTATGATTATCCAGGAATTGGCGGAGGGAATATTGGAAAGAGTGGAAGGTTGTGATTGTCGAGATGTTGTGGTGGTAAGCGGAGGAAAGTTCAGTTGGGACGATAAAGGAGGAGATACAGTTTTTAAAAATATAAATTTGAAGATTAGAAAGGGGGAGCTTGCTGCTATTGTTGATACTGTTGGATAAGAAAGTCTTCGATTATCTTATTATCTTGTGGTAGTCTGATTTGGGTTGGTCGAAGGTGGTGGTGGCCTGATTTAGTTGGCCCGCCAGGTGATGGTGTTCTACAAAGAAGAACAAGAAAAAGAGAATGGGGAGAAATAATTAGAGAAGATCCGTAAGGGACGGAGAGAAAAGAGAGAGAGACAAGATGAGTTATCTAATCTAGAAAAAGAATGAGAAGAAAAGGAAAGAGATAAAGAAATAACAAAAAAAAGCAACAATTCTAGCTGGCCTGGGAGGCGCGCCTGGGTCGCTGCCTGGACACTCCTTGGCACGTGCGCCTGAGAGGGTCCAAGGCACGTGAATGGGTATTTTGGAGGGAGTTTCAGCAGCAACAAAATTTTTCCCAATTTTGATTTCGATTTTCAGCAAATCCTCCCTCTCCATCGAAGAAGAAAACCGAGAAGAAATCAAGTTTCTCGAAGCTTGGTTTATCTTCCCTCCATCACATCTTCCTTCCCCATCGAAGAAGAAGCTCCATCGCACCCTCTCTCCCCATCGAAGAAGAAGCTCCATCGCATCCTCCCTCCCCATCGTCGACTCCACCAAGAGAAGAATCGAGAGAATCAGCTCCCCATCACACGAAGAAACCAGAGAAGGTAAGTGCCAAACTTGATTTCTTCTTGTGGGGTTCTAGATGTAGGGTTTCTAGATCTAGATGTAGGGTTTCTGATAAACTTTTTTTTTTTTTTTTTTTTTTTTTTTTCTGTTTTTTGTATGTGAGTTTTAAGAGCAGTAGTTTTTTAAGAAACAATTTTACATCAATCCTGCTACCAGTCAGCCCAATGTTGCAGGTTTGATCCTTGCAGGGTTTGCTGACTTCAAGACAGAGTTGAGCCAGTCTGATATGTTTGATGCCTGCCTCCAGGTCAAGATACTGAATGTGGTTGATGTTTCGTATGGGGGCGAGAATGGTTTTAATCAAGCCATTGAGCTGTCTGCTGAGATTCTTTCTAATGTGAAGTTTGTCCAGGAAAAGCGGTTGATTGGCAAGTATTTTGAGGAAATCAGCCAGGACACTGGGAAATATGTTTTTGGAGTGGACGACACACTCAAGGCACTTGAAATGGGAGCTGTTGAAACACTTATTGTGTGGGAAAATATGGATATTAACCGTTATGTGCTGAAGAACGTTACAACTGGTGAGATTATGATAAAGCACTTTAACAAAGATCAAGGCGTATATCAAAGCAACTTTCGAGATCCTGATACTTCAGCTGAGTTAGAGGTTCAGGAGAAGTCGTCACTGCTAGAATGGTTTGCAAATGAGGTTCTAGTTGATTACTGAACAGGGGATCCCAACCATATGATTAAAAGCTGTGTACTGGGAAGGGCTTGAGCTTGTTCATTTGATTTTGTTTTTGGGGTGTACATCAAGTGTTCTGTTTGCTTATTGTTTGAGTGATGCATATGTTGATTGCAACTCTTATCTTTCAGTGTTGAATTAAACCTGATGCATATGTTGCTTGCGATTCTACCATCTGTTTTACAATTTGAACTCAAATATCTGCCAAATCTTCATTTTTCAGTATTGAATTAAACCTTATGCAAATGTTGCTTGTTGTTGGGGTGTACATCAAGTGTTATGTTTGCTTATTGTTTGAGTGATGCATATGTTGTTTGCAACTCTTACCAATAAAATGTTATGATGCATCCGAACTTCTTATACTCATTTGCAAACCAATAAAAATTGACCACTCAACACCAAAAAAGTCAGTCAACACCTGGTTCATTCATCATCAAAGCTTATGGCCAAACAACAAAAAAGGCTACAGAATCTTAAATCTCAATTCTCAAATGCATTGTTCAATAAATCTCTTTTTCTTACAAAGTTTCAGAGAAGAAATAAAAAATTGGCTTCACTGAGTTACAATTTTTCATCTAAACAGAGAAATAGAAGAAACTTGTGAATTTCCCACACTATTTTCTGCTGAACAAGCTTTGATGCATCTGCAAAATCAGGAAGTGGAAGAAGAAGTGCAGCAGTCGATCATATGCATCATAATAAAGATGGATGGTGGCTTCACCAAGTAGGCCAGTCGATCATATCACGGTGTATGATTCGCGCAAAATAATCTTGATGTAGATAAGCCAGTCCTTTCGCAGCTCCCATGATAATATTCAGACGTGCATCCTAGTCTAGTTGCTCAGATCTTTCTGTTCAACACATCACATTAAACTTAAATGTCTAAAGTTCATGTGAAAATAAGTAAATAAATCATGCAGAATTCTAATCCAAAAAAGCAAAAGAAAAGTATTGCTCAAAGGCATAACAAATTATCTGGACATCACCTAAGATCATCATCATGAATGCCTAATAAAATCCTCTGGTGGCATTCACTGAATTACAGAGAGTAACAATGAACTAGACATTTGCATGCACTGCACCCGTTCCTCAACTAATGGCAATTCGACTTTACTAATCATAATATGATTTCATACATAAAAAACATAAATTTCCAGAGGCATCGTATGGACTCTTCTACATATATAATATCTAATACATAAAAACACAAATTTCAAGGGTCATATGGACTCTTCTACAATAGTTCCATATAATCGATTGATTGTGATTGTAGTAGAAGAGAGATAAAATCCATTTCTACTCTTAGAAGGAAATCTTCAACACACAGACAGACTTCACTTTGGGATAGCTCGAAATTACAAAAAAAAATTCAACATAATCAATCAAGAGATCCAATTACAAAAAAAATTCATGAAATTGTCTACCAACTTAAAATACCTAGCATAGCTTAAAACCATGAAATCAAGAACTTCACTTTGGGATTAAGCACAGAGACATAAACATTTCAACAAAACAAACAAGAAAATGGGTTAACAAAAACACCAATAAACACCAAACAAGAAAATGGGTTAACCTCAAAACCCATCAAACATTTCAGCAAAACAAGAAAACCCCATTAACAGAAACTTGAAACCCTAGATCTAGAAACCCACCACCTGAAATCAAGAAGAAGAAACCCTAGATCTAGAAACCCCCTACAAGAAATCAACCAGAAATCAATGAGAGACTTACCTTCGGTTGAGTTGTTCTGATGGGGAAGGGGTGGCGATGGAGCTTCGAGCTTCCCTTCTCTTATCTGTGTCGAGTCTGATTTGGGGAGAGGGAGACTATTCTTGGGTGATTTTGAGCTTCTCTTCTCTTCCTGGGTGATTTCGAGCTTCTCTTTTGGGGAGAGGGAGAGCTCTCTTCTCTCTGTTGAGATGAATTTAGGGAGAGGGAGGAGTGAGTTTGTGAAGGAGGAGTGATAATCTGATTTGCCAAGCACGTGTCCAACACCCTCCTAGGCGCACGTGCCCAGGAGGGTACAGGCAGTGACCCAGGCTAGCTAGAATTGTTCAAAAAAAAGATAAGAGAACAAAGGCGATATAGGCGCATTGGTCGGGTCGCACGGTTTCGAGGTCTTATTTTTGAAGAATAACTAGTTGAAGGGTTTATTCTTGTGTACGATCTGTGAGTTTTCTCTCTTATATGATAGTTTTAATTAATAAAAATTTGAATGATATTTGATTGATCAAACCAATATATTATTTATATTTTATGAATGTGTACGACATTTGAAGATATGCCATGTGTATCATTTTTAGTTTTATACCACATTTAATATACAAATTGTCATTAATTAGTGATAGGGTTTGATGTTATAGTAGACAAAATTCTATAATGTTATTATGTGATTGTAAGCATATTTCATATGAGTTTGATAACATTGTTTAACCGGTTATTCTGGGATTACAACTTATGTACAGTTGATGATAAATATGTTTGCATTCATGCCTATGTAAGTGATGTTAGTTTGATGAGATTACCAACATGTAATGAATAATTGTTCTGGTTAAGTTATATTAAAATTATGTCAAGAGTGTGATATATTCATAGTGATTTGCATATATATTTGGTGTGTGTTGGTTATTAAACATTTTATTAAGAGTAATTCTACCTGTCAAGGAAATGGGCGAGGGAGGCTCCCTCGCACGTGCCCTCGACCTTGGTTTCAAAAAAAAAAAAAAGAGCGGGAAATCTGAATTTGGGGGAAACTAAAGAGGGAGACTGTTCCCTCCCTCTCCCCAAATCCATCTCCACACAGAGAAGAGACCGAAGCTCTCTCGCAACAAAGAGAAGACCGAGAGAACAAAGAGAAGACCGAGAGAGATGTGGCAGGCGGACTCTTCATGCTCGCATCCCCACATAAGGTCCCTCTCTCGATTCTTCTCCCCCAAAATCTAGGTTTTCTCCACCCCATTTCTACCAAAGTCGACCAAAGATTCCCCAATCCTTTGGGTTTTCTCTAAATATTCGGTTCCACCATTCCAAGAGCTTCAGATTGAGCTCAAAATCTCATTTTTTGACCCCAAAACACCCTACTTTGAAGCATCTGAAACCCATGGCGAAGACGAAACCAAGAGTGAAGAAGGACTTGGAGTTCTACACCATCCACGAAACCAGCAAGATTTATTTTGAGCTTTTTTTGAGTTTCTTAATTTTGCATGTTGTTTGTTTGATGAAATGACAGAGAGATGAGTTTTTTTGAATAATTTGTGAAATTTGGTGGTTTTGAAGTTAGTATGAAGATTTCAAGTTGCTTAGGATGCACTTAGTCTGAAGATTTCAAGTTGCTTATACTTATTGTCCCCATTCTCGGGGAAATTCATACTTTATCTCAACAGACATCAAACTGAAGAATGGAAAGGATGGATGCAGGTGTGAGTTAACATTGTGCTGAATCTCGCTCATGAAGGTTCTTTACTGAATAATAATAATGATAATACAGAAGTGTTAATTTCTGGAGAAAAACTATGTTGGTATCATAATATACTCTTGGATCTCACTATGATTAGGTAGGAACTCATGCCCTGTGAGTAAATGAGCATAGAAGCAAATGATACAGTTCTGTGTCTATCAACTTCCTGTGGTCATGTCTGAACTTAAGGATTTGCAAGAATCCAAATATTTTAAGAGCTTTTGCAGGAGGGTTGTGCCTGCTCGCTTGGCTTGCATTATGCAGTGTGAATGGTGTCTTACTTCTTCTGTCTTCTTTTCTCCAGGTGTTGTTTTTAATGTACCACTACTTTGCTGCAGCAGAAATTTATAATGCCATCCGAGTCTTTATTGCTGCATATGTATGGATGACCGGGTTTGGCAATTTCTCATATTATTACATCAGGAAAGATTTCAGTCTTGCAAGATTTGCTCAAGTAGTTTGTCTTTAAGCATTATGACTGATTTTTTGTATAATCATCATTCCTGACATCAAACTTTTCTATTTGTTGAGAGGAACAGATGATGTGGCGGCTTAATTTCTTAGTAGCATCCTGCTGCATTGTCTTAGGTTTAAATGTATGCCACGTAAGGGTGGGTGAATGCATATTAAAACATACATCATATATGCTAAGAATATGGATCTATGTAAGATGACTTGATTGGATCATTTGCATTACACTTTTTGTTGAATCTTGATTGATCCAGATATATATGTGTTCGCACTACTTCTCTATTAGTTCTTTGACCTGCAAATACATTCATCTCACAAACAATTTCACAAAATGCAGGATCGTAGTGCCAACAGAGCTAGGGTATCCAGAAAATGACTTCAATAAATTGGGTCCTAGACCAACATCGTTCTCGGTAATTCCGCTTCACCATTTTCATTCTTACAGACTGGATCTAATGCACCTCAAAGCACGCCCATTGCCCAGTCTATAATAGATAGAATGAATGAAAAATCACAGAGGAAATATACAATGCTCATTGCTGAATTTATTTTTGACGGGGTCAAAGACATTTAGATTTTGTGCTGAAAAACGAAGGCCTAATAGACAAGACATTGTTATTTGATATAGAGCTCCTCAAGATTGTTTCAAACTAAATGAGAAATTGAATTCAACATGTACTCTGAGGAATACCCACTTTAATGTCAGTTCTTTGCAATGTTGCTATCTTTGTCAGGCTGGCACCTTTGTGAATCTAACAAGCAAGTTCCCACGAATTACCCCTTTACCATCACCAATAAATTTGAGAGATGTTTGTTGTAAATAGAAAATGTGATTTTTCCATTTGCTTGCATCTTGATTTACTTGTATAGTTGTATGTATCTAAAGATGGTGATGAGAGTTTATGTGTCATGAAAATGTAAGAATTGATACAAAATTGCAGGAAAACTCAGTTATTTGTTCGAGTGAGAATTTGTGTCATGTAAAGCTTTTTATGTTCTTGAGTTGGCATGGAGCATGTGAAGTTTTGTTGTTCTTATGTAGATGAACAAACTTAGTTAACAAATTGATCGAAATATCAAAACCTTTGTATATATGTTATACATGACTAATACAATCAGAACTTGGCAGAGAATAGAATGAATTCAATGTTCAGAAATGCACTCCTAATTCCTCTCTCGTATCTTTCGTTCACTATGTGGATCAAGAACAAGTTAGTCTGTGGGAGACACAGCAGAGACTAGTTGAGCCTGGAGATATGATTCGTTCTACTTCTATATCGATCACTCTCTCTCAAAGAGGCCTTTGACATAAACCATGCCTTTCTCATTAAGCATGAGCTCCCTCCTCATTTTCTCTACTTGCTGGTCATCTACTTACTGTAATTTACTGTAAATTTTGCTACACTCTCCTCTGTGACAGACATGCGATAGTGTCAAAAGAAACAGGTCCTGACTCGAACTCCATGCTGAAGCAAATTTACTAAAAAACTACATATTACAAACAGGCTATAAATAGGATTAGAACAGAAGAATGTATTCATTGATGAATTTTGTCAAGAATTTGTACATCAGAGCATTTGCAAATTACATCTCGAATTGTCTACCTATCTTTCAATACAAGACAATTCCTTTGTTGTTATCAATCTAGTGTTTACAAATTACAAGCTCTTCATTCTTCTTCTGCACAACTTTGTCTATCATTGCCAAAGACTGCCACACTCAGTCAATCGAATACATGATCTCTGTCAGTAGAACTGAAGTAAGGGTTTCCATCCTGTAGACATTACCAAAATGTCAAAATGAAATGATACTAAGCCAGTAAGCAACTTCCTCAATTGAAAAACTCACATTTTTCTACAATTTTCCAATAGCTAATGATCTAAAACATAGAGAACACAGTACCCAATTGAGACTTTGGGTCTAGAATATCTTATGTGGAGCAATTTTCCACGTCAGATTGATTCCATAATGATCTACAATTTGTTGCTATCTTATGTGAAGTATATGAATAGAAATGATGCACAATCTTCCTTAAAATTCCATAATGTAAGAAGGAGAACTATAATTAGGAACAATTATTAAATTTCCAGAATCAAACTTTGATAAATTACAGTAAACTTCATAAAAACATAACAGGGAGAATATATTTGGACACCTTGTGTAGTCCACATTCTCAATCTTGCCTTGAAAAACATATGTGCTTCAAAGAACACGCCTACAATAAATGGATTATTGATATTGTTGGGGATGGGGTGCAAATCATGAATCATTCCATGAGGTTGCACATGTTCAATGAGCATTCAAGCTTGAAGTTGCTTTCCATACACGCTTTGCTTCAAGCATAATTATGCTCAAAAGGTTGAAAGACATTAAAAGTAGCCTCCAAAGTATGGTGATTGGTGATCATGTGATTCCTATAGGGAAGATGATGTTGAAAAAGCATGGCTTGTTAAAGGAAAATTATTGGATGATTTGTGGCGGGACAAAGTGGACTACATACTTCATTTCACAGAGCCTATTTATTCAATGTTGCGGAGGGCTGTAGAGATGAGCCTTGTCTTCACTTGGTGTATGAGATGTGGGATGTTATGAATGAGAAAGTGAAGCAAGTTATTTATCACCATGATGGAAAGACAAAAAGAGGAGTCAAACTTTTATTTAGTGGTGCATCATATACTGGTTGATCGATGGGAGAAAAGCAATACACCATTACATTATTTAGCACATTCTTTGAATCCAAGGTAACTAAAAATTTACATTGTTTTTATTCTACTTAGTATGACAAGATCTTATGGTTTATGTACTTATGTTTATAATATTAATTTGTGATTATCATTGCTTATATATAGTTATAATAGTAGAGAATGGATTGAAGGGTCTCCTAATCGTGTTTTGCGACACAAAGATGTTGAGATTTCAATGGAAAGGGATAAATGTTTGAAGAGATAATTTCTTAATGTTGGGAAAAGAAGAATTATTACGATGGAGTTTGCTAATTTTTCAGTGGGGTTGGGTGAGTTTGGAAAAACCTATGTTTTACAAAATAGAGCATACCTAGAACCTTACGTCTAGTGGGTTTCTCATGGCGCTTATGCACCATTACTCTAGACTTTAGCTTTGGAGTTACTCAAACAACCTTGTTATTCTTCGTGTTGTGAGAGGAAGTGAAGCATGTATAACATCACTCATTGAATAGTAATCAATGACCCCACAACAAACTGAAAATTTGGTATATGTACATTCTAACCTCCGTTTTTTGTCAAGAAGAATTTAAAGAAGGTGAGACAAGGATGTGGGATTTTGGAGGAGATACTATTGATTTGTTGGATATGAATGTTGCTGGCATGCTTGAGATTGCCAGTCTTTCTCTTGATGAACTTGAGCTAGAGGCTGGGCTATTGAATGAAGGGAATGTGATGGTTGATCCGCTGGTTGATGCAGAGATGTAGCAGCCTAGCTAGCGAGTTAAAGAAATTATCAATGTTACTTATGATTTGAATGAATGAATGTTTATTGATATGTTTGGATTGTTCATTATTATTGTTTAAGTTCATATGAGTTATAAATAAAAATTAAAGTTTGACCGTGTTCTTGAGTCCTAATTTTTTGGAAATTGCCGAGTTGTCGTATCGTCCGACACAACACGCGTATCCGAGTCCATGCATCCTTGCTCCTGCATCAATTGCTTCATCAATGTTAACTTAAAATGTGAATGTCAAGGTGAAAGTGACCAAAACTTAGAAGTTACCTATGTTGGAATAATAAGAGATTCTTTCTGGCCAAGAAATGTAAAATTTTGCTTTAAATGTTATGTGATTATCATTTACAATTCGTTGGCCTCTAGAATAAGTATGGAAATGATGACGCACTTAAAGGCACCATCTTTTATGATAGCAGTCAATATCTTCACATTGGTTAGAGAGCCCAACTTTTGATCTCATATGGTTGTACATGGAGCAAAGACAATAGAATCTTTCACCAGCACATCGCTCATAAGTTGAGAAAAGGGGACACCATAAATTTCTGGAATGATACATGGTTTGGGATCAGACTCAGACTCAAAGATAACTTACCGGTCGCAATAACAGGCTGGGCAAAACAATGGACTATTGGGACAGCACAGACAATCAGCAAGGGTGGAATTTCAAATTCAGAAGAAATATTAAAGAGTGGGAGATAGAGAAGTTGCCCTCTTTGCTAGCTTTGCTGCAAATAAATCCCCTAATGACAATGACGATGATATTATGTGGGATGGAAAGGAAGAGGTGTTTTATGTTAAAGGAATGTTTGAAAGCGTCAATGAAGCCTGCTCTACTCTCCATGGGAACAACTTCATCGCTGAAAACCTAGCTTAGATTTGGATTAAACTCTACCCTCCCGAACTGATTTTTTCATGTGGACTGTCATCCAAGGGAAGATCCTAACAGTGGATAATCTGGAGAAAAGAGGTGTCTAGACCCCCAGTCAGTGTGCTCTTTGTTCTAAGGAGGCCTGGGATGGATTTCTTTATGAGTTCAAGATGATATGGCAATCCAAGGTTCAATTCTTGATTGGGCAAAGGGGTGGAAGACTGGCAACTTCTTTAGATTGGGGGATTGATCTGGAAGAGGGGTATACACTTTGTCACTTAGGCTATCCGGACGGAGAGAAACAATAGAATCTTTTAAGGGAAGCAAAGGTCCTCTCAGGAATGCATTATATCCATTAAGGATATTTGGCAATGGGGTATAACTCATAAATCCAGTCAACAGATCACGTTTGGTAGATTTTTGTTTAGACTGGGATAACGTTTTGAATGTGTAATCTTTTCTTTGTTTTTCTCTTGTTTGTATATGAGTTTCTCACTCACCTTTGTTTCCTCTCTGTTCTTGATCATCAATAAAATTTCAGTGTGTGTTTGACCTAAAATAATTCTCACTGACCCCATAGATAACAATCGACCCTGACTTAACACCTTCCCCACAGTTTTGTAGTGGAACAAAAGAAGGCAATAGAAAGGAAGAAACATCTCTTGATCCATTGAAAGAAAAGCTAATTTTTTTCCCTATAAAGTATAAACAACTAAGTTTTAACTTTTCAGTATAATTCATCTCAGCATCTCCAAGTTACTTGTGTTTTCATTGCCGTTAGTTGCCAAAATTGTATAGGAAGTCAATCCTTAGGCTCTTATCTCAAGGAACGAGAACTCTACCAGAAAAAAGGTACCCTCATCTCAAGTATCAAGAACCACCACAATCATTCCTCAGTTTAAGACAGAAGTGTAGATGTGTCTGATTCCAAGGAAAATTTTCCCAAGAAATTTTGCCAAAAGTGAAAAGTGAGAAGGGAGAGGAAGAGAAATGAACATTAATTGTTGTGATGATCACTATCCTCTTGGTTTATTACAAAACGGTGGCCAATGTTTTTTGGGTAGGGGGCTAAGAAATTTTTTGCCAAAAATAGAGTTTCTTCAACCTCGAGATGGAAGTTTTTCCCACTTCCTCTCCTATTTCTTCTTTCTTTTTGTTATTTTCCCTTGGCAAAATTTCCTTGGAATCAAACACACTCATTTCCAATTCCAATTGTGGATCATTTTGATTGGGGTGAACATTCAACCGAGTTAATTCGTTGAATTATCATTTAATATCCTTGATAAAATTTCCAGGTGCTCATCTTTGCGGAAGCTGATGAATTCAAGAACCTCCTCTTACCTCTTCAAAATGTTGCGGGAAAGTTTAATCCAAAGGTATATCTATAGGAATCAAAAGGTAATAAACAAGCACTACACTTCAATGATCTATGGTTTATCCTAACAATGCCTTTTATCTGCAGATAATGTTTATATACATAGACATTCCAGAGGAAAACCTTGCGAATCCCTTTTTGACTTTATTTGGGCTTGAAGAATCAGATAAGACTGTTGTGAGTTATTCCTAGGATTAGGCCTTTGGCATGCTGTTTTATTTCAGATTAGAAAGCTGGCTAATTGCTGCTGATTTGTTGTGTTTTTCTCATAGGTGACTGCCTTTGATAATAAAAATAGTTCAAAGTACTTGCTAGAGTCAGATCTAACACCAAGGAATTTAGAAGTAATCTATTTCACTTCACATGGTTTTATGTTCCAAGCTATATCTGCCGGCAGACTAAAATTTGTTTGAATGCGTTCTTGTAGGAGTTTTGCTCAGGGCTTCTACATGGTACCTCGTCTCCATATTTCAAATCATAGCCAATACCTGATAATGTAAGTTATTGTTCTCTTATCTTTTCTTATAAACGATATTGTTAGAGTCCCGCCGAGACACCAAAGGCGCTATTTTTTTGAAGTACACAGCCTCACAGCCAAGGTGCCAAGCTGCAGGCACCTTGATGTCAAAGGTACAGCTGTGATGCCCAAGGCACTAGTTATTTAAGCTTGGTGCCTTGCTTCACCTTATGCTACTTCGGACAACATAGTTAATATTTTAGTCACCAATTACTAGATTATCTTGGACGGTTGATCTAATCCTCTTGTCCTTCCAACTTTGAGGGCTTGTATATGTTGTTTTTGGTCCTTCCTGTCGTTGGCATGATTTTTCTTCTATAGAGTTTTGTCAATGTTAGAGTGCGCCATTTATTGGTCATGGTGTTTGGTATTAATGTTTTCTTTACATATTGATGCTTTTGTTATAGACAAAGATCATTCTCAAGGTCTTGAGATGGGAAACATTTTGTTTTGTTTTGTTTTTAAATCCACGAATAAGGAGACATATTTTCTTAACTAGAGTCCATCATTAATTTTTAAAACACGGGTTCTTTATAAAAAATTTCCCTCTATTTTCCTCACAACTTTTGTTTACTTTCTGATAGGGGTGGGCAATAATCCCGGTCCATCACGTTTCGACCCGGATCGGTATGGTTCCGAACTGCTTCAAACCATGCCAAAATGGGTTCTACTATTTTCATAGCGGCCCCGAACCGATTGGAATTGGGATGGGACCAGTTCTAAAAAAGCAGTCCCGATTACTATAGTGGACCTGCTTCAAGCCCAAGCCCAACTCAAATTAGTGGAAAGTAGAATTAGTAGATAAGCCAAGATGTGATGGATAATTTTGCTTTCATTCATTTATGCCTCTGTTTACCTTATCCTTTTGCACTGTGACAAAATGAGGAGCAGGTAAGGTTAGCTACAGCTGTGAACTTGCTCTACTGGCTCTTCTTTGGTTTATCTAACTTTACCAAAATCTTTCCTTGTTTTCCTAACTTTTTTGAATTATTGGTATAAGATTGAGGGGCATTTTGGGAATGTTGGAATAGCTACGTTGAACAGGAGACAAGTTGCCTTCAATAATTACCTAGAGTGTGGGATGTGTGGATGAGTGAACTGGTTTTTTTATGGACTTCGACAAGACAACACAGATGAAGGTCTGACCCCAAACCATTAAGGTGGTGGAGATGAGATCCCCCTCTCTCCCTCCTTCACTTGCCTATTTTTTAAGCTCAGCTAACAACAAACTCTCCATTTCCTCTCTCACCATCTCTTTTTACCTCTCTCTGTGAAGTTTCACTTCAGTTGTTCAATTCAACCCAAAATCTCTAATGGGTCATCTCCTAATCTAGTAATGTTAAGCCCCCTTACTCAATATTAATGCTTCTGAAGCGACTCAATTCGACTTCAGTACGTCTCTGAGGAATCTCAATCCTTGTCGCCAACTAGCCCCCCACCATAGGCATAAAATACTAGAAACCTCTTTCCTTGCCGTCGTTCAGCCCCATCAGTAGGTCAATCGCAGCTCCTCTCAACCTCGTTGCCGCCCTCATCTTGGTCTCTTGCTGTACAGATTGCAATGTCGCCCTCTCTTTCACACACGCAAGACTCGCAACATCTGGGATGGCATGGTTCCCTCGTGGTTCAAACCGGTCCGGTACCAATCGGTTCTTCCTAAAAAACTCCTCCATCGTGGTCGTTCCGTCTCGTTTCACTGGACTGAAACACGCTCCATCCTGGACCGTTTCGGACCGTGCCCACCCTTACTTTATGAACTCTTTGAGAAATCTGGAGATTTGGGTTTCTACCTTGAGAAAATTTAGACATGTTTTTCGTTTTCTAATCTAAGTTAAGAAGATACGTTGAAAAGTGATCCTTCAAAGTTTTAAGGTAATGTAATATATGTTACAAGGCTTTACCCACAACCTGGGTTCGAATCATAGAATATTAAAGGTACAACTAAGATGTCTAATATCAAGAGAAAATGTACACTTGGAGTTGGATGAGATTTGGGTGCATCTTTGTAATTCGGAGAAAGTGATTCCAACACGTGAACTGGAATGCTAACAGGTTACTTTTCTGAAAGAGTTATTCTACGTGGTGAGGAAATGAGCGAGGGGAGGGAGGTGGCGGGGTGGGGACCGTTCACCTCCCTCGGGATGTGCACGCCAAAAAAGACAGCACACATCCCGAGGGAGGTGAACGGTCACCACCCCGCCACCTCCCTCTCCTCGCTCATTTCCTCGCCCACTTCCTCGACATTTAGAATTTCTGTTTCTGAAAACTAGAATGAATACCTGGTATGATATTGGGTTATTCGTATTTATTATTAATGAATTACTAATTGGGTTTGTCCATGTTAAGGCCCAACTAAGAGTACAAGTCCAATTAGGAATTAGGTTTAGGGTTTCTTATGTTTAAATAAGCCTATTTAGAAGATGTAATCATGTTAGTTTTGTTGAATTTTAAGAATTAATCGAATTTGTAAAACTTTGTCAATGGGTGCATCTTTGTAATTCGGAGAAAGTGATTCCAACATGTGAACTGGAATGCTAACAGGATACTTTTATGAAAACTAGTATGACTACTTAGGTGTGAAATTGGGTTATTCGTATTTATTATTATGAATTAATGATTGGGTTTGTCCATGTTAAGGCCCAAAACTTTGTCAATACAAGTTTTGATCAACTGGTTTGTTAGTTTTTGCTGAACCTATCAATTTTGGTATCAGACGGATAAAATCTTAGAAAAGATGTTGCAAAAAGTCACAGTTTGATTGGGAGAAACCACCTGTGGTTGCATTGTGACGCTGAAACACATCACGAAGTTTTCGGGGATTTTCACATTAAAGAAAGTTTGAAAATGGAAGAAAATCACAAGACGGGTGGCTGTCGACAAAAACAATGATCCTAATTTTCCTGCGTCTTTGAATTGCTATTTGCAATTTGAAAAACTTAACTTTTCCCAAACTCAAACACATAGGAGAGAAGATGAAGTAGAAGAAATCAATGTAAAGAAACAAAGTCTTACTTGAATCAGACTGCACCATCCATCGTCATCTGCAACATTCACCGGAATTTCAACTCTGGAGTGGACCAACACGTCCTCCGACATAGCAGCTTGTGTCGTTGCAGGCCAATGGTCCTTGTTGGCACAGTTGTGATTTGCGTGAAATACTCCATCGAGACGCATGGGTGCTAGAAAAACCCAGTCGTACACCCCTTTGTTCGACAGTCCTTGGTTCAGCTCCGGTTCATCTCCCCAACTTGCCTGATGAAAAAGATGAACTTCAATTTCGTGGGTATTATTTCCACCCTCAGAATCAAGTAGTACCACTGCACTGTTCTAATGATTATGTTCCAATCAAAAGCTGCAGGACAGACCTGTACCACCACAAGATTCTTATACTTGATTTTGATATTCAGACTATTCACCACTCATGACAGTATATATACCTCCGCGTCGTGACATTTTTTATGATCTAATTTGGAACGAATTTGTGGCTAATTTTAAAGAATTTTTTTTGCACAATATCCAATTCATGAAATGGGTTTCCTTTGAGCCAAGATTCATTTCAGACATTATATTTTGAAGCAAATCTTTTATTTGATTGGTCATGATATAAGCAATTACGAAGGGAAAGTTTGAGGTCGAGTCTTAATGTAGCATTTTTCAGAGATTTCATCCTCAAAGCTCAAGGACAAGCTTTTTGAAATGGAGGAGAACGTGTAATATTGGGTTTTTCATTTGTATTATTATTAATTGTAATTGAGTTAGTCCATGTTAAGGCCCAACTAGGAGTATAAGTCCAATTAGGAATTAGGTTTAGGATTTCTTTTAGTTAAATAAACTTATTCAAAAGATGTAATAGTTTAGTTTTGTTGAATTTTGAAAATTACTTGAAGTACATTTGTGAACCATCAATACTGGATCTATTTAAGTAAATTGACAAATACTTTCGAACGTCGATGGACTTATTGAGTGCCAGAAACGAGGTATACTGCATGACTTGTACTACAATAAGATAATAATAATTCATGAGATCTTACCACTGTAGACATAATTTTCTTCTCTACATGAAGGTTTTAGTCAGATCATGATAGGACAAATTGTATTTCAAGCTTAATTACGTTAGTTATGCATGGGAATGCATGCAGAACATCTATCATGAGGTGAACAAATGTAGCAAAAAGTGTCGTCATACGTA
This sequence comes from Berberis vulgaris, assembly GCA_963556465.1. NCBI lineage: Eukaryota > Viridiplantae > Streptophyta > Magnoliopsida > Ranunculales > Berberidaceae > Berberis > Berberis vulgaris. The sequence continues at coordinate 77,104,779 of OY747127.1, forward strand.
AATCAAATGAATACAGCAAAACATAGTGAAATAATTAACATATTGTAATGGTCAGTTCAGTGGCCTGTCTTATTTGATCTTGTCTGTGTGAGTTTATGTACAGTTCATCATTGACATGCCAAATCCTGTGTTGTGGTTTATCATTGACTGACCCAGTACTTATAATTTGCAGACTGAGGCAACTGTCCAGACTGTTGTAGGAACGACATTTGATGATTTGGTATTGAGCAATCCCCAAAATGTTCTTCTAGAGGTTTGTATGGATGCTTTAGTCAGTACATCCATTCTTCTCTATGCTCTTGACATTTCCTCTCTTGCTTGAGAGCTTCATCGTCTTTGTTCTTTTCTTATATCTAGTGTTTGAATTGATTGTTGCATTTTCATCGATTTAAAGATGTACACGCCATGGTGCATCAATTGTGAGGCTACAAACAAGCAAGTAGAGAAGCTGGCTAAGCACTTCAAAGGGTTGGGTAATCTAATTATTGCAAGAATTGATGCAGCTTCTAATGAACATCTGAAATTGCAGGTATTGCTCATCATCTTTGCACCTATTTAAATTATTTCTAATTCCTCCAACCATCTTCATATATTCTCTCATAACTTCAAATGGTTCTTTGTCGCCTATATGCAATAATAATTTTGGTAGGTTTGAGTTATCTCATATCGAGGAAGATTCCTTCGTATTGGCTATGTTGACTTCTGTGATTGGCTAATGGTCCAGGCAAAGAAGTTTCACCTTGTTATGATGAAACGATACAGAATATATGCTTCTTAGCCAGATATGGAGTATTTTAATTCTATTAACAAAATAAATCTGCAGTTATTTTATAGTGATTCTAATGATGACAGTGATGCTGATAAATAAGGAGCATTCTTGTTTTATGTTGTTTGTAGGTGGATGAGTTTCCTACGCTTTTGTTTTACCCATCCGGTAAATATTTCAGTCATTTCCTTCACTTTTCATTTTCTTCTTATTCTTTAGCATCATTGTTCCTGAAGTTCATTGACCATGCCAAATCAAAGTCTCAACCAAATCAAGCTTGAAAGACATGGCTAAATTTATCAAAAAGAATGTCAGAGCTGTAGATGTAGAGGACAGTGGGATTCCGCCAAAGGACCAAATGAAAGATGAACTTTTGAACAACTGATGAGTAAACCGTTTTCAGGCTTACAGAAACGGCCGAGATCCAGCAACCAATGAGTTCATGATCAATCGGATTCTCTGTGTCCTGATAGTATATCTGAACAAAATATATGCTTCAATGATCTGAGGCGACCAATCTAATTTTACAGTAAAATTTGTTGGTCTTTGTAACAAATACATGATTCAAATATAGAAATTTTGTTAGTTATTCTTTTGTTGTTGATACCAAGGCTCCGCAAAGGTGAAATCATATATTATATCGTGTATGGGATCCCCAAATTTAACATACGTATGTCATCATGTATTGTGCATCATAGAATAATTGCCAAAATTACTATGTACTTTGTACCTAAGGAAAAAAGACATTAAATTGTTTTATTTTTTATTTTTATAAGATAGCTTTCTTTTTGAAGATTACTCAGGTCCATGATGACGTTTCATCTTTGTAATACCTTTAGGTATTATTTTCTGATTATATCAGCCTAGCATTTGTCAGTAATTCTAGGCTGCCTTGTTTTGGTGCCTCTTTTGTATTTTATTTGAGATTTTTTTACACTTTTTACCCTTTCTCTTTAAAACACAACCACAAACACTAACCACAAAAGGGGTAGAAGTATAAAAAACCCCAAACAAGACGCAAAAGAGGCACCCAAACAAGACAGCCTAGAATTTTTCAGCAGTTGTCGCTTGACAAGCTCCGGTGCAATGCCCTCAATTCACCTATAAAATGGTTCCTAACCTGGGCACCAAGAAGGGAAAGTAGAGCATTAACATTTACAAATTTGGGTTTTGCTAGAGTCCATTTGTCGCAAAGATATGTTTTTCAATATATAATGCTTCCAATGCATATACAAATATCAATATTGATGAAAATAAGATACTACTGAAACAAGCTAAGACCTTGTCAGTTGATTGGATAATCAATAATTCAAATTCATCCATAGACTGAATCGGCTAAAACTGAAAGTGATTGAACTGAGCATTAATTTTCACTAACCAATGCTATTTTCAGTATTCAAAGATGAGTAATATATATATATGAACTTTTCAATATACTCCAAGCATTCTGAAATAATCTCTGTTTCATTTGTATTAATTGCGCTAGGTCAATAATCCACTGCTAAGAATTTAGAGTACATGAATGTAGTTACAAAAATAAATCTACATCACTATCAAATTGAAGGCTCCAACAAATGGAACCTGCAGCCTGAAAAAAGACTGGCTTGTTAGCCCTCACCTTTCTAGCACCATGTCATAATCTCACATTGATCAGTACAGGCAAGTCTGGCCACAGAAACACAGCATTGACTATGCTGAACAGGCATGTCTTGTATGCTTCTTCAAAGCAGGATTCTCAGGAAGAAGCGGGACTTGTCTCTTGTTTTAGGGCAATTGTCTCTTGTGTTGTCGGCATTGTCTCTAGTTTCTGGTCAGCTTTCTGATCAGCACAGCCATCCTCGAGAACAGTGCTTCCAATCCTAGCAGGTGGCCAATATCGAAATACTGACCTTCCTAGGATATTTTTGGTGGGGAGTGGACCCCTGAGTAAAGAACAGTTGGAAAATCAGCAACGAAAATCTAGAATAATATCATGAAAAAACTGCAAGTTCAAAGAGCAGATGCCTTGAAGTTAATGAATTACTTACCATATATGTGAATCATAGCTGTTATTGCGATTGTCGCCCATAACAAAGACAAAGTCCTTTGGTACTGTCTGCAGTGCAATGAAAACCATCAACACAAAAAAAAAAATAGAAATGTTCTGTTTAAAGTAAATGAACATCAATGGTGATTTTTGTGGAGCACATGGTTCAATACCCTATGAACTCTGATAGGCCCAATATTAAAAATGAGTTGTATATGAAAAATTATGAATACAATGAATTCTATTTCAATCAGATTACTTTATCTATCCTTTGAGAAAGCTCAAATCGGATTCTGTATTTTGTAAATGTCAAGTTTGCTACTACTTGGGGAAAATCAATTACATAAAGACAAATTGAATAAGAGAAATGAGTTTTAATCAGTATCTTTTCTTTGCCCTAAATGTTTTTTTGTTCGACAAAACAAACTAGATTTTATTTCGTTAAAAATAAAGAAAACTAGTGACTTAGCAGGTCACTAGGAACTGATAGAAGCTTGTAGCTACAAATAAGAAAGACTTTCCCACTCAAACATGCGTGTGGAATGAAATGTTTTGTAAGATTCTCCGCCCTAAATGTTAAAACGTACTATTGGTGTCATTTCATAAGAAGGACCTTCCAAGATGAATTTTTCATCTCTAGCAACCCCATTCACCATTACTTTTCCATTATGAACCTGCAGTCACAAAAATACACCCGAATGCTGATCAAAACATTTTTCGATGTAAGATATTTGATTGATCAGACTAGTTCTAAAAAATTAGAGCTTATAAAATATCTATACTGCTTAACACAAGAGATTACTCAATGGTAGCTAAAGATAACAGCAAGTGTACTCCTATTGACTCAAAGTGCACAGATAATTGGATTAACTTGGGCAAACAAGCCACTTCACAAAAATCTAAACACCAAGAGACCGCATGGTCAATGAAAACTTTGGAGCATGTAGCTAAGTGCAAGAAAAGTATTTGAGTGCTTGTGCTCCGATGTAACACAATCCTCAAGTAACTCCAAATAACATAAGTCAACGATAATAGAAAACAACCAGGGTTGCATTTGAAACCCAGAGTTTACAGCAACTAGAACTAATACAAGAAATGAATGGAGCTTTTGTGCAGAGAGTAGCTGTGGTTGCTAACTGTGATAATACCTAAGAATCATAATTGATAATAGAATGGAGATATTGAGTCATCCAGCTGAAGGAATAATTAAGTAGAAAGACAACTTCTGGAGGGGTCAAGTATCAAAAGTTACAAGCAAACACAATTACACCAGTGCCAGTAACATCTCTCCAAACTTGAACTTGGAAGCAATAAAGAAATATTCATGTGCTCTAAGATTAGCTATTACTACAAGTGAATAAAATTAGATGCAACGTATAATAAAGAATACACTCCAACCTCTGGGTTTCCAAACAGTAAGAGGAAGACTTAAGTCTATTAAATTAAAGTGGAAATGAACTGAAGAGATATAATTTAAGATAATAACACTTAAACTATAACTAAAATCATTCTATTACCTCAACAACATCGCCTTCTTTAGCGACCACTCTTTTAATAAAAACATCCCCATCAGCGTATCCAACATCCTGAAAAGCACAAGATACGGAAGCTTAAGATATAAACATCGCATGTACACTAAAACATTTTCAAGGAATTAAACATACCTGCAAGACTGGTGGGGCTTTGAAAATGATTACATCATTTGCACACGGCTTTCTGAAATAGTAAGAGACCTAGAAATATTGAGATTAAAATAATGCAACTTATGAAAATGACAACTATGTATCAGTCATTTCAAAAGCCAAAACATGTATAAATTGTACTAATATCAATTGCAACAGATTTCATCAAGAAAAGTCGGACTAAAAAAGTCACATGAATATCCAGTAAACGAACAAATTCATAAACTATATTTATTTACTGTTTCTGCTTCTAAATTTTTTAATAAACCCCAATTACACTGTTGATCCCTAGTAATCTTTTATGCACACTAAAATATGATCACAATTAAAGATCTATATAACACAAATTCAACAACCCAAACCATCCTATATCTAGCAAGCTCATAATTAACAAGTCAAGCTATGTAAATGAAAGAAAAAAGACACCTTTTCCGCAACAATTCGATCTCCCACATCCAATGTAGGATACATGGACAAGGACGGAATAAACCTCGGTTCAGCGACAAATGTCCGAAAAGCAAAGGACACAGCCAGAGCTGCTAGAACCGTCTTCACATCATCTGCAGTCCAATTCAACCATTCTGACAAGAACCCAATCTTTTTATCATCACCACCGTCCTCATTATTTCCACCCCCACCTCCACCGTCACCACCACCACCACCACCACCACCATCAACTCTCAATGCTGTTTTGGACTCCTCACTCGATCTCTTGACCCCATTCGGTGTAAATCTCTCAAAACGAAGTCTGGGGTTGGAAGGGTTAAACCCTAGAAAGGTAAGGACTTTGAACAGAGAAGTGACTTGGATTTGGGTAGAGTGGAAGGCAATTGAGCTGATGGGATTAAAATTAGGGTTCTTGGGAGATTTGAGTGAGTTGAAATTAGGGTTTTGGAACGAAGAAGATGAAGACGAAATTGGAGGGAAGAACTGTAGACAAGTCATCTCTTCTCTTCTTCTCTCCCTCCAATCCAAACTCTCTTGTGTGAGTAGATAAAGCCGTTGAAATTTTGCTATGGAGGCCAACGCAGTCTCTTAACTAAAGTACCGCCCTAATCTACGCCATTGATAATGAAGGTGGTTGTTAAAAGCACCCACAATTTAGATAAGAGCCACCACCATTTGAAACATATTCATTTTTTCATGTGAAAAGGTTGGAGTTTTAAGTTTATGATGCCATCCTCATTATATATTACGATAAGTCTTCAATGTAGTAACCAAAAAAAAGGTTATTAAATTTTTATTTATTGCTCATTGTGCAACAAATATCAAAAAATTTGTTGCGTATAATGCAAATTAAGATGGTCTTAAGAAAATAATGATAATATGAAACTTTCTAGTGTTTACAATTCACATTGGAATCCAATCCTGTGAGAAACTCTTATCTATTTATTTATGGAGCCAGCAAAAACAAGTTATATAATGGCTTTTATAACAGTTATTTTGATTTTGGAGCCCATTTAATTTATCATAAATTTATAATTGAGTTTGGGGTCCATTTTAAAAATTATTTCAGTCTGTGATCCAAACTGCCAAAGTTAACCTAATTGACTCACTTAAACCGGCCATATTTCAATTAAACCCAAAACTACCCTTACATTAAGTGAATACCTTATGCACGTGCTCGGCGTCCTCCCTCTCTTCACCATCTCTCATCAACACCCTTCCATCGAATCACCATCACTACCTTCTTTTTTCAACTCCCCAAAACAAACACCTTATATTCTTCTTCGACCATCAAATAAATTCTTCATCCTTTAGATAAATTGTTATGATTAAGATTAATTAGTATATATAGTGTCAGGACTAGTACCATTGGTTAGGGAAATCAAGGTTCAGAGGCCTTTCAAGACTTTTCTAATGGTCTCAAAACTCAATGTTCCCTTTTGAAAAGTGCCCAAATGCTTAGCATCTATATTATAGGGGGAAGGTTTGAGCTTTTGACTGTGAGGACGTGTTGCCTCCATTGCATAGTCGGGCCAGACTGTACCGCTAGCATTTTTATTGTTTTCTTTGCATTGCTTTTCAACTTCAAACTTGTATTTCCATCGATCGATAGCATCGAACTAGTCTTGAGCAACGTCCTTCCGAACGTTCCTCCCCATTGTAATCTATTGAATGTGAATGAGAGCTTTTACTGACTATTGTGCATTGTTATATTGTCTACAGATTGATATTGTGCATTCTCAAGTTAATATTTGTGCCCGTCAAAGTAACTACTCATAGGCTTACTAGTGAATTGGATAGCTAGTGCCGCACGGATTACTAGTCCGTGACAGTTGGTATCAGAGCCAGAGCTTGTTGAATGCAAACCAGGATGCAGGAAATAAATGAGCGCCTTAGCGCTATGGAGGAACGACAGGCCAGTCGAATGCATAGACTGGAAAGCAGAATGGACCAGTTGAACACTTTGGGAGAACAGATTAGTCGGTTGGATGGACTCTTTTCACTGGCAGACAGAGTGGATTCGCTGGCCGAGCACGTTGATAACTTAGAGGGACGAACAGTCGCAATGGAAGAGTCGCCTCACCCCACAGCTCAGGTGATGAGTGACTTCCAATTACAGTTGGAGGACTTATTTGCAAGGGTTGGCTTGCTAACTAAGGCCACAGGGACGACTGATCACCCTAGGATGAAAGTACCCGAGCCAAAGTCATATGCTGGGGCACGAGATGGGAAGGAGTTAGAGAACTTCTTGTTTGATCTGGAGCAGTATTTTCGCGCGGTGAACCCCGAATCAGAAGAAGCCAAGGTTACCATGGCGACCATGTACTTAGCAGGTGATGCGAAACTATGGTGGAGAACCAAATATGCAGATATGGAAGAAGGTCGAATCCTTATTAGAACTTGGGCAGACCTCAAGAAGGAACTCAGAAATCAATTCTTGCCTGAGAACACTGATTTCTTAGTAAGGAGGAAGCTCCACACCATCAAACAGACAGGCAATATTCGAGACTATGTCCGACAATTCTCAACTTGCTTGCTAGATATTCGAGACATGTCTGAGAAGGACAAAGTTTTCTGTTTCATGGAACAAGCTCAGCCGCTTCTATAAGTAGAATTGCAAAGGCAGAAGGTGACAGATATTACAAGTGTTATTGCGGCAGGAGAAAGGTTTAGCGATTATATGCCCATGACTGGATCCACTTCGCTCAATCACTCCACAGCTAGAACTGGCAGTACCAATTCAAGCTCAGGGTTGAATGCTCGCTCACCTCACCAAAACTGGGGAAACTCAAGTCAGAATCGAGGAAACTATAATTCCCGGCCGTCCAACCAGAATTGGAGTTCCAACAAAAATTGGAATGCCAGCTCTAACAACTCAAATTACAACAACAAAGGAGGGCAAAACTACTCTGGGCAGTGGAGACCATCTGCCCCTGCCCCATGCATTCTTTGCAATAGCAGGGATCACCCAACAGGCAAATGTCCATCCAAACCAGCTCTACACTCATTAATGTCCTTGCTTCAAGCAGAACCTTCTAACTCGACCGCATCGAGCTCGAACCCCACCAACAGTGAGACCTCCCAAATGGGAGCTCTACGCAAGCTCAATGCTGTCAAAGGAGAAATGTATGAGCACCCACACAAGAAGGCTTTACAATACATCGACATCACTATCAATGGGTTCCCTTCCCAAGCATTGTTGGATTCCGGAGCGACAGACAATTTTATTGCCCCAGATGAAGCTAGACGTGTGGGTCTGAACTTAGAAGGAAATGTGGGTAAGTTGAAAGCTGTCAACTCTGAGGCAATCTCTATTAATGGTATGGCTAGAGCTGTGCCACTACAGGTTGGTCCATGGGAAGGAAGATCAAACTTCTTGGCCGTTCCACTTGATGATTTTAAGGTGATTCTTGGCCAAGAATTCTTCCGAGGAGCTGCAGCAGGACCATTACCTTTCATGGACTCCTTGGGGTTTTTCGGACCCAGACTACGCATTGTACCAACCTCAATTCGACCAACAACTCATGATAGAATATTCTCGGCGCTCCAAGTCAAGAGGGGCTTGGCCAAAGGAGAAGATACATACTTAGCTGTGGCAAAGCTAGAGATGGAAGATGATACTAGCAAAATCCCTGAGGAAGTTGCCCAAGTTATTGCTGACTTCAGCGAAGTGATGCCGAATGAATTGCCAAAGAATCTACCTCTCAGAAGGCTCATTGATCACGAAATTGAGTTAGTCCCTGGTGCCAAGCCACCCGCACGTAGTCCATATCGCATGAGCCCTCCAGAGCTGACCGAATTGAGAACACAACTAGATGGCTTGTTGGAGTCAGGATTCATTCGGCCCTCTAAAGCACCTTATGGGGCACCTGTTCTTTTTCAGCGGAAACATGATGGCAGTCTTCGCCTTTGTGTTGATTATAGAGCCTTGAACAAAGTCACTATAAAGAACAAATATCCGTTGCCGCTCATTGCAGACTTATTCGACCAACTTGGATCCGCCAGATACTTCACAAAACTTGACTTGAGATCAGGTTACCATCAGGTCCGCATTGCTGCTGGTGACGAACCCAAAATTGCTTGTTCTACTAGATATGGGTCATATGAGTTCCTAGTAATGCCCTTCGGCTTGACCAATGCTCCAGCTACATTTTGCACCCTTATGAATGGCCTGTTCCGTCACCTTCTGGACAAGTCTGTGGTTGTCTATCTTGTCGACATTGTGGTTTATAGTGGGACTATAGAAAAACACCTACATCATTTGCGAGAAGTGTTCCAAATCCTTAAGGATAATCATCTCTTTGTCAAGAAGGAAAAGTGCTCATTCGGCTAGACCCAGATCAATTTCTTGGGTCATGTTATTGGCAATGGCAAGATTCGGATGGACATGGAGAAAGTCAAGGCAATCCATGATTGGAACTCTCCTAAGAACGTGTCTCAACTACGTTCTTTCCTTGGACTCGCAAACTATTATCGTCGCTTCATAAGGGACTACTCTAAGAGAGCTGTTGCCCTGACAAATTTGTTGAAACAAGACCGAACATGGGAATGGGATAGGCAGTGTGAAGCTTCATTCCAAGACTTGAAATTGGCCGTGATGAAAGATCCAGTATTGGCCTTGCCAGACATCACCAAGCCCTTTGAAGTACAAATAGATGCATCTGATTATGCCTTAGGGGGAGTTTTACTTCAAGATGGTCACCCGGTAGCATATGAGAGTCGAAAGTTGAATGATACAGAGTCTCGTTACTCAGCTCAGGAAAAGGAATTGCTAGCCATTGTACATTGTTTACGGGTGTGGAGACACTACCTCTTGGGATCTCAAGTTCTTGTTAAAACGGATAATGCTGCAGCAAGCCATTTCCTTACTCAGAAGATGCTAACCTCCAAGCAATCTCGATGGCAGGAAAAATTAGCAGAATTTGACTTAGTATTGGAATACAAGCCAGGGCGCACTAACAATGTAGCTGATGCACTCAATAGAAGGGCAGACCTTGCAGTGCTAACCCATACTGGTCCGAGTCACACCATCTTGGGGAAGATCAAAGTAGGCCTACAGACAGACCACAAGCAAAGGCGATTACAGAGTTGATCAAGCAGGGCAAAACTCGACGGTTCTGGATAAAAGATGGAGCAATACTCACAACTGGTAATCGCCTCTATGTTCCGAGAACTTCTGGTTTGAGGAAAGAACTTTTGAGAGAATGCCATGACACCCATTGGGCGGGACATTCAGGTTGGAGACGGACACTTGCATTGCTAGAGAGGGGGCACTATTGGCCGCAGATACAGGAGGATGTAATGGCCTATGTTCGAACATGTCTTATTTGCCAGCAAGATAAGGTTGAAAGAGATCGACCAGTAGGCTTACTAGAGCCCCTGCCTGTTCCAACTCGTCCTTGGGAAAGTGTTTCCATGGACTTCATTACTGGGTTACCGAAAGTGGAGGATTTCAGGAGCATCCTTGTAGTTGTTGACCGATTCTCAAAGTATGTGACCTTTGTGCTGACCGGACTAACTTGCATAGCCGAAGATACGACGCAATTGTTCCTCAAGCATGTAGTGAAGTATTGGGGACTGTCAGAAAACATTGTTAGCGACCGTGATGCTCGATTCACAGGAAAGTTCTAGAAGGAGTTGTTCAAGCTCTTGGGATCCAAACTTAATATGTCGACAAGCCAACATCCCCAATCTGACGGACAGACTGAGCGCTTTAACTCTATGCTTGAAGAATACCTTCGTCATTTTGTAAGTGCAAACCAGAAAAATTGGGTGGGACTACTTGATGTTGCACAATTCTGTTTCAACTTACAAAAGAGCTCAGCTACTCACTCCAGCCCCTTTCAATTAGTCACTGGTCAGCAACCATTGACACCACATACAGTGCTGACCGGATACCAAGGACCCAGCCCAAGAGCTCTTGAATTTGTCAAAGCCTGGCAGAAAAATATTGAAGTTGCTCGAGCCTATCTTGAGAAAGCCTCCCGTCACATTAAGAAATGGGCCGACAAGAAACGACGAATCAATCCTTTTGAAGTCGGGGACTTGGTATTGGTGAAGCTAGATATGTTCAACAAGTATAAACGGACAGCTAGAGCACACAACAATCTGTTTCACAAGTATGAGGGACCGGTACAGATTATTGAGAAAGTAGGCAAAGTCTCCTATCGCGTCAAGTTACCACATTGGCTCCGTTTCACCCATCCTGTCTTCCATGCAAGTAACTTGAAGTCTTACCATGCCGATGCCGCTGATCCCACAAGAAATGTATCTACCCGAGCATTGCCTAAGCATCCTACTAAGCCAGATCGAGAAGTGGAAGAAATCTTAGCTGACCGCCTCATCAACAACACAGGCCCGGATAGAGAATATTTGGTCAAGTGGCAGGATGAACCTCATTCAGAGATCAGTTGGGAGCCAGTCGAGCATCTGCTGCCATACCTCTCAAAGCTGGAAGAGTAATTTGGAAAAGTTCGCTGCGAGGGCGTCAGCGAATTGAGTGTGGGAGAGTGTCAGGACTAGTACCATTGGTTAGGGAAATCAAGGTTCAGAGGCCTTTCAAGACTTTCCTAATGGTCTCAAAACTCAATGTTCCCTTTTGAAAAGTGCCCAAATGCTTAGCATCTATATTATAGGGGGAAGGTTTGAGCTCTTGACTGTGAGGACGTGTTGCCTCCATTGCATAGTCGGGCCAGACTGTACCGCTAGCATTTTTATTGTTTTCTTTGCATTGCTTTTCAACTTCAAACTTGTATTTCCATCGATCGATAGCATCGAACTAGTCTTGAGCAACGTCCTTCCGAACGTTCCTCCCCATTGTAATCTATTGAATGTGAATGAAAGCTTTTACTGACTATTGTGCATTGTTATATTGTCTACAGATTGATATTGTGCATTCTCAAGTTAATATTTGTGCCCGTCAAAGTAACTACTCATAGACTTACTAGTGAATTGGATAGCTAGTGCCGCACGGATTACTAGTCCGTGACATATAGTAACATGGGTTATCCAATCAACCATTGTATCACTAGGGTGGGTGGAGATAACATAGTTCCATATATGGTCTGATCTGAAAAATTCAAAGGGTTTTCGTTTTCATAGATGGTTGTCAATGGCTGAAAGGGGGTTCAATTTGCGTGTGCAGAACATAAAAAAATTCAGTTCGTGAAACAAATAGGGGTTGAATTCACCATCTTATTGTCTCTCTCATCTCATCTAAAAAGAACTCCAAAGAAGGGGTTTCAGTTGGTTGAAGACTTGATGATGGTTGTTGGCTAAAGATGGAGGTACACGTTTAGGGGAATAAAAAAGAGTGAGTTTGTTTGAACAAATTTGATGGAAGGAACTTGTGCCTGGTAGTGCTTGTTTCGGTAGAATGATACATATATAATTTTTTTTTAAAGAATAAATTGCATCCTCAATTGATCTTGAGATGTGTATTGGGGTTTTCATCGAAACGTGTTCAAAAAAGTGGAAGGGAATTTTGGGTTTAAATAAATTATGGCAGGTTAAGGCGAGTCAATTGGGTTGACTATGTGAAATCGGATTAAAATAGTTTTAAAATGAACCCAAACACAATTATGTAACTAAATAGATCTCAAAATCAAAATTACCCTTTTTATAACTTTACCTTCCCATCAATTAAGTAAATATTATAGACAACAATTATTAATTGATAGACTAATGGCTTTTCATTGTGGTTTTTTAGCAATTGTTTTATCTGCCGCAATAGCAAGTTAGGGTTACAACAATTATCTATTTTTTTTTTGAAACTACTCATCCCTCATTACTCATGAGATAACAATGGGGGGAGTTTCCTCTGTAAGAAAAAAAAAATTAGCATAATTAATTGAGGGAGACGAAGATTGACGATGAAAAATGGTTTTTAAAAATGTATGACTGGATAGAAAACAAAATGACCCTATCATTAGTGTTATGGGCAAGGAAAACCAATTAGTTGGATTTTTATATACGAAATGGAAGATTAATATAACAGTGGAAATAGAGTACTATAGAGATGTATGACCATAGTATATATATATATACCAAAAGTTTTTTTTTTTTCGTGAAAATGTTAGTGCAACCAGTTAGCAATACTATTGATACACAACAATAAAAACTTGTCTCGTGGCACATACGGGGAACAATATTTGATGTAGTTAAAATGGATGCAATGAATTGATAATCTTTTACCAGATTATCGTCATTGTCATCTCTGATTCAACTATTGTGCTTTTATAATTGTTCAGTTTGAATGGATTTATAAACCCAAGAATTTGATCACCTTTGGCTCCCGAAGGTTCATTTATTTTAACTTTGATCACTTCTGGCTCTTTCAGAGGTTCATTCATTTTTAGTTGTTTACAAGCTTTATCGATAACAACCTAGAAATATTTGAGGTTATTTACCTTTTAGCTTCCAGTAATTCAGGTGTAATCCTAGATAAGTGTTATTAATTGGTGTAAATTCCGTTTGATCCTAGACGGGGTTATTAGCTCTTGAATGTTAAGTCAATTAGATTGATTAGCAGAAGCTTAAAATACCCTCGCGTGCCAAGTACATGATGGGTACTGATAAAAAAAAAAAATGCTAGAATACAATGGATGCCATGCCAAAAGGGTAAAATAAACATTTCGTTTCTTCTTCATTTCTTCACTTCTTCTGCGATTTTGTCTGTCTTTGCCCCAGCTTATCTTCTTCGTCTTCTTCTTCTATACAACAGACACCACTGATGGAATGCGGAATGAAGGAATTCAACCCAATTCAGTCACTATATTGAGCTTGCTTGGGGAAATTTCGGAAGTTAATCGTCTTAAATGTCTCCAAGGGTGTGTGGTGAGGTACGGGTTCAGTTTTAATATTGTCATGATGAACTTTGTGTCGAATGTTTATGGTAAATGTGGAGAAGCTGATGTATTTTCACATTAATGGATTATAAAGACATTGTTTCGTGGAACTCTTTGATCAATAGTTACTCACAGAATGATTATGTAAGAGAGTCGATTGGGTTGTTGACGAAAATTAGGATGGAAGGGGTAGCGCCGGATCATCAGACATTTGGGTCTGTAGTATCTACGGTGGCGCATAAGTCGAAGCTAGGGTTGGGTTAGTTAGTTCATGGACAAATTTTGACAACTGGGTTTCATTTGGTGTGTATGTTGAGGCAAATCTAATATCGATGTACTTGAAATGTGGAAAGATGATGACGCTTTTCAATTGTATGATCAAATTGTAGATAGGGATATAGTTTCATGGACAACAATGATTTCAGGTTTAGTTCAGAATGATAGAGCAGATGAAGCATTATCTTTCTTCCAACAGATGTTAAAGTGGGATGTTCTTCCCTCTACGACTACCTTAACAAGTGCATTAGCAGCTTGTGCACAATTGGGCTCCTTCAAGTGAGGAACCTCCATACATGGTTATGTTTTAAGATAGAGAATGAGAGTGGATATAGCTTTAGAGAACTCCCTTATTACCATGTATGTGAAATGTGGATGTTTGGAGCAGGAACCTCCATACCATGTGTTTGATAGAACACATGTCAAAGGCGTTGTTTCATGGAATGCCATGGTTGCTGGGTACGCTCAGAGTGGGTATTTAGATGAAGCTTTGGTCCTTTTCAAAGAAATGAGAGCAGCCCACGAAAGACCTGATTTCATCACAATTGTATCTCTTCTTCAAGCTTGTGCTTCCCTTGGAGCATTGCATCAAGGACAGTGGATCCATAATTTTCTCATCAGAAATGGGGTTGGGCCATGCATCTCAATCGACACTGCATTGATCGACATGTACTCAAAATGTGGTAACATAGACAGCGCTAAGAAGTGGTTGGATAAGATGCCTGAAAAGGATTTGGTCACTTGAAGCACGCACGATTATCTCAGCGTCAGGATATGGTCGTCACAGTGAAGGTCAGACTGCCCTGAGGATGTATAATGAAATTGTGCAATCCAGAATTAAACCAAACCATGTCGTGTTCCTTGCAGTCCTATCTGCTTGCAGTCATGCAGGACTTGTTTCCAAAGGCTTGAATATTCAACTCTATGACTGAAGAATTTGGTATTGAACCAAAACTGGAGCACCGGGCATGCATAGTAGATCTCCTTAATTGAGCTGGAAGATTGGAAGAAGCATACGTGTTTTTCAACAGGATGTTTCACCAACCAAACATTGATGTTATTGGAATACTCCTTGATGCTTGTCGTGCCTACCGAAATGCCAATCTTGTTGATGTTGTCTCTATAGAAATCATTGCACTAAAGCCCGAGAGTGCTGGAAATTATGTGCAACTAGCACATAGTTATGCTTCAATGAGAAGACGGGATGATGTGGTAGAGGCACGACTGAAGATGAGGTCGTTGGCCCTGACAAAGGTGCCTGGTTGTTGTTCCATTGAGCTGCATGGAGTTGTAAGCACATTTTTCGTTGATCACACTTCACATCCTCGTTATGATGAAATAGTGTTGATGCTGAAAGTATTAGACACAGGAATGCATGATTTGAAGCCTGGTGATGCTCATAACCACCTTGTTACTGACACTTCGTCTTCTTCTTCTTTCCTCTATAATCACTTGATGCTATGCACTAATCTGTTTTCTATTTGGCAGGTGTTGTGGGTAGCCTAGTGATGCTCATAACCACCGTGTTACTGACTCTAGTCATGCTCATGATATGGATGACACTACTTGTGTTGGCAGCTCTTTACTTCGTTGTATTTTTCACCATGGAAGGAGTGTATGTGAGTGCTATATGCACCAAGTCCCAGAATGTGGATAGTTACCATTTGTAATATCCCTCGTCCTTGCATGCAACATGTTCGGTTGGTTTTACGGAAGACAAATAAAGTTGGAAGAGTGGCAGCGATGGTGGTGGCGACGGGGCGATGAGTGTGGTGTCTGTTGTAGAGAAAAGAAGATGAAGAAGAGAAGTAGGGCCAGAGACAAAAAAAAAATTCGTCAAAGAAGGAAGAAGAAAGAATAAAGGAAATTTTGTTTAATTGTTTAATTTTACCCTTTTGGCACCCACAATATTTTAGCATTTCCCGTTTGGTACCCATCACAACTTTGCATGTGAGGGTATTTTAGGCATTTCAAAATATCTAATGGTTTCTGCTAGTCAACTCAGTTGAATTAACGGTCAAGGGCTAAAATGGGGGTTAAACGAAATTTACACAATTAATGACACCCATTTAAGATTACACTCAAATTAATGGGGGTTAAAAGGTAAATAACCTAAATGTTTGATAACATAGATTTCAAAGCCTATTTATTCAGTATCTTCAGTAATAACTATAGTGAAAGAAAGGAAAAAAGTTTTCATTTTACTAGCACAAAGAGCCTTGCTAGGAAACGAGGGAGAGAGAGCAAGGCCCAACACCGCCCATCATCCTCGAAATGCTCATCACTGCCCATCTTGAGGATGATGGGCGGTGATGGGCCTGCCCTCGCGCATGCCTCGCTCTCTCTCCCTCGCTCCCTAGAAGCAGGGCTAGTACAAAACAACATGTTTAAAAGATCAATGAGTTCTTCAATATGTAAACATCTATTGTCATTGTTACCATCCCTTATTTTCTCGCTCAATAATTCTTAATTGATGCCACAATATACCAACATAGAGATTTTGAAGACATGAAAAATATCACTGCACTTCTTGTTTGACAACCCATGTATATTTTTTTTGTAAACTCTTTTTGTGACCGATGAACCAAGTTATGTTAATCATTTTGCTTATCTTCTAGAATGCTATCATTCCAACCATCGGCATAGCTTTGTTATATGGTTGGCAATTAATGAGCTTGATTATGTAGTAGCTTTGGGTAATTCAATGTTTGATTCCATGGTCGGGGATAAGGCATCTATCTTTGGGACAAAAAGGAAGTCTCCTCAATGAGGAGTGAGGTAACCCACCAAGAAAGTATGATCCTTATGGGAATTGATGATGCACCAAACTGTCTTATAATCTACTCCGTACACATGGCATCATGATTGCGTCAATGGAGTGGAGCGGGCCCAAATAAGCGCCTAACTAATCCAACCCAACAGACAAAGAACCAAGCCCATGAAGGCGAGTATCTGAGAGATGGACCCAAGCAACCAGGCCTTTTCCAGCCCATAAATCAAATGGTCAAACCTAGAACTCGTAAGACAAATTAAGGCAAATATCTCTGAGTTTGACCTAAGACAGGCAGGCTAGTAAGATGTTGACTCCTACTAGGAAACAAACATTAGATTAGAAGTCATGCATGGAAACTCTCCTGTATGTACAACTCTCAACGAGAAAAATGATCTCTAATAAATATCTTTTCTTAAACCACAACACCAAAGGCATAGCCAAATAAAGACTCTCGCATGATAAATAGAGCACAAGGATGTGGAACTATGATACGCTACATAATCCTAATTTCAAGCAATAAAACATTTTCTACGCCTTGTCTGACTTTAGCATCAGAGTGTTATCAGCCACCACAATGGTGATATTTGGTTCACGTTTGTTCCTTATGTAGGTCAAGGTCAAGGAGAACGAAAACTGATCTATTAGTTTGGCGCTGTCCGTGGGGGCCGATGAGTTCCTAAGATTAAAGAATTAACAATTCCTTTTTACAGTCCCAAAGAATGGTAGCCACAAGATCTCGTACTAATGGTGAGATCGCCGAGCCTTCAAACGCTCGAGCTAGCGAAGTACCACCAGTTCCACCACCTGCAAGCGGTGACAGGGAAGCAGAAAAACCCTATCTCCGCAGAAGAATAGAGAGCCCATTCAGGAGAGCCACAATATCCCTTCTGGTTCTTAGAGGACCGGAGCAATTTATGGAGACTGAACATCTAAAGCTGACAAGCACAATACACAAAATCCCCTCCGGGTTGGAGCCATCAATCCGAATGTGCTGTACAACCTCAATGTCTCCCTGCTCATGGATCAGATCATGCATGCGCCACTGCCTAAGAAGTTCAGCCCCTCAGAGCTGGAATTCTATGACAGGACGGCGAATCCTTTCGACTACCTACGCCATTACCATCACGTGATGGCGTTGAAATATGGATCAGAAGCAGTCATGTGCCGAACATTTCCCACCAGCTTGAAGAAAGTAGTGCTAACTGGGTTTCACAGTCTCCCTCAAGGTCGATTGACTCGTTTCAGATGCTGACCAAAGCGTTTATCACTCACTTTGTGGGCAATCAATGGATCAGGAAGGATCCACATTACTTACTCAGCCCCAAGAACATCCATCAAAGCTCAAGCATTGGCGGACTTCATCGCTGAACTTACAGGCGGTGGAGAACATGAGTCACATGACCAGAAAAAGAAGACAGACGAACAAGGATGGGTCCTGCACTGTGATGGATCGTCCACAGTTAGTGGGAGTGGAGCTAGAGTCACTCTCCACTCTCCAGTCGGGGTGAATCTGGAGAAAGCCGTCAGGTTCGGCTTCCCCGCCTCTAATAATGAAGCAGAATATGAGGCCCTCTTGTTCGACCTAAAGCTTGCCAAGGGGATCGGAAAAGATAAGCTGACTGTGACAGCTAGGGGTGTTAATCGGTTTGAAATTGAAACAAAACCGAACGACCGAACATGGGATTCAGTTTTCGGTTCGAATTTTTGATTTTTCAAATAGAAACCCGTAACCAAACTGAACCGACCAATTCGGTTCGGTTTCGATTTGTTTCGGTTTTTCCTTTTTATTTTCTATTTTTTCCATCCTATTTCTTCTTCTTACTGAAAAAAATTCAGTGTTTCCATTACCATACAGCTAGACCTAAACACAAAGATAAAACCTTTTCACACATACAGATTTCAAATAAATTTTTAACCTCAACAAGATTATATTATTTAAAACAAAAAAACAAGATTATACCAGTTTTTCTATTATGATAAAAGAGATTAACATTATTACATTCTGATTAAACAAACTCGAATGACCATACAATTCGACAAAACCCCCCAATAGGGCTAATGTAACGAAAATTAGTCGAACAAAAAGAAAAACAGAACTCAGACACACAGTGCCCAACGAGTTCTCGAGCCTACGCCCAGCCTGGCCGCCGAAATTCAAGACCCGATTTAGCATGAGCTTCAAAGAGTCACCTTTCTCGGCCGATTTGATCCCTCTATAGAACCCTCGGCGGCATCGAGGATGGCGCCAGAGAGGTACCTGCTGCCTTTGTAGTAGTTGATGTCCTCTGACCATGTGCGGCGCTGCGCAATGACTTCTTCGGCGAAGAGGAACTCTGGCGATGTTGGGAGGTTTTTGACATATATATACATAAACTCTACAACAAGATGACCAAGATGGAGATCATTTGTATCCAGTTGTTATAAAGCAACAAAAACTCCTTTCAACAACAGAGCCAAAGAAACTCTCAAAACAAAGTTCATTTACAAGATTATCAATAATGGATCTTAGCACACCGGGCTCACCTATATCTCTGATATCCATGGAAGACCTTTCTACTTCTCTAATCGGATCCAATCTCTATATATTCACTTTATCTTAACTAAATGGGGTAGATGGGAATTAAATGGGGGTGGGTGGGTGGGAATTGAGTTGGTGGGGTTGGGATTTGGGAATTAAATAGAGGTGGGTGGGTGTTGGGAATTGGGGTGAGAAATGAGCGGTTTGTGGTAGGGTTGGGAGTTAGAAAAAAAGAAAAATAAATTGATACAGTTCGATTTATTTGGGGCTGAAAAAAAATTAAAACCAAAACTGAACCGAAGTAACTCGGTTTCGTTCGATTTTGGCAATTTGGTTTCGATTTTCGTTAGATTTCGGTTTTTTTTGTTCGGTTCAGTTCGGTTAATTCGGTCGTTTTACATGGGACAATTAACACCTCAGTGACTCTCTTCTAGTAGTCAACCAGATTAAAAAGGGAGTTCAGCAGCAAAGATCCCAGGATGTTGGCTTATTACAAGAAAATAATCAGCACCATGAGCGGATTCAAAAGGATATAACTCAAACAATGTCCCAGAGAGGACAACGTAAAGGCTTATGCATTGGCAAAAAATGCCTCATCCACAACTGAGACTGTTGAATGACTCATCAAGTTCCAAGAGGCGGACATGCATTCTTAGGGAAATTCATAAGGCCATCTGTGGAAACCACCCAGGCGGGAGAACTCTAGCTCACAAGGCCCTAACCTTAGGGTAATATTGGCCAAAGATGCAATAGGACGCTAAATACATGGTCCGAAAATGCAACAAATGTAAGAGGTTTGCGCCATACGTGCACATGCTCGCTCAACCCTTGTCTCCAATGACCAGCCCATGGCCTTTCGCACAATGGGGAATGGATATTGTTGGGCTATTCCCCATCTCCGCCAAAAAGAGGTTCCTCCTTGTAGCTGTAGACTACTTCACCAAATGGGTTGAAGTGGATTCCCTGGTCAGGATAGGTGAAAATCAAATTGAGAATTTCATATGGGCATCCATCATCTGCAGATTCGGCATCTCAAGGACACTTGTTAGTGACAATGAGACTCAGATTGAAGGCAAAAAGGTTAAAAAACTGTGTGACAGGGCACCCCCATGCCAATGGACACCCCCAAGCCAATGGACAAACGGAAGTCACCAACAAGACCATCTTGGAAGCGCTCAAAAGAAATCTTGATACGGCCAAGGGCCTATGGGTCTCAGAGCTACCAAAAATTCCTTGGGCGTCTCAGACCACCAAAATAACTCCTACTGAGGAAACACCATTCGCTTTAGCTTACGGATCAGAAGCAATGATCCTAGTGGAGACAGAAATGCTAACGTTTAGAACGAAAGAGTTCAGATTGGATGGCAATGACGAAGCTTTGCGCATTGGATTAGATCTCCTCGAGGAAAAGAGAAATGAGGCTTTCACCAAGATAGTTGGCTACCAATAGAGAATGGCCTAATACTATAATAAAAAAGTCAAGCCACGAGAGTTCAAAGTGGGAGACCGAGTACTAAGAAGAACTCAGCAGAACACTAAGGAACCAAACACGGGTAAAGTAAATCCAAACTGGGAGAGACCCTACTGAGTGACAAAATTCAACGGGCCAGGTACATACTGGTTAGAGAAAATGAACGGCGAATGCCTTAAATGACCATGGAATGTGGAACACTTAAAGAAATATTATCAAGAAGTTCAAGGTATTTGTTTTACTAAAGTTTCCCTGCTATTCATTAATTTTGGCAGAAAATCCAGTCAATCTATAACAATCTGACTTAAGTGTCAGACCTGCTGGTCCGATCACAATATCAGACTGCTAGATAAGTGAAATAAGTTAGGACGTCTAAGTCAGACTTATACATTCAGGGCCATTTAGTCCGCTCTACAGCCTAGTCCGCTCTACAGCCTAGTCCGCCAAGAGTAGACAAAAATGATTTAGAAAGTGGAAGTCTAGTCAGAGCTCTTGAAACCTGTTCAAGATGACTTGCCAGGGATCATTGTCCGACCATAGACAATGATGGCCGAACTTGACCAAATTTTAGTTAGCTCATGAAGGCTGATGAAGATAATTTTTGGTCCGCTCTATAACCTAGTCCACCAAGAGTGGACAAAGATGGCTTAGAAAGTGGGAGTCTAGTCAGTGCTCATAAAGCCTGATCAAGATGACTTGCCAGAGATCATTTTTCGACCATAGACAATGATGGCCAAACTTGACCCAAGCTTAGTCAGCTCATGAAGGCTGTTGAAGATAACTTCTGGTCCGCTCTACAACCTAGTCCGCCAAAAACAGACCAAGATGGCTTAGAAGGTAGGAGTCTAACCGGAGCTCATGAAGTCTGACCGAGATGACTTGCCAGAGATTATTGTCCCACCATAGACAATGATGGCCAAACTTAACCAAAGTTTAGTCAGCTCATGAAGGCTGATGAATATAACTTTTGGACCGCTCTAATGCCTAGTCCGCCAAGGGCAGATTAAAATGGCTTGAGAAATGAAACGTATAATTGACTTATGAATTTGAATGATCTGTGGTCTGCCAAAATTATTCTTATTCCGTTGCACAGAGTTTAGCCAACTCACAGGGTCTGGCCAAGATAACTTATGGACCTCCTAAAAGTTTAGACCGAAGGTGCTTGACTTCAAGAGCGCACACAAGTTAAGTGGTCAGAACTCACACGAGCAAATTAGCTAGACAATTTTCAGACTTAGTGAAATTGCATGTCTAAAGACCAACACCATGGCAAGGCAACACAGAAAATATTTAGCAAGAAAAGTCTAGAAAATACAAGTACAAAATGTTACTTAACAAATTTTCTTTCACTCATAACTCAATAATTACAGTTGTAACTCGTTTGGAGGATCAATTTCAATGGCTGAAAATTCATATATGTCAGGGGAGACAACAAGGGATGGGTTAGCAGTTTCAGAAGCTTGCTCTAGATCGTCATTCGAAGGCACCTGGTAAGAAGCTTATTCTTCTTCAAACTTCGCATAAGTTGTTTCTCTATAAAAAAAAAAAAATGAAGTCAAGATCAGGGTGGTCGTCTTCAATCAGCCCCAACAACTCCAACCTACCTTTAACGACCTTGTTGAAGTTTAAAGTCTCTCGACCTTCAATCAGCTTCTTCTCATGGGCTTCAGACTCCGCCAAACTCTTCTTCGCCTTCTCCAGTCTGGCCGCAAGCGTGCCAAAATTAGACTATTCATTCACCAGTTGCTCTTTCTGCAGGCTAAGCTCATCCTGTGCAGAAACAACTTGTTTCTCATTTTTTTGGACACAACTAAGGCAATAAGTGACTTTAGACTTTAGCTTCTGATGCAAGGCATCCCAGTCGGACTCAACAAGTTTCTTTTTAGCAGCCTGAGCTCGCAATCAGCTTGTGCCTCCTCCGCCACCTTTTGAGCACGCCTCACTCTTCCTGAATGTGTCTCAACTCATCCTCAACGCCACTCATCGCAGACTAAACCTTAGCCAGGTCGGCCTCAGTGGACCCCAGGCGAGCCTTGTAAGAGTCCAGTTCCGCCTTTGAAGATTCCAGCTTGGCTTCAAAGCCTGCTTGTGCAGCTTGCAAACGAGCCTCAAAATTTGTCTCCGCACTAGGCTACCTAGACTTCTCATTCAACTGCTCATTCAGTGACTCAATCTCATAAAGCGCGTCAGAGTACGACTTTTGCAAGTTAGCAAAAGTCTTTTCCATGCCATACACTCTATTACGAGCTGATTCAACTTCAGTCCCAACCATGGCAGCTTGATTTATCAAAGCCATCCCTAGCATCAAGTGCCTCTGACCCTTATCAATGTGCTCCTCCATGGTCACCCCTTCAGGAAGCGATGCACGAGTGTTCAACCATTCATGCCACTTGGATGTTCTATCTTGAGACAACTGGCACGTTTACCTCCAAGTGATAGTCTTGTGCATTCAACTCTACTGCATCGAGACCAAACAGGCTAACTCGGGCGTCAGGATGCAGCTCTTTCTGATCCGCGAATACGCCCACTCTGCTTTTAGACGTCCGCACAAGGCCAGGAACCACGCTCACCGATTTCCCTTTATTAGCCGCAGGCATCCTAGTTTGAGGAGCAGCCTAACGTTCTACTTCAGAGTCCATAGGCGATCCAAAAGGAAAAGAATTACTCTTAGGAGTAGCCACCTCAGTAGAACGGGAAAAGGAGCGGATGAAACAGCTTCAGTAGTAGGAACGACGTCCGAATCTGGCAAATAATAAGGAGCATCACCATCTTCAGTGGATGCAACTATTGCTGCTTGCTCTACCCTCAGTTGGCTGACATCATTGACGCCCATCAGCTTCAACTGATTCCTTTCCAAGTCAGTGAGGTGGACAGGAAGCCCAGAAGGGATACTCTGCTCGGCGGACTGAGCAAGCCCTTGCTTCGCAACAGTCATTCCCTCCTCCAAAGAAACCAGTGGTTGGGAAAGGAGAACGATCTTAGAGCTAGCCCATTTCTTTTTGGGACAAGTGATAAGAGGCAGAGCTGCATCCAGCTCCATATTTTGGTCGGACTGGGCATCTTCAACTTCCTCTCCCTCGAGGATGACTGTCGCCCTTACTGGTCAACGTCCTAAAAAGAGTAGGAGCCTCATGGAAATACTCAAACAACTCGCTCCGCATGATGTTGCTCGGTTGTACAACATTTTCAATGGGCATGAAGGTCAGCTCATTGAACTTTTCCATGACCAACCCCTCTTCCTCAGAAAGAACTGGAGTCGAAAAATTCTCTATGAAAAAATGAGCAATAGTTTAACGCGTTATCGCAAATAATCAGACAAAAAAAGGGGACATCATACTTACTATTCTCCAGTCTAAATTTTTGAGCAAGCGGATGACCATCCAACATAAAATACTGAGAGTCTGAAGAAGCCAGAAAACAATATTTGGCTAGGACTTGAAATCATCTGGAAGAGAACCTAGACAAACCGGCGTCCGCAAAAAACAGATCTCATGAGCGTTCAAACAGGGGGAAGTCAACGGGTGGATCATCTTCGGAGTCAATCGAAGGATAGTATCCTTCGCTTTGATTAGAACGGCGATCAAAGTTCTCTACCCGTTTTGTACCATCTGAGCGAGCGAAATATGCAAATACGCAAAGAAGCGTCAGATATTTTTTGGGACAGGGAAGCAGAGTCTTGATTCAAACATGCCCCTATACAAAGAGGTGAACCCCTTTGGAGGCCTCATCGGGGTATGATCTGAACCCAATGGGAAAAGTTACAGGTCCTTAGGAATCCAATATTTATCTCGGAGACCAACCATATCAGTTTCTGCGATCAACCTATCCCCGAAAAACTCATAACAAGTGAGGGCTAGTTTCTTAGCAGGATTGAGTTCACTCCTATTAGCCATTAATGAAGGTATGAACTTTCGATTGCACTTGCGAAAATAACAATTGATCAAAGCTAGAGATCAAGAAGGATGATCTCTGAAAAATTGCAGAAGTAAAGAAATGCAACTCTGTAGAGAGGACGACTTATATAGAAATGAAGGGGTGCACCTTTTTTAGCAGTCACATACCCAATTAATTATGTGTGTCACTCGAGGAAACATTTTTAGACTCAATCATCACGACTGTCCATTTCCCTAATGAAATGACTTAGTGGATCGACAGGTTGGCCCACTAACTCGGGGGAAGCAGCTGATGATACACTAAACCGTTTTGTAATCTACTCCATACACATGGCATGATGATCGTGTCAACAAAGTGGAGCACGCCCAAATAAGCGCCTAATCTAATCCCGCCTAAAAGATAGAGAACAAAGCCTAGATCACTCCAAGCCCACAGAGGCGAGTATTTGAGAATTGGACCCAAGCAACCGGGCCCTTTCCACCTCATAAGTCAAATGGTTAAACCCAGAACCTGTAAGACCAATTAAGGGGAGTATCTAGAAGTTTGACCTAAGACATGCATGTCAGTAAGATGTTGACTCCTACTAGGAAACAAACATTAGAGTATAAGTCATGCATAAAAACTCTCCTGCATGGACAACTCTCAATGAGGAAATGATCTTTAACATGTATATTTTCTTAAACCACGCCACCAAAGGCAGAGCCAAACAAGGACTCTTGCATGATAAATAGGGCACAAGGTTGATGGACTAAGGTACACTACAAAAACCTAATTTCAAGAAATACAACATTCTCGGCTGCCACAACAATGGTCTTTAGCTCACGTTTGTTCCTTGTGCAGGTCAAGGTCAAGGAGAACGGAAACTGATCTATCAGGAATCATAACTATGCCGAGGTAGTTTTTCATTTTTGTGGCAATTGTTGTCATCTCAAATACAGGTTCTACTCCCCAAGAAAAAAAATGCAAAATCAGCAGTGAATTTCTTATGACACATGGAGCCTTTGGTGCACAAAATGCATTATTGGCGGTAGAGAGTATGAACGATGGTATTCTTAGTGGGTTGGCCAATGCCACCATTCAGTTCACTATGCCACAAGTGCCCATTAATAACACTTAACTATAGTGTTTTTTTCACTTGTGCTATGAAAAACCATGTTTTAATAGCATTACAATAATAAAATGTTGTAAAAGTGAAAGTGGGAAATAAAAAAGTATCACTCTCCCTAACCAAATAGGCACCCCATTCCATTTTCTTTCAATAAGGAATACAGGGATAGAGTGAAGAGAGCGAGGGAGAGAGATCGATCCGAGAGCGAGCGAGCGAGGGAGAGAGCCAGATTCAGGGAGAGAGATCGATCCAAGAAAAAGTGAGGAAGAGAAATCGATCCAGGGAGAGAGAGCGAGATCCATGGAGAGAGAGATCGAGAGACATTTTCTTTTGGAACAACATTGAATCCATGTTGACACTCCACTAGGACTGTTCTGGTGATGCTACTACTGCGGCGGTGCTCGGCGGAGGTTCCAGAAATTTGATTGTGGCGATTCGAGCGATCGAAGTCGATGAATTGCTCACTTCACAATTTTTGTCTGACAGATCTTGAGGGTTCAAAGACGAAGAATAGCGAGGATCTTGGATGCTATCTTCAAATGTGGCGGATCTTGGATGCTATCTTCAAATGCTCCTTTTGTATGTAGCTATCTGATAGACTAGTTTGTTTTTCTTTCTTCATTTTGTTTTTGCTCTGATTAAGGGGTTTTTTTTAAAATGTGTTTGAAGGCTCTAATTCGGTCATTGAAGGTTGTGGTGATTCAATCTATGTGAGATTTTGAGATTCTAAGACGACCTTGTCACAGTGGTGACTTTGATTCAAGCATAGAAAAGAACATTTGAAAGGAAAAGGAATTCTATTGAATACGTAAAGGAAAAATTACAAGCTAATGCTCAGTCTGAACTCAGAACTGGCCCTGGGTTTACAAATCTCGCATACTCCTCTGTTATTCTCTTCCCCTATTTAACTACAGAGAATGTAACTGAATTTCAAAATGAGCCAATCAGCTTTGTACACCTGTCTTGCCCATGTGAGGTTATAACAACCTGAGTGTGTTATTATTTTCCTACCCCTGGATTCAAATTTAACTCTTTCAAATTTGGCGCCTTACTTCAACTTTGGCGCCTCTGTTTCCCTCGATGTGTTTTCCTGAATTTTTGCATCTTTTTGATTCTGTGTAAATGTGACAATGCCAATCTCTTCGGAAAATATCCTTGTCCTCAAGGATTAAAGTGAGGGAAAGCGGCGTGAATGTGCGCCCAATCCTCCCAAGTGGTGTCGGACGGAGTGGAGCTCGACCACTGGATGAGGACTTGCGTCACGACCCTGTTGTGACGAGGGATGAGACGGCGAGCCAAAATTGCGACAGGTTCCGGCCGGAGAGAGCCTAAGTGATCAACCCCTGGAAGTAAATTAGTTGCAATGGAGTGTGCACCCAGTTTTCTTTTCAATTGTGATACATGGAATACAGGGTGGATCTTAGAGTGTGCAGGAAGGCTGAGTTTGTAAGCCATTGTGCTCACTTGCTCGACTATCTGATAGGGACCATAGAACCGAGCAGAGAGTTTGAGATTGTGGCAAAACTGGACCGAGGACTGACGATATGGTTGGAGGCGTAGATAAACCCACTCACCCATATTGAATTCTCGCTCAGACCTATGCCTGTCTGCGTAAAGCTTCATACGCTCTTGAGCATGATGAAGCTTCTCTTTAATAAGGTGCTACATGTGCTCTCTGTTGCGAAGAAATTGCTGAACATCAGTGATGGCATTGGTTGGTATAGGTGGTAGAGCCAGCAGTGGGGCCTTATATCCATAGAGAGCTTCAAATGGTGTGGTTTGAAGGCTGGTGTGGAAAGAGGTATTATACCAAAATTCTGCTAAATAAAGCCAAGTTGACCATTGTCGAGGGGCGTCACTAGACATGCAACGGAGGTAGTTCTCGAGGCAGGCATTGACTCGTTCTGTTTGACCATCGGTTTGGGGATGATATGAAGAACTGAGATTAAGGCTGGTACCAAGTGCTGAAAAAAGGTCCTGCCAAAAAGCGCTTAAGAAGACTTTGTCTCAGTCGGACACAATGGAGGTGGGTAAGCCATGTAGACGGTAGATGTGTCGCAAGAACATATCAGCAATCATGGCTGAAGTGAATGGATGTGAGAGTGCGATGAAATGACTGAACTTGGTCAGTCTGTCCACGACCACTAGGATGATAGTTTTGTGCTTGGATGGCGGAAGTCCTTCGATGAAATCCATTGAAATATGTTGCCAAGCGTGCTCCGGGATTGGTAGAGGTTGGAGAAGGCCACCATAGGTAGAGTTATCAGTTTTATTTCACTGGCAAGTGTCACATTCGGAGACAAAGGACAACACATCTTGCTGCATTTTAGGCCAAAAAAATAATTGATGAAGCCGTTTGAATGTTGTGTTGATGCCCAAATGACCACCCAAAGCCGACGTATGGAGTTCATTGAGAAGTTGCTGTCGAAGAGGGCCAGTAGAGCCAATACATATCTGCTGATGCCGTTTCAAAATACCGTGATGCAATGAAAAAGGAGGCCTAGAATCATGGCAGATGACCAACTGTTGTAGCATGGTTGCATGAAATGATCTTGAGCATATGAAAACTCGACTTTAGTGAGCCAAGTGGGAGTAATTGTTGACAAAGCGAGGACATGGCTCATGTTATCAGTGCAGCGGGACAGTGCATCCGCAACTTTGTTATCAATTCCTCGTTTGTAACAAATCTCATAGTCGAAGCCAAGGAGCTTAGCTAGCCATCGTTGTTGAGTCATTGTAGTGATTTTTTGAGCTAAAAAATGGCGTATGATTTGATGGTCGGTAAATATGATGAACTTGGAGCCAAGTAAATATGAGCGCCATCTGTGAACAACCAATACAATTGCGAGTAATTCCTTCTCATAAGTAGATAAGGACAGATTCTTGGGACTGAGAGACTTACTAAAGAAGGTGATAGGTCGGCCAGCTTGTGAGAGGACAACTCCTACGCCAATGGAGCAGGCATCAGTCTCTAGATGGAAGGGTTCCTGGAAATTAGGAAGAGCCAACAGGGGAGCTGAACACATAGCTTGTTTCAGCTGGAGAAAAGTCGTGGATGCCATAGGAGACCAAGTAAATGCATTCTTCTTGAGTAGATCAGTCAAAGGTTTTGCAATTAGGCTATATCTTGCAATAAACTTCCGGTAGTAGCCTGTGAGACCGAGAAATCCGCGAAGTTGCTTAATGTTTGTAGGAAGGGGCCAGTTGGCCATTGCGCCAATTTTTTGTGGGTCAGCCTCAACTCCACTAGCACTGACAATGTGGCCAAGGTACTCCAGCTTCTCTTGAGCAAAGGAGCATTTGGACAGCTTGACAAAAAGTTGATGCTGCCTATGAATGGAGAATACTGTGGCCAAATGATCCAAATGACCAGAGAGATTAGGATTGTAAATGAGAATATCATCGAAGAATACCAGGACATATTTCCTCAAAAGGGGCTGAAATATTTCATTCATAAGGGCCTGAAAAGAGGCCGGGGCATTTGTAAGTCCAAAAGGCATCACCTTGAACTCAAAGTGGCCATGATGCGTTTTGAAATCCGTTTTGTGAACGTCAGGTGGGTGGACTAACAGTTGGTGGTAACCTGATCGCAAGTCCAGTTTAGAGAATATACTAGCCCCATGAAGTTCATCTAGGAGCTCATCTATGAGGGGCATAGGGAACTTGTCCTTGATGGTGATTTCATTCAACTTCCTATAGTCTACACAAAATCTCCAGGAACCATCTTTTTTCTTGACTAGGAGAATGGGAGCTGCAAACGAACTATGTGAGTGCCTGATTAAACCAGATTCCATCATTTCTTGAACTAGCTTCTCTACTACTGCTTTTTGCATGTATGGAATTTTATAGGGGTTCTGAGAAGGTGGTTGATGACCAGGTTTTAAGGGAATGTGATGGTTGAGAGTGCGGCTAGGAGGGAGGGTAGTAGGAGTTTGGAAAATGTCACTGAAATGTGAAATGATTTGTTGAATGGCAGGGTCAGGTTGTGGAGAACTGTCCTGGACAGTTAGAGAGAAGAGATGACAGAAGAAGGAACTAGCCTTACTTCTCCACAATTTAGACAAACCCTTTGATTTCAGTATGCATAATTCTGCATTTTCAGGTCCCCCTTGCAAGGTAATAGCCTGGCCATTGATAAACAAGGTTAGCTGCTGTTTCTGTAAGTTCAATGTAATGTCCCCAAATTGCTTCAACCACTCTCCACCAAGGACCATATCGTAGCCGCCTAGAGGTAACACCCTAACCCTTCCTTCGAATAAGACTCCTTGCATTGTCCATGTCAAGCTCTGGCATACAACATTGCTTATTAATTGGTCGCCATTAGCAACCTTGACCAGCATTTGCGGTGTGAGGCAAGTTGGCCAGTTAATAGCTTTCACAACACTAGGATCAATAAATGAATGGGTGCTCCCAGTGTCGATCAGAATAGACACTGTTTTTTCCTGATTAGCCCCTTGATTAATAGAGTGTTTGTTGATGAGCAACCATGGAGGGCATGTAGAGAAATTTCCATATCAGTGGGTATCTCCTGGAGAAGATTCTCGGTTACAATTTCAGAGAGATCCTCGGTTGTATAAATATGCTCATCATCTGAATCAACATATATAATTGCTGAGATTTGCACAGGTGTCCGGGCTTATATTGCTCATCGCAATTGTAACAAAGGCCTCTCTCTTGGCATGAGCGCATCTGGCTGGGAGTAAGCCGTCTGATAGGAGGTATTGATGGATGAGGGCGAGAAGGATTCTGGTGTGGTGAGTGGACTGGTTTTCTATGGTTTATGTTACTCGGAGTTGTATTGTAGTTGTGATGGTAGTAGTTGGAGTGGTTGAGGTGTGAAGTCTGAGTTGGCTGGTTGCTTGTTGGAATAGCAAAAGAGGTAGAGTATGTATTTGGTCTAGAGGTATAGGACTAAGTGTGAGAAGACTTGGAATTACTTATTGCTTGGGATGCCTCATGCATTCTTGCCAGCGAGAGAGCTTGAGTCAAAGAAGTTGGTTTAAATAGTTGAACCAAGGCCTTGATTTTGGACTTTAAGCCACTTAAAAAACTGAGGACGAAATATTGCTCATCCAAGTGACGATTATGGGTCAGCATCAATGAGCGCAATTCTTCAAACTTGTCGTAATATTCATTTACAGTCCCATGTTGAGTGAGTTTATTGAAAGAATCCACAAAATTGTCCAGGACTGCTTCTTCAAAACGCTCACACATATCATGACAAAACTGCTTCCATTGAAGCATTTCCCTCCCTACCTGGTGGTCAAGAAACCAGAGATCTGCCTTACCGGTTAAATGAATTGAAGCCATTCCCACCTTGTTAGCTTCTGAAACTTGGAAGAACTCGAAATACTTCTCACACTTTTTTACCCATGATCTGGGGTTTGTACCATCAAAACAAGGAAATTTTAATCTCGGTAGTCTAGGGAGCATACCTTGGCTCTCCCAAGGATTTTGGGAGTTGGATCGCGGGTCGATTTGATTAGAAACTGGAGTAGTGGATGAACTCGGTTCTGAATCTCGTACTGGAGCTAGTGGATTTCGAATCAACTGGAAGAGCTGCTCGAATCGTGAGTCCATGTGCTTCGCCAAACCTTCGTGTGCAAGAGCTAATTGACTGAGTTCATTTTTAAAGAACTCAATCTGGCCTGCAGTCTCGCCTTGATTCTTCTTTGTCTCTCGCATAAATTGTTCTACTTCCTTCGCCCTAGTTTCCATTGTTCTGAATGTGATAATCACTCTCAATCACAGTCCCGACTGATCGAACGCTCTAATACCAAATGTCACAGTGGTGACTTTGATTCAAGCAGAGAAAAGAACATTTGAAAGGAAAAGGAATTCTATTGAATACGTAAAGGAAAAATTACAAGCTAATGCTCAGTCTGAACTCAGAACTGGCCCTGGGTTTACAAATCTCGCATACTCCTCTGTTTTTCTCTTCCCCTATTTAACTACAGAGAATGTAACTGAATTTCAAAATGAGCCAATCAGATTTGTACACCTGTCTGGCCCATGTGAGGTTATAACAACCTGAGTGTGTTATTACTTTCCTACCCCTCGATTCAAATTTAACTCTTTCAAATTTGGCGCCTTACTTCAACTTTGGCGCCTCTGTTTCCCTCGATGTGTTTTCCTGAATTTTTGCATTTTTTGATTTTGTGTAAATGTGACAATCCTCTACCAGCACATCAACGCCCCTGAATGGATCAATTTCTCCACTCCCGAAGAAGACTTTTGATGATGAAGCCTGGTTTTGCAAGCCTGATATGATTTCCCAACAACCCATTGAATAATTTTTTTTTTTTACTTTTATGTTGAATGTTAGATGAATTTCTTTGTTTTTCTTGTTGAAGACTGCCGGAATCCCAAGACTGTGAAGGATTTCATCAAATCTACACCCCCATCGAAGGTTTTACTTCGAATCTCAATCGATTAGGGAGAAAGTTTGAATTGTGTTTTTTGCTTGTAAAAAATCAGATTGTTATTGTCTGGTTTTGTCATCAGTGAAGTTTGCAACATTGTCTATAAGTTATTTAGATGTTAAAATTGATAAGGAATGATCTGTGTTTTGTTTTTTAGGTTTGGTTTTTTCTGCACATACAGATTTTTCCATGTGAATCATCATCCAAAGTTTGCTTCAACACGTGACATGCTTTCAATATTTCTCTACCAGTCAGGTATTCACGTTTTAGTGTTGTAACCTTTTTGTTTAGTGCTTATATCCTTGATCTTTTTAGAAAACAATGACTACCAAACATCAATCTGCAAGTGCATTTGTACTCTAGCACTTTTGCGCGTCATGTTTGGGTACTAGATTTATTTTTTTGAGTTTCTACTGGACCCGTAATTGCAATTGTTTATATGCTTTAAATGTGTTTGACATCTCACGTTTCTTATGCCTCATGTTGAGCTTACGTTTCTATGTTTTAAACTGTGTTTGGAATCTCATTGTTGAACCATTGTGGAACCATAGGAACATGGGAGTATGGAGAAGTTTTTATATGTACAATTGAATACCTTTCCCTTTTACCAGTGGATGGGACAATGGAGAAGTTTTTGTATGTAAGTATTCTGGGCAGCAACTGCGCGCACATGGTTTGTTTCGACTTAACAATTAGAATCACTCATCAGTTTAAGGCTTTAAGCAAATGCATGCATTAGACAATCATGCCATAATTTTAAAGTCATCAACTTCTCCATCATTTATTATTTGGGAATTTTTTTTTTAATTTATCCCTATATTTATGATATATGTTGTTCATTTGGTTAAAGTTTGCTTCCTTAACTCCACTAATTTTTTTGGGTACTATGCAACATGTTTGATTCACTAAAAATCTTAACTTTACTCTTTGATTTCCCTGCAAAAGGTTTGATTTAATGGGGGTTCGATTGAGGAGCTCGAATGACACTGAATCTGATCATAAGAATATACAAAACTCAGGTACCTTAGTTGCTATAAAATCCAAATTTCTTTGATTTCTATGGTTTAATGAGATTGTAGCAATTATGGTTCTTATGTAGCTTTTTGTTTCTTGAATTTGATCCAAAGATACTTAGTGTTCTAAAAAGCGCTAGGCGGTGGGTGGGCAGCGATACATATGCAAAATTTAAAAACATGAAAAATTAACAATCATGAACAAAATTTATTAAAACTCAAATGATTGAAGTTGGTCATGATGGACACTTCATACAAAGTTGAATTTGTGGACAAATATCCAAACCTACTCTTTTATTTTTTTTCAAATTTCATAAATAACCTCAGTCATGTTTGATAAAATCTACATTACTAAAATTGATACTGGCAGATCCTTTGAGAATTTCATTAAGTAATCATTATTTGCTACATTCAGACATATACTGAATAAAAAAAATTAAATTGTTTATTTCCAAAAAAGATGAAAGAAAAATAAAATAAGAACACAATCAGCCTTATTAAAAAAAAAAAACTCGCCCAGACCCCGCCTAGGCCGCCCAGACCCGCCTAGACTGCCCAGAACCCGCCCAACCATTAATCTGGGCGTTTTTCTAACGCCTAGCTCCTAAGCCGATTTTTAGAACACTGAAGATACTAGTAGAGGGATCACATTCCGGCCAATTTTGGGTAAGTTGAATGCCATGAGGGTGATTAATATGAAGGGATCTATTGCTATTATTGAGTACCCATTGTTGGAAGCTGCAACAAACAAGTTCCAAGATACTAATATCATTGGAGAAGGTGGGTTTGGGTAAGTTTGCCAGGCTTGTTACCACAACAACTTCCTTTAAAAGACTTGAAATTGGAGGTCAAGATGCAGAACGCGAATTTGAGGTAATGTAACTCTAGAAATTTGAGGTAATGTTATTGCCTTATTGTTTATGTTTTATGTTTTATTTTTCCTTTTGAAAATGCTTAATTAGTTATTTCATAAATGTAGGTTTGATTAGGCAACCTAAATATGGCCATCTCAAAGAATTACATGCTGCCATAAAGCTTAATTAGTACACTTATTATCTGTTACATCTAAGGTGAATATATGTTTAGGTTTTCCATAGGGATGGTATTAAAGACGTCCCCAAAGAAACTTATACAAAAACCGCTCTTAAAGTAAAACAGCCAAAGAGCTTACCATTTTACATAATAGGGACTATGCCCGTCTGTTTTTTTTAATTGAATCACATGCATATTCTAACAGTAAGAAAACCTTTCCAATGCATTTGAATCCTTTCCAGCCAAAAGAAAATCATCACCTCTAGCAAAAAATCATCAAAGTATACCCAAGTCAAAAAATATAAATTCAACTCCGAGCAAGCTTCGTCTTACCTCTTCTTATGTATGCAGTATACGATTTATCTAGTTTTACCAAAGCCAATACTCTGCCAGGCAAGCCACTACTATAACTGTACATAATGGAGAAGTAATCACTATAATTTCACTCTATAAATTATAATCACCACTTTAGGTAAGTCCAAACTAACATATTTTGATAAACAACAACAGCTGAGTGAAAATCCTTTTTAAGCTGGCAATGTATATGCAATGTGGTTGAAATCAAACCGTATCAGACTACATTTCACTTGAGATTTTCTCTTAGTTGCTGTTGGTTTTAAAGTTTCTCTCATTTGGGTTATAACAATAGTATTTTGTTGTTCAAACTTTGTTTATTAATCTCAGAAAATTTAAAGATCTATGTCTATAGATTGTTTACTGACACTATATAATTGTGGTTTAGTCATTGCTACAACCTTGGTTAATATTCTTCAAATATCTTATTGTACTATTCTATGCCTATGCTTCCTTTTCACTCTTTACTACATGTCCAGAACAACTTATTTGAAAGTGGCAGGTAATTCTACATATTTCTTTTATTATAAGTGATACTTCATTTTTCTATATTACCGGTCAACCATATTAGCTTTCATGTTTTACTTTTTTGTCAAAGGGTTAAAGTGAAACGAAATCACTGTTGTTATTTTCTGAAAACTTTGTGGATGTCCTCATGTTGTTTATTCATGCTAATGAACAACTTTGTGGATGTCCTCATGTTGTTTATTCATGCTAATCAACAACTTGAATAACCAATGGTGTGTTGGCCTAGTGGTTAGGGCTGTGTGGGTTTGACCCCCACGTCCTAGCTTCGAATCCCGCCGGCGGTATGGTTTGTTTCTAATGGGTGTTGACCTATAGGTCGCCCAGTTGATAGGTTATGGGATCCTTAAAAACCCAGCTTGCCTTTCAAAAAAAAAAAAAAAAACAACTTGAATAGCTCAATGATGGTGCATCTGCTTTCCTAGGTCTTCTAGAAGATTAGCATTGGGAAACATTTCTGGGGCACTTAGAAGATGATGAAGAAGCTTTAGCAATAGCTCCTCAGTATCCTCAGGTAAAGTCAATTTCTTTGTTGTAATACTTATAAGAATGATTAGGATTAAGCATTTGATGTGGTGGTTCAAATGGTTTTTGCATGAGCTGTGTGTAAAACATACTTGGAAGGGTAATTAGTATGCATGACATAGGCACTACAAATTTGCAAGATTCACGCAGTTGGAAATTACCCAAAAGGCCATAGATTGTTGTAGTTTTCTAGACATTTGACCCCTTTTCCTTATTCATGCTTGGATTTTTCCATCAGGAGATGTATGTGTCCATGAGTGTAGGCTTGGCTTGTTATATGTCCATGAGATGTATTATCAGGAGATGTATGTGTGCATGAGATGTTTGGCTTGTTATGTTGCTTTTTGTAGCTCAAGTTCAAATCCATATGTGTTTTTATCTTTGTCAATTGGGGTTGAATGTGATGTTTTGGACCTGATATTGTTTTGCCATTGTCCATACAATATAGCTTAACTAGTAAAGGTTTCACAACATCATTACTACCCTAGCATGTATGTTGTTCTTTTGTCTTTAATGTGGTTTACCCGAAGCTTAAATCACAACTGTGCTTCCTTACATATGGATAACATAGCATATATCCATTAGACTTTACTCGAGGTTTATCAAATTCTGAGCAAGTTTGGTTCATTCAGGTATGAACTATCTAGCTTACATTATTATTAGGAGCAATTAAAGGCTCCTTCAGCTGTTTCTGCTAAAGGAATGGCTTACATTTTCTGCTAACAAGGAATGGCTTATATTTTCTATTAAAGGAATAGCTTAAAGGCTCCTTGAGCTGCTTCTGTTAAAGGAATAGCTTACATTTTCTATATATTCACTTATCAGTTAGGTGCATGAATGGCTGCTTCTTAAATTCCATGATGGCAAGAATGGCTTCTTAATTGTCATATGTACACATATACTTTGTTTTCTATTTTGAGTTGGTGTTATCCCATTTAGTATATAACACTTTTTTTTGTTTTTGTTTTTTTTGTATCAGAGTCTCACAATCTCTGGATATCTTTATGTTTATTTGGCAGGATGAAGAAGAAAATGACTGGAAAAATGAATTTATGTACTCTGAATAAATGACTTCATGCTATGTTTAAATGTTTTGTAATAACTAATGAGATTTATTTAGTTTACCATGTATTGAACTAGTATGAATATGACTATTGCACTTTCAATAGCAGGTACAACATTGCAAATGATACTAGCTAAAAACAAATGGCCAAATGATACACTTTTAATATCACTTTTAAAGTGTCGTGGTTACTAATTTTACAACACTTTAAAAACATTGTATAAAACTATGTAACAACATTTAATAAACGCTATAAAAACATGTTACAACAACATTCTAAAAACACTGTATAAACCTATGTAATAGCATTTAATAAACGCTATGGGAAATGTGACAATAACATTTAACGTTATACAACATGTTATAAGCACCATTGAAAGTGTTATAATAGATTCTAAAAACGCTAATAAAAGTGCGATTTTAATAGCGCTCCAAAAACGCTATCATAGATACTAGACTTTTAATAACGGGGGCTGTCACAACATGTCATTTAACGCTACCATATCCTATTATAGCTTTTTTGGCATGCTATAAATGAGGATTTTTGTTGTAGTGATTGGTGGTAGAGAGTGGGAATGATGGTGCACTTGGTGAATCGGGTGCTTGGGTCGTTAAGGGGCATAGGACTGGTTGGGCCTAGAGAAGGAAGATAAAAGCCCAAAGGAATTCAGAGCCTATGGGGAAGGCTCTCTTGTTGAGTACGCCATAGGGTGGGCAATAGAGAAAATATGGAAGGAAAACATGGAAGTGGGAAGAGGGAGGAGAAGAGAGTTGTCTCTTAGTTGTAGTAAAATCCCAACCACAAAGTCTATAACGTACCCTAAACTACATACTAGATGATGATCACCGACCAAATGATATCGGTTCTTTTGTTTTTATTTATTTTAAAATTGTCTTGATTATTTTGTTCTTTCTTATTTCAGAATACCTTAACATGAGCTATACTTTACGCTGATTCGTTTGAGTTGAAAATTTAAGAAGTTGTTCGGATTAACATACTCCTAGTGAAAAACTTCCTAAACAATGACTCCTAATTCAATTATACTACATAAACAAAATAGACTTCTAAATAAGCTAGACTCCTACTTAAGATTACTTGCAAATGAATAGTTTCCTAACATCCTTCGCCCCTTCAAAATATGTTTTTTTTTTTGCAAGCCAAATTAAATGAACTACTAATCATGAAATTGCCCTTCCTCATTCGGTGCCTTTTCCAAAAGCAAAAGTTGTATCTTTAGACAATTATGACTAGGTTTAATTTAAAGGTTTCATCGCAATTAAAACATAGTCCTTTGTAACATTTTTCCTTTTAATTACCCCATGTGAGACGCTTCATGCTAGGTGCCAATGGAAGATTAAGAGTACTAGGCTTCAACAAAGATGGTACGACTAGAGATGCATTGTACATAATAGTTGCATGGATGACATCTTCTTGACAAAGTGTCATTTCAAAAGCTTCAGTTAAACTCATCGAGGCAACAAGCTAACACCAGCCTTCATATTAGCTCGTAAATCAGAAAAAAAAATACTTACTTGATGAGATTCAAGCATACATCATCATCATAAAAAATACTTACTTGATGAGATTCAAGCATACATCATCATCATCAAAGCCCATTCCGGCACTTTCGGGGTCGGCTTACATGGATTTTGGTTCTCCAAGCAATGTGGTCTTCCCACAGATTCAAGCATACTTAGAACCAAATTAACCAATGGCTCAAACTCTGTTATGAACTCCCGAACAGTGCTTGCCAGATGAGTCCAAAATTTTCATTGTTGATCTCGAGCCTGCAAAAATGAGCAGTGGTTAGCCAAGGACCACCGTTGTGGTGGCCGTAGGCACTTTGATGCTTAAGTCAGTTAATAATGCAAGGAAGGGTGAAGATTGGAAGTAAATTGCAAAGTGTATGCATACCTTTCTTCTTCATTTTATATCCTTTTATAGCGAGTGTTCTCTCCTCAACTGTTCCTGTGATCAAGGGCATGATGGAGGGAGAAGAACTCGCATAAGATCTTACCTGCGCATGAATGAGTCTTTTCGGCACTTGACTCTGTTTAGAACCCAATGCTTGATTGGGATAAGAGCTGATTATGCGAGTGGATCTTGGACCTATGACAACTTTGAGATTCATGTTCGGGCCTTATTGTCCTTGGCCAAGCCCTAAGATATGTGCATCTTGGGCTGGCGTGACTTGGGCACTTGACTTACGAGCTGAACAATGTATGGGTCCACTTGGAACTGCGTTGAAGCCTTTCTCGTGCTAGGGTTAGCCCATGTCACGTGTACGGCTGTGATCAAGTGACTGTTTGATGTCTCATCAGCTACTCCCCCCAGATAAAGGGGTTGTGTGTAGTTCCATTAATTCAATAAATGGGTATTGGTGTAGTTGTAGTTGAAACTGCCACCCCTTCATTCCTCGTGTAGCATTTAATGTCGACGAGACTGTTGAGTGACCTCCTTCTTTAAACATTGTGCCTATATATCGGCTAGTTTTTATAGGGTCACACGTTACCATGTGCTTCGCGGAACCTATTCCTCAAATGCAACATTTTGGAGAGTGCACTTCTGTTTTGGCCTTTTTCGAGGACGAATGAGAGTTCACATTGGTGTAGTGTTTGAATATTCTGACATTTGCAGTAATGAGTTATAACAAGATTTGCTATTAGAGGAAGCCACTTGGTTTGAGTTCGCTTCCAGTGGTTCTATGGGAACTCTGAATTTGTTCTTACGTCGCGAAGAAGAAGTATGAACTTCCCCTTAAGGCCCAAGTTTATTTTCCATCTTCTGGCGCGCTTGTTGCTGCTTCTGTCTCTTCTCAGGGATAGTTCCAGCAACAAATCTCGCTACCTTGAGGAGCTGATTTTGCATCACCTCAGGCATCCCTCCTTTCGATTGCTATTCTCACTGCCACTTCCTTGGCTTTACTCTAACGCCTTTTCGGAAGGCAGATTTTGCAGGGCAAAGTCCCAACATGTGTTTTAGTAGATCTTCGCTCGCAACTTGCTTTCTAGCAAGCTTAGATACTTGTAGAGTGTAAACCTTCAAATTGATCAGTTGGTTAAGTTTTGTAACAACTTTTTTATGATCAATGAAGTCTACTTTTTTATCTGAACTTGTTTTCTTCTTTATGTATACTTTGAATGAATGTGAGTCATATTGGCTTGTGTAGACAAATCTTGAACTGTCAAAAAAATCAAGGCTGTCTGACTCTAATTAGGGATTGGACGGGCTAGGTCCTTAAGGGGACGCGAGTAGTCTTTACTCAACTTGCATAGTTCCCTTAGATAAATAACTCGATTCGTCAATAATGGTGAAATCACTGAAGAGTGATATTCATATGGATGGGTTATGCCTCGCGGGTTGGCTGCTTCCCGAGTAGGTGCTGGCCTATCAAAGTATTGCTACTTAGCTCTATGTAGAACTAGAGTGGCAAATAAATCGTCTTGATTTGGTAGGACCAAATTTTGTACCACAGCCTCACTCACTTTTGTAGTTGAGTCTCGGTGGTTTGGGTGTTGCCTTGGTCGGTATGGACCGAAATGATTAGATACAGTGAGTGATCCATAGACTAGACTCATTCATTTGCAGTGAACTTTCTGTGGATTAGGTTCGTCCGCTTGCGTGTTGTCGTGGTCTTATTGTCTGACCAAATTATATTTGGAGCGGTGAACTGTCCATGGACTGGATTCGGTCTGCACAGGTGTTGCCTTGGCATTTGAAGTGGACTAGGTCACTTATGTGACAAATTTTCGACATCCTGAATAGGACTTGGCTCGTCCGCTTGTGCACCGTTATGGTCCTCATAGTCGGATCAAGTTACCTTTGGAGCGGTGAGTCGTCCGGGGACTCGAATCGCCCATTTGCAATGAACTGTCCATGGACTGGGTTCGGGTCCACATGTGTGTCGTTGTGGCTTGTGGTCGGATTAGGCTGTCTTAGGAGTTGTGAATCGTCTGTGGATTGATTCGTCATCTTGCGTTGAACTGTCCGTGGACTGGGTTCGGTCTGCACTAGCGTTGCCTTGGCTCTCGATGCAGACTAGGTCACTTATGCGGCAAGCTGTCACCATCCTGAATAAGACTAGGCTCGGCCACTTGTACGCCATTATGGTCCCCTTAGTCAGACCAGGTTATCTTAGGAACGGTGAGTCGTCCATGGACTGAACTCGCCTGCTTGTTGTAAACTGTCGGTGGACTGGGTTCGGTTCGCATGTATGCCATATAGTTCTGTGGTCAGACTAGGCTATCTTAGGAGTAGTGAGTCATCCATGGACAAGACTCGCTCGCTTGCGGTGAACTGTCTGTGGACTGGGTTCGGTCTGCACTTGCGTTTCCTTGGCTCCAGAGGCGAACTAGGTTACTTATGCGGTAAGTTGTCGACATCCTGAATGGGACTAGGCTTGGCCTTTTGTCACCATTATAGTCCCCGTAGTCGGACTAGGTTATCTTAGGAGCATTAAGTCATCCGTTGACTGGACTCGCCCGTTTGCAGTAAATTGTTCGTGGATTGGGTTCAGTTTACATGTGTGCCATTGTGGTTGTTTAAGGAGCGGTGAGTTGTCTGTGGACTGGACTCGCCCGCTTGTAGTCAACTATCCATGGATTGGGTTCAGTCCGCGTGTGGGCCATCGTGGTCCTGTGGTCAGACCATGCATGTTCTTGTGCGTGGATTTATATGGAATGGATTATTTAAATAATGTATTTTCATTGGTAATACTTTTTTAAATGTTCTACATTCCATGGTCTATTCAGACGTTCTCCACTCAGGTTTTCTAGCCTATAGATTCCTGGCCTTTTGATTGTTGTCACCTTATAGGAACCTTCCCAATTCGGGCTTAGCTTGTCTTCTTTTGGGTCTCTTGTGTTTGGTTGTATTTTTCTCAGTACCCAATCGCCGACTTTGAATTCTCAAGGCTTGACCCTCTTATTGTAGTATTGGGTCATATTTTGTTAATAGGTTGTTATTCTGACGGAAGCTCCGTCTCTTCACTCTTCAAGTAAGTCTAGCCCAACTCTCAGAGCTTCGTGATTGTCCTCCACCCTGAACTCTTCCATTCTGAACGTAGGCATTCAAAGTTTTGCTGGAACCATTGCCTTAAACCCATATGATAGGGCGAATGGTGTCTCTCAAGTAAGAGTTTTTTTGTAAGATATGCCAAAGGATGCCCGAAAGCTCAGAGACCCAGAGCCCCTTGGCTGCTTTGAGTTTCCTTTTGATCATTTTTGGGATAGTTTAGCAATGACGTGGTTCCACAGCCTTCATTCCCTGCAAGCCTGGAGATGTCAGCAATGACGTGGTTCCACAACTTTCCTCCGAAATCCATTGATTCATTCAGGTCATTGACATTGGTGTTCCTACATGCTTCGTGGGTAGCCAAAGGCTCAGGAGGAGCCCACATTATCTGCTGACCCTGAAGAAAAAATAGAATGAGACATTAAGGGAGTATGTCACTCGTTTTAATGACGAGCTGACTCTCATCGACGGCTGTAGTGATGATACTGCCGTCAAGGCTTTCACTTCGGCTCTGAGAAAAGGCAAGTTTTACGACTTCCTCATCCTAAACCCCTCAGCCAACATGACGGACTTGTTCAGAGATGCCCAGAGATACATCACTCTGGACAAAATACTGGCCGCCAAAAGAGAGGCCGAGTCAGACAAGAAACCCTTTGTCCCAAAGGATAGGAAATAGAGGAAGAAGAAATAGGACGACGACAGTAACAAAAGGAAGCACACAGATAGCAAGACCGACTCGGGCCGCCCAGACTGGACAAGGCCTCGAACTACGTCTGGTCCAGATCTATCACCCCTCTCAACACCAGTTTGTCTAACATCCTTGATTCCATCAATGATTGG
Organism: Berberis vulgaris; assembly: GCA_963556465.1. Classification (NCBI taxonomy): domain Eukaryota; kingdom Viridiplantae; phylum Streptophyta; class Magnoliopsida; order Ranunculales; family Berberidaceae; genus Berberis; species Berberis vulgaris. The sequence goes on from OY747127.1 coordinate 77,147,374, forward strand.
GAAGAAATGAAGTGGTTGCCTAAGCAGCGAGGAGACCCTGCTAGTCACGACAACAGCAAATATGTGCCTACCACAAGGAAAACGGACATGATACTGATGATTGCAGAAACCTCAGAGGAAAAGTCGAATACTGGATAAGGAAAGGAAAACTCAAAGAGTTCCTAGGCTCGGATAGGATGTAGGGCTGATCAAAGGAAAGAGCGGATGTGTCAAAGAGACCGAAAATGAAGCTCCTAACATAATCTACATCCTCCACGGGGTCAGTCCCGAGGGAGATCAGCAAGAGACTGCCATTATGCAGCCTTGAAGTAGCTGAATTGTTGCTAGTTACAGATCAGCCCACAGAACCAACATGTCAGGCATCGGGCTAAGACAAAAAAGGAGGATTGCTCTATAAAGGCGGAGGAACCCAAATATCTGAGGAAAAACTATGCGGAGATCCATAAGTCAAAGCTAGCGAGGCAATCCACACTAACAAATAGCTAAGTAACAATACTTCAGCAAATAATCACCAACTCTAAGAGTTGTTAATCAACAAGGAACTGCCCGCAAGCATGAAGTCCACTATTCAGTAACTTTGTTAGTTTAAAAAAAAACTTTGCTAGAGGGACAATGCAATCCAAGCCAGGACCATTTGCGCTTCCTTTAGGGCTGGATTAGGTTAGTCTCGACTTAGAGTTAAATTATTTAAATTATTTGTTGCTTTGATTTCGTTTCTTGTTATTTGTTTTTCATTTCAGTGTAGAAGAGTTGTTCGTACAGGACACATTCCAGAAATAAAACAGATTTTATTGATTGCAATGGGAGTTATTACAAAGCTTGTCGACCAACTAGTACATCAGTTTATACACTACAAGTATCTAAGTCTGATGCAAGCATTTATTCGCTGAAATAAGGGTAGAGACTCTGATATGATATTCTGCCTCCAGAAGAAAAGGTGGTGAAAGTGAAGCATCCGGAGTAGATGACGAAAGAGCGCGCTCAATTAATTGCTCAACCGAATCACCCAAGGAAGACGACTCGGATGTGGCAAGCAAAGTACACGAAGAGGGCTGCGAGTACTCCCTCAGTTCTTAACTCCGCCAGTTTGCCACATGAAAAGGAATAGAAGGAAGCGATAGAAACCTGATGAGAATGTCCCAGAGCAACAAAATCATCAAGGTTTTATACTGCCAAATGGAGACTACTCCCTAGAGCGTACTGTGTAAGGTAAGGCGGAGGTGACACCCCAGGGATGAGAGTCACGACCTCCAACGCTCCCATCAACCATAAACTAGCAGCAAGGATCGGCCCTCGACAACGGTAAACGGATGAGAGAGTCCTTGAGCATTGGGCGATGGAAGACAAACCTGACCCCTAAGAGGAAGTCTGTAACTCTTCTTCGCAGATATTATAAGATCCCATGAGATCAATCCAGTGCCCACCTAGATCAGGCGACACCGCATAAGAACAAGTCTTATCAAGACTCATCGGCACAAATGTCAGAACATTCGAAGACTCCAATAGAGGAGATCTTCCTTCAGCCTTTGGTAAACCCAAAGCAAACTCTCTGGTAAGATGCATTTGATTAACATGCTTTACGATTTGCATTGCAGTGCTTGAGCGCAGAATAGCCAACCCATATATAGGCGAAATGGTTTACGAATAGGCGTCAACAAGCGGTTACTTCAACATTAAATGGCGTATAAGAAATAGGGAAAATGACGGTTCCAATAGCAACTGCACGAGTCTATATCTTTTGAATTAGTGACCCTGCAGGCAGCCTCATTAACTGGGGGGAGTAATCGATGTTGAACCGTCTCGTAGAATACGCCGTATCCCTGGCACACTGATCCACAAAGATTTTTTCTAATGGGACCAAGCTATGCCCTGCCAGATCCGGCCTAACACGCTCAAAATAATAAACGGCAAAATGTTGTTCATTAAAAACGATCAACCTATTATCAGGCCAATCAATCAATCCGACACTGGAATCAGATCGCCAGGCGAGTTAAGTAAGTCATGACCCCAAAGTTAGACTTACACGCCCAAAATCTAATAGGAGAGTTAAGTAAGTCAGGACCCCCAAGTCAGACTTACACGCCCAGAATCTCTCAGGCGAGTTAAGTAAGTTAGAACCCCCAAGTCCCAGAATCTCACGGGCGAGTTAAGTAAGTCAAGACCCCCCAAGTCATACTTACATGCCCAAAATCTCTCAGGCAAGTTAAGTAAGTCAGGACCCCCAAGTCAACCTTACACGCCCGGAATCTTATAGGCGATTCAAATAACTCATGACCCCCAAGTCAGACTTATGCGCCAAAAATATTATTCTAACCAATGCTTAGTCTATTTCGACCTATGACAACAGTTTCTATTACGCTTTGACGCCTAGTCCGTTAAATTAAACGGGTGTCAACAGTTTAGAGAGTGGCAACATAGTCAGCACTCTGATGCCAGATAGAGATGCTTGCCAGGGATCATTGTCTAAACATGGATGATAGAGACCAAACCCGACCAAAGCTTAGTTGGTGAAGATCGATGACGATAGCGTCTGGTCTACTCGAAGCCTAGTCCGCACATAACAGATTTTGACGGCTTACAAAGTGGGAATCTAGTTAGTGCTCTCGACACCTTATTAAGATGGCTTGCCAGGGGTCACTACTCGTACGCAAACAATGATCGCCAAACCTCGACCAAGGATTAGTTAGTGGCCGCTGATGACGATGGTTTTGGTATGCTCGAAGCCTAGTTCGATGTGTGCAAATTCTGACAGCCTAGAAAGTGGGAGCACGCCAAGCGGTCAGGCCCAATACTCGTAAGACCTCTAAGAAAAGTATTTGAGAGATCTACCCAAGACAGACAGGCCAGCAACACATTGGATTCGACTAGGATACGTATATTAGAGTATAAGTTGGGCAAGGAAACTTCCTTACATGGACAACACTCAGAAAGGGAAATCTCTCCCGCAGATATAGGAGCACAAGTCGTGTAGGGAATCCCACATGGACAACTTCCAATCAGGAAAGAATCTCCACAACAAGATCATTTTTCCTAAACTATGCCACCAAAGGCCTAGCCAAACAAGGATGCATTCACTATAAAAGATAGATAATGTTGATGAACTAGAGGTACGCAATATAACCCAGTTCAGTTTTAAGCCTTTTGTAAGCCTTATATAACTTAAGCATCGGAGTGTCATTGGCCACCACATGGTGGTCCTTGGCTCACGTTTGCTACCTGTGCAGGTCTAGGTAAGCAACGAGGAAGGAGAACAGAAATCAATTACATCATAAATCTATATTGTTTAGTGTTGTAATTTTATAATGTGACGAAACTGTTACTAGCTCATTCATAAATGAAAATAGTGTACAGATCGAATCATTCTTTAGTAGCATAGTGCTTACCATACTGGCTACTTGGTTGAACATGAATTTCACAATATTGCAAGAAGCGAATAAGCGTAATAACAACTGTTGCCACCTCCATGGGCAATTGATGCAATGCTCATCCCGGGGTTCAATGTTCAATGAATTTATGATCCTCCTAAAGTAGTTCACATCTTGGGCTTCCATGGCAGACTGAAAATCGTAATACCCATTTCTTAAATCACTCAATTTTCGTTCAAGATCGGATTTTTATTTATTTAATTTGCTTATTTTTTGTTTGGGTTCTTTGTAGGGAGATTTGATGTGAATCGGTTGCTTTCAAATGAGGAAATTGAATGGCATAACTTTATTACATGCAAACAAGGCATTTGACGTAAACCTTTTTTTTTTTTGGCTATTACTTGCTTGCATTAGAAAAAGCCTATCAAATCAGCTGATGCAAATGAAGGTTGATGAGGAAATGATAAAATTTTAATGTTGTTATAAGTCTACTACTAATTCCTTCAGATCCACATATTGGTGCCTTCGCTATAATATAGATGGAACATATTCAAATTTGCTTCAGTTCTAGCAAGTATTGCCACCCCACAAAAGTGTATGTTGTGTTAATTTATGGTATTATCATGCTAATTTCAGGGTGAAAAGTGTCTTGGTAGTATTGGGGTATGTTTTCTAAGACAGGGAAACCAAAAAAGACTTGTTCAATTCAAGAGCCAGTTACACATGGTAATGATACAAAACACTTCTATTTTCTTGAATAATTTGTTGGTATTTGATTGATCGATTTGTTGGCAGATGAAGGAAAAATCAAAGCGGCTTACTTGGAGCATAAGTAAAAGTTGGGCATATTGCCTCCTAAGGGGGGCGAAGGCTCAATAATCATCTTCTGAACCCGCTACTGCTCTAAAGAAAGTCGATGTCATTTTTCTTTTTCATAATCACTAAGACAATCATGAGTATAATGGTGGTCTATTGAACTCATTGTCCACCCTAATTTATGGTTCTTTTGAAATAGGCTAAGAAGGCAAAACAAGATGATGCTTTTGGTGACTTGAGCGACATTTTGGATGACTTGAAAGAAATAGTTGTTGATATGGGATTTGAGCTTTAAAGGTCAGTTCCTCTGTGTAATTGTTGCATGAATCTCCTATTTGTTTTGTAAACCATGTGACAAGGGGTTTGATTTTTAATTTTTAATGTTAAACAATAATTTGTTTTCATATTAGGTAATTTAGTGACCTATTTTAGGAGTGCCAAATACATAACTCAAGGACCAAGGTGGCATGACATTATACCCGTGCTATGTGGAAAGTATATGGCCGTACCACTAGTATATGATGATACACTGAAACGGTCTCATCTCTACGCCGTACACGTGTCAAGATAATCTCGAGGAATAACAAGCTCTGGCATCAACCAGACATTGATCCGGCCAAAGCGGTTCTAAGCCCGTCCAATGCAGTCTGCTAGACAAACTTGGATTCTTACAGTCTGCTAAGCCCACATGTCTCACAATTATCCTCAATACCCGTAAGCCCTACTAAGGCAAGTATCTCGAGGATCAGCTTCGAACGGACAATTACAACAACTTTTTGCTTCCAACTAGGAAGCAGATTCCAGAGTATACACCACATACATAGACTTCTACTTATAGACTACTCTCGGAACAGAAACTATCTCCAGAGTATCTAAAAGCACGAAGCTAATAGGGAAACTTCTCTTCACAGTGCGACTCCTAATTAGATAAGGATTTCCACGAAGATTTTGTCCCTAACAACTCCATCGATGGCTTGGTCGAATCAAGACTCCAGCACTATAAATAAGACATGAGGTTGATAAGCTAAGGTACGCTACAAATTCCCTATTTTACAACATTACACCTTCCTCAGATCCTTATCTGACATTAGCATCGGAGTGCCATCGGCCACCATAACAGTGGTATGTGGCTCACGTGCGCTCCTTGTACGGGTTAGCAGGTTTGTAAGTCAAGGTCAAAGCAGGGAGCGAAAATCAATTGCATCAGTTTGGCGTTGGGGACGAAAAAGTTCCTAACCTTTCACTAGCATCATCTCTCCTCAGAATACTAAGAGATGGTGACCACCAGATCACACAACAATAAAGAACGAAAGGAGACGTCAAACGCTCAACCTGGCGCTACTTCACCACTCTTGACAGTGCAAGCAACGTACAAGCATCAACTTCGCGCTATCGAAACTGCAACAGCATTGACGGACCCCGAATCGGATCCAATATCACTTTTTATACGACAAATCTTGTTGACAACGAAGACGCTCAAATCAATGAAACAAAAGCCTAATGAGACACTGAAGGCATATCTTACTCGCTTCAGCAGTGATCTAACTGCCGTCAACGTGTGCAATGACGCAACGACCATCTCGACCTTCGTAAACGGTTTGGGGAAAGGTAAGTTCTATAACTTCTTAACTCTGGACCCACCAGCAAATATGACGGATCTGGCGAGGGAAGCATAGAGTTACATCGTCCTAGAGGAAGAACAGACAATCAGGAATATAGCCTAGCCAAAGGAGAAATCCCCCGATAAAGGTGAGAAAGAAGAATTGGTGAGTGCATTATGCGTGCTTCATGGAGCCCACTCCGAGTCCGAACTAACAAACAAGTCTAGGAAAAGGGCTCTCAGTGATATGAGGGTCCAAGCAATACGCGGCGAACAACTAACACCGCACGCTCAGAGGCATGACCACCCCGTACCGCTAGCCTTTATAGACGAAGATCTCTAGGGCATCCAACTCCCACATAATGATGCCCTGGTAGTAACGATCTCTCTGGAAAGTTGGAAGTAAGGAGATCCTTGGTGGACACTGAGAGATCATTGAAGGTCATGTTTCTTCACATGTTCCGCAACATGCAACTAAATGAGAAAGCATTAGCCCTGATGATCAATTTCAACGGCAAAAAAACGCTTTTCGGTGGGAAAAATACAACTGATGGTGGTAGCAGGAAAGAAGCCAACTCATAAAACTCATTTTCAAGAGTTCATAGTAATCAATGCACCTTCAGCATATAATGCAATCCTAGGGAGACCCTGGATACACCAAATGAGAGCGATAGTCTCCACTCCACACCAGTGCATTAAGTATTCGACAAACCAATTGGTCGGTACGTTAAGAGGCAACTAGGCGATAGACATAGATTGCCAGTGCATGACGACACTGCTACAGAGTGATTCTCAGTTAGCGGCTGGCCCCGTGACCAATATGACTCTCAATCTCGCCCGAGACACAGGGGAAGCAACCTATCCCAGACGATGAGGCTCTTGTAAGTCCTCGAGGCAGGCCCAACCGAAGGAAGAAACCCTCACGGTCTACCTCGACAACCCTCTCAATATCAGGGCTATCTAGATAGGTTCCCGCTTAAGCAAACATTTGGCAAAACAACTCAAAAAACTGCTATAATGGAACCAAGACATCTTCGCCTGGACCATCCAAGACATGGTGGAATCGACCCATCAATAATCACTCATCACCTAGAGGTGGATTCCATGAGGAAAATTATACGGCAGAAGAAGAGGCTCGTGGCGCCCGAAAGAAACGCGATCATAAATGAAGAAGTGCAATGTTTATTCAATACAGACATGATTAAGGAAGCGCGATACCCAGAATGGCTGGCAAACACAGTTCTCGTAAAAAAGAAAAATGGGAAATGGAGAGTGTGTGTAGACTACACAGACTTGAACAAAGCTTGCCCGAAGGGCTGCTTCCCGCTCCCTCGCATTGATCAGATCGTGGATGCCACATCCGGGCACAACTTACTAGGCTTCATGGACGCCTACTCAGGCTACAATCAAATATGAATGCACCCCCTGGATCAAGAAAATACCTATTTCGTAACTAAAAAAGGGATATATTATTATAGGGTGATGTCGTTCGGCTTAAAGAACGACCAACAACTGGTAAACCGAATGTTTAAAGAACATATCGGCGGGAACATGGAAGTTTACATCAACGATATGCTGATCAAGAGTCTCCGCAGCCTCGACCACATAGGAGACCTCACTGAAGCATTCAACCAGCTCAGGAAATACTAGATGAAGCTCAACCCACAGAAATATACGTTCGGAGTTGAGTCTGGAAAATTCTTAGGCTATATAGTGAACAAAAGGGGAATCGAGGCTGACCAAAAATAGATTCAAGCCCTTCTCGACATGAAAGTCCCCGCCAACATCAGAGACGTTCAGAGCCTGACTGGGAGGGTAGCATCACTCAACAAGTTTATATCTAAGTCATCCGACAAATGCCTTCCTTTCTTTAAAATACTAAGCAAAGGATTCTCGTGGAACAAACAGTGTGAACAAGTATTTCAGAGCCTGAAAGCATACATGGGGAGTCCAAAGCTACTCTCGAAACCAGTGACGGGGAAACACTCTACGTATACTTGTCTGTTTCCAAGCACGCTGTCAGCTTAGCCCTAGTACAAAACGACTTGGGGACCCAAATACCAGTGCATTACGCTAGCAAAACCTTCATTGAAGCGGAGGCATACTATCCGGACCTGAAAAAGTTAGCCTTGGCACTGGTTGTATCCTTTAGGAAACTGAGGCCCTATTTTCAGGCCACTCTATAACGGTTCTAACCAAGCATCCACTCCGCTTGATACTGCATAAACCAGAGTTATTCAGCAGGATGGTGAAATGGTCAGTAGAACTCGGGCAGTTTGACATAAGCTATGCTCCAAGAACCGCCATCAAAGCCCAGGCATTGGCAGACTTCATTGCAGAGTTTACCGATGGAGATGAGCTAAAAACATATCACCAAACCTCATACTCGAGCATCTAGGAATGGACCTTGCGATGGATCATCGATGGGAAAGCAAGTGGAGCTAGGATCACATTCCGCTCTCCTAGTGGCTTCACCCTCAAAAAAAAAATTTAGATTCGGCTTTCCCGCTTCAAACAACGAGGCCGAATACATGGCCCTCCTATCTGGTCTGAAGCTAGCCTTGGGGATCGGGATAGATTACCTAACGGCATACAGCGACTCAAGACTGGTAGTCAACCAGGTCAAAGGAGATTTCAACAGCAAGGACCCCCACATGATAGCCTACCGCGAAAAGGTACTTGATGCAATGTGCGGGTTCAAGAGGTGCGGCTCGTATAATGCTCTCGAGACGACAATAAAATAGCTGACGCGCTAGCCAGAAAAGCCTTAGCCTCTGCCGAAGTCTCAAGCAGTCTCATTGAATACCAAAAGCGATCAAGCCTCGACGAAGAAGAACCTAGAGATGGTTGCGCTGCAGAAGCATCACCAAATTGGATGACTTCGATCCTCGAATACATCGCAATCAGAGCCCTATCGACCGAGAAGATCGAAGCCAGAAGACTTAAAATAGAGCAGCAATGTACATTCTCCTAAACGACAAGTTATACAAGAGATCAGTGACAAAACCCTTGCTCCGATGTCTGCCACCTTCAGAGGCAAGTCAGGTCCAGTGAAGGATCCACGACGGTATATGCAGAAATCATCCGAGCGGGAAAATCCTCACCCACAAATCTTTAACTCTAGGATACTATTGACCGACAATGCAACAAGAAGCCAAAGATATTGCCCACAAGTGCGACAAATATCAGAGGTTTGCGCCATACACACACTTGGCCTAGCCACTGACAATGATGATGAGTCCGTAGCCAGTCACGCAGTAGGGGTTGGACATCGTCGGACCGCTCCCAGCTTCAGCTGGTAAAAGGTTCCTTTTTGTGGCTGTCGACTACTTCACCAAATGGGTCGAAGCTGAGCTCCTATCGAAGATAGGGCAGGTCAAGATAGAAAAATTCATATGAGCCATCATTGTCAGCAGATTTGGCAACCCCAGAGTATTGGTCAGCGACAACGAAACTCAGTTCAAATGTATCAAGGTTAAAACGTTGTGCAAAACTTTGAATATCAATCATCACTTCTCCTCGCCAGGGCCCCACAAGCCAACGACCAAGCGGATCTTACCAACCGAATAGTACTGAAAGCAATAAAGAAAAAGCTTGATGATGCCAAAGGGAAATGGGTTCTAGACCTACCAGAAATTCTTCGGGCATATCAGACAACTAAAAGAATCCATGTCGGAGAAACAACCTTCGCCCTAGCATATGGGTCAGAAGCTATGGTTCTGACAGAACTTGAAGTGTCAACTTTCCGAACAGAAGAGTTCAGACCAGACGGTAATGACGAAGCCTTGTGTATTGGACTAGACCTCCTCAAAGAAAAGCGGCATCTAGCCTTCACAAAGATTGCCTATCAGCAACGAATAGCGCAATATTACAACAAGAAGGTCAAGCCACGCGAATTCAAGGTGAAAAATTGGGTACTCAGGAACCAAAAAAGCCGGTGCAGGAAAGCTGAACCCAAACTGAGAAGGACCTTACAAAGTAACCAAGGTCAATAGGCTGGGGATGTACTGGTTGGAAGACGTAAACGGTGAAGAAATAAAACGACCATGGAATGTAGAGCATCTAAAAAAATATTATCAATAAAAATATTTGCTTTAACTAACTTTCACTGTTGTTCATTACAACCAAATTGACTTCCAATCATCCCCGTTGTGACTAGACTTGAATATTATGCCCAACGCCTAGTCCGCTACGCGCGAGCGACGACAGCAAAGGAAGTGGGAGTCTAGTTAGCGCTCACACGCCTGATGACGACGACTTGCCAAGGGATCATTGCTCTCCAACAAACAATGATCGCCGAACTTACCAGGTAAGCTTAGTCAGTTCGCGACTGATGACGACGGCTTCTGGTGCCCGACGCCTAGTCCGCTGCGTTCGAGCGACGACGGCCGAGGAAGTGAGAGTCTAGTCAGGGCTCACACGCCTGATGATGACGACTCGCCAAGGGATCATTGCTCTCCAACAGACAATGATCGTCGAACTTACCAGGTAAGCTTAGTCAGTTCGCAACTGATGACAATGGCTTCTGTGCCAAATACCTAGTCCGTTGCGCGCGGGCGATGAAAGCCGAGGAAGTGGGAGTCTAGTCAGTGCTCACATGCCTGATGACGATGACTCACCAATGGATCAATGCTCTCCAACAAACAATGATCGCCGAACTTACCAGGTAAGCTTAGTCAGTTCGCGACTGATGACGACGGCTTTTGGTGCCCGATGCCTAGTCCGTTGCCCGTGGGCGACGACGACCAAGGAAGTGGGAATCTAGTCAGCGCTCACACGCCTGATGACGACGACTCGCCAAGGGATCATTGCTCTCCAACAAACAATGATCGCCGAACTTACCAGGTAAGCTTAGTCAATTCGCAACTGATGACGATGGCTTCTAGTGCCTAACACCTAGTCTGTTGTGCGTGGGCAATGATGGCCGAGAAAATGGGAGTTTAGTCAGCGCTCACACGCCTGATGATGATGACACGCCAAGGGGTCATTGCTCTCCAACAGACAATGATTGCCAAACTTACCGAGTAAGCTTAGTCAGTTCGTGACTGATGACGACGACTTCTGGTGCCCAACGCCTAGTCCGTTGAGTGTGGACGACGACGGCCGAGGAAGTGAAAGTCTAGTCAGCGCTCACACGCCTGATGATGACAACTCGCCAAGGGATCATTGCTTTCCAACAGACAATGATCGCAGAACTTACCAGATAAGCTTGGTCAGTTCGCAACTGATGACGACGACTTCTGGTGCCTAACAACTAGCTCGCTGCGCGCGGGTGACGACTGCTGAGGAAGTGGGAGTTTAGTCAGCAATCACACACTTGATGACGACGACTCGCCAAGGGATCGTCGCTCTCCAACAGACAATGATCGCCGAACTTACCAGCTAAACTTAGTCAGTCCGCAACTGATAGCGACAGCTATAGGTGCTCAACACCTAGTTTACCTCGAGCGGATGACACCCATCGACAAAGCCGATGTCTCATCGACATTCTCACGCACGACGTCGACGACCCGCCGAATGATCAATAACAATATTTTGAGCATCTCAGCGCACAGCCTTCAATATGCTGACATCAACGGCTCACCCATAAACAATAACAACCAAATGCATTCAGTTTTGATACAACTCAACTAACAAAAATAGGCGTTCTGCCAGCAGTTCCCAATAGTACTAATTCTACGATCTACGAAGCTTCTAAAGAAGACACGACAGTACAAGACAAAACAATGATTTCATTAAAATATGGTTTGTCCCGGGAAGGACGTTACAACTATTTTAAAGAATGAAAAGAGGAAACAGCTTCTTCAGCAACTTGTCCTTCGGAGCCAGAACCGTCATCTCGCAAGATGGGTCCGAAAGCAGCCCTCCTATAACGGGCGAAGTCAAGGTCGATGTCGGGATGTTCTTCTCTGATAAGCTCCAGAAGCTCTAATCTACCCTGAATGACCTCTGACGAGATTAATAGCCTCCGTCCCGAAATGTCGAAATCCACTGCGCTTACCAAGGCAACATAGTGTGAACACTCCTCTGACAATAAGCGTTACGCCTCGCGAATGCGGCGAAGCCCTTTAGCAATTTCAGACTCAAGCTGTCGTTGCACGAAGACCTTTTGTCTCCCCCCGCTTCCTATCACCAACTTGGGCCTGCAGATTGGACGACCACTTGTCTACAACCACATCTAAGCGCTCCAACTCAGCCCGAGTCTGCCCCAGTTCAGAACGGGTTGACGCCAAATCAGATTTGACCGACCTCAGTTGAGATCTTATGTCCAAAAACTCTGCTTCAGAGGCAGACGTTGCGGCCCGCACGACTCCAAATTTGAGGCAGTACCGAATTCTGTAGCTGACCAGTCAAGGAATCCACCAGGTAAAGAGCATCCGAATATGACACCCGCAGATCTATGAAATCCTTCTCCAAAGCAAGGACTCACTCGTGAGCTTCGGGATGCAGCACAATGGAACCATGTGCTTCAGGGGTTGAAATATCTGCTTCGGACCTATGGTGACCCGAAGTGTCAACGCGTGGTCCAATGTGTTCCCCCTCCTAGTCAACAAGGGGATTAACAACATCAAGCAAGAGATGATGACCTCTTGAAATTGTCGCCTGGACAGAACACAATAGCCCAGGAGTAGTAATCACATGGTCAGAAGACTGCCTCCTTTTCAAAACAACAACAAGAGGCACACTCACCTCCAATTATGCTAACCTAGTCAGGCTAGGCATGATCAGCCTCCTCTTCCTCGAATGATGACTAACAACTCTTTCAGCCGGCAAACCCGGCGTAGCAAGAACGTCATGAGAACACCGTAACAACCCGCTCCGCACGATATTACCTGGCATTATGACCTCGTCAACGAACGTCAATGGAAGTTTGATAAACTCCTTTTTTATCCGTCTTTCCTCCTCCGTGAGAGTCAGGACTGCAAACTTTCCCAAAAAAATGATGACATCAGACTAGCGCCACATCTGGGAACAGAAGAATAAATCGGCAACAAAGAAACTTACGAAGGTCAAACTGAAAGTATCTGGGGACTCGACAACCCCCAAGCCTGAAGTACAAAGCATTCACCAAAGCTAGAAACCAATACCTCTCTCAAGGTTCATTGTCATCCGCTACTGAATGCAAACAAGTAGCACAGTTTAGTATGCAAAGGCCTCTAGAATCCAACTGATCGGCGGTCATATGACAGACTACCGCCGAGGTCAAACGAAGGCCAACATCATGCGCCTTAAGAAGATTCGCAATCAGAATCTTGAATCCGCTCGAAACCATTTGAACGAGAGCCATTCGAAGATAAAGGAAGAAACGCCAGACGCCGTCAGGCACTGGGAATTGGAGCTCAAACATGCCTCGATGCAAACTTATATACCCCTGAGGGGGTGTAGTTGGAGCCAAATCTCCGAACGCAAGAATGATTTCCAGATCCCCTGGAATACGATACAAACTTCGAACAAACTTCGAATCCTGGTTAACTCAGTTTTATCAACCAGGTTATCCTCAAAAAGCTTGAGGGAAGTGAAGGACAACACATCCTTGGAAGTAAGTTCAACATTGTCTGCCATTGATAGAAAAAACGAATCAAACTTTACATCAACATGATTGCTTGAAGAAAAAACACAAATAATAACAAGATAAATCTTCTTTGAAACGACGAATATTTATAGAGAAGACAAATTGTACTTTTTCTCCTTGATCAATTGTGTACCCATTAATGCTATGCGTCGCTCGAGAAAACGCTTCGGGTTCAGTCATCACGACGGTATAGTTGCTTTTCAGAGAGTCAGTGCACCAACTAAACGTCCCACTTACTCGGGGGGAGTAGCTGATGATACACCGAAACGGTCCCAACTCTGTGCCGTACAGGTGTCATGATAATCTCAAGGAATAACAGGCCCTAGCATCAGCCCGACACTGATCCGGCCCAAGCGGTTCTAAGCCCACCCAATGCAGTCTGCCAGACAAACTTGGATTCTTATAGTCTGCTAAGCCCATGTGTCTCACAGCTATTCTCAATACCCGTAAGCATTGCTAAGGCAGGTATATTGAGGATCAGCTTCGGACGGGTAATTACAACAACTCTTTGCTTCCAATTAGGAAGTAGATTTCAGAGTATACACCACATACGGAGACTTCTACCTATAAATTGTTCTCGGAATGAGAACTATCTCTCGCGTATCTAGGAGCACGAGGTTAACAGGGAAACTTCTTTCCATAGCACGACTCCTAATTAGATAAGGATCTCCACGAAGATCTCCTTCCCTAAACTACGTCATCGATGGCCTGGTCGAACTAGGACTTCAGCATTATAAATAAGACATGAGGTTGATAAGTTAAGGTACGCTACAAATTCTCTGTTTACAGCATTACACCTTCCTCAGATCCCTGTCTGACTTTAGCATCGGAGTGTCATCGGCCACTACAACGGTGGTCAGTGGCTCACGTGCGTTCCTTGTGCAGGTAAAGGTCAAAGCAGAAAGCGAAAATTGAATGCATTATTATATATAAACCAACATTAGTACAGAGATAAACGATTTGGAATGATATTTGTGTACCCTAATGATATTTGTGTACCCTATAGTAATTGGAGAATCATCCATCAGACCCGGCCCCATGGAGTTAAATGGGACAATCTCAGTCATTCCATGAGCACTGCAACCTTAATAATAATGACACACCATTGCATTTGTCCACATTAGTCCCTTTCCTCCAAAGACCACAAAACACAATCAACACTGCTAAGGTCTACACAGGATAAACATCTTCTGGGACCATCAACTCTGTTTTGATGGTTGCAACAAACACTCTAGGACATCATAAATGCACTTATGGGGTGCCATTGCCAACTGGTGAAGATTTTCTATGATTCGATTCAAAAGATGTTTTTTTCAAAATCAGTAAAGATGGAATGGGGCAATATAATTAGTAATTATAATTAGCCTAACTTCTTTGTTTACACTTATCTTTCTATCTTATACAGATTTAGACGAGAGTTCAGACATTTCCATGCCCTTGACATTTAAAAGTGTTATCTGCCTCCTTTTATCAGTTCTTGATGGCCAAATAAGTGACATACACCAGTGAGTTCCCGCAATTAGAATGGCGGTGCTGGCTACTTATTGATAGTAATTGAGTCTTGTGGTTTTTGCTACTTTGATATCAGCGACAATCCTCACATGTGCATTGTTTGTAGATCATATCTGATAGTAGCTAAACTTTGATTCAGACACTAAAACTTTATATGTGAGAAATAATGAGTTGGACAGAATATTTGGCACTTGGGGTAGATAGAGGTTTTCAGACCGAAACTAATTAAACATGTATTCCTGATAATGAAGAAGAAAGTGTGGTCTTCATCTCTTAATTAGCAATCCAAAAAAAATTGATACAACAAGACCAAACAAGCTAAAGGCCTGAGAAACAAAACTAATGCCATTAATTGGGGTATAAATGTTCCAGATTACGCATCATATTTGCAGAGGTTCTCGAAACCCATATACTCCCTCCGTTCTATCTTCCCAATCATGTTTGATATGCCGACACCACCTGTTGAATAGAGTAAAATTCCATTAATGAAACATTGTCTCTAGCAATCCCATAAAACTCAGTGTTTGTTCAGAATGTCACCCTACTAAACGAACATATAAAACAAGAAGATTTCATTGTCGAGATACTCACCCAGTGAGATTGCGCTCACAAAGATAGTAAAGGCCAGAATGAAGATGATAAGAGATGCTCTCCCTAATATGATTATCAACCTTCTTACTACGTGTTGCCCTACGAAGGCAGCAATAGTTGCCACAGCCACAAAGTAGAGAGCTGCCAATGAATTTAAATTAGATTTAAACAAAAAGAAAACTTTTACTGAAATACCTTCCAGATATTGATCTTGAATTTTTTTTAAGTTCAGCTCTATTTTACAATCAAATTAAAACAGGAGAAGAATTAATTGGTTGACTCACCATAAGGAACTGGAAACCGCTTTAGCAGGTAATATTCAACAACAGACATGGATGAGGAGAATGTCATGGCAAAGGTAGCCGTGGCACTTGAGACCTACAGAGATGTTGGCACAGTTAAATCTAGCACAAAAGAACTTATTACTAGAAAATAAATGAACTAGAATCTGATTATCCTTCTCTTGGCAGGTAAGAATCCAAAGTTGCCAAATGCCTACTGCCTGCTACAGAAATACTGATTAGTCGACTTACTCCTCAAAAACTAGAAATACTATGTTGATACCAAATGGATTTCAAGGAACGAATTTAACTGAAGGATAACCTTGATTAGCTAATAAAAGATAAATTAAGTGCTGTAAATATTAAGTAAATAAGCTAGATGATAATACTAACTAGAATCAAAAAAATTATTGTGTATATACCTGTGGAGGAATGCCAAGCTCCAGGAATAGAGGACCCAAAATGAAGCCTCCACCTAGACCAAGCAGCCCACCGACTATACCAGCAAGTACACCACATGAGGAGTACATAATTAGCTGATGCACTTTCCAGTTAGTGCCTGCTTCTCCTTTGGATGCAATTACCCTCCTTCCTTTGTACAAGCTAACTGCCTCATATGTAGTCACCCCTAAAGAAACGGGGACCTGCAGAACATGGGAAGGCAATTTTGACTATTATGCTTCAAAACCTCCACCCAAGGGAATTAACACTATCCCGTAGCAGATCTGGAAAGTGTTACAAGAAAAATAACAATAATATTAAAAAAAAAAAAAAAAAAAAGGTTTCTTATGTTCAGCCTTCCCACATTTTCCAACTGAGAACAAAAAATACATAAAAATGAAAAGACAGGAGAAGTTACGTTCGATCAAAGCTAGTACCTGTAATAGGTTCAGAACCCAGTAGGCTATGGAGCAAGTTGCTGTGTAGTTCTATATCCAACACGTGCAGGATGGTTTCATTGGTTAGATAACATATTTGAAGAACCAGTAATCAATACATAACCGACAAAGTAATAATGGAAAATCACAGAAAACAAACCTTAGCAATTTGCAGTCCTAGGAACGCAATCCAGACAAAGACAAGAAGAGAAAGTTCCTTCCAGTAGACATTCTCAATAATAGAGACCTGTGTTGGTAACAAAAGTTAGATTGGAAAGTTCAAAGATGTGGAATACAGCTTATGTGTAAACTGACCTCTGCTTCTTCATTACTGTTTGTTTCCTTTTGAGTAGTACCATTGCTTGGACCACTGGGTAGAGATTTGTATTCGACAACTTCACTGCCTATAGATAGTAAAACAGTAACTAATGGTAAGTGTCCAGCTCAAGGAAATTGCCATGGAGTCTTTCAACCTCTCTCTCACGTTAATGAAAACACAATACCAACTCACCATTAGACTCTAGGCGTTTAGCGGCTTCCTAAAACAAAGGAGGGCCTAAATAAATTAGGATTGGAGGAAGATTATGGTAAAAAAAAACTCTGCTAGTTAGATGAACGAATATATGGATACCTTTTTAATAATGGTTTCTTTTTTCCATGTCTCAACACCCTTGAAGAATGCCTTGGTTGAAGTACCTGCAAAACCAGCATACAAGTCAGGGATACTTTCTGAATCAAATAAATCGTTAGAAGAGATGCATTTCAGAGGAACAATTACCAATGAAGAGGATGATTAAGAGGACTGTGACCATCCAGTCAGCAAAAATCACATTGAAAGCAACACCGACACTAATCCCCAACATAAGCATTGGCTGGAAGAGCAACGCAAGATCATAATCAATAATTGGCATGTCAAGGGTTGGATGCCTCAATTTAAGGTTGTAGTAGACAGTAGAAGCAGCTGCGCCCATGATCATACCTGAGCAAATGTACAGAATCGTTTACTTGATCAGTTAGTTGCAGTTTACATGGCAATTTCCTTAATCATAGAAAATGCTTTTAATATGAAGCTCTTGAATTTGGAGACATGCTTGGTTAAATAATGGCAATATGAGCTACATCCCAAGGTTGAGAAACACAACCTAATACCAAAACATCAAATGAGATTCAAACTCACTTGAGTACCTGTGGTACTTCCATATATGATCCCCCAAAGCACTCCAATCTAAGAAATGTTGAGTAAAAGTATGAAATTTAATTCACAAAAAAAATCTCGAGAAATCTTTATAGTTACTGTAATCGTATGATTCAAATCCCTGATTTACTATAAGTTTCTACACATCTTAGCTCTTAAGACGTCTACAATTTGAACCAAGTAAGAAGCTAAAAAATACTACATTTTTAGGGAATACTGGGTTTTCCGAGATTTATAATATCAGGATAACATATTGTACAATACTAAAAAGCATGGGTTTAGTGAATTTTCTTGGAAAATAACATTTTTTAAGAAATACGAGAGATCTAAGTCGTACAAGTAAACGTCCTTAGTTCCTCGATTCATTCCGTGGATGGATGCCCGGGCATGGAGAAGGAAGGACGCTTTGAGAGTTGAAAGGGCATGGGGGTAGTCGTCCACCGAATAGAACATAGATAATAGGATTTTACTTGAGTGATGATTCAACTTAAACATATTCTAATTGAGATCCAATATTTCGCGCTTTTACTCACTAAGCTGTCCACAGTTGAATCACTCAAAATCTTTTCATTTCATAAACACATCCGACAAAGAAATGTATCTCTTACATTTAGATATGGCAGTGGACGACTTGGCGTCGAACCCAATGATGAGGGTAAGCATGGGAACAAATATTCCACCACCACCAACGCCACCTACACTCCCAAATGCTGCACCACAGAATCCAATAATCGAACCAACAATGATTTTCCAGCCGAATTGCATTTCCTGTCAAATCAAAGTTCCAAATAAATCCGTTCATAATAATAAGACCCACTAAGAAAAAAAAACAAAAAAATAATAATCAACATACGGGCCAAACATGGTGGTAACCGGATTCATTTGACCGCCACAAGAAATTCACAAATTTCAATAAATAATCTTTTTCCTCTTCTCTAGTTTCGGTGTTTCTCGGACTCTCGAGTTTAAGGCCTCGCTCTGCCGAAACAAACACAGAAGCAAGAAGAAAAAGGAAGGCAATCTTCGATGCCGATCTCAGACCGTACCATATCGCTCCTATTTCAGCCATGAAATAAACACTGGCAAAAACTGTTCCAATTAAGAGAAGATAACAAGCGTTTTTTTTTTTTTTTCTTTCTTCTTCTTCTCCGCTATTCTATTCTGAGAAGTTAGTGGTGAAGAGAAAGAGATGTTGCAGAGGAGGCATGGAGCTTGCCAGATTTAAACGGACGAATCACCTTTATATTACTTTTAATTCGTATGTATGTATGTATGTATGTATCTAAGAGTATCCGAGTCATAATACCTATTGGGGTGCCCTTATCGGGTTTCCAATGATTTCTTATATAATTAAGATTGAGATTACATACGTACCCGTGAGTTCAATTCCTAATTACTAAATGGACCTGTCTGTTGGTAGTGTGAATGAGTTACAACACATTTAAACATCCTTACAAAAAGTTTGATTTTTCAGTAATTATAGATTAGTGTTCTAATCTTAATAAGAGCACGTTGGTCCAAATTAGTACATTTGTAGTAAAGGGAAACACGCCAAAACAATACAACACAAACAATCAAAAGACGAAGGACAATGTGAGCTTCATCGGTTGGTATTATTGTTGCTTTTTCAACCGCAGCAGCAGTAGTAGTAGTGGTGGTACTTATCATTTCTCAATCTTTGTGTGCATTCACGAAATTACTTGGAAAGATCCATGGTGGAATTGTAATTAAGCAAAACCTGGATGTTTAATGATCTTTATCCATTCATTTAGGATTCCTAAATGGTGATCATTAGATTCAGTGTCACTGGAACAAACCAACCCCACCTTCGCTCCTACTTGCCTAGTTGGCCAACCATGAAAGCGGCAGCATAGGAAGGCATGATCAAACCAGGACATAATCTTCTCCAGACATAACTGTGATTTATTTCAGTCAAATTGGTCAATCGTCTGTACATGACCAAACAACTCACTAATCCAACTTCATATTTTGAGAAGGTTATATCAAGAATATGTTGAGCGCATATTAATTTCATTGGTTGAAAACTATAGTGTGATGTTGTAAGTAGGGGTGGGCACAGTTCGGATCGGTTCCAAATTTTTAGGAACCTAACTCGGACAGTTTAGATTTTCTCAATTTGAACATTGGGACCGAACCTAACTCAAACCGTTTGGAACGGTCCGGTTTCTACAGTTCCAAACGGATCCAACTTCTTGTAGCCCAAGTAGAATTTAACCATGCGAGCAGGCACGGATCTACGAGGGGGCGAGTGGAGGCAAGCCACTGACTTTTGAGAATTATTATTATTATTTTTTATAATTTATTTGTCCCCCAATTAGTTTTTTTTATGTGCCCCTCTATTCTCACTTTTCACTTTAACCAGGACTTTATCCTTCAAATCATGTACATATCAAATTCAAACGAGTTATTCTAGACAGCTCGGGTAGACAACCTGATTTGCTGCCTGGGGAGCCAAAATACAAATTTGCCCCCCCCCCCCCCCCTCTTTAAACAACTTTTTGGAGAAGGTATTTAAAGAGGGGGGCAAACTTGTATTTTGGACCCCCCAGGCAGCCTCTCCCAGGCTGTCTAGAATTTGGGAATTCAAACTATACTTTTAGAGTTAGAGATAGAGGTTAAATCCCTCAAATCTCTCAAAGAACAGAAATTCTAGCGAGTCTTCCCTGCCTGGGGTGGCGAAAATACATTTTTGCCCCTCCTCTTTAAACACATACTCCAAAAAGATGTTTTAAAGAGGGGGCAAAAATGTATTTTCGCCTCCCAGGCAGGGAAATCAGGCTGGTTTTTCAGACCAGCTAGAACTGCTCCTCAAAGAAACCAAAATTCACATTTTCTTCTTCACACTCCATCGATTTGATAAGATGAGGGAAACCCCTATATTTCATCATCTTCAAAGATCTATAACTATTGAGTTATTTGAGCTCATCTTCACAAGATCCAGTAGGATCCAAACCACCTTATTCTTCTTCTTCTAGGTACCAGGTGCCTTCATTAATCACTGTGTTGGTCATCTCCACAAAAAAAATCGTAAGCAACTCAATTTCTTCCTCATTTTCTTCATGTAGTAGTAATCAATGATTCAAACCCTTCTCTTTTGTTGTGTTTCTATAAGTAGTAATCATCTTCAATGAATATAATAGTAATCATCTTCAATGACTGTCTTTGTTGTACTCTCCTTTTTGCTATAGTAGTAATCAATGAATATAGTAGTAATTCTACAGGGCCTGGGTCCCCCTGCTTGGTTTGCTGTCTGGGGGGCAAAAATACACTTTTGCCCCCCCCCTCTTTAAACACCTTTTCCAAAAATGTTGTTAAAGAGGGGGGCAAAAGTGTATTTTTGCCCTCCTCTTTAAACACATTTTCCAAAATGGTTGTTAAATAGGGGGGCAAAAGTGTATTTTTGCCTCCCCAGACAGCAACCTCGCTGGTTTTTCTAGGCCAGGAAGAATTTCGGATTTAAAAAAAATTCATGTTAAAATAACTAATTTTTATATTATATTTAATTAATTATGACATCACTCCGCCCTCCCTCGACAAAAATCCTGACTCCGTCACTGCATGCGAGCATACTTTGTCCATGCATTTTATCCTATTTCCTTTTCAAACTAGATCACTGTACTCAAAAATATATTTTATTGGCTAAAAATGTTCCATTACATTGCTTTGTGAAAAATGAAATGAAATATGACCAGAACCTTTTGATTATACAAATATATTTAATAGTTGTTTCATGCTAGGTCGTGGTTCTCAGGAGAGCAACTTGTTGTTCTCTGCTTCTATCAGAAGTTCTACACCTATAAAAGAAAGATCAGAAGCATGTGTAAATACTCGCAAGATGGATAATCTCCCAGATTTTAGAATCAGCTAGGGCTCCACCAAACACTGATCTCCATAGCTAATTTGCATCCAGGTGCTAGAAAACATTTGTATTGTCCAAAAATACTGGAGATTCATACTAGCCCTACTAATAGGCTAGGAAGACTATTCATGTTCAAAATGTCACTCAATTTTCTTGCTACATCCATCACTGGTAATGATCGATTCCACCTGTCTAGAATCATTTGATGCACTACATAACATACAAGTGGTCTTCGTGCAAGCAACCAGCAGCAAGCTGCAAATTTTTTTACATTGAAAACAAACATGAAAAATCCAAATCCAAATATTGTTCTTCAATAAAAGCAAACAACATAATTGTATTCAAATCCAAACCCACGCTACAAATTCAAATCCAAGTATCCAATATCTATTACAAAATCAAATTGTATCCAATATCTATTACATTGAAAACATAAAAGAGCTAAGCTAGCCACTCAAATTAAGCTATCACCAAACCTGTATTGGCAACCTTTGCCTTTCCCTTTGATGTTGATTGAGAAATTTGAGTACGACCACTTGAGTTTGCATCACTTTTTTTGCCCTTGGCTGTTGTGATTTTCAACTTTGCAAAGTCTAAGAAAAACAAACAACATAATTAATAAAAACACTATCAAATAATGAATATGTTAATAACCATAGTAAAAAACCAAACTACAAAAAACACAAATATTACAATTTTCACACTCTGTATAGAACTCAATTTCCTCTGCATTTGCTTCTTACTCAAGGTTGCTGATGTCACTTTTTATCCAATTTTGGAAGCATATCAATGCCTCCAAAAAGGTTCGGAGTGACAGATGATCTAAAGAAATCAATCAATCGGCCTCCAGCGCTAAAAGCACTGTCACTAGCAATTGTTGACACTTGAATAGACAATACATCTTTTGCTAGCAATGCAAGTGTGGGGTACTTGTTCCCATTCAGCTTCCGCCATCTCAAAATTTCAAACATCTCAATCTTGTTAGCTTTCTGTAATGGATACATGAGATATCTATCCACCTCATGTGAAAGCACAATATCCTCCATATATTCTAGCTCCTTCTCCCAATCATCCATCATCTCATCAAGAATAGAAGGACTTTCGGTTAGTGCTCCTACACTTCCTTGTTTTCCATATGCAAAGTTATTGTCAACACTTGATTGAGAATGCTAAGAACCAAACGAAAGAGAAAATTTTAATCAAATAAAGTGTGAATTGAAATAACCAATAAACTTTATAATAATGAAACAACGTTTGAAGAAAGTTTTGAACTTTTGATTACCTGTTTTAAACCCTTATGTTGTTTTTGGGAACTGGTGCCTTGTTGAGCATATTCATCACACAAGTCTTTCATTAATGCCCTAATTTTCTTACTTTTTTCTTCAATATCCTCTTCCTTATACTCCAATTTCTTTTTACACAAGTGTAAAAAGTGTCTCGGTTTGAACCTTGGATCTGGGATAAGGGCAACAACAAATATTTGGTTCAATGACCCAATTGAACCAAAATACTTATTATATTTTTTGTTATGCTCGCTGCCATATCACGTAGCACATTCTCCACAACACCTCTAAATTGCATATACTCGAGCAAATTTTTTTTATCAATCTCTGCTTCCACAACAGTCACATCATGGACAGCTATTTGGGACGTCGAATGCTTGCTAGCACTCATCTTCACAGTCACTAGGTAAAAGATTTTCAAAAAAGTCACAAACACCTCGGCACTTTCCCAATCTTTCTCACAAGGTGGCCCAACCTTTCCTTTAACCTTTCTTTTTGGATCTACTTCTTCATCATCATCCAACTCCTCATCTTTTTATGAAATAACCTAAGTATGCACTGTCATCTTCTACACTCATCCTATCAAATACCTTTTTAAATTTCAAACTAGATTCTAGCATCAAATATGTACTATTCCACCTAGTAGGCACATACATAACAAAAAAAAAAGTGTCACTTAAAAACTCCTTCTCAACAATTTCCTTGAAATGAGCTAACCTTTGAGGGCTTGATTTGACAAACTTCACAACATTTCTAATTGATGTCACGTTTTTATCCAACTTTTTCAACCCCTCTTTCACTATCAGGTTGATAGACACCTCACATGCATATATTTACCCTCCAAAATAAGTTAACAATTAGACTTCATCTTCATTTTAGCAAGTACATACTAAAGTGTCACCTTATTAGCCGATACATTGTCAACTGAAATACACATCACCTTTTCAATCTTCCACGCTACCAAACATTGCTCTATCAACCTCCCTATTTGTTTACCTTGATGACTATGAATGATACAAAAGTTTAGGATTCTTTTGTGCATATTCTAATCATCATCCACAAAATGAGCTGTTAGCACCATGTAGTTCACATTTTGGATATTTGTCCAAGTATCAGTAGTCAAGCTGACCTTATGCTTGCTCAATTGCCCTTTAAAATCTTCTTTCATGTTATGATACCTTTGTAACAACTCCCTCACAGTAGTTCTTCCAGATGGAACATGTAGTCTAGGTTGTATAACACTCATCATCCGCCTAAAACCTTCATTTTCAACAACATTAAAAGGTTGCCCATTAAAAGTACTAGTGTCACCGCCACTGGTATCACATGCAAACACTTGAGCATAGTAATTGCACTTCGCCTTGAGTACATCTACCTCTACCATCATACTCTTTCCTTCAGTTACAACTTCACGTGTTTCTTTCACAATAAATTTAGTGATGTGATCCCAAACCCAAGATATAGATTGTGTAGTTTTTGAAGCATTTGATGTTTTTCTTTTTCTAGAGGGGACGAGCTTGGGAGGAGGCTTGGATTCTTCAATTTGTACAGGACAAGGTGATGTAGCAATAGAAGATGTTGCTACTTTAGTAATTTCGTTGGGGGTAGTACTTTGAGACATGGTTACTTACTTTGCTCCTGCATTAAACAAAAATCTTCTACAAAACATAAGTAAAAATAAACACCATGAAGGACATTCTAGATGCATGTATGGGCATTTAATAGGAGATCTTGGAAATGTCATATTGAACTAATGAAGGGCAAAAGATTGACTAGACAAGAACTGAAGTTTTAGTATGCTTTGTAAGGATTCCAAGGAGATTATTGTTTGATGAAATGATGATGGTAGCTAGCTATACTAAAGAGAGCATAAAAACCAAACACGACTCAAATAAGAACACCATCTATTATATGCAATTTCATTATTCAAACTACTTAATATAGTTATTAACTATGAAGAGTTGAATAGAGTAAATGAGATGAAAGTCTGAAACATGTCTAAATTCGATATTAGAGATTCTACGACATACTATTATGTGAAAACCAAACACAACTCAAATAAGAACACCGTCTCCACACAATATGAAACAACCATTTGAGCTGGAAAAAAAAAAGGATAATTTGTTCATTACCAAAAACCCATCTCAATTCAGAGTGAAACCTTCACAATTAATCAACTCTTTCAAGTTCAGAGACCTACATGAACTGAATAAAGAAAGCCCATTGTAGAACAATGGCAGAGAAGAAAAAAAAATGTTGAAGATGCAGAATCACTAAAGTTTCAGTGAAGTAATATCTAAGAAATGAGCAAATGAAGAGTTGACATACCAAAATGGGGTGACAAAACGTGGTCTTGAGAAGGTGTTGATGTATTATCTGGCACTCTTCAACTGATCTAGATTCTACTTGATGTGAAGCAAGTAATAGTTGATTGAGATCTGGACGACCTTATCTAAGCTCTCTAAATATATAAAAAAATAAATAAAAAAAAACTTGTTAGCTATTGATAGAGATAGGAGTAGACGACGAAGAAATAATCAACGATCTGGTGGAGAAAGAAGTCTCAATTTGAGATCACAATAGCTATCTACAGATCCGATCGCAATAGCTCTCTACAGATCCTTCTTCTTCTTCTACAGATCTCAATCAACTAGTAAGAGATACTTTTTTTTTCTTTTTCTCACTACACCAAAAGGCCGGTTTAGCTACGCCGAGCTGGCCACGGTTCTAAACCGTTGGTTTATTTGCCACGGCCAAACACCATAGCTATAAGTACCAACGGCTTAAAACCGTGGGTAAAATAAACCTGGCCATGGCTTAAAATCGTTGGTATATTTGGAACGGCTAAAAACCGTAGCTAGTATTAGCAACGGCTTCAAACCGTGGGTACTATTAGCAACGGTTCAAAACTGTTGCAAAAAAAAATTTAGCAACGGTTTAAAACCGTGGCTATGTATAGCAACGACTAAAAACCGTGGCTAAAAAAATTACACCAAAACGGTTGCCACGGTTTTAAACCGTGGCTAAACTTGCCAACGGTTTATAACCGTGGCTAAACTCGCCAACGGTTTAAAATCGTAGCTATCTGATTTACACTCTCTCCACAGCTCCTCTTCACAAGCACGGATTCACGAACCAGAGAAGAAGAAGAACTCAAGAAGGAGAGGACGATTTCTTTCTTTTTCTTTAGATCTTGAGAGAACCGAACTGAAGAACATGAAATTGGAACTCCATTGTCAGTTTCTTCTTTCCAGTCGATTTCTTTCTCTCTCTGTCCAAATCACAAGTAGAAGAAGCATCTAAGCATCTCACCCCCTTCAGCTAGTAATAATCGCGTTGGAACCCCAGGTTGGCCCATTCTTCCAAATCTCAGTTTCTCTTTCACTCATGCTCATTATCAACCATTGGGTATCTTTCTAATCAACCACAAAATCAACCAAATGATCACAGCAAGAAATGGGTTTGTTTTTCTGTCGAAACTAATTCGTGGGTTTAGTTTTATTTTTGTTAATAGTTTCTCAACCGGTCTGTTTAGTTGGTTGAGGGTTCGAAAAAGCGATTCGTTTCGTTCGTTCGCTGCTTCAGATCTCGCAGCGATCGGAACCACAACTAGTTACAGTGCTCGTCCTCTCTTACTGAAACCCTAATTTTGAACCCTCGATTTTGAGGGTTTTCGAGTCGACTCTCCGATTTGATTCAGCGATCTAGTCGTCATGGCGGCCGCAAATGCTCCGATCACCATGCGAGAGACTCTCACGGTGACTGACTCTTCTATTCTTTTATTGAATATTGTTCAGTAGCTCTATTTTTTGTATCAGTTGTTTAAAATAATTTTATTCGATCTGATTCTCGATTGATTCACTCTTGAACTTCGAATTCAGTTAAGTTTTGGTGAATTTTTGAGTCAAGATTTGGTGATTGTGTCAATCATGACAGATCTGTAGTATAAGTCAAGATCTGATTAGTTCAATCTAAGTTTTTTCAACTCAATTATGCAATTAAATGCTGAAAGATGTTTCGTAATCCGATTCATTGTGTTTGTAGCTTCCGAGCGTTGGAATCAATCCGCAGTTTATCACCTTCACTCATGTTACTATGGAATCTGAGAAGTATATGTGTGTTTGGGAGACTTCGCCACAGAACAGTGTTGTGATAATTGACATGAACATGCCTATGCAGCCATTGAGAAGACCTATCACTGCCGATTCGGCCTTGATGAACCCAAATTCAAGAATTCTTGCTCTCAAAGGTTTGGAGTTTCTTATTGCGATTAATAGTGTCCATATTTTTCTATGAATTCGCGGTATCTAATGAATGCATGCACAGAGTCAGTAGGTACTCTAATCGAATTATTAGTAGATGATTCAATATTTTAGTTACATTAACAATGCCTTGCATTTATCTTGTTCATCTCTGCAATCTGTTTTCAAACTCAGCATTTACGTGATTTGTAATGTACACCTCGTTAGTGGTACCATGAGCAAAATTTTTGGCTAGAAGAGTGAAAGAAACAAAAATATTCCATTTATGTAATGCGGATTGTAAGTTGTTGATTAATTAGCTGATATTAAATTGGTGATTAATCTCTTCTCGCTAGTAGAGCGTTATATTTTTGAACTAATGGTTTGAATAATTCCTTGGCCGAGTAATCGGCGAATATTTGCTAATTCAACTATTAATCACGATTAATCTCTTTCAAAAGTCACCAATTAATCGGTCCATAGCAATGTAAAAAAATCGTTTTTTCCCCATAACCTCATTGAGCGAACAACCAAACGAATGATAAGCAAAACTAAAGAATATTGCACCTTTGACATTGAATTCTTTATTTTGTTATAATTTGGTTTAAAATGTGACAACTGATGTTCACTACTTAAATACACATTTTTTTTAGAATTAAACACATTACTTGGAAGGATAAAGAAATTATGTTTA
Organism: Berberis vulgaris; assembly: GCA_963556465.1. Taxonomy (NCBI): domain Eukaryota; kingdom Viridiplantae; phylum Streptophyta; class Magnoliopsida; order Ranunculales; family Berberidaceae; genus Berberis; species Berberis vulgaris. The sequence continues at coordinate 77,175,283 of OY747127.1, forward strand.
TAAAATATAGGCTGATTAATTTTGATTAATCCCGATTAATTTCATATCGCTCATTAGGGTCCAATTAATAATTGAGATTCACAAATGACAAGTGACCTTTGCAATTGGGAGGGATGGAAAACTTATGAAGATGTGACTCAATTTGCCATCTACTAGGCGTTCTAAACGCAATGATTAGTGATAATATCGATTTTGTTCACATTACATATAAAAGCAGATTACCATACTTTCCAAGTGTTGAAATTTTGTTTTTGTTTGAAGCTCAACTTCAAGGAACCGCGCAAGATCACTTGCAAATATTCAACATTGAAGCAAAGGCAAAAATGAAGTCTCATCAGATGCCTGAGCAGGTTATAATTGCATCCTGTTTACTTTTCCATCATAAAAGTATCTTAGTTTTTTTGTTGGAATAAGGCTAATTTTTGCTTATTTGTTGTCATTCGTCCAGGTTGTCTTTTGGAAATGGATTACCCCAAAGACGTTGGGTTTGGTCACTCAAACGGCAGTATATCATTGGTCAATTGAAGGTAGATATTTGGTTTGCCTTTTGATAGCCAAGTTTTTTTTCTTAGTTTGTTTTGTTTGCAAATTCTGAATTGAATTCTGTCATGATATATGTTTGCATGGTGTATATCTGTCAATTGGTGTTTAAGCACCTCACAATTACACATCTTCATCGATGATCATTGGTTTTGGTTTACTGTAAAGAATGGTTTCATTGGTGTTTTCATGCTTATATGTAGACTACATACTAGAGTTGTAAAGAAAAATCCTTGCATGGTCCATTGAGTTGGAAATGGATGAATATCGCTTATCAGTTTTGTTGATCCGAATCTCGCATCATAATGATAATATATTCTTGTGAATTATTGTACACTAATCGATGCCCTAAACCGTTGTAGAGATCGGTGCTAGGAGTCTTGCTTAATCAAAGATTTTTCTTTTGTTCTTTGATAGGATGTCATATGAATTTTCATCAACATGTTCCTTTTTTATTTCTAGTTGTGTTGTGTGAAGCAATGTGCCAGTTCTTAAGAGATGAAGACAACTTCAGTTTGAGATTACTGTTACAAAATTTTGTCACATGTCATCCACTATTAATGTGCTTTCCATTGTTTTTGTATATATTAGGACTATTGTAATCTAAATCATTATTTTGTATCTAAATTTCTCACTTTCTCAGTGCTGCATTTTATCACAGTTGTTTTGTGCTTTCCCTAATCTCATCAAACTATCATGAAAGGTTGTTTACTTGTAATATATACAGTATGTAGATGCTAGTATCATTTATTTTTAGATCCTGATTCTCAAATTCAATGGTATGGTATTTTTCTGGTAGCATTCACTACTGTACTCTAATTTGTTTTTCATTTGTTAAACTCAATTGCAGAGGCCTCAACTAGTTAAGGGGAACATGCAACTTTTCTCTGTGTATCAGCAGCGTAGTCAGGCTCTTGAAGCACATGCAGCATCGTTTGCTTCATTCAAGGTGCGACACGTTTCTTTCTCTCATTTTTTTTGCTTTTTAATTTTGATTGTATTTCTCCTATTGACACTATATTCTTTTTGGCGTTATGCTCAGGTCCCTGGGAATGAAAACCCTTCTACGCTAATCTGCTTTGCCTTCCAATGCTGGACAACTTACGTCAAAGTTGCACGTGATTGAGCTTGGTGCCCAGCCAGGTTATTATATATTTTCCGTGTCTCTTATTTAGGCAATGGATAACCATTGTGTACTCCTTATTATCCATGATTAAATAACACTCTCCCCTTTTGTTTCTCGTGCCTTTCTTGTGTTTACTTATTTTGTTAAATTTGGTGCTGATTTTTTGAATTTGATATGCAGGTCTCTACCTCTACTCCTTCCAGCTGTTGAGGATGGCATTTTCAACGACAACTGGCGTATCCGACAGAGTTCTGTTGAACTTTTGGGGGATCTTTTATTCAAGGTGGGCTTTGCAATTGTATTTCTCAAGGGATCTCTCTTCCATCTTATTTATTTATTTATTTATTTATTATTATTCCAGAATTTGAATACAAAGAGTCAGACAACACTCCTGTAAAAGAATGATCCTTAAGCAAATCTAAAAAATATTGATTAAATTCATAATGCTTTATCTCTACAATTCTGCTACACCCTGTCTGATGCTTGGAAAGCCAATTAGATTGAAAAAAGGATCATACTTGGCAGTACATGTGTGGAAAACTATTGTTGCAAATACTCCAAAGGATCATACTCTGCTGAAAGGCGACAGGTTTGACTGCTTATTCTTTTTGTAGGTTTGAAATTCTTTATTTGTGCCGCTTCTGAAGCTGACACTATATTGCATGTGAACTTTTAGGTTGCTGGAAGAGCACTGGGTGAACTTGTAAGAAAGCTTGGTGAAAGAGTCCTTCCGATGATCATCCCAATTTTATCCAAAGGTCTTAAAGACACTGATACTAGTAGGAGACAAGTGAGATCTCTTGTACTTATAAGATAATATTGAATAATATGAGATAATACTGAACAATGTTTTATTTCCTTATTGTCTGCCTGATCTTGTCTGTTTATTGTATTAGTTCTAAACTTCTAGTTCTTTTCTAATTCTAATTTTTCTTCTCTCATGTATTGGCCATTTCAATGTTGAATTCTATGTCATGTCTTATTTATACAATATATCAGTGAACTGCATTTCTGTCATTGTATTTACTTGAACAGCTCTAAACTAACATTGATGATGGAAGATGATATGAAGAAAATTTGAAGAAGGGTACTAGGTCAATCTCCTCCACCCAGAAAAGTTACCCATTGATCATAATGCCCTTGCTTTCAGAGCGGAAGCTCAGGTACAACAAGGTCAGTGAGTGACTCAGTGATTTCAGCTATGTTTCTCACTTTCTTGTTTATGGGATTTTAGGTTTGTGTGTAAAGTTGTTGACTTTGCGGTAGGTGATTGCCCAAGCATCAGCAGCAGGGGAATCTGAAGCTCAGCAAGAGGTTTTCGATTGGACTTCTGTAATTTTGCCGTAAGTTCTTATTCATACCCATTTTAGCAAATTTGAGGTCCCAGTTTCTAATTACATTTTTGATTACCCTACACATTCTTCACTGTTGAGGATTCGGGGTGGCTCCTGCGCACAAAGCACAGGAGGACGTCCTGCGCAGGAAGCACAGCCGTTAAAAAGTAAAGAAATGTGAATGAAGGATGACTTCTTTTGATCACTTATTAAGAACTACTTGCGCTGTGCAGACGTCACAGTATACCAAGGGTTGAGGTTGCTTGTCCCTGGTATCTGTCAAGAGGTTATTATAAAGTATAGGTATTGGCACTTATAAGAATAAATTGAATATGCAATGGGCATCTACACATCAATCTAATTCTTCATATAGAATCACATGGTATTGTTCGCCATTCTTGTTTATGAAGATGCTGTCTTCTTACAGGTTCTTATTCCCAGCTTTAGGGGGGTTACTATTTGGATATGATATTGGTGCCACCTCTGGAGCTACTATCTCTTTGCAGGTTCCTCTTATTTTAATTTTGTAGTTGTTTTCCCCCTTCCTTTATTTTTTATCTCTTTATCCCAACCAACTTCACTTTGGTTGATGCCATTTTTATTTTCATCCTGACAGTCAGCCGAGCTTAGTGTCATGACATGGTTCAACCTGACATCAGTACAGCTTGGTCTTGTGGTACATTTCGTGCTTGAAACTTGTTGTGAAGCATAAGTGTTGGCAACAATTTTATACAGTGGATTTTACTGAACTTTCTTTGATGTTTATTGAGTGTAGGTTAGTGGTTCCCTCTACAGAGCCCTTCTTGGTTCTGTCCTTGCCTACCCAACTGCAAATTTTCTTGTTACATCTTTTATGCAAATGGGATATGTTTTTAACATTTCCTTCAAATTAATAACCAGTGCTCTGTAGTAGTGCTCATGGTTGTCAGGAAACAGTCAGTTTTGTAGCTTTGGTCCTAATTGATGGGGCTTTTTGTTTTTGTCCTTGGAAGCTAAGCAAAGTAAGACTAGATTTCTGTTGCATCGAAAAATAGAGGGTAAGTTTGTTGGTTATGAACAGAAACAAGAAAGGTCTGGCAATTTTGATGAGAACCAGAATGAGACCCAATAATGATCCCAACAACAAGCTCCCAATCTTTCCTGTAAGTAAACCCAAGTTTTATTTTTCTCTTTTTTTATGTTTTGGTTTTGTTAATTTAAGATATGAAGTATTGCAATTTAGACAGATTTTGTGTACATTGTTATCAGAGTGAAGCTGTTGGGACACAACCCATTTCTGTAGTCAACCCAATGGATGGGAATTCATCTTCTTCATTGCAAAAACATAATTCCTCAATTGAGAGGTGTGTTTGGGTTTTCTTTGTGTGGGTTCTTTCCTATTTGTAATTTTTTGTTTTGTTTGTATAATTATAATTTTGGGTTACCATGTTTTTCAGAGAATTGAAAGTGGTGCATGATTCGATGCATGCTGCAATATCATCAAGTAAAACAGATATAATAGATGCAGTTCTCAATGATTTCTCGGAGGTAATTTGAGTGATAGAGGATTTTTTTTTTTTGAATTAGTATTAATTTGTAATTTTGTATTGATATATTTTCCCCCTTTGCTAATCTACAGCAATGCATTTTCGAATGCAGGGATATTTTAGTCTATCATTTAAAAAACGGCAAGAATTACTACTTGTTCTAGCTAGAGAATATGATGTTAATAGAATGTAAGTTCGCGAATTGATACAACAATATCTTGGTCTGGAGCATCCTGATGGTCAGTTTCTATCCCCTTCATTTTTTGGAATTTTGATTTGTGCTTATATTTTGTTCTTTAAATTGTAGTTTTTGTGGAAGTAATTTTGTATTTACAGGAGAAAAGGGTCAAGCATCTGGGCTTGAAGAAAGCTTGTTATCTTCATTTTATAGGACAGAGAGAAATCTGAGGCATGCTCTACTACAACCTAAGTATGAGATTCTCTTTGAACGACTAAATACGTATCCTGGAGGGTTGAAGTTCTTGACCACTCTTCGTGCTGATCTTCTCTCTATGCTTGCGTAAGGTTCTGTTTCAGTTTTACTCGTTCATTATTCTTATTGCTAAAATGTATCTCAACATTATGAGTTTGTTGCATCCTGTTACTGACTGAAAATGAGTAAGCCCTTATAGTTCTCACTTCTCACACAATGTTTCCATACTGAAGAATGAGATACTCCCTTCATAGTTTAAAAAAAAAATGAAATTTATGCTAGTATATAGCAGAAATAAAGACTAATGCACTTTTCAGAAACTGGTAATAATCCATTGTTTTCTATCTTTTGTTTATCCTTGTACAGATTCTAGAAGATGCATTCAACAGCTTAGAAGGTGTCACATGCAACAGAGCGGAGGGCGCCATGTATCTTTTTCCCCGTCTCCACCTGCCCAAAAAGGCAATTGAAGCTGCAGAAGCCGCAAAAACGGCCCCAGATGCATTCTACGCTCGTCGACTACTTGAGGCCACAAGAATTGTTGTTGTTCCTGGATCTGATGTTTAACCACATGGAATGATGTTTGTTCTTAGTTGTTGTAGAATTTAAAGCCTATTAGAAGTGTCGCGTTTCAAGAATTTTATTCTTTGTTTGCTTAAGAGTTGGTTTACAGAAATTTGGATTGGCATTCTTGTATAGACTAATTTTTTAGGTTGTATATATAACAATGCTCTTTCTTAGTTATTGAGGAATTAAGACCCATTTGAGAAGAGTCACAATTCAATAATCCCATTGTCTATTTGATTAGGTATTGGTTTTACTAAAATTTGGATGCTTATGCTTTTAGTCATTTGATAGCAAAAAAAAAATTTAAAATTAAAATTAAAAATTAAAAAAAAAAAAAAAAAAAATTTGCCACGGTTTTAAACCGTGGCTAACTATTGCAATGGCTAAAAACAGTGGCCAGAGTTAGCCACGGCTTAAAACCGTTGCTACTTAATTAGACACGGTTTAAAACCGTTGCTAGTATCCATACTTTATCACGGCTTAAAATCGTGGCTATTTTTGCCACGGCTAAAAACCGTTGCTATTCTTCTTGCAACGGTTTAAAACCGTGGCTAAATGCTGAAAATCACCACCCCTATTCAAGCATAAAACCGTTGCTACAATGTTTAGCAACGGTTTATAGCCGTTACAAAGAATTTCGCGACGCCTCTGTAGCCCACGGCTCTTAGCCGTGGCAATGGGTTACGCCCACGGTATAGAACCGTTGCTAATGGGGGTTTTTGGTGTAGTGTCTACAGATCGACAACTTCTTCTTCTTCTACAGATCGACAACTTAGTAAGTTAGTATTGATCGAGATGGGAAATCAAACAAGCAGAGAAGAGATAGAGAGGATACGGCTACGGACTACAAAGAAGATAGGGGAAAAGAATATCAGACAACAGGGCAGTAGATCGAGATGGGGAAGTTCCTATTTAGGTTTACGCGATTTGAAACGGGTCCAACCCGGACCGTTTCTTTTTAAATAATAGGAATCGGTCTCGGACCGTTTTATAACGGATCCGCACCGTATCTATAAATACAAACTTAAAATTCGGACCGTTTAGAGCAAAACGATCCGGTTCGGTTTGAACCTGCGGATCCTCGACCCGTTTGCCCACCCCTAGTTGTAAGGGTAAGGGTTGTGTTTTCACTGAGTAATCCAAATTCCAATGTCTAGCCCAAAATAGAGAAATTAAACCGAACAACGATCATTTTAATTTTTGTCTTAGCAATCTCACCAAATCTACAATGTTGGTCGGAAACCTTTTTTTTTACAATCTTAATTCCTAATCATCACATTTCATGTTGTGAAGTCATTATTGAAAATAATCCAAATGTAAAGTGTAAATATCAAATTATCAAAAAAAATTTGTTGAATGATCCTTATTCAGAGCACCATTCCCCAATCGAAGGAGTTGCTATCAATGAAAGGGAAGTTTATATCCACTTTATTAGTTTGATAGGAAAATCAGATCAAGATTCTTTTGTTACATTTTCGGGCAATCGTAATAGGGTTATTTAAACTTACCCTCCCCAGTGTTAATGTTGTAATTGAGTTACATCACAAAAGTGATATTGTTTGGGGATTGTTACAAAACTGCCCATTTGGCGTAGTGTGTAAATATATATCTTTTTTGTTGTTTGAGAAATTTCTTGTGTTTAAGACAAAATTTGTACCATATAATGTCAACTCCACTCAAGAACAATACCCATGTGAATTTTGTCCTGATTTTAGGATGCCTAAAATGCCATCTCAACTCTATCATATTCACAAAAACAACCAATAGTTATGTGAATAGTGGCTAGGGGTAATTTTTTTCATTTTAAACCCTCCCAAATTTAGATTATTTATGATAAAAAAACTCGCCCCTCTTAAATATTCTTAATTATACCTAAGCCTCTAACATCATTTCTTTGAAGACCTTAATTATTTGTAAATTATACATAGGCCCTTAAAATTATAAATAATTATTTTGTTTAGAATTTTAATAATAATTTTTACTTATTATTGAAAGGTTGTAATAAAAAAATATTGAATATTCACGCACATAGAGTGCGTCGACACCCTGGTAGAAGGTAATATCTCTGTAGGGTGTAGTCATAGCTTCATTTTTTTTAAAACATAGGGTGTATGTATTTGATTGAAAAATACACTAAGTTATTGCCTCTTTTTTTTTTTTTTTATCATTTGTGAGTTCATGTTTCTAAGTCTTGATACTATATACTGTCTAGTTAGTGATTTATGTACATGATATTTGTCCATGTATAATATACATGATATTTGCAGTAGAGTGGCTAGTTACTTAGTTATTTATGTACATAATATTTATCCATGTATAATAAACAGGATATACTTGCATCTTTTTTTTATCCCTTTACCCTCCCACCCAAATGCCTCGGCTGGGTTAAAATCCTGGACTTTTGATTCTATCCGCCACAAGTCTACCGCTGAGCTAGTACCCCATTAGCTACTTGCATCTATAATAGTTATGCACGATTGAATCAATTGTTCATACTTGTCTTACAGAAACAATGTAGTTACCATTAACTTGGGATATGCTTGGTAACTTAACCATTCTTGTGATTGTATTCAGATGCAAGAAGTTGGAAGGTAAGAGGAACATTAGAGCTCATTATGTTGCTGTTTAGAGGACTGCTAGACGTCAATACTAGGGAAATCATGAAGAGTACAAGAATAGTATTTTCATTGAAATAATAAGGTTAAATGCAGAAGTTGCCGGAGTGGTGGAACTGACTGCAGGTGTAATCGTGTGTAATTACGGCAGATGAAAATTTGAATGTTTGGGTTCTATTGGGTGAAGAACAAGAGAAGCATGCCTCTTGAGTTAGAAGAACAATTCATTGAAATGTGGCATGAGTACAAAGTGAATGCTAAAGGGTTAAACATTTTCCTTGAGATTGCTCAAGTCAATGTCATGTCATCACCATTATTTCAAGATAAAACTCCAACAAAGGAAGCTCTAGATATAGTTGGGTTTTAGGCTTCCAAACCTCAGTTTACATCACCACTTAATATGGACAACGGGAAGAACAGTTGTTTAACAACTCTAAGAGGATCACGTCATGTAAGAGGAAGTTGGATGACATTTGGCAATCATGAAACTTTGGCTCCAAGAGATCCCATGAATACTACACCAACTCGTGCACTGAAAATGCAAGCTCAAGCTACAGTAATTGCAAGTTTAGGAGGTGACCAATCTCCAAGGGGATTGGGGCAGCTACAAGGGAGAAGTCAAACAACTTACTAGCCTAAACCATCCAAGCTATGTGTTTTTTCCAAGTGTGCAACTTGCTAGCGTGTCATCTCCAACTGTGCCATCTCCAAGCGTGCAACCCGCTACAGTTGAGAAGAAATATAAAAGAAAAGATTAGAAAAGTGATACACACTAGCAATTACCAGGGCAACAAAACAACAGCTGAGATGATTTGCAAAAGAAGATTAGAGAAAGTGCAACACCACCAGTTGATTGAGAATAATCAGCTTTGGGTGAAGCAACATAAAAACAAGAACCACCAATCGTTAATGAAGCAACATAATAAGAAGAACAACCAGCTGATGTTAATGAAGCAAGACGACAAGAAGAACGACCAGTTGTTGATAAAACAAGAACTATTGGAATTAGTGAAGGAACCAATGGTGGTGTTGTTGATGTACCACCTAAGGCACCCTATACCAAGGAGGGGGTAGTGTGAAGGTAATTGAGGGTAATAACATTGATGAGTTTACTTTTTTACCTTTTATCTTCACACTACCCCCTCCTCCTCCTTGGCATAGGGTGTCTTAGGTGGTACATCAACAACACCACCGATGTGAAGGTAATTGAGGGTAATAACATTGATGAGGCCAATGGTGTTATGGTTGAGTGGTTAGGGCTGTGTGGGTTTATCCCCCACGTCCTAGGTTCGAGACCCGCCGGCGGCATGGTTACTTTTCTATGGTGTTGACCTGCACGTCGCACCTTGTTGATAGGTTATGAGATCCTATAAAAATTCAGCTCGCTGTCCAAAAAAATAAAATAAAATAACATTGATGAGATTGATCCCCATAATGGATGCAACTGGAATGGAAATTATTATTCTGATGATGGTACACTATAGAATGAAGAGGAAGATGAAAAACAAGATGAAGAATTTGACTTTGATGAAGGAAATCTACAACAACAACAACAACCTACACATAGGTCTTTTTTTCAAAGTGGGGATGACTTATATTGGGCACAAGTGATGCTAATAATTGATCTCAAATCCTACTGCAAGTGCATGGTTGTCTATTGCTTAGACATCGACAAGTATGGGTCAAATCCCACAAGGATGGCATGAAAGAAGTTGGAAAACTTGTTTTAAGATCAACACGAAATGTTTAACCAAGTAAAATAAATAAATTGTTGATGAATGAAAGAATAAATGAAAATGCATGAAATAAAAATGCAAAGTAAAAGTTAAGTGTGAGAGTTAGGGCTTTGAGTTTGCCATCATGATTGATGACACCATTAGGCCACTCTTGAATTAACTTTTTCCAAATTCATGAACACATCCTAAGGTAGACTCTCATCTCACCTTAGAATAGAAAATAAGACACTATAAGCAAAGTTATTTCAAACCTAAGTTATATTATAAACCTAATAATCAAATATGAGTTTAAAAATATAATAGGAATCCACCAAGGTGAAATACAAAATATCTAACAAATCATATTGAAACTTAGATCAATAAACATGTAAACATTACACTTACGGGTTTGTTAGAGAAATTGCAAGTACATAAACTTATATAATCTTGAGCTTAAGAAATAGAAGAAGAAAACATGAGTTGAATTAATAGGATGAAACATAAAACTTATATAATCACCATTCCCCCTTTTTTTCCCATTTCTCTCTGTTTTGCAACTGCCCCCCTCTCTTTGTTTCACAACTGTCGCCCCCTTCTTCCTTCACCTTTCTATGTTTCTCAAACACATTGCCTCCTTCCCCCTCTGTTTGGCAAACACGTGGGCCCTTCTTCCTCCCCCTATCTCTGTTTCGCAACCACACCACCCCCTTTTCCCCTCTCTCTGTTTCACAAACACATTGGGGAGGATAAAGGGGTGGCGTCATGTTTGCGAAACAGAGAGGGCGGGAGGGAGAAGAGGGCAGCATGGTTGCGAAATAGAGAGTGGGATGAAGAAGGGGGCGGCAGTGGTTGCAAAACAGAGAAGGGGGAGAAGGGGCAGGGGAGGAAGAAGGGAGGGCAACGATGGTTGCAAAATAAAGGGAGAGGGAAGAAGAAGTGGGTGACAGTTGCGAAACAAAGAGCGGGTAGAGGAAGAAGAGGGCGACACTGATTTACAGAAAATGGGGGCACAGGGAAGAAGATGGTGTTTTTTTAATAACTGTTAGTTTTTTTCTCGAGATACGTTTATCATTTCAATTAAACCCTTTAATTTTCTTCGAGATGAGCTGTTCAAGATACAAAACATTCAATCTCAGCCTTTGATTTGTCAAGGGTATTTTGGTCATCTAATACAATAATTTCGAAAGCGGACGGTCAAGGCACGTTGACATCTAGTCCTAGGGGAGATTGAAATAATGAATATAATAGGGTACTCCGTAAATAGCTATTTATTATGGGGCAAAAGCAAATACCCCATATCTCAATGATCCAAATCCATTTTCATTGCAAAGTCAAAATTCATTGATTTCGACCAAAAGATTTTACCACTTATGACAAATGCATAAGTTCAACAGCAAATCACCAAACGAACATTCTCTAATGTCCTATATGTGTTTACAACAATTTTCTTACAAACCTCCAAAATATTATACATATTATGCATTGACATGGGATTTCTTACATTTAGTCAAATTTTGAGGCTAAATAATCATACATATTGCCACCCACCTTACTAGCATACCAAAAATTATTAAATATGTAAAGGCACATCCATTCCATGCAAATATGATTTAAGAGTTGTGAGAAATTTGTCGAGATTTTAGAGCTTTATTTTTAAGGTTTAGTATCATGTTATTTATGTTTATCGCCATGAGAAACCTAAAGTTTACCATGATTGGATAAACACCCTCTTAAGGCATGAGTGAGTTCTATGGGAGGATGACCTCGATTAGGTTTTCTCAACTTATTCGTTTCCATGTTTATTAGACCTATGTTGTCATTAGCATTAGTCTATGCAATTGGGAGTTATTGTATTATGAAAGTATGTGTGTTTTCATCAGCATGGATACATTTCTTAGTTTTATTTTCATATTTCTAAATTCATAGATTGAAGATGTATTTACTGTGTACGAGTCTAATAAATCCACCTCTTAATGTTCTAAGTATAGTCACAGTATAAGGTTTATACATGATTTATTTAGATATTAAATGTTTCATTTAAGTATGGATCTTAAATGAATTCATTTTATGTTTTTAGATCATGCTTATAATACTTAAAAATAATTACCCATTTGGTTTGAGTAAGTAAACTCATTGCAATAATTTCCATCATTAGGTGAGTTGAAAACATGAATTTGAGATTAACCTTAGCCTAAGAGAGTCATCAACCCATGGTGGTGATCTCTAAAACCCTAAGTATCTCCACACTTAACTTTTAACTCATTTGTTTAGCATTTCGTGTTACTTTTTAGTTCAAGCACTTCATCAATCACTTCATTAGTTGGTCAGGACGGATTGACCTCTTGTTGACCCAAAATGGAGAGATAAAACCCGGGGGGAGAATGCATCAATTACAACATAAATACTGGGGGCAAGTCTAAATAACCCATCATAATACAAGATTACGAGGTGGAGTTAGTTTTCAAACCAGTACATGTGTGTGAGTTCCCTGTTTTTTCCTTCCAACATTGGGTGTTATGCTTCAGAGTTAATTAATTATTTCACCTACTTGATGATCCCTAATTCTACGGTGCCTGGTGCACCCTGGACCAGGCACCGTAGTCGTGCTCCTTGATGATTTAACGACCTGCTTTGGATTAGAAGGGCATTTAAAAGTACGCAATTATTCACCCACATGCATTAATGTCTATATTGTAAAATATACTTGCAAGCCGCCTTGGACTTGGACATACAACTTATATATTTCTAAATGGGATCGAATATTTTTTTTTGTTGAACTATATATAAAACTCTTTTCAATTAATTAATCAGATGCTTAAAAAGTACTACATGTATATATTCAAGCAAATAAAATCTTATAATTTAAGCTAAACTGTGAAACAGGAAACGTGTTTGAAACAGGAAAGTGTTTGGACTCCTGTTTGAAACAGGAAACTGTTTGGACTTCTGGAAATTGTTTTTTGAACAGGAAATAAATTCTAGGAAACAGGAAACTGTTGTGAAACAGGAAACTACTGTGAAACAGGAAACTGCTGCCAAACAGAAAACTGTTGTCCCTATATATACTAGGAACTATAGGTGTTTTTATTATGATGATTGCTCCTAGAAAAACTGTGATGCACAAGGAGTAGAGAAAGACAATTGCTGAAATTGTTTCATCTCTTGTTGAGAGATTGTGTGAGAATTGTCATCTTCTTGTACCTTGTTCTTGAATATAGTGGAATCACCTCACTGTGGACGTAGGCAATTGCTGAACCACGTAAACCTTGTATCTCTTGTGGTATGTTCTTAATTTTCTCTAATTTCTTTCATTGCTAGTTGCTCTATTTAATTGATTGGATCATTGTGGTACTTGTGTGCAATTGTTGGTGTCTACCCGCTTCCGCAATAAGGCGCAACAATTGGTATCAGAGCACTAAGGGAAATTGATCTTGAATTGTTCTACTCAAGATTGTGAATATTCAAAAGTGCTAGGTTTTGTTTGTGCACAAGTTGTTTGAAAAAAAAAAAAAAAAAATCTTAGTGAAGCTTCTTGTCTAGAAAGTCACAGGTTTTGTTTGCAATGGCATCCAAGGTGAGCAAGGCACATGTGGGGAAATATGAAATCGAGAAATTTAATGGTAAGAACGATTTCGGATATTGGAGAATACAAATGAGGAATTTGCTTATTTCTCAGAAATTACACAAGGCATTACTAGGGAAGGATAAAAAGGCTGAAACCATGTCAGATGATGAATGGGAAGAATTGGATTTGGAGGCGCGTGCTGCTATTTGCTTGTGTCTGGATAGAGACATAGTTTTTTTAGTTAATGAAGAGACTACGGCAGCTGATGTTTGGTTGAAGCTTGAGTCACAGTTTATGACTAAGACATTATCAAACAGGTTATACTTGAAAACCCAATTGTACAGACTAGCAATGGATGAGGGCACTCCAATTGGTGATCATATCGCCAAGTTTACACGGATTATCTCAAATTTGAGAGATGTGGATGTGAAGATTGAGGATGAAGACCAAGCAATTATATTGCTTTACTCCTTGCCGCAGTCATATGAAAATCTTGTACAAACAATTTTGTTTGGGAAAGATGAACTTACATTTGATGAAACTACCGGTGCACTCTTGTCCAATGAGATTCGGAAGAAAACTTCATCAAATGGTAGTGGGAAAGATCAAGCTGAAGGGTTGGTTGTTAGAGGAAGGTCTCAAGTGAAATCATCTTCAAATAGTGGAAAATCTAGATCAAAGTCTAGAGGTCCACAATGTCACAAATGTAGAGAGTGGGGGCATATTAGGAAAAATTGTCCAAATCAAGGTAAGAGTAATCATGATAACAGTTGGAAGGGCAAGAAAAAGCAAGATAAGGGTGATACTAGTGAAGCAAGTTATGCATCTAGTATGGAAAAGGATGAAGAATGTTATTCAGTTGCGGGTGAAAACACAAAAATCTCTGGGAGATGGCTCCTTGACTCTGGGTGTTCTTACCATATGTGCCCAAACAGGGAGTGGTTCACTACCTATGAGCACATTGATGGTGGTACTGTTCTAATGGGTAATGATTACGCTTGCAAGACAGTTGGAATTGGAACAATGAGGATTAAGATGTATGATGGTGTTGTGAGAACCTTAACTGATGTGCGGCATGTCCCAGCCTTGAAAAAGAATCTTATCTCGCTTGGTGTTTTAGACTCCAATGCTTGTAAGTTTACAGCGGTAGGTGGAGTTTTAAAGGTTGTCCGTGGGTCTTTGGTTGTCATGAAAGGGATCAAACAAGGTAACTTGTACACCTTGATGGGTAACACGGTAAAAGGAAATGTGGCAGTGGGAACTTCTTCATCGGACAGTACTAGGTTATGGCACATGCGACTTGGGCATATGACAGAAAAAGGATTGTCTCTACTGAGCAAGCAAGGGTTACTGAAGGGTATGCAGAAACCGACTATGGAGTTTTGCGAGCATTGTGTATATGGAAAACAATGCCGAGTAAAATTCAGTACAAGCAAGCACAGGAGCAGAGGTATTCTAGACTATGTGCATACAGATGTGTGGGGACCAGCGAAGGTCGCCTCTAAGGGAGGTTCCAGGTACTTTGTCTCCTTCATTGATGATTATTCCCGTTATACATGGGTATATTTTTTGAAGTCCAAGAATGAAGTATTTGAGACATTTAAAAGGTGGAGAGCAATGGTTGAGAATAAAACTGGAAGAAAGGTGAAGACTTTGAGGTCTGATAATGGTACCGAGTATACTGAGGGTACTTTCAAACAGTTTTGTGATCAGGAAGGAATTGTTCGACATTGGACTGTTAGAAACACACCACAACAAAATGGAGTTGCTGAGAGATTGAACCGTACTATGCTTGAAAGAGCTAGGTGTATGCGCTCCAATGCTTGTCTTGGCAGAGAATGGTGGGCTGAATCAATAGCCACCGCGTGTTTCTTGATTAATAGATCGCCACATTCTACATTAGACTGCAAAACACCTTATGAGGTGTGGTCAGGTGAACATGCTGATTACAGTGTACTGAAAGTTTTCGGTTGTATTGCCTACTACCATGTGAAAGAAAATAAGCTTGATGCTAGGGCTAAGAAGGCCATTTTCTTGGGGTATGGAAAAGGCGTGAAGGGTTATCGTCTATGGTGTTTAGAGGATAATAAATTTGTGATCAGTCGAGATGTTACATTTGATGAGAATTCCTTGTTAGCTTGTACTAAAGCTAAGGAGTTGGTTGATAGTGGTGGTGAATCTAGTAACACTCAGAAAGTGGAAGTTGAAGCGTCTGTGGATGCAGCAGATGAACAAGTGGTTGAAGCAGGCACACATGATCTGAATTATGAGCCTGAAGACCATGAGGAACAACAACCAGTTGAAGATAATCAATCCCAGCAGCAACCTTTGGCCTTAACTAGGTCAAAACGATCGGTTAAGCAAGTTCAAAAATTTGGCTTTGAAGAACCGTTGAAGCACTATGGTCAGTTGAATACAGTTGATTTGGTTGCATATGCACTCTCTGTGGAAGATGATGAGCCAACTACTTACAAGCAGGCCGCGCGTCATTCAGATAGTCAGAGTTGGTTAGTAGCTATGCAGGGTGAGATGGAGTCTCTCCAGAAGAACCATACTTGGGATCTAGTGTCGTTGCCTAATGGAAGGAAAGCAATTGGCTGCAAGTGGGTGTTTAAGAAGAAACAGACTACTCTAGAGTCTGGTACTCAGTTCAAGGCAAGATTAGTAGCTAAGGGTTTTGCTCAGAGGGAAGGCGTTGACTACAATGAGATATTTTTGCCTGTGGTAAAACACACTTTTATTCGTGTGTTGTTGAGCTTGGTAGCTCATGGTGACCTTGAGCTTGAACAACTTGATGTGAAAACAGCTTTCTTGCATGGAGACTTAGAGGAGGAAATTTATATGCATCAGCCGGAAGGTTTTAAGGTTGTTGGAAAAGAAGACCATGTTTGTCGTTTGAGGAGATCACTTTATGGGTTAAAGCAATCACCTAGGCAGTGGTACAAACGGTTTGACACTTTTATGTTGAAACATGGGTTCACACGAAGTAAGTATGATTGTTGTGTTTACTTGAAAAAACTTCGTAGTGGCGATTTTATTTATCTTTTGCTCTATGTTGACGATATGCTCATTGCCTGTAAGAGTATGGTGGAGATAAATAAATTGAAGTCTCAACTTGCTTCTGAGTTTAAGATGAAGGATATGGGTGCTGCAAGGAAAATACTTGGTATGGAGATAAGAAGAGAAAGGGAGAATAAAAAATTATTTCTTTCACAGAAGGGGTACCTTGAGAAGGTCATATCACGGTTTGGCATGGAAAATGCAAAGCCGGTTATTACTCCTTTGGCTTCACATTTTAGACTTTCTCGAAAGTTATCTCCAGTCACAGTGGAAGAAAAGGAATACATGTCGCATGTTCCTTATGCTAGTGCAGTTGGCAGTTTAATGTATGCTATGGTGTGTACACGCCCTGACATTTCACAAGCTGTTAGTGTTGTGAGCAGGTATATGGAAAACCCTGGGAAGAAACATTGGGAGGCAGTGAAATGGATGCTTAGGTACTTAAAAGGTACCTTGGATGTGGGTTTGGACTTCGGTGGAGATTCATGTCAGGTTCGTGGGTTTGTTGATTCTGATTATGCTGGTGATCTAGATAGACGAAGATCTACTACTGGTTACGTATTTCAGATATACGGTGCTCCGGTTAGTTGGAGATCTATGCTTCAGGATACAGTGGCTCTCTCTACTACAGAGGCAGAGTGTATGGCATTGACAGAAGGTGTAAAAGAAGCATTGTGGCTTCAAGGTCTTGTAAATGACTTGGGTGTGGAACAAGATAGTGTTGAGGTTCTCTGTGACAGTCAGAGTGTCATCCACTTGGCTAAAAATCAGGTTCATCACGCAAAGACTAAGCATATTGACGTCCGATATCACTTTGTTCGAGATGTAATTGAGGATGGTGATGTGTCTTTGGTGAAAGTACACACAAAAGACAACCCTGCTGATATGTTGACAAAGGTTGTTCCTGGAGTTAAGTTCCAACATTGTTTGGACTTACTCCACATTGACTCATGTTGATTGAGGGCCCTTTGGGGCGGTTTCGTGAGGTGACAAAGCTATGATGGAGTGTTGATCAGTTTATTCTCATGCCTTGTTTCGGCTCATTTTTTCCTTATAAAAATTCGCCGAGGTGGAGAATTGTGAAACAGGAAACGTGTTTGAAACAGGAAAGTGTTTGGACTCCTGTTTGAAACAGGAAACTGTTTGGACTTCTGGAAATTGTTTTTTGAACAGGAAATAAATTCTAGGAAACAGGAAACTGCTGCCAAACAGAAAACTGTTGTCCCTATATATACTAGGAACTATAGGTGTTTTTATTATGATGATTGCTCATAGAAAAACTGTGATGCACAAGGAGTAGAGAAAGACAATTGCTGAAATTGTTTCATCTCTTGTTGAGAGATTGTGTGAGAATTGTCATCTTCTTGTACCTTGTTCTTGAATATAGTGGAATCACCTCACTGTGGACGTAGGCAATTGCTGAACCACGTAAACCTTGTGTCTCTTGTGGTATGTTCTTAATTTTCTCTAATTTCTTTCATTGCTAGTTGCTCTATTTAATTGATTGGATCCTTGTGGTACTTGTGTGCAATTGTTGGTGTCTACCCGCTTCCGCAATAAGGCGCAACATAAACCAAACGCCACCTAATGTTAGCCTCCCAGCCCTCATTTACATCAATTTCTAACTCTTCTCCTTTTCAATTTGATTTCGCAATATTTTTGTCCAAAAACATACTTGTTACCCTTTGGAGCTTTGGTTTACTATGAAGTGATGTGTTGCAGTACTATTCAAACATTTTAATGTGAGATGTTAAGATGTCCAAAATGTCTGAATGCATGTCAATTCAATTGTTTTTGGCTAAACACCTTTTGGCCAAAGTATAATTAAAAGGACTTGGTGCTTAACAAATGACTGGATAACCTATAATACTTCACAAATTAATTGACAAGAAACATGTATCCATCAATGAACTCGAATAGCTTAAATGAAGGCAAGAAGAAATGGTTGAATGTGACACTTAATTGTAAAACAAGTACAAGTTGATGAATGACTAGTATAATTTAATATGACAATTAGACCTAACCAGCAAGGTTTAGAGGAATCTCTCAAGCTATTGAATATGAAATTAATCAACTTCACAATAATTATTTCAAGTACATAAATCTTGAATCTTGATTAAGCTCTTTTATTTTTGTGGTGATCCACTTGTAAGATTACATGGAAATATGTTAGTTTGAGCTAATCCCACCAGCTACCGCTTGTCTTAATATAAGTCGTTGTACGGTCTGTTAAACAAGTTAATATTGATCCATTAGCCATCCAATGCATGTCTGTTCATCGAGTTGGAGAGTCAATATTAGATCAATTAGCCAGAAAATGAGATCACCTGATTAATTGTATGATATATTGTTGGGTACTGTAACTTTAACCCATTCCTTAATTGATTATGCAGGGTTGAGTTATGGGAGCATGCGTGCTGTTTGTTCCATTGTCGTATCAACAAAATACCATTCTTGGTGCTCTAATTATATGCTAATTAAGAAATAACGTGGTTCATGATGCATTCTTAAATAATACTAAAAATTCCTCCTAAAACTGTAAACTGACTGAGTGAAGCCAGCAACTTCGGGTTTTAGTTGAGGGAGGATGCATATTTAAAAAGGTGAAAACACATTTTGTATGAAAAAGGTGATAAATTGTTTTTTTTTTCCAGCTCAATTATAGCTTCCATTGCAGTCAAAGCAAAATTTAAAAAGAAAAATATTCATGAAACTTTTCCAATGCAACCAAACACACCCTAATTGACCGACCGCCTGCTCTAATGTTTGGTACTTTAGTCCTTAACATGTTGTTTATTTTCATACATATTTTACGTGTTAGTACTAAACTATCTTATTTTCTAATGAAAGTGCAGAACTATGTATGTGAAAAATATAAAAGAGTATAAGCACAGAGATTTATTAGAAAAATCAATATATAAGTAGAAGAATGATAATTAGGAAATTAATGGATGGTTTCAAAAATCAATAAATAATAGAATAAATGATAATTAGAAGAAAAAATACCGAAATTTTTCAAAAAAACACTCGAAAAAATGTAATTGGTTTTTGTATTTTCACGAAAAAACGAAATTTACAAAAAAATCTGGAAATTTACGAAAAAAACCTAAAAAAATGTAATTATTTCTTTTTGTAATTTCAAAAATACGAAATTCCGTGAAATCACATTCCTTGAAAGGGTTATTCCAATTAAGGGGGATCTAACTTTTGGCTAATAAAAAATTCAAATTAAGATGCAAAGTTTAATATCTTTGAATAAAAGAACAAAAGTTGTTGAAAGTTTTAAAAAATAAAATTCTAAATGCCAAGCGTCATGTATTTTTTTTTTCTTTCTATTTTTAAAAAATGTTGGACAAAAACGTCATTTAGGTATTATTAATTTTATTTTGTGACAAATATAATCCAACTTGGTAGGCATGTATTTCTTGGTCATCAATTAATATGTTGCTTTTTAATTGTTATTCACTCAAAAAACTTGATAATAGAGAAAAAAAAAAAAAAAAAAAAAAAAAAAAAAAAAAAAAATTCTACAGTTTACCAAGTTTAGGCGAGAGTAACATTGCATCAAAGAAAATATTAGTAAATGAGAAGATAAGAGCTGCTCGATCATGCACGAAATATCATGACTATTTTGTAAATTAAGTTTATGTCCGTATATTATGATATTATCATAATGGTTGCAACAAACATTCTTAAAGTCACTCGTGCTAAATTTTAAAATTAGTTTTTCTTAATCATTAGGAATCAAGTTGCATTATTCATTCAATTTGATCCAACGAAGCAAACCAAACCAAAACCAAAACTAATACATCTCTCTGTTGTAAACTTTAAAGGAGTGCTTGTTCTTTTCTCAACTTCCCATTGTATTCCCTAATATGAAAGTGTTATGTATTATAACAAACTGATGATGTACCCATTGTATGAAAGAGCAACTAAATGAATTGTTTCCTAATAATTTATATTGATCATACATGTAACATAAGTTACTAAAACTAGCCATATTACATCGATATCATATTCATTAGAGTGCTTCTAGGGAGCCTGGGTAGCTGGCCTGGATTTCACATCTGGCCAGCATTTTTACACCTTTGCTCCTGCCTCTTTAAACACTCTTTAAATATAACCACAACAAAGGAGGGGCAAAGGGGTAATTTTGCCCCCAGGCAGCAAACCCAGACTCCCTAGAATTATTCTATTCATTAATGTCTATCTGTGAAAATGACTAAGACATCAAATATCTACTAGGGTCACACACGAATTTAGGAGCTCGGCTCAGGATGTTCATATGTTACACTTGGGCCTGTGTTCAGAATTCCAGTTCGAGGGGGTTCTTGTTTTCACCTCTTTTGATCTAAAATTAGGATCTCAAAAAAAAAAAAAAAAGTTCATAATTTTAGTTTATGGATTGATCAAGGAGTTTGTTAGCATAACTTCGTTCATCACGTAGAAGATTTATTTGCTCAACTTCGGTAGTGACCACAAAACCAAAATAGCACGATTGTGCACCTGCTACCTTGCATGAACTCAGACCTAACATTGTGTATTTGGGATTAGTTTAGTTCGGAGCTGGAGCTGGAGCTGATTACAATAGGCCTAAAGATACAGCGTGCAATTTTTTTGATGCAAAAATTTATCCCATGTCCAAAATTTACTTTTTGGGCCACATAATCAAATTGAGTTGGACCTCTAAAATCTCAGGGCCGTCCAAGTTACATGTTGTTGCCTCCAGCAATGATTGTGATTTTGTTTTTCGAGTTAATTTCGGTCTCTTGATTTTAAGAAATATTTCGGTGTCTGAAGAAAGAATATAAAATTTTTGAGGATTCATGAAATATATATACTAAATTTCTAAGTTATAAAAAAATAAAATGTAAGTAAATAAACATATTAAATACATTAAATAAAGCATTAATACCAAGTATCTTTTAAATTCATGGCATAATTAATATAGTTTAAAAACTATACTTTATGACACCAATCTACAGTGGGATTAGGTTGGATTGTGTAAATCCTTACTTGATTTGATTAGTTTAGAATTTATGTATTATTTATCATTAGATTAAATTTCTAAAACTTCAAACACATTAACTTGTGTATTTTTTTTTATCATTAGTCCCCAAATCAGATAATAACCTAAATCATTAAATTAACTAATTAATGAATTGAAATGCAGTATAATTAGGGGTGGGCATCCCATCCCGCGATCCCGTTCCCGTCCCGATTTTTCCGGGTCTTAATGGGATTGAATAATTTCATCCCGATCCCGTCCCGTCCCGATCTAGAATGGGATGGGATGGGATGGAGATTTTCAATCCCGCCAATCCCGTCCCGTCCCGAACTAATTTATTAATATTAATTATTAATATTTTTATTTAATTATTTACTAACACAAATATGTTTTTACATTATGATATTGACTGTTTTGAATACCATTAATCATTTTGGGCTCCATATCCAACAATTACTTCCCTGCAATGTTTCAAATTATATAGATAAATGTCCAAATTGGGAAAGTAATTAAGCTAACTCAAAAGATGACTAAAACTGATTTTTATACACAACGTTGGTAAATTAAGTAGCGTAACTTTTAAAACTCCTCTAGAGTTGAATGTGGTCAAGGTTTAGGATTGTTCAGTCAGATAGAGACTTTGGGCTGAAGCTTCCCTTAGTAAGTTCCATTCAATAGTTGACAACTTGGTGTGCTTGCTGTGTAGCTGAACAGATACTGAAGGATGGCATAAATTCCTAGTTGATTGAATAACTGAAAACATCTTTTTCTTTGTTACAATGTTCATAAAGATTACTAAGAAATGATAGTTAAATTCTGGCTGTAGTCCAGAAGTCATTTTTTGGATGAGTAAAAAAAGGTATCATATAAAAGTTATACCTTTTTTGATAGTTGTATGCATATATGTGCACTGCAGTTAAATGATAGTTAAATTTTTTGGATGCCGTTGATCCCGTCCCGTCCCGTCCCGTCCCGATCCCGTTTGGGATGGGACGAGGTCGGGATGAGGTTTTTTCCATCCCGTCCCGTCTCGATTCCGTATGAACGGGATGGGATAGGGATGGGTATATCTCGTCTCATCCCGTCCCGTGCCCACCCCTAAGTATAATTATTTAGTGGTGACATAACAGGCATTGTGTAAGTGTAACAAAGAAATATTTTAATTATTCAAATATAATATCAATTGCAATTTTAGAACACAAAATTAGTTCAAAATCAAACTTATTAATCTCAAATTTTAGTCAATTTGATTTTAATTCCACCAAGATTGATTGCCAAAGCATTATGCCCGCTATAAACTCCTCCACCCCCAAAGCCTCCAACCTCCCCCAAGCACCTTTTTTCTCCACAAACCTCCATCATTACAACTCACCCACTCCTCTATCTTTCATCTCTCCTGGAAAAAAAAAAAAAAACATCCACAAAACCACAGATGAGAGGCTCTCCAAAGGATAGGTCACGCTCCTGTGAAATAGAGAGGCAAAAAGGAGAGGATGTAATATGAGAGAATAAGCGATTGTTGCTGCTTCAGTTCTTCAATTCTCGCCTTCTGCTATTAGGTCGAAAATAAACGGGATTGCTAGCGAGGCAATTCAGACTAACAAAGAGCTAAGTAATAATACTTCAGCAAACGGGCACCAACTACAAGAGTTGTTCATCAGCAAGGATCTGCCCGCCAGCATTAAGTCCACTATTCAGTAACTTCATTAACTTTTAAAAAAAAATCGCTATAGGGACAACTAGGGGTGGGCATTCCATCTCGCGATCCCAAACCCGTCTTGATCCCGTGTCGATTTTTTTGGGTCATTTTGGGATTGATCAAACTCATCCCGATCTCGTCCCGTCCCGTCCCGATCTAGAGTGGGATGGGATCGGAATGAAGATTTTCAATCCCGCCTATCCCGTCCTGTCCCGAATTTATTTATTTAATAATTATTATTATTAATTTTAATCAAAATATTCTTCTAAATTAAAGTTTATGATGTGTTGAAATTAAATCAATGTAAGATGAAATTCTATATGAAATCTAAATGAATCGAATCATTAATTCTAAATGAAATTTAATATTTATTTACCTTCCCAAAAAAAGTTTAATATTTATTTATTTAATATCTATTATTATTTATGTTATAAGTATAAATTTGACATTATTTGTGTGTGAGTAATGTGAGATAAAACTCTTTTTGTTATCTTTTATTGGAGGACTATTTAGTACGTGCTCATCTCGTCCCGTCCCGATCCCGTTTGAGATGGGACGAGGTCGGGATGAGATTTATCCCATCCCGTCCCATCCCGATCCCGAATGAACGGGATGGGATAGGGATGGGTTCATCTCATCCCATCCCATCCCCTGCCCACCCCTAGGGACAACGCAATCCGAGCCAGGACCATTTGCGCCTCCTTTAGGGTCGGATTAGCTTAGTCTCCGCCCAGAGTTAAATTATTTGTTGCTTTGATTTCATTTCTTGTTTTCTGTTTTTCATTTCAGTGTAGAAGAGTTTTTCGTACAGAACACATTCCAGAAATAAAACAGATTTTATTGATTGCAATGAAAATTATTACAAAGCTTGCCACCCAACTAATACATCAGTTTATACACTGCAAGAATCTAAGTCCACTGCAAGCATCTATCCACTAAAACAAGGGTAGAGACTCTAATCTGTTATTCCGCCTCCAGAAGAGAAGGTAGTGAAAACAAAACGTCCAGAGCAAAAGGTGAAGGAATGCACTCAATTCATTGTTCCGTCAAATCACCCCACAAAGACGATTCGAAAAGGAAACCTCGATTCAATTTGCCTCATGAGGAGGAACAGAAGAAAGCAGCACAAAACAGACGAAAACGTCCCTGGACAAGCGACCGAGGTTTCATAGCGTTGCCAACCGAGGGCAACTCTCAAATTAGTAATGCCTATGGTGAGGTGGAGGTGCCACCTCAGGAATGAGAGTCATGACCCCCAACACTCCCATCAACCATAAACTAGTTGCGAGGACCATCTCTCAACAGCGGTAAACGAATGAGAGAGTGCTTGAGCACGGGAAGATTGAAGACAGACCTGACCCCAGAAAGAAAGCCTGTAATTCTTCTTCGTAATGTAAGAAGATATTACAAGATCCCACGAGATCAATCTAGTGCCCACCCAGATCAGGCGGCACTGCATAACAACAAGTCTTATCAAGACTCATCGGCAAAAATGTCAGAACATTCGAAGACTCTAGTGGAGAAGATCTTCCTTCAACTTTTGGAAAACCCAAAGCAAACTTTCTGGTAAGATGCATTTGATTAACGTGCTCTACTATTTGCATTGCAATGCTTGAACGCAGAATAGCCAGCCCATATATAGGTGAAATGGTTTACGATGAGGCTTCAACAAGCAGTTACTTCAACATTAAATACCGTATAGGAAATCAAGAAAATGAAGGTTCCAATAGCAACCACAAATCCACTTCTTTTGAATTAATAGCCCTGCAGGCCGCTCCATTAACTGAGGGAGTAATCGATGTTGAACCGTTTCGCAAAATGCGTTGTATCACTGGCACGTTGATCCACAAAGATTTTCTACATGGACCCCTCAACTAATGGGCCCAAGCTTATGCCCTGCCAGATCTGGCCCAGCACACTCAAAAGAACAAACAACAAAGGCCCAGAGCGCACCTACAAAGTATTATTAAACCGAAGGCATCAACTCCACTATTATTCCGCTGTTGTTCATTAAAAACGGTCAACCTATATTAGTATGATCAATCGATCTAACACTGAAATCAGACCGCCAAGCGAGTTAAGTAGGACAGGACCCCTAAGTCAAATTTACACGCCCATAATCTCATAGACGAGTTAAGTAAGTCAGGACCCCCAAGTTAGACTTACACGCCCAGAATCTCACAAGCAAGTTAAGTAAGTCAGGACCCCCAAGTTAGACTTACACGCCCAGAATCTCACAAGCAAGTTAAGTAAGTCAGGACCCCCAAGTCAGACTTACATGCCCAGAAACATATAGGCGAGCCAAGTAAGTCAAGACCCCCAAGTCAGACTTACGCATCTAGGATTTTATGTGTGAGCCAAGTAATTCAGAACCCCCAAGTCAGACTTACACGCCAAAATCTTATTACCAAAGCTTAGTCGGTTTCGACCTATGACAACAGCTTTTTGTACGCTCTAATGCCCAGTCCGTTAAATTAAACGGGTGTCAACGGTTTAGAGAGTGGCAGCTTAGTCAGCGCTCTGATGCTTGATCGAGACGGATTGCAAGGAATCATTGTCCAAACATGGACAATAGAGACCAAACCCGACCAAAGCTTAATTGGTGATGACTGACGACGATAGCTTCTGGTATGCTCGAAGCCAAGTCCGGACATAACGGATTTCGACGGCTTAGAAAATGGGAGTTTAGTCAGCATTTTCGACGTTTGATTTAGATGGCTTGCCAGGGGTCAATACTCGTACACAGACAATGATTATTGAACCCCGACCAAAGCTTAGTCAATGGTCGCTGATGACGATGGTTTTGGTATGCTCGAAGCCTAATTCGTTGCGTGTGGATTTAGACGGCCTAGAAAATGGGAGCTTAGTTAGTGCTCATATAGTCTGGTGAAGACGGCTTGCCAGGGATCATTGGCCAACTATAGACAATGATCACTAAACCCACCAAAAGTTTAGTCAGAATGACTGACGATGATAATTGCTAGCTCGCTCCAATTCCTAGTCCGCCACGAACATATCAAGATGGGTTGGAAAGTGGGATCTTAGTCAATGCTCATGTAGCTTGGTGAAGACAGCTTGTCAGGGACCACCATGGTCGCCGAAACCTAACCCCGGTTTAGTTAGTCATAACTGGCAATAACAACCCGGGTCCAATTAATCCTATTCTACAAATAGTACATAAAAGTGAGTCAAACGTCCGATCAGAGTTCTAAAAGCTCGACCCAGACAACTCACAAAGACTACTGTCCACTCATCTACAAGGGCACAAGCTCTAGGACAACAATCTAACTAATACGCTTATAACATCAACTGCTGGTCCAACAAACAACCAAGCCGCCAGATAAGGGGTGTATTACACTCCCAGATCTCTATGAAGGAATCTGACCAGAACGACACCAATTACTGTAGCATAAGAATTCAAAGCTCCCAACAACAAATCAAACATGAGCTACCTAGCCCAACAAAGTTCCTCGTCTGACAACCAATGTCGAAATAAGACAAAACAAGTACAAGCTAGCAGGAAAGCAAATGAAGACAAAAAAGTGCAAAGTACTATTCATTTGCAAACTCAAGTACAAGATCACCCCTCATCAGAAGGAGAGTCAGATACAACATAACCAGACTTAGCGGGGGAAGAAATTGGAGACAACACATCTGTTGGTGCTGCCTCTCGACCCCCCCCCCCCCCCCATCAAGGCTGCCCTCTACTTCAGACGAATCGGAATCGCTCCAAACTCTGCATTTGCAATAGCTTTATAATAGGAGAAATCTCATTCGGGATGCTCCTCCTCTATCAGACGCGACAGCTCCAACCTTCCATGCACGACTCTGCTAAATTTAAATGTGCCACGGGCCTTGAGAATCTTATGTTCACGCCTTTTTGACTCGGCAAGCTCCTGCTTCAATTGCTCCAACTCGCCTGACAAGATCTCAGTGTTGGATTGCTCCGCATCTAGCTTATCATTAGCGATATTCAGCTCACTCTGCACTAGTTAGAACTGCTCTTTAGCGATTCGTGCACTCTCGGCATGAAACTCAACACTAGCCTCCAATTGCTGACATTTGACAGTCCACTCAGACTCCTTCCTAATCCTCTCCGCATGCAAAGCCTGCAGTTCAGCCTAAAATCCATCAACAGAATCACGAGCAAATTGCAAGTCACGATAGACAAGGTTCAGTTCATTCTTGAACCGATCCCTCGCGGACACTGCCCCTGCCAAGTCGGACTCAAGTGCATCCAAGCGAGCCTTCTGAGCCTCCGACCCAATGGACCTGGACCCCACTCCAGTATATGAGAAAGCTTCAAGTAGCTTCCTCAATCTCATGAAGAGCATCGGAGTATGACTTCTACAGATTTGCGAAGACTCGAGCCAGGGTATACACCCTCACGAGCGACCTCGACTTCAGTTCCAGACGCAACCACTTGATTCAGATATAACATCCCTAGCACAAGGTGTTTTTGCCCTTTATCTAAATGTTCTCCCAACGTCACTCCCACTGACTCTGGAGCATAGTTCGCCAGCCAGTCATTCCACCTTCCTAGTGCCAAGCTTGGTTGCTCATCCTTATTACATCAGGGCAAATAGATTGATACGTGCATCCAGTGTTCTAAAAATCGCTAGACGCTGGGCAGGCGACGAGCAGGTGCCTAGCGCCCAGGGGCCTATGCGGGTGCCTAGTGTCACGGGCTTTCTTTTCACAAGGTACTTCCCGTGCGGCACTAGCAAACTTTGCCCCAAGTTATCAAAGAAAGCTAGTCAGCCTTGCCCACAAAAGACTTACTTAGACTTTGGAAAACTAAGCAAGCTAAGAACACACAAGAGAGCTAAAGAGAACTAGAACTTGTATTGGTTGAATTCTCTGAGGTGATTACAACAAATGAGGCCTTAGCCTATTTATACTACTCCACCTCCTCAATGGACAGTGGTGATCAATTTAATCTAATGGTCTATAATGACTTTCTACACACTTCCTTAGAAATATCTAAGGACTAGAATCCTATGAAACTTTGTGGAATCTTATGGGAGGTTCTAGAGAACTCTCTCTAGAACAATGTGGAATACTCTACATTATGTACACTTGCCAACCTCACTTGGCTAAGCAAGAAGATAGTTGTGACATTCTCCCCCACCTAATCAGGCGACGTCCTCGTTGCCTTCAAATCCTCGTACGCTTTGATTTGTTCCTTGAATTGCCACAAATGTTGGATTGGCTCCCAGCTAGCTTCACTTTCTGGCAATCCCTTCCACTTGACGAGTAACTCATGTGTGGGAGGTTGGTTGGAATGACGCACCACACGATCCGACAAGATAATCTCTGGTTCCTTGTCATGTTGGATCCTCATGCTCATTGGTGCTCTTTGTGAAATTCCTCTGTTTGGATCATCCTGATCTTCCTTATACGGTTTCAGTAGGCTTACATGGAAGATTGGATGAAACTTGATCCTCGGCGGCAACTCGACCTTGTAGGCTTGCTTTCCCACTTTCTTGACTATGGGGAAAGGACCCTCATATCTTCTAATAAGGCCACGATGCAGTCCAGAAAGTCTGGCATGAGCATGCATCTTGACAAGCACAAGATCTCCAACCTGGAATTCTCGAGGCCGTCTCTTCTTGTCGGCCCACTTCTTCATCCTCTTGGATGCCTTTTTCAGGTAAGCTCGAGCCTCATCAGCTTGATCATTCCATCCTTTGGCAATCTTATAGGCTGATGGACTCACTCCAGTGTAGCCAGTGGCAATAGAACTCGGGGTCATAGGTTGTTGTCCCATGACAATCTCAAATGGGCTACGACCCGTCGCTTCACTCTTCTGCAAGTTGAAAGAGAATTGGGCAACATCTAGCAACTTAGCCCAATCTCACTGGTTGGCACTCACATAGTGCCTAAGATATAACTCCAGCAAGGCATTCATCCTTTCCGTTTGACCATCCGTTTGAGGATGAAAGCTAGTAGAGAAATTGAGGTCGGTACCTAATAACTTGAACAACTCATTCCAAAATTTCCCCGTGAACCGAGTATCCCGATCACTGATGATAGATTTGGGCACACCCCAATACTTCACCACATGTTTGAGGAATAAATGTGCGGCTTGCTCGGCTGTGCATTCCTTGGGTGTGGGAATGAAGGTGGCATACTTCGAAAATCTGTCCACGACCACAAGGATCCAATTGCAACCCTCTGATGCAGGCAACCCAACTATGAAATCTAAAGAAACACTCTCCCAAGGTTTCTCTGGGATGGGGAGGGGTTCAAGTAAGCCGGCAGGTGATTGTTGCTCCACTTTGTCTTGTTGGCATACAAGACAAGTCTTCACATACGCTTCGATATCATCCCTCATATGTGGCCAGTAATAGGAATCTTCAACAAGAGCAAGGGTCTGATGTATACCTGGATGTCCCGCCCACTTGCTATCATGGCATTCTTTCAAGACTTCCTTCCTTAGGTTGTCATGAGGTGGAACATAGATTCGCCTTCCCTTAGAGTATATCAAGCCGTTCTCCACCCAAAACCGCCTTGTCTTCCCATCTTTGACAAGAGCTATGATGGTTTGAGCCATGGAATCATGTGTCAATCCTTCTTTTATGCGTTCCTTCAAGTTGCTTTGAGGTTGACTTATGTCAGCAAGTTCTCCTTTTCTACTCAAAGCATCTGCAACAAGATTAGCTTTGCCAGGCTTGTACTCCAAAGTGTAATCGAACTCTGCCAAGAAATCTTGCCACCTAGCTTGCTTTGGTGTGAGCTTCTTTTGTGTCTGGAAGTAGCTAGTGGCAACATTGTCGGTCTTGACCACAAATTTGCTCCCAAGCAAGTAATGTCGCCATGTTCGTAGGCAATGCACAACCGTAGTCATTTCCTTCTCTTGTACTGTGTACCGCCTCTCAGTATCATTGAGCTTCCTACTTTCAAAGGCAATAGGATGCCCTTCTTGCATCAATACCCCACCAATAGCAAAGTCGGAAGCATCCGTGTGTACCTCAAAAGACATAGAATGGTTGGGAAGTGCCAACACCGGTTCTTCCACAATTGCCTTCTTCAATCCTTCGAAAGCTTGTTGGCATTTTGAACTCCAATCCCAACTTCGTCCCTTCTTGAGCAAGTCCGTCAATGGAGCGGCTATGGAAGAGTAGCCTTTGATGAACATTCTATAATAGTTCACCAAGCCAAGGAAAGATCTTAACTCGGTGACTTTGGTTGGTGGTTCCCAATCTTGGATGGCTTGTACCTTGGACTTGTCCATACGAAGCTTGCCCTTGCCAATGATATGACCCAAGAATGTCACCTCCTCTTGGGCAAATGAGCACTTCTCCTTTTTGACATAGAGCTCGTTCTCCTTCAAGGTTTGGAACACTTGCCTCAAGTGATCCACATGTTCCTCCAATGTCTTACTATAGATCACAATGTCATCAAGGTACACAACTACGAACCGATCAAGGTAAGGAGCTAGTACCTTATTCATTAGAGTGCAAAATGTGGCCGGCGCATTAGTTAAACCAAATGGCATGACTAAGAACTCGTAAGACCCGTACCTTGTAACACATGCCGTCTTTGGTTCATCTCCTTCGGCTATGCGGACTTGATAATATCCAGAGCGCAAGTCAAGCTTGGTAAAGTACCTTGCATCACCAAGTTGATCAAAGAGATCTGCAATAAGTGGAATCAGGTACTTGTTCTTGATAGTGACCTTGTTGAGTGCCCGATAGTCAATACAAAGCCGTAGGGATCCATCATGTTTCTTTTGAAATAAGACCGGCGCACCATATGGAGCTTTGGAGGGTCGGATATAACCAGCATCTAGTAAATCCTTTAGTTGTCTTCTTAACTCCTCGAGCTCAGGAGGTGCCATACGATAAGGAGCAAATGCGGGTGGCTTTGCTCCAACTTCTAACTCAATAGCATGATCCACCTCTCTCCTTGGTGGAAGCTTCTTAGGCAACTCGGCAGGCATAACATCCTTATACTCCTTGAGAACATCTTGGACGGCCTTAGGTGCATTCACCTCTCCATCCATGGGACCTTCATCTTCCTTGAGGGTAGCCAAGTAAGTAGGTTAATTCCTCTTTACTCCTTTAGAAAGTTGGAGAGCGGACATCATTCTCTCCTTACTTATCTCCCTTACTACGGGCACAACACAAGGTTGTCCCTTCTCCATGATGCACATGGTGTTGGCATATGGTACCAGAAAAGCCTTCACCATGTCCAAGAAATCTATACCCAAATAGAATTTGTGATCATCAATTGGGGCAATAGTTATGTCGACTTTACCTTGCCATTGTCCAAGTCGAATATCGGTGCCACGAGCTACTCCTTCAATTGGGAGACTTTTAGCATTGACTCCCTTGATATAACCTTTCTCCTTCGTATATGATAGACCAATTTCTTCAGCAAGGTCTTTGGCCATATAGACTGTGTCGGCTCCGGTACCCACCATGGCTTTCAAAGTCTTGTCCCCGATCTCGGTCTCCACGTACATCCTTCCACGTGGTTGTTCTTCGACCTTAGCTTGAATGGCACTTAGGAGATTCATTGAAGCGATCCTCCTTTCCTCCTTTGCTTCTTCCTCCATGACAAGCGCGACAAGTTTCCCTCGGTTGGGACACTCAAATGCCCGATGGGGTCCACTACATAAGAAGCAAGACATCTTCTTGGGTGATCCATCTCTTTTCTCCTTCCCCTTGTCTTTGGAGTACTTGTGTTCCTTGGAGGACTTTTCTTTGTCTCCCCCACCTTTGCCATCATTACTCGACCTTTTCCCTTGTCCCTTGGATGAGTCCTTTCTTTTGAACTCAATCAAGGATTCGTCCGCAGCCATAGCCGTTGCAAGGTCTTGCACACCTCGCCTCTTCAATTCTAATTTGGCCCAACCCGTTAGGCCATCAAGGAAGCTAAACAAAGCATCCTTTTCTCCCATGTCAGGAATCTCCAAGAGCAACTCCGAGAACTCCTTCACATACTCCCTTATGTGGCTTTCCTTATGTTGAAGGCGACGAAGCTTGGCCCTAGCTTCGTTTTCGGCATCCTCCGGGTAGAATTGTCTCTTGAGTTCCTTCGTGAATTCTTCCCAAGTGTCGATGGTGCACAATCCTTTCTTGACATCTTCGGACCTTCTGCGCCACCAAACTGTAGCAACATCATTTAAATATAAGGAGACACTACGTACCTTTGATGCTTCATCTATTATGCCAACCGCATCAAAGTAGCGCTCCATGTTCCACAAGAAGTTGTCTATCTCCCTTGCACTCCTTACCCCACCATAGGCCTTAGGTTTGGGAGCTTCGACTCTGTGGGTGACTGTCCCTGGCGTAGTCCCACCATTGGCTACCGCAGCCATACACACACTGAGTTGAGTTTCTAGCTTCTCAACTCTTTCCTTGTAAGCACACATCTCTGCATCTTTGGCAACAAGTTGGGCTTCAAGGGACTCGATCTTCTTGGACACCATGTCCACTACTGCGTTGGTCCATGTCTTCGACTTTCTCCCACAAGTCGGACATGGTGGCACACAACTTTGCCAACCTTTCATCCATCGCAGCGATCATGTCCTTAGACTTGTCCTTGCAGACTTTCCCACCTTTGTCAGTGTTGCCAATTGCTGGGTTGTTGACCTCTGACGACATTCTCTTGTGTAGAATGATTTCACCAATCTTGCCAAACCTTGGCTCTGATACCAACTGTCACGGGCTTTCTTTTCACAAGGTACTTCCCGTGCGGCACTAGCAAACTTTGCCCCAAGTTATCAAAGAAAGCTAGTCAGCCTTGCCCACAAAAGACTTACTTAGACTTTGGAAAACTAAGCAAGCTAAGAACACACAAGAGAGCTAAAGAGAACTAGAACTTGTATTGCTTGAATTCTCTGAGGTGTTTACAACAAATGAAGCCTTAGCCTATTTATACTACTCCACCTCCTCAATGGATGGTGGTGATCAATTTAATCTAATGGTCTATAATGACTTTCTACACACTTCCTTAGAAATATCTAAGGACTAGAATCCTATGGAACTTTGTGGAATCTTATGGGAGGTTCTAGAGAACTCTCTCTAGAACAATGTGGAATACTCTACATTATGTACACTTGCCAACCTCACTTGGCTAAGCAAGAAGATAGTTGTGACACTAGGCGGTCTTAGGTTTTGTATTATAACTTTAATAATTTACAAAAGTTAAGCATAATAACTTATCAATTACATCCAATTTAATGCCAATATACATATGCAAAATTTAAAAACATGAAAAATTAACAATCGTGAACAAAATTTATTAAAACTCAAATGACTGAAGTTGGTTATGATGGGTACTTTATATAAATTTGAATTTGTGTACTCTTTTATTTTTCTTCAAATTGCATGAATAACCTCAGTTATGTTTGATAAAATCTACATTAGTAAAATTGGTACCGGCAGATCATTTGAGAATTTCATTAAGTAATCATCATTTGCTACATTTAGACATATACTGAATAAAAAATAATTAAATAGTTTATTTCTAAAAAATAGGAAAGAAAAATAAAATAAGAACACAATAAGCTTTATTAAAAAATTAAAAAAATTAAAAATAAAAATAAAAATCGCCCAGACCGCCTAGGCCGCCTAGATCCCGCCCAGACTGCCCAAAACCGCCCAGACTGCCCGCCCAGCCATTAATCTGGGCGATTTTCCACCTTCTAGCGCCTAGGCGCCGCCTAGGCCGATTTTTAGAACACTGCGTGCATCCAGATGAAGATCATTTGAAGCCAAAATCACTCTAGCACCACCGTTAGCCGTCTTCACTATATCAGGGCCTTCATCAACAACTTTACATTTGCCCGTAGCAACCAGCTCTCTCTCACGTGCCGGCCCAACTTCAGGGGAAAAGGGAAGCGAGTTATTTCTCGGACCCATCATTAGTTGGATATGAGGATGGGAACGAAATGGAGCACAACACGGGAGACAAGAAGAAGAACATTCGCCACGATGCCGATGATTAGACAACTCTTCAACATGCTCATGAGCCGAGGAACGGCGGAGCTCGAAATCTTTTATTGAAAAATGACGACCATTCGAAGCTTCCACGCCCGCTTGCAGCAACATCCTACTCGTAAACTCCGCCTGATGGGTGCTCAGCTTGGTACATCCTCCACACCCACCATTTTTATATATTTTCTCTTTAGGTCAGGAAGAGAGATGAGGGCCATGACTTGAACATCACGCTCATCAGAAACAACATTCTAATCAGGCTCTTGCCCGACAACATCACTTCCTTCAGACGAGGCTAGATGCATGCGGACGGACTTAGACAAATCATGAGATCTGTATAGAAGGTTGAGTTCTCGCCTTTCCCGCTTTCAAACTGGCGCACGCTTAATTAATGCAATTCGCCGCTCGAGGAAATCCCTCAGACTCAATCATCATGACTGCACAACTGCTTCATGAAATGACCTAGTAGACCGATAAGATGACCCACTAACTCGAGGGGGTAGTAGCTGATGATACATCAAACCGTCCTCTTATCAGTACTGTACACGTGTCATGACAATCTTGTCAACAGAACGAAGCAGGCCCGATTGCACACACAATCCAGCGAGGCCCAAACAGTAGCAAACCCATCATTAGCAGAATCTAGACAGTCGGGTCCGAGTTGCAATGAGCCAGTAGGCCCACACGTCAGGTGGTTATGCCCAATACTCGTAAGATCTCTAAGGAAAATATCTGAGAGATCTACCCAAGACAAGCAGGCCAACAACACATTGGATCCAACTAGGAAACATATATTAGAGTATAAGTCAGGCAAGTAAACTTCCTTGCATGGACAATGCTCAGAAAAGGAAATCTCTCCCGCGGGAGCACAACGCTTGTAGGAAAACTATCCCACATGGATAGCTCTCAATCAAGAAAATATCTCCACAACAAGATCACTTTCCCTAAACTACGTCACCAAAGGCCTAGTTGAACAAGGACTCCTTCACTATAAAAGGGAGATAAGGTTGATGAACTAGAGGTATGAAATATAACATAGTTTACAGTGTTAAGTCTTTCCTAAGCCTTATCTAACTTAAGCCTCGTAGTGTCATAGGTCACCACGATCATTGGCTCACATTTGCTACCTATGCAGGTTTAGATAAGCAGCGAGAAAGGAGAGCAGAAATCGACTACATCACAAAGAATTCATAATGTCCTTCATGTGTGTGAAATGTTGTTTTTTCAACATCTTGAGAAGTGACCCTAATTTGGTGATATCCGGAGCGTAAGTCTAATTTGGAGAACACGGTAGCACCATGAAGCTCATCCAAAAGTTCATCAACCATGAGAATGGGATAGTGATCCTTAACGGTGTTTTGATTTAAGGACTTGTAATCGATGCATAAACGCCAAGACCCATCCTTTTTTCTTTACTAAGATCACGGGAGATGAATACGAACTTTGACTTTGTCTAATTATGCCATCTTGAAGCATCTTCTGTACCAGTCTTTCAATTTCTAATTTCTAGGTCGGAAATTCTAGGGGTCGAGGGAAGGAGCGAGGAAAAGGGGGGGAGGGATGGGTGTTCCCTCGACACCTAGAAGGACTCTTTCTAGTTATATGGATATTGGTATGGCTGCACACTGACTGGACTCGCATCTGGATGAAGTCGAATATGATGGTCCTGCAAGCGTGAAGGTAGCAGTCTTGTTGGAGCTTTGAAAAGTCCTTGGAATTCGCGGATGAGAATGTGCAAATGAGGGGGAACAAGCTCTTCAAAATGGTCAAACCCACTTTTAGTAATGGAAAAAAAAAAGTCAACCATAATTAGATGCCTTACCAAGCTTGGAGATGGAGTTGCAAGTTGAGTAGGTAACTGCTTTTAAAGGTTCACCAAGGATTTGGTGCTCATTTCTTGATAATGTGAAACTTCATCCACATCTTTTTGAAATCCCACAATATTGGTCCCAAAGTTTGAAGCCAATGGGCACCAAGAACAACATCACACTCTCCTAATGACAAATGTAAAAATCAATAGTAATTGGTATACCTTGAATAGAGCAAAAATGTTGCAGTGCTTGAGAGCTTGTCGCCATTTACCACCATCACGTCAAATTTGGCCCCATCATCGACCTGCAATCCTGTCTCCTTTGCCATCCGAGGGTCCAAAAAATTATGGGTGGAGTCGGTATCAATGAGAATTGACATTGGCTTGGTGTAGAAAAGGCACGTGACTCGCATAGTTTGAGGTGTATGAGCCCCTGCATGGCATGAATAGATATTTATGAGACTGGTTCTTCCTGCAGGAGTGAATCGTCAGAGCAATCCATACCTGATTCATCTACCAAGGGTTGACTTTCAAGCATGAATAGGGTTTGAGTCTTCCATCTATGCCCCCTGATGAAATTTTTCGTCACAATAGTAGCACAATCCCTTGTCTCTTCTCTCCTTCATAGCATCGTAGGAAATTTTTTTAACTTGCAGGGCAAAAGTAAGTTGAGATATGTTTGATGGACCTGTCATTGTGCTAGCACTTACATGCACTCGGTGTGGTGGACGGTTCTCGGGTAGCCAAATGAGTTTTTTGTGTACTTGCCAGCCCAATAGCTTCAGTGAGGGAATTTGGGCAAGTAGTTTAAGCATAAAACGGATCTCGTCTTTTAATCCATTAACAAAACAATGGAGGAGAAAGTCATTACTCAATCCCACCACACGGTTTGATAGTGCCTCAAACCATTTTTGATATACTGCCTGCTTGCGGAGCAGCATACCGAAAAAAAGACTTGAAATCTCCTCTTGTTAGTATGAGTCCATCCTGTTGGGGAGTGTCGTTAGGGTCTCTGGCCAGATAGGCCCAAATCAGCCCAATTCTCTTTGTAGTTGTTAAAAGAAGAAAGTAACAACTACTTTTCCTAAAGAACCGTTCAAACTAAAAAGTGATCTTTATTGACTTCCTAAGCTAATCTCCAGCTCATGCCTGTATTGTCTTACGTGGGACTTGTAATACTAGTCACGTAACAACAGATTCATCGTTCCACTGTTCAATTTCTGACATATATGCAAGATGAACATCTCAGGTAACCCCTTTATTCAAACATGAAATTCAGTTTCAGTTTAGCTGAAATTCCATTTCTTTTTTTTAATTGTAAACTGTTTTTACTCACAACTGTATTTATGTTAATGAGTAGGATGTGTTACAGGGTTTGTAAAGTCTGAACTTTGGGTTTCTTCAGTGAAATATGGGTATTTTGTAATTCAAATGTTATAACTTATAAGAACCTATAAACTCAAAATGGAACGTCTACACAATAGAATTCATAGAGTTCTTGTAAATGATTAAAGAGTTTTAGTTCATCGAGTATATATATATCATTTGATATGTATCACGTGATACCCAGTAAGAAACACAATACAATATGTCCATACGTTTTGCATAAGTTGGCAATATTTAGAATTTTGATCACTAGTTCCACATTATGAGGGTTACTCGGAATCGTAGGTACCAGTTATACAATATCCTTCCTACAGAGGTGGAAACCCTTATTTGACTTGATGGAGTACATAGTGTGGTTTTCTCGCCCTAACGCCAAGCAATGACTAAATTATTATATATATACACACATTTCAAAAAAAATGACTAATGAGTTTGTTTGGCAACTGAACTAGATATGATACCAGAGGTGGAGCTGAGAAGGCCTGAGGATAAACAAAAACCAGAAAAGCGTGTGAATGGAATATTTTAGATCATACTTCTTAACCTTGGGATTTTTGCAGTTGATCATTGGTTTCATGTACTGTAAGATCTATTTTTTTTCCTTTTCCTTTTTCCATATATAATGAACACGTGCAGCTATGAGATCTTATAGTCTTCTAATAAAAGGGTCCATGACTAGGTAGAACAAGTTGAAAGGAATATGACCTTTTTTTTTCATATTCCTATTCCTTCCGGAAAGGAATATGACCTTCACTTCTACTAAACTAACCACAAAAAATTAGAGAATTTTTACACCTCTCTCATTTCTGCCCAACACCTCTATTGTTCCCAATTTTGCATAAAATTCCTTGGACCAGTTTTCCAGGAAAAATCCCTCTTGCACTCTACAGATTAAAGATTTTTATATGGGTAAGGCTGCTATTTTCTAAAACTGAAGACTAAGCGTTTGTTTTTTTTAAGTGCTTAGAAGGTAACTGGAGTTCGAAGTTTTGAACGAGCTTCTAAATGAATTGTTTGTTTTTTCTTCTGAATAGGTCGGTGATGAGAAGCTGTAAAATTACAAGGTGCTTGTTTTGAATGGGAATTGTTTGACGATTTTGCCCCGCTAAGCTGAAAAGAATTTATGACATAAATATTGTTGAATCTGAACAATATGTCTATGGCGTTTTAATGACAATTTCAATTCTAGTTATTTGATGAAATCATTAATCAAAAAAACTTCGGTTATTTCATTTGATTTCTTCTGATACACATAAGGCATACAAACTACATGCTAAAAACATGAAAATATACATGAAAGGGAGAATTGGAGAGATGAAGAAAAAGTTGAAAATAAAAAGAAAGAAAATAAAGATGAAGGAGAAAAATGAGATAAGTTTCTTACCAATACTTGATGAAGAGAATGAAGGTGTGCCATCAAAATTTAGCCCTACTTATTTTTAAGAAGATGGGGGCAGCAATTGTCATTACAAAATTATGTTAAGGTTATTATTGGAATAATTTTTTACTCAGCGCTAAGTGATCGGTACATTTCTGTTGCTTACTCTAATCAGAAGTAGAACTTTTTATCAGAACTAAAAACAAACACTCTAAACAAGGTGGTCCACTTCATATTAAGACTTCTGACTCCATTTAGAAGCAAAAACAAACACCCTCTAAGATAATCACTGACTGTTTTAAACTAAATGGACCACATTCCATACGAATTTCATTTATGATTATGATTATCGTAAATGCGCATTTAGCTATCCAGCTAATACATAGCTTACTTTTTTAGCTTCAGGAGATCAAGACCTTATACTTATACCACAATCGGCCTGCTGGGTACCAGTTTGTAACTGCATTGTTCTGCCATGCATTGGTGAGGCATTTTCTTTTCTCGAGTATGTAACATATT
The DNA here is from genome assembly GCA_963556465.1 of Berberis vulgaris. NCBI lineage: Eukaryota > Viridiplantae > Streptophyta > Magnoliopsida > Ranunculales > Berberidaceae > Berberis > Berberis vulgaris. Next base: position 77,214,513 of record OY747127.1, read on the forward strand.
TTTATTGTAGGGATGCTCAAGGTCTAAATCACTACAAAAAAAAAAAGAAATTCAGCAACAACATCTTGTCGTTGCTAAGTATTAAAAAAGTGTAGCTGAAATGAGTTAGCAACAGCCCAATGACTGTAGCTATTTGAATCGTCACTCCAGTACAACAACAACAACGGTGGACTTTTTCGTGGCTATCTAGCAACAGTATCTGACTGTCTCTAAGTTGCAAAGAATCCGTCCCTAAACCAATTCGAACTCGAAATTTTATTTGAGACGACAGTTATTGGCAACAACTTTTCAAATATTTGAGATGGCTGCAGCTGTAGCAACTTGAAAAAATAGAGACGGTTGTTGCCGTTGCAAATCAGGGCCAGTCAAATGGTTGTTGCTAGTAATTTAACTGTCAAATTGATTAGCCACTACATCTTGTTGTAGCAAAAAAATTACTATACAACAAAAATTCAATTTTTTAACTGGGATTAGTTCTCTCTACTAATTTTCAAATTTCTCATTTCCTTTTTAATGGGATTAGTTCTTTTTTTTTTTGTCATTCAAATTTTCATCGTAAGTGATGATTAATACACTAACCTTGTTCATATGATCAATAACTTGATCCGGGACGGTTCGGGCCGGGACCATACCATCCTAAATAGGGTTGTTGGGTTAATGAATTTTTATAACAAATAACATGGATCAAGCCAGAGATTGTTCCATATAACAGTTTTTAAAACCCAGCCGAAATTTAGAAAATAACAATTCTTAAAACAACAATTGTTCCAAATAAGAAAAATAAAATAAAAATTAGGGGTGTTTGAACCAATATAATCCACTATCATCACCAATATAAATCCACTATCGACACCACTTTCAATCCTGCAACTTGACATCAGGGGTGTTTGATGAGAGTGATTCTCATCCCATGAGGGTGATTGCAAGGCTTTTGCATTTTCCATATTCTATACATCAACAACACACAAAAATTTGATTTAGACTTTCTTCACAGTTCAAACATATCCACCATTAGCCACAAACCACAAAAATAAAAAACAAAGTATAAAAAGGAGGAGGAAGAGATTCGCAGTGAGTGGGGTGGTTTGGCGTTGAACCATGGTGGGAGGAGGAGGAAGAAGAAGAAGAGATTGGGAAGAAGAAGATGAGATCTGATGAATAAAAAGAAAGATGAGTGAGATATGATGAAGAAGACGAAGAAGGATGAGACAAACCTGGTGAGGGACCGGTGGTGGACGAGATCCAAAGAAGAAGGATGAGATTCAAAAAAAACCTGGTGGTGGGTGGAAGTGACGATGCTTACTGTATAAAAAGAAGAAGAAGAAGAACACTTGAAGAAAAAGAAGGATGAGATCTGAAGGTAACAGAGGATGATGAAAAGAGGAGAAAAGAAAAATCTTACTTGACAGTGGTGGATGCTGGAGCTGGAGTTGGAGTCGACTGGACGTTGTCGACTTTATTGGCCGCAGTGCTGGGTAGGGGATGCTGGAGCGCTAAAGGTGGAGGTGAGGTGAAGAATGAAGATTGAACTAAAGATTTTAAGGCCTTAAGCTTGTAAGCTAAGGGATTTTAGGGTTAGGGTTGTTGTTAATGGTTGGGCTAGGGCTAGGGTTTGGCCCAAACGTTCTTTATGTATAATATTTTTTTATTTTAAAAATCCATCAAAGACGGCATATACCGTAGCAACGAGTTTTTATTTGTGACAGTCATCCTACCGTCGCTAAGTAGAGACGGTAAAAGTTGTTCCTACGCTAAAAACAATTGAAATAATAAATAACTTAGCGACAACTAAAATGTCGTCCCAACTGTTTGAATTAGCTACGGTTTATTGTGACTTAAGCCACGGTTTTTCCGTCACAAGCACATTTTTTATGATTATGGTATTGGACAACTACAAAAGCATTAGTAACGGTATTTTGTTGTCTCAAATCTTATAATTAGAGACAGAGTCAAACTACCGTCTCTGATATTTGTAGCTATTAATACTTTTTTTGTAGCGAATCTATTATTATTTGTTAAATGTTGTTACATATGCTTTACTCTCTTATAATTTTGTAGGAACCATCTCTCGAGCAGCCTATTCTTCTTATACATTTTTGGTAGACAATCCTCTCCAACTTGATCTTTACTTTGTTGACTCATATGACATTATATGCATATATATTCTTGAAAGTTTTATTATCTCTTTATTTTCTTCTGCAAGGAAGCTTGTTGAAGAGGAGGAAGGTAGCTTCGGGTTACATCTTAACTGACGCTGGAGCAAATCACGTGTCATGGTTGGTTCTACCAGGAAGTGTTGTTTCTATTGGAGCCTCTGGATCTGTCTTTGGAAACAAACTTGAAAATAGTGATATCTGAATGCCAGCTAAACCACGCTTTTCAAATGGAATTGCTATGCTCACCCTTGATAATTTCTTCCACACCTAAGTCTCATGCCACCGAGTGTTTTTAGTGATTTTCCTTCTCCCGCCCCACTAATTTCACCGCACCAACAAACATTCTCTCTCCTATCACCAACACAAACACCCCCTTCTCTCTCTCTTCTTTTTCACCAACACTAAAAAAGAAGAACAAATTATAAACCCATATTTTCTTTTTTCATTTTCGATGGAAGGTTACAAAAAAAAGTTTCTTCGAGTGATTTTTCAAGAGTTTGGACCTAATACATGGTTAACGATATTAATATGGGTCAAATTATTTAACAGAAAAATATTTCAAAGAAGATGGGTTTTGAAGATCGAATAATTTTTTTTTCACCATTATTGGTTGAGCAAGATCTTTGCTAATCTATTTTGAAATTTGAAACCAATGGCACCTAATCAAATTTGATATTTGAAATTGATAAAACTGTATCGATTTTTGTTGTTCTCTCCTAAGTCTGTAAATGCACTAAATCGACAAAAATGATAGATTTTGAAATTTGAAATCGGTTGCACCTTATATTGTAAAGTGGGAAATTGACAACATCCTATCAATTTAAGTTGTGTTCTATTCCAATTTATTAAACCCATTAAATGACAATAAAGAGTCAATTTCAAATTTCACAATCAATAACACTTCATAGATTTACATAATTATTTATTAACAAATTTAGGTTCCTCCTTTACTATGTTGATTGACCACAACTACTACAACATTCCCTCCTTTCCTTCTCATTTTTGTCAATCGATCAACGCCACCATTGTTTCTGTCACGCCCCGATTTTTGAAAAAAATGAAAATACCAAAATTCACGTAGGATTATCCGTTTTCCCAAAAACTCAGGACGTGAAAATTCAATAACAACAAAAACAATTAGTAGCCACAACTAAACACTACACCAAAAATGCCCATTAGCAACGGTTTTAAACCGTGGGGGTAACCCATTGGCACGGCTTAGAATCGTGGGCTGCAGAGGCGTCGCTAAATCCTCAGTAACGGCTAAAAACCGTGGCAAAAATATTAGCAACGGTTTTATGCTCGAGAACAGTTGATGATTTAGCCACGGTTATAAACCGTTGCAAACATGTTAGCCACGGTTTTAAGCCGTGGCCAGTAATATCCACGGCTTAAAACCGTGGCAAGTCCTAGCCACGGTTCTAAGCCGTTGCAAATTTTTTAGCCACGGTTTTAAGCTGTGGCCAATCCTAGCCACGGTTCTAAGCCGTGGCAAGTCATAGCCACGGTTCTAAGCCGTTGCAATATTTAGCCACGGTTCTAAACCGTTGCAAAAAAAAAAAAAAAAAAAAAATTTGCTATCAAATGACTTTTGATTACATCTTATAGGTAAGAATAATTCAGCACGTGCATCAAGTAAATAAAATTTAATATGACTTTTTATTAAATTTAAAAACAGCATTTACAACCTCTGATCAGCAAATTCCAACAATTGCTTTCAAGCAATTCATTACAGCAGCAACATTTACAATTCATTACAGCAAAAATTTAGATCATTCACAATTCATTACAGCAGAAACAACAGCATTTACAATTCGACATTGTGTAGTCCATTGCTTCCTCTTGGAGCTTTTCTTTTCTCAATTACTTTCAGAACTGCATGGCCAGCAGCTGTACATACGGGATTTCCACCAAAGGTGTTGAAGTAACTACGATGCATCAAGACCTGTGCAATCTCAGGGGTTGTAACAACAGCACCAAGCGGAATGCCATTTCCAATACCCTGAACATATCACAACAACAAACATATCAGCAGACTGAAAGTAACATTTACAACACAAAATGTCCGTAGAAAAACTTAACAAAGATGCTACAATAAGATAAACTTACGGTACTCTCTTAAAAAAACTGCATGGAAAGTCGTATGAATTACCTTTGCCATTGTCACTATGTCAGGCATATTAGTGTGTATGTGTGTGCTTGTGAAGACTGCGAAAACCATAACCATAATGGAGTTCACTGACACATAAAAACTACTTCTTAAATTACTTGTTAGCCTTCCTTGTGATGTACCCTCTAGAATTGGAGGTGTTATAACATGCTGAAGAGTATATCATAACCATTTTGTTGATCTTAAGCTTCATTTTCAACAGTGATAACATGGAAGTATGCATTTTAAACTTAGACATGACAAAAGTTACTCGGAGATAGCATTGATCACTACGCGGGTCCTTGTTCTCTTCAAGTCCACACTAGCTTGATTGCTTTTCACTCTGTAAGAAAGAACTTGATTACATGAAAAACTGGAGATACATGAAAACTCAAAGAATAAACAAAACAATAAGAATCGAAGATAAGATAATTAAGTCAACAAAAAGTGGCATATAATTCAGTTAATGACATAACTTGAATATAAATGGATGCAGGTAAAAGCATATAAAAAAAAAAAGTTTTCATCGCCATGTTAAAGGCTTGTTATGCTATCAAAGCCCAATTGTTGAAAACAAATGTAACACAAGGAAGTATAATGAGCACTCGAAAGCTAACAGTATGCAATAAACAATACCTTCTCCCCAATAGCATCTTGAATAACACTCATGTGATTAGTCATACCAGTAATTGATGAAGAAAGTACCTTGATCACGCCTAGCCAGCTTAATGGTAGCTGAGGTTACAAGTAAATAATATTGTCAAACAAAATAGATCTCTGTGGTGACTATCATAGTTCATAATTAACAGAGATTTGGTCTTATGCCCAAATATTTTAGGCACCATCAAATCACGATTTCAGATGATCAAAGAACATTAGATCCATGTAAGTAGTTACCAACACACAGTGAAAAGAATAAAGTTATTGAGTAGCTGTAGTTTAATACACCTTGAAAAAATTGTGCATTATCAAGTGAAATAATTAAATAATAGTAGGACGTGTTTGCAGCACTCCTATGAGTCTGCATGGCAAATCATAGCAGCTCAAGGAAGTCACAATTGTTTAATCAACTCATGCTCTTTTGGAGGTGAGATTTCCTGTTCTTAGGCAGTCAAATATAAACTTTGAGACATGGTCCTCAACAAAAATAAGTGGGGGGAGGAAAAAAAAACTATAATCCTAATTATAACTAAGATTCTATGCTGCAGATGCACCCGTGAAGCATAAAGAAGATAAGATGAAGATGAAAGCTTTAGGTAACAGAGAATTACTATTCCTAAAACAATAATAGTAGGAGAATCATACCACTTCTTGTAGCTTCAAAGGTGGTCCAGAAAGTGACCTCCACTGTGGGAAGAATTCTTCAGTAGTTAATGATATATGCTGCATAAATTTATTTAAGACTGCTGAAAGCCGGAGCTTGGGATTGACCTGTGTAAAAGCAACAAACAATGAAAAACAGAACTAGGAGACCCTAGCTAAGAGAGGAGCAAACAGATAAATTTCAAGCTGAGCACAGTACCAATGTAGTTCCAAACTTATAAGAAAAATCTAGAACAACTACATCCCTGCTTGGACGAAGATTTGCAACCTCAAGTGGGCATTGCACCTGCAAATACAGGAGATTGGAAGAAAAGATAAGAAGCAGTACCATTGCAATGACATAAAACGACATTTAGGTAATTCGTAATGATCTTCACCTGTGCTCTTGGAGGAATAATATCAGGTACTTTAGAAAGCTCTATATTTAGATGAAGAGGAAGCAATATCAGGGCCTGAACTGAAACAAGTGAAAGATGTGTTTTTGTTTCCCAAGAAAAGAACAAGACGATCATGATGGGCACGCCATTCTGCTTTTATGCCAATCTGATAGAGTGGTCAAGAACATCGTTAGAGAAGAAACTATTAGTACTTACCGAGGTTGCAACAACTTGTTCAGTCTGGATGTTTACAAAAATGAGAGGAGCACCGGATGAAACTGCGGAAGAGAACCAGGCCATGGACCTCGCTGTGGTTGACCCAACATTGTACTCCCCTGCCAGTGGCATAAAGAGTATGGAGCTAATTACAGTAGATTGCCTATCTGGCAAGAACGTACCCACCTTCTTCTTCCAGTCGTACTTCAGAATTCAAACACTGCAGTTGTAAGGATTTTGCTCCATCGAGAAGATAAATCAGAAATAAGTGTGAAAGGCAATCAATTCAAAACCATGTGGTGTATAAGCAATTTAATTGTAAAGAAAACACAATTTATATGCTCATTGATACCAGTTAAACATAAAAATAACATGTCTGTAATGTTAAGAATGTTGAACTTGTTAAACTTTACCTAAGTATTTGGAGAGCTTATTTCTCAGCTTCCAGTATCGATTTTACTTCAAGGATCGCCTCTTGCTTGGACTGTAGATCAGTGGACATTTGTCAAAATCCCTCACTGTTTCTAGACCATATGCTTTTACTTCATTTAGCTTTTCCTCCCAAACTCTCTGTATATCTCCTCTGAGCAATAACTCAAATCGAATTTCTTCCATCTCAGCTAGTTTTGCTGAATTTTTCGCTTCTAATCGTGCTGAATTCGAAACTACAGAAAACAGTAAATGTTAGTGCTGAATAAACAAACAGCAAACAGGTCTCTATAAGGAAATACACTGAATAATAAATTTTTAGAGTTCTACTGGTACACAGGCTCACCTAGTATAGACCAAAAATCCGGATCTTCAATGCAGATATCATCAAATGCTTGATCCGCACCCCCAGAAAGTAACATGGATGGTAGAAGACGATGTTTCGGATTCCTAGTTGTGCAACAAAAATCACCAAGTGGAAATATAAATTACTGAACCAGAACACAACACTTCCTAAGCAGCTTGATTTGTTGGGTATCAATATAAAAAATCAACTAACAACTGTTATCACCTTTCCAGCATACAGTTCAATTTGACTAGCCATCTTGCATATTCCCTGCGGGTACACAAGTCATCAGCTTTGACATCATCTTCAAGAATCTGCATACCTTACAAACAATTAAGAACTCATTGCTAAGAACTAGGCCTAAAACTTCAAAAGATAGTGTTTAGGTTCAATACAAAGTAACTCTCGCAATAATAATATAAATCCAGTCTATACTAAAGAGTAAAGATTATAATAATTAAAATATATTGTAGTTAAATAAATCATACGTACAAGAAAGAGAATGGGCACAGGTTGCATGCTCATGCTAATCTTGATTAATATGCCATGTGATGCATGCAAATCTTCTAGTATGGAGTCAAGAAGATTTTTACTATTATCTTCATATGAGCTTCTTGTTTCTCAAATATTCAAGATCTAGCTCCACGGAACATGTTATGCCATTATAGTACTAAAGCCCCGTTAGTTTGATAAGAGCTTGGACATCAAATTACATGCTATAAATACTCTTAATCCACTCAGCTTTGCAGCTTTGATCTTCACTAATTTATATGAAAGGAAATATAAAACACATAAGTAGACCCTTGGTTGGAGATTTTTGCCCATCAATATGCTAATAGTTGTAAGTGTCAACAAATTGAAGAGCTATGGAAACAACAAAATTTGATGGCCATTTTGAACTTCTTTAGCATAAAGAATCTGAATCAGAATCAGAATCAGTATAATCAATATTCAAAGTGACTCAGAATCAGTATAATCAATAACCGAAATGAGCAACAGAAATAGAACTATAATAACTAATTCACCAATATTCACAAAAGTATACAATTCAAACTACAAGGTTTCATAATAGTCACTCCATGATTCTCATGGTATTTTATGAAAAATGTGAACTAGACTTTAAAATTATTGCTTGCATTTGAATTGCAGAACAATAATGAGAACCAACAATAAATTTATAGCATTGATTTCAGTTATATATTTGGCACCCAAACTCCACATATCTACCTGCATTCAACCCCTCCCCTCCCTGGATGTGATTATTCTGTATGTGATAAATGGGACTGAGAAATTTTGAGGGGTGAATCTCAAGTTCAACTTCATTACCTTTTCATCGTATCTATGAAATTGCAGGATTTCAGGAGCCATGTACATGGGAGAACCACAAACTGTTTCTGCATAGCTACCAGGACATATACTTCTATTTGCAACAAAAAGGAATTGTAAGTTGTAGAAGGATAAAGCTTAATTCAATAGGAGAGTTAAACCATTTAGCCTTATTACCTTGCAAGACCAAAGTCGGCAATTTTTATCACAGCGTCGCTGTCGGCAGTTGATAGAAGAATATTCTACTCAACAGAACCATCAATTCACTTCAGTTAAATTTCCCATGCAAGCAACTATGTAATGACAGAAACGTCATATGGAGATACATGCACAAATTAATGACAAATCACTCATCAAGTGTATTAGGCAGTCTAACTCCTGGATATTCTTACTATATTACAATCGTAACTGTCTCAACATGAATATATCTTGGACAAACAAATCAAAGCCCAAAAAGAACAACAAAAACTGCGCTCAAACACAACCAAAGTTCAATGTGGGTACATAAGATCTTCCCTTAAATGATCACCCCAGAACCCAAACCAAGTACCTCAGAATCACAAACATAAATGAAGTATTAAAAAGTGAAGAATCAACAAAAGGACACTGAGTTCAGTTCAGGGGATCAAATAACCACACAGGGAGGCAGTACTAAGTAAGAAAGAAGAACCCTAAAATCGGAGCTGAGAGTGAGTCAGAGCTCTGAAATAGAGAAAGCAGAAACTAAGAAAGTTAAAAGAGAAAGATACCCATTAGAGATTCTTTGCTACTTTTGGGTACTCTGCCTTCTATTCTGTTCAAGCTTTACAGCACCCCACCAGCTTCATTGCTGCACTTCTTCCACACTGAAATGAATATAAGGTGGTGTTAGATGCTTGACGGGTTTTATTGCAAAAATCAAAACAAAGTAATCATCAGTTTGGGAACTAATAATACGAACCAGAAATAATACATTAAAAAGAAGAAGAACCTGTTATAAGTAAGGGTGAGCCGATCAAGCATTTCTCCAGCATTTCTACTGGAGCTATCCATGGCAGACATCCTTGCCCCCTGCTCACTACATGCGCTCTCTAGGACAACATTGAACATAACCTGCATCCAATCTCACAAATCAATGAATATGTTTATGAAATATCTAAGAACTTCAATACTTCATATTGCTGCATCAAAGGTAAAGTTGATGGCCATTTTGAACTTCTTTAGCAGGTATGTTCCACAATCAGGGTTGATGGTCACCTTCAGACTTGAATAAGATAAACAAAAGAAAATGGTCATACATGAAATTCTTGCACATGCTCGTTTCTTCAAAGCCAAAGATAAGGAGATAAGTAGTAAACAATGAAAGGAAATAAAATCAAAGCCTTAGCTTTAACAAGGTAAAAACTTACACAAGAAAATTGAAACTCAGCTAAGTTCTGAAGAATCTCTGCTTTTGTCTCACCGCCCTCTATCTCATATGAATCCAACTCACCAAGCTTTCCACCAGTTTCAGCTTCTCTCGATAATCTACATCAAGCAAGCATCAGATAATGACAATGTACAGACAAATCCATGCTAAAAGTACCACTAAGGAAAAATACCTCCGGAGATAAAACAGTTGCCATTGTTGGTATGAACGCTACAACTGACTGGAACTTGTTTAAAACAATCCTCAAAGCATCATACTCAACATTCTTCAAGACATCATCTGCCAGAACAGAAACCTAAAAGTGAAAGAACATGTTATGAATCATAATCATGACATAGAGAGAGCATTGTTTGTTGATACATAATCATTGCCATTAATAGAGATATTACTTTTTCTTGATAAAATAGAAGAAATTAAAGAGAGCAGGGGAACCTATGTTTCTAAATGGATGCTTGTCTGATAGAATCCATCTGGATATAAATGGGTCAGATGCTATCCAACAACACTGTCAATGGATTCAGAAGTAAATCAGATCATATCCCCGATACAGTAATTTATATAGCACACATTAAGGACGACCACAACATGTATAGGTTCAGCGACGACAATATTAAGTTCTTCAATTTAAATAGGCAATCAAGATTTTCTGAAAAACACAAAATTCTACAACATATCATTCTAAGATTGTGTTGCTTCTATTCATCCATGGACTCCACAAAATAGCACAAGAGAAGCGTATAAAAGATTCCCAACTCTAAGCCTTGAACTTCCACAATCTAAGAACACCCCCCATATCTCAAACAAAGATTAAATAGGCCCTGGGCATAAACATTCAGATTAAATAGGCCCTGACACTTATATAATTCCAAAACCTCAAGACATAGACAATTATCCAGGACAGTTTGGATGGTTTTCTCATTGATTAAAGCATTTGTAAGAACAAGAGTCTTAAGGGATCCTAGACCAGTGAAAGTACTAGAAAATATTATCGTAGAACCTGATAATTTCAACGTCACTATTGATAAACAACCCAACAAATAATCAGATGGGAATTGAAAATGTCCATATGACTCTGAGAAATCCAGATCCTCCTGAGTAAAAAGAACCATCAGAAGCCAGTTATTAGAAATGCTATCAACAGCTGAAATTCAACCAAAGACCTACTTAATTTACTCAAAGCTTCAATATGCAACAGATTCCAATTGCAAAGATTACAAGACTGCAATTTCTTTTTTGAGCAATTTTTCATACAACCACTGATACTTACATTATGCTTACTAGTTTTTGGTTTACATAATTATGAAAAGAAAAGGAATAAGTCAAGAACTTGGTTAACACACACGTGGCCTTGATGTATTGATTTGTATACATCTAGTACCTGGTAATATCATACACTAACAAAGCACCGACTGCTCCTCTGTAGTATGACCTTGTAATTGATCTGAAGGATTCTTGACCAGCCTGATAGTGCAAAGGTACTTCAGACATTAAAAAAACAAAATGGTAAAAGATCCCACAATGAAAGATAAGCAAGTTTATAGTATTTCAGGGTTTAATGCAGCACAATCAAATTCTGCAGCAAAAGATATTTATACTACTGTGAAGCGCACATAGCATGTTATCCATTCCATGACCCACAGATACCCAGATGAACTATTTAGAAAATTGAACAAATTACATATTGTATCATTTCAACTCCATCATTTTATTATTCATGTATCTCTGTTACAAAGAGGTAAGTTCACCTCCTCCTATTATCCCTTATCATTTCAAACCCATCATTTTAACTACCACAAAGAGTAAAATAACATGTTAAACTGGCACCAACCAAAACTTAATTGTAGGACATATTAGTAAACCCAGCAAGAACTCCATGTGACACTTCATTTTTTGTATGTATGCTTTCAAACCTAAAACTTTGATTAATTTCACTAGACGTGTTTTAAGTCTAGTGACTTAGCCATAACAATAGTCTCAATATAAGTACAATAGGCCAAACCAATTTTGTTCAACCATTTCCTGCACAGAATTGAAGGATAAAAATAATAATGACAGTAGGAAGAGGTGGACATACTGTATCCCATATTTGCAGCTTTATTGGCTTGTTATCAATTGTTATCATCCTTGCTCCAAATTCAACACCAATAGTTGAGTCATGAACGGGCTGAAAGCGTTTATCAGTGAATTGCAGAAGAAGGCATGACTTTCCAACACCTGTAAAATACAAGTCAAACTGATTTGATTATCAAAGGAATAAGAAAAGGTGAAGCCAAAACATTGCCGAGTTGACATGGAGATAAAGATTCAAAACACTACCAATTTTCAGTGTTTAGCATCAGCCATCTCTTGGAAGTTGTGACTGAAAGTGTCATTGATATGAGAAACAAGATTTCTTAAAGTTGGAAGCCATTTTTCCTGCAAAAACCAATAACATCAAAAGATTATTTTCAAAGTAAAGCAAAATTTATTATTTGAATAAATTAAGAAGAATAGGAACAACAATATGCATCATCTGTATTTTGTTTCTCATATCAATAGAATTTAAAGGAATTTATTAGGAAAATAAAACAGTCAAAACAACCTGAGTAGAAAAAAAAAAACAGCCAAAACACCCAAAAATAGGTCCTTCCATGGACATTTTCCATTTCCTATATACACTTTTCAGCACAATTTAAGTAGAAAAATCTTATAGGAAATTGTTATATGCATGACTTGGCTTAGGTTTCAAATGTCATACAGCCATGAGAAAGCATCAGTAATGTACAGTGACATTTTATTTAGAGAGACAACAAAACAAATGCAACTCAGTTTTGTACGGTCACTGTCATAAGGACCAAACTTTAAATTCGAGCACGAGATGAAAATAATGGTGATCAGCACCCACAACCTCAACTAATTTGTACATGGACAAAAAAAAATGCAGTTAGGCAAAAGATAGGAAGATAGACTTACGCTGGAGTTGCAAACACACAGCTGGAGACAATGTTTCCTAATAACATCAATTACAGAAGAACAATGTTGGCAACAGACAATGGCAAACAAATGGACTCTCTGACAATAATGCAAGGTAACTCACAGCAGAGTTAACTGCTATCCTCAACATCTATATTACTTAGGTACTTGAAAATCTGGCAGAAAAATGGAGGTAGCAAGGGTTCCATAGAGTTCCTAAGGTTCCTCAAATAAGATTTTCGCGAAGTTGGCTATGTAAACATTAAAAAACACTTGAAAATACTTTTAGCAGTGAGGTATCTGACCCAATGTTCGAACAACTTCCCATCATTTACTTCTCTTACTGACACACAAGCCGACATCCTTGTTACTTATTCCTTCCCATTCGCATATGGGTTAATTGAGCTTATACTGGATTTTGTACTAGAAGAGAGCCTAGAGACCACATTTTAAACTGAGTATTCTTTTAATAGAAACAATATCAAGTGAAAAATGTGCCTAGAGTTTTGAGCATCTTGGAAAAACACATGCATTCAGAAAATTCAGACCTCTATTATATTAAAGGGGCAAAATACAAAAACTCATTGGTAACAAATAATTTCCAAAGTAAAATTTGTCATACATTTGTTCACAACAGTGAGAAAAGGTAAATAACCTCAACTGAACTAGATTGACGGCACCATTTCTTACAGAATAAACAAAACATTTCTTGGGATAACATCTGAACATAAAACAAATTAAGCCTTGGGTCAAAAACAATGATAATGTGCATTAGAGTGGTGACTCAAGTGAAAGATTAAACTAGAACAAAAAATAACCAAAAATATATTAAAAAAAAAAAAGAACTAATTCCAAACACAACAAATCTTACCTTTCCATGATTCTTCCTAAGATCTAAAAACTCACAGATATCTGCATGCCATGGCTCCAAATACACAGCAAATTCACCTAAACATATCATGAACAAAACAATAGCTAATAAGGCAAACATTGCAAACAAACTGAATTTTACTACATATCAAAAGCAAAGAAAAGCACCACGTTACCTTTCATCTTGCCTCCCCCTTGATCAACATAACGAGCAGTGTCATTGAAGACACGTAGCATTGGTACAATATCATTAGATGTTCCATTGGAACCACGAATTTTTTTATTTTTATTTTTTTTATTTTTTAAATGAGCAGGGATTTGAAGAACCTTGTTTGAAGTCATTCACAATTTCCCCATTTATTAGTGAAAATGGACCAAACATTCATCATAAACCTAAATGTAACAGAACAATTGAGATTGCAAATGGGTATTACCTCTGGTCGAGATCGAGTTCAAAACTCAGCATGAGGTCGAACCACAGCTCGAGGTCGACGTCGCAAGTCAGCACGATGCTAGAGTTTTCGATCGATTTCTCTGATTTCTGATTTCTCTACAATCAACAACAAAACAAAATCAGTGATTTCGATTCTCCCCTCGAGCTTTTGAGCCAAAAACATATATGCGATTTTCTTACAAAACCATTTCTCACCGCAAGGTCGAGGTCGATGGCTAGAGATTTATCTGATTTTTGATTTCACCGCAATCAACACAAAAACAGATCTGTGATTTCGATTCTCCCCTCGAGCTTTTTCAGCCAAAATGATTTCCTTACAAAACCCTAAACCTCTTAAATGAAAATGGAAATGAGCCAAAATGGAGGCGGGAGCGCCAAATGTTTTCGCCAGACCGCGAAATTTCTTTCGCCCGCGTGAAATCCACTCGAGTTCTTCAATGGTTTTGATGTTTTTTAGCAACGGTTTTAGAACGTTGGCAAATATAGCTACGGTAAAAAACCGTGGCTATATTGGCCAACGGTCTAAAACCGTGGCTACAATGGCCAACGATCTAAAACCGTGGGCCTTTTCCACGGTTTTTATTTTTTAGCCACGATTTTAGACCGTTGGCCATTGTAGCCACGGTTTTTAGCCGTGGCAAATAAACCAACGGCTTAGAGCCGTGGCCACATCCCCGTAGCTAAACAGGCCTTTTGGTGTAGTGAAAGCATGATTTAATTACTGAAACAAATTAAAACTCTAACCCGAAAAGACTGACATTGCTAGCCCCACTAGCGAAACTCCAGTAACGCTACTATAAAATCTCTAAACCTGAAAGGCTAATCGGCTACATTCCCAAAGGAATGTACCCAAGAAGCAAAAACTCACTTGGGTCAGCAATAAAGCTGGTGTGAGAAATCTTCATCCCAACATCAATAAATCCGCACATGATAACATCAAACTAAACAAAAAAAAAATAATAGACAATCCACACCCACAGGTAGTTCCTCAATGAGGCAAATGTGTCATCATCCTAATAAGTAAATATGCATTTACTTATACTTACACTGAAGAAGGTGACTATGGCAAGTCTGACCCGTGGAAATTGTTAGTAGACTTACCATCCTGCACGAAACGGTTAGAAACAAACATATAAAATTTATTAGTTATCAATCCTCATAAATGCAGTTCATTTTCAAACAACGATACAAATCATAGTCATATTAGACTATTATTAAAACATTAACTAATCACATTTTCTACCTTTAGGGAAGACATGTAGTTCTCATTCTAAAATCGAATGAGCATTTAGTTTCTTCCATTAAGGCAATCATGCACATAAAATGAAAATCTCGTTTCTTTTCCACAATTGCACTATCCTCCTTGTGACGAACACACCTCACCCAAGTGTGCATCCCTTGCCTTCGAAACCACTCGGAGTGTACATGTTCCAAGTGGGGTGCCACATCGAAGAACATGTCATCTCACTCGAAGTTCGATCCATGGCAAGTATTTCCTAAATCTACACGTACAATCGAACTCACATGGAACAGTGCACCAATATGCAAGCAAGTCTGCATACTCATAATTCTATCACACGTATACAAGCAAGTATGCATACCAGGCACTCTAGATTTTTTCAAAAGTGAGAGTTGGTGTTGATTGGTGAGAGATGAGGGTTATTTAGTCGGGTGTGAGAAGGAAAAAAAATTAATAAACAACAAGGGTGCGACAAAGAATTTGGTAGGGCCAGCTCAGAAATTCCCTTTTTCAAAAAGTTTGTTTGAGATCTTCAATGCTTTGAAGTAGAAATCTTGAATGGCTTTCTTCAATGCCAAGCATTTCTTTATCATTTTTTGTTATCCTCTATGTCACTGCTTGGATTTATGTTGAAATTGAATGGTCTTTTGGACGCAATAGGCAATGGAAGCAGCACAAGCTTCAGCGAAAATGCAACAATTCTAGCCAATCAGTCATGTTGTTAGTTTTTTTTTTTTTTTTTTTTTTTAATATTTTGGAGTTTTTTTTACAATTTTAACCCTTTTATAGATAGTGTTTGTGATTGTGTTTTAAAGAGAATGAATAAAAATTGTAAAAATACAAAAAAAAACTAACAAACATGACTGACTAGAATTACTCGTGAAAATGACTGTCACTAGGCGGAGGCTATGCGTTGTAGTGTTAATCACATTGCCCGTCTTTCTAGTGCTCTCATATAAGGATGGCAGTGGGGCGGATTTTCACGGATATCCGCCCCACTCGCCCCGTTTGGAGAAGATTTGGTAATGGTCCCTGAATCTTGAGGCGAATACGAATTTCTAATCTGTATCCGTTTATTAATCGGAGCAAATACGAATTTGGTCATATCCACCCCACAAATATTCGTTTATTCGATAAATTTACAAAAATACCCTTCCCCTCTATATCCAAAAACTGTCATAGGAAAAAACACTAGTGATTAATTCAGATAACAATACAACTCAGTGTAACTTGTCATTGATTGTACATACTTTTCCATTATTTTTGTCATGTTGATATATGTAACTGGAAAAATCATGATTTGTGTTGTAAGTTGTAACCCTAACCTTGCCTCTTCAATTCAATCAATTTGGGAGGGCCTTCAATGAGACGCCAAACTAAAAAAATTTATGCTAAACAATGGACGGCAATGTAAACATGCATGATGAGAAAAAAAAATAAAAAATGTGAGGCGGATCGGATTTTCTGTTCAATGTTCTAAAACCAAGCCATGTGGCTTATTGTTCATAGTCAAAATCACTGTTTCTTCAAAGAGACATTTGACCCAGATGCTCTGGTTCTTGGTGCCACAAAAGTAGACTAAAGAATAAGTTTTTTTTTCTTTTATTTTATTTGAATTTTTAAATAAAAAAATGGACCCTTCTCCATGCCTATCAGATTAGACTGGTTTGGTGTAGACGAAGACTGATTCTGATAGACGAAGACTGATTCTGATATCTTTGCTTTTGTACGATTTTGACTATAAAGTACTAGTTCACTTAATTTTCACTTTTGGAATAGGGGAGAGGTTTTTTACAAATCTATCCCATCTATAATTATATCAGTTTTGCTTGGTAGTCATGTCAGTCATTTATTTTTTTTAATTAAAATTAGGTTTTTTTTAATTATATCTATTATTTTTAAAACACAATTACAAACATTATTTATAAAAAAATAAAATTATAAAAGGACCCACAAAAAATTGGTTGACTGGTGTAGTTACATGGAATTGTTGAAATTATGTTTGTGGTTGTATTTTAAAAAAAATGAATAAAAGCGTAAAAAATCACCCTAATTCAAATGTGACTAGTAACCCTGACTGCGAAAAATTGTTGAATTTGATTAGGTAAATGTTTCAAAGAAATTTTTTTTTGGAAAAATAGAGTATGTACTAGGTGAAGTGATATAACTATATTGTGAATTGAGTGAAGCTATGAAATCAGGTTTTGCAACCATAATGATACGACATCATCAAATGAGGTTTTTAACAACCTGAAGATACAGATAAATACTTTGAGGATTTCATCTTTATTTTATAATTATACTACTTCACCGTGATTGCAAAATTTGATTGTAAAAACATGATTTCGAATCTTACGGAAAGGACAAGAGAAATAAATGCACACAAATTATTGGTGAGTAGTTAGTGACATTATCAATTTATGAAACTCTATCTGAATTTTGATACAGATTTCATTTATTGCTCGAAAACTCTGAGGGCGTGTTTGGTTACCCCTTTGACCATTGTAATGTAATGGCTATTATAACGGTCAACTACATTCCTTTGTTTGGTGAAGCAAAAAATCATTGTAATGGTAATCTCCATTACACATCTAGTTGTAATGCTCATTCCTACCTCCCCCCCTATGAATGACCATTACCATTCCCATTATAATGGTCAAGGTTACCTAATGACCATTTTACCCTCCTCACCCTCCCCCTGTAATCTCTTCTTCTATCTGTTGTCATGAAATTTATCCACCACCACCACCTCACCCACTGTCACAAAAAACCACCACCACCTCACCCGCCACCACAAAAAACCTCCTCACCCGCCACGACCACCTCACCCACCCTTCTCCCTGTGAAGAAATCCACCCACCACCACCACCTCACCGCTCACCCTTCTCTCTGTGACAAGAAATCCACCCACCACCACCACCACCCTCCATGTGAAGAAATTCACCCACCTGTGAAGAAATCCACCACCTCCTCACCTGTGAAGAAATCCACCCACCACCACCACCTCACTCACCCTCCTTGTGAAGAAATTCACCACCCACCATATCACAAAAAAAAAAAAAAAGAGGGGAAGAGTTGACTTATAAAGAGAGATAGTGGAAATGGTTTGAGATTTTTGATTTTTAAGTGAGGATATTTTTGAAAATAAGTTTTACATTACCACCTTACCATTTTAAAAATATACCAAACATACATATTTCCATTACCATTTTCATTCTCATTTCCATTACCATTACCATTACCATTCTCATTCTCATTTCCATTCCATCGAGTAACCAAACGAGCCCTGAGTTCGGCAGGCTTGCAATGAATAGTATCACAAGTCCCGAGCAGCACTTGGGGCGAGGTATCGACGGATTAAAAAACAATAAATAAATAAAATAAAATAAAATTTTGTCACTTCGACCCAATGGCCCCCTCTCATTCTTCCTTTTAAGCACTCCACTCAATTCTCTTTCTCACTGTGGTCTGGTCTGCACACAATTTTTCAACTCTCTCATTCTCTTTAGATCAAAATTAACCATGTCGAGGTTGTGGAAATGGTATGAGCACTGCTTGTATGCACACCCATACAAGACTCAGATCATCTCCTCTGGAATTCTCTGGGGAGCTGGTGATGTTGCTGCTCAGGCCATCTCTCGCTCTACTTCCAAAGAATCTTCTGTAAGTACTCTTCCATCCCTTAACCTTGCAATAGGGTTTTCTTCACTTATTTGTTCTGATTAATGGGTATTACTTACTTTTATGCAATTATTCATGATATCTCCATGTGATCCTTCTCTATTGTTCTTACTCACTTGGTACAATGGATATTCAATTCTGTTATGCTCCTGCCTTTATTACTTTAGTAACGAGTGTCTATCACTCTTTGATGTAATTAATGATCACCAGGTCCTTAGTGATACCTTGCTTGATTCCTTGGTGTTTTGAATCCCATTTTCTTATATATGTGAGATTGTTCATTAAAGTCACTTTCAGGCCCTCTCTTAATATGGAGTCCCTTGAGCTACTTGTCGCCATGTCTTCTTGATCACAGCCTCAAGTAATCTCCAATTTGTACCTCTAAAACTTGGATCTACAATACCCAAGTTATGAATCCTTCAAATTTATACCCTCAACATCTCCAACTGAAATGTCTATTTTTTGAGTCCGTCACAAGATTATGACAGTCTCAAAAACAATTAATGGCCTGAATGTTACAAATAAAATCCAGACTGCACTTGACACTTTTTGCGCTGACTAACCTATAACTTTATATCATTGTTGGAGGGATTCTTGAGGATATATGTTCTAAATTACACATTTATAGCATCTGTATCTAGTCCAACATTTGAGACCATTTTCACTAAACCCTAAGTTCACAAGGGCCTAATCCAATTAGTTATTCAACTCTTCCAACTGGATCCCCATAGCTTCGATTCAGTCCGGTCCCATGGTGTAAGCATCGAGAGACATAATTTTTTCAAACTCTAATGTCTTGTATACTGAGGGCCTAGATTGAGGCAGTCTCTTAGATATGGAACTGGGGTAGTCCCCTGAGTTACTGGATTGGAGCGGGATGGAGACAACTAACCAATCCATTGACATACAAATGCCTCTCAAGTTACAAGTAATGGCATGAACTTTTATGAGAATGACCATTTTCCTTTTTAATTTCGTTAAATCAGGTTAGGAAAGCTGTTTCAGAATAATTGCAAGTGTTGTAAGTTGATGTTATAGCAGGTATTTTACGCTAGTAAAACTACTCGTTATAACTCTGTAGAGTTTATTATATCTTCTTATACTATACGTTATGGATAGAAAGTTCCGTTTGTCAAACTTTGCTGTCACCTCCAGTGGCACATGTAAATAACTTTCTTTTAAAGAGTAGGTTGTGTTATGAAATTTAAGGAATGTGTATTATCATGTGTTGATTGCCTTTTATTTGTTCCCCTTATACAGGATATTGTTGAAGCCTTCAAGATCAATTGGAGAAGAGCAGCTACCACAAGCTTGTTTGGGTTTGGATTCATTGGTCCTATTGGTCACATGTGGTTAGTAAATCTCTCATTATTGGTTTCTTCAAAGACCACCTTGCAAGTTGTATTATTGAAGTTTCTCTCTTGAACTAAGCTAAACTTGACCACGAGTTACAAACTAGTTTGCTCTGAAGATTTCTGAATTTACGGAGTTCCTTAAATGAACGCTAAATAGTTTGCATTAATTTCTAACCTTACCTGATTGAAATTCATGGATGATCAGCATTTTCTTGGTGCTGACTGAAAACACAGTCTTGCCTGTAAAATTAAGTTAACATGGTTGTTCCTGAATCAAAATTTTGACATCCATGCAAAGTGACTAATGCAAATTATATCGGTTAGCAGGATATTCATGCATGGGACATGGGAAGTGATTTGTGATTACAAGTGTTTATTCTATGAACCAGATGGTGTGTTTTTCTTCTGATTTATGAAATAAGTTGATCATGAACTTGAACTTGGCAACAAAAACAAAAACAAAAACAAAAACAAAAACAAAAACAAAAACAAAAACAAAAACAAAAACAAAAAAACCCTTTTTGTCACGCTCCAAATTTTCGAAGAAAACGAAAATTCCAAAATCCCCGTAGGATTATCCGTTTTTTCAAAACTCTGGACGTGAAAAATTCAATAACAATAAAAACAATTAGCAGCAACAACCAAAACTTAGTGTGGAAAGTTGAAACAAACTAAAAATAATCTAACCAGGAAACTCTGACGTTACTAGCCCCACTAACGGAACTCTAGTAACGCTGCTAAAAAAATTTTAAACCTTAAAGGCTAGTAGGCTACATTCCCAAAAGAATGTACCCAAGAAGCAAAAGCTCACTTGGGTCAGCAATAAAGCTGGTGTGAGTAATCTTCATCCCAAAAATCGACACATCAGTAAGTGATAACATAAAATTACACACAAAAATGAATAACTACACAAACAGGTAGTTCCTCAATGAGGCAAGGATGTCGTGCAAGAAAATCATAGTTCAAAGAATTTAGTTTCTCAACAAGGTAATCATGTCATCCTAATAAGTAAATACGTATTTACTTGTAGATGTTGACTATGACAAGTCTGATTTGTCGAAATATTAGTGGACTTGTCATCCTGCATGAAAAATGTTATAAACAATATAAATGTAATTTATTAATTAAAACAGTTATCTTCGTGTATTATTTGACTTAAGTATATTATTCATTTTTATTGAATTTATTCATTTTTTAACGGATTGATCACTTAGACGATACCACATTCACACCACCTCCGTTCCGAACATACATGTCCGTATACCTCTCTCATATAAAGGAAGACTTCTCCGTATGCTCAAATGAGGACACATTACATACATGCATGCATCACCGAATACCCATAATTATATGAGTACAATAAAAGCCACTCTTGGGCTAACAATGAGCATAACTCACGTCACATTTTTTACGGGTAAATATCAAAGTCTATCTTAGGCATAAAAATTCACCTCATTTTTGTAAGACTAACCCGAAAGTTATTTTAGTTTCTCTATAAGAAATAGACGCCCCACATCCGCAAGACAACCCGAAGGTTATTTAGTTTCTCTATAACAGAGGGGAAATTAAAAAAAAAAAAGTGTGGGAGTTCTAAGTGATACAATTCCAGATAATAAAAATTTAAGGAATCATAGTTTATCAATATCATTTATTGTAATATCTCAATTTTCTATCACAATGACATTTTGTCATTCATATATCAATTACAACAGTATCCACTCACATTTTTTGGAAAACATATCATTTGACATCTTGTTGATAATAAATAATTTCATCATAACTTTCTACCATTATTTTGGGGCAATCATCATTTTTCTATAAAAACTTTCTTTAACAAAACAGGGATCAATGCCCATTCAATAAAAATAATTTATACTTCTTACCAAGGCAATTTGTATAACAATCAAAATTCAAGTCATAATACAAATACAAATACCAATCCACATAATAATACACATATCCAAATTCATCTCATCAATGATAAATCCTCAAATTTAATCTCAATGTACACATTTACATTACCATCATCCAAAATTTTAAATCTTATAACATCAACCCAATAGTAACTCAATTCAAATCAATACCCAATTCCAAATCAAATTAGTACCCAATTTTTTATTTTCTGAATTTAATTCAAATCAGTATCTAATTTTTTACTTTCTGAACTTATAAGCCCAATTCCATCAGCAACCCATATCCTTTATTTTCAGAACTTATAAGCTCAGCCCAATCAACAACCCTTATTCATTATAAATCAAATCCATCATCCATATCCATTCCGTAAGTCCAGTCCATATCCTACATCTTATAAGCCCAATTCCATCAATATATTAAAAGCCAAATTTAACCAAGATAATTTCATTCCAATCTTTAAATCAATTAACAATAAATTAATTATACTCCAATTCTATTCAATCCTTTAATCATTTATCAAATTAATCACCATTTTCCAAAATAGAACCCTTTACAATTTATCAAACTTACTCCACATGTTAAGTCTAACTCATTATTATGCTTAATAAAACAAATAACATGTGCAACACTACTAATTAAAACATATTACATAAAACACTCTAAACTACTAACTATTTATACTATTGTGTTTTCCTTTATTTAAATTAATCTTAACCCAGACTTGTACTATTCCACAAACTCCATATTTTCCATCAACTACACTCATAAATATTCATAGATTATTTTAAAATAAATATAAAAAGAATGAAAAAAAACTCACTTATTTGATCACGTAATGAATATCACAAAATGCCGCATTGATCTAAAATCCCGCAAAGTCGCACATCACAACAAAGATGTGAATACCCAATCAATTTCTCGAGAAAAACACGTGCACATCACCCACACAAGCACATGTCACATCCACTTCTCTTTCTTTCTCTCTTCTTATTTTCTCTTCTCTTTTTTCTTCATCTATTTTTCCTTCCCTACTTTTCTGTTTTTTTCTCTTCAATTTCTCATTCCCTTTCTCTCCTTTTTCTTCTTCTTCCTCATCTTTGTTTTTCTCTCTTTCCTTTTCTTTTCTCTCCCCATTTTTTTCCTTCACTCCAAGCACCGTACGGCCAAAAAAAATACTTAAACCCAAAGACATCTCACTTAAGGTTTTAAGTAGGTAGTTATATTTCCACCCATTCTAGCCATCACTCCAATTTAAGTCCATAGATGAGTATAAACCCATGACAATCAGGGTTTAAGTAAATATTTATATTTACACCCATTTTTTTTATATATATTTAAACTAATCAAATATAACTAATAAAATATTACGTGAAATAATAAAAATGCATTATTTAGCCACCAAATATTTGGCTATCACTAGAATACTAATTTTGTAAACCATGCATTATTATTGTGCAAATAAAGTTTTGGTTGACATCAATAAAAGATGCATTTTATCGAATTTCAAACATTTTATTTTATTTTTGTACAAAAATATTTATTAAGGTCATTGAAAAAGCACGGGTGTTACAATATATACACCTTAAAAAGAATCTCGTTCCGAGATTCGAAAGGTAAGAGAGTTAGGTAAGTTGCAAAACAAATACTATTTGGCCAACGAACTAAGATTTTAAAATAAAATTTTAAATGAATTTTCGGCACATAAATTTATTTTGTCATTGAAAAAGTACGGGTGTTACACTTTTCATCTATATCTAATGCCTTACGGCTAGTTAATGTGAATTCTTATTTCAGAAACTGAAAGCCCAGATGTTGTGCGCTAATTGAGTTTTCTGTTTTTGATCCCCCCCTCTCTTGCAGGTATGAAGGTTTAGAACGACTCATGACGCATCGGCTTAAACTACAACCAAAATCTGTCCGATTTGTTGGAGCTAAAGTTGCATTGGATGGGATTATCTTTGGCCCATTATACATAGTTTCATTCTTCAGTTACATGGGATTTGCTGCGGGAAAGAGTGTGGCTCAGGTGAAGGAAAATGTGAAGAGGGATTTCCTCCCAGCACTGGGTGTTGGAGTACTGGTTGCACCTGCCTTTCAAGTCATCAATTTCCGGTTTGTTCCTGTCAGATACCAGCTCTCCTATGTAAATGCCTTCTGCTTGCTGGACAGTGCTTTCCTGTCATGGATTGAGCAGCAAGAGAATGCTCCATGGAAGAAATGGTTCACATCTCTTCTAGCTTCAGAAGAGGAACAAAAAGAAGAAGAGCAAAAGGAGGAGTAGCAGTCCTTCACGTTGGATTCTATGTTGCCCATTGTTTGTTTCGTGATTGTTTGCAATTTTGAGAGAATTTTTTATGGTCTTGAGTTCTTAATTTGGATTATAGGATAAGGAAGTTAGGAATGATTGAAATGGTTTCGGTAGTTGGATTGGATTATTTTCTCGTTTCAAATAAATGAAATGCTACCTTGAGTTTAATATTATGAATAGGATATATGTGTTTGCATGATTATATGGTTGAAATGAACTCTTGTGACAGGCAGGATTCCTGTCAAATATTATGAATTTGTCTTTCAACCTTTTCCCTTCTCCAAAATTTGGTATAACCATTCAGTCCTATTGTTGACAAAGGCTTGTAACATAACTTGGGTGATGTTGAAATAAGCGAAAAGCATTATTTCCAAAATGGAAAAAATTGTCCCTTCTTCTCATCTAGGGCTGAACAAAAAACCTATCAAACCGATCGAATCGATCAAAATTAAATCAATCGGTTCGGTTTAAATTCGGCTTGGATCGGTTTCGGTTTTAAAAAATTCAAAATCGAAGTGGTATGTTCGATTTTTGGTTTCTATGTGATTTTAACCGAACAAATATATCTAATAAATAATATATATTTTACATATAAATAATATAATATATTAAAAATAGTCGGTCGGTTCGATTTTATTTCGATTTTAGTCGGTTCGGTTCAGTTACGGTTTGCATAAATTAGAATCGGTTCGGTTTTGTTAATGGTCGGATCGGTTTCGATTTGAAAATTTTAAAATCGACCTAAGTCGATTCGATTCACTGTTTAGATGAAAAATGGAACCGACCCCTATTCTCATCAGATACTTTCTTTCACTATCAATTGGAGTTGTTGGTTGAATGATCATTGGATAAAAGTTGTGGTCCTTGACTTGTGGATGAAATTTGGGATAGAGAAGACATTTCTTACAGTGTGGCCCTAAAACCTAAAACATGCGGAGTTTGGAAAACCAGATAAAAATCTAGTTAGTCTACCACATGGCATGGGCCCTTTTTCATGACATTGCCATGACCCAGCCAAAACTCAAAATACCCAGAAAGGGTGCGCTGCCTCTACACGCCTGCCTACTGTAATTCACTTACTACAATCGTCCGTCACTCTACAGAAGCGGAGCATAAATTCTAGGGAGCGAGGGTAGGAGCGACCCATCCCCATCGAGATAAGCGAAACTGCCTCGAGATGCACGACATTGCTTATCTCAAACGGGATGGGCTCGAAGCGGATATGAGAAAGATGGATTCAATTCGATTCTATTGAAAACATCAATCAAATTAGGGGTGGGCATCCCATCCCGCGATCCCGATCCCGTCCCGTCCCGATTTTTCCGGGTCTTAATGGGATTGAATAATTTCATCTTGATCTCGTCCCGTCCCGATCTAGAATGGGATGAATGGAATGGAGATTTTCAATCCCGCCAATCCCGTCCTGAACTAATTTTTCAATATTTATTATTAATATTTTTATTTATTTATTTTAGGATTGCAATATTAGTGTAATTGAAGAAAAATGAATTTAGTTAAAATCAGTGTAATTGATATTAGTCTATATATGCAACTACTTGATATTGGTTTATTTCTAGAATTTTAAATGAATTATTTAATTGCAAACTCTTTAAAACTTAAAATGGGATTGCTAACTACATTGGAGAGTTTTATTTCGTGTCAAGACAATGAATTTAATGACTGTTTTTTTTTTAAAGCAATAATGAAACATTCTTCTTAGCACCCTAAATCTACTCATTCTTTTATTCACTATTCAAAATAGTAGAGCATGTCTACCATTGTCATTATACTGTCCACCTCTTAGTCATTCAAAACTCTGCAGAAATCTTAATTATAGGGTGAATTTCAGTTATCATTTATGGTAGTTTATTATGATGTTGCATACTCAATCTAAGACTATCATTTATGTGTAGCTCTACGAATTGTCTTTGCATCTTTTTAACTAAGCAAATTGGGTCTTGGATAAGCATTAATTTGTCAAAAAATGAGAGCACGCTGATCCCGTTCCAAACCCATTTGGGATGGGACGAGGTTGGGATGAGGTTTTTCCCATTATGCTCCGTCCCAATCCCGTATGAATGGGATGAGATAAGAATGTGTCTATCTCATCCGATCCCTTCCCGTGCCCACCCCTAAATCAAATCAACAAAATTCGGGAGAGAACACAAGACATCTTCTCTCCCAAATGAAACGTTGCAAGTTATTCAGTTTCCCGCCAAATCCCGCAAAAATTGACCTAGCTTGAACTGACGGACGACGCCAATGATCACTCGACTCCTCCATCTCTTGATCATCCTACTCCTCCTCTTGAAGCCCTCCCTCGAATCCTTGGTCGATCGGATCTCCACCACTTGTTCATCTCCTCCTCTAAACTAAACCAATCATCGAATCATCCTCCAAGAGGAGGAGGAGGAGGTGTCGAAGAGGAGCAATTACATCGTCAGATTCTTCGATTACAACAAGGCGCAAGATCACAGGACGTATCTAGAGGAGAACCTCCCGCAGGGATGGGGATGGGGATGGGGATGGAGATGGATCGAGAGGAGGAACCCAGCACTGCGTTTCCGACGGATTTCGGGCTCGTATCGATCGAGGATTCGGTTCGGATTAGTGTTTTGGAGAGTTTTGGGAAACTAGAGCTTGTCAAGGATGTTTCTCCTGATTTGAGCTATTCCAGGGGATTGTTGACAAAAAATGAGTGTAAGGTTGGATCCCTTGTTGATGGGAAGATCTTTACTGCAATGGCGTTCGGGGATGAAGAATATGCGACGCAACTTAGTAATGTGACGATTAATTGGCAAAGGGGGTTAATGATGCAGGTAGATTTACCTCAAGAATTTGGTTCAGATTTGTTTATTAAATTGTGAAAATTGACAATTATAGATACTGTGATGCAGAGATCACAAGTTACTTCATTGTTTGGAGCAGAACCGCTTTGGGCAAAAGGGTATAAAGGTGGAAAAGTGAAAATGGCTATATTCGATACAGGAATTCGAGCTAATCACCCGCATTTTCGTAATATCAAGGTGTATCCTCTCAGTAATTTATTATTGTGGTTACTAATTCATCTATTTTTGCATAAGAAATGTAGAATTCAATGGAAATGGATGGTATTACTATTTATCGATCTGATTTTGTGGGTGAGGATGTTGCAGGAAAGGACGAGTTGGACCAGTGAGGATACTTTAAATGATAATCTGGGGCATGGGACATTAGGGGGGTTATTGCTGGTGAGAATGCTGAGTGTCTTGGTTTTGCGCCAGATACTGAGATTTATGCTTATCGTGTGTTCACTGATGCTCAGGTAATGCATGTTGTTCCTTAGGAAACAGATAACAAACATGTTATTCTCTGCGTTAAAGCCTCATATAAGCAATTTTCCTTGTTGCGTTTCTTGTTAACTATCAAGTCCTAAATTGTACCCATTTTTTGTTTACCAGTGTCATCCTTCAATTTGTTGTGAACAATTTTAGCTGAAAGATGACTTGCTGCCTTCCCAGTTTATTCATTTTCATATGTTTCCTATAGTGTATTTTTGTCTTGAGTTACAGTGTTAATTTGCTGGCCAAAGTATGAGAAGTCCGTGTTCAGCCATTTTCAGGTATCTTATACATCATGGATGGTTCCTTGACGCTTTCAGTTATGCTATTGCAATGGACATGGATGTGCTGAATTTGAGTATTGGTGGACCTGATTACTTGGACCTCCCATTTGTGGAATAGGTAAACCGCGTTCTACTTGCTGATTCAAGCCATGCTGCCATATTCTCAATTCCTGAGCTCTTTGCAACCTTTTATTTCATCAAATCACTTGGCTCCTACACTCGAGAAAGTTAGACCTCTTAGTCCTAGAGATGGATGGATGCATTGAAAATTTGCAATGAAGTTGTTTTGAAAAAATTAGGTGGCTATTCTGTGAAAGATTTCTCTAATGGTTATATTATAAGTTTTTCTGCCTCTTTCCATATGAAAACATAAAGTGTAGTTTTTGTTTGAATAAATTGCATCAACATTCTTATGACTCAAATTCACGCCAGGTTTGGGAGCTGACAGTTAACATTATTATTATGGTTTCGGCTATTGGAAATGATGGGCCTCTGTATGGCACCCTAAATAATCCAGCAGACCAAAGTGATGTTATTGGTGTAGGTGGTATTGATTACAGTGATCATATAGCTTCATTCTCTTCCCGTGGAATGAGTACTTGGGAGATTCTTCATGGGTAAAATATCTTATTTTATTTTTACCTGCTTAATTTTTATTGTTTACAGTGCCCTGGATGGGTTCTTTTAATTTTGAATTATCAGATAATGTCTCATGTCAGAAAATAATTATGAGTCATTCGTTACAAATGATGATGGTTTTCAAATTGCAGTTTTGGTACATCAGTATTTATTTATTTTTCATATTTTTCCTAATCTTGTAATTGGTACTGTAATACGGTAATTAATTGTGTGTGTATTGATTGTGTTCAACCACGACATCTGTTTTTCCGTACTGAAGTTTCCATGCAAATTAATTGTGGAAAGTTGCATGTTCCTCCTTTTCTTGCTCTCAACTGGATTTAGCTAGTGATCATGGTGGTAAGCACACAATGCTAACCAGATTTTTCCATGCAGATGTGGTCGTGTGAAACCAGATATTGTTGCATATGGTCGGGAAATCATGGGGTCCAAGATCAGCACAGGTTGCAAAAGCCTCTCAGGAACGAGTGTGGCTAGTCTTGTTGTTGCAGGTGTGGTGTGCCTGCTTGTTAGTGTCATCTTAGAAAGCAAGCGCAAGGAAATCCTAAATCCAACAAGCATGAAACAAGCACTAGTTGAGGGGGCTGCAAAGCTTTCTGGTCCAAACATGTCTGAGCAAGGCGCAGGCAGACTTGACCTGTAAGTTCTCAAAATATCATGTAGTTGATTTTATTTTTATGTTTTTGATTTTTTTGTGAGCTTGGGAAGATAATTGCTAATCTTTTGTAGATTCGTGCAACAAGTTGCTAATTTTCTCCATTTTTGTCAGCTTAGAGTCATGAAATACTGAAAAGTTACCAACCGTGTGCAAGCATTTTCCCTAGCATTCTTGATTACACAGACCATCCTTATTCCTGGACATTTTCTTGCCAACCAGTCTATGCTGGTGCCATGGCAGTCATATTCAACGCCACCATTCTCAATGGGATGGTTGTTATTGGGTATTGAAAGTTCGCCAACATGGCATCCTGCAGATGAAGTGGGGAATCTGCTCAGCATTCATTTCAGTTATTCGGAAGTCATCTGGCCGTGGGCTGGTTATCTAGCACTTCATATGCAAATCAAGGAAGAAGGTGCTCAGTTTTCAGGACTGGTTGAAGGCAATGTTACAGTAAAGTATACAGTCCACAGTCCACCTCAAGGAGAAACAGGTGTTCACAGTAGTACTTGTGTGCTTCAACTCAAGCTAAAAGTAGCTCCAACTCCTCGAAGATCAAAACGAATTCTGTGGGACCAGTACCATAGTATCAAATACCCACCTGGTTATATTCCAAGAGATTCCTTGGATGTCCGTAATGATATCCTCGATTGGCATGGAGATCACCTGCACAGGAATTACCACATCAACAGGCTAAGGGATGCTGGATATTATGTAGAGACTCTTGGCTCTCCTCTCACATGCTTTGATGCTCACCAATATGGAACGCTTCTGATGGTTGACCTTGAAGATGAGTACTATGAAGAAGAGATTGTGAAGCTCAGGGATGATGTCATTAATTCTGGACTTGGTCTCGCGGTTTTTGGTGAGTGGTACAATGCAGACACAATGGTGAAGATGAGATTTTATGACAATAATACACGGAGCTGGTGGACCCCAGTTACTGGGAGTGCAAACATACCTGCATTAAATGACCTTCTGGCTCCATTTGGCATTGCTTTTGGTGATAAGATTCTGAATGAAGATTTCACTATTGACAGTGAGCCAGGTCGTTATGCATCAGGAGCAGATATAGTTAGGTTTCCAAGAGGTGGATATGTGCATCACTTCCCTTTTAGGGATAGTTCAGAGAGTGGCGCTACTCAGAATTTACTACAGGCTTCTGGTATGATGAAGGTAAGCAAGACGTTTGCTCTTGATTGAAGATCCATGGAACCTTTTGCCATTAATGGAAGACATGTGAGGCGGAATGAGGAACTTGCTCCTCATAACACAGACACTTTTTATTTGTTGAGCTAGGGAACATAACCTGTGCCTGGTTAGGGATAGACTACCAGTATTGACACTGATTTTGCTATAATGGCTAACATGTCCTCAACCACAATGCTACAAGTGGCTGTTAAAGTAGTCTGTTTTTCTAATATTATAGTTGAGATATCAACACAGATACATTAAGTCATGGTAGTCTTCTTCATATGCAGAAAAAAAAAGGAAACATTTTTAATTATTACTAGTGATTAGACAAGGTGGAAAGTGTGAATGAGCTTACACTTTTCTCCTTGTGTGCATGCAATAATGTCTTAGTCAGTTGCAAAGAACTTATATATGTATATTATGTACGCTTGATCTTTGAACAGATTTGAAATCTGAGTTGTCTGCATTAACTCGAAAATTGTTTAACAGACTAGGCTTCAAATTTGAATGCAGGCAGATTCTTCTATTCTTGGCCTTGTAGACATGGGTGGAGGGCGAATTGCAGGTTATGGTGACTCCCAACTGTTTTGACAGCAGCCATATGGTCACCCACTGTTATTGGCTTCTTAGAAAAATACTTGATTTTACTAGTGGTAAAATCAAAGATCCAGTGCTTTTCTCAGAATCAGCTAAATTGGGTGAACCCCTGTATGAACATGATAGACAGTTACCAACACGCCGTACCGACGTTAACTTCTCTACTTATTCAGCAGTAGTAGGCAAAGAGTTGGTTTGTCAAAAAGATACCAGGTTTGAAATATGGGGAACAAAAGGTTACGGTCTACAGCTGATGGGAAGAAACCGAAGATTGCCAGGATACCCCACCATAGATTTAGGGAGAGGTTGGAACTCGACTTTGCAGGGCTATGCTCTGGCGAAGACAAGATTGTCATCTAAAAATGAAAGCAGTACTGGAAACAAGTACAACCATGGAGTGGACTTGCTCGGATTGCTCAATAGAGACGATGTAAGAATAGTTTTAGTCTTATGGACTTGCACATTAGGATCATCTGCTTGCTGATTGTTCATTGCCTAATTGAAATTGCTGCATCATTTTTCTTAGTTATGGTTGCTTTGGCAAAGAAATTAGCCAAAAATTACCATTTGTTTCCGCTTTCATCTCCCTCGCCTTATCTCTGCCAAAACAGCCCCGTAACAAAATAAAAGTTGATATGGCAAGCATATAACTCGATTTTTTTTATTTTATTTCTGCTCACGGGGTTTCAATTTGTATGGTTTTGCCTGCAGCTAGATGTTACAGTGCTAGTCGTGAGTCAATGGTTTTATTCCTGTTATTGTCGCCACTGCAGGTAAGTTCAGTTGACATCTGATAAACATTAGCTTCTGTTGTGTTTTTTGATATATTATGCCATATACATCCACAGGTCTTGAGCTATTGGAGAATACAGAAGAAGCGTAGGTGGCAGAGGAGAGGTTCAACTGGTCGTTTTACGAGCGTATAGTTTTGACACTGATGTCTTCTGGGGCCAGAATTATTTCAGATCTCATTCACTTCTCTGTGAAGCTCTGGTGTTCCTCTCCATGTCTGTTGCCAGGGGGGGGGGGGGGGGGGGGGGGGGGGGGGAAGTTTTGTACCGGTTTAATTATTATGCGACATGTTATACAGGGTCATGGCAAATCTCAAAATGTGGAAATCAGGGCCTTCCATATTCTTCAAACATGGAGGCAAGATTAGTGTGAGAGCAAGTGAACAATGAGTCGGGCCAAAAGGGCCAACAGAGGTTGAATTGTTATAGAATGCGATTTTGGTAGCATGATTCCTGTTTGGTAGGGATTTGAGATAGATGGTATAGAACAATTCTAGAGTTTCTAATTGTATCAAGGTTACCAGAATGAAGTAACCCTAGATTCCCGTAAAATAGTTTGAATTGTCATATTCATCATCGCATGGAATATATCTAAAAGTGCTGATAGTTCAAATTGTTACAGAAGCGAACGAGAGAAATGGAGAAATAAATGAATATATTGTTGAACATCACTTGTTAAATTTTATTACTTTGTTCCTTCCACTGCCTTTTTCCCGTGGTTTTCCGTACAGCTAATTGAACAATATATGTCCTTTTATTTGTGCCTGCAGCATATCATTACTATTACAATCTTTTGAGTGCATTACACTACTGCTACTATCTGTGCAGAGTGATGAGTTCACAATGAGAAAAATTATTGTTAACTTCAGAAATTTTGATTAGTGTTATGTCTGAGTTTTCATAAAAAATAATCTGTGTTAATTTTTATTTATTTATTTTAGATAATGTACTTTTGAAAAAAAAATCAGAATTGACATGGAGGCAGTTTGATTGTATGAACTATGAACACAAGTTGACATGTACCTGAAAAATCAGAATATTTGATCCGATCATCTACATGGGAAGCCTATAAACCCCAAAATCTAAACTAAAAAAATGGAGGGAGAGGAGTTTTGGCATTCCCTCTCTTTTTCACGATCCTTCCCGCCCAGGACCTATAGATGACACAAGAGCTTTTAATTAAGGGTGTGTTGGCTTGCATTAAATCTTATTCCATAAGAATTCATGAGAGCAAGGGTGTGTTTGATTGCTTGAAATCTTAATCCATGATGGACTACTTACATTTAATCTATAAATTGATTGAGGTAATACTCAATGTTTATCATCAATAGTGAGAATGAAAGTACTAGTTGTTTGTGTGATCAATGTTTACGATGAAAGTACTATAGATATGAGAAATCCACTCATCCCTCTTTCAAAAGCATGTGATTTTCATGTTTATGTAACTCTCATTCTCGCCATCAGTTACAAATTTTAGTGGTGAGCGGCAAGTGTAAGTCTAGGGAGTCAAGTTTGGACCAAGTTTTAATTTTTTTTCTTAACACTTTTTATCCATCTTTTTAAAATACAACCAACCACAAACACCATACCAAACACTATCTAGGAGTAGAAGGACTATAATTGTTGGTTACCTTGATATCGTAAATGTAGTTATGGATTCTCATGGAATGCAACCAAACACACCCCCTAAATGTCTTTGACTTGAAATAAAAGAGAAGAGAGATCGAGAAAGAGATAACAGAAATAGAGAGATGTTGGGAAGTAGGGGTGGGCACGAGACGGGATGGGACGAGATATACCCATCCCTATCCCATCCCGTTCATACGGGATCGGGATGGGAAAAACTCCATCCCGACCTCGTCCCATCCCAAACGGGTTCGGGACGGGACGAGATCAGCGTGCCAATCTTCTTCACTTGCAGAATTAAAGAATAAACTGCTGAACTTCTTCTTCAGTATTGGTTAACAAACAAATTTCACAATAAACTGAAATGCAAAACTGCTGAATTGCAGAATTAAAGCTGAACTGCTGAAATGCAAAACTGTTTACAATGTCCTAAAGCTACATTTCAGCAAAATAACTATTGCGCACATGCACTTTATAGTAGCATCTTGCATTTTCTCTACTGCCAGTTTTAACTATTATTTTGCTGCTGATGTTTTGTGAAATTGTTTTAATGATGATTTCATCGTCACCTGATAAAACTAGCCTTACAAAAGTCGACAAACAAAACGCTTACTGGAACTTTATTTCTATATTATTTTCATGCACCAAACAAACACAGTGCATACAGAGTCCCTGCATCCATACTTATCGAGCAAAGTAGAAAGCACTAAATCATACATACATACATACGTACGCACATACACACGATTGACTAAGCAGTAAATTATACCCTTCTAATGAAAAGTAATAACCCACACCACTGTGAGTGTGAGCTTGTCTGGAATCATCCGATAGATCTCTTTAGAGTTGAATGGCTGTTTCATAAATAACCCCTGCCTTCCAGTCAGAAGGGATTGCATTCTTCACTTGTATATATTCTGTACCATTCACTTGGAACCTCAAGTCTAGGGCACCCATAGGAAGATTAGCAATATCCCACACTGCACCGTAGGAATGGTGCATTGCTAGCCATTGTTTTTTGTGAGCCTGCAACAGTATCATTACAGTACATCATCATCCATGGCCTAGCTAGTGCATTTTTTGTAGAAACTTTCATTGCATTAGATTTTAAAATGCTTCGTACCTCCCACAGTTCGACTGCAGTGATGTCCTTATAGCCTGCTTGGTATAAAATAAGTATTGCCAAATAATATTATTAATAATTAATATTAATAAATTAGTTCGGGACGGGACGGGATTGGTGGGATTGAAAATCTTCATCCCATCCCATCCCATCCCATCCCATCCTAGATCGGGACGGGACGAGATCGGGATGAAAATTTTCAATCCCATTAAGACCCGAAAAAATCGGGATCGTGACGGAAACGGGATCGCGGGATCCCATTAAGACCCCCTAAATGTCTTTGACTTGAAATAAAAGAGAAGAGAGATCGAGAAAGAGAGAACAGAAATAGAGAGATGTTGGGAAGAGTGAGAGCGTCGCCATGTTCGCTTGATTGCTTGGAGTCGGAATTGGAGAGACAGTCTTCTTCAAAGATGATCAAAGACGACTCTCTCTCTATCTACGGTATTAATTATATTTTAATTTCTCTTTTCTCTTCTTCATTTCTATTGCTACAACTTCACTTTACTTTTTTCACGTTGTTCTATTTTATGAATCATAAGCATAATCTTTGATTTCCAGTAATGGGGTCTTCGATTTCTTGAGACGGGTTTTTCTCCAATAACACAATTTGATTTTCTGTGAATTTGGGTTCTCACTTGTGTGTATATATATGGCTTATAATTGGTTGTGGAAAGGATGCTTTGCTGGCTAATAGATGGATGGAAATCTTTATAATGTTGGGTGAGTTCGAAATCCGTAGAAATAATATCTTCTTCTTCTTCTTCAAGGCAATATCACTCAAAAATCAATGGCTCTAGCTTTTTGACGAATTTTTCATTTGATAAAAGAGGAGGCAAGTAGGCATGTAGGTTACACAAAGCATAACATATTCACTGGGAATTCATTCTAGAGTCTGGAGTTTGTCCACAGTGTTAGGTGCTGAAGATCAATTTGAAACCAAATAGATTATAGTTTCAGAAGATTCAAAACTACGTTTGGAGAGATTGAACAAGTATATCATTTTCATCGTTTTGGATGGATATGAACAAGGGCTGTAAAATTTCTAGGATGTTCCCCGATAAAAGTTTAACATGATATATAAAGTTTATTCTACTTTATTTTCAACACCCCATTATAACTTGATTAAGCCAATATATTGATCACCCTTAAGTTTTCATCCATCATACTTACATGCCTAATCACCACTATCAACAATTAAGAAAAATAAATAAATATCAAAATGTTAGGTATGGAAATCGAACCCATGCACTTTTGGTGCTTTAAGTTCTATGTGATCCGTAAGATTCATATATTTGGGTAAATCTCAGTCGTCTTTTATCTCTAACCTCAAACACCATTCTGATTTGTAATATAGATGTCCTATTTCTTATTGGGAATTAAGCATAACCTTTTGATTACATATCCAATGAAGCACCTTTCCTATTCTTAGCTTGTAAGTTGTGACTTTCACATTGATTTCCCATTTTCAGTTTATGTTGTTATTTTCTTTCATCTTTTGAAAAAAAAAATTCTCTCTCTTTTCTCTTTTATGGGTGAGGGTGCATTTCTGACTGTAAACCATCTATCCTATAGTACTGTATAGTCTATATTTTGCACTCTCTCACACATTATCATCAATATGATAAACATGTAAAGCTGAAGTGTTGAATTCCTGCAAATACGTTCTCCATGGAGTTGTACCTTTAGTAAAAAAAAATTATAGCAAATCCTGAAAGTCAAAATATGGTTATGATCTGAATAAGCTTCCTTGCTTTGTTAGCAAGAGTGACATCCAGAGGATTGAGTTGGATAGCCTCTTGAACCTATTCTAGCTCTTTTTAGCACCTGCCATCTGTGTGGAAATATTTTAGAATGGCACTCCAAGTTTTTAAAGTCAGCCCGACTATTTTTAGCTTTTAGTGAGCACTTTTATTGGGTTGGCTGTAGCCCTACTATTCCAAGCATCATTAGAAAATTCCAGATCCTTCCCAAGAAGAACTTAAAAGGTGATGAACCTCTAGAAATAGGAGAAAACCAAACAAGTTTGAGGAGACAATGAACTGACATACCTGGGAAGGAATTATGCTTGAAGATGAGGATAACAGCTTAGATAAGATTATGTTGGTACTGGATCTATTGGACCAGGTACAGAAGCAACCTTTTACTTTAATATGCTGAAGATTCGTTGGTGATGAATAGGGTTGCCCCTTATCTTTTGACAAACTTGAGCTACTGCGTTAAAGTCACTTAGGACCGCCCAAGGAGTAGAGAGAGATGGTACTGGCTAGTTGATTAAGGTCATCCCACAAACTGAGTTTGAGAGTTCTACTGTTGTGGGCATATATTGTAGTAAACCATTGTCAGAGAGTCAATATTATGCCCACCAGAGGCATAAATTACTGAAACATTGAGCACCATAGGGCCCAAAATAGCGAAATCCTGCCATAAGTGGCAGCCATGATATTTGAATCCATCTTCCACTTTGGACAACTGTTCTTCCGATTTTATCAAATTTATCACCATGAATCTTAGTTTCTAGAATAGTTGCATAGTAACACTACTTTTGAGATCTCTATCTTCACTGTTTCCTGTTTTTTGGGGTCATTTAGACCCCTTATATTCCAAAATATGAAAGAAGTCATCAAGCATGCTCCTTCCCCCTCCCCCTCTTTCCCTTGTGAGAGCTGGTACCGATCTTATTTATCACCTGCTCCTTTGTGGCTCTATATATGTTGCACCATTGGTATCTGTTCTTATGCAATCCACTTATTTCTTGGGCATTTCTTACTGTTATTTTTTTGTAGTATGTACTGCAGTACACAAGCTCATGGAAAAAACAAATCTAATGAATCTAGGTTTATATGTTCATATCTCCACCAGATCATGAAATTTCATTTATGTACTGCTTTGGATTTATGATTTATATTCTTTTCCTTTTCTGCAGAGGCTACGCTTGAGAAGCTTAGACTTGGTGCTAGACGTGCTCTAAGCTTGTCTTCTACAGAGGGGAAGAAAACAGATGCTCCTTCTGCAAGTGCTTCTCCAAGTTCTAGTGATGGTCAACCTGTCAAGAACATCAAACGAGAAATGGCAGGAGACTCCTGCAGTTCTATTCTGTTACCAAATGTATCTATGGAAAGATAGGGGGATATTTTGCATGACCCCATTGTTGTAGTTGTTACCTTTGAACGAAGTGCTTGTCGCTGGTTCAACTTGTTATTTATGTTAAATCAATAATACTTGTTTCTTATTTGCTTAGACTGTTGTTTTAAATCTCTGTAAACCCACAAAAGTGTGAAAGACACTTGTTATGATGATTTATGGTGATTCGCTAAACGCGGGGAAGATCACCAGTCTTCAATATTGCATGAATGGCATGATGTTCCCTTTGTGCTATCCTGCATTCTGTTTTGTGCATAGTCGTGTGAAGGAATGGATTCATGCAAAAGGTCCTCCAATACCAATGGTGTCATTTTCCATTGATTCTCATTAGCTACTGCTAATTTAATTTGGTTGTGCTACAAATTGGACAGGTCAGTCTTTGTCAACCACTAGACGATGCATGACCTGTGATAGTTGTTGAGCAAGGCGACAAACTGATCATGGAGTCATCATTGAAATCATCCATGCAGATCATGCACCTGTTTTCTAATTCCATACTCTTCTTTTCAAAATTAACCAATAGAGAGTTTAGATGGGAGACTAAATGAGAGATCCAGAATCACACCCTTCCTTCTCCCCGGGTCATAACCTCCATATCTATCTCAAGGTGATGTTACTCTGATCATCATCAATTGCTTGGCTATAGCATAAATGGCCGATTCGTTGGCCAAACGTGAAAGTTAACAACATGATAGAGGAGCCGAGAATAACCTTTTCCTTGCAAACATTGTGTTGTCCCAGATCATGCAGGTGGTGTTTCCATCCATTGTTGCCACCCATCTCTGCAAAGTGAAAGGTTCTATGGTGTTCGTGTATGAAGAAGACAGGATTGTTGTAATATGTTGGTTAAGAACAATGAAGCAGGAAGTAGAGAAGCACTCGGGATCAGGGGAGGTGGCTTTCTCTGTTAAGGAAATCTTTCAATTTAGAACCGGTGGGAGAAGTTCCCTTTCTTGCTCTATACAAAGTGGAATGAAGTTATGATAACTAGTTGAGTTTCGTAGTTGAAGTTGGAAATAAATTTTGACTTGAAATTGTATGCATTTCAAGAAAATTAGACTAAAATAATAGCAAGAGTTCAAATTTCCAACTAGGATTTTTTTGTTTTGTTTTGAGTTTATGTCCATAACCACTTCGATACTTCAAGATAACGAGAGATCCATCGACTGATAGTCTTTTGATAATTTCTTCATTCTTCAAACGTACCCATGGATGCCGTTGTACCATCAGAGATAGCTGA
This sequence comes from Berberis vulgaris, assembly GCA_963556465.1. Lineage (NCBI taxonomy): Eukaryota > Viridiplantae > Streptophyta > Magnoliopsida > Ranunculales > Berberidaceae > Berberis > Berberis vulgaris. Next base: position 77,253,633 of record OY747127.1, read on the forward strand.
GCAAACTCACCAAACCACTAAAACTGAAGATGGTAGCAGAGAGGAGTATATATTGAGTTCAAGTTCAGAAGTTTGCCCATGTCAACTATTGATGAATGTGGCAATTCAATCTTCTTTCATGATATCACACATGATCCTACATTGGTTACAGATGATCTTGATCTCTCCGCACTGCAGAATTTACCACATTGCCAAGGTATAATCCAGAGTATTTCAAACACGCATACAGGCGCCAGCCTCATTCTTCCCGAGTTTTCTGACACTTGTGTACAACACGTTTCGCTATACACCAGCACAGCTGCTTCAAATGCTTTGCGTGAAAGGTGTAATAAGGTTACCATCGAAGTGACTGTGCACAACACTACCTTGATCATTTGTTTACAGACCAAAATATTCAATTCAACCGAATTGTTGCAGTTCAAGGCTGATGATGTTTGTGCCATTTGTCTGGACAGGTTCTCTACTGCAGTTTATGTTAGTCGGCGCCTTGCTCCCATTCGGGTTCTCTACTGCGGTTTATGTTAACAACTAAAACTACAGGTCCTATCGGTCGAAATCAGGTTTATACCAGCTGATAATCAATTCATCATGCATTCTTTGAAGTGTATTAGTTCTTCTTTTATTAGCTTATTGGATGGCTTGAATCATGGTAAATGTCGTGTAAAGGCTAGGTGAATAATATGTTTAGTGTTCTTATTTTACATTTTACACTTTTGAATTCCAAGTGAAAATATATTCCCTCCATCTTAATCAACGCTTCCGCAGAAATAATGAAACAACTAAGTAAAAATATCACATTTTATAGATTCATTATTCTTTATATTAAATTTTTTTTTGCTAACTTCAGCAACATGACAGAAGGATCTAGGGTTTGACGAAAGTAGCCACCTATCTCTGGATCAAACCAATATTGAATTCAAAACGTATTTCGTGGTGGTGGGAGACCAAAACACGTCCATACTTTTCATATTCATTTGGTGCGTTGTGTTGGTTCCACCAAGGAGTGAAAGGTTCTATGGTATCATGTTTGAAGAAGACACGATTATGTATATGATGAAATTTATGCAGGAAGAACTCACCAAAATAAAAGCTCCATTGGAAAAGGAACCAAATATGGTGGGTCAAAACACTATTGAAGATGAATGTGAGATTACCACAACTCAGTCACTTAAGAAATATGTTCTTCGAAGATCTACTCGAAGCAAGAGGCAAAATCCTAAATTCAAGTAATTGATGACGATAATACATATAGGATGCAGATGTATATTGGAATCTTGTATAGATGCTAATTAATAGCAAACATTCAATGGTTTCTCTGTCAGGGTTCATTGCTCTCATGTTCTGTACATCGACTTCTCTTACATCTTGAGCTCCACATTATGTATGATTCAAGTCATAAGGGTGATTAAAAGATTGATTGGTGCTTATGAGAGAGTAAAGTAATGGCAGACACATTAAACAACCACTTCTGTAGTAGACCACTTTGCAAGATACTCCCAAACTTGGAGACCGTTGAATTAGAACTCATTAGGTTCTTTGTTGGGATTTTGAAGCAATTTTATGTTGTTGATGATGTAATGAGTGAATATTTGAGCGATTGTAATCTTCATTGTGTTTTTTTTTATTATTATTAATATAAGGTTTGGGGATCCTCAAAATCCTTGCTCATTTTCCAAAAACAAAATATAGGATTATTGTAGTTGTTGGATATGTGTTGGCTCAACTTAGTCCCATATCAACTAAGGAGCAAAGCGATATGAAGTATATATGAAGTTAGGTATGTCTTAATAAGCGACGAGGCCTTTTGGGAGCATTTGAATAGTTGTGCTCCGTTCGTAAAAACCCCACACCTAAAAGGGAGACGGGTGTCTAAGTTGGGGACAATATCGTTGCTTGAGACATGTTAAGTGAACCAGCAATCTCGTGTATGTGAAATGGTTCGGGACCTCATCAACCCCGGGCCCAACAAGTGGTATCAGAGCCGATGGTACAGCCTTGGGCTTGGTGAGTGTTGGAAGTGCAAATTGAGGCATGAAAGTTGGAAGTGCACGTTGAGGTGGAGCTTATCCCCGGCGCAAGGATAGGCTCAATAAGTTTCGCCAAGGTGGAGATTGTTGGATATGTGTTGGCTCAACTTAGTCCCATATCAACTAAGGAGCAAAGTGATATGAAGTTAGGTATGTCTTAATAAGCGGCGAGGCCTTTTGGGAGCATTTGAATAGTTGTGCTCCGTTCGTAAAACCCCACACCTAAAAGGGAGACGGGTGTCTAAGTTGGGGACAATATCGTTGCTTGAGACATGTTAAGTGAACCAGCAATCTCGTGTATGTGAAATGGTTCGGGGCCTCATCACCCCCGGATCCGTGAAGGTGGTTCGGGACCTCATCAACCCCGGACCCAATAGTAGTATGTTGGTGAAGAACAATGAAGCAGAAAGTAGATAAGCACTTGTTCAAGGGAGGTGGCTACCTTTGTCAAAGTGGATGGTTGCAGATTGAGTGAAGCCCCATAAAGAGAGGTAAGTTGGAAAAGTGTTGTTATTCTTAGAAGGAAGGTCCCCGTTAACAGGTGAGTGGAGCCTCATAAGAATGGAAATTAACTCAAGCATCTGAAAATACTTCTCCCATGTAAACGTGTGAGCAGAGGTGAATGTAGAATTTCATTGGGATAGGACCACTGTTCTTTGCCAAATTTTTATTTCCTTTTATATAGTAATTATGAAAAATTTAAAATTTTGTCACAATTACTTTCAAAAAGATATTTTATGTTTATTGAAAGATAAACCAAATCAATTATTAGAGATGGCCTCTAATAATGTTTTTTTATTTATACTTTTATTAACTCATAAGCTGTGAAAATAATAGATTATTTTCATAAAGGGCGACCAGAGAGAAGAAAAAAGTATTTATTTATTCTCCAAACATTGGTTTTTCAATAAATCCGAATAACTTAATCTTCCTTAGTTGGGAGTCTGAATTTTTCGACCCTGAGGTTAATCGGATCACAGGGTCTAGCAATCTTGGGCATCGGATTGTTTTGATCATTTAGCTGGAGTTAAAACTAATCTACTATAGGAATCCCAATTTTTAAGGACAGTAATATAAAACATAATTCAATAATCTCTTCAAAAATTTCCCCTATTTTATCTCCATTCTCTCTCCCTCTTCATCTTCTTCATTTTCCTATCTAAATTCTAGAGGCCACAAAACAAATTCTATAAAGAGTGAAATGCATGAATTACAAAATACATAAAATGCAATTGGTAATGTTGTTGGTGGCAGTGCTTCAGGAGGTGTCAGGTGATCGAGTGTTTGTCTACGACGTTGGACAGCTAAGAGGGAGGTTTAACCCTCAAGTTTAGGATTGCTTTAAAATTTATTTTACCGTGTGCTAGCAGGTGTAACCATTAGCAAGTAAAATAAATGGAAAGGAAAAAAAAATTAGGTGGAGTCGCGACTCGATCTTCAAGGCATTTAAGTGTCTTGGGAATTGAGGCATGACAACTCGTCTACTCTATTGTGTTCATCCAAGTAACAATAAGGGACCTTTTGAATTAGTCTTCTAGGTTAATGACTAAATCCCAGATTAAAATAGTTTCTATACACTTAACCACAGACTGAAATCCTTGTTTCCAAGTACAAGCACATCTTATTGACTCAATCGCAATTTTGTTGTAAAGTATAGGATGAGTTAAGCTCTGACTGAAATCGTCGTTTCTAACCAAAACGAAGAGCTGATACATAGTATGGGTTGAAAATTGTTTAAAAAAACATTGAAATCAAATATTAAGTTTGCATGCATTACAAACAAGAACCTAGAAGAGTATTTTGTACAATACATCCCAAAAGATGAAACCCACAATGAAACCTCTTAACCAAATTAAGAAGACCTAAAATAATAATCTGATAGTGGGGTCACGATTGTTTGATCAATTAAATTCCACAAAATCATTCAATCTGCAAAACCTTCTGGTTTTTCCTTGTTCCCGTTACCTTCCTCCTCATCACTATCTCTCACTTACCACATCATTATTCTTTTTATTCTTGTCTGACGAGACATCAAACAGTCATCCGATCATAGTCGAACACGTGGTGTGGATAAACTCTAATGAAACAAGGTCAGGACAAACCATGCCCTGGTTCATTTCTATTCAGCCTGTAAGTCAGGCCCCCAAATCCAGATTATGTGAGCCCAATGTGGTACGAATCTCGAAGCTTGGCCCAGGACAATAAGACACGAATACAAACCTATGGACTATAGCAGGCCTAAGGTCCAATTAGGCTATTCATGGTATTTTAAAACGCTCTCCACTCAGGTTTTCTAACCAATAGGTTTCTGGCCTATTGATCTTCATCACTTTGTAGGGGCTTTCCAAGTTTGGGCTTAGCTTGTGATCTTTTGGGTCTTTCATGTTCAGCTAAGTATTTTTGAGTTCCCAATTGCCAACTTTGACTTCTCGAGGCTTGACCTTCTTGTTGTAGTAGTGAACCATTTTTTTGCTGGTAGGTCGTCATCCTGATGGAAGTTTTGTTCTCATTTCTTCGAGTAAATCAGTCTGACTCTCAGAGTTTCATCATTGTCCACCATCCTGAACTCCTCTATTCTGAATGTTGGCATCCCTGGTTCCATTGGAACCATTGCCTCGGACCCATAGGCGAGGGCGAATGGTGTGTCTCCAGTCGGAGTCTTTTTGTGGTTCTATAGGCCCATCCGATTCCTGGTAGCTCAGAAATTCAGAGCCCTTTGGTTGCTTTGAGTTTCTTTTTTATGGATTCCAGTATTGTTTGGTTGGTGACTTTAATTTGTTTGTTGGCCTAGGGATATCCCCGTGCTGAATAGAGGTGATTGATGTTCAGATTAGGACAAAGTTTTTTTCACCTTTTTACCTTCGAACTGGGTCTCGTTATTACTGACCAATGTTTTCAGGATCCCAAACTTGCAGATGAAGCACTTTCAGAGGAAATTCTCAATCTGATTTTCTCCAACTTGGAAAGTGGTTCCACCTCTACCCATTTGGTGACGTAGTCAATGACCACAAGGAGAAAATTCTTCTTCTTGGAGGTGGGGAGTGGGTCTACGATGTTCGTTCCCCATTGTGCAACGGTCCATGGACTGGTCATCGAGACCAGGTTCTGAGTGGGAGTATGCGTGAATGGAGTGTACCTCTGATACTTATCACATTTTTGAATTATAATTTTATAATAATGATGACTTAATCTTGAAGAGGAGTTAAGCTGCAGAGTATTCATCTTGGTCCGAACGAACTAGACTTCTATAATAATGTTGACTTAATCCTGAAGAGGAGTTAAGATGTGATGAAGATGTCTTGGTCCGAACGGATTAGACTTCTATAACAATGTTGACTTAATCTGGAAGAGGAGTTAAGCTGCAGAGAAGTCGTCTTGGTCCGAACGGACTAGACTTATATAATATGAGCTAACTTAATCCTGAATAAGACTCGAGCAACAGAAAAATTATCTTCGTCCGAACGAACTAGATTTCATAACGCGAGCTAACTTAATCCTGAATAGGACTTAAGCAATAGAGAAATCATTTTTGTCCGAATGGACTAGATTTCATAATATGAGCTAAGTTAATCCTGAATATGCCTAAGCAGCTGAGAAATCATCTTCATCCAAATGGACTAGATTTCATAATATAAGCTGACTCCTGAATAAGACTTAAGCAGCGGAGAAATCATCTTCGTCCAAATGGACTAGACTTCATAATATAGGCTAACTTAATCTTGAATAGGACTTAAGCAGCACATAAATCATCTTCGTCCGAGCGGACTGGACTTCATAATATGACCTAATTTAATCCTAAATAGGACTTAAGCAACAAGGAAATCATCTTCGTTCGAACGGACTAGACTTCATAATATCAACTAACTTAATCCTGAATAGGACTTAATTAGCAGAGAAACCATCTTCATATGAATGGACAAGACTTCGTAATATAAGCTAACGTAATCCTGAATAGGACTTAAGGAGCAAAGAAATCATCTTCGTACGAACAGACTAGATTTCATAATATAAACTAACTTAATCTTGAATAGGACTTAAGCAACAGAGAAATCATCTCCATCTGATTGGACTAGACTTCATAGTAGTTACCTTAATCCTGAGTAAGACTAGGCTTGAGCGGGCTAGGTAACTTAGATGCAACGACTTGTCATCATCCAAAATAAGATTAGATTCGTCCGCTTTGCACCACAGTTGTTATTCAAACAGATTAGGTCACTTAGAAGTAGCGATTTGTCGTCATCCTGAATAGGACAAGACTTGACCGCTGTCCGTCATCATGGTCTTCTGGTCAAACCAGGTTACTTAGGTGCGGCAAGTTGTCGTCATCCTGAATAGGACTAGATTCGACCGTAGTACGCCACTGTGGTTCTTCAGAAGAACTAGGTTACTTAGATGCAGCGAGTGGTCATCATCTTGAGTAGGACTAGACTCTGCCATTGTGCGACATTGCAATCGTTCAGACAGACTAGGTCACTTAGATGCAACGAGTTGTTATCATCCTCAATTGGACTAGACTTGGTCGTTGTGTGCCATCGTGGTCCTCTGGTTAGACTAGGCATGTCCCTGCATATAGAATTGTATATGAAATGGAATTCTTTAAAGATAGTACCTTTATGGATAATACTTTTTCAAGTGTTCTACATTCCATGGTCTTTTAAGACGCTCTCCACTCAGGTTATCTAACCAATAGGTTCTGAGCCTATTGATCTTCGTCACCTTGTAAAGCCCTTCCTAGTTTGGGCTTAGTTTGCCATCTCTTCGGTCTTTCGTGTTCAATTGAGTTTTCTGAGTATCGAATTGCCAACTTTGAATTTTCGAGACTTGAGCTTCTTGTTGTAGTAGTGGGCCATTTTTTACTAGTAGGCCGCCATAATTATGGAAGCTCCGTCTCTTCGTTTTTCACTCAGAGCTTAATCATTGTCCTCCATCCATATTTTCACTGAACAATGTTTTCAGGATTCAAAATTTGCAGATGAAAGACTTCCAGAGGAAATTCTCAATCTGATTTTCTCCAATCTTTGGAAGTGGTTCTACCTCTACCTTTGGTGAAGTAGTCAACGGCCACAAGGAGAAATTTCTTCTTCTCGGAGGGGGAGTGGGCCTATGATGTCCATTCCTCACTATGCAAAGAGCCATAGACTGGTCATTGGGACTAGGTTCTAAGCGGGCATATGCATGTACGAAGGTACCTCTGACACTTGTCTCTTTTGCATACCAGATCTTTAGCCTCTTACTGAATCTTGGGCCAATAATACCCTAAGGTGAGGGCTTTGTGGGTCAATGTCCTTCATCCGTGATGGTTCCCACAGTTCACCTCATAGGAGGTCTGGCATCTGAGTAGTGCGCCAGTTGCTAATCTTTATATAGTTTGTCATTGAGGAGTGTGTACCGTACTGCGATGTTCTTTAGCTTACGAGCCACTAATTTTTTCTGCTAAGAGGACTCCATCTTTGATGTAACTGACTAGGGGACTCATCTAGCTAATCTCCTCATTTGTAGATAAAGTCTCGTAGACTTCATTTTCTTCTAGAATTGATTTCTCTTGGAGCTCTAAAAGCCAGTTGAAGTTGTCCGTTGCAGATGAGGCCATCTTGATCAGGGCATCAACTTCCTCGTTGTCTGTTTTGGGACAACGACGGAGTAGAATTTTCCTAAACCCTTTCTTGGTGTCAATTTTTTTTTTTTTTTTTTTTGCAATAGGGCAACATCTGAGGGTCTTTAGTGTTGAATTCGTCATTCATTTGGTTGACTACCAATTAGGAATCACTGAACACTGTGATATTTTCTACTCCAATCCCTCTAGCCAATTTCAGCCCAGCTATGAGGGCATCATATTTTGTTTCGTTGTTAGAGGGGTTGAACCCCACTTCATTTCTCCTTAGATGACCCTTCACACGCAAGATCCATTATTGTGAGAGCGTCTGTGGTTCTCATTACCTTCTTGATTTTTTTTTTTTACTTTGGTTTTCCTGCTTCAGTAAGGTCAGTGGTGAGGTCCGCTAGCGCTTGCACTTTGAAGGTCGTTCTTGGAGCATACTGAATGTCAAATTGTCCCAGCTCTACTAACCATCTAACCAGTCTTTCCGACAGCTCTAGTTTGTGTAATACTAACCGAAAGTGGCGATCAATAATGAATGTTATTGAATGAGTTGTCGTCACTAACTGGAGGAGATGACTAGTGCTAAGGCCAATTTCTCCAGGTTGGGGTAGTTATCCTTTGTCTCAACAAATGTTTTCCTGACATAGTAGACTGGCGCCTAACCTGCCCCTAATGTCTTCATTAAGGTTACCAAAGCATGCAGGAGAATACATAAAACAGATATGGTTGGGCATCACGTTGAACCCCACCAAGGAATGCAAGATTCGAGGTGTTAAAGAGATACCAGAAAAAATGGCCTTGGCATACGTGGCAACCATGACCCTCTAGCCGTTCGGCCCCATTTGAACAGGAGGAATACCCAAGAAGTCCAGCTATGGCCAGAACAACTTCGGAACAGGGAACCGAAAACCGACATAGAACATGCAAGGATACAGTGCGATATATCCTTTCCTTGGGCAACAAGGACTGTCGTTTTTGTGAGGAAGCATGATTTCAAGGCCCTTAGGCAAAAAATAGTTGGAACAGACACTATCCAAAGTAGCCTGATAGGCTTTGTTTGGAAAAAAGTGAGCTTCACAAGCGGAAAGCTAATCGCCAACTAACATAACGTCAACAGGCATCGTAAACTGGGGAGAATGAACGGAGGAAAATAGGCAGTAGAAGAAAAGAAATAATACTACAGATGGCGTAAAGAAAAGAGAAGAACAGCCACAACACCTTTTAAGCAACTGGGAAATGAAGAGACCGCTCATGGAGCGACATACGGGACATAATGGGGCATTAAAAATATGCGCGAAAACAAACAAATAACGAAGTAACCAAGACGATCAAGCAACTAAAAGTTATCAAGGTTAGTAGCACAATCAACATACCAACCGTCACACAATTAGTGGATATGTCACCATGCCCACTAACTAAGGAGGAGTAGTTGATGATACATCAAAATAAACCGATCATCGCAGCCGTACACGTGGCATAAATCCCCATCACGAGGACACAACGCGCGATCCATTGGACCAACCCGTAAAGCCCAGACTATGCCCACCTCTTAGAAGGCTTAAGCAGGATCTGAATCTAGGCCCAAACGAATAAAAGCCCATATCCAAGCCCATTACACGTTCTCTCATGAAAGAAAAAGATCGTTGCACAAAGAAAGAGTCGTGGAGGGACCTACGCCTCCACGAACGCATTTCCATTAAGGAGAAGACTGTTACAGAAACATCTCCTACCATTGCGCCTCACATGCTTAAGTCATGCAGAGAGTTAACTACGACCATTATAAAAAGGTAAAGAGAACATTCGGCAAAGGTATGCAACTTTAACTGAGTTTTGTCCAGATTTACTTCCTTCTTCCAACAGAGTTACTAACTTAAGCAACGGAGTGCCTTCGGCTACCAAAAAGGTGTTCTTTGGCAGTTTAACAATGGTTTTGCAGGTCAAACTAGGGGTGGGCACGGGACGGGATGGGACGAGATATACCCATCCCTATCCCATCCCGTTCATACGGGATCGGGACGGGACGGGATGGGAAAAACCCCATTCCGACCTCGTCCCATCCCAAACGGGATCGGGACGGGACGGGATCAGCGGCATCCAAAAAATTTAACTATCATTTAACTGCAGTGCACATATATGCATACAACTATCAAAAAAGGTATAACTTTTATATGATACCTTTTTTTACTCATCCAAAAAATGACTTCTGGACTACAGCCAGAATTTAACTATCATTTCTTAGTAATCTTTATGAACATTGTAACAAAGAAAAAGATGCTTTCAGTTATTCAATCAACTAGGAATTTATGCCATCCTTCAGTATCTGTTCAGCTACACAGCAAGCACATCAAGTTGTCAACTATTGAATGGAACCTACTAAGGGAAGCTCTCAGCCCAAAGTCTCTATCTGACTGAACAATCCTAAACCTTGACCACATTCAACTCTAGAGGAGTTTTAAAAGTTACGCTACTTAAATTACCAACGTTGTGTATAAAAATCAGTTTTAGCCATCTTTTGAGTTAGCTTAATTACTTTCCCAATTTGGACATTTATCTATATAATTTGAAACATTGCAGGGAAGTGATTGTTGGATATGAAGCCCAAAATGATTAATGGTATTCAAAACAGTCAATATCATAATGTAAAAACATATTTGTGTTAGTAAATAATTAAATAAAAATATTAATAATTAATATTAATAAATTAGTTCGGGACGGGACGGGATTGGCGGGATTGAAAATCTCCATCCCATCCCATCCCATTCTAGATCGGGACGGGACGGGATCGGGATGAAATTATTCAATCTCATTAAGACCCGGAAAAATCGGGACGGGACGGGACGGGATCGGGACGGGAACGGGATCGCGGGATGGGATGCCCACCCCTAGGTCAAACTCACAGGATGACGATTTTTGGACGCATCAATTTTCAAGTAGGAATTCATTTCTCTTTCTTGTTAGCTTCATTTTATTATTGATTACTGAGACTGAGATCGATATTAGGTTGTTGCCAAAAAACTCGAGAAGCCAATGAGAAGGTCCATATATGTCTTGATTTGTACTTTCTTTGAGAAAAAAGTTAATGTTTGCAATTGTTCGTAGTTATGTATTATGTATTGTTGTCCATATTAAGGCTTCGCTTGGTATCCCGTAACAGAATGCAAATGCATTCTTTTGCAGGCGGTGACAAAAAATAAGTGCTTGGTAAGATTTACGTAAAGTGGTTATGAAATTAAAATGCATAACCTCTGCATCTTCACGTTATGAGATCCAGCATTATTTTACGGGACAAAAGTTCATGAATTCTTTTGCAGAGAATTCTCATGTTCACTTATTGGACTATACTTCTTAATAGAGATCGTATTTTTAAGAGATCTTATTATTATGTGGAACTCAATCGAGTCCATTGTATGTGGAATTCAATAGAGTCCACATTTACAAAAGTTTTTTTATAATTAAAACTCTTCCAAAAAGTCTTTATTTTTCTTACATATTATTTAGTTACTTATTTGAAGAAAATATATGTAATATAATAAATATGTGAGAACATAAGATATGTGAAATGCACGTCAATCGGAAAAAAAATATAAAAAAAACTCAAAAATTGTGGAACTAGCGTTGTTTTTCTCTGACTAATACCAAGCAACCGCAAAGTAATACATTGAAAACTAATGCATTGCAAAGTAATACACTAAGGGTGTGTTTGGTTGCATGGAATCCTATGCCATGGAAATCCATGAGGGGACCTCTACATTTTAGGCTAAATTGATATATCACTCCACATCCACCATTTGATTTTGTAAGCAATGGTGGGATGAAAGTCCCATGAACATGAAAATCACACTCCTTGGTCCCCCACGGCATGTGATTCCCATGTTCATAAGACTTCCATTCTCACCATTGATAACAAAATTAAATAGTGCATGTGGAGTTATAACTCAAATTAGCCTAAAATGTAGGGCCCCCTCATGAATTTCCATGGCATAGGATTAAACACAACCAAACACACCCTAAGTGTTTTCTTTGCATCTGTGTTTCACTTTGTCTTGCTTGTTGATGTTAGTGTATAAAGTTTGTGTATTTATTAAAAAAATAAAATAATAATAATAATAATAATAATAATAATAATAATAATAATAATAATAATAATAATAATAATAATAATAAATTGTTATATTTTTCTTTATTCAATTGAAAATCTATTGGGCATAATCTACTTCAATATGCACTAGTTGTAGGGGAGCAATTCTGCTACTTGTTGTAGACGGAACCATTCACTTTGCAATAGCCTTCCTTGCCTAAGGTTATATTGATAAATACTTTCATCCTTTTTAGCAAGATAAACTGGATTGGTATTGGGCAAGTTTTGAATAATAAGGCAGTGTAGTAACTTATGCAGGGAAAATCCAACATTTTAGTAAAACATCAATCTTAAATATATCAGAAACCAACAAAAAAAAAAAAAAAAAAACATGTTGGATGGAGGGAATTCACAATCATCAGAATACAATACAGAAGAAACATTAGTTTTTCTCTTCTAAACACACTAATAATTTACATAAAAGGCATAAAGCTGAACCAAGCTTCACTGAATTAGTCAACGTATAATGAATGAGGGAAGGAAACGCAATTGCCATCCAAGAACAAACTGAAACCATAACAACAGCTGCTCTAGCACTCGCAGCCTGTGGATCTTTGTTGTCGGCCTCCACTCGCGACATCAATGGTATCAGGAAGGTACCTATATCATCAACATAGAAGCCAAAAAGGTATTAGTAAATTGTTACAATCTTTCAAACACCACAGAACAATAAAAAAAACACTAGTGCAGTCTACTTGGAATAATAAGCTCAAGTAATTTTCTGAGTTTCTCCAATGAGGTGGTCATGATCACAGCGACCTTTATCACATCCATGTTTTCTGAACAGTGAGCTTGAGAGATAGATATTATCACATATATGTTTAAATCACCGATGTCATACAGTCAGCCATATGAATGCTTCTGGTAAGTTGGCATTTTTTTTTTTTTTTTTTGAAAGGTAAGCAGGGTTTTTATAGGATCCCAGAACCCATAAAGATGCCACAAGCTGGGTTTGAACCCATGACCTAGTGGTACCATTCGCCAAGCTCTAACCGTTGAGCTGTCATGCCATTGGCGGTAAGTTGGCATTTCATATACTCAGATCGCAAATTTACAATTCATGATAGATGCTGACATAGCAAGTGAAAATTATGCACATTGTTAAAAAAGAACTACCACTTAAAAGGAGATACGAGATGAGATGGAGGAAAATATAGATGTTGCCGGGGGGGGGGGGGGGGGGGGGGGGGGGGCATCTTACATTTCTTCTTCAGGTTCATTCTTAAGGGCATCCTTTGCTATGCATTGAAAAGCTGCTTCGACATTAAATCCCTCTTTAGCAGATGTCTCAAAGTAAGGAATGTTTCCCTTTGAGGCACACCAAGCCTTTGCCTTCTTCTCAGAAACCTGAAAATCAAAAGGAAATTCCATACCCACGCTAAATAATCAATATAATCAGCAAATAAGAAAACACAGAGGAAACAAGTTGAGTGTTTGAGAAGTGCCTACTACGTGAAGGCACAAAGGTGTATAGGATAGATTAAGCTTGTTAGTACAGAAGAGCCAAATGTGTGATAGCTCAGTGGTTGAGCAGTAGCGGATGGTATCACTAAGTCACGGGGTCGAACCCAGCTGGCAGCATTTGGGGTGGGATGGGTTAAGGGATAAAAAAAATTTAATTATAATTATAATAAAAAAAAATGGGACAGATCTAAAATATTATATTTTTGGCTTTCTTTTCAACACAGATTGCATGTTCTTTACAAGTGGTTGACAAATTTGATCAGGGTCATCATTAGCGTATTGGTGTAACAGTATATTCATTAAAAACAAATGACAGTTCGACCATGGACATTCACAAGTATCCTGAAGATAGAAAAAGATTATTAAAATAAAATAAAAAATACTTTTTTTGTGGGAATGTATAGAAATTTGCAGAATTATTTTATTTATGATGTATTGCTTTGGTGTAAAAGACTATTCTATCCTCTTATAAAATTGCAGAGAAAAACCTAATTAAGGATTTTTTCTTGTAGATAACTATGGAAGAGGGTTGCATGAGCCATCAAGATTCAAGATTAGAAAACCAAATCTCAGCAGATAATTTGCAGACTTGATCCGAAACTGTTGATGCAAGCAAGGATGACACCAGGCAACACGTTGGGGGTTTTCATGGAGACTTGGTTTGGTGAGCTAATGAGATAAGAGTGTCAATTGGGCCAAAACACCATGTATCCACTGCCGTCAAGCAGGGTAAAGATGTTGCCATGTGGGGACCATTGCAGGGTACCTTATAGATAGAAAAGGGATGAGGAAAGAGAGAAACTTTGAGCATATATTTAGCTACTAAGTCTGCTTGTCTCATTGATATAAGGCTCAGCTCCTACTGCCACAACCTCTTCGTAAATAGTAAGCTTCCAATTTTTTCTTTACATATAGTATGTATCTGTAATCTACACTACTATAAAGACCCTGAAGGTTTAAGGATTTAATGTCGTGTGGCTACACTGCATACTGTCACAGTTAACGTCCAACAGTTCCCAATAGTTCTTGAGAATAAAAACTTTCACTCTAACCGTTGCATAGCCTCTTCTATCCCGCCAAATGATACAACGCTCTCTGCAACCGTTCCACAAACAACAAAACTCCATTGCAAAAAAGTTCACCTCCAAAGGAACCATTATCCAACCATGGCCTCCTTCGATCAAAATCAACCGCCAGTGAATAGACACGGGGACTGTAAACAAACTAAATATTTTCTTTCAACAAATCTACATAGGTTGAATTTTCAATTAGTATTCTTCTTCTCTTTTCATGGATAGGGATTAGATACTTCCTTTCGTGGATGGTAGCCGTTTGGATTATATCGCTCCGATTCTCTCCACCGCAATTTAACATGCTAACACAGTTTTGCAATTAAGTTCGTGTTTTTTTTTCTATTGGAATTTTGTGAATATATGTCGGGTTTGTGTTTTCTATTGGAATTATTATAACAATCTGTGCAGTTAAATGACGTTATAACGCCGATATAACGCTTAACAGGGTGAGCCTGTTATGTTTTGACATTATCACGTTTTAGTATCACGGCTTTGATATAATGGTCGTTATTGATATAACGTTTTTCAATAACGTCGTTTTAACGTTTTGTTCTAATATATAAAAAATATTTTAAAAAATTCACCCATTTCATTCTCGATCGAATCAGAACCCTAGACTAGGAAAGAAAAAGGATAAAGCTTGTCGTCGCAGATCAACAGAGAACCAAACCTCGCCGATTGACAGAGAACGAGAGAAGAAGAGAAGAAGACGAAGAGTCGATCACACTCTCTGTTGCGATCACACTCTCATACAAAGGGAAGATGTTTTTTTATTAATGTTTTGATGTTTTTGAATTTAATATTATGAACATGATTTACTTTTCTAACTCTATTATACATTAATACTTGGTGGGTGTATAAAAATATATTTAAAAAACTATTCATAATATCCCGTTTAACTTATAACGCTCCTGGACCGTTATGAGTCCGTTATCCATAAGTAACAATTGTCCAAAACTGAAAAACCAATGTGTATGTGATCAGGTATTTAGAGACCATTAGACATGGTTTGAAAAGTATTTAATTTATTATATTTTTCTTTTTAATATTAAGTCTATTTAGAAACCATTAGACACGGTTTGAAAAGTATTTAATTTATTATATTTTTCTTTTTAATATTAAGTCCTTCACTACTGATATAATAGATTCATCAAAATTCATATGTGAATTAATGGAAACCATGACAACAACGGTACAATGGCAGAGAAATGTATAAAAATGTCCTCCAGTGTCTCCATTGTTATTGTTGATGAACTATTGTAAATTGGCTGATTATTATTATGTGGTGTTGATTTAGTTTGTCGATAAGACCAATGATGTGACCATGGGAAATTTCGAACAATATTGTGAAGTATCTGCCGCTAAAACAAATTAAGGTTTTTCAATCACCAATCCTGACCCCATTATGTGGATAGAAGAGGAATAAAGTGCATTCCACAGGAAGCTCTTTGATTCAAAGTTTTGGTGGAGCAGAAAGAACCATATCAGACAATTAAATAGATTGTTAGGTTGATTTTTTTTTTAGTCTTTAGGAGGAAGAATGATGAAGAACGTCAATATCAAAAGTTGGTGTGATTAGTAAAAGCTGAATCAATATCAGGTGAGAATGTATATTGCCTCTAGATTGTTATCTGATTTCAGACAAAAGAGTTGATGAAGAGTGAAAAGATTTTCAGACAAAAGAATTGATGAAGGGTGAAAATATGTTAAAGAGTAGGGGGGATGAAGAGAGGAAAATACAGGAAAGTTGAGGAGAGAGGGGATGGATTGGGTAAGAAGAAAATTCATTTTTGCGGCCTTTATATTCTAAACTTATTTAAAAGGTTTATTTTCTTTCAGTTAATGATATGAAATATAATGTGTTAAGGGATTTATAACACGAACATATGAAAATAAAAGGAGAGGAGCTGCTATATATTTGAAAACAGAATTAAAGGGAAAAAACAGATGAGAGGAATCAAAGCTTATTGCTCAGGTAAAAAGGATGAAATGCAGGTTTGATACTTGAGAACTTTCTATGAGAGTTGTAGCTAATGATAATAAAAAGATGAGAACATTCTGACTATTTATAGCTAATGATAATAAAAGTCTGCATTTTTTTACAAAACTTTGACAGATATCAAGTAATAACATGTGCCAAGAAATCTGTTCAGATGGATAAAAGTATGGAAATTGACAAAAAAGGGTGGAAGAAATTGATTTGAATGCAATGATCATTGTTAGTAGATATTTAACAGAGAATGTGGTATTTGTCCGCTAAACAGAGAATGTGGTATTTGTCCGCTAAGACTCTGCATACAAGTGCAGAGAAAAGTGGGTGGATTGTATCTAACTTTTTAGCTTTTTTGTAAGTGAACAAAAATGTTCAATCTCAAGAAGCTGAAATAAATGGAGTGAAGAAAAGATGGGAAAGACCCTTCTTCAGATGTAAAACAGAAGTGAGTTGAACAGTTACATATTATTACGTATGCTGAGTACGTAAAAGCTTTATAAAGCAGATATGCTAAATGAAATTTGTCTAATTAAACGTTTGAGCATAGACATAGGATAGGGAAATTTTCCTAACTTGCAGGTGTATAGGGTAGTTGCACTCACTTACAAGGATTGTGATTTCGCGAAATTACACAAAATTTTCGTTTTTTTGAAATTACGAAGAAAAAAAATTACATTTTTTGAGGGTTTTTTCGTAAATTTCGGGTTTTTTTCACAAATTTCATTTTTTTGTAAAAATACAAAAACCAACTACTAAAATTTACATTTTTTCAAAAAATTTTGAGGTTTTTTTGCAAATTTAGAGAGTTTTTTCTAATTATTTATTGATTTTTTAAACCACTCCCTAATTTCCTAATTAACATTTCTTCTACTAATTTATTGATTTTTTAAAACTAACCCAAGATTTTCTAATTATAGGTATTTTTATTTCATTTAATGTGTGTAATACATTTATTTACTTGCATCTTATTTTTCATATATTTAATATATCCACGAAATTCATTATACATATTTCATGTATCCTCGAAATTTTTCTTCACACGCCGAAATATTTCTTAAAATCAGGAAACCAAAATTAACTCAAAAAACGAAATCACAATCCTTGCTCACGTATGAAGACACTGATGAAAGCGAATGAGCTCGTACGATGCACGCTTTTGAAAGCTAGTAGTATGTAATGAACTTATTGATGTATCGTACTGGTTTAAAAACAAGCTTATAAGCAAAGAAATCAACAGGGGTTTTGTTCTTTTATTTACTGTATTCACTGTCACATTCTTCATAATAGAGACATTCCCTTACCTGGGGGCTGAGGTTTTGTACCCTCTGACTTAGTTAACATATATTCATTCAATATGAATAAATGCATAGCGTTGAGCTATTTCATGTGAACTACTGCAGAGATGTCATATTTCCAAATTGAGAAGAGAACAGAAACATGAGTTAAGAAGCGTACCACTCGGCTATTGCCACCATCGACATCAACTTTGTTTCCCAGCACCACAAATGGAAAATTTTCTGGGTCAGAAGGACTTGCCTGGACATTACAACACGTAGAAGTAAATAAATAAGTGGTCAGAACTTGGCCCTCAGTGAGGATGCACAAACTCTTCTGAGAAAGTGTCGAGCACGTGACACTCGTTTGTGATTTGCAATTTTATCCGACAGTAAAATGTAATGTATGTACCTAGTGTTTTGTTCTTTGCAATTTTATATAGAATCATATCTAATTTTTACTCTTTACATCATAGCTTTTATACATACAGTGTACACAAAATTGATAGCCGAAAGTATTCCCATGCCCCCAAATATTTTTCTTTTAAAAGCTTTTTCTTTATAGATTGACCATGTTCAACACTCATCACCTCTGAGTTTGAAAGGCATACCCAAATATGTGTAACCCATGGCCTCAGAAAGCCTGGTTTCAGTAGACTGTAAACAGGTATTACTATAAACAAATACCTGAATCAAAAACTCCTCTCGCCAATTGTTGAGGTTCTCAAATGACTTCATAACATTCACATCATACACGAGAACACAACAGTCCGCACCACGGTAAAATGCCACACCAAGGCTTTGGAATCTTTCTTGTCCAGCCGTATCCCATATCTGAACAGTAGAACTACATGTTAGCCTTCACAAAAATGTGGTTACATTACAGAAATTCACATTAAAAAATCTCAGGTTAATCAATAAATATTTGAGCCCTCTGTGATCTTAACAAGCTACTCAGTTTCTTTGCAAAAATACATCACCAATTGTAAGTTAATGAAAAAAAATTAAAGATCTCAGAATTCAGAGAGTAAGAGCCACTTGCATCAAACGAGAGAGAAAAAGGCCTGCAAATTATCATCTATTAAATCAAATCACAGAAAACCAATTGGACTCTCTTTCCTGCTTTTGTATCCAAACCAACCAGTAGACTACTAGTTATAGCCCAGGAAGCATGGAATAGAATACAGACAGGAACATGATACAGACAAGCGACAATGAGAAATATTAGAAGAATAGGACATGGACACTGCATGGAACATTCACGAACATACAATTTTATGAAAGGTGCCGAATCAATACAAAATAGCATAATGATAGAACATTTAACATTATGTGGACAAGTGTCCGAAGGGAATCCATGCCAACCACATGACACATGAGCCGCATCCAACACGTGCAACGAGTGTAATCCAACCAATACAGACGCAGTAACCCAAACAGAGTGTCCATGTTCCATTACGGTACATCTTTTGACCTTATCAAATTTCCCTAAAACAACTCTTATCCTAGGACTGATACTAGTAATCTGCAAACCCAGATTGGGCTAGATCTTGGAGTTAACTAATTGAAATTTCTGACCATTCTTGTAAGTATCACATACAAGCTCTAGTAGCACCTATATGGTAGCAATACTAACTACACTAGACTCCTTAATCAACTTTCCTTGTACTAACCAATACTCTGCAATCCTCACTCAGTTACTCCTTAAGAGCATCTGCAGTGAACCCCCAATTTAACAGACTTAAAAAGTTTGGATGATAAAAACTCCTAGAGTTGATCCAAAATTTAAAGGAAAAGCAATCAAAGATAACGGTATTTTTTTCTAATTTCCTCTAAAGCATGAGGAAAAATCATGTGTCGACGAAAGGTAAATCAACCCTCGAACCGAGGGTGGAAAAGGGTACCTGCCCTCTATTGCCAAGGATAAAAAGTTAACCTGGATTTCATTGCTTATTCTGGGTGATAACATTTGGGTGGTTAACCTTATAACTTAACCCTGTTTGATTACATATCATGGACGGGTCACTTTTGAATTAGACACACAGCCCCCCTCACATTCAGGGTAAAATGTTAGTTTGGCCCCTTTGTACTTTAGGTAAAATGTTATATTCCCTTTGGAAAATTTAAAGTGAAATAAGATGAGAGTCTAAAGCATAAATTTGTCTGCACAGACCATTATGCACATGCTGATTCACCCATAGCAAAAAAAGGAAAAAAGTTGTGACAAAAAATGTGAAACATCTTTACAACATAATAATCTAGATAGATATCAGATAAATCATGGTAAGATTGTCCAACATACCTGCAATGTGAAGAGTCTATCTTCAAACTGAACTTCTTTCGTCAGGAAATCAGCTCCAATGGTTGCTTTGTACTGATTACTAAACTTACGATTAACATATCTGAAGGAAATTTCGTTAAGGCAAATCACCAATCTCATTAGGCATCAAATTTGAACTCAAAAACAACATCTAAGAAGCTAAAATTCATTCAGGATAGATTCGTGAAAGGATACTGATTCATCAAAGATGTCTTGCCGACTCTGTCAAAAACATCAACAAAAAAATAGATTAATCAATAAAAATGGATGAAATCTATCTTAAATAATACAAGATGAGAGAGAGAGGAAATTCACCCGCTGTCACCGAGGATTATGACCTTGAGAAGCATTCGCCTTCGTGAAGCCATGAATTCGAAGATTGCTTGCTTTGGAATCTCTGGAAATATGAAATGAGACAGAAAAGGGCTCGCTCGGATTGGAAGATGGAGAAGAAAAAAATATGAGTAACGAAGGAGGGAGCGATTCGTGTAGAGACTCCTGGAGAGAGTTTTGAGGAGGGAGGTACGAGTATGACGAAACGAAAGACAGTTGTTTGTTCAGATTCCGATAATGCCCTATGCCACCATTAGTTAATTTATTCAGGGGTTAGGTGCCGCCACAGACCTTATACGACTATTGCTTGGTTATACGACTTCATAATTTTTTCTTAACAAAATCAAGCTCCAACGTCAATTGTCGAACAAATCTTTAATTTTATAGCCATGGGCTACGAAACCAATGTTCAATCTTAGCCTAACAAGCTCGGAGACTAACATCATTTAGGGGTCGGCACGGTCCAAATTCCCTTATTTTGAACATTGGGACCGAACCTAACTCGAACCGTTTGGAATGGTCTGGTTCCTACGGTTTCAAAATGAGAATCTTAATATATTCATGGTGTTGATTATTTGATTGTATTAATTCATATATCATGGACTAGACAAAGACTCAATCCTTCTTTCCCCATTGAGAGTTGCATAGAATTGACAAGAGAACTGGTGCTAATGTTACTGAAGCGACTGCAAATGGTTTATACCATTTTTCCTCAATGACAACTGCGTATAGTTAGTTTCCTAGGTAGATAAAGAGGCAACTATAGTTGGTGAAAGCTTCAACACTCTTGACAAGCTATCTAGAGATGAACATAAGTAATTTGCAA
This sequence comes from Berberis vulgaris, assembly GCA_963556465.1. Lineage (NCBI taxonomy): Eukaryota > Viridiplantae > Streptophyta > Magnoliopsida > Ranunculales > Berberidaceae > Berberis > Berberis vulgaris. Next base: position 77,274,680 of record OY747127.1, read on the forward strand.
CTGTGTTTCCCAGTAGATAGAAGAGTAAAACAAGCCAAATGAAGAGTACTATATAGCCTAGTACTGGATATCGCCTGCATACACAGTAGAAGAGCTGGAGATAGTCTATGTACCCTTTGGAATTACACCCTTCCCTGGACTTGACATACTCACACTTAGCTTTGTTATCATGATATCTCTGAATGTCATTGCAGGTTTTATCGTCATTGCATATTTTCCTCAAGTGGTCTCACATACATACATAGCTTTATCATGGTGAGCTTGTTGTCCTTGGTGTAATTTTCCTCAAATTGTATCCAAGTCCAAGCAAATTGTATCCAAGCTACAAATTCAGATTGTATCCAAGCAAGCAGCAAATTCACTCGCCTTGTCCATATCTTTTTATCAACAAATGTCATAAAGGAAAAATAATAATACCAATAACCCATTTTTTTCAGACAATTTTCTCTAAAATTGAGTTAAAATTAGTTAGAATACAAATACATTCTACGAAACAAAGAAAACATAACTAATTAAAAACATAACATTTAATTTTTTCATGACCATGAGAACATGCTTCCCAAATCTCTGTGAAGACTTCAACAATGACTCTATGATGATGAGAAGAGCTCAAAGAGAGGAAACACTGAAGAAGCTTTTCAAGATCTTGGTCGAAAACATCTGCTTTTAGACAATCGTCTCTACCATAGAAGTTCTGAAATCACTTTTAGGATCTTTGGAACGTTTCACCATTGCAAAGCTCTCTTCAACCTTCCCTTCTGAGGCTAATTGACTAATACTCATCTCAGAATTCCTTCTTGCAGCTCTTTTCCTACGCGAACTTCGCTTATTTCTCGACTCAGAAGAATCGGAAGAAAAGCTCTTAGAAGATAAAGAATTAGAGATAAAAAATGGTATGGATTAAAAGTTGGGAAATGTATTGAATTTGAGGGTTGAAGTTCATTTCCCATGATGGCATATTTGTAAATATAAAACATGTATAAGGGCAAAATTAATGAAAAACTTTTGAAAAAAGTTGGTGAAATGTACATGTGGCGGAGAGAGAAAATATTGTGTTTTGTTTTTAACAAAATGAAAATTATCATAACTACCTACATCGTTATCGGATTTTGGTAAAGTTAATATCGTTGAAATGTGTTTTTAAGATCTTTTCAACAAAATCAATGATCAACACGAGCGCTAAAATTTTAAAAATATATATTCTATAATTAAAAAACATATAAAGTATTTCGCGTTTTTATATTTTTCAAAGCAATGAGACGGGCCGATCATACCAGAAAAAATGAGTCGGGCATCTTAATGCACATTTAAACAAAACTCTAAACTTCATATTTTGGTGAATTCAAAGATTGGGGGAGAACTCGTTCTCGACGTTTAAATTTTTTCCCCGACTGATTCAAATTTGACTGAATAGACTTACACTTCAATACTGATTGAGAGCGAAAATGAGGATAGTGACGGAGGTGTTCAATACAAAATAATTAACAAAAATAAAATTATGTGGAGTGCCAACGGCACGGGGCATACTCTAGTACAAATACATTCTAAGAAACAAAGAAAACAGAACTAATTAAAAACATAACATTTAGTTTTTTCATGACCATGAGAACATGCTTCCCAAATCTCTGTGAAGACTTCAACAGTGACTCTATGATGATGAGAAAAGCTCAAAGAAAGGAAACACTGAAGAAGCTTTTCAAGATCTTGGTCGAAAACATCTGCTTTTCGACAATCGTCTCTACCATAGAAGTCCTGAAATCACTTTTAGGATCTTTGGAACGTTTCACCACTACAAAGCTCTCTTCAACCTTCCCTTCTGAGGCTAATTGACTAATACTCATCTCAGAATTCCTTCTTGCAGCTCTTTTCCTACGCGAACTTCGCTTATTTCTCGACTCAGAAGAATCGGAAGAAAAGCTCTTAGAAGAGAAAAATGTCTCAGTTTCATCCTCTGTCTCGTTTGCACTACTAAACCAGCCATTGTTGGTTTCTCTAGAGGAAGAAGTGAACACATACTTCTCATTCTTCTGAGTTTTCTTCACCTTCCTTGGTTTCTTCCTTCTTGTCTTCGAATCCAAACTATGATATTTAATGACTGAATTCAAAGGCGAAATGGGTGAAGCAAGAGGACATGTTCTTCTTCTTCTACAGATTCTTCTTCTTCGATCGAGATGGGGAATCAAACAAGTGATCTTCTTCTTCTACAGATTCTTCTTCGATCGAGATGCGAGTGCGGCTACAGAGAAGAGAGGGGAGGAGAAGACCGGAGGGGAAGAGATGCGGGTGCGGCTACAGAGAAGAGAGGGAATCATCTATGTTTCTCTTTCTAACTTCCTATCTAGGTTTAACTTGTAAATGTAATTTGAAACGGGTCCAACCCAGACCGTTTCTTTTTAAATAATTGGAACCGGGACCGGATCGTTTTATAACGGATATGAACCGATCCGGACCATATCTAAAAACACAAAATAAAAATTCGGACCGTTTAGAGCAAAACGGTCCCGTTCGATTTGAACCCGCGGATCCTCGACCCGTTTGCCCACCCCTAACATCATTGACCCGCACTACATAATTTTATTTGTTGGGTTATTTACCTTTTACTCCCATTAATTAAATTGAAATCTTACTTGAGTGTGTCATTAATTTTGTTTAGTCCATCTAACCTCCATTTTAAGCGTTGACCACTAAGTCAACTGCTTTGACTACTGGAATCAATTAGTTGATTCTAAATGTCGAGGAAATGGGCGAGGGAGGCTCCCTCGCACGTGCCCGAGCTTTGTTTCAAAAAAAAAAAAAAAAGCGGGAAAACTAAAACTTTCAAAACTTTAAAAACGCGACCTTTTTTCATTCTCTTTCTTCCCAAAACCTCACTTAAATCAAATCACCATCATTCTCAACCATCTATCTCCGCCGATTTCTCTGTTCTGATCTCCTCTGTTTCTGAAGCATGGGTTTAAAACCAGGGCGAAGAAGGAGCAACAACAGCAGCGGCAGCAGATGTGAATATGGACTCTGTTTGTACCTCTATTATGAATGTTTGTACCTTTGTTTGTTTGATGAAGATGAAGTCAATATGAATGTTTGTACCTCTGATTGTTTGTTTGTACCTCTATTATGAATGTTTGTACCTCTATTATATTGTGAATATCAGACCTCTGTTTTTACACATACACTTCAATATCAGACCTCTGTTTTTTCATTACCTATGCTGGGAGCTTTTCCTTATTACTTGTTCGACAATTTCTCCAAGACCAATGCAAACGGGGTTATCCATTGGATGGCCAGTCGTACAACTTTTCCTGTTATACCTATGTTGATTCTCGCCTTTGATATAGCTAATGAAATGTTCCAAGAGTTGCCAATCCCAAATAATGTACATCGTACACATGTAAAAAGTATCCAACTTCGGATGCACCTAGGATCCTTTTATCTGTTTGCTATGACTATAAACCAAAGCGTAGATGTGTGGCTAGTGAAGGAGTATGGTGTGAAGAAGTCATGGGCTAAATTATACAACATAAAGAGGAAATCATTGCTCCAACAATTAATAATGTTCCCCTTTACGATAGATTTCTTTAAAAATGGTGATGTTCATATATCGAAACCTCATAGAAAACTTTGTAAATATAATCTTGAGAGCCAAAGTTTTCAGCAACTTCAATTTCCTGGAGACGAGATGTCAGTTATTGCTTGAAGAAAGGATCACACCACATGAGTCAGATGTGAATATGTCAATATCAAACACACATTCTGGATGATCAAGATTGATATGTGTATGTGTATGTGTATGATGTGAATATGATCAATGAACACTGCATACACATATCAATCTTGATCATCCAGAATGTGTGTTTGATATTGACATATTCACATCTGATGCCGCAAGGTAAAAACAGAGGTCTGATATTCACAATATAATAGAGGTACAAGCATTCATAATAGAGGTACAAACAAACAAACAGAGGACAAACATTCATATTGACTTCATCTTCATCAAACAAACAGAGGTACAAACATTCATAACACTACACCAAAAATACCCATCAGCAACGGTTTTGAACCGTGGGGGTAACCCATTGTCATGGCTTAGAGCCGTGGGCTGTAGAGGCGTCGCTAAATTCCCATTAACGGCTACAAACCGTTGCAAAAATGTTAGCCACGGTTTTATACTCGAGGACGGTTGATGATTTAGCCACGGTTCTAAACCGTTGCCAAAATATTAGCCACGATTTTAAGCCGTGGCCAGGAATAGCCACGGCTTAAAACCGTTGCAAGTTATAGCCATGGTTGTAAGCTGTTGGAATATTTTTAGCCACGGTTTTAAGCCGTGGCCAGTACTAGCCACGGTTATAAGCTGTGGCAAGGCATGGCCATGGTTCTTAGCCATTGCAAAATTGTTAGCCACGGTTTTAAGCCGTGGCAAGTACTGTTCACGATTTTTTTTTTTTTTTGGTCACGGTGTAAAGCCAATGCAGTTCTACTGACAAAGATGCAATACAGGCAATGAAGAGAAATTACAGACTGAAGAACTTGTAATTGTAATTCTGGATTGATGACAGTAAATGGAATGGATTGTATTCAATAAGAAAGCTAATTCGAGATAGCTAATCTCCTGTAGAGCAAATGCTCAAGTGTACAATTTTCTTACAAATCAAATGAATCCCTTTTTCTCTCTTATGTTCTCTTATTTATAGTACTACATTTATTGACAACTAATCTAACAGAAATCCTTCCTAAAAAACATTACATGTAACAACATAGCACTCTGCAACATATAACAACCTGCTCCCTTTAGTAACAACACTTGTGTTAGCAGCCTGCATTCCATTCAGCAACAACAACAGTACTACTGTCATATCAGCAGCACTAGTTTAGCAATCAGCATGTCATTCAGCAGTATCACTAGTGTTCTTTATGTTGTTGTCTTTCTCCGGGAATAAGTATACTTTATAGGAGGTAAAATCCTATCAGAATACTGCTAAGATACATATGGCTTCAACCTAGCAAACACACATGTGGAGGACCATGGTGCAAGGGAATCAGATGAGCTTAGGTTTTAAATAAGAGTCCTATGCATTCTGCAAAACACTCTGTATCATGAACCTATATATATACATTAATGCAACTCCTGTTACTCAAAGGAATGTTGAAAATTTGGACAGTGAACCAAGAAGGTCCATTGTTCTCTGAAAACATAAACAAATAGAGTTCCACAAATGTAAAATGAGGCAGATAAATGCATACTTGATTTTGATTGTTCCCATCAAAACATTCACCAGCGGCATCTTCAATTCTTTCACTGGAGTATTCCATTTAAACCAAGTTATGTAAAGATCAAAAGCTGGGGAAACCAGTTCAGTGCAAATAAATAAATAAAAACTGAAAAGGTCTTGTCTGAATTCTTCATCTAATAAACTAGAGTAGCAACAAACCTGGATACCTTCATAGGTGCACGTGCAGTAGCTTTCAATAAAATGATGTGTACACTTAAATCAACAAGAACTGCATGGAACACATCAAAATTAACTGGGCAATATGAATGCAAGCCTAGAAGAGCCTTAGGTGGGATCCAAAATTCATGGATTGCAGCAGGGATGACATCTAGGGGACCCTGCACCCCAGACCTTTTGAAAAACAACAAAAGTTTCATATTTAGTACAAAGGGTTAAACAATAATTGTATTATTTACATTGTCAATCATGTACTAGTACGATGAATAGAGCGATTCAGCTCAATTGAACAAAGAAAAATGCATGATATATTACCCATCTACTTACCCGTTTTCCAATAGTGGAGCATATAGAAGTTCAAACTTCAAGATTACAGCAGATTTAGAGGGACCCTGCAAATTGAAGCACGTGTTAGTAGCCAGACTAACGTAACAAGTTTTAATCATCTAATGGCAATTACATGCATCCCAAGTCAGTGAAATTCATAAAACATGAGCAATGTTTTAAGCTCAAGATACAAAATTGACTACATAGATCACTGGAAGTGTTTAAGAAAAAAATGCACCTCATGTTTTCCAAGAGAGAGATCAAAAGAGACCATAACAGATAACAGGACATCCTGCCTTGCATATTTGATCCTAAAGGGCTGTGTATAAAAACTGTTGTCTGTATCACCAATCTTCCAAATCTCGAAGTTATCTTCAGATCCCAAATCAGGATCTGCATAAACCATCTAAGATGTCACTGTCTTATTGTAAGTGATGCATAAGACACATCAGTAAAATGTTAGTGGTGATAATGCTACAAGTTCAGTAAGGCCTGAAAAGACATATTTAAACACAATGACTTAATGACTTAATTGGGAAGAATCCTCACTGGTTAACTGGACCAACAATAGTCACATGCATGTACAAAAATATTCAATAGAGTAGAGATAAAATTTTATGCACTTGCGACTTGATATGAAGATACGGGTAAGTGCATGAAATATTATCAAGGCGTAAGTGCATAAAATTTTATCTCTACTCTATTGAATATTTTTGTACATGTGACTATTGTTGGTTCAGTTAATTACTAGATTGTGTTTGGTTGCAATGGAACATAGAAGTTTCTCAAGAATATTAATTTTCCAAGTTTTTGGTTGCAAAGAAAAGAAAAATCCTAGAAATTATCCAAGCACAACAACCACAGTTGATGAAATCAGATATTCACTACTACTCTTTCCAATGACTAAACAACCTTTCTCACCACCAATCATACAAGAAGCACAAAAATGTAGTTGTCATTCAACTTGCTTCATAGGGGCAATATATGATTTTTCTACCACAAAGCATAGGGTGCATAAGATCTACTTCAGAAACATGCAACAACTTTTTTTCTTGCATAACCTCATAATATCCTCAGCTACCAAAGCTTGCTTAGTAGCAAATTTCTTGCAATCAGATGATGCTGATCATACACACCACATTAGTTGCAAGTTCCCTCAAAGGTAATCTTTCTCTTTCCTTGTACAACCTAAGTGTGAGGTTTAGTAAGAAGAATTAGCAAATTTCACACAATCAATCATGGTTCCAATTTCCAGCTTTGTGTATTGGGCATTTACCATCAGCAAATGTAAAATATATATTGTTTCAACACTGTTGGTGCAGCTAAGCCGCGAGGCATTGCTTATATGCTCTCAACTTCCAATCTCCCTAGAGAACACCCCCCCCCCCCCCCCCCCCCCAAAAAAAATAAATAAACATAGGCAACGAGTATAATTCTTTTCCTCCTAAAAAGGAAATTATAAACCAAGTAGCATAGATGTCCTACCTTGGACCATGCGTAAAAGTGCAGTGATGTAAGTTTTCCAAAGTTAGGTTGGTCCATGTTAGGTTTGCTACTTCTATTCATGATGAATATGGGGAAGCCACTTGCATACAGGGAGCATGCATCTTTTGAACAAACAATGCTACATCCTTATAACATTTGAAAGGGAAAAAAAAAAAAGTAAAAACAATTCAAACATAATAGCGTGCACATAAAGTATAAAAACAAATAAATTACAAAAGCACATAGCCACAAACTATGAAATCAATATGATTGATTGAAATCAGCATGATCCAAAAAAATACCTTAAAAAGCATATAAGGTGCTATATTTGCAGAAATCACTAGGATTGTTGAAATGAACTTCACATAACACTCACTTTCAGGCCAAAGAAAGAGTATATAATAATCTGCAATTGCAAGTAATTCAATGGTTATTTTTTGCCACTAATTCTAATAAAAAGTCTAAATTTCATAATAAAAAAATGTGACTATTTTGACAATATCCCCTTTACAGCATTGGAGATCATAATATGTTCCCCTGCAACCACAAAAGGAACAATTATGAAAGAATGATTTTTCTCTACATAATTTGAAATGTTTATCTGAAAAATAGTTAGAAAATTCATATACTGTTTTTTTTCAAATCAATGATCAGCATACTGACCTGTATGCTTGAATCTATAAGCACACGAGATAGAAGATAAACAGTCAAGGTTATATCACCAGTCTATCTCATTAGTCTGCTAGTTTAACAGATCCCTGCTAACTTGAATGACGGGTGAAGTATCAAGATATGGCATTTTGATATAGGTTCCAAGCCCTTGATGCACATACTTCCTTGTTCGCCTGATGTATTTCAAATATCTAAAAAAACCTGTCTAATTTTCATAAAACTATTATCTCAGGATTTACCACATCTCAGGATGAATAGGCCAAACCTGTCTATTAACCATTCTTTTAATTTTTCTTAGTTTTCATCAAGGTCTTTTCTTTGTCATGCTACTGCTGTCTAATTTCTTCTACCTTAGAAGCCAATGATTGTTTAGTTATAAACAACTGTTGTATCTTGTTTTGAATCCTTTTTCGATTGTTATATATTGTAACAGGAATTACTTTATCTACAGGTACAGTGTCACCTTGCTTTCTTGGTGAGAGCTAGCAGAAATAACTCCATCAGTTACTAATCTTGTCATTAGTTATCTTACTACTGACACAAACTATCCATTAGGAGATCAAAAGGTCTGAGCTAGCAGTAATAGCTCAATGAATCTTGCATAAGCATGTGTTTCACTGTAATTAGTACAAGTGTTCCACAAAAGCACTCAGTCATTGCCATAAAAGGAAAACACCATAGCAAACAAAAGAATGGTGGAATCATTTATCTCTTCCAAGGATAATTATATATTTTATTGATATATATTCCCTAGAAGCAAAGCAGTTATATGGTTGAGCCTTTGGTCGCACTTGTCCTTTTGAAACGCCGTACTAAAGAACGTCAGCTGTAAAATAGAATAGGATGGTAAAGTTGAAACAGAGAACAAACACTATCTTTGTAGGGATGGTTACTATTCCTCCTCGATGGGAAAATCATTCCTAGCAACTTAAGGAACCAAATATTTATACTTACAGAGAGGATCTTCAAGAAACTTTTGATTATTGGTTCCAACATCTAGCATCACTGGAAGTATCTACAATAAAAATAACAGTAAACTGAGAGTACTTGTAATGGTATAATGGTATATGCAACAGTATTCGAAAGCTGAAAGACATAATATATTGAAGAGAAATAAAGATAGGGTATATACTTTGCGTGGGTTCACGCCGGCTGCAGCAACATATTTATCGAGTTTCCCGATGGGCATTCCAATTCCCTGAACTCCAAGATCCCCAAGTCCAAGAATGCGGCTTCCGTCTGTCACCACTATCAGTTCAACCTGTAACAAATGGAAGATAAACCAAAAATGTGAAAAGTATTAAAGAGTGCATACAATAACTGTTCTCATTATGTAACAGTCAGTCCCAGAAAATTCATCAACATTCATAAAGGAATGATGATATTGTGGCAGAAGCAAACAAAAATCTAAATAAAAACTAGAAATCAAACAACGTCAACTGAAATAACATTCCTTATTAAATTTATATTTTATTTCATCTTATATGAAGTAAAAGTTTTTTTCCCTCCACAAAAGTCTTACTCATACATTTGTCCTAAGACTATCTAGATTTAGACTAAGAGCGTAAAAAAGAAACTTATAAAATCACCTTATGATGCAATAACCTATGCTCAAGGGAACTTGGAATTTTAGTTCACAAATTCCTCAACTCTTGAGTGAATTAAAAGTGAGACAAGCTCACACTTTATGTAAGAACATTTTAAGAATAGATGTTATTATGAAAGAGCAGTGAAACAGTCCTAGCAAGTTACATGTTAATGTGATTCCAATTCCAAGTACTAAGAAACTAAAAACCAGGTCACAAAATTAGCTTCCATGAAGTGAACAGTACATGAAATCCGTACAAAGAACAAACCTCCAAGAGCAAACTAGAACAACTAATCCTCTTGACCCCTTACTAACCTGTTCAGATGGCCAGTTATAGGTCATGGACATCATCTTTCCTTTATCCTTTGCACTGAAATACATCCCACGTGGGCGTTTAAATAAGCCTCCGTAGTTTTGACATACCAACCCCACAGTCGGATTGTATATTATTGGAGCAAAATTTTCAATAAGGACCTGGAGAAACCAAGTAAAGGGATTAGTTTAAGCTGATGAAATTCCAAAAGTCTAATGAAGTTTTAAGCTTTTATCTAGCAAACTTACTTTGTAATATAGTGTCTCGTTCTTGTCATGCAATCTGTTCAGGACTCTCCATTGCGCTAATGATAATACCTCATCTGGTTGGTATAGAGTATTCTTCACCTCTAACTGGTATGACTCCACTACAATTTGAAACAATAAAAAATTCACCTTAAATCAATTGCCTTAAAAACTACTACATTGTTATAGATAACAAAATTTTGACAGTGGTGAAACTCATGAACCATGATCAAGTTCAGAACTTTATTTTACACATTCAGAACTTTAATAGCAACATACAAAAAGCCCCAATTTCACATAAACATCCAATCATTTTTTTTTATTATTTTTTTTTTATCATGAAGTTGAACAATAGCCAAAACCAAATCAAATCCCTCAACCATGCAAACCCTAAATTTCTCAACTAAGATAAGCCGCAAATCAAACTATTCAAAACCCTAATTTACACAAGTAAATAAGCAAACAATTATTAAACCCAACTGAAACAAAATCCTCAAAACCTCAACCTTCAAAGACACCAAATCTCTACATTGAAAACCCCTAAAACCAACTATGAAATAAACATATCACCTCATTGTGCTAAACACAAACAACAAGCAACCAAATAGTCCATTTCAAAATACTGAAACAAATCAACAACCATATGTACTGAACCCCAAATGAACAAACCCCTCAAAACCCGAAACTTCTCAACCACCAAAATCCCCAAATCTGATAGTCTTCCTTCCAAAATCCCAACTTTCTGCAGAATGAACAAAACCCCACCATTTCTAACTCGTCAATAACCACAAGTCTGAAACCCCATTAATTCAAAACCGCTAAACCCATCAAAACCCAAAGCTTCCTAACCACTGAAATCCCCAAATCTGACCTTCAAAATCTCAACTTTCCGCATATTGAACAAAACCCAACATCTCTAACTCATCAATAACCACAATTCTGAAACCCCATTTATTCAAAATCAATAAACTCATCAAAACCCAAACCTTCCTAATCACTTAAACCCCAAATCTGACTAACATCCCTTCAAACTTGAAACACATAAAAATCAGAAATTGAATAACACCCAACATTTCTAACCACAAATCCAAATACCCCTTTGCTTCAAAACCCCGGACACTTCATCTACCAATCAAACTAAACGAATCAAACAACCAGAACAATAAACAAACATTCTTTATTTGTTACCTGATGAACACTTGAACAAAAATTTCTCCTTACTTTTTCCTTGCGAACTCACTCACGAAACTCACCTCGCCAGCTTGAACAAAACACCTCGCGAAACTCACCAACACTTGAACAAAACACCTCGCCAGCTTCTTTTGTTCAATTTTTTTCGCCAAAGCGCGAAATTGCTCCCTCCAAAGTGCGAAACAAATTTTCGCCAAAGCGCAAAACTCACGTGACAAGCAAAAGCTTATAGCCACGGTTTTAAACCGTTGACAATTAGCCACGGTTTTTTGCCGTGGCAACCATTTTTTTAGCCACGGTTTTTGGCCGTGGCAATCCTTTTTTTAGCCACGGTTTTAAACCGTTGGCGTTACAGCCACGATTTTTTGCTGTGGCAAATTAACCAACGGTTTATAGCCGTGGCCATCTCCCCATAGCTAAACAAGCCTTTTGGTGTAGTGTAATAGAGGTACAAACAGAGTCCATATTCACATCTGCTGCCGCTGCTGTTGTTGCTCCTTCTTCACCCTAGTTTTAAACCCATGCTTCAAAAACAGAGGAGACCAGAACAGAGAGATCGGCGGAGAGAGATGGTTGAGAATGAAGGTGATTTGATTTAAGTGAGGTTTTGGGAAGAAATAGAATGAAAAAAGGCCGCGTTTTTAAAGTTTTGAAAGTTTTAGTTTTCCCCTTTTTTTTTTTCTTTTTTTTTTGAAACGAAGCTCTGGCAAGTGCGAGGGAGCCCATTTCCTCGACATTTAGAATCACCCTTTGCGAATTTCTGATATATCCTTATGCATTGTTTTAAAAAGCGATTTTGTCACTTTTACACTGATTTCTAAATTATATCAGATTTGTTCCAGATCTTGAAAGCATCCTTGAAATCAACCCCCATGATGTTATAAACCTAAAAAGGTGGTTCGTGCAGGTGTGAGCCGTTTCAGAGAATAAAAAAAGAAGAAGAGAAAGAGAAGAGGACTTTGTTTGCTTCAGCCGATCATTCAAGAACAGCTACAAAACTATTTCGCCTATGAAGAACAACTCAAGAACTCAATAGATCATCGAGAACGATTGAGAAACTTTTCAATCGTCGAAAACAAATGAGAAGCTACTTTCAAAAACAACTCAGCAACTCAATCGATCACCAAGAACAACTAAGAAACCAATTCGATCATCAAGGTCAGTTGTTCACTCCTCATTTATTTAGCTTTCTCTCCTCTTCTACTTTGATTTCTCTCTTCTTCTATCAACTCTTTGTATGTCGATTTTTTTTTCTTTTTTTTTTTTGGGTTGATTCTATCAACTCATCTGATCATTCACCCATTTTGTTGATAGAAGAAGAACGACTGAAGGAGGGTGTTGGGCGGGTCCTGTAGGACGGCTGCTTGTTGTTCATCTATCATCAGTTTGTTTGGTTGTTGTTGTCGCTGATTCTAGAGTATGAAACCAAGTATGTATCCAAGTACGAAACTTTATTGGATCTTTGTTTCAATCTATTCAACCCAAAAGGTCTTTTATTAAGCGCAAATTCTACGCTGCCTGGATGGTCGCGGCTACCTTGACAAAAAAAAAAGTCTTCCCACCTTTCTCTCCCTCCCTACAAAAGGTCTTGTTCAAAATTGTCCCTCTCCATTAACCTCTCATCATCTCCTCTTTCACACAAAAACATAGAAACAGAGCAAACAAAAATGAATCTCTCCTGTTTTTCAGTCCTCTTCTTCTTCTTCTTCAACACTTCCTCTGCTCAAAGCCAAGTTTGTAAACATGAAGTTCTCTTATGGAGTTCTAATCGTCCTGTTGTTCTCCTCAGGTACAATATTGATTGGTTCATAACTAGATGATAAACTAAAAGTAAACTTGATTTTTCTTTTGTTGTAGCTACTTGTGGATGGCATGATAAAAAATGGAAATACAATGGAAATGATGGAGCTAGAAAAGCCAAGCAACAATGGAAGGTGTCTTTTAGTGATGGATCCAGCCAGTTGTAATCTCTCATCTTGCAAGCAACATTGTTTCCAAGTGAAGAATGGAAATGGAGTTTGTGTTGCCAATGTTCAACAAGGTTACCAATGTGTTTGTTATTACAATTGTTAAAGAGTTTTGGTTTTGGAGAGAGAGAGAGAGAGAGAGAGTTGTTTGCATGATTCATGGACCTAAGTAGAGTTCATGAACAAGCTAGATCATCTTCCTTACTATGTAAAAGTTCATAAGAAGTTATGAAACAATCAAACACAACATATGTTTCTGTTGTTTTCATTGGACACAGAGTCCTCCTTTTACATGCCGAAAAGGGAAAGCAAAAAACAAGAAGTGAAAATACAAAGAAAAAAATCCTACAAAATCAAATAAACATTCGACAAAAGCCCAAAACCTCATCAGCATCATCATCAGACACTCGAATGGATGGAGAAGTGATCAAGCCCCTCTCACCTCATCTGCAATTCTCTCCACCACACCCTCCACACTCTCCCCTGCCTCTTCCACTCTCTCCTTCGCCTTCCCCAACACCTCAACAATCCTATGCTTACATTTCCCCAACGCGTCGTAAATCAACTCTCTGGGAAGAACAGACCCAGTTTGCTCGAACTTATCTTTCGCATCCTCGAACACCCCACTCGCCATCGACCTATCCGACTTGTCATGCAACCCATACGTCTCCGGAGACGGCGGAGTTGAAGCTTTCGCATGTTGGGTATCTCCAGGAACCTCCTTCACATACTCTTATCACTATAATTCTCTCTCTTTCATGGTGTTGTTGCTGCTCCTTCGGTGGTCTCTACTTCTGTTCCGGTTGCGGCAAAAACAACCTCGCGGCAGCTAAGGATGAGATCACAAGACACAGGGCTAAAGCGTTCATCATCTTCTCTAATATCTCTCTGTAAATCGATCGATCGATCGAAAGTGTAAAAACAGAGCAAAGAGAGTGGAACAGTGTGTTTTATAGAGAAGAGTTGACAGTGAGTGTAAGCTTTGAGCAGAGGAAATGTTGAGGAAGAAGAAGACTGAAAAACAGGAGAGCTCCATTTTTGTTTGCTCTGTTTCTATGTTTTTGTGTGAAAGAGTAGACGAGGAGAGGTTAATGGAGAGGGGCAATTTTGAACAAGACCTTTTGTAGGGAGGGAGAGAAGGTGGGAAGACTACCTTTTTTTTTTTTGGTCAAGGTAGCCACCAGGCAGCGTAGAACTGCTCTTTATTAAGATTTAGGACAGTGAGCAAGGAATCATAAAGTAACTCCTTTAAAATTGTGATTGGTGTAGACTGATGAGATTCAAATTAGCTATTAGCTTACAGTAAGTATGGACTCTGTGGCCAAAGGAGTAATGGTCGAGTGGTTAAGGCCTTGTGGGATTTATCCCCAAGTCCTTGCTTTGAAACCCTCCGGTGGCATAATTTCTTTCGGGGTGATGTTGGCCTATAGGCGGCACCTCGGGGAATAGGTTACGGATCCTATCAAACACCGGCTCACCTTCCAAAAAAAAAAAAAAAAAGTATGGACTCTGTGTAGAGCATCCATTAGTAGACTAGTTACATTCATTATCAATAACAACTTGTAATATTTTATTTTACATTGCCAATTGTTGAATTAGATGCGGCTGATCTGTTTTGCTACTTGCTGCTATTGCTGGGTGCTTACTGCTGTTGTTGGCTGTTTTGCTGGATGTAAGCTTCTTCTTCACTACAAAAAGAAATTCAGATTTTCAAAATTCTTTATATTCTTTTGTTCTCTCATGTTAAACAAAATATACATGTTATTCTTGCATCGATGATTACTTCTTTTGTTTTTTTATTTGTTTGTATTTTGTTATATTTTTATCACTTTTTTATTAAAAAAAAGCCTCGCTTCACCTTGGTATGCCTTTGAGGTTTAAAAACGTTTTTTAAAACAATGCCCTTATGTGCCAACCACATGATGGGTACCAAACATGAATTGTTAATACTATGGATACCAAACGGTAAAATTTGGCTTTTAATATGTTTCTCTCTTCCTCCCGCATCTCTTTGTTTCGCAACTGTTGGTCGCCCCTTCTTTTTCCCTTTCTCTTTGTGTCTATTTTACAATGGCATAAAAAGTGAATGTTGCATCTCAAATGTATCACTTGTTCAATACGTTGTCCTGAGACGAGATTTGACGATTAATGGCCACTTTGCAGTTTTGTCACACAAGGATGTCATGCGACCGTTTTGGCGATTTGGTGTCATAAGGATGATAAGAATACGGTGGATTATTGCTCCCCTGAGAACATTAATTCAATGCACAAGGTATGTTTGGTCTTTTGTCTCTATGATTGGGGATTGATGAAGTGGTGTGGGATTGATGAAAAGGGATTTGAAGTTTGAATGTGATTTAGTGAGCAAAGGGATTTGAGTTTGGCCCCTCACATTGGATTTTTAGCATTTCTTCAAGTGATTAAGTGAAAAGTAAGTTATTTTATGGGATTGATGAAAAAGATTTGAAATTTGAATGTGAAATGATGAATACCCATTTCACAAGACTCAATTTTTATCATCCCAATTTGAAGGGGTTTGAACTTTGAAGTTTAAATCTAAATGATTAATGCCCATTTTGCAAAAATCGATCTGTGATTCTAAGGGTGTTGCAATACTGAATTTTTATCATCCCAATTTGAAGGGGTTTGAAGTTTGAATCTAAATGACGAATGTCCATGTCGCAAAAATCCATTTTTGATTCTAAGGATGTTGCAAAGTTACAACCTTTTTTTTATGAAAACCAACATTTTGGTGAATGCACATTTTGCAATAGTCAATCTTTGATTCACTATTATGATTTGACGTTGAAATTTGAAGAGTGTATTGTGATTTGTACGAACGTATCCAACCTCAAAGAGATGATTTCAAGTAATTCAAGATTCTAAACTTGTCATGTGGTTTTGCATTTCATTGTGATTACTAATGAATGATAGGTGGGATTAGGGACCGATGCGCATGAAGTAATTGGATTTTTGTTTGGTTTTGTAGGTTACTTTGGAAGTCAAGGGAGAAACACAAATCAAGAACCTATCTGAAAGCTTACAGCCAGTAGCATAAACTGTGGATTGAGCAACCAGATAACACTCCCACTTGCATCGCTACAAAGCCGTATCCAAAGTACGTCGTTTCGTCATTCTTCAAGAAGCTAAAGCTACAAGTTAATGGATTCTACGAATGTAAGAGGTCCTTATGTATTGGGTTCATAAGAAATAGAACCCCATTGTTGTTTGGACAATTGCAGAGACTTTACCCATTTTTTGTTAATAAGAGAATATATTTGATTTGCTTGTCTTTCTTTGAATACTCATAATGAACTCTTCAATCTACGATCATCCATTTTACATATGTTGCCCATACTAATCTTGCTAGTGTACGAAAAATGTACTTGCACTCACAAATAGTACTTGAGATGCTGCAACAAACGTCTGAAAGCATGCTAGGTTCATAAAGATTGCTAGCACTCATCCTGGTAATAAAGAAGCCCTGAAGAATGTTGGGTTAATGGCTTAGTGATCCATGAATAGAATAGTTCACCATGGTAGTCTTTGAGACATTTTTTTACTATCAAATGCTGCATTTGATTCACTTGGTGAGATGTGCATAATCAGTTCCAATTCTAAGTGCACTGTGTTAAAAAAAATTGTGAAAAAAAAGCTTCTTGAATTGAGGATGACGGGGAGATTTTCATGATGTTGGCAATCAAGGATAGATTAGGGTGGGTAGAGTAGCAGATTGTTTAAGGGTGATCAACAATGTTTATTTTTATGCGACAACTTATATTGTTCGCAATTACGATTACAACTGAGTTTGTTATGAAATTCTTCAATTTTCATTAATTATTTGATCTATTGTGATTGTATATTTTGATTGATTCGGAAAATAAAAAGCGCAATAAAGTTGTGATTCTTAAACTACTAGTGAGGCAGATTAGTCATTATTTTGAGGTTATGCAACAAATTAAGAAAGAATGAGCAATGGACAATCAACAACTTAACAGAGATGGGAGAGGAAGAGAGACAGATTAGAAGCCAATTTTACCATTTGACACTCACAATATTCTAGCAATTCTTGTTTGGTACCGATCACGTGCTTGGCACGTGAGGGTATTTCAAGAATTTGCAAATAATTAATGGATTCTAGTAGTCAAAGCAGTTGACTTAATGTCAACACTTAAAATAGGGGTTAGACGGAATAAACAAAATTAATGGCACCCAAGTAAGGTTTTACCTAAATTAATTGGGAGCTAAAAGGTAAATAATCTTTTTTTTTTTTTCTTTTTCAATTGTTGGTGTTCAAAACAGTTTTTGAGTGGCATAGAACAAGAGAGCAACAAAAAGTTGTGGGGGAAAAAAAAAGATTTGCTACGGTTTTGATCAAATAACATTTGTTTTGCTTCAAATAAGTTGAAAAAATTGGGAGAGGGAATTGAGAGAAAGATGAGGGCCTAAATTGCAAGGAAAAAACAAATTTATTTACTGTTTTCATCATGAGAGCGTACATTTATTTTTATTTATTTATTTATTTTTGTTAAAGGCCATGGGCCATAATCATAAAATAAAACTAATAGCTATTACAATCAAGTCTGTCGGCTTCTGACGCTAAGGCGATGAGCCTTATCATTAAGGTCTCTAGGTGTATATTTACGTTGCCAAAAAGGAAGCATAAGAAGCAGACATTTATTATTACAAATAACAGGGCGTCAGACCCAATGCATAGTAGAAAATTGCTGAGAATCATCATCCTGGATGAGGTTAAGAATGGTCGTCGAGTCTACAAAAAGAAGTCTCGTCCTCTATCCCAGAGCCTGAATGAGAAACAAGGCTGCTTCAGCTGCGTATCCTTTTGCCATCGTGCTGTTAGAAACTTTGTTGCCTATCTGACATGTTACAGAAGCCATAACATTTTCAGCAATGTCAGTTGATGAAACTCCAACGCCCCCCCTGTTTTGTAGACTCAAAGAAACAAGAATCAAATGTGACAATAGTCGTATGTCTATCAAGGTAAAGTGGAAGTGGTTGCAAGTGGTTTGCTTTGAGATTAAGTATGTGGGTGTGGGCTGATTGAATTGGGCATGGACAAGCCCAGATGGTGAAGATACTAGAACATGAAAAGAGACCCCTGAGGTTAGGGCCAGCTCGATAGAGGAGCGGGATGCAAGTTGTTTGTCAGTTATGGCTGTGTCTAGGATTTCAAGTGAAAATCATAACTTAAATCAAATTGATCTGTTTGATTCTAGAGCCAATATGGCATACATATTATGCAAACTTCTGAAAAAGAACGTAATTATATATTTGCATTATTCTTATAGGAGCTACAATGGGAATTTCCTTGGATTCATGATTCCTCAAATCAATCTTCCAAACTACGGTTCATTAGCATTAGCCAATTAAAAGTGAAAGTTCTAATCTTTCGTTCCTAGTTCTCTAATTTTTTAAAATATTTTCTCTAGCATTCTAGTTCACTATTTACCCCAATTCCTATTCAACGAATTAAAAATAAATAAAAACTATTTTAAGCCCATAATTAATTGGCACTGGCAGTGACTGTTTCACACTACCTAAAGTGTTGTCCTACACCACCATATCAATATTTTCTCTTTCACACTAACTACTTTATTTCCTACACCATCACTTATCTCTCATACCATCAATAAAAACTCAAAATTTAAAATTTTCTCTATCCTCTCCTCCACCCTCTTCATATTTTCTTCTTCTCCTCCCTCCCTCTCTTCTCCATTAGACACCACCATCACCCCACCATTATCACCACCACCCCGCCACTCCACTTCTCTCTCTCCCGCCACCGCCACCTCACTCACCCTCTTTATTTCTGAAAGCAGGGTACTATCCCTGACTTTGGTTTAATTTAAACGTTCAATTGAGATCGATTCTTAAGCTCATCAAAACATTTGTACTACTCTTAGTAATCTAAATAAAATAATTTGAATGAATTAAAACGTTGTGAATTGAGCAACTTATGGTCATTTTACTAAACTCACTCAAAATTGTCAACAAAATAGATATTATCCCTGATTTCGGCCAATTGATGCTCTCAATTGAGACCGATTCTCAATAGCATCAAAACATAACAATTGTAGTACTCTGAGTTACCTAATAAACATAATTTGAATCCACTACAAAAAAATGGCAATTTAGCGGCTGCAATTTAGTGACGGTTTGTAACAACCGCCGCTAAATACTTTATTTAACGACGGTTATTTAACCGTCGCCGAATATTGTTGTTTAACGACAGTTTTAGTTAAGTGCGACGTTTTAAACCGTCGTTATAAATAAAACAATAATTTTTTTAAAGCAAACTCGCGAGTCAGGCATAGTTCTGAGCCCAGCTATATCCTTAATTTCCCGTCCCTCCCCCACCTCTCAACCCCTCCACCAAATCCTCTCCCCTCCCCAAACCCTAACCCCCAGCGACGACGATGACTCCTTCCACATCCCCTCCACTCTCTGCCTCTCTGACGCCTACCTCCTCGACCGTCTCATCCAACATCTCAACGATGACGACGCCCCTCTCCACTTTTCAGAGATTCTCTTCGTAACTACATATATTCCACTCGATTCTTTTCTTGAATCGAACAAGGCAAGAGCCTCCGATCGATAAACCCTAATAGTCCCTTTTTACTCACATTTGTCGATTTTTTTCTCGAAAAGTAATCTAGGGTTTCATCTCTCTTTGACGAGTAGGAGTTTATATTATAGCAATTGTTTGTTTTTCTAGCCTGCGTTGTCGATTGGGAACGTTGGACAACTTGCGATTGATCTATTGGTGTCTACGAGTAGAGCTGAACGAATTGGGTTTCTTGATGATCCTATTGTTTTTCCTTGCACCGGAAACGATGCTTACAAACCTGTTCTGCAAGGCGTTCTTGCTTTGCCACTTGAACGTATTATTTAGTTATTTGAGTTCTTCTCCATTTTTCTTCAAAGTTTTCCTTTTTCAATAATCTGACTCTGAATGACTCACAAGTAACATTAGATTGAAACTCATTTGATTGTTCGGTGAGGTTTAGTGTGCATAATAGGATTTTTTTGATACTTCATACTTGTATTTTTTGGCCTAGCTTTAGTGTGCCCCATTAATTGCTAATTTTCCTTATGAAATGAAATACTCTTGTTTTGCTGATCAATATATATATATGCCAGTTACTTGAGTTTTATATATTTTAAGATAGAACTGTTTTTTGAGTTCAAAAGGTTGACAGGGAATGATGGTTGAGTTTGCCAAAAATTTAGCCAATTTTACAACTGCAAGTGATAAGAAGCATGTTGTTGTGCTTTCTAGCTTAGATTCAGGATGGAGGCAAAAAATTAATGTCTCTAGGTAATACTGTGAGTACCATCCTGAACAGCTCACAGTATTCCATCCTGTAAGTTATTAGCTTAGATTTTGTAAGTTAGATTACATCCTATAAGTTAATAACTTAGATTCTATCCTATAAGTTATTAATTCTTATAGGATTTACAGAATCTTAAGCTTTCAACAACTATTCCATCCTGAACAGCTCATCTCTGGAAAGGAAGATGCTGCTAATAACTTTGCCAGGGGACATTACACTGGTAAAAATGTGTTTCCACTAGTCTTTTGAAATCATCCCTGCATTTGTTAAAATTGATTTGATTAACTTGGTTTTGTGTCATATGTTACAGTGGGGAAGGAATACGACTTTATTTGAGACTGATGTTTCTCTGGTGGGTTCTGAATTGTTGCAATTTGTTCTTGCAACACAATTCACTGGCTTAAGTGGCAAAATTCAATTAGTGAATGGGCAACTGCATTCATCTTCTTCTTTTGAGATTATAAATTTGAGGAAAAGATCTTATAGAATTGGATATTGGACACCAACAGGCGGTTTTTCTCAGAGTGGGCTCAAAACTCACATTGATGAAACAAGCTGGCAGCGAGAAGAACCTAAGTGATGTTATCTGGCCTGGAAGATCCTTGGATATTCCATTTGCTAGGATTTCGAGAGTAAGTAGGAATCCCAGTTAAAGCTGGCTTTCTTGAGTTCATGAATGTGACTCACATTAATAATTCAGTAGTTGTGAGTGGCTTCTCGAAAGCTGTATTTGAGGAAGTGATGAAGAAGTTCAGATATCAGTATGATTATGAACCATATGAAAATGCATCAGCAACTTACTCTGATCTTACTTACCGAGTATTCCTGAAGGTGAGCTATAAATCACTTTTCATATTTGTATGAACTTTAGTGTTGCAAAGAAGCTCGAGTAGTAGTATAACACAGTTGCCATAGAGGCATCCAGCCTCTATTGTCGACTCAGGCTTAGGAGTATGCTTGAAAGGTTAAGCGTCAACTTAATTTGTTTTCTGGTAAGAATATGTCAGATAGTTCTTGTCTCAGTCTACTTTTTGTATATCCCTTCTTTTTTTTCTTCTGCCTTACCCCTTTGAGAGTCACATACTCAAGATCTTCTTAAAGAGCAAGATAGATCATCATCTGATGATTAGAATCATCACTTTAACACATTCATTATTCTCATACCACATACCATCATGAGGTCTTATTGCTAAATGCTAACTTCTTTTCTATTCTTAAAAAGCAGAAGTATGATGTTGTCGTTGGGGATGTTACTATCCGTGCTGATAGAGCTGAATTTGTCAGTTTCACACCAACGTATTCAGTTCCTGGAATTCGCATGATTGTCCCAGCAAAGAAGGATCAGTTTACTCAGAGTCTGTGGTGGTTCTTAGAGCCACTCAAAGAGAAACTATGGTTTACTACTCTTGGATTCTTTCTGTGGAAAGGGATATTTGTCTGGATATTTGAGCACAGAATAAACCCGGAATTTCAAGGAACATTTTCACAACAAGTGGGGAAGATACTCTCTTTTTCATTTTCTACATTTGTGTTTGCTAATCGTAAGTGTTCATATCTCACTTTTATATTGTACTGTTAATGACTACGGAGAACATCTTATGATTGGTTCTCATAAATTAGAGGTCATTGCGTATTTGGAAGTTGAACCATGAAAGTAATCTTTGTTTAGTCTTGGAAGCTTTTATTCTCTTTATAATCAGTAAAAATATTCTGTACTGGTTTATGCAATATATATGTATGTATTGCAGATGCTTTATCTTGTATACGAGGATACTTACATACTTGCTTGTGTGTTATAGGAGAAAGGCTTGAAAGCAACTACTCTAGATTCATAATTAACATGTGGATGTTTGCTGTATTCATACTTGTGACAAGTTACGCGGCAAACCTGACTTCCATGTTAGCATTTGCAAATCTGAAACCAACTATTTCAGATTTAAGATATCTGCAGATGAATGGACATGTAGTTGGTTACCAAAATGGATCATTTGTAGCTGATTTCTTGAAGAATAATTGGGAATTCAGTGAGAAACAACTCAAAAGCCTTTCTACGGCGGAGGAGTATGCTAATGCTCTATCACTAGGAACCGACAATGGAGGAGTTTCTGCAATTGTGGATGAAATTCCATATATCAATGTTTTCCTCACCAAATATTGTCGTGAGTTTGCTGTTGCTGGACCAATTTATCCATCTGGAGGATTAGGCTTTGTATTACTCTCTCTCTCTCTAAACATATACGCATAGTACATTTTGATAATCTTTTAGTGCTTATGGAGTTGCATACAATTTTCATCCAAAACTTCGAACATAATCAATTACATCAATGTATTTGTAATGTAAATAGTCTGAATAAACTTTACTTTCTCAACTTTGATACTTTGTCAACAAATGATTTCAGACTCTGGTAGAACAATTGGTTGGGTATATTGAGTAGTATCAGCATTTTTCATTAGACTGACAAAAAAAAAGGTTTTTGACAAGTTATTTGTATACGGTTTTCTTTGCTTTTTACATGCACATAGAGTTAACTTTTGTGTTCGCCTTAATTTATCTCTAGTATATTTTGATCTTCAGGTGTTTCCAAAATATTCTCCGCTGCTCTCTGATGTTTCTAAGGAAGTTCTGGACTTAACTGAAGGAGAACAAATAAAAAAAATTCAGCAGCATTTTTTCGTTTCTGAAAGGTGTCAAGACCCTCATATAAATTGCGACTCTATAGCTTTCGTAGCATCTATGTGATGTTGGCAGTCACTTCAGCTTTAGCTCTCCTTCCTTTTGTTATTTCCTCAATATACAAAAGCTTTAAAGATGGAACTACACTAAATGCAGCAAAATCCTTCAAGAAGAACATCTCTGTCAAGAAGTTGGTCTCTGTTTCACACAAGTACCCAACCAAAAGGTTTCAGCCGCAAGTAAAGATATTGAACTACTGTGAGAGCTGAAGATGAAGATGCAGTCGTAGATGAGGAAAGACCAAGAGAATCAACTCGAAGATTGAACCGACTCCTGACAATGTAATCTCCATTCATATCTCAGAAGATAGGTAAGAATAAACTTCACCTCCATCCATTTTATTATGTCAAGTTGTTCTTGTGCATCATGACCAATATAATGCCTCGTAAACATATAATTCTAGCATTATTAATGAATTTTGCATTCTAATATAGGTTTCATCGCATTATACTTTGATTATTGTAAAAAAATTTCGTGTTAATTGGCAAGTATTTATTGATTATAAACAGGTGATGGTAATTATTTTTCATTTTCTGTGCTTGTTATTTATTCATTCTCTCCTCAACCTTTCTTTTTGTCTTCTCCATTGCAGGTGTCTACTGCAGTTGTTGAGCCTTACAACAGTGTGCTATCCACTAATTCTCTGGTTGAACACACAGATGTTTCTGTGCTTTTAGACAATGAAGCAATTTATGACATCTGCAGGAGATCTCTGGACATTGAGAGGCCAAGTTACACCAATTTGAACCAATTGATATCTCAGGTCATATCTTCTTTGACAACTTCCTTGCGGTTTGATGGAGCCATTAATGTGGACATTACAGAGTTCCAAGCTAACCTTGTACCATATCCCCGTATCCATTAGGTATTTAGCGTCAAGTACTTTATTAGCTTCGATCTCAATTAGCGACTTAATCAGATGTGTTTTTTTGGAATGCGAGATAGGTTTTTTTACATGAAGTAACTTTATATCGAAATATCAAGTACTATTCTTGTCTCCTAATTAGTGCTACTAATGACAGGTTGTCAAGTTAGCAGATGTAGTTGAGGAGCTGTTTGTGAAAAACTTTGCTGAAGACGATAAAAGGAAGGCAATGAAGTACCTTAAACCACGTCAGCGTAAAGAATCCCATGCCGTAACATTCTTCATTGGTGATTATCTTTGCCCCAAATCTGACTCAATTGAGTTTTCATTTGCTGTTTTAGCTACTACATTTCTTTACATTTGATTGGTTCAAAAAGGACAAAAGAGTCCAATAGGGAACACCATATTAGTGGGATTATAAAGCCAGAAAGCCAATGTAACCCATTAAAATGCTAGGTCCAGCCTTGTCTCCAACATGAGTTTTGATTAACTTTTGAACCTTGAAGCTTACTAGACAAAGCAAATTAGCAGGAAAGGTGTCCAGGTTGTAGAACCTAGACACTATTTAGTTGTTCCTCTTTTCTGGTACTAATTTCACTCACAAAGTTATATCTCATAGTCTGAAATGACTAAGTTGTACGGTTGATTTATCTGCAGGGCTCTTCACGGGATGTTTCATCGCTCTCTTTGCGGGATATGTCATCATGGCACACATTACAGGAATGTACACTAAACGGTCAGATACAGTATACATGGAAACCGCTTACCCTGTATTTAGGTTAGTACACCTAAATGCCATTAATCTTTATTTGGCACTACAAATTGATAATGTTAACTGACACTACATGAATTCTATTTTGCAGCATGTTTAGCCTACTATTCCTGTACTTCTTTCTGTATGGGTGCAACATATTTATGTGGCGGAAAGCTGGTATAAATTATAGCTTTATCTTTGAGCTGGCCCAAACGAAGGAACTTAAGTACCAAGATGTGTTCTTGATATGCACCACATCTATGACGGCAGTGGTTGGGATCATGTTTGTTCACTTGTATCTTGTTGCAAAAAGGCATTCATCAACCTGGCCTTCTGTTACTGGTAACCTTTCAATCTTATAACCTTGTTCTTGAATTCCTTTGTTTTGGTTTTGTGTTGAAATATTCTCATATTTTTTTGTGATTCCCCATTGCAGGGAGGACATGATCAATGATGAGCACCAAAGCTTGTGGAGCATTTCGTAATTCAGTTTCTTTTAAGCTAACTAGCCAGCCATTGTACAAGTTCGATTTTGGTTGTTAGATGTGAACATTGAGAATATGTAACAATTTAATTTGTAGTTTTCTCTGGACCATGTAATATTGATTTTGAAATGAAATTAATGCCCCTTTTATGTGTGATGGTATCAAAGTTTAGTGTCATTTATATTTGATTTTTTATTTGAGTTTAGAAGTTGTGCACATGATGATGGATAGATTGTCTTCACTCTATGAAAAGAAAGCTCTACAGGTTGAAAATGTGGTTTTTTTTGGTAAAAAAAAAAAAATCAAAGAGAATTAGCGGCGGTTAATAACTGTCGCAAAAAGTGTAAGTTCATCAGGTTTTGCCGACGGTTGCAACCGTCGCTATATGGTATTCAACGACGGTTTTGCCAACGGTTATTGACAACCGTCGCTATGTGTATATAGCGACGGTTATGCCAGCGGTTGCTGAAAACCGTCGCTGAATACCCTAGTGACGCCTTTATTAGCGGCGGTTGTCCAACCGTCGCAGTATTAACCGTCGCTAAATACCTTTGGCCACCGTCGCTAAAATACAGTTTTCTTGTAGTGATCATTTGAAAATGTTAGAAAATGAGCAAGTTATTGTCATTTTACTAAAGTCACGCAAATCTGTCTCGTAGAAAAAATGGAGTAGTGTCTTTGATTTTCGGCCAATTTATAAGCTCAATTGAGACCGACTCTCAAGATCATAAAAACACAAAAAATGTAGTACTCTTAGTTATCTAATAAACACAATTTGAATCACTTGAAAATGTTATGAAATGAGCAAGTTATGGTCATTTTACTAGAGTCACACAAATCCGTTACGCAAAGAAAACGGGGTAGTGTCCATGACTTTCGGCCAACTTATACACTCGATTGAGACCGATTCTCAAGCTCATCAAAACATGAATAATGTAGACTCTTAGTTATCTAATGAACACAATTTGAATCACTTGAAAATGTTTTGAAATGAGAAAGTTATGGTCATTTTACGACAAACACTCAAACTGTCTAAAAACACAGTTTGTGCTTTCACTCATTCACATGGGACAATGCGAGTGGGAGTCTCATACTCGCAAAGGTCCATGCGAGTGGAGGTCTCAAATTCTCATAGGTCTGGGTGAATTTGAGTCTCGTACTCACATTGCCCAATGCGAATGTGTGAAAACAAACTTTTTTTTTTGACAGTTTGATTGTTTGTTGTAAAATAGCCATAACTTTCTCATTTCAAAACATTTTCAAGTAATTCAAATTGTATTTATTAGATAACTCAGAGTACTACAACTTTCATGTCTGATGAGCTTGAGAATCAGCCTTGATCAAGCATATAAGTGGGCCGAAAGTTAGGGACACTACCCCATTTTCTTTGCTGGATATATTTGTGAGACTTTAGTAAAACGATCATAACTGACTTATTTCATAACATTTTTAACTGATTCAAATTGTGTTTATTAGGTTACTCAAAGTACTACAATTGTTATGTTTTGATAATCTTGAGAATCAGTCTCAATTGAGGGTTTAAATTGGTCGAAAGTTATTCTATTTTTATGTTATTGTTTTTTACAATAACAATTTATTTTTGTGGTGTGGGTTACGAGGTTAAAAAAAAAAATCTGAATGATGATATGGACAATACATTTGGTGGTGTGAAATAGGCATTGCCTAATTAATTAGCTTGGTCTACTTTCTCTTCCATGTCATTACTATCATTCTCCCTCCTACTTGACAATAACTCAAACCACATGCATGAATAAAAGTTATAAGTATCTCATGATCAAGGGTAGACAATAGCTTTTAAAAAAAAAAAAACTAATGTGTTATCAAAATTGCGATGGTATTTCCATTGTAAAGAAAATGACTAAGTTGTTGGTCAAAAGATTAACATTGCTAGTAAAGAACAATGGAGGTTTTTTTTTTTTTTTTGTCCAACTATTTTGACTTGGTTAAAGTAACTCTTAGTTGCACCAATATTTTAAAGGATTATTTACATTCTCCTCTGCTATGATACATGCCTTATCCAGTTTTGTCCTCAATTATTATTCGTATTGCACTTTTTCCCTAAGACTAACAGCCAACATGCCTTGACCGTCTATTTTCAAAACAGATTACCAAAATACCCCTTAGAAATCAAATGCTTAGATTGAATCTTTCGTATCTCGAACATCTCATCTCGAGGAAAATCCTAAGGGCCAACTGAAATCGTTATCGTATTGAGAAAAATCCAACAGTTGATTTAAAAAAATCTTGCATCTTAAACAACTCATCTCGAGGAAATTCAACGACCCAAATTTAATCGTACACACATCTCTAGGTAGTTCTAACAGTCCAAATTTAATTATGTATGCATCTTGAGAAAAATTTAACGATTCAACACGCGTCTTGAGAAAAATCTGATGTCCATCACATATCTCACAAAAAAATTGACAATCTAGCACGCATCTCGAGAAAATCTGTCAATCCATCACGCATGTCGAGGATAATTTGACGGTTCAAAATTGTTCGTGCATGCATCTCGAAAAAAAATCTGACGTTTGAATAAATTGCCCCCATATAATAAATTCCTGTCAATAACTTAACCCCATAAAATAAATTTGAATTTAATTTTACCCCCTGAAACAGAACAAACTTGAGAGATGATGAAGATGACCTGCAACCCAAGCTTAACTTCAAAACTTGGTAAATTTTCAACTCCAAATATTTAATCAAGAAAATTTTGATTATCTTATTCCTCTCCTTTTTCCACCTCTATCTCGCAGCCTCGCCACCACCTTCCATTTCATCCTCCATCATCTTCCTCATTCCTCCATTTCCACCTTCCTCCTCCTCCCTCCTTCTCCTTTTTCTTCTGTTTCACAACCCCTATAATAAAGTTAAGGTCTCATTCTTTCACTTCCTCCTTTTTCCTATTTCCTCCTCCTCTCTCCTCCTTCCGCCCCCTTCATCTCTCAGGTCTGTTCTGTTTTAGGGGGCAAAATTAAATTCAAATTTATTCAGAACGTCGGATTTATCTTGAGACGTGTACATGAATAAATCTGAACCGTCGAATTTTCTTCGAGATGCATGTTGGATCATCAGATTTCCTCGAGATACACACAAATTAAATTTGGATTGTTAGATTTACCTAGAGATGTGTGTGCGATTAAATTTGGACTGCTAGATTTTCCTCGAGATGAGTTGTTTAAGATGCAAGATTTTTTTAAAATCAACTGTTGGATTTTCCTTGAGATATGATTACGATTTCAGTTGGGCCTTAGAATTTTCCCACGAAATATTCAATCTCAGCATTTGATTTCTCAGGGGTATTATGTTTTCAAGGCACGTTAACAACTAATCTTAAGGGAAAAGTGCAATACGAATAATAATTGGGGGCAAAGCGAAATAAGGCATGTATTATAGAGGGAAAATGCAAATAAC
Organism: Berberis vulgaris; assembly: GCA_963556465.1. Lineage (NCBI taxonomy): Eukaryota > Viridiplantae > Streptophyta > Magnoliopsida > Ranunculales > Berberidaceae > Berberis > Berberis vulgaris. The sequence continues at coordinate 77,303,546 of OY747127.1, forward strand.
CCTATTTTAAAACGTTTTGGTTTGCACAAACTTAGAGATTTAACACCAACCTAACCATTCTGAGTTATCCAAATTTTAAAACAAAAAATAAAAATAAATGAAATGGTCGGTTTTTTTATCAATTTGAACTTACATTTTTAGTTTTTAATTTTTGAAATATTTGTAGTGTAATCTACATCGCAAAAGAACATATGAATAATCATATTGTTATATCTATATCACTCTGCATGTTTTTGACTTTTGACTAGGGGTGGGCAACCCATCCCGTGATCCCGTTCTCGTCCCGTCCCGATTTTTTCGGGTTTTAATGGGATTGAATAATTTCATCCCGATCCCGTCCCGTCCCGATCTAGAATGGGATGGGATGGGATGAAGATTTTCAATCCCGCCAATCCCGTCCCGTCCCGAACTAATTTATTAATATTAATATTTTTATTTAATTATTTATTTTAGAATTGTGGATGCCCATACAAATATACTGATGTATTTAATAAAGTGAGAGGAACATGGGGTTCCTCATCATCAACATTTGACACTAATTCAATACCCAATTCACATTTTATCAAGTTTTATTTTTTAAACAAGTATAAGGGGAAACATATTTTGTAGTACGGTACCTATCGGGCTTACTATATTGCATCGATACACATCACGATCTAGATGGGCCTGTTTCTGCCCAAACAAATGGATCAGGTTAGTCAAGTTGGGCCAATGTCTTAGGGCACTTCTACAAACCCTACTAATATAATTTACTAAAATTACAAACAATTTTGCTTAATTACCTTGATTTCAAACAAGTAGCCAACAAAATCATAATTCAAAATTGACTAGAAGAACTGATCTAAAGTGAACAACATATTGTTCAAGTTTTGGTAAAATAAACTAACAAGTTTTGGTATCAAGATGAAAATGGTGGCAGAGTTACAGGTTTACGCTTAGAGAAGACAATTCTAAAAGGTATGAATCAAACACTACATAATTTTATCATATATGCTACATTGAACGTGCATCTTCTCTATTTAATTGTTATATTTACAAAGCTTGTTATGTATCAACTATGTAGGCTATAATGATCAAGTTAACATATTTGTATCTTCATTCACAGAAAATGGTGCTTTTGGGAAAAAAAAATTATATATGATTAGCACGCTGATCCCGTCCCGTCCCGAACCCGTTTGGGATGGGACGAGGTCGGGATGGAGTTTTTCTCATCCCGTCCCGTCCCGATCCCGTATGAACGGGATGGGTATATCTCGTCCCATCCCGTCCCGTGCCCACCCCTACTTTTGACTACTTTTCAAAATCTTAATTGTGTTAACCAAAGGCAACATGTCTTTGTCATGAAGTACGTATAACCAAGGAATGAGTTTTCGCAAAAAAAAAAAAAACTCATTTTTGAGGTTTAAGAAAAGAAATGGTGTAAAAGATAAAATCCCAATTTTTTGAGGGTTTAGTTTGTAATTTTCAATAAATTCGATACTCGCTGATAGCAAAACACGAACCCGACCAAAAAAAAAATTTCGATTGAAATTTTTTGACATAGTCACAGATTCAGGACGGAAAATAACTCACGCCCACGATTCAGGCTGAAAATCATCCAACCAAGTCCTTATTGATGATGTTGTTGATAGAACCTTCACGTCCATTGAGAAAAGTCTCTCCAACTTTAATATCTTGTTGAAACTTGCAATTCCTGGGCTAATCTTCTTTTCACCAGTGGCCTTTGTGGCTCTGATTTTCTGAAGGAAAGAAAGTGAAACTGAAGAATGGAATAGGTGATTCCTCAATTCAAAATCAATGCATTAAAGATCAGTTCGTGCCAGAATGATAATTTGTGTAGTTTTGATTTGCATGAAAGAATTGATGAAGGAATCAATGGATTGATTTGTGCATGATTGATTCATCAATTGATTTTTAGGAATTGATGAAGGAAGTTAACTTTAATTAAATTGGGACAATTGCAACAAAAACTTGAAACTTGAATTGATATTGAAAACCCATGTATCAATACCATGGCTGGATTGAATTAGGTTTGACGAAATTCAATACGTTGGCTTCAATGTATTTGATTTTCACTTTGCTTGGTTTGATTCGATGCTTTAATAATGCTTTAGTGGTGACTAACATTAGTGATGAGAGGGGTTGGTAGTGACTGTGTGACCGATAGAGTAAGAGATGATATGTTGGGAGAGTAATTAGGGGGATGAGTCCTTTTTGAAAGCGCGGAAGCACTTTTTTTTTTTTTTTTAATATTATCTTTATTTTTAGTTAAATTATAACTATAGTAGATTGTATTTTCTAATTTATGATTTATTTATTATCAGTTTATTGTACTTGAGTCCATTTTCACGATAAATTAGGGATTATAGAAAGAGAAACGAGGGGAGAGAATAGGTTTACTTGCATCTTTTTTCCCACGTATTTCATATACTCTCGAAATTTATTATATATATTTATGTATCTTTGAAATTTTTACATCATTTCTTTACACACCAAAATATTTCATAAAAAATTTCTTAAAATTAAATGACCGAAATGACTTTGGAAACCAAAATCACAATCCTTACATATAACCAAGGAATGAGATTTCTCGAAATATGTAGAAATTTCACGAAATAATTCTTATTTAGAAATATCCGAAATCTGAAATATGTCGAAATTTTCGTGAGAAAAGAAATAAATATTATAGTCTCCATATATTTTAACATGCTACAATATTATTTTAGTATCAGAAGTTTGTTATTTGATTAATTCTTATGTAATATGTAGTATGTATGACACTGAGAATCATGTGACTCTCTTTATGTAGTATTTATGAGTTTAAAATGCATAACTTATATTGTTAAATTTGAAATCACAACAGAAATCTTTTACGATTTTTCTACACAAAACCAAATATTTCTTAAAATCAAGGGACCGAAATTAACTCGAAAAACTAAATCACAATCCTTGCATATAACTAGTCTGACTAAAGATTGTAAGAATTAGAATATAGAATATATTCTACCTAATACCTCTAAGGTCCAATTTTGTGGACCAAAGGCCAGCCACATCTTACCATTTGTTATCTGGTACTTTAATAATAAAAATTTAATTAAAGCTATATGTCTTAAATATCGGTGATTCTAAATGGCGAGGATACGGGCAAGGGAGGGGGGTGACCCTCCATCCCCCTCGAGATGCACGCCCGTGTGAATCTCGAGGGGGATGCCCTCCCTCCCCCGTTTCCTCGCCGCCTAGGACGACCCCCTTAAATATAGATCTGACAAATTCCTAGTATCAAGCTCTTTTATACGGAATCTACATGTGTCACTTGAATACCCTTCCATTTATATGCATATGGCTTTTATTAAAAAAAAAAAAAAAAAAAAAAAAAAAAACCTGAACACCCTTCCCCACTCTTTCTCGTCCACCCTCCCTCATTTATCCATTCCCTCCGCTCATTTTCTTTCTAAAATTCCCAATTTTAGGTAGCCAAACTTTATAGTCAGGTTTTGGATTTTTTACACTTCTATTCCTTTTATAGATAATGTTTGTAGTTGTGTTTTAAAGAAAATAGATAAAAATGTAAAAACACTTAAATCTAACAAAAAAAATGACTTTAAAGCCTGAATGGCTAAACAAACTCTTCTAAAATTGAGTTGCATTAACAAAATCCACTAGTATTTATTACCTGATAACATTTAGTAGCACCATGGACAAAGAAATTCAAATAAAACTTTCATAAATAGTTGTTGACATGGATGGCTTGAAAAACATAAAATATTAAAAAAAAAAAATTGCATACCAAACATCTGATCCAAGTGAAGCACACTTGACCAAGGGGATTTGAGACATAATTTTTATAGTAGCTGTTTTTTTACCGTGTTTAACACAAGCCTTTTTTTCTTCATTTATTATTTATTCGTCCTCTATTTGCATTAAGAATAGTTTGTTACATAAATTCATCATTCATATCACATATATGAAGTTTAGAGAATTAATAAATAATAATAATTTCAAATTTTATTTTTTTAACCTGTGATTTTTGTTTACAAGATTTATATTGAAAATAAAAGTGTTAATTGACCATTTTGATTTGAATACATACAAAATGTGTGTTTACAAAATTTAATACTACCAATGTTTTTAAAATGACCATAAAAATATCAATAATAAAATATCTCATTGCGTTAAACTTGTAGAAGCTTTTAGATGTTGTATTGAGATATTTGAAAAATATTTAAGCCTTACTCAATGGCATCGATTTTAGATGATAGTGGTCACTTCTCAAATAATGTGTTAAATGAATCTCTCAATTGTTAAACGTGTTTTATTTTGACAAACTCTACTTTCTTTGTTTATTGTCATTTATATAACTTTCTTATTTGGGTCGTTGTAATAATAGTCGAGTTGCAGTCTTAAGACATTTGTAATTCTATCAAGAATTTTTTTTTCCAAAACATAATAATTCAATTTCATTCCTAAGACATAAAAATAGTACATTATGAACACATGGAGAACAAATGTAAGAAAAAAAGCTATATATATTAGTTGAGTAGAAAGAATAAAATAATTACATCATTCGGCAAGGAAAAGCACACGCACATAAATGTTAAATTAAAAGGAATAAATAAATTCAGAAATTAATGGAAGAATAAAAATGAGTTAAATTTAAAAAACAACAAATTCCTATACAAAATTTTCAAAATAAAATATTAAAACAAAACCAAACTTTATTGATAAAGTTAGGAATATCAAGCAAATAAAGAAAAACTAAAGAAACAAAACTTCAAAATCTATCTTGAAAAATAAAAGTATGATTAAAACCTGCAAATAAATTTTCAATTGAAAAAAAAAAACCCAATAACTATTCCAAACTATAAATCAATGTTAACACACATATGGGAACAAAAATCTGGCATAAACAACAGAAGATAACAAGACTAGAATAATGCTTAAAAAAAAAGGTAAAATAACAACATTCTAAAATATTCAAGAAATGATGGAAATGTAAAAATACCCAATAAAATGATTGAAAAGCTTTAAATAATCCAATAAATATTGCAAAGTATAAAGCACGGCTAACACACACACACGAAAGGAATAAAAATATGGTATAAAAGAAAATAATAATAATCTAAAATATTTAAGAAATGACGAAAACATAAGGAAAAAATAAAGGTCAACTTACATATTCAGAAGCTATTGAAAAGCACACACAGAACTCATAAAGAAGCCCTGTTGAAAAAAAATCAAAAGGGGATGAAATTTTTTATGAAAAATAAATCAAATAATAAAAATAAAATTAGAAAACAGCACAACAATTTGTTGCAAAAGAAAGTTTTAGATATACTTTGGATAGGGGACAATTCAGAAATAAAAAAATAAAAAAATTTATAAGAACGTATATGGAGTAAAACTAAATTGTGCAAAGTAGAAAGAGCATTGAAAAAACAGATGCTATGTAAATCTATGAAGATTCTTCCAAAAAAAAGTAACAAATATTGTCTATGTCTGGGGTGGGTATGTTTTCTCGAACCAAAAAAATTGTGTTCATTCGGTTTTGGTACCGAACAATATTGTTTTAATTCGATACGGTTTCGATTTTGAGTTTTGAAATACTGAAAATACCGTACAAAGCTGAATAGCAAATCCCTATTATTTTTAGAAATAATTTCTAATAAGTAAAAATAAAAGTTGTAAGCTTTTAATGCATTTTTTGCAAGTTGAGAAGAAAAACTATTTCATCTTCTTTACCGTTTTTCATCTTTTCACACCCAATTAACACACATATAATATTTTCCGAGTTATGTTGATTTCTCATGCTAAAGGACCACTTTAGTTTACACCATAGGTTATATATTGAAATATGTTATTTTTTATGATAGTATAATAATGCCTTTAATGGATCTACCTACATCTCAATATACTACCACTGGCTTTTCGATTCAATAACATAATCTCTTTTGTTTTCCTAATACAATCTTCATTCTACGTTTATTTGTACAAAGAGAAATGATATCACAATCTTCATTTCTCTTATTCACAACTATTAAAGTAAATTATAAGATCTCATTATTAACCACCTAATTGATTTTCCGATTTATTCTCTTCCTTTATTGTATCTCATAAATATCTTCGGTAAAACCTATGTAAAGTGAAAGAACACAAAACTCAGGAACTTCTCTAATTCTCTTCTCTCTTCCCCAATTCTTCATGCCAAAATCTCACCGAGTCTAAGAAAAAAAAAAAAAAAACACAACCTCTTGGACTATTTGGCTCGGCTGTACTGACTCGTTATTGCACTGACATTTGAGATGTTTCAACTTTGTTGCACCAACCTAAAATATGTAACACTGACTTACATTTTTCTTAAATCATTTGGTGGTTAAATTTTCTTATTTGTGAGCATAAATTTGTTCTTGACGAAAAACATAAGTAAATCTTATGGACAAAACTAAACTTTAGTCACGAATTCGTAATTTTAAAATTTGTGTACAAAGATCAAAAATACACTAACCATCGTCACAAGTTCTACGATAAATAGCAAACACTATGGTAGGTTGTTGATTTAGGATTTTGTATGGATGATTGTTATTGTACATTTTTAGATTTAGAGTTCTTGGGTTTGAATGCATTTTTTTAAAAGTTGCAATCACTTATAATTTATTTATTGATACACCTAAACGAGAAAA